>FR990137.1:6610219-7891280 GCA_905404295.2 Ochlodes sylvanus
TTGAAATTAGATTACTTATATAAAAATTATAGTAAGGTCCTAAAGAACTTCCTCCAGTAAAAACGATTAAAAATTTAGTAACAATAATATGAAATCTTACCATTGTAATAAATAAATATGAGTACGATAAAATATTCAATTACCTATCGCTCGGTACAAAAAGATACAAGTTGATTTATACAATGGTAAAACTCAATCAAATGAAACGCGTATTGTCACAATATTTACTACAAAAATTTATTGCAATAAAACACGAAATGTGCTGAGTAATTTAACGATGCAAGTTAGCCTTCCTTATTTATGCAGCAACTGATTCCAACAGTTAGTGTGATTTAGAGTCTTAGGGTTCCAGAATGCATACGTTAAGGGACGGCTTGCAATAGTTCCGTTGCCAACAAACGCCATACAACGAAATACTATAGGGTACACTGGCTAATTTAGTAGGAGACGAGATACGACTTAACACAGATACAGAAAATAATTCTTATTTGGATATTTTGAATGCACTGACAACTTAATAGTATACAACTACAGTATACTGCAACAGTATACTGACAACTTAATAGTGTACATAGTTTTTTTATGCTAAAATACAACGGAAACATAATTATTAATAATAACCTTTCTAGTAACGTCACTATCCTGTTCTGGAAGGAGACCGAAGCTAGCTAAGTAACTAAGATGCATGAATACTACTAAGTTAAAAATTAAATGGTAAATGCATTCCACGTAGAAACCTATCTGAGTAAACCTCAATTAGTACTATAGTCGTTGCTACAGAATGCTACGATGGTACGGTTCATTTGTGAATCTAACTGGCTAAACGTTATTGTATAAATACTTTTAACAACAACTAAACTTTATTCCTTATTCTTAAGTTCTCATGATAAGTTAATATGCGTGGTTCTTTATGAGAATTAATAATTATCTTAAACCACTTCTTAACAATAATAAAATATTGTTTTAATTTGCATCATAAGAAAATTAACCATGGTCGTAGTCTCTTCTTTCATTGTTCTTTTAAATCTCACACATCACTGCTCATTCCACTGTTAGACTTGAAGAGATAAGTAACGCCTAAAGTTCATTGAACCATGTGGTTTAAAATACCGAAAAAAGTGCTGAATAATATTTGTCATCCAATTAATACCATTTGCAATCATAATAGTCTCACTTACGAAAGCCACATTAAAAGGATAACAGCTGTGTAGCTATGTTTATTTATAACCAGTTGTAAATATTTTCCAAAACAGAGGAACTGTTTGCATTTCTATAAAACACCTACTAATACCTACTAATAACACTATAAAAATGCTTGGCTTACACGTTTACACCACTTACGCACATCAAAAACTGATATTATAGTCACCAATATTGATGACATGTTGGCATCTATATTTAAGTAACATCATATTATTTTGTTGTACAAGCAACCGCAACACGGTTCATTGCAGTTTCCTAACTTTAGTTACATGAAAAACAGAATTAATATGGCACCTGTAAATTCTACAAGATGAATTAATCATTCCAAAGCAATCCATATGCTCCGTAAAATCTTGTCTACTTCAATGGCCCCCGTCGCAGCCATATTGTAATTTTCCAGGTCATAAGAAACAAATAACCAAAGTGACTTAACTGACCATCCCTCACTACATAATAAATGCACAAACTATTCGCAGCAAAACGTTTTAAGCCCAGGGTATAATAGGGTCGGTACCTATAGGTTGTTAAAGAGTATTCCGTACCCTACTTGAAATAAATAACACGGCTGTCTATCGTTCCTATGCTTGTTACTTCTATATTAAGTTCTCAAATTGTTCCAATAAATATTTCATTTAACGAGAGATAAATAGTAAAAGGAAATCAATTATTATGTAGATACTTAATATCCGGAGGTAATGTTCAGCCGCCCCACGTTTAAAATAAGCGAAGGCGTTCATTCTAACTGTTAAACTCCTATTTATTATTAACAGCAAAGTTCTCTTGCTTAAATAATATCAAACTAACATAGCTAACCTTAGAATAATGACATATAGAAACGAAGTCCGCGCGGCTACTTTGACAACATTAAATGTGAGTAGTAAATGTCACCAAACGCCGGCCAGCTCCGTAGTCTTCAATCACAATGCACGGCAAACGCGTCTCGCGGAAAAAAAATAATTATATCGATTTGTGCGGTTAAATTTTGTCACAACACATTTGAAAAACAAAAGAAGTGTAATAACATCACTTTTCACAGGTAATCTTTCAATATTTCATAATATCTTTTATTTAATTAGGTTTAAATAAAAACGTTTTGTTTCAATACTCAGTGCTGCCCAATTGTGAAAATAAATTTTCCCATTTTAATTGACGAGTGATATACGGCTTAGTCGTGGAGAAGTATATTAGAAGCCAACCAAAAATACACGAATATGTTCAAAACATTTTAATAATGAAGTACATTACCTGTACCTGTACATTACACAGGTTGGATCGTGTAGATTGCGTGAAAATGCTGTCCCTGTTATAATTATTGAAGTTGTTAGATATCCATTAATATTTAAATTATTATTATTAGTTATTATTATTATATCATGCCTATTGTCAATGTCATTTTCATCTTCATTTTATTGTTGTTTTCACAGATACAGTAGTTCACAGATATAATATGGTCCATAGAGTAGTAAATCAACAAAGCCCATTGTTTTTTGTTTTTTCACAGAATATATTTAATATTGGAACAAAACTTTTTTACTCAATGCTGTTATTAAAATATACTAAGTTCCTGTGTTCATGCTTATGTTCAGTTACGTAAATGATATGTAAAAAATAAATAGTAAAAAAAATGATGTTAATATTTTCTTGTATTCGTTTCATATTTAAATAAACATTCTCGTAATATAACAATTTTACATAACCATACCCATACTTTACCACACATAGCTATTTATGTAGGTAATATTGCTAAAAACAAATTCTTATCAGCGGCCGAATCATTCCCCACTTTCGGGAAACTGCACTTCCCTGGCAACCATTAAACATGTATAAAAAAAAAGAAAAAAGAAAATTAGTGCTTCACTTTTTAAAGAGCGCTTGTATGAAGACTGTCATTCTATATGTCATTATTCTAAGTAGCTAACATTCAAAAGAAGTTAGTGTCCGATTGTAAAACTTACAATCTCCGTCCATGCTGCTACAAGTGTTTATTTACCTCGTTGTGCATACTAAATGATATAAACAGAACGCCGGTAAACAATGTAAGTGGCGAATTATCTTAGCCGCATTAATGAAAGGTGTATAGTAGTAATTTTTGTCTACTATCAAGGTTACGGAGCGCAGGTAATTCATCGCTACGTTATCGTACCATTAAACATTTATGTTCAGACCACGCGGACATCGATCGATAGGCGGGCGGTATGCACTTACCGTGGTCATCTTGAAGTCTAACTTTCGCTGCAACGCAGTTTCGAGGTGAAGAGCCATTTAAGTATTTTACGCGGACCGATCACGAATTAAAGTCAGGCTAGGCCAACTAAAGCATAGTTTGGGGAGCCGACGTAAGTAAAAAACTTTTCGTGAGCCGTTCGTTGAAATTCAGCGTGGCGGTTCGCGTGTTCACACGGCCATTTTAGCCGCCTGTCAAAATGTTCCGACTTTCCCCGCGCGGCGCTACTGTCGGCAATCATTACGTCTGCGCGAGAAAAGCCGGTAGGCGCGAGAGGAAAACGTGGTGATGAAGACACTTACGGCTATGGTTTAAACGTTGGTTCATGCACTAACATGTTAGTAAAGCAACCACCGTCTGATTTATTACAAAGTTTCGTAATTTAGTTACAATTTTCTTCCTCTTTCGCTACTGGTTTGAAAATACAAGTTTGTTATTACAGTTTTAAGACGTTTGCACAAAATTTAGTTTCTGTAAATGATTTTTGTTTGCAAAGATTTATTACCAGACTCAAATCACACGTAATACCTGGCATTAATACGCCTACAACACCATCTATAGCGAAATGAGAAGTTTTCCGCGAAAACATAACTAGCCTATTTCACTCTCCCGCCCTTCTTTGATTTTTGACATGGAGATAGTTCTCCCTCACATGCTGCAGTTATTGACCAACTCCTCCACCTGTCTGATATTGAAATACATTTTAATTAATTAATTATACATAATTATACGACAAATACACTTAATTTACTCCGCGAGATGCAATTCATTGAGTGTTTTTACCTGATGAAATCCGAATCAAAAACATTCGATAAACTAAAGACAAATGTATTTTACAATTACTTAGTCATTTTACAACACTTCAAACTAATAGAAAAACTACTTTTGCTTCCCTTCGAAAAGCATAATCATAACGTTTACAAATCGTTTCTCCTCCAAGATTAGTATTAATTTTTATCAGGCGCTTCATGTTTGACCGTCTTTCTTTTTTTAAAAACAATCTATTAAAACTTTATAGAATAACTTTTAGCCAGATCCTCTACAGATAGTATTCTTTACATCCTATTCCACGGTAACCTATCCTTTTCGGAGATAAGTATGTAAGTAGGTAGTGTAGTATCACATCAGCAACAACAAATACATCACCAATGCGGCGACGACACATAGCCATGAAAGAAAGAACAGGGTAAAAAAAACCGGCGCTCGAGTTCCAGCCGGCTTGGCAGTTGATTTGAGCAAGAGGGTGGCATCCAGTTCAAAACCCTACCACATACCCTAGATAGTCAATACAAACCAACCTGCGTTAAATCTTCCGAAAAACTTCAATATACCTGAGTAAACTAAAACAAAAATATGTATCAGGATTTTTAATTAACCTGCCTCTTTTGTTATACATGTACTCGTAGGTCTCTCGAGCTAAGAGTGCTGTATGATGTCAGTCATCCCTGAACACAATGCGAGCACTCTCACGAAATAAAGGACTGAGACCTGGCAATATATTTTGATTAAAGCACTTCCATATATCATGACACACATCAAAACGAGTACTTCGGTCCTTAATGTGCTTAATTGATTACCGTTTTTAAGCGATTTCAAAAAAGGATAAAGGCTTTATGTTCGTTTGTATATATTTTTTCTCGGTACAGTACAGCCCCCATTGTTTATGAACTAATTTTGAATTTCTTAATAAATTATAATTATCTTAAATCGATACGAAACATAAATAAAACAATGTCTAAAATCTTATGAGTCTTATGATACTAGGCTATTCTATACCTTTTAGGTACATGGGGAGACCAAGCAAACGTGGTCACAGATGCGGTGCAAAATATATTACAAGGAAACTCTCAACAATTTCAACCTGAATTAAAGTGACGGAAAAATATCGCTCTTTTTTGAGTTCCGTATATCGGCATAGTCTCATCTGGCTTAGTGGCGTTGGGGAGACGCGAAATGGGAAAAGATGTGTCATCAGACCCGTTAGACTCGGCGTCAGAATTAATGATATGGAACATCGCCATCATGGCCGAATGGATTTTGATGAAACTTTACAATAATATATGATATAATATATAGGATATAATTTATAAAGATATAGTTGGCAATCTTGCATGATCTCTCTTGCATGTTAAGTTCGTACGTATTTCGTTATCTGAAAAATGTAGGTTATTTTTTTCTCCGCTTATCTCACTCTTAAAAGTCTATCGCGCAAGTATCTGTTGACAGCCTGTTGAAGTCCATTGCTGGACATAGGCCTACCCTAATTGGCGCCACTCCGACCGCCCCTGTGACCTCTGAATCCATCGGCTTCCGCTGTCTTCTTCAGTCCACTTGGTCGGGGGGCCACCTGTACTGCTTTTACCGAGGCGCGCCGGTAACCTGTTAGCTATTACCTAGTATAATTATCATCATTATATCATTAATTGTATCAAAAATTATACTGTATCAACAAGGGGCAGCGGTAAGTTCAAAGGGTTCACATTTAGATCGACGGTTTTTAATGAAACATATTAATATTTCACCTAGCTTTCCAAATATGAAGTAAATTATACATTTATACGGGCACAATGTGCTGTAACCACGGAGTAATACAGTCTTGCCAGAACTACGCCTGTGTTAAGACTCATGCACCTTTACACTGTCATAAGGTTTAAAAGAACTACCAAATTTAATAAAAAAACAAATTTACGGCGCGCTTATTCGCTCATAGCCCAATCGCCATAACTTGCACAATTTGATAACATCATGTGTAAGTAATAGTGGCGAAATATCCTAATGCTGTATTTCGGAGGGCATGTTAATCTCTCGATTCCAGTTCCTATCAGATGAGTGTTGTCAGAATCTTTTGGACTGTATAACAACTTCCGACTTCACCACTAATGACGTCGAGTTAATAAAGGAACCAATACTATTTACAGGATCAGCGGGAAGTGGTTGGTGGTTGAGGTTTGGTGAGGTGACGTAAGGTGTGATGAGCTAGTGAGGCGAGGTATGGAGTGGTGAGGTGCGTTGAGGAGAGGAGAGATAATTATGAGGAGGGAGTATACCAAATGTTTCTGGCCAGTGCCCAACAAAATGCTACTGACCAGCGCGCAGGCCATCTTCGAGAATAGACAGATGATTAATTAAAACAAGCGAAGAGAGCTTGATGTTAACAATATGAATAAAATGCTTTGGAAGACGATGCGATAGTATTTTATTTCCCTTTATTCCGATAGTATAAATATTCATAATTATAAATTATGCTTTACAGACATCCACCATTATGAACTAGCCTTTATAGAGAACAATCAAGAACTTTGACACACCTCCGTAGTACGGCTGCATGGAATTTAATCAACTGAATAAGTAACTATAATAATATTAAAATGACAATGACGCACTTAGTAATAATAATTTTACAGCCGTCTGAGCCTTAATAATACTCGTATAAGATTTTAGTTGTTGGTATTGTAGGTAAATGGATTTTTTTCAAAATCTCAACCGTTAGTACCTACCTACTTGTAAAGTAACTCACTTAGTTCCTACTTGTAAAGTTACTCACTCCCTTCATAGGTCAAGTAGTTTCCGAGATTTCGTGTTTAATCAGTGAATGATCCATAATTAGTCGGGGGCTAAAATACTGGATAAAGTTAGAATTTCCTCATATGTATGATATTATAATCAAATATTAAACCGCAATCGCACTCGCAGTAGACATGAAGTCGGTGTTTACCTAACGCATACGTGACTTGAGCCCCATCTTGATTCGAACAACGACACATAAGTGCTTTCCAAACGCCATGGAAAGAACAATACACATACTTGTGGGCCCTTCATTCCTTAACAACAAATCTTCCCTACAAGCGACTGTAGTTTGCTCATTTGGAAGAAAAGAAAGTGGGCTTAGTCGATGCCTCCGCTCTTTTGTTGCAAACGCGTTTGTTCTCAGTGGCCATTCCACTAATTGCGACCACCATTTCATTGTCTCGTCGCAAATTAGACGTAAATGGTCGGTATCTCTAATCATTCCGCAAAATGACGCTGCCGTTTTATTCAAATTTTACGGTGTAAGTAGGTTATTAATAGGTTTTTTAAATATTAAACGTTTTTTAAATTAACGAGGCTTTTTATGTTTAAGATGATTTTGCGACGTTATTGAAACATTTACTTAGTTTTCATGTTTACTTACTGAAATTCAATAGATATTTACCCGGAATCTGTAATAAAGTGTTACTTTTACTAAAACCGATTCTTTCAAAAGGTATTCGAGGCCCATAAACTCAATTATATTTTAAAAATTTAAAACTTTTCGTATCTTTTAATGTACCTTATATGTAGATATAAATTGTATCTAACAATGTGTTTAAATAAGCCTAGCTATATTAAAATGAACCAAGTTAATTATAACTATAATATAAAAATAAAATAAAAAATAAAATAAAAAAATAAAAATAACATTTCGTATAATTTAATAATTTTAGCTCCAGGGTTTGGGCTGCATTCATTACCATGTCATGACTCTAAATATTCCTAAACATTCAAAATTCTAATAACTCTAATCTTCAAAACTATCGCAACCGTAACAATCGCAATCGACAATACATGCCTCAAGATTTTAATTTTATAAATACTAAGATAGGAAACTTGAAAACTTCCAGATAATTATTTTAAATTGCCATACAAGTAAGAGCACGAGACCGCCGCAATTTAATCATGGAAATAACCCGGATGCCCCGCGGGAACGCAGTCTATAGACCAGCGCAGTATTGTCCAAGGATATAATAATTCATTTATATTTTCTTCTGTATATTAAATATTTTTGTTAAAATGTTTTATATTTCTAATCATTATCATAACTAACTGACTAGTTTTGATAGCACGACCTAACAAATTACTGTATACAGTTGGACAATGGAGATGTTCAAACTAAGAAGTTGTGTAGGGTAATGAACGAGATTTTATTTATTGATTCCCAAAGGAACTTCCGAAAAGCGTTTGAGAAATTAAATTACTAAAATCAGTCCCGACCCAACCACGTCGCTTGTAAGGATAAGGAGTACGTAAGATTCAACGCGTCGCTGTCTTCTTTCGAAACACAAGATTACTTAAGAGAACTTGAACCACGGACTAAGTAGTAACGTCCGATCCAGCCTGTTAGAGTATATGGGCTTGGTAGCGGCACATCAGCATAATAAGGTACCCAGACTACCCAGCATCTTAGCTACTATTCTCCTTCTTAAATCAACTTTAATATTTATTATCTATCTACTGCTTCCTCTTTGACCGTACATGTCAATAAAGCCCATTGGTTGGCAAGTTTGGTCATTTATTGGCTATTGAGTATGCTAGTCCCACACTAGTGTGTAATCGGTTATTTATTACTATTTTGCATAGAAACAGCAAAATTGTGGGCGACAGCGACCTACACGTGTTCGTTAAAAGTTACATCCTCCACATAGTTCTAAAGGTTATGTTTTAAACAGAACTCGTCTGTATTATCTTTGACTCCTTAATTGCATAATTAGCAGTAAACTTTTATGGAAATAGAGAAGAATTTATTTAACTATATCTGATTCTCCTATTCCAACTCTTGTCCAAACAAGGATTTATAATATATTTACCGCCTTGCCTTATCACTGATGCAGCAACTCTCCCCTGGTCCACGGTTCAATTCCTGGCAGGTGCTGACATAGACATATTTTTTTAATTAGCAATGTTTTGTGTCTGTTGTTTGAATCCTAATGCAGGCGTGAGTGTGAATGTTTATTTAATGTTCACCTCGGCCACCTGACACTGCACAACAAATTAGAAGTCAATTAAAAGTTATCAAAGACCGTCGTCCCCTTGATATTCGATACACTAATTAAACTAAGCAACTCGATATTTAACGGTCAAATACAATGTTAAAGCGGCCGATATGGGCTTGCTTACAGCGTTTCTAACTACTATGTACAAAAAAAAAGATGAAATAAATAAGCACCTTTAAATATGTATCTATTTTTAATTACCTATCCATAATTATAATTTGCAGAGTATAGGTATAGCATCACCAGCGGCAGCATAGATCAGACATTTTTATTAAAGAAAATACTAAATCAACCATAGATATTACCTACTTCTTTAAGTACCAAAGTCAAGAAAAGTCAGTTACCATGACTATAAGATAATAATTATGTTGTTATGTGCATAAATGTATATTTTATTACGAGATTAAAAATCTAGCACGTCTCTTCAACAACTTAATAACAACATAACTCCGACTTAATAACATGCTTTTAGAGGGGTTTAGAGTAATTTCGGATTTCCGCATACGAAAAAATCCGTATACCTTTAGGCTTTCGCCGTACCTTGAAGCGAGTTTTCACAATTGTCAGTCATTACTTTTAATTTAATATAAAAAAATTGAATTCATGAAGGCTGGATGGAATATTAGAAAAAAAATAGACTTAAAAACCGGAGTAACAAGAGTAGGTGTTAAGGAACAAACGCGACATAACTATTTAACCCAAGAAAACCAAAACCGCGGTTAGAAAATCTTTTATTTTAACTACAGACATGATCTAATCTCAAACACAATTCTAATCTATGCATACTTACGAATCTGGAGAAGGGAAGAGTATCTGGGGGAGAGCACTTGTGAAATGTAGCAGGTACAGGCTCGAATTACCATGTAGGCATGGTAATTCGAGCTTGTAACATCGTTTGACATGTAATTTTCCGTTCTCGATCTGGGTGTGTGTTGACCATTGCACGCACGACACAAGGGGACTCCCTGTGTGACTCCTGACTCCTAACGTGGGGCTATCATTATTATTAAATCTAATTCGGGTGTCCTGGCGCAGGCAGGCGACAACGGCAAGTTGCAAAACTAACCGCTAATATACAATTTTCTCGCCTATAGTTCTTCCATTCGTTGTCGGTTTAGTCACTAAAATATCTACGGACTAAAGTATAGTCGAGCCGTCTCAAATATTTACAGACTTCCATACGTCGCGTAGCTCCCCCGTCTGCATCTTCCAAGGACCATATTTAACTTTCGTACTTGCCGTACAAATCTAATCATCATTTTTGCTGTTAGCGTTGTACTACTTATATTTGATGAAAACTGTTATACTGCATTTAATTTTCTGGTCGTTATAGCTGGCAGACGAGCCACGTGTTGGTAAGAGGTCACCGCCTTTGTAAACACATCTGTGAAGAGGATACATTGACTATGTTTTATGCTATTTTATGGTGATCAACTATAGAAGGCGGTTTACGAGTTAACCAACAGCGAACGCTGTTTCGTCTTTACCCTTCCACCAATCCGAGTTGCAGCCGTGTTATGGAGTATGCTCTAGGCCTCCGCAATGATGAAGAGAGATCCAGTAGTAGGTAATTTGTGGGTTGTAGCCACAGCCACTATAAAAGGCATTTTTAACAATAACAAATGACCTTTCATGAGTTTTTTAACATCTAAACATTTGTGGATAATATACATAGTTGTGCCTTTATGCAGATGCTCTGTAAGTTCTTATATACTCGCTTATAATGCCTTGCACTTTGCTTCACTTAATAACCTACAACAACAAGATCAGCAACAAGATCTAGATCAAGATTTGTGCCATTGACCGATACTGAGTACAATCATAAAAATTATAACTTCAAGAAGATACAGATACGCACCCTTTTGATATTGTATCAATATGCATTTAACTTCATTGCCATCATGCTAAAACTTGGTGTAACAAAGTATATTTGTGTGTGCATAATTTTAACCCTGTCAGGGCATTGCAATGTCTACACTACATAACAGATTAAATGGCAGCATTAGAAAGAATTTTATAATTGGCGCAATCACAGACGCGTCGAAGGGCGCTTCTCAAGTGCCTCAATTATTCTACCATAATTTGCCTCGCTTGGGAAAATTGGAATATGAAATAACATTTTTCAAAACTTTATTTTAATTATACTTGACATTCAACTCAGTCTCTCTTTTCTGCAATTTTCTCCTTTCCTCATTTTAATGTTGCGTTGAAAATACTAAGCCTAATTACTTACAGCGGAAAACAAGGCAATGCTAGCTATTATTCAGTAATAGTGCTCAGTACAGTGCATGAGAGCTTAAATTCAAGGACAAATGAGCCTTATACACCCCCAAAAATAACATATTATCGGATGTAATAGCAACTGTTATAAATGTTCCCTTTTGAAGGCAAACAAGCAGACGGGTTACCTGATGGTAAGTGATCACCGTCGCCAATGGACATTAGCAACATCAGGAGCATCGCCAACGCGTTGCCAGCCAAGAAGGAAACGATGGACCCACATCTTGAAGGATCCAATGTCATAACACTGTGGGAACGCCGCACACCTTGCAATCAGCTATCAGCTAGATTGCTTCACTGCTGCTATTAAAATACTTACCTATGTCCGTCACACTGTCATAATTTTAATTGTTATTTGTGAGAGACCAACAAATGGTTCTATTAAGAATAATTTATGATTGACATAATTACTGAGAGGCGTCGAAGGGTGCTCCTGACGAGAGCTGGCACGCCTCCAACACTCGGCGCCTCTACAATCACGATTCACTTCGCGCGGATAAAACCGGAATACCTGGTAACATTGTTACGTCAGACCTACCTGTTTTTAGGTAACTGTAGCTCAACTGAATTATTAATGTGTAAATGAATTATGAATCTGTCGAATTAATTTGACGGTTCATCAGCGCCATCGCTATGCGTTGTCCCACTGTCATACTTTGGTCTTCAGAATAAATTGGATGTAGGCCATTGGCCATAATCGAAGCGCTAATAACTCGACGACTTTTGGCAATCGTAAAATTCGCAAGTAATCGATCGAGTGAAGATGGTTCAGTGTACCTAACGGAAAAAATGTTGTAACATTTTATGAAAAACACACTGTCATTGTAAATTTGACACTCGAATAAAAATATCCTATTCCCCATTTGAGTGTTGTTCTAGGTCGGTCACAGTGATCATGGGCGGCAGCGGAAGGGTGGTGCTGCATGCTCGTTTGCTACCTTTATTCAATAATAAAAATACGAGGATATCGCGTACCCAGCTATTGACCGCCAATGGATTGAATCTTGGCTATAGTTTCTATCACTGAGTACCCATCCCTACGTCACGGTGAAACATCCGATAAGGACGACGCGCTTTGCTTCATTAGTCATTAGACCATTTTATTAGACCATTTACTAGACTATTTATCCACGCATTTCGCATGTTACAACATTATTCTCCAAAGTAGTTATTTAGCTCCTATTTTTAATCTATCAAAACTTTTACTGCTGAGTGCCCTAATATATTTACTAATTAGGCAGGACAGAAAGACAAAAAACGCTAAAACAATTTGTTACGTTTAATTAAATGTGTTTATACTAAAAACATACTAATAAATGCCAGAGTTACATTCAGACGGTGCTTCAATGTAATTTATAGGTAAAATATCTATATAAAAATAATGGTCGTTACAAAGTTTAGTATGTAGCGTTAAGACAGGATTTTGAACTTATAGTGAAATATGGTCCACCCTATCAGAGAATACTAATGAAGTTACAAACTGTATGCAATTTAGGGAAAATTTAAGTTTCGAAATATTTTAAGCCTTAGCTTAGTAACATTTACCTTTGTTCAGCGATCTTTGAGACCAAGCTGTAGGTACATCATTTTGGTCAGCTAAATAGACATCTCTTTTATTAAAGATTCGTACAACCCACTTGTATTCCAGACTATTCTTCACGGAAAAATAATGAGGCTAGTAATAATGACTGCTATGATGAATCATAGGGATAATATAATCCTTACGCAAAACATTACCACCAAGCAGGGCTACTAAGGCCTCTTACCACACCCTGATTCCCCTAGGGGCTTAGAGTCAGTAACCTAGGCCGCCCCAAAACGGCACGCGAGTACAGTGTAGGTACTTGTCTCCTCGTATTTAAGATACTCACATAATTATATGTATATGATTACGTTATGAATAAGTTATACTCCACCACGCTGATCCATCAAGGGTCGGTGGAGAATCTTAATGGTAAAAAGGATGGATAATTTTTAACGTGACATCACGACTGGTATCCAACTGTAACAACCAACAGCTTAACATACCGAAAGTGTAAAAATGTTTCCTCTAGCGATCATCCATCATACGATCAACACAAGCCGCCTCTATAGAGTCTCCTTATACTTATTTATATGTAACTTACAATGAGGCAAACGAGCGACATTTTTTGTGTGTATTATGCACAAAATGCTTTTTAAAATAACCGCAAGACTGTAATGCACCAACTGTGTCTGACATGCATTATCTTATATCCGCCGTAACTTTATTCAGCTATTTTACTGCTTGGTAATTTCCACTATTTAAGTTGCTTCGCATATTGTGGTTTGACTTAGGTTTTATTTTTTGGCGACATAATTTAAAAAAAAATTGCAGATGTAGATTTATGTAGAATATTATATTAATACTTATAAGTACAGAACTGGTAATTCAAATAGATAGTACATTCTTTCTATGCATCGGATGGTTGCTTAGAGGCTTTTATTGGTTAAGAATCCCGAATCCGATCCCATATAGAAATTAACGTAATACAATAATTATGTATTTTATATACAATATAGATTTATATACACTATACACGTAAAACAGTTATTTGTTAAATACAAAATATCTGAAACATATAAAATATCAAATATCTCAAGTATGTTATTATATTTTAATAAAGCGACAAACCTCCCCGATACTTATTTTTGTGTGCCTAACCATGGCATTAGTTTGGCGTAGCTCCAGCCCAGCTACGAGCGACTACGTAGCAAATATTGCCTACGCTTCGATTGTGTGCGCTTCACTTACTTTTTTGGATTAAACCGTGTATGAATCGCTTAATTGAAACCGTTATGAGCAACTTTGGGGTTATATTACGATGTTTTCGTGATTTCCTTTCAGAATAACAACTGTATAGCATTCGGAGGGTTTCCCGAGCTTGTTCAAAGTTATTTGTGCGCTGTAACTCTTTGGGATGAAATTGCGTAAACCAATTTTATACAACAGCGGCACATTTTTATTTTTAACTAGCTGACCCAAAAGACGTTGTCTAACAACATACATAAATTATTTGTATTTTGGTACCTCCAGCTACACAACTATTAAAACCGCATCTAATTTGATTAAGCAGTTTTTGCGTGATGCGCTGTTTGCGCACATACAACCAAACTTATTCTCTTTGTTGTAACACGCCCGTCGCCCACAGACATCAGCAACAACAAAAGCGTCACCGACGCGGGCGATTAAAAAAGAAAGAAGGGCATGTGGAAACGGTTACACAGTTTCGTAGCTTTCAGATCCTTGCGCCGTAGCTGCATGGCACATTTCTGGTGGAAAAGCAGCCATAAGATCGTTTTTCGCTAGCAGAGTATCAGTAGGTCGCATGGCCAAAAGTCACACATGGCGTGTGGAGTAGCTACTAGCCAGTGGACGGAGGGCGAACAGTGCGCAGACTGAACCCTGGCGTGCGTCCAAACTGTTCACTATACATGTTAGTATTGAATCGATTCACCCACTGAAGCTAAGGTTTGGTAAACAAACAATGTTAGAAATCTGAAGAATTATCCAACTTGGAATGTTTGTTGGTTTTATCTAGTTATTTTTGACCTACTTGAACTAAACTTTGTTAGTTTCGACTTAATTTGTAAACTAGTTACATAGTTTTGAACATCTACGCTTGACATTTGCTTACATTATGCTGTTGCTTACTGCAGCATTTATTATTTTAAGCGATTGGTTTTTTTTTATTTTACTATTAAACTCCATGTGGTTAAATAGTTTTGAAGGTGGACCCGACGCAAAACCTTATGTTTATGTTATAATATCATTTATTTATTTTATTTTTTGTGCACCGATTGAAAAGAAGAAACAGTAAATGTCATCCCAAGTTTAGTAAATTACATTACTCATGACTGCATCGAAATCTGCGAAACCGTTTATGAAGTTAGCGGGAACAAACGCACTGACAAATAGCAAACAATCTAAAGATGATTATTATCATTGAGATACTATGTACGTACATAATATCTCAATAATTATTATGGGATCTATTGCGTTCAAAAATATCAGCGCTATAATAATAGATTTTGTCAAATATTTTTCACGTGTGACCTATCAGTTGTATTTTATAATAATAACATAGACAAATAAATATACATAGATTTGAGTTGATAGATGAGTTTTGTGGTTTTAATCTATGATCGTGATTGATGAACACTCTGTCCTGTGAACAGAAAGACCGAGAGTAACGTCCAGTGCGATCGGAGTCGTCCGCCTTCACCAACAAAAGCAGCGAGTAACGGCAAGAGATTTTCAATTACAAAACCAAAGCTCACACGATCTCTTAGAAGAGTAAACGTATTGTATTTGTAGATGACAGACAGTTCGATCTGTGAATAGATAATGTAATAACTCGGCGAGATATTAAAGATGACAACAATGCTTCATAAGTACTGTGCATATACCGCACACGAGGGACCGGCTATTCTGGCCAGCTATTGCGGTCTCTGTATGGCTCTCCAACGCGCTCAACTTGAGAGGCCAACTTTACCGGCCAACGGTGAAACTTCATTTTTCATTTAATTTGCCCGAAACGAGTGCAGCTTACAATATTTTCAACGCTTGTAACTTTCAACTACGCTTTAGTTATAAATTTCGTAGTTAGCACCGGTACGGTTAGTCGTGATCCCGAGGGGAGTAGGCAGCAGAGAAGGCAGTCTTCGCTACAGTTTTGAGGTTTATTAAGTAGTCGATTTTATTTTTCTTTTACTTAAAGACGGTGTAGACAGGGAAATAAATTGAAAACGCTGGAGTGTTTAAATAAATCGTTTATTTCGAGTGGAAAGTCGAGATAAGCGAGCGGTTTTCAATAAACGGGCTCAGCGGTCCGCGAGCGAGGCTGTTGCTCGGAGGCATGCGTGTGCCGTGTGGAATGTCTCGAAGGCTTTGCAGTCGACTCTGGGTGTTCTGGCGGACGATAAGGCCTGATCTGCGGAAGACAGCGGTGCAGCGAGCAGCAGACGCGATCGATACTGCAACGGCCCCCGCGCTGCCCCCCGCCTCCCAACTTCCACCCCCAAAGCCGGCGGCTGAAACTTTCGCGATAAGTACGGAACTAGCGCGTGGCGTACGCAATGCAATATTGTTAGCCGGTTACGAGTCTGAAACAGCGGATATTAAGGCTACAGAGACTCAGCCGTCCCGTTTTTACATTGTGCACGAGTTTCAAATGAATACGGAGTTACGGTGCATTGTATTAATTATTTCAGAGCAGAGATACTAATTTTAAATGACAATCGTGCATATGAAATACGAGAGCTTGAATATTACGTCGTTGAGTTTGCCTCGAACAAATATGAACTAAGTAATTGTCATATATGTACTCATATGAGTGGCTCATAGTTCTAGGATTATATTAGATTTTGTACGCCAAACTTTACGAACTTCACAATAAATGCCAAAAAATGGGATATTTTTTGAACTCATTACTTTTTAATAAACACTGATAATAAAGTATGGTTTCATGTAACTATACATATTATATTTATTTTCCCCGTACCAGTGCAAAATTCTACACAGAGAACCCATGAAGGCTGCATAACATACGATTAAAATATAGGAAATTTCAAAAAACTAAAACCAAAAAACAATTTGGTGGCAAATTCAATAATATTCAGTATTTGTTAAAAACAAAGTAACAATTGAAAATGTTATATTTTCCCAATTCTGCGTATACCGATAGCGACATCTTGTGGCGAATTATAATAAATGAACATTCTATATTAATAGTCGGCATATTGTCGACTC
This sequence comes from Ochlodes sylvanus, assembly GCA_905404295.2. Taxonomy (NCBI): domain Eukaryota; kingdom Metazoa; phylum Arthropoda; class Insecta; order Lepidoptera; family Hesperiidae; genus Ochlodes; species Ochlodes sylvanus. The sequence goes on from FR990137.1 coordinate 6,627,486, forward strand.
CGTAGCCCAGCCAGTCGTTAGTAGCCCTGCCTACGAAGCGACGGTTCCCGGGTTCGTTTACCGGCCGGGGCAGTTATTTATATGACCGATAAATATTTGTTCTCGGATCGTGGGGTTAATGATGAATTATTTTTGTTCATTTCGAGCGAGACAAGGGTGAATGTTATGAGTATGGAGTGTGTATGCATTTGTTTTTTTTTAATAAGCATTGGATAGTAGGCCTTAGCTTAATTCTTCTTCTTAGCAACCAATAACTGTCTCACATTAATTTGAAAAATATAGGTGCCTGCAGAACTCGAAACCAGGACCCGCGGGAGCCCAGCGTTCAAGTCCTAAGCTATCACTGCCAATAACTCCATTACAATTGTCATTCCATCTAAATTCTTTAAAACTCAATTTTATGTGTTTTATTTATCATATTAGGTAAATTAGCATAATTATGGAAAATCCAAACGTTTCTTTATATTGTTATGTTATTTAATTAGGATTTAGTATAAAGAATAGCGACCGTGGAGACGTCTGTCTGCTCAAGACAATAAACCTTCAAACTTCCATATAGGTTGTGATCTGTTCTCAGATCGCATAAAATATAGGAACAATCTGATCATGCCGATAATAAATAATTCGAAATCAAATAAAAAGTTCAGTCTACGGCATTTTTCTCTGTATATTTTAATTTGTGTTCATAAACTGCTTTTTAATGTTCATATTAGGTAAAACGAAAAATACTGGACGAGTATTTCGTAAACATATCGTAGTCATTTATAAAATGGTCCATCGAAGTGAATGCTAGATTTCACTGTAATTAAACAAAAACGTTAAGAATAATTGACTAATTGAAGTAACATAAAATTAGTAATAAAAAGTGAAAAAAAACTTTTTTAAAACAAGCTTTTATTTAAATGGACTAAAAGGAATTAAATAAACTTTTTCTTAAAAAATACTACCTATCAAATTATAACTTCATTAAGTAAACAGTTCATAAATGACATAAAAACTTGTCGCGAGATTTACCTACCTGTGTAGATAAACAAGTAAATTAAATAATTCGTCGGTTATTTTACGCACTCTGTAGAAACACTAAAAAGAAAATAATTTCAAAAACATTATATTAATGCAGCACTTAAAAACATTTCAATGTCCGCTACAGGAAGCGTCTTACTTTAGCATTGTATAAAAACGTGAGGTGAACGAACTTTCCAAACCGGGAAGATATTTTTCATTTGTAGAACATGCATAAACAACCTTGATCTATAGAATGTGAGTTACTCAAGAGAGTACAATAGGTTTTTACTGTGAAAAATGAAACATTTTAAACCCTCGGGCGAGCTTGCAGTCTCAATCTGCTATAGCCTTAGGCGAAGTATGTCTGAAATCTAAACTGTAGTCTCAGATGTGTGCACTAAAGCTAGATATAATATTTGAAGCTAGAATTAGATATGAGGTTCTTAAGGTTCAGAGTCGAATACTACATTAATTATTATGACAAACTTGCAATGTACATTTACAACGACTTCCCTTCCTTTGGACTTGAAATTTTGTTCGACGGTATAGTTTCGATGATAATGCTTTTTACAAGCTTTTATTTACCTTGCAATGTTTGTGTATAAGTATGTACATACATTATGTGTGTTCAGGTCAAACCTTTTAAGCTGAACTAGAACCACTTCCTCTTATTCTATGAACTTTTAATTTTGCATATAGCTTTAGTTCCCATGACAATGCAATTTTATGACAAGTATTACCAGATACTACGCTTAGGATAGGCTCCAGATAAGAAAACTCTTCAACGGTTAATAGCACATTGACTAAATTTAGCATTTTAAAAACGCCTTATTTAATTTTTAATAATTAGTTTATTATAACAACCAGGACCTGATTCTACACTTAAAATTGGCTTCAACCGAGGGAACTCTTTAACAGTCAACACCGTCAACAGTCAGTAGGTACGCAGACACCAAATTTTATTTTACGTTAATGATAGCTCATTCTAAAGTCTACCATTGACTTTATGCTCAGAATCTGCTTTAGATGAGAAAACTTATTAACAGCGAACAGCACATACACTGAATTTTGTATTCGTATCATATCGCTCACATACAAACACAAACTTCCTCTTGAATATGAAAGATTACCGATTAGACACTTCATGGTCGTCCCTGTTTAAAAATGAATATATACCAGAGAAATGTCTATGAACAAACTGCGTAGTGTACGCTAAACGGCTTCCTTCGAACAAAAATAAAATACATAGTAGGTATGTTTGTACAATTGACGTATGTATACAAGTGAAGATTGGATTTTCCATGATATCATGCAAATTTACTGCTGTATTATACGCATCGTTCGTGTTACATAATGAACTTCAAGTAGCTATACAAATTACAGAGGCTTGCCAAATTTCTAGCTCACAAGAAAACATATAAGCTGCAGAAAATCTCTAGACATTTCTTTGAACTCTAAGGATTGTTGGCGTCGTGAAGGAATACTTGGTCGTACATTTATCATATTATACGCATTGCAGCAATGGAAAGGCGTTTAAAATGATTTGTTTGGTTTGCAAGCAGCATAATTGCCTCATTCGTGGATGGAAGTAGCTGAGAAGTAATAAATGGCTGTCTTGTAACCACTGCCTTGCACCGGTCTACGGCGCACGGGAAAGTACAACCCGTCTTTATTACGTGTCGGTGTCTTATTGCGTCGGAAGAAAGTTTTATCAAACTACATTTATCGACGAATGTATCCACGTTCCCGCCCGCCTTTGAGGGAGATTTTAAGCAAAGGATGAATTCTTGAGCTTTTAATAATTTAATGCGCTCGCCATCTTGAGACGTCATCGCCACTTAACATCAGTGGGTTTGATGACAATCATTGACTTCTTTAATGTATAAAAAATAAATAATTAGGTATAGGTTTAAAATTTAATTCCTTTAACTGTTTAATTTAATTGATTGATGTTATTCTTCCGTTTATGAGTCATTTAAAAGAAATGTATCCTTAGTAGTAAAGCACCTTTTGATAAGATTTTATAAGTGGCATTGGCATACACATTTATAGTTACATAAATCTAAACAAAGTATATTACACCTACATTTTAAGCTTGGCGAATTATTTAATTTATTCATTCGACTTACAAAGAAAAGTAGTGTAATTTTGCTAAAACGTAAAAATGAGACAATGAAAAAAATCGTCTGTCAAATACCCAATCATGACCCAAATCATAAACATAGAATGGATTGTAATACTCATGTTTTATTAAACATATTTTTTTGTTTTCCAATAATACAATATCTATTCTGCCTCCTCTGTGACGGACGCCATTAATTATTTAGTTTGAGAGTCTTTAGCGAGGCGAATAGACGTGCAATAAATGGGCCGCAACGCCTTATATTCCTTATATTCTGACGACAGAGTGGGCGCGTGATCGGAATACATAACCGCCGACACTGGAGGAACCCAGTGATCCCCGTCTACATAAAGATTTATACCCATCAGTAACTGAGAGCGCGACGCGACAGTTTTTCCCAATTATAAGGTGTAAGCGTCTCATTTATTAACACCTCGTCACAAAATCACGATCGTGTTTCCTGGGCATCGCGGCTGACGAAATGGGAAACGGTTTTCCGTTGACTTTCTTTCCAATTCTTATTGCAACATCAAATGATACGAAGAGTTCTGTAGCCAATAATAAACCAAAAATATATTTACTGCTAAATAGTCAATGCTACACTTGAGCACTTATTAACATGGTATTAACTTTGCTTATTTGAGATCCATGTCTAGTTTCTGATAAGTGACGGAAAGAGATCTTTATTTGTCACAAATTTTATTAGAGGATTTTATTTGTGACAAAATTAAACAATTTTGTCACAAATAGATTTAGATTTCTAATTATTATTTATATCGTAGTTAATAATGATAATATAATTTTAATATGGAGGTAAGAAACAATGGAAGAAAGTCTTTCACACGTCTTTTAAAACAACTTAGTACAGCATTTAAATAACGTTTTCTTATTTGAAAGACGTTACTTCTTGGAAAAGAGGAAAATAATTAATTTTCCTCTTTTCCAAGAAGTAACGTCTTGATGTGGTTAAGGAAAATATTTTAAGGCAACCTACATACTTAAGAGTTCTGCATAATGTTCTCAAAATTGTAGAGAGTCTACCAATAATTATGCACTTGACTGCCAGATTGGTAGACTGTACCCCTCACATTGCTAGAGAAGACCTGAGCACAGCAGGACAGGACAGCTATGGGTTGTGAGGAACAAAACGAAGAAGACTTCTAAGCATCTTCCCCTCTCCTTTCCTCTCTCTTTCTCTCTCTATACCTTCTTAACATTGATGTATTCCTCATTACTTATTATAAAACTAAGTCGCCAGTCGTTGTCTGAACGCGAAGAATACAAAAACTATGGATTATATTTTCATATTGTTATCATTTATGGACGTAGAGATTTATGAGGAAGTTTTTAATGGAAATGTAAACCATTAAGGTTTTGTGTAAATTGGCTAAAATATGACGATGATTGAGAACGTATATTAGTATAGAACATTGGATATTGTTAGAAGTATTAATTCCTGGTTATCCGTATAGAAGCTAAACCATAATATTTTGGGTGCATGTACTTGTAGGCACAAGTACCTATACCGAAAAAAGAGGCGAAGGATTGATTACTAGTATCAACTATAAGTAGTAAACTCAATAAATATATACTAACTTATACCAATTTTATGTATCTTTTAAACGATTCTCAAGTATATATCTATGAACATTCTTAAGGATGAATCAAATATCAACGTCGAAACTTTATTACGCTCCGAGCAGGAACAGGTGGTCTGTTAGTGCGAAGTGGCGTTCGCACCTTACAGAGTGAAACTGAATTCGAGGTACCGTTTACAAATTTTATCCATCTATCATGCGATGTTGATTTTGGAAGAAACCATTATCATCGACATTTTCCATTATTCTTGAAGACTCTCAGAAAAAAAATTAAATCGCTTGTTAATTTTAGAACTTAGTCCGATCAGAAAGGACATATCCGAGGACAGTTCCTGTTGTCCCCTCTTGTTATCCTATTAGTAGGACAAAATAAGGGGATACGAGCAACAAGCCGTTTAGCTAGTGCTGTTAAATGTTTAGTTCAAACATGTTTGGGTCTCTGAGATCATGAATATAGGAATGGTTTGGAATTTTATTTATTTATTATAATTTATTTTAATTTACCTTCCGAATGTAAAACGTAATTATAGAATAATATATCTTACAATAAGTACCAACTTGTACATGGCAGGTTAGTCGAATTGCAAACCTAGGGTGGCTTCTGATTCCGAATAGCTTTTAGGGCATTCTTTGTGCCACTGACAGGCTTTTCCGAGAATAGTTGCATGCAATTGAATGAAATTTCGAATTTCGTAGATATAAATTAGAATTTCTATCTCTTGAATATTTACCACACATTTCCTACACTGTAGTTTAAATTATCAAGGTAATGTGAAGATTTATTTTGTCACTCAGGCAGATAGTTCTTTCAGACCTTTCAGAACATTTTGCATTTGTGCAGTTTTCCTCACTATGCTTTATTTCACCGAAGCAAGTGATAATTAAATTAATATTTGTAAATCAGAGGTGCGTGCAGGATTTGAACCCGACTCGGGAGCTATCACAGCCACTCGAAATTAAAGATTAAGAAATTACCTACTATAGGCATACATGCAATACTAGTGCGTAAATGTAGACGTGTAAGCGAAAAAATACTGCTTACGACCGCTAAGCAGAAAAAATATTTACGCAGAGACTATTTTTCTCTAATGTGTTTAAACAGCCTTGCAGAACTTACATAAAACGAACTAATACTAAAAATACCGCAAGTCATTAATCAACATAACACACTATACTTCTTACGGTTACAAAAAGCCACAGATGATTTAAAAAATATTTAGTTTAGTATTCTGTCAGAATTCGGAATTACACTTAATGTGGTGTAATAAATCGACACTGTGTTATCATACTCCACATATTTTACAGGAGGGGAACTCGCATTCCTTATTCCGTCCACATACGGAATACTTCGAGAAAATGAGATGTAGCTGAAATGCATAACCATGGCGGTGTGTGTATAAAACAATTTCAGGAATTTATTATATTACGTCTTTATGCTCGTTAACAAACTGTTATCAAATTCTTTTATAAGTACCTAGTATTACAGTTAGTTACTCGTATATATATAGGATTCTTTTCATCAGTTTACTTATAAATACAGTATTTACAGTTAGTTAAAAGTATAGTTATGTTATTTTTGAGCCACCTATGGTAAATGGTCTCTATTGACTACGAACACCTGTAAAAATGTAGGCATTGCCGATACGTTGCCGGTCAAAAAGAAAGTAACGACCCCTAAATAGCTGTTCGATTTTACTTATTTATCTTCCTGTCTTCATAGTCCACACAAAGTATGCAAAAAGACAAAAATACCGAGAGCCATTAATAATGTAGCCGCATAATATAATTTTGTATCCCACGTTCCTTACAAGTTTTCCTGCACTCCAACTTAGGTGAAACTTTCTTCCCTTCACAATACATGATAGTGTCTGTCGATTTAGAGAATGTGCCCACAAGACCAAAGTTCGCTGAACCCCGATGGTAATACAATTTCTTCCTAGCCACATACAACTTTTATTTACACGGTAAAGATTTTGTCGCTGCTTGCTTATGCATAGTTTCAGATAACTTTGCATGAAAATGTGGTGCCTTTCTACTACGTTCGTCTTCACTAGTTCCATATTTATGACACGCAAAATAAAATGTTGCTGCCTGTCGTCGATGTTGATAAAAATGCAAACCGTAGCTGGAGGCTTGCGGTACCAACGCCCACTGAATACGAGTATGATATGGCCGCTGATAAGATTATACGACGGACGAGACCATAAACAAATTGTTAAGGCGTAAGGTCGCGAATAAAACGATCCCGATTCCCGACGAATAGACACAACTATGTATAGCGTAGCGTGGAGTAACGAATCTCACCTGACCGTCAGCCGGTCGCAGGTAAACAGTGTAACGTGACTCGACCACGTGGGAAACATGTGATCCCTCGCCGCTTCGCATCCCCGTCACTGGACACCATCCCACCAAGATGATATCGGCGATCGTTCTCAGATACATTTCCTGACGTCAACACACGAATTTAATTATTTTTATCCAGTTTTATTTTATCAAATTTATAGTGAGGAAGCGCAGTTGCCGCGTTGAACCGGTGGGCGGGCTCCAGACAGTATTGATTTGGTTCACTCGTTTCTGTCTATCAGCCACTAGTTTTGTGTGAGGAAGCGAGAGAGCGATAATGGAACGAGGACGTTTTCTAGTGTAGTGTTTCCGCGTAAAGCGCCATCAGCTGTAGTAGGTCGTAAGTGAGGGATGAATGAAAACGTGGTGCGATCCTGAAGCGACGGCCGCTGTCGACGCGTCCGTTTCCGGTAAATCCGCTCTACAACTTGGTGCACTTAGTTTTATTTAAAACTACTGTTGCCTTTTAGTCTCAGGGACGATGGAATCACTTCGCTAAAACCCTGAAATTGTGTAGGACCTTTTTCGGTATAAGGAGCGGATTATGTTGCAAGAATGATTTAAAATACCAACTTCATAAGGCTAAAAAGTATTTATACAAATACAAAGTCGCGAAAGAAATCGAGGTAGACTAGAGTTGTTTTTTTGCGTACATACTTTTCTTATGGCTCTAGCTGTCCCTGTTGCCGAGTGTATTAGCTTGAAGAGTTTCGTTATCCACTTGTTGATGTCGTTCTTCTTCCACTTGTATCGAGTATTCATAAGTCAGGTTGATATTTTTTATGGAATTAAAATAGCAAACGAGCATACAACACCATCCTTCCGCATCCTTATGGCAACTAGTTAGCCCTGTTAATTATTGTTGTTAGTAGTAGTTCGGTTAGTAATTGTTAGTAGATAAGGGTCTCGTTTTAATTCGGTGACAGATGTGTTGCTACCCCTGAATTTAAAAAGTGTAACCGGATCCACACCTTTCTAACCGGAATACACCATTATTACACGGTAGAAATTGTACTAAATACCATAGCGGGTGGTGGTACTTACTACCCCGGACGAACTCTAGGCTCTTACCTTTTAGATTCATAATTCAGGTTTTACTATTAGGTATTCATTCTAACCTACTTGATACAATCGGTGACTCTACAACAGCGCCTACACTTTCAAGTTAGTAGTACGGTACTACTAAGGTACTACTAGTACCTACTTTCAGCTGCTCTCGTTCTGTTAACTAGTTCTGGCGCACGTTTGATTCGATACGAACCAGCCGAGTAGGTAGAATAAGAGTACGTCAAAGCTATGTATAACACATTACTATAGTACTATTAAATACATACCTACCTCCCTAGATCTTATTTTATGCAAATAAAGAGATTGATAACCTGAAGTTCTTTCCCGTTGGCTCTAGCGCTGAATATTTTTGTAAATGAGCCACGTTACAAATAAGAGATTTAATGAATAGACAAAGAACAAGTGTCCACTTGACTACGGACTCTTTTTTTATTTAGCTAACACATTATTATAGCGTAAGTGCACTGGCAGATAAAATTCATTATTGATTTGTGCGGATTGACGGACATTATTTCGGGTGCATGTTCGTTTAAGTACCTAATTCTAATTGGAAACATGCCTTAACAGACCTAAATCTAAGAATTACTAAAATATTATTTTGCCGTTTAAAATACCTCCATATTCCACAATTAAGTATTTAGTTCAATAGCAATACCTAACAGATCAGCATTATAATTATACATACATATTTATTCGCTTAAATATCACCGGGAAAGGTTCTGTCGGGGAAGCTGTTCTTAAAAGTTTGGAGTTATTTTCAACAAATATTGGTGGGAAGGGAAGGCGGTCGCCTGGGGGGATTGGGAAGTTCGACGCGTCTGTATTCACAGCTTGTAAAAATATTCCTTTTATCGTTTCCCCATTCATGTTATTGATGTTGTCGGCCTTAGTTTTAATAGTAAATAACGGTTCGATCTTTATAGAATTCTACACACCTTTACAATCTTTACGGAAAACTCTTGTATCTGCGTAAGTTCAAATATTTTTCTTGACTGAAATACGAGTATGTTATTGTGTTATTGGATATGTGCATTTTACCGGAGATTTTTTTACGAAGATTACCGCGTACAAAGTCACAAACAGGCAAAAATTCTCAAAATCATTGTTTTGAGTTCTATTGCGTTAATAAAGACCCCAAGTAAAAGATTTTCTCATATATCTTCTATGTATAAACAGCCACCAGCTACAGATTTATTATTAGTATTGATGATTACTAACTTCTATTACTGACAACAACTAACACGACTAACTATCAATAACAATCCTTGTCCAGTCTTCATACGTCCTAACAAAATAACCAACTTTAACTTTTTAACACCGTCTGCTAACTTGACTAATCATCCTAGCTCCCATTTGAGCCTTGTTCTAGGTCGGTTGCAATTGTCATGGGCGCCAGCGGAAGGGCGGCGCCGTATGCTCGTCTGCTACCTTAATCCTTTAAAAACAACAAAAACACAACAGGATCTTAGAACTTTCTTACCTTAGAACTCAGCTTTACCTTAACTGAACTGAAGTTAAGCTTAGCTTAACTTAGCTTTGTTTACTGGGACGTAGCGTTCATCCATCCAACTTCTGATCACAAACATAAATTGCCGTCAAATGAACGTTTCGTTTCGAGTCGGTTAACAACATATTGCTGATGAAAATTAAAATAGAAAGAGTAGGAACTCTTGCTGACAAGCTAAAAAGTTGAAATGGTTTTAAATAAAATGAACTTAATCACCATTAAGCATAGAAGTCGTTATACGGATGTAGCCCAATTTTGGTCTAGACAGTGGTTGACAATCCATTAGGTAGGTATAGCCAGTAGGGTGCACTAAATCAATATCCTTTGCCGGTACCGTTGCGGAGATACTAAGTAATAGATATTTTGCTACGTTTTAGGATTTACAACCGCTTAAATGTTTGTTAACATTCACGAGCCTATGTTATTGTGATGCTGTTCGGATGTTTATGAATACAACAGCTCGAAATTCGACCATAGTTAATCCTGCCAAAAGGTTACTTTATATTGGCACTGTGAACGTATACATTTTGTTTAGTAAATGTGTTATGAAAAAAAAGCTTTTGTTTTTTTGCTTTGCCTAAATTTTGAATTTTCATTATTTAGACAATGTTTGGACGGACGGACGGGGTTGGGACTGGACGAGATACTTTAAATTGACATAAGTATATCATTGTTGTCTGAACCTATTGAAGTACAACAACCTCTAAATATTTTTCTACTTCTACTTTACCTTACTTTAATACTAAGTAATTGCTTAACTTTAATACAGTGTAAATCGCATCCAAATTGGTGAAAGCCGTTGTAGAGATAAATAGGGCAAAAGAACAGATAAAAATTAAAAAAGAACATTGGCATAGAACCTATTTAGCTAAATAAGCATCCCCAACTTGGTTAATAATAAGTGGCTTCAACCCATTATTGGCCCACTACTGAGCATGGGTTTCACCTCATACCTGAGGAAGCCTAGAGCATACTCCACCTAGCTGCTCCAGTGCGGATTGGTGGAGGGGTTAGTGGCCGACCCAAGTGTCGGAAATTATTAATCTGCCCGAAGGCACGGCTTAACGACTGCTACCAAATGGTCAAATGCTTCCTAAAACGTAGCATAGATTACGTCTAACTTACAAAACGTGTCAATCGACATACAACCGTACAATGGCAACTATATCTGCCACGGAGTTCTGAACTTAGTTTACATTGCAGTTTCTGCTCAGGATAAGTTTTGCGATAGTCCAAATACAAGTTTACAGGAGGTGTTCCTATTAATACGCCTCAAACAAACTGCGCTGAAGTTTATGTCTATTTGAAACTTATCTATAAAGGGAACAGAAGCACAAGTTATTATGTAATCAAATATATTACATGCATTCTTTATATAATTATAAATAAATTAGCTGACCCCGCGAGCATTGTTCCGCCATATAGATTACTTGTAGTGAACGGTTTAAATTTGAGGGGTGGGGGTAGGGAAGTGAAATTTTGGAATTATTTGTGTATTTCATTATGCCACACCATAAAAAAATAAACCAAAAAAAATTTGATCCAAAAAATGAAAAAATTATGTTAGCCGATTCTCAGACCTCAACTGAATATGCATAATTATAAAATTTCATACAGATCGGTCAAGCCGTTTCGGAGGAGTATGGTGACTACACACACCCAGATCGAGAAGAATAATTCAAATTTCCGCCTGGCTGGGAATAGAATAGAAATAGTACATCGCAAATCGCAACCCATAACTGTCCGCTGGGCAAGTCTCCTCTCACAATGTGAAGAAGGCCATAGTCCATCACTCTAGCCAAGTGCGGATTGGCGGACTTAACACACCTTTAAGAACACTATGCAGAACTCTAAGGTGTGCAGGTTTCCTAACGATATTTGCCTTTACCGTAGTAAGTTATAATTAAGTTAGCAGGTTTCGTACGTAGACTCCCTGCGCAGGGAGTCCTTTCACTGCGTAGATATCGTTATGAAGTAATTATCAAGTAAAAAGTAAGCAATAATCTAATTTTTTCGTATATTTATAAAGTATATTTATAAAGAATTCAATTTCAAAAGATTTGGCTTGAAAAGAAACAAATCTTCAAGATATTTTAAGTTTCTTCATGCTCATGTTTAAAGAAGTTTTGCAATTACCGGCTCTCTTTAATACTTCTACCTACATACATACTACGTCAAACAGGCCCGTGAAGACGGAGCTTTCGATCGTATTTTGGTAAAATTACACACATTTAAGATACACGTAGAACAACTCTGAGAATTTAAGTAAATAAATTTAATTCAGACATTTTAGGGTTGTGCTTCACATAAATCACTCTTTATGTTCGCAAAAAAGAACAATAAAAATCGGGACATGCCCATTAGAGAACAACAACCAGACTCACTGCAAGGGAAGCGGTTTATCCCAGACAACCTTCAAAGCGAACTTTAAGGAGGTAGGTACATAAGGATGAAACTAAACTACCCCTTTTACAAATTTTCATTTAATTTCACCGACAGCCAGACGACTATTAACTTAAACTTTGCACGTTTAGGAACCCACATTAATTAATTTATAACAAAATCAAATGTGTAGGCGACGTATAATAGAGTTCCTGTACATTTAACACATACCTACAGTGTACGTTTCACAGTATAACAGAAAAAACTAAAATTGAACTACGACAAACTGCGATTAATCACTCCAAACTATGTAGTTTCTTCTCCATTGACGATTCTATGGAGAAGAAACTGTAGAATAATCTAGAATTCGAAACTTTTTAATCAAAAAAATGTAACAAATAAAATTTCAAGAACAAAGTAACTTACCTACCTATATCGTTTAGGAGACATACCTAAAGATCGTAAATAATTTAATTCAACTATGAAGCACTGAAATAGAACGAACTGTGGAATGATCTACAATGATCCATTTGACGGTAATAGCTCATTTCCCGATAACAAAGAGTTCATTCAGGCAAACTTTAATGGGCGAATTGCCCGCACTTCCTCGCTGTTATCCTGAGGATAATTAACGCTATTAGCGACAAGGATATTATTATAATTGTTAAAGTGACGATGAGGTAAAGTATGATATTAAGATAAATAAGTACAACAGAAATACTAATAATTTATAGTAAGCTATCTTAGTTAACAAAATTTAATTATTAAACACATTGATTTTTGAAAATAATTAATTTGGAAATAAAAAGAAATAGCAAAGATATACGGAACTTACGGACTTACGGAAAAATCATTTATAATTTTTACGATGTAAACCTTATCATATTTTATTATTAAAATGTGTGTGATGTATTTTTAACGTAATAGGTACAGGTAGGTATGCATATTATAGCTATAAGTAGAAGTAAGTGCGACCTATAACTGCCTGTAGGAAAACAAAACTCCTTGTGGGTTTCTTGCCACAATTTCTTGCGGTTCAATGCAACCCTTCCTTTCTATTCCCGTAACTCACGTTCCCGTACCACAGCAGTTTTAAACTTTTTTCGCAACCGTCTCCGATGTTCACTAAGAAGTTTCACGTGAAAAACCTAACGGAAAAAACCATGGAACAGCCTTTAAGATTTTTAAGAAGTAACCATGTTGTAGTTGACAACATAACGCATAATATGTTACTTCAATCCCATTTATGGTGGTATCAACACCATTAAATGAAATAAAACGCTAATCTTGTGGTATTGGTCGGTCGAAGCGGTCAATGCTCGTAACATGATGGCATATCGAACTACATCCAGAAGCCGTTAGCCGCCACATTGGACACACGCCAACATCGGCAACATGCCTTGTCTGGACATTCGTATTTGCACGAGCTCATCTACGTGAAGTCAGTCAGACACTGAAGTTGGTGTATTAGTCGAATATGAATACAGTTGAAGAAATTCTACTGTCTTGTCTTGTACTCAAATAGTCGGCTAATGAACTATGAAGCCACCTGATAGTAAGCGGCGGTAATATTATGCTCCTTATACGGAGTCCTACCAGCAAGCAGGTTCGCCGGCTCCAGCCACTTCATACGACAACCTGGTCTGTTTGCATGGTATTGTGGTTTGTTTCCTAGGTCGTCCCAATGCGGCCATAAAACCGTAAAGTGCTATTGCATTTATGTTTGAAGGTTACTAAGCAGCCGTAAGTGTTAAAGGCCTGGCTTTATTACGACTATGTGTTGTTCTGTTTTCCGTTGCGTTTAATTAGTCATCTTAGTTACTTCACTAGATCGGTAGAGTAAATACGAGTATGCGTAGCTTCAAGAAACAATCCACAGTTTCCCAGCATCAGGACTACAGAGACAGCTTGACGTCCATCATACTTGTAACTACAGTCTGTATGGTATCGTGAATGAAAGTTGTTGCTAAATTTCAGTAATGTTCGTAATTTTCGATAATATGATTGCAACCATATAGCCCAGTGACCCTACTCTGAGTAATATGTCCCGGATCCGATATAGAGTACAGTAAATAATTAGGTAGGAAAATTTTAAACTGTTTTCGATTTCGTTTACATCTACCGGTATACAGTCTACCTCAAGGTTCTTGGTTGAGAGTCCAAGTAAAGTAAATGTATTAGAGAAATAATAAAATGCCACATTACTCATGCTACTTACCTCATCTTACTTCTTACTCTTTTCCTCACTCCATCCATATCCTAACGTTGCCTGGAAGAGATCGATATTTAGCAATAAGACCACATTTTGTACTCCATAAAAATGTATAGTTACTTAAGTATACATAGTTACTGTCCTGTTCTCAGTGTACATTAAAGAGTTATAAATAAAATAAATGAATAATGGCATGTTTGTTTCTGAATCGTGGGTATTTCTTATTTCTTATTTAAGTTTCTCCATTAAATCCTTCCTTTCCTATTTACTTATTATAATATATTCTTATTATCTATTATTCAATAGAATATTGTCGACTTGAGATAATGATACAAATTATTACCAACTCCCTACTGTAAGTAAATACATAAAGTACCGGGTAATTTAAGTATCTACAACATGACGTATCGAACTTTATACCCCAAAGCCATTACAAGCCACATTGGATAGGCGCCAACACGCAGTATCTGGATGTAGCCACATTTGCACAAGGGACACTCTCATTTACGGAAACAGGCTAGCATATTTGACTTTTTATTTTAAATAGGTACCTACTTAATAAAATAAATTAAAACTTAGAAGTTTAGAATTAAGATCATATATAATGTTAACATTATTAATAACACGTTTTCCTAAGTACCTAGTTAAATATTTTATTTCTCGTAAATAACAGCAAAATAAATGGGTCCTCACGATGTTCAACCAAGTTAATGCATAAAACATTGTCTTGGTAAGGAAAATCATAATCATGAGTAGGTACTTACCTATCCGTACTAACTACTACCTCGTAACGTTTGAACTGCCTCCTACGTTATATTTTGTTTGATAGCTACATGATTTGGAATTTAATTTAATTTAATCAGAGCCCATTGTATAAACATTTCCTAGTGACCAATAATGCATCCTATATCTTTTAAATTCACCTCAACGATTTAACAAGGTTCTGTTTTATTATTATCCGTCCTAGTTCCATAGCTGTTTGAAATAAAGTTTCCGTAGTCTTGAACAACCTTCGTAAAGTTACAAATCTAGATTTTTATTAAAACTTACCCAGATGAAGTAAGATTTTAAATAACTCCTGTTTTTCGTTTGCCAGAGGGCCCAGAGGCTGTTATTTTGACCGCTAGTGGCAAAATTTCTTGGGCGCTTCCGTGCTTCTGAGGGCACATAAAGCCGTCGGTCCCAGTTGTTACCATTTGGTAGCAGTCGTGAAGCCATGTCGGATGCCTTCGGACGGCTTAAAAAAATCCGCCACTTGGGTTGGCACTGACCCATCCACGAATCCGCACTGGAGCATCGTGGTGGAGTATGCTCTAGGCCTCCTTATGTATGAAGAGAGGCCCGTACTCAGTAGTGGGCCATCAATGGGTTGAAGCCATTAGTTGTGTACACTACAGTTTTGAATAAGAGCGTTTGCCCAGCTGTAAGATACTAATAGGTTGTAGCCAACATAAACGTTAAATGTTTACTGTAATAGGTGCATTTTTCATCATTTCACAACGCCACACTAACAGTTCTGTACTGTTTTATTACGTCTATGAAACATGAAGTCTCATTCCGCCCTAGAGGAGTGCGCTCCGCCGCAACAGATGGCCGAGCTCCCTACACGACCTTTCCATTATAACCGAACAGAAATAAGCTGTTTATTTTTTATAACAAAGACATTACCGTCTGTACTGGTTTCTGGGTATCGTGTTTTTGTTTAAAGAAGAAGAAAGTACTTTTGAAGAAACTAGATGTTACAGAGCCTAGTCACCTCTAATTAACATCGGTTGGTACGAGTCGAACTCGCACTAGTAGGGTTCCGTACCACCGGGCTATATTAACTGTAATCATTTTGGTAATAACAAGAAAGAATGTAAGAAAATCCAATTTTTTAATGTTACTTGTATAGGGACCCTCTTTGAGACCTAACTTTTATATAATATGTATTTGTGGTGATGGCGGTCAGAGTAACAGGTCTACCTTTATACCTTCAAGAGATACAGCCCTGCAACACAGACAGCGGAGGCATATTAATAAGGTTCCATTTGTCACCTTTTTGGTGCGGAACCCTAAAAAGGACTTGGTTCCATTGTCACACTTTTAGGCCAGTAAAGAGTACCTCGAGCAGACACTGGCTTGGATAGATAGAACATAATAGAATAAGATAGATTAAATAAATCTAATTCCCCAACTTAATTACCAATCTAATTCCACAACCTAACGAACAGTGTACACGTGTAAACATTGAATCAATCATGTTTATCTCAGGTAAGTTGACAAAGGGTTAAATTACAGTAGGTAACCAAGTTCGGTTTAGTTACGAACTTCAAAGTTATAACAGCCGCGGGATTCAGCCGTAGTTTCATATTTAGCACCATACACCGTTTTATTGTGTCTGTGAAGGATAGATGCTCATTCCTCTTCAACGAAGTACACTTGACGTCAAAAGATGGCTTCACTCCCCACACACTAGCCACCCAGTGTACGGAGCCTCTTTTTTCTGAATAAAACAGCCTGTGGCCATTTGTTGCGTTGTGGTTTTATTCCGTTTTAAGAATGTAACATAGGTACTTAATTTTTAGACAACATTATTTTTAGACGTACCTAAACTGTCGCATTATTTTTCGTGTTAATTTTGTATAAATTTTATTAGTGGTAGAAACCTTTGGTCTAATACTTGCAATATTTGATTTTTAAATTTTAGTAAGTAGATAAGTCATTGATATTTTAGGTAAAAATGTCGTTTTAATCTATTTTAACATCATTACAACATCATTCGTTGGAAGACTTTGTTATCGATGTATAAAAAACTAAAGTAGGTAAATTATACATTTTATAACAAACATTTTACTTACATAAGTTTCTATATATTTTCGTAACTAAATAAATAATAGAACAGAAACTGTTCTTACGTAAGTATTTCATCAAACCCCACTGACCGCAACAGATGGACCGTCCCCAACACAATTGAACCCTACAGCAGCTACAGCCCTTTAAGTAATGATAAACGCATGTTTTCGGTATTTACTTTAGAATGTTGAGTTTAAAAGGCTTATTATCTGCACGATCACTTAGGATTTTGTCATTGAGATTAAAAATGGGGTGCATGGGACCCCTTATAATTATATCCTTATGACGTATCCTTATATCTATATCCTAATAGGGTTGGCCACTGACCCCTCCACCAATCCCCGTTGGAGCAGCGTGGTGGAGTATGCTCTAGCCCTCCACAGGTATGAGGAGAGACCCGTGCTCAGTAGTGGGCCATTAATGGGTTGAAGCCATCAATATCGATAAATTGACCAAAAAACCAAGCAAAACATTAATTTAAAATGCATTCCATTTTCCATACCAACATTCCCTATTAAGAAATAACTGATATTCGAGATCAGAATGCTCATTTGCAAATAACTTTGCGAGCCGATCAAGTCATTCTAGCATTGTCTTTACGAAATAGCTGAATATAAACGAGACGAAATGAGGGCATTCATATCTTCACACGTTGGTTCCCGCGTTGGTGCACGCAGCCGGCGGCGGTGCATTTCCGAACGCATTGCCGTTCAATATCCGCTAGGATTGTTTGTAGATCCACTCCTATACCCTCCACCCCCCCTATCCTCTCCCCTCGTCCAATACCGCTGCTCTAATGGAGCCTAGTGGGGTGTCTAGTTTAGAAATAGGTTGCCTATATTATGTGGACATGTCGGAATTACGTCTGCGGGCGTTGCTTTCAATTTCTTTTTACGAACAAGACAGTCAATTTGGTAGAGAAGTATTTGCGCTTTCTTTTTAGTATTTTTAAAGAACTATTCATTCTCGAGTCTTTATACATATTAGGTTATATTATTATTATTTTGATAATTATTTTTTTTTGAATCCCCTATCAATTTGGTCCAACTCTGACAATGACATCCATCATCCATTAGAAAATGTTAAATCTTTACTTTAATTTACTGAAGTTGGTTTTTTACTTGTAAGATTATATTGCATATTAAACATTCGAAAAAGGTTCGGTCGTCAAAATAGTTTGAGATCCGGTGCCCTAAAGTATTTACCAATACCGGAAGGTATGTAGGTACATTGTTATAATATAACACGGCATCTAACTTAGCATAACGGCAAAGTTGAACAGTCGATTTCAGAACTATCTCGTGACACCTTTTCAGTGCACAGTCCACGCCTACGGATGCCGAATATTCAAAATCGGAGCTGTGTCCAACTTACAGCTGGTGTATTTTGCAACTTACAACAGCTTATACTGTTATACATGTCAATTCGAATGTCGGTTGGTACTTCCTAGTAAATGGACTGTTGTCTTGTATGCTATAGAGGATACCAACCTACCAATGACATCCAGACAGTGTGAGGTAGTAGAGATCAGGTTATCTGGAAATTATACGTCAAAGATTATGTGTCTAGTACCTACGTATATATAATTGTGATTACAATTATTGTACCTACCTACTAACTTAAAATCTAATAACACTTTCGTAATAACAATTTCCTAATTTATAATTATAATTTATATTTCGACGGTCCCTACGTAGAAAGGGATATGTCAAAAACCGAGGTTTACAGGAGAGTGAAATAAAACTTCAAACCGCTCTAGAAAAAAATATATTTATAATTATAGTTTCAATTTTCTTTATGTTGTTCAATTAGCTTTAGGAAAGTTATATTAGTATTCATATACGCATATTTTAATGAATTTCTTGAAAAAACTGATAGAATAACTGCTTCTACGCTACCATTAAAATCATACCATGTCGAGTATGTCTAACGTACCCGTTTATACTTCGCACATAAGAAAACAAAATTTCAAAATAGAATTTAAGTAAATGTTTTATGAAAACACAGGAATTTGTTATTATTTTCAAATGGATATCTTAAATACCTGAAATAGCCACCCGTAAATATTAAAAATTCGCTAATGGATACGTAACTCTTTATACGTGGCTTTAAAATATTAAGTTGGACTGTTTTTTGGAATGTAAAAAAGGACAAATATAATCAGCTGAATTTTGAAACATTCAAAATCACACTTATTTTAGATTAAATTTTCAGTCACCATTTACCAGTCAGCGCCTAAGATTAATTTTCTAAATTATAATTATAAATTATTTATCTAATCATCATGACAGTTTCTTCAGACTTATTAATATTACTTTATAATAACAGTTTCTTCACATTATTAATGATATTTTTATAAACTTTTCTTAATAATGTCACAGGGACAATGGATGGGAAGGAATAAAAGGCCGGCTTCAATAGATGATGTTTTGTTTTATTCACTAGATAGGGTAACACTGACGACACGTTGACTCAACACGACGCTGTGCACTTTACTTCGCTTTTCTATTCGCTGCTCTTCCTTATTTCTTCTTCTTCTTCTGGTCCTCCTCTCGGATTCGCTTCCGAAATTGAACTATCGCTGCCGTGTTCAGAGACTTCCCATTTCATCTAACGGGGTTATGTAACCAGACCAGGGTTCCTTCTTCAAAGCTAGGACCGTTGGCCCGTCGGTCGTAGCGGGTTTTCATTCGTTCGCTGGCCTTATATCCTGCTGCTCTGATTTGCTCATACACGTCAACCATCGTGTTCCGTAGTTCCCTTGCGTAGTCAGTAATTTCTATCGGTGTATCCGGTGGAGCACTCGAGAGCAAATCGGCTAGCAGTCGCAGTTCTCTTCCAAAATTAGCGAACGCCGGAGTGATTGTTGTGGTCTCATGAACCGCAGTCATATAGGACATAAGAAACAGTGGTATATATTCGTCCCAGTCCTTCTGATGATTATCCACCACTTTTGCCAGATGCCGTTCCAACGTTTGGTTAAATCTCTCAAACATTTGCGGGTGATAGAGTGTCTTCCAAGTTTTATGTATTCCCATGACTTTACAGACTTATTGAATTACTTACGACTCGAAGTTCCGTCCTTGATCACTATGCATCTCTAGTGGTACGCCAAATCTGCAGAACACTTCGGTAACAAGCTTCGTCGTTGCCACGGTGATAGCCTCCTGGTTGGGTAGTGCAAACGCTTCTGGTCATTTCGTAAAATAGTCCGTCACTACCAAAATGTATCGATTTCCAGCATTCGTGACTGGAAACGGTCCGGCTATATCAAGAGCCACTCTTTCCCAAGGAACCCCAACATTATACAGCTTCATCTGCTTCTAGTCTGCGGTCCCTTAACGGCTGAACAACTTTGACACCGCCGACACCAGTTTTCTACATCGTCACGGCAATGCAACCAGTAGAAGCGTTCCTTGGTTTGGTGAGAGTTCTTCTTATCCCCAGGTCTCCTCCCGAAGAACAATCGTGATAAGTCTTCAACACCTCGTTCACTTTTGCTCTGGGAACAACCATCTGAAGATGACAATCTTTGCCTTTATTCATTCATTTCATTTATTCATTCATTAGCCATCTGAAATTTCTCCAACTGCATCAGTCTGCATTAAACCACTGGTAGCCTCCAAAGATTGATCTTGACGAAAAATTAAGTATAAAATTATTTTTTTATACTGCTTTATAAACGTAAACGAAAACAATTCCCTAAATAAACTGAATTATTGCACGTATAGGCAAACAAGTAGGACATGTCTTCATGTACTTTGCACCGCGTTTGCACCGTGCGATATTTAAAACGCAGTACAAACCGTTAAGTTTAGATAACCGCATCTACGTCACCAATCCTTTAAAACTATCACACTTGTTCTCTTGTTCGATTTGTATTTACAGTAAAATACATCATATTTCAATAAAAAACTTATATGGTTATGTGCGTATGGACAATCTTAAGCCATATATGGAATAAAAAAAAAATGACAATTTTGACTTACTCTTATGTACGTAGGGACCGTCGATTTATACTACGGTAAGGTAGTACTTACCTATATCGTACAAACCCCTAACTACAAATGACAAAGTTTACAGGAAAGTGCTTCAAAGTTTCAAACACGTGTACCTATTATATTAAGTCATGAAATTTGGTACTTATAAAGGTTAAATGTGTGATATAATTATGTTATAATTAATGAAAAGATAGGTCGTAAAGCCCACTTTTTATGTATCATTTGCCACTTACTTATACATTGGAATCATTGCACTACTCCCTTTTTGTGTACCTACCTATCATTTGCCACTTACCTAATTATATGTAGGTAGGTACATTGGAAACATCTCCATTGCACATACGTTAAGTGACTAACTGACTTTTACGTGGTAGCCTCTGAAGTAATCGAAGTCGTAATTGCTATTGCGAAACTGTATGTGGGGTATATGGGAAAAGATGTCGTACCGGTATGTCCCACAAGTGGCAGTTGCGGGAGAGACGCACGGGGGATACGATGTACAGTCCAATCCAACATAAATTTACAGGATTACCACTGCTGTTGCTTGATTAAATTGCTTGTAGACTTCCTTTACCTAAGTTTATCCAAGTTACTAAAGAACCCTATTTTGTTTTAATGATACTATCTAGCAGAAGTTTATTTAGGAGACGACATAAATTTCAACGCGCAGCTATTTCGTTTGCGGGAAGTCGTTAATGACCCGAAGAATCGTTTTTATGATGTTTGCTTTGATCAGAGAACAGCATCAAACATCGTTTATGACGCAATAACATGGAATTCGATAGCAAATTGATAATGACGTACAATAACATGCTGTTAAAGAAAATACGAACGAAAGTATTGTAAGTAGGTACATATACATTCTAAATAAACTAAATATTATACTTAGAAGTTAGGTAAACCTTAGAACATAATAATACCTAATGCTTAGGAGGTACTTATTTACTTATTCACATCCATGCTTTTTATTTAAATACTGACAAACGAGCAAACAAGTAGGCTGATAGTTCACAGACAATATCGCCCATGGACATCAGTAGCACCAAAGGTATCACCGATACGTTGCCGACCAAGAAAGTAGGAACAAGAAAAGTAAGTACCTACCTACCTTCCGACTCTCAAGCTTCCAGCCGGAACACGAACATTAATTTTTCGAATGGAGTTAGCAATAATACTGCTGTTCTGTTTGTACTGTACCTACCAGGCTACCACTGTTACTACTACTACTACTACTACCTGACCAACATTGAAGAAGAGTTTCCGGTACGTAGTTAGAGAAGTGTAGGTATGTATTTGTATAGACCTATGGGGTTTGGAGACCATTTATCGCACTCACACAAGAAAAGGAACAACTTACGCCAATGACACGTAAATAAACAAGACAGAATGATAATGAATGACTCTGTCTCACTTTACGTGGCGGTTTTTTCAAGGAAAGCACAGCTTCAGCTGACCGCCGAATTTTCATTGCACATACCTACCTTTAAAGCGAGAAGTTGATAAAATTGCTTTAGTTTCTTGTATGGGAGCCCTCTTTGGGAATAAATAGTATTATAATTTGCCGTGATTGAGATTTTTATGACACGTAAGTACTTTGTGGAAATTTCAAGTGTCTATCTCGAACGGTTTATAAAATAAAATAATAAACGGTTTATAAAATAAATAAAATCAAAACAACTCCTTTTATATGGTTACTTGTATTGTGACCCTCTTTGGGACCAAACTTTTTTACATTTTTATTAAATACTTGTTGTTATAGCGGTCACAATAACGCGTACAAATGGACACACAGACAGACAGACATCGGAGGCATAATAATATGGTTCCGTCTTTACCATTTTGGTACGGAACCCTAACTAGGCACACGCATTGTAACGCGCACATTCTCGCGGCTCAGTACAGCTCTTTAATCATACCATACCTGTGGTCATACCATAGATTTATGGTCATACTCTATTATTATGCTCTTCTTACGTCTATGGACATCAGCAAATATACTCTGTGTTTTGGTCTAGTGCTTATGTCACTTGACGTTGGCAATGACAGTGACACTAATGAAGTAATGACACTGACAGTTATATGACAATAACATAACACTTTTGTTTGCAGACTTTGCACCGCACCGCACCGAACCGGAGCTCGAAGCCTGCCGGAGCGGAGTCAAAGTCAATTTTTTATAAATTATAACCACAAAACTTCAAACCAAACGTTACTAAACTAAATAAAACTGTGTTTTTCATTAAATAAAATGCTGCATTATAACACTTAAAGAATTAAGTTATTGTAACTTCAAATAAAAATACTAAATGGAATCTGAAAAAAGACCCCAATTTGGCAATAGAATCTTAGAAAATGCTGAAGAAGTCTTCAAACACAATGCTTGGTACAGTTTTCAGTATATTGTTAAGACGAAAAAAATTTGATAGCCACTGCGACAAAATAAAGAAACTCGAAAATACAAGGCATAGAAAAAAGCCTCCAGGAGGGTCCCGGTACCTTACTGATGAAAAACATCTCTACCTCTTTAATGCATGGTACCTACTTAGATCTTTTAGAAGCAGACTGCCACAAGTAGATATTAGTATCATGATTATAACATTTTCTCGTCTGTGCAGAGGTTGAGAACACTTCCTTGAAGTTTTCCTTTTTTGTTTTTTTTTCTTCATGTACTTATGCAGGTGATAAATAATGATCATATGCTCAGTCTACTAACCTAACCTAACCTAACCTATTGTAATAGCAACTATTAACTTTGGATAATAGAACATATTGCTTACCAGTAAATAGAGTTATACAAATGAACTTTTGTACTTACAGGGACAATGTGGTGTGGGACGAAGACCAAGAAAAAGCTGCAGAAAATAAAATCCAACAGAATAGTGCAGTAACATTCTCTGAAGATATCCTTAAGGATCTGGAAGAAAACGCTGACAAACATTGGGATGCATTTTATGATATACATCAAAATAGGTAAATACAATTTATAGAAATTGACCAAATTAAAAATAATTTAAACATTCTGGACATATAATATGATTGCTGACTTGAACAAGGATGATATAACTATAAAATATATGAATACAACTTCAGAGTATATGTAGTATGTATCCTGCATTTATGCCTGGCAACTTGCGTTGAACCTGATTAATGTCCAATATTAATGTTTCCTAGAACAAGTGGAAAGATTAAAATTCAAAGTTTTTAAAAATCAACTTATTTACTTGCAGGTTCTTTAAAGATCGCCACTGGCTTTTTACAGAATTCCCTGAACTGGCACCTGATAACACATCAGCTCCTGTTAGAGTATTTCCTGGTGTAGATACAGTACAAGGTGCTGAAAGCAATGTAGACAAGAAACAAAAGAGTGAGACAATCCCTGTGTCAACGACAGATTCTAAACGCTATATATTTGAAATTGGATGTGGTGTGGGCAACACTATATTTCCAATTTTACAATACAGTAATGACCCTAACTTGTTTATATACGGATGTGACTTCTCTTCAAAAGCTATAAACATTATGAAAGAAAGTAATTTGTATGACACAACGAGATGTGAAGTATTTGTCTTGGATGCAACTACTCCAGAATGGAATGTTCCTTTTGAAGAAAGTTCATTGGACATTATTGCACTAATATTTGTTCTGTCGGCCATTGATCCAAATAAGTAAGTTTGAATTTTTGTTTTGCAATTGTATCATATTTATGTATTTCTTTATTGTATTTATGTAATACAATTTTGTAAAATCCACTTTTGGCAAGAGATTGCAGTTGCTATAGAGTGACCATTAGTGGCCAAATTTTCTGAACTTTTCCATACTTATTTAAGGATCTAGATGTTATCTTAATGATATTTGTTTAGAAAGTCAAATTCTTCAGTTAAGATATTACTTCCGGCACTTGTTATAGTTTAACAGCTGCCTTGTCAGTCCTCCCTGCTGTGGGCGCTGAGTTTGAAGCAAAGAAAAATTGCTTGTTTTAATAAAATAAATAACATTCTCTTGTAGGAGATTGTATGATTCAAGATAATGTTATAACTAGTATACCTACCTAAGTGTTACTTTTCATATAACTAGGTAAAATTTTCAATACAATGTTCTGCATTTAAAGTTTATTTATATGAATTCCAGGATGCAAATTGTTATCGACAACATGTACAGATATCTAAAACCAGGAGGATTGGTCGTATTTCGTGAC
The DNA here is from genome assembly GCA_905404295.2 of Ochlodes sylvanus. Lineage (NCBI taxonomy): Eukaryota > Metazoa > Arthropoda > Insecta > Lepidoptera > Hesperiidae > Ochlodes > Ochlodes sylvanus. Next base: position 6,652,754 of record FR990137.1, read on the forward strand.
TATGGCAGATACGATTTGGCTCAACTAAGATTCAAGAAAGGGAGATGCGTGTCGGATAATTTCTACGCGCGTGGTGATAATACGTTAGTCTACTTTTTTACCCAAGAAGAAATCACTAATATGTTTAAAACAGCAGGGTTCATAGAAGAACAGAACTTAGTAGACAGAAGACTGCAAGTAAACAGAGGAAAGATGTTGACAATGTACCGAGTTTGGATACAGGGGAAATACAGAAAACCACAATGTAACAAATCATAAATTTTATTGGAAAATAAAAAATATATTATATAAAAATAAATGCATGACTTTACAAGCCTAATAATAAATATAAAGGATAATAAAAAATTGTGCGGTCGGAGGACCCCCGTCAGGAACGAAGTTCTTTACGTTTTTTCTTCAGCTACATAAATTTAATGTACCTACTTAAAACTGTATTGAGGTAAGTAGGTATATGATAAACTAGAATATCAGTAGGTATATACCTAAACGTAATATAGTGATTTTTGTAACCACGCCATCTAGGTTATCTGGACTAATATAATACATTGTAAAGCAGCGCTGTACTGTGCTATGTATTTACAAAATAATACTGTCGATTGCGTACACCACCATCAAAAATTTCGCACAGCCGCCATCTTGGATTTCTACTTTGACAGCCTATACTTTAGGTACATAAATATCTTACGTTACGGACGCTTTTTGCCGGCTAGGGTACACCTGCGCAAAATACGGAAACATCCGAATTTAGTTGACACTTGTGACTTTGTTACATGAAAAAAAAAGAATGTATTAGCGTCACGCTATTTTTTGTTGTAACTTATTGAAAAGAATATTACTTGATTGGTTCGAATTTAAAGTGGAATGGCTTAGCAAACGAATTAATGACCTTGGTACCAGTTTTGGGTGGGGGTCCATGCCAACTTACTTTGACCTCTGTCAGCAATCTTTTTATTAGTGTCTCAATTTCCATTTCCGCAATTCTACGTCCAATGCACATCCTTATGCCGAAGCCAAATGGAAGTGTAACCATAGGATGAGCATTGCCATAGTACAAAGGATCGGTCTTTTCAACAAGCCATCGCTCAGGTATGAACTCCTTTGGACGAGGGTAATATTTTTCTAATAGTGATAAAAATTCGTTCGGTGCTATGACGTCAACCTGAAAGGAATGATGACGTCAAGATCTTAAAATATACGCGAATATTAAAATAAAGAAAATTAAAGAACTCAACTAAATTTAATGTACCTACACATTGTTATTCTAATCATACCAACAATTCCTAACGTAGATATTAAAGGTTTAAGTGCAATACGCATTGCAATCGTTTGTACGCAATAAATTATGTGAAAAAACCGGATGAGTCTAAGTCGGGAGAACAATGCCGTTAGTTTACCGTGAAACGTCTATAAAAGAAAGCAGCGTTCGATTATATTATCAACGATTAGGTATCAATTTATTTAATCACTATTGCCTCGTCTGTTATCCAAATCGAGTACCTAATATGACACCGTTCATGGATTAGTAGTTTCCCTGTAAAGTAAGCTTGTAAACTTACCTTGTAGTACACACTGGAGCAACGTTAACAAAAATTTTGTCTCTAAAAAAAGGAAAGGACGAAGAAAAAAGGAGGCGCGCTATCGCTATCCTACTTACCTTGCCTACTTTTCCTGCCTCCAGCGCCCTCTACGTTATTGCCCACTTTGAAGAAAATGGTGTGTTATGTTCTAGAAATTAAGCTCATGTGTTAATAATAAACAATATGCGGTCTTACCCCTTTTGGTATAATGTAATTTGACACGATATGTTCCTTACTCGTGCGGCGTAAGTTAGCTTGAAGGACCGGATACAACCTTAACGATTCCTTCAGACAAGCTTTAAGATATCGTGTACTCTTTTCTGGCGCTCGTATTTCCTCTCGTAGCTTCTCTTGAACTGATTGGTTTACTGCCAAGTTGTAAAGCAAGCCGATTAAGGCAAATGCTACCTGTAATTACCGTTGTAAATTGGATAAAGGAATGATGTTGTCGATGTCACGGATCAAAATGTTAAAAAAAATCAATAATCATGAATACCTACAATGTTATAGTACCTAAATATAACTACTTATAATGTAACTTAATCTTTTCAAACAGCGAATTTCAAATCATTACTTTCTTACTCCTGCTACTCACTCGCCTTAGGAATTACCTAATTACATTGTTGGATACATTTAATGACTTCTATCAAGTCCTCTATTTATGACAGTGTCACCAATAGGTACATTTTTATATTAAAAACTTATCAGTATCAACAAACCGTATCAATCCCTGCCATTAGCATTTCGTTGGACATCATAATGGCAACTTTTTCATCAACAGCCAGTAATTTTTCAAGTAAGCTTTTCTCCTCTTCTGGAACTTCGTAACCTCGCTCTTTTATTTTTATCTTAGCTTCGTCAATATATTTTTTGCTTAATCTGAAAAATTTAGTAGGGAATCGAGTATTTTATGAGTAACAAAGGGTATGATAGATAAAAATATTATGCAAACTATTATACTTAATAATTTTACCAGCCAAAATTATTCGAATTATATTGGTAATGGTAGATAAAGATACCTGCTTACTGTTGGAAGAAAAGATCAAAATTCATATTGAATTAAATACTAACGGGGTTAAAGCTTCAAGAAAATAAAATTATCAAAGTTATTTTACTTACGCCCATTGTAAATCGAAGGTTTTCACGAGCTTCTTAAAGTTGGGAGTAGAATAATACTTCCAAATACTGGGGCCTAATTCTAGTTTAAAACTTAAATCAACAAAATCTTTCGCACATTTCATCAGTTGCCTCGCTGGATGGTCAGGACTCAGATTATCCTCCAAACAGCCCAACCGAGTCCCTAACCCAATCAGACCGATAGCTTCTAATGAGAACTTCGTCATTTCCAAATCAATGTTGTTTTGAAGATAGTTATCATCCAGTCTTAGTAACCTGGAAAATGTGAATTTTAAACGTTTGCAAAGTTGCTCCCAACTCAAGGGCATAAAAGATAGAGAATCAGCAAAAGCAGATTTTCATTACAATCAAATCACCATTTCTTATAGAGAAAGTAAATAACAAATTCAATTGAATTTAGGAGGCTATTAAAATAATACCTAATCAATTAAAATTTTCGAACAATATAATATGCATGCATAGGTACATAAAGATATCAGAGACGTGGCCCTGTATTTCCAAATAAAAGACTGAAGTCTGCGTACAGTGCCATCAGCAATAGATAATTTTAGGTAGGTAGGTACTTAGGTATTGTTAGTAGTTCTGTAAAGATTCTGTGAAATGGTCCAAACGCAGAATTGACTTTTATAAGACTTTAAAATCTTATAACGAATCATACCTGGCGACCATTTCTTGTGCAATTTGATCTAAAGCTGGCTCGTACAATTTTACCAATTTTAATTTCAAGAAAGCTGGATTAACTTTGGTACGAAAATCTCTCCATTGCGGTCCTTGCCTGAAATTGATATGAAAATTAATCAAAATAGGTACTATTCATTTCTCAAATAAATAAATTAAAGTTGAAATTTACAACTTACGCGCTTGTCAGCCCCCGTACCTCTCCGTAGATAGATTTCCTCATTTTGGTTTGGTAATAGTCCAGTGTGTCGAATCCAGGCCTCAATGGAAGTACATCTTCGGCGCGATATACCTAAACATCCAAATATATCATTTCGACTTGGTACGTGATATTTGGAAATGCCTAAACCTTAACCATCATCTCACTATTAACAGCCTCAAAAGTACTAAACAATTTATTTCACCAGCGACCTCTAACCGAAGGAGCCTAACGACATAGCCTCCTGTGTTACTTTATTTTTCATGTTCTTACATACCTAATTGATATTGCGCAGGATCATACCTGATCAAAGTCTTCCGGTTTGTACAAAAACACCATGCTAGCCCTTGCAAAGATCCCTTCCAATTTAACGACATTACCATGCCTTTCGTGTAAAATTCTTGCCATCTTCATCATATCTATCTTCGGACCGATGCTACCTGAACAAAATAATTATAATGCATGTATATGTAATCGTATTAAAGCGGAACTTAAATGTGTATGTAATTTGAAATTTAAAAAGGACTGACCAATAACTGGCAGGAAGTGGTGTAGAGGTCCAATTATGGGCAATGTCGATAGGCCCGGCATTTCTTCAAATGGTATAGGTTTCGATAATGTTGCTTGCGAGGAATATCGAGCATTTTGATGACTAAAAATAAAATATTCATTAAATTTTACTTACTAGCTCTAGGTATGTGCTACACGTACTTATGTAACATTAAAATCGTAATTGAATTCTTCGGGACATCTACGTAATACTTTTTTTTATTACTTTAAAACAAAATTTCAAAAATAATGTTGGTGAACTGTTACAGTTTGTTGGCAAGGTAAATGCAAATAAAAAAAGGGAAAAAATAGTTTCCCGCAATTTTTCATTTTTCCTGTCAACTAAAATGAGTGAATCGAAGGTAGGCACAAAGTTTTGAACCATTTTACAAGTCTGGGCAGGTGCTTAGACAAAAACGATCGATATTTAGGTGCCACATGCCTTACGAGTTCAATGAAAGAAAACTAATGAACTCTTTTAAAAAATCGTCAAAAGTTAATTTCCAGTCAGATTGTGACGAACCCCAGGTACACACTGACACGCTGAGACGAAAGGACGCTGGCAGCAGGGTGCAAGGGGATGCACTTTCACCCCTCTGTCAGTAAAATAAATATAAAGAATTAAGTTACATGATTGTGCATAATTCTATACGTTATATTAGTTTAGCATAATGTGTGCAGATGCAGATGCACCTCCCTGATAGTAATCCTGACGAAGCTCTTTCAGAGACGAATGGCGGAATTGGAATTTATTATGAGTTTATTTTACTACAAGCTTTTAGCGTCGAGCCGGACAAAAGCATGAATTCTGATTTCTACTGTCAACGGACTTCATCAACAAAAAGGTGTAAACTTTCATCGCCACGCCAAACCACGCACATCTTTTAGTCGCTCAGCAATATGAGAGTTTAGCTAGGAACTGTTATTATATTGCTTTCGCTTTGAATTTAATCATCCGATGGCCTTGATCATACTGCCCTGACTCAACCTACTCAGAGATGCGCTTATTTTGGTCTCTACAAAATTCTATAAAGTGGACTAACAAAACCTAGGTGTCGCATTTTTTATCGGAAGTCCGAATATCTCTACCTAATTATAACATGACAACAAGATAACGAAAAACGAATAAACGGTACCTATTTATTATCATTAATATACCTACTAAACTACCTGCCTAAAATGTAAGTAGGTAAATAAACAGGAAAACAATATGAACTTAAATGTAGGTACCTACTTATTCTGCTTCTTTGAGGTACCTACAATACAGTATCACATCTATACTAATATTAACTATCAAAAACTTATATGATACAAGTCTACACCCGCGGCTTCGCCCGCCAAAAATCGCTAAATATATAAAAGTTAATAAATCAGGGAACTTTGCGCGCCCCTTTTACCCGCTTAGGAATGATTTTCGAAAAAATATTTTATACGTATTTCATAGCTTTCAATGCAATACCTTCACTCTGAATTTCATTCGAATACCTTCAAAAACGGCAGTTTCATACTAACTTTGCACCCCCGTTTTACTCCCTTAGGTGGTGATTTTTCAAAAATCCTTTCTTAGTGCTCCAGTACCTACTACTGATAGAATCAAAAACAAAAGGACCGATGTCAAAAATTCTTTCATCATTTGAATGCTACATGTTCGATTTTTTGTGTTATCAGGTGGTTTGTTTAGATTTACAAATTGGACCCGGTAGGTGGCGCTGCTGTCGATATGTCATCTTGTTTATTATTTTATTATAGAGCGGTACGAAGTTCACTGGGACAGTTATAATTAATAAATCTTTGCAAACGCAAGGAATAAGTTCCCCGAAGCGAAGCGAGGGCGGGTCACTACTTCATAGAGGTGAGTCGTATTTACTAGAACAGGTACGGGAAACAGGTATTTAACGATACTAGGTTATACCTATACCAATTTTGAAAGTACCTAGTCCAATACTAGTATTAGCGCTATGCTAGTATAGTATACTCTATACACCTAGTCTACCTAGTAGCGAGTCCGTCCGCTTCACTAGTTCAGTACTCACTAGCACAGAGTACTTTATAATATACGGAAACTCACTAGTGTAGTTAGCATAGATGCAAGGACGGCGTCACTGTAGACATAATTATATTGTAAAGTACTCTGTGGTTGTAGAAACTACTCCTCGCTGGTGAGGGACTATACGTAATTTTATTATGTATAGATAGCCCCTATTATGTCATTATTCTAAGATAGCCCCACACCTTCGATTCCATTCCATTGATAGATCGCTACTTACCTACTTATTTCAAAATAGATAACGTAGAATATATTATAAATAAATAATATATTTGATAATTAAGATATAAAAATAAGAATTAAACACGATTCAGAAAGCCTGACAATACATAAAAGGTAGATAGCATAATGATAAAATTTTATGCCCAACTTACCGATAAATATAAAATGGTCGTAATTTAGAACAGAAATTAAATCGTAACACAGAATTCATTATTTATGTCTTTGAATAAATAAAATGCAAAAAAATTTAATACTACTACTACTACATTAACGTGCTGTAAAAATTCTCATCAACCAAGCACTACTGATTAGTGATTTCCTAGTAGAGTTATATTTATTTGGCCTTGGGCCTTGTCCATCACCTTGACTTATCAAATTTTAGATTATTGTTACCAATACAGAAATATCAATTTGCAATTACATAATGAAGAAGTAATCGGTGAAGAGGAAAGAGGAAATTATTTCATACAAATTACAGTACAGAGTACAGTTTAAAGCTGTTTAATTTAAAGTATTTAGTAAATTACAGAGACTACAATCCTCCTCCACTTGTGGCAGAAAAACTTAACTTTGCCTTATTTGTATACCTACCAAGTTTTAAAACAAAATGAATATGACATATATCTTGACGTAGTTTGACGTCTTGGACTTGACATTGACAAGACAAGATGCTTGACAATTTATGAAGGAGGTGAGGTTAAATGGTTGACACAAAAATAAAATCGCTGTGATTGATAAATATTAGGAAACAAAATCTTTTCTAACAAACACATCAAAACTGAATATGGAGATTTAACAACTTTTTCGAACTCGACAATACATTCATAAATGTTATTTTATTTGAAATTGTGATGTGGACAGTAATGAATAATATTTTCTTTGTCACGATCTTAGTTTTCCTATAATATCGATCGATTACGAAAGAGCATTTCGCTTTGTTATTTGTGAATTTATTGTTTTGTGAATTGGCCAGTCTATTTTAATTTATGTACAAGTTAATACTTAATATATTGTGCCTGCGTGACTATTACGCAAAATAGGAGTAGTCTATACGCTCATAACGTGTTAGTTTTTCCTAATATGTGTATGGGTACTTTTAATGGTATGCTCCATAGTTGAAATTGTAAACGAGTGATTTCATACGAGCAAGTGTGCTTAATATGAATAAATAAATAAGTGTATACCTGGAGTTAATCTCAGAGCTTTCGTCCATGTATTGTTGTTCATTTCTGTGAGTATTACTTCATAAATATATTTCTGTCGTAACTATTCGAATATATATCTGCTTTGATTAAGAATTATTTAAGAATTCTATCCATCACACTATCGCATATAAATAAAATAATTTAATTTAGTTTTGTTTTATCTTCCTCCATAGTCTATTATATAAAAATAAGTCGGGTTTTCCTTCCTGACGCTATAACTCCAGAACGCACGAACCAATTCGGTTGAAATTTTTCAGGTGGATCCAAGAATGGTTTAGATTCACAATTGGACCCGGTAGGTGGCGCTGATGTCGATACGCCACCATATTTGTTTATTAATTATAGAGCGGTACGAAGTTCGCTGGGGCAGCTAGTAATTAATAAAAGCTTAATTGAAAAATTTAAATAAGACAATAAATTATACAGCTAATAAATTCAGCGTAGAAGTAATAAAAATGTGTTAAAATGTTGAAAATTTATAATATGTTTGTCCACTAACGTTATGTTACAAAATTGCTATATAAAGACAAATACCCATCAGAACATCCAATCAGATTTTGGAATGTTAATATTTCACACATTTAAAACCCTGTCTTCAGTGTAGACTTCTGGTATCCATGAACACATTATGGGAGACATCAAAAATTAATTTTGGACCTCATTCAATTGAAAGCAATGAAATAAATCAGAAGCAATTTGCAGTGATTGGTGACTCACAAATGAGCTCGCAACATTATCTCACATTAACTGGCTGAAAACAGGTTACATTAATTGACAGTATTTGCATGTACACTGAGATTGTACACTGACATTTTGTGGACATTTATTCAGCACTCTGCTTCCGATAGTCAATAATCATAATTTATGTTAAGTCTTTCTGAATTCTGGTCACTATAAGGCTGAAGGCCACAGTGCATCGTGCCCCAGATGCAGATTGGTAGACTTCGCACATAATTAAGAAAATACTAAAAAATTTCATAATAAAGCTTTCCTCATGTTTTTTCATTTCGATTTTCTAACATTACAGCAAAATTATCATTAATATAAGGTATAAATAGGCTATCACAGTTGTAAAAGAAAGTTACAGTAGTGTAGTTTGGGGTATGGTATATTTCATTTATTATATTATTTTAATATTTCATAACATTCTAAGTCACTAATTAGTTACTTACTATCTATTGCAACTTATTTAAAACCTTATCAGTTATGTGAACAGGTTACTAAATAAGCAAGTTGTTGGTTTTGTTCTGTATCAGTTTATTTAAACATGGAAATGGCCATGATCTTTGACTTTGAATGAGATACATAAATTTCATGTCTCTACTTACAATGAATAGAATTCAACACTGCATATTTCTTATTTGGCAATGTTTATGTCAACAATTTGGACTCATTGATCTATTATTATAAAGTGCATTTATCTAATATGATTTATCCATTGATGTAAAAATGGATTTATCCAATTATTCTTCATACATGACACTGTTTTTTGATTGATTGATTTTTGACAGCCCGTATGGCACAATGGTTACCACGCCAGATCTTTAATCCAATGGCCCTATGTTTGATTCCAAGTGAGGTGTAAATTTGAATGATGTTCTCGGTCTGGGTGTGTGTGTTCTTGTCTTGTGTGTTGTCCATGGCACCTACGACACAGGGAATCCTAGTGTGGGGCTATGAGTGTGTAGTAAATAAATAAGTAAATAAATAAAACTAGTTAAAATTTACTTTGTGTTTATAACTTGGTGTTAGAGCTGAAGGCCGCCTATCTACCATCCATCATCCATTTGCTTAACCTAAACGACACGACGACCAGTCGTGTTCCGGATGGGCGCTTGAGAGCCAGATATTTATTTCTTTGTTCTTGGCCGGCAACATATCGGTTAAACTTGTGTTTCGGATATCCATGGGTGACGGCATTTGAGGGGCAAGGAGTTCGAGACGAATCTCACGTATGTCTCGGAACCATGTAATATTTTTTCCGCAAGAAATTGCGAGAAAACTGGGTTCAGTAAAACATGTTTTTCACTAAATTATAGCTTATCCTACACAATAAAATTTATCGTGGTTATTCGAATGCCACAAAGTATTGCTATTCTTCTTTGATTTTTAGTACTTTCTATTCAGGAGTAAAATGAGCCATTGAAAAATCTCACGTGAGAAGGGGTGCGGTGGAGGTGTTTGTACCAAATCTCACATCTCACCAAGGGGAGAGAGGGGGACGAAATATTTGCCAAAATTACCTCCTGCAATTAATGCCTAATACCTCAAATTTGCATTTTACAGTTACCGTCTTCAACAGAAATATGTAGTCGCCCAAAGTGGCGAGTACCCACTAAGTATTTTTGTCGTCAAAATTCGCCAGTATTCCCGGAAATTTCAATATCCAGTCGCTCGTTTTATTACAACCCAAATCTATTATGTTCCTTACAATCTACACTAAAGGCATTTTCATTATTAGACTCACTATACCATCCTAAGCAATGTTCATACATGCACATGCATGCAACTATTATAACTTATGATCAATTTACGCTGACTAGTAATCACTTTCAAGTTTATAATGCCTGCAAACATCAATGTTTGTTGTAACGTGATACATTTAATTTGATGCACTGGCAGTTACATTTTCCTTTTATTATCATGTACATAGGTATTCTATGTTCTATATTTATGTTGGTGTTCTTTGAGTCATTGTTCGCTATTAATTATTTTGCATTGTTATGGTGTCACAGCTCACGGCTGGGTGTCGGGATGGCGAGCATGAGCTCCACGCTCGTCGAGACCGTCTCCATCAACTATGAGGACTTTAACGAGAGCTTCCTCACCTGCGGCACCTGTCTATGTTAGTACACTGCATAATAGATGTAATTTAGAGCACTTCTAGCACTTCGTGTGAACTTTAAGATACATACGTATCGCGCTCCTTTATTCAGTTGTTATTGAGAGAAATCGAGAAACGTAAATATTTGTGTTGGTTACAGTGTAAGTTATTTTTATAACCCATTCAGCCGGAATTCTGCGGTAATACATAAACACGTTTTATTATAGACTGGCTTGCCAATAATGTTTTAAACAGGAAACAATAACAATTCGTACGGTTTATCATTCAGTGGTCCCATAAATTTACTGTGTTTTTGGATTCCAGGCACTTACGATGGAGGGGAACACACACCTAAACTCCTACCGTGCTCACACACAGTATGCTTGCACTGCCTAACAAGGATAGCTGCATCGCAGACCAGGGACGCAGGAAGCTTTAGATGTCCTATTTGCCGTGAGCTCATCACAATACCACGTGGCGGGGTTCCTGCGCTACCGCCCTCGTTCTTAGTCAACCAGCTGCTAGACTTAATGGCCAGGCAGCGCAGAGAAGTCATCCCCCAGTGCAGTTCACACCCAGGCAGAGAGCTGTTGTTTTGTGAAACTTGCGACTGCGTTTTTTGCAGACATTGCGCGGACGGACCGCATAGCGACACTCCCTGTGATCACACCGTCGTACCTTTTTCGATAGCTTTGAAAAGAATGTCCGAAATACTATTATATAGAGCCAATGAGTGCCTGAGTAAGCTCGGTTCGGCCAGGGAGGCGGTCGCCAGTGAGCTTCGTAGGTTAGAGGCCGCTGCGACCGCAGCCGACGAGGCAATAGACCGACATTTCAACGAACTACGAGCTGCGTTAGACAAGCGACACAATGAATTGAAGTCTGCAGCGGCGGCTGCTGCCACTCACAAGCGGAAGTTGCTTGAAGAACAGTTGAAGTTGATTGATGCTGAGAAAGCTAAGGTGAGGCTAATATAGGTACTAGCTACTAATAATGAAAGTACAAAATGGTCTATTTGTTATTCAATTTGGTATTATATTAGATTTTTTTAATTGCTATAATGTAAAGAAATTTTTGACTGTTTTTGCACTTATTGTGTAAAACCGAAGAATGATAGATTTAGGGTGATTTTACCCGTGTGCGTGCCTGTAAAACCACCCTAAAAGTCTCACACATTACAACAACTCCACTTCCTCTGGCTCTACTTATACGTCGGTTAACGTATAGGTCGGTAATATAACCCAAAACAGTAATATACCATTTTTTTTATTCAACTAATAATACTTCAAGCACGCTTTTACAACTCCAAAACATACCTGTCGCATTTAATGACATGATTGGGACTGACTTAAAACTTAAACCATGTTTTTAATTCGGGACCTACCACAGAGAATTTCGTTTTGCGTCAGTTTTTTTTAATGCAGTCACCCGTGACCAGGTGGAAGCGGAATGTTCCGGTCTGCAGCAGCAAGTGGAGGTGCGCGAAGTGAGCAGCCGCGCGGCGGCGCTGGGCGCGCGGCTGGGCGACGCGGCCGCGCTGGCCGAGCCGCGCGAGAACGCCTTCCTGGCCGTCGACTTCGCGCACAACGACGCGCACCAGCGGTTCGTCGAATCTCTAGCGGAACTTGGCCGCGTGCGCACCAGCACCACCTTCCCGGGCCTGTGTACTTTGCAGCTGGGTGAGGTTTCGTTTGTGTGCATGTTCTTTTTAATACTTTTATTTATTTATTCACTCTTTATTGTAGACCTAAAACTAGATAATAATGGTCGGACTTATGCCTGATGGCATTCTCCACCAGTCAACCCTGGGTGATAATATAAAAGTTGCGGTAGGTGCTACTAGATATACCTATACATTTTATTTTTAATCAACTTCAAAAACTGAGGTTTCTCAATTCGACCGTATGTTTTTTTTATGTGTGTTCGCGGATAACTTCGTCCAAACAAATTGTAACAACTGGAACCGACGGCTTTACGTGCACTCCGAAGCACGGAAGCGCCCAAGAAATTTTGCCACTAGCGGTCACCCATCCAACTACCGACCGCGCCCGCTGTTGCTTAACTTGACGATCGCTTAAGATCAACGCTAGCCGCCCGGCTATAAGCGCTTGAGATTATATGTATTCCAATGTATTCCTTCAACTCCAGAGTCGTTGTGCGTGTGCGGCCTGGAGGTGGTGGTGGTGCTCCGGACGGTGGACTACCACGGCGAGGCGCGCAGCACCGGCGGGGACCCCGTGTCGGCCGCCGCCACGCTGGACGACGCGCCGCTGCCGTGCACCGTCGCCGATCTCGACACCGGCCTCTATAGGTAACCAGCTGTGCTCAATGTCGACGAGCATATCGAACCCTTATACTAATATTTATAACGGCATAATACAAAAAAGTACTATTCAGCTTATTTTTCGTATATTGCGTTATTGCGATAATAAACACTTCCAATAGTAATTTTCCAAATATCTTGTACGTACACAGTTTCGTTATAATATGTATAATATTCTTTTTTTTCACCACCTTATGCTCCCGCTCATGGCAAATGTGATCCGACATGAAACAAGACTCAAATGGTTATGGTTGATGATCACCTCTAATCTAAAAGGTGTAACCGGCTCCACACCTTTCTAACTGGAATATTGGATATGTAAAAAAAACACTATTATATTCCTTAAATTTTTGCTTCTATTCCCTTGCAGGATCACAATGCGACCTTGGAGCGCGGGGTCGTTGTGCGTGCGCGTGTTGGTGTTCTCGCGCGGGGTGCGCGACTCCCCCCTGCGGGCGCAGGTGGCGCCGGTGGCCAGCCCGCTGCGGGTGTGGGGGTCGCGCGGCACCGGCAAGGAGCAGCTCAGCCAGCCGGTGGCACTCGCCAGGTATTACGCGACTACCACTCGTTGTCATGACAACGGAAACCTTTTTTTTAAAGTAAATATCCGATAGATCGGACAAGCTAATCGGTAATGGTCACCTACGTACATAGCTGTAGCCGGACGATAAGTCCTCGTGAACGGTGCAACCGTGAATCTGCTGGGGTCAGCTATTTTACGCATCACGCGCGACCCAATTCAATCGTATTAATTAAGTTTTTAGTTAGTTCGCAATTAGCCATCAAGGGCTGCGCGTGCTCGCACTTTATCACGCTATCATCTTTCCATAAAGTATCATTAAAATCCATTAAATCTGACATAGATATAAATTAACAGTAATTACGGTCTACTTTTATACAAACAAGTCTCTTATTTTCTTCTACTAATATACAGAGTTAACAAGAGCTCATACATTAGTATTTTAATATATGATACTTCTAGCCGGATTATTAGTAGGGTATAAAAAATCGTGGAACACTTTACGTTTTCTTATAGTTATACAGAAATAATCTAGCAAAAACCTCTTGATCCCATGTTTCAGATGTCCTAAACGTCGGGAAATTTACGTTTTGGACGCAGGGAACTCCAGAGTTAAAGTGTTGGACGACGAAACGTTCGCGTTCAAAACACACATTGTAAATGAAGGTAAGTACTTGTTTTGCCGACACTACATCATGAATTTTCTGGTAGCTTTGGCTTAAAATGTTGTCGTAATTCTTGTCTTCTTGTCGTAATTGAGATGAGTTGATTTCTCTATTAGGACTTTTATAATTGACTAGCTGCCCCAGCGAACTTCGTACCGCTCTATAATTAATAAACAAATAATAATATGGTGACATATCGACAGCAGCGCCACCTACCGGGTCCAATTGTAAATCAAAACCATTCTTGGATACACCTGAAGACACACAAAAAATTTCAACCGAATCGGTACAGCCGTTTTTGAGTTTTAGCGTGACTAACGCACAGCAATTCATTTTTATAATATATGATATAGCCTATGTCACCCGGGGATAGTGTAGCTTTCCAACAGTGAAAGAATTTTTCAAATCGGTTCAGTAGTTTTGAAGCCTATTCGATGCAAACAAACAATCAAATCTTTCCTCTTTATAATATTAGTATAGAAGTATAGATATAGATTAACATTACTCATACAACTTAAGGTCCATACATACCACTGTGACTATGAGAGAAAGCTCGTGTGTGTATATTCTGTTTGTGTCTTGTTACGAAATGTAAATTTTGACATGGAGTGTACATTTCCAGGATTAGCAGGTCGGAGTTGTACAGGGATTGCGGTAACGGCCGATGGTGTGGTAGCGGTCAATTGGAGGACCAGAACTCTCACTGAGGTATCTTTATATGTAACTTCATATTTTAAATGTATCTATGCAGCGTTGCTTTCAATGTATCATGATTGAAATAATAGATCATTATTATGTAGTATTCAAACAAAACAAAAATTATAGTTGGTTGGAGTAAATTCCTATGTTTAAAGTAAGACGAAAGTGCATTTTACCCAATTAATTACTATTGTACGGTAATGACGAGTCCGCAATGAGTTTTGTGACATTCTAATATCCACTCTCACAACTTCACGAGTACTATAAAGTTTGGGTGGTCACAAATTTGAGATGGGGCCGACTCAAAAAATTATAAAATTCACATGACATAATAGGCTAGTTGACTAATTTTGAAAAACTAAATCATAGTTTGCCAAATGGTCTTATTTAACTGAAATATTAATATTTCAGTAAAATACTAACTGTAACATATTTTAATCAAGCTCTTCGTTTTCCAACATATGACGTCACACGAGTCGCCATGACAGTTTGACGCGTTTTTTGACGGAAACGTCAAATAGTTCATGAAAATATAAATTAAAGAGAGTTTGGTTGAGCGGAAAGACCAAAATGCTATGTCAAGTTTGTTTAGTTTTGCAACGTGTGACGTCACGCGTCGTATTGGCGTTCGCTGTCACGTGACTAGTGACTGTAATTTCGGGATTTTATTTCTCAAAAATATTAAATAATCATGATTTATATCAATAAGATCGATTTTTCGCATTTGTAAATATTAAGCTACCATAAAAAATAGAAATCTTCAAAATATTTTCTTACTGTCAACTACCCTATTTACGAATGGCCCTGTAGTCCCAGGCTAGTACACTGAAGAACTTCGCACATTAGTCCCACTCAACTCCCACCCGTCACCGCAAATGAAATCAAATGAGATGAAATTTCATTTAAGTCTTAAAGACTCGACAGAACTAAAATTCAATTATGAGATTTATATCGTGTTGCACATGGTTGAATTTCGAACGTATACTTGAAAGATGTCTCCTCGCCGCACACCCATGAACGCTCGGAGTCGGAGTCGAGTCGGCGGTGGCAGTGGTTGTTGGTTGACACTGAGACCGTGTCGGCAGGTGAACACGCTGGGCGCGACGCTGCGCACGGTGCGCTCGCCGCGGCTGGTGGAGCCGGTGTGCGTGGCGGCCGACGGCGCGTCGCGGCGGCTCGCGGTGGCCGACAACGGCGCGCGCGCGGTGTTCGTGTTCGACGAGCACGGGAACATCGAGCGAGAGGTGTTTATGTTGTTTGTCTATACATCTATACAAATAAATTATACAAATTTGATGTGTCTTGTCTGTTTGTAATATTACAATAACTGCTTTTTACTAAATGCATTATGGATGTATACACGGTGCATATACCAAAATATCATATTTTACAATTTTTGTCTGTCTGTCTTTCTGTCTGTCTGTTTGTTTGAGCTAATCTCTGGAACGGCTGGACCTATTTTGACTTTCACTGGCAGATTGCTGATGTCATAAGGAGTAACTTAGGCTACTTTTATTTTAGATTTTTTTGTTAAATTCCACGCGGACGAAGTCGCGGGCACAGCTCGTATTTCATATTCTTGATGACCCGTATGGCGGAATGGTTAACGTGCCCGGATCTCCCAGATTACACTGCAGGCCGGGGCAGATATTTTTTTTTGTTCTCGGGTCATGGGTTCACCACACGCGACACAGGGAACCCTAGTGCGGAGTATGAGTGTGATAGCGTCTTTTTAATACGAAAAAAAAAACATATTTTGTTCATTATTTAACTCCACAGATCGGTAATGGAGACCTCGGTCTAGTCGGCGGGTTGGCGCTGTCCGAGGATCTGATCGTTATAGCGGACGTGGCGGTGCGAGTGTACGATATCGAAGGGAACTTGAAAACGACGTTGGCTCCGGTGCCGAAAGGTGAATGATAGCATCCTATATAGTTCGCCTTGATTTTACTACTCCAATACCTTTGGGGTATAAGACGCTAATTCCTTCGTTATCTATATTATAAGAAATTCTTGCGTTACTGAGTGACTGACAGACAACGCACAGCCGAAACTACTGAACACAAGAAGCTGAATATTGGCATGTATGTTCCTTGGGGAGTGTAGGGTAGCACTAAGAGGGGATTTTTAGGAATTCCATAAGGGAGAAAAATGGGGTCAAATGTTTTTTTTTAAATTGGCGGGCGTAGCCGCAGGGGAATGTTCGTCTCCAATAAACGGATAAAGTTTTTTTTATGTTTTTACGTCGTTTATTTTAATGCTCCGCGGCAAATCCTCTCGACAAATTATATCAATTGAATTCCAGGGCGCGGCGGCTACGGGGGCATAGCGCTGGAGCACTCCGAGGACGGCTGCCACGTGGTGTGCCTGCGGGCGGTGAAGGGACGCCCGGCTCTCATCGTGTTGGAGGTTTGTACTTATTATATTGAATACTTATTATACTGAAACCAACCAACTGTTCTAACACCGTCTGCTAACTGGACTAACCATCCTAGGCCCGGTTTGAGTCTTGTTCCAGGTCGGTCACAGTAATTGTCACGATCTGCAGCGGAAGGGTCTGCATGTTCGTTTGCTACCTTAATTCCATAAAAAAGTCATAAGTAAGCCTTTAAAATTATTCATACACTGAAAATCCTATTTTCAACGCGCGCTTTCAAGGCGTCGCGCGTCGTCGTATACCTTCTAACTTCAATCCGACCGAAAATTCAATCTTAAGATACACGAAATAAAGCTCGTATTTCAATACTTTCCTATGAGCTGAATCTGAGTGGAATTGGAGTTGAGTTGATGTATTATAGATGTCAACGTGAGATGTATGTGGCAGGCGTAGACGTAGAAGAGTAGCCATGGATGTCATCTATCGCACTCGCACAAGAAAAGGAACAACAACGCCAATGACACGAAAAAAACGAGACAGTACGATAATGTTTTGTCTCACAGGTTTTTTCAAGGAAAGCTAACTTGACAGCCGACCAACGTCTTTATGTTGTGCCACATACAATAGTAGTTTCCCGTGGTGTCGCACGTTGGCCGCGCTCACCGGCCGTCAATGTACATCGTTCGGCAGGTGTCGACGGGCCGCGCGGTGGCGGCGTGCGAGCTCGCGGAGCGGCGGCCGCGGCGCGCGGCGGGGCTGGCGCTGCTGCCGGCGCGGCGCGCGCTGCTCGCCGACCTCGCCGCCGACTGTCTGCGGCTGCACGCCTACTGGTGAACTGCGCGCGTACGTACTGTTACATGAAATAGCGGAACAGGGGATAATGTGCAACACTATGGCCGCGCCGATGTAACTCCATCACTAGCGGGAGTTGGACAGCTCTCTTACCGCGCCCTTGGTCGAAGTGAAAAGATGTGGCATCAGAATGAAATAAGTATTTAAGCAAGATATTTTGTATCTATTAGTACCGACCGAATATCGGCGCTTGCTGCTTGCAACCACCGCTGGACGTAGCCGCGGTAATAGTATACATTCACATGTCCATGCCGCCCGCGACACAATCCTGATGCGGGGGTGTGAGTGTGTTGGCGTTACCGTTTTATTTATACAGTATTCCATCTTCATACAAACGGTCGGAACGCGAATCATACCTACGCGCCTCGGAGTTTGGTATACACTTGGTACGCAACAGCCGCAGCTGCGCCGTAGGGACGATCGAACGTGTCGGTTTGTAATCTACCTACTTGGCACTACAACTAGAAAGTGGCGGCCCTAGCGCGCGGGGCTGTAGGCATTTATTTCGAGGACAGGGCCGAGTCACACTACTGTATGATACTATTACCGTGACGTAGGCCTCCCCCAATTGACGCCAGTCCTCCCGGTCCAGAGCCCTCTGGATCCAGTCACTTCCTGCTGTATTTAGTACACATACATTTTTTTAAAATACATATAATATTTGTATAAAGTTTAAGTAAACAAACAAACAAAGGTATCACAACGCGGCTTGTTGGTTTTCGAGCCGCTGTACCGTCCACCGTAAAACTCACACGATGATTGAATATGGCTATTGGAACCGACTTTACATACTCTGTTTATACAATTAGGCCTTAATCATAATTATTATTATCAGCAACGATTTGCATTTTGGATTCAAACCATTAGTGGTCTACAGGGTACGGGTTTCCGCCTATCATTAAAGGGGTCTAGAGCCCTAGACCATACTTAAAAGGTTGCCCTCATGCGTATTGGTGGAAAGGACCATCTATGCTCCATTTAATTAAATTCGAATCGATGCTGATACTTCATACCAAAGGCAGCAAAAGATTTTGGTCGCCCAATAAAGATAAGAATATTAAGTATTTATTAATTAGCTGAGACAAGTCTGCTCTGTGTCACTATTTCTTTTGTCAGTTGTGAACGCTTTCGAAACACGATTATTTATATCGCTCAAAATATATTATATGTTTCAGATTTGCGGCGAAACTGGGATAGCGATACGTCGTGGCTGGGAGGAACGCGATATGTATAACGAATTTCATGCTAGTCCAATATTGTAATTGAAAAACGAAAAGTTGGCCATAATCTCGGACTGCGAGGGACGAACTCGTACCAAAGTCAAGGCCGGCGACGTCGGCCGAACGGTATCCGTAGTACTTACAGTATTTATTTTGTTTTAAGTTTTACTATGTTATTTTTAGTATTTTTAAAGTGTGAGAGTGCATACACAAGGCGTTTTAGGTGCGTTGCGACGCCTCAGCGGGTGACAATTCGTCGTTATAAATATCTATATCATAATTAGATACCAGGCGTGAATAAGTTGATAAGTCGACTTGCATATATTTCGTTTTCACCGTACTTGGCATTAGGATTGTTTGCTTTATAGGGTGAATAAATCAGTAAGTCGATAGGTCTTTTATAATATCACACACCAGTCTTGTGAATTACCATATAAAGCAAACAATTCTAATGCCAAGTACGATGTAAAAAAATATATGCAAGTCGACTTATCAACTTATTCACGCCTGGTATCCAATTTATCTACATATCTACATAAATATATATCATGGTGAAAACACTGATTGAGTTGCTAATGTCGCAACGCACGAACATCTAGGATTATACACCAAATGGATATTAACAACCGAGACGTCCAGACATCGGAAGAAACTATACTCATGCATCGAAATCATAGCGGTGCAACGCAACGCATCGAAAACGCATGTGTGGATACACTTTAATTTGACAAATAGCGACTGATTTTCTTTTGACAGCAAACAGCAATGTCTGTCGTCTCTGTATTAGTCAATCGACGAAACTTATATACTTTTAATTTTTTGTTTGTATATTTTTTTCTTCATCGTGGCAATCTCGACTTAGCTAGTCAGGTGACGAACGCATTTATATCATTTTTATGATGAGTTTGTTGCGTAAATGTCACGGCTATGAGTCGCCGGGACTAAATAATTGTTGACTGCGTACATACCAACGACTTGTGAGACAATATACGGGCATCGATATCTACTTATTTATATTATTGGCCTTTAAAAGATATCATGTTTATCTCGATGGTGTGTTTTGGAGTTATTTTTAATTGGTATCTCAATTTGTTCCTATTCACTTTGTTCTCGAATTTATTTAAAATCTTTTTGATTTATTGCATCTAATTATACTCTATATTATAAATACAATGCTTAATGTCATGATAACATTTTAGTGAAATTGATGAGTACTAACATTAAAGTTGGCGGAGGCACTAAAATACTTACAATGATTGTTAATTCGATCGTGATCAGTACTTCGATTGGATGAATACTATGGAATACTGAGTTAATAATGACTTGAGTGAATACTGCTGAGTACAATATTAAGTGAAACAATTTTTGCAGAGTATAACTAATGCATAATAATGATTTAGGTTCCAAATACAACTATCAATCATTCATGAATCAATATAGGTAGTAGAAATGATTTAATTTTCTTTCCATCCCACTAGATGGCAGTGATGGCGAATTGAATTGTGGTATAAAAAATTGGTAAACTTCATCTTTTTTTGATGCAATGTATTTATATTATAGAGAATCGTTCTAAACACATCCTTGCTCATTTTACTATCAAAATTTGTAATACGTATTGTTAATACTTAATCCTTAATGCTCGAATATCATTTAATATTGCATCAAATTTTTTGTCATAATTTTTTAGCATAATTATGGAAAATGGCGTATTGAAATGCCATTTTATGTGAAAAGCTATTTATAGAGGTGCAGAATATACTGATTATGTAGAGTAGTATATATATGTACTACATAAAAACTGGAATCATAAAAGATATTATTACTTATAACGCTATTATTTGTACGCTATATTATGTACGTTAATTTATGTTCATACACAGATTAATTTACTACAATCTGTTGGAATCTTAAGCCAACTTTGATAGGTCCTTTGGATAGGCTCTGCAAACAATGGTTAATTCCTTGGATGTCGCCCGAAGAACTCAAATTTTCTTTTGTCTTTTGCTATTTGTAGCTGTGTTTTACGTTGTATTTGTAACATTCGCGACTTTTATATTTGTTAGTGATATTTAATGAATAAAAATCGTGAAATCACTTATTTCATCAACTATTAAATATCCCTCGAAAATGTTGATCTCATAAAAAAATGGACGCAACATCTATAGTTAAGTGTATTTATTATTGAGTGAGTACTAGGATTTTAAATTATGAACAAGTAAGGCATAGATGGATAACAAAAAACCAAAGAAAATTTTACTATCCGGGCTACTGCTAGAGATATTATCTCACATTAACACGCTCGCTGCGGCGATCGTAATTTTCTATGAAAAAAAACACGACGTATACGTGATTCGCAGCGAACACATTGAGAGCCCTCAGATATTGGAATATTACCAATTACTATATTTACTATACACATTGACTTATTATTACTATGGACGTCGGGTCCGCGCTGAAAAATGTTCGAGCCAAATGAGTAACAAAACGCAAGGAGAGAAACAATTCCGCGTTCACGACTGCAATCAAAATTAAACCGTGATGTAATGATTTTAGTGCTTAAATTACCTTGTTAACATTTCTATTCTTGCAATGGCTGGCGTTCACGACTGCAATCGAAATTAAACCGTGACACAATGATTTTAGTGTTTAAATTACTTTGTTAACTGCATGACATGACATGACATAACTGACTGGGACATTATTTTCGCGATTTTAGTAGGAGACCCTATGTCTATAGTATTTATGTCAATGACTATACATCTAATTACATAAGAAAATAGTATCTATTGTAATAAGGACAATATGAGAAACATTAACGCTGAGTTTACGCGAATATAACAATGAGATTTTTTCACAGAATATAGTTTTGTTAATAACATGGCATTTACTTATCTGTGCTGTGAAATGTATTTCTTTTTCCGCGTTTTTGTTCATTTATTCGTACCATCTAAATGAACTAAATAACTATTTGTTTGGTTGAGTTTTTATTGCATCAACACTATTATTATCCGTAATATTTGATACTTGCACGTTCTCTTGTATTGAATAACATTTGCTCAATGAGAACTATAACACCATATCACAATGTAAACGCTTCCATTTTGATAGTGTTTAGATATTAAAATACAAAATAAATACTATTGATAAAACATAATATCAAGTGTTGCGTAATTTTTCGCGGCACTGGCTCGTGTGTTGTGTCAAGTGTTGCGACATTGGAGTGAATAATTTGATGGGCTACAATTAGTTCGGATTTTGCCGCTTGTTTTGCAAAATGTACAGAATATTGTATGTTTTCATCGGTTGCGGGCCGATATAAGATGTAGGTAACGAAATAATAAAATTCGTTGCGTCAGAAAGTCCGGTTTTGTTTTGCATCTGTGGAGAATCGAAATTATTTCTGTGCGAAAGCATGTAAGTGAAAACAGCTGGTTTACGTACTTACGTTATCTGCAATATTCATAATAATATGGGATTATGTAATAATTAAATTGAATAATGGTACATAGACAGTATTTGGTTGAAGTTAAACAAATACTGTATAGATTCAAAATTAGAATGAACTACTAGAAGAGATTAGCGCACAATTTATAAAAAACAATATTTTTGTAGATTGGACCTGTAAAAAAATACAAAAAAATATTGAATTATATTGACATTGTAGAAAAGTTCTGTCATCAATAGATATTAAAGTTTAATACGATAAGGCCTATATGTTGTTTTGCTTCATCGTAATGAACTATCGGAAAATGTGAATTTTATTTTAATATGGCGCTTATATCCATAGTTATGAATCAGTAATAATAACTTATACAGTAATTTAAGTAAATACGTATTTTCTTTAAACGTTTAGAAATTTGTGTACAATTTAGGTATAACACAACTAAAACACAATATGAGTGTTTTAGAACTTACCAATATTCATATTATTAGCAATGATCACATAGGTACATCGGATACGATATTATATTTTATAGGACACATACAACGGATCTACGTATGATATTATGCAACGGATACTAATGTTATTATTTATTTACCACCCCCAAAACAATAGACTGAGACCTAACACCATGTTGATCTGGATCGCTAGATGAAAAACATAAGTCAAAATTGTCAAAAGTAGATATTTTTGACAATTTTGACTTTAGGATTGCAAAGCATCCGTTTAATATATCCACAAATCCGATTTCAGCAAATATCGGATCGTTACTTTAGACAATAATAAGTAATGATCTCCATCAACGGATTCTGTTCAGTCCTTACTGGCAGATTTCTTTTATTAAAATCAGCATTAATATTGGAAGATCTACTCAGTAGATAACGTCTAAATAATCTAATAAAGATGTAAGAGCAGTCGCAATTTGCGGAATGGGTCTAATGGTCTTATAAAATCATCTTTAATTGTATCTACTTTGTAAGTAAATCAAACGGCATGGATTTACGCTTCCGTGCCTTCAGTCAGTGTTTTGTATGATACTGTATTGTCGTTTTTTTTGTCTTAAATCAATGTACTGATTTAAGAGCATTCATTGATTTTGCGATTTGTAATCACATGATGAAAAATCAAAACATCATGTTGTTTTTAAACCGAATAAGTTATCATGAGAAAGGGTATACCTAATGTTACTTTATAATACTTTCCCACCATTTTTAAAGTTGCGTGATTAATGTGTGTGTGAGCAATGATTTAGCTGGGAATAATTAGTCGATTGAACAGTTATTGTTTTTTTATACAAAAGTAAACTAATTGACGAGAATCGTCCATTTTTATTCCCATTCTTTTATGAAAGTGACAGCTCAGTAGTATTATATTACGTAATATGAATGGAAAATTTGGTTACTGAGCTTGTCATAAAAAGTACTTGGAATTTCGTATATTTTATGCGACAACATAGTTTAGTGCATCTATATTGCGTTTCTCGACATTCTTCGTTTATTGCGTGCTTTCGTGTTTTGGTTGTTGTCGTGATGGTGCAAACAGAAATCAAAGATTCAATAAATAGACGCACTATATTAAAAATTATTTAGATAATACATCAGTGGTTTATTAAAGTGGCGTAAAATTAATCGCGGCCTTAATTCTTGTATTATTTTTGTCTCAATTACTTATTAAATAAAATGTTCACTATTTTATATGTTGCTGTGAATATCCGAAATGTAATGTATTTTAAAATACATTGGTGAATTGTTGTATATGGACGTTGTTGTGTACAGAGCCATGCTTCGCGGGACTCCTTTTTATGATTTAATTACTTTACTTTCAACTAATATTAGTTATTCTATTTATAAATCGCTGAATCTTAATGTTAATGTTAGTTAATGCGCTTTACCACCCTCGACTACATCGCTGCTTACCATCAGGTGGGATTGTAGTCAAGCATTAACTTATGTAAAAAAAATCTAAGATTCACAAAGTCGCCGTGGTATAACTTAACATTCACCGGTGTATGACAGATTCAAATATTTCAACGTAAACATTTTGAATTCACAGTTATATAATTAAAGACATAGGGGCGCCCTGTGAAGCATTATATAAAAGTATAACTTTAATTTGGATATGTCAACTACTGTGAACCTATATGAATTCACATACTTAATTTGCTCAGTAGTGGGCCATTAATGGGTTGAAGCCAATAGGGGAAAACCGGGTAATCCCGGTCAGGCGACAATACCGGTCACCCAGTTATCTTACAAAATACTTTGTTTACGCGCACTCAAAAATGCATAAAGGGAGGACTGATTGCTCCCCGCTCCGATGCACCAACCTCAGTTCAGTTCTGACCACGCGCCACCGAAAAAAAGACTTGTGTTTTTTTCACGCAATTCTCTTATAACTTTTTGGCCGCAGAATTTAAGAGGTGAGTATAATAATATTTCGATTTCATTTATTGTCTATAATATTTTTTGCCAATTAGTTATCTGACTATCTATTTCATTGAAGATTTCAAGTAATTTGCAATAAGTTTTTTTTTTAATTATTTTTAACTTCAAAAGTGCACAGGTGGCTAATGCCGGTCAACCCTGACCGGTATTACCTGCAAGTCACGTATACAAGTAGATTATATTTTTTAAGTGTGTTCCACTACGTATATCTTCGTCAAATGCGAAACTATTTTTATAATTATTTTTTATGTGAAAGGTATGCTCCCGACATGGTCATTTTTTCATCAGGTCATGATCTGATGATGGAACCCCATTAAGCAGGGCACAAGATATTAGTACCGGATTCACCATCGCTTGTCAACGATTATATCCCCAGCGAAAAATCTATAAAAAAGGTGAAAAAGAGAATGTTTGAAGAAAGTAATAATGAAAGCTCGTCGAACTCCGAAATTGACATGATAGACGTATCTGATGACGATGAAGACACCATTGAAGATCTTGAGAACAAGTGTATGCTATGCAACGATTATGGCTAGCACAATAAACATTGGTACAGTACAGGTGTGTTCAGTGGGGGCTTTGAGCTCATGCTGAGTGTTCGGACTGTAAATTACCCGTAGGTTACATATGCGATTTGTGTCGTTAATAGCCTGACCGGTATTGTCCATCCTGCTGACCGGCATTACCCTCCATGTTGGGCAATGGCGGTCAAAGACACTTTTTTTTTAAATGTTTATTGTGCCCAATTTATTATGACTATTGATCTTATTTTTTGTGATTATCGTAGAATAATAGTTGAAGTTCTGTTTGCCTAATAGTTTTTAAATAAAAGGTTGATTTTCACTAATTTATATTTGATTTTGCTTAGGTGACCGGCATTACCCGGTTTTCCCCTACCTGTTTGAAGTTGTTATTATAAAACCTGGTGGTGGTGTTTCTTAAATACGATGGTTTTAGCTAAATCATCGTGTATACTCAAACTCATTACTAGTAATAACAACGACTTTCATAAATCAGCCCAACGTAATAGGCCAGTGTGAATAACAAACTTGTTGATATAAACTTAAGTAACCTACTGAACCTGACTCACCGTTAGGTGTGTTTACTTTGCAATAATAAATGTACATATTTTGCATACTGTACGTACACCTGTGAATTGTTAAATTTCGATGTGGTTATTGACTTATTGTAGCTGGTGATTTATTTTTCATAATATTTTGTGACACTGAGAAGGACCCGTAGTGCTAAGTTAAATAATAATTAGGAAGGCATTTACGGTCGGTTTCTATATATAACCTATATTTGTCTTTATTGCCGATAAGAATACTTACATACATATTACAGGAGCTGTAATTGCATCATTTGCATCTTGACTTTCAATAAACAACTTTTATTCGCATTTCTACTCATGAAATTGATTTAAAACTTCTATGGTTTATTTTATGGTATAATAAAGACCATACTTAAATAACTTAATACAAAAAAGAAGCGAAGCAGATAGGAAGGTTATAAGAACCAGCCGTAAATTTTCCTTAGTTATTTGACAATGGGATTATGGTAATGAAACATCGATACATCATTCTGTAAATATTTTTATGTTCTACGAGTACTTAGTTTCCGTGTAAATGTTATAATATTAAATATGTACTGGGTCGATATTAAATCCATTATTTCAGGTGCCAGAATGTGTGGTGTGTTTTGACAATATATTAGTTCACCATGTCTATGGTAAACAAAAGTATGTCACAGTTTGTTTAAGTGTTAGATACGCAACATGTCGGCATACGATTCTTATTATGTAGCGTATCGCACAGTTCCTTAGTCTTAATATTTGTCAGACTTGAATGTAGTTGTTATACCTAAAGAAAAATTGTGTTGACTTTCATAGCATACTGAAATATCTACACATGCTTTGCAAAGTTTTTTTATAATGTTATTCATAACAATCGTTCACAAAAATATTGTTTGTAAATTAATATTTGTATTTATTTCACGGTGACGTGTATCTCATGGTGTCGTAAAATTTATTTTCTGTATAAAGCTTAGCCTTCATCGTACTACCATATCAATAATTTTCTGCTATACAGTCATTCCGGATGAAATGTTTACTAAAATACCGTATGCTGTGAAAGTTTTAATTAATAGTAGGTACAGTAAATGTTATACATATTTTCCCATACAATAACCTGTGAAAACATGTTTCTAATAGAATTAAACACCAGTTTAGTGCCTCAGTTTTAGCAGTTGTGTTATTGTTTACCTACAATAGTTGTTTAGCGAGACGCAAAAAGTATGCCTTTTTGTAATTACCTTAATTACCCTGTGATTGTCGAGTATTGTAAAACTTTCTCATTTATCCTCAAGTTTAGCGGTAGTATTGTACCACTCAATCTACATCGTCACAAATCATTTATACCACTGCCTCTAGGATATTATATGCATTTATAGGGTACACAAACTAACACATGGCTAGAGACCATTATACCTATTATACGATAACACCTATTACAGTTAAAGCAGCGATTGGTACAAACGTAATTTGTGATCAAATACTTCATTAGAATATGAAAATGATTATTTTTTTGCATCGCATAGACAATTAGATATATCATTTTATTGTCATAGTGGCGTTCGGAACTTGTTTTTCGAATGTTGGAGATATCTATTTTGGCACTAAACGACTATTTTTACATTATATTTAAGGAATTGAATCCCCAAATTCATTGTTTAATATTCCTCATATAGCTAAATTGTATATTTATCGAAGCTGTGAACTGTACTTAAATTATAATCACAGAGTACCTATCTCAGTGTATTGTCGATAACGTCACTTTTATGCAAAATACAATAAAGATACGAACTAAAATTGATTATTTTGTTTTATTTCAATTAAATTATTTTCGAACAACAGATGCAAAAGGGTCTCGATGTCGATCCAAGCCTCCTCGGCTAGAGCGCTGCCGATAGTGACCGCTTACCTTAATCCATATGAAATATGCTTATATAATATATATATGAAAAATCGCTCTCTTGAACAACGAATAACTAGAATATTGGAACTCCTTTGTGTCTGTATTGTCAAAATAAGTGCCTAAGCATTAACATACGCAAAAGCAGTGTTATTTACGATCTCAAAAGTAGATTTCTGCATTACTTAGTCATTCGGAATTATTCATGTTCTACCGGACGCAACACGTCTTGCGTTTGGTTTTTATGCAGCATCAAAGATATTGATGTGTCTCGGAATAAGATTGAGCGCTGGAACCAACTGTGGTATAATTTTGCGAAGGATAAACAGATTTTATATTCATGTCAGTATGCACACATGTAGGTACGTCAGTCAACATTCAGAATAGAATATTGCTTGTTTGTGTAACAGTGTAATGTATACTAGTTGTATAATCATGAATACTATTTCCTGAATCACCTCTATCTGTGTGTATATAACGGCATACTTACCTAATACGAAAAATAAGCTGAGATGTCTCGTCCAGAATGTTTAAAACGTAAACTCCCAAAAATAACGACTTTTTGTATTATGCCGTTATATTACCTACTAAGGGTGCGAAATAGTCTTACTGCGCAAAATATGCACTCTCGTGAAGGCTATATAGGACCAATATTTAAAATTCATTTATAAGTACATAATATAATATATTGATACCTACCCAATAATATACACAAGCGCAAATCCGCTTAACAATTTACATATAATAATATACTAACTCATTAAGAAATAAACGCTTTATAATTATAACCTATTGTTCATCATCATCATCATCACAACCCATAACTGTCCCACTGCTGGGCACGGGTCTCCTCTCACAATGTGAGGGGTATAGGCCATAGTCCACCACGCTGGCCAAGGGCGGATTGGTGGACTTCACACACCTTTGAGCACATTATGGAGAACTCTAGGGTGTGCAGGTTTCCTCACGATGTTTTCCTTCACCGAAGCAAGTGATAATTAAATTTTAATACGCACATAATTTTTGAAAATTAGTGGTGCGTGCGGGGTTTGAACCCGGAACCTCCGGTTCGGCAGTCCAATGTTCAACCACACCGCTATCACTGCTTATATAATAACCTATTGTTAAATAACCTATTGTTAGCTGACAAAAAATATAATTAAGAATGTAATCAGTCGAACTCAATTTACTAAATGAAGGAAATATCGAACTCAACGTGATATGTTACGAAATCAAAATCCTGCCTTATAATGTAGAAATTGGTTGTAATAATTTCAATTTATTTTAAATTTTATAATGCGAGTACCTAATTTAGATTTATATTTAAACCAGTTGTAACCAACCGGCCGCAATAAATTGCCTGTAAAGGTAATTTTGTAAAAACTGAATTTTGAATTGTAGTATAATAAACTCTAACCGAGAAAATATAGTATATTAATATTATTAATATCCCACAGGATATTAATAAAAATATTATAGTATAATTATTCATATTATTAATATCCTGTGGGATATTAATAATATGAATAATTATACTATAATATTTTTTTTACAGGACAAACAGACTCTTAGGTCTTAAATTATATACCATTAGGAAATGTTCATCAAATGCATTAACTTTTTCTATGGCAGAATTTCGATGTCTCCGATCGTTTGGCTAATCCATAAGTAGATCTCTGCTACAGCGCCATCTACCCATTATGATTCTAAATAAATCATCCAGAAAACTCATTTAAAAAAATCAGCAATTACGGTCCATCCGTTTAGGGAGTTCAGTGACGTACCTACACACGGACAAAAGAGCATTATGTAAAAAAAATATTAATAAAAAAATCCAATCTCCACATAAATCGTTTATTTGCAATTGAACATCCATTTACAGATATTATAAACCATTAGGAACTGACACAAAAACTTCACACTGATAAGTAAATTAACTGAAAAAAATTAACAACTTCTATGCGCCTTTGCGTACAACTGAGTTTTTAACTTATAGCATAAGGCCAAAAGTTATATTAAACATTATAATTATAATAATATTCTTATAAAATTTACGGAAGAAATTCTTCAACGAATGAAGTGCATTGAACACAACCCAGAAACGACTGCATATTTGTGTTATTATACTTTCATGATATTCTAATATACTTATAGTAAACAAAGTATATTATAAAACATGCAGCTAGAAATCTGAAGCGACATTAATTAAGTTAATTATTCGCCAACTGACGAATATAATTTTATCCACCAAAAAATAAACTGTCATAAACAACATTATACATTACATGAATATTTTCATAATAAGTAATATTAAGGAACAAAACTTTCGTAAACGTGTTTAAATAATGTTTTAATCGAAACAACAATGGCACACAGAAATAAGCTACAGTCAACAAACAAAATTCACATAATTATGAAAAACAAGTAAAAATATCAGCAATGAAGTGCAGGTAATGCACAAAAAAATTAAATACATATACATGGCGCCAGTCAAATTCTAGTGTTAGTTTAACATCGTTCATATAAATTGTTTGGCGAGTTGATGTTAGCTGTATGAATTTTGAAGTAGGTATTTCACGCGTTTCATAAACAAAAATCTAATGATATTACTGTCCACACAAGTGACTTGTAAATAAATAAATATATATTATAAATAAAACGTAGGTACACAGCTACTGTGGATTAGATACATAATTTTATAGTGTATTTAAAATTTCATTCAGACAATCAATTGCTGTAATCAATTAATTTATTAACACGGATACATCCAACTGGCTATTAATTACCTACATATTATACTAAACACTGGTCGCTTTACGTACTTATGTATAATCCTTACTTATTGTATAAGAAATACGCTATCTAACTATCACATCAATAAATTCAATAAATGCACGATAACTAGATTTATAATGATAAAATAGTGTCATTAGATAACATTTGACATTAGAATTACAGCATAGAGACATTCTTTCATTTCATAGAGACATATTATATAAGTTTCATATCATTTAATCTGACTGGTTTATAGGAATCGAATGCACTGGAAAATCAAATATATTTCATGTACATGTTTATTAAAATACTTAAGTGTTTCCACTCTGAAAGACATTAATTTCAAAATTAGTAGTTGAATGTATAGGTCAGTGTAATTTTTTAATGATAAATATATGAATAAATGGAGCTTCAAAAATAAATCCTTAGAAAGACTAGCTCAACGTTTTATCCCACCTGTGGATATAATAATATTACAATAGATAAAATTCTCACAACCGCAGGTGGCATAACCGTGCGCGATACAAAAATAAATGCAATTTAAATCTTACACATGAAGACGGAATTATTTTCCGAATTTAGAGAGGGTTTGTTGGCAGTCTTGGATAGTCTTGTTGAGGCGTTCCACGGTGGCCGAAGTCTGCTTCTGTCCGAGCAGGCGAGTGCACCTCTTGATGGTGGTGTGGTATCCGCACACATTGTGGAAGACGCGCACGGCACGGTCGCCGCACACGAACAGATATTTTCCAGTCGCGTCGAAGCTCATATGATTTATCAGACCTGGAACATGCAAAAAGAAAGGAGGTTACACTATTTTTGTCTTGTTTTAGAACAAGTTACACGTTTAGGCGAGTCTCGGCATGGAGTAAGTCATTGCTGCTCACAAAACATGGAATCTGACAAAGACAAGCTAACAAGGTATAAACCAGATAATTAAAATAGAGCATAAAGTTTTATCATCAGAGACATCAGACAGACAAAAATAAGAAGAAATAATAAAGGGCAACAAAAAGCAGTGATAGCCGAGTGGTTAAACGTTGGACTCGCGAACCGGGGGGCCCGGGTTCAAACCCCAGCACGCACCTCTAATTTTCAAAAATTATGTACGTATTAGAATTTAATTATCGCTTGCTTCGGTGAAGGAAAACATAGTGAGGAAACATGCACACCTGAAAGTTCTCCATAATGTTCTCAAAGGTGTGTGAAGTCCACCAATCCGCACTTGGCCAGCGTGGTGGACTATGACTTGTGCCCCTCACATTGTGAGAGAAGACCCGTGCCCAGCAGTGGGATAGTGATGGGTTGCGATGATGATGATGAAACAGCAACAAATGTCAACATAATGTAGCAGCCACTGCTCCAAAAACAAAAGAGTTACATTCGAACGTCATCACAACAACCTACACATACATAGGAAACAAATAGCAACATTAGTATAAGAACTAGAACAGTCTAATACAACGATCGATGACAGCGCCTTGTAACTCTGTTCAATAATTCAGTTCAGTAGTCGCTAGCAGCGAAATGACTACATCTAACTTTATAACACCACTATACCTTACGACGTAGCAACTACAACAATTTGTTATTATACATAGACGTTTTACTTAACACGTTCGCGATCGCCATCGCGAACGGCGAATTCACGATCGCCGCAGCATTGTTAAGTACTATACTTTTTCACAGCTTTTAACGTATTTTAATAAAATATTGGTTATAATATGATATCCGTTTTTGATATAGATTCGTCTGCATTTCGTTTGCTGAATATTAATAAGTTTTAACAAAAGTTTGAATGCAAAAAGTTATGTCTGTTACATTACAGAAGTACAACGTTTTACATGCGTAACTTTTTAATTGCTGTCCGTTTAGGCACATTCTTGTAGAATCCGGACGTTAAAATTTAAAGTGCAAGAGAGTATTAGTACGGCTATATACCTAAATCATTTTTATACTGCGGTATATTACCAAAGTATTTTTCCACTCACTCACATTATTATCAATCAATAACCATACATCCATGGCTACACTAAATAATTCAAGTGATAGCCTCCAAACTAAAAATAGTTCAATCAATAATGTTATATTGATTCAGGTACGACGATATATCGTATTGCATTGCTTGAAAGGGCGAAGTTTTACTTTTGTGCTTTTGTTTCAGTACTAGGTTCCGTCGTGATTAATCGGAGAAACCTTCAATCGCTCAGGATTCAAAGTTTCCGCGCGTAACAACAGCTAACTTTGCTCTCGTTGCACAACAATAGCTAGGTTATACATACATAGTCACCTAAGTGTGATAATTACTTTGACGGTATATTTTCAGGAGCTAAAAGTACATCAACCATTATTATTATTGAATTGAATAGGGAGTAGGTACATAATTATCTTTTTTATTGTGGTTAATTTTTAAAAGAAGGACATGCAACATGCACTATGAAGTTGGTAAACATAGAAAGAGACAGAGGTAAATTGAAGCACTAAACACGTTCGTTGCGGCGATCGTAATTTTGTATGAAAAAAACACGACTAAAACGTATTAAAGTAACATTTTAATAAAGATAGAAACACGTTTTATCTTATTCTCTCGTAGCCTAAACGCTATAAATACATTTATACTTGTCGCTTTTTCGTTTCATCCAATTGACACTGTCCTAAAAGAAGTTTCACTTCAAAAACTCGAAACAAAAAAACACAAAAACATTCTTAGAAATGTTTCAATATTGTTGACGATCGAATGTCGACAACTAGGCGAACACTAGCATGTGAAAAGACACATGCATAAAACATTATTGTAAAGCCAGCGTTATTACCTACCAAGTAAGAATATTCTATAACACACGTGAACTCAATCAATAACCACCGCCTGGGTACCATAATTTCAATCACTCGATGCTTTAAATAGCAGCGAGAGTGGATGAAGTACACATATCAGTAATATCAGTAGACGTTTCACTGTGACCTATCTGACTCCATTTCACTAATGGAAAGACACGATGTTTTGCCCTACTGAATGATTGATGCCCTATTGGGATACAGACAGTGTTTTATACGGCACGAAAGGAAGCAACATTGAATCAACTGCAAGGCCATCCTAAAATAGTTTTGATATATTTGGTAGATAAAGTTGATAGTAGAATCGGTCTGGGGTTATTCAGGTAGCGTTTTTGATATTAATTTGGTAATTATAATAATTTCATTACACCTATAATT
This sequence comes from Ochlodes sylvanus, assembly GCA_905404295.2. Lineage (NCBI taxonomy): Eukaryota > Metazoa > Arthropoda > Insecta > Lepidoptera > Hesperiidae > Ochlodes > Ochlodes sylvanus. The sequence goes on from FR990137.1 coordinate 6,686,688, forward strand.
AATACCTACTTGCTATTGCTACTATACGAGTATATTAGAAAATATCGTGAAGAAAAATGCATGGGCTCTTCATAGTATACCAACAGGCGTTGTAACGATTAAGCTTCTGCGTATTTGACCGAAAATCTATCGAATTGATACCATTGAGCAAGATCAATCGTTCCAAGAATACTTCAACAGTATTCACAGCTTTAATACCGAGCTTACGGGAAGTTGCCAGTGTAAACATATTTATTTGCTGGCGTCATACAACTGATGCGGAAATTCAAAAGTTAGATCAATACTGTGAGATACAAAGGGTTACAAGTTTACATATTCCATTGACATACGCCCATACAATGCCTGCTTGTAACGGTGTACCGTGTCTATGATGCAGACCACATCACTAGACAGTTGCTACCAGCGAATATGATATCGATCTGTGAGTTCCTTTGGGTTCTTTTTTCACAATTGAAAAACTATTGGAGCCACTTTCATATCAAATTTACTTCCATGATTGTTTTAGGATATCTGAATGAACTTACCTCCGCCCTGAGAACACATAAATCTGTCACATATGTATGTAAGTGTCTGCCCTTGCCGGGGATCGAACCCGAGACCCATGCCTCTATATGCAGGGTCACTACTAACAGGGTTACAGGTTCGTATGTCTACTTTATTTCTTCTCTCGTTTTTCTTGGCCATCAACACATCGGTTGTTGACACAACAGAACTAATGTTCATGGGCGATGTTGATAGCTTATCATACATATTTATCGGCTACTTACTTAATAAAGATCGGTCAAGAATTCTACTTTTTAAGGGACCACATTGTACGTATTTACATAGTATAGTTCATCACTCACCGGTGTACACATTCTCGATAGTGTCGTAATGTTCGCCGGTGTAAGTGTCGTAGAACTCGACGTTGGAGTCGGCGGATATGGCGACCACCTCCGCGTTGGGCGAGAGCGCTATTCTAGGGGGGTTCGCTGTCTGCGTGTACGTGCCCGTTTCTAGCACGTGCGGGGACTCGCCCAGGTTATATTCGACTGGAACGAGAAAACATCACTGTAAACTAAGATAGGCATTAAAATTAATTAATTGGTTGAAGATACAAATAAATTATTAAATTGATTAATAACTACTGCGATTAACAATTTTCTTAAATAGACTCTAATCTTAATATATATAAAATTCTCGTGTCACAATGTTAGTTACCATACTCCACCGAAACGGCTCGACTGATTCTCATGAAATTTTGTGTGCATATCGAGTAGGTCTGAGAATCGGCCAACATCTATTTTTCATACCCCTAAATGTTAAGGGTTGTCCACCCCTAACATTTATTTTTTATTTTTTGGCCAAATTTTTTTTTGGTTATTTTTTTATGGTGTGGCATAAAAACATACACATAATCCCAAATTTTCACTTCCCTACCCCCTCCCCTCAAATTTAAATAGTTCACTACAAGTAATATATATGGCGGAACAACGTTCGCGGGGTCAGCTAGTAATTCATAATTAATTCCAAACTGACAACAAACAATCCATCCGAAGCCCTATTAGTAATTACTTAATCAATTATTACCAAGTAACTACAATTCTTACAGTAAAATAACTGAAAAAGCGCATCTTTATAATAAAATTAGATATAATTACAATATGATACAAGCACTTCAACTACTCAGAAATAGAATTGAATAACCATAATTGAACTCATTTCTTATGATAACATTTTATATTCAAATCTATTTTGGGCCCTTGGCTCACAGATGGAATAGGGTTTGAGTCATAGATCGAATGAAAACAATACTATAACAACACCTACCGATAATATTATCTGCGACAGTACAATAGATAATGCATTCATTTTCATCATGATGTAAGAGCTATATTTAGTAGCGTTACTTTGTTCAAAAATAGGTTACGGAAATAGATTCATTTAGCATACGGTTATTTTAAGAATTACTGGTTGATTGGTTATGGTTATGGTTATGGTACGGATATAACCTGTTAGTTTCGTCCATTAAGTTAATTTTATTATTATTGATGGTAAAATCCGCTACCGCCCATGAAAACTGTGATTTACAACAAGATTCAATTGGGCACTAGGATAGGAGGACTGGGACGGGGACTGTTAGTGATAGTTGGTCCTGTTAGTTGTTGTTAGTAATAGTCGTAAAGAACTCCATCTTTTCTTCAGTCCAAGCCAATCTACGTTGCTAGGCCTTACCTGATGAAGTTCGCTGAGCTTTGATACCTTGTGTAATATAGATAGTCCCCTGTATGTTGGTATGATTTTCACGATTATGTTCAGCTACTATCATGTTCATACTGCGGTATTTAGACGTACTTTAACTAACGTGGTTAGGTATCAGTAGGTTGTAATAAGTTTTTGAGACATACAGTAGATATAACAATTTAAAATCACGTAACAAACGAGAGCTTTATAGATTCAAAGGAAACTTGTGGGCGTTAGCATCGAGACAGCAGCGAAAGGAAGCTTATATAAATATGTTTATTGATGCTGAAATCCTTATTTTCTAGAAAAGTCCCACGTAAGCCCGTCTTAGACTCGATACCTTCTCATTAGCGAACAATTTACTACCTACGTTCGATGTCGATAATAGTTCGCAATGTGATTTTACTGAAAAAGATAATTTTATATTTTCCCCGTACACGAGTTCTACGAAGGGAAACTAAATCTCCAGTTGTTTTCTCTCCTTACAATATCGATATATGTATACGGAATAATAGAAAATGCCAAGTAAAAATTTCCACCGCGTAAGATACTAAGAATACTCCATTTATAATATTTCAATTAAATCCGTATCACGTACAGAGGTACATAGGTGTTTCGTCATGCGACCAACACATAGTAAAGAATATAAACGAGGATATCGTGAGTGTCCATCCCATACGATGGCTTCGGCGTAGCGAGCAGCAATTAAAATGCATAATCGACACTCGTGACGTATAATAGCGCCTCTACACTCTCATGCGAGAGCACTCGTCTATGTCTCGTCCGAGCGCCTCGGCCGAGACATGCGCAGTCGGGAGCGTACTCGGCTGCGCACTCGTACACTTCAGTCAGGCGGTCAGGCTCTCTCACTCTCTCAGGCTCAGTTGCAGTCATAGATTAAAGTATACTACGGTTGCAGTTGCGGACGTCGAGAGGATGGACGTCTTAGAAATTGCATCCGCTTTTGCAATTATGCGCCGCTAATTATTATAAGAATGTCAAAACATATCACGACAAAAAATTAATTATTAATTAAAATACTTATTTTTAATTTAATGAAATATAGTTTGAATCTTTTTATACGTGGAGTGTACTCCATCACGCTGATTAGTGGAAAGTATAATAAATTACATGATAGATAATTATTGTATTTTGGAGTACAGAACGAAATCAGAGAAAATGGTCTAAAAACCTGAGTGTACTTGTAGGTGACTTTAAGGCCTATCACTTACAAACTGATAAGGATGTTTTTTTTTATATTTGGTTTAACGCAATAATATTCAAGTTTTAGAAGTGATTAGAGTGTATTGTACAATAAGTATATATAAAATTTCGTGTCACAATGTTACTTACTCCTCCGAAACGGTTTGCCCTATTTTTATGAAATTTTATAATGCATATTCAGTAGGTCTGAGAATCGACTTCCTACAGTTTATTTTTCATACCCCTAAGTGATAAGGGTTATCCACCCCTAACATTTTAAAAGAAAAAAAATTTTTTGCAGGCAAGGGACGCCTATCCCGCGCACACGCAAAAACAGACTGAAGATCCCATAGCTCATTGATTCTCGTATTTCCTTCCAGTCATTCATCATAAACCAACAAGACCGAGAATAATTCAAGAGTGCTACAGACAACCCGAATTATATTAATTAAGAAAACTAAATTCATATGGCACTAAATATTCCTTACAATATTTTATAAACAAATTATACTAATATTATTTCTAATGGATGTTTAATTGCGGAGAAATAATTTAGCAAATATAAACGAAGTAGTCCTCCACTAATCCGCACTGGAGCAGCGTGGTGGAGTATGCTCTAGGCCTCCTCAGGTATGAGGACTGGAGAGACCCGTGCTCAGTAGTGGGCCATTAATGGGTTGAAGCCAAACGAAGTAGTATCGGCATAGACAAAGTGAATGTAATCTATGGCTGGAATTTAATATAATCTATGGCAATCTATGGCCTTTGACTCGGGCGCAAAAAACCGCCACGGGAGCGAGAGCAGGCGAGAGCGAGCGTGACAGCCCGAGACATCACGAGGCGAGGCGAGCGCTACCCATTACACTCTCGAAGTCTCGTACGAGTGCACTCGGCTAGCAGTCTCGCGGGAGTGTAAAGCCGCGGTCATGGGAGCGAGAGCAGGCGAGACATCATGAGGCGAGGCAAGAGCTACCATGTACACTCTCGTACTCGGCACTCGGCTAGCAGTCTCGCAGGAGTGTAGAGCCGCTATAAACAGTTAGGGCGATTACACGTTCTGGTGTTGACATCCAATTAATTGGAGTTAAAGACACGGCCGCGCGGGCGCGCACACTCATATTACGTAATTACACTGGAGATATACCCAATGATTCCACTTCTTTTATTAATTTTATTATTTTTTGAAATCTTTCATGAACATTTCTTTGATATTTCATTCATTAGGGTTCTGTACCTCAAAAGAAAAAACGGTACCCTTATAAGATCACTTTGTTGTCTGTCTGTCAAGAACCTTTTTCTCGTGAACGCGTGGGTGTATCAAGCTGAAATTAAATCAAATACTCAGGTCTGCAAATTCTTGGAGCAGAGACAAAAATCAAACATCTAAGTCAACGCAATCAAAAGATATGGCCGATTATGCTTTATGCCGCATATTTCGACGCTTGCACGGTAATTAATAGGGCACTTTCTCTTGATCTTATAGTATCTTATAGTAGGAGATCTTATAGTACGGATAAATGAAAAATAGAGAAAATTGGTAATTTATAATCATATCACAGAAAAAAAAACATTAAAAACAAAACAAGCAACTTATTTACAAGTTAGTACGGACCTACGGACCCCTGCGATGCGCGAGTCTGACTCGCATTTGACCGGTATTGTTTTTAAATTTAATTGCTCCTCTATTGGGCAATATTTTTTATAGTTCTAACACTATAACCACGGTAATAGTTGATACTATTACCGTGCTATAACACATACTAGGCATGTGCTGTTTTGCTAATCAGCCGACTTCATATCACACACACTCAACTCAAGATCTCACCTTCGGTGCTTTGCTTAAGCTATCTATCGCTTACGATCAATCGTAAGTGTTCAAGCACCTTTAGACAAACATAACTACAGTTAAATTATCGATGTAATAATTTGCAAGTATGTCGTCAGTTTATGAGCGAGTCACGGGACTTGTGCGTCGTGATTCAACAACTAGCAGAATCATGTTTCGTATTTTGCTGACGAAAATTATTATTTTACGCGCAGGCTAATGCGTAATCAATTTATAACACGTAATTGTTTATTAACGATTATAATATTAATAGTAACAATGCTCAGAAACTGCTGTCGCGGGTGGCTAGGAATCACTCAAATTAAATAAATGTATGCCGCGGCCCGCAAGGAACCCAGGACTTCACTTCGCAAATGGGGTCATCCCACCGACTAAGCTATTGTCTACAAGAAATTGAAAACAAGTCTGATGCTATTCTAGGACAATCTCGGGGATAAAACTGCATACATAATAGATGCGTTTCCATGGAATATCGTTAGCAAAGCGGATTATGTCCTACATCTTATGGATCTTGATTTAAACATAAACTGACTCAGTATTGAAACTGTCAGACCCTTTTCCGCAAAGATGTTCCACCACAAACGACGGAATGCATTAATTCTTAGTTAATTCTAAACTAAGAACAAAATAAAAAATAACTACTAATAAATAGATGTGTTTTTATTAGGTCTTATTATTAATCGTAATTGTGAGATAGTTAAACATTTAAGATACTAAAAACGGGACTTACTATTTACTATTTAGTACGAGTATAATATCAACTAATTGATTCTTGCGAAAAACAATTGTCTAAATTACTATTTTATTCCCATGCTACACAAAAATAATGACAGTCTCTGGGCAATTTTTTGAAATATAAAAGTGTTTGAAAACGCTTATTTACTATTCGTAGCCTTATGCCATTCATAATTCGAAATTCATATGATGGTTCATATATTCGAAAGACTATTAGTTATTTTAGTAGAACTCTCTAACGACGCGTAAATTAAAAGATGGTTCTATAAATAATATTATTAAGGAACTAGTATAACGACTCGTTACGATTGTTTTAATGATTGGTTAAATATAAAAACCGGGAGTTAGCCGTCACATTACCCGTAATAATGTATCTATTCTATGCCCATATACTTCAAGTAATTGTACGTACTTAGTGTACGCCTACTTACACGGATAGTAAGCACTTAATAGCGCAGAAACAATGTTTCACGTTTTTCTTTTTTTATTCATTTATTTTCCTTCCTGCTTCGAGTGCATCGTTCAATTAACGGTTCAGTCATTTGTCTTATTATACTACTTGTAGTTTTTTCTTTTCAACAAAATTATATTTATCTCTTGTCACTCTGCTTTGTGATAGTTAGGTACCCTAATCTACCCGTAAAATTTCCTAGAATTTGCTCTCAAATGATCGTTGTATATGCTATTTCATCATTCAATGTACTATCGAAATCCCTGGAAGGCTGTATGCATAATGAAGGGTGTTATGTGACAGTATACCTATGAATATTTGTGTATTGTGACAAAAAAAAAGTAAGGACTGTTATCAAAAGTGTTTAGCTCCAAAGTAGGTAGGTACTCAAGGAAATACGTCGTAACACTGTGATGTACACCGATAACAATTACGTATTACTTTGAACACTAAACAATACTCACTCTTCGTATGATATAGCTTCCACGTGCCGTCCTTCGATACGGTGGCTATGTGCGACGTGTCGACGTCAAACGCAACGTCATACACCCCGGAGCTATGGCCGGTGAGCTCAAACGCTTTGGTCAGCTGCTTGTAATCTCCCTGCTTCGTGAAACACACCTCCAACACCCTGATATCAGGCGAGAAACCAGTGGCGACCACAAAGCGACCGCAAGGCGATATTTTCGCTGAATGAGTGCTCATCAGATATGTGTCGAGTCTTTCCAACTGTTGGCCTTTTAGGTCCCAAATAACCATATCAGTCTTCGATGAACAGGACATCATGAATTTTCCGTTACTCGATATACCGAATCCGACGATGTTTTCCTCGTGCACCTGGGAGCAATGAATTAATTATTATTTTGTGATCACAGACAGTCATGTAGTAGGTATATTATACCTAATAGGAGAATACATATTTTCATAAATTACAGACATAGAGCGCCAAAAACAGACAGTTAGTATTTTATAAATTATGTACATACTCGTATAAGTCGATTCGGTTATAAGCGACAAATATTTGTTTTCGCCCAATGATGCCCAACCGCCCAATTAGCACATAGGCGGTTAAACCATCGATGTGATACCCCCTTTTTCAGTTGTCACTTCAGATATTTTAATGCTGTAGCTATAAGTTACTGTTCTACATGGTGAGCAGTTCGTAATTAGTTATTGACTTATTGTATCTCATTTTGGGTGGGTCTTAGTTATAGGTGACATCTCTTTTTTAGTCCAAAATATAGAAGGTAGTATCGGCCGGTAGTATTCGAATGTCAGAGTATTTTTTTAATCGGTAGTATTCAGTAGTATATTAACGAACTGCTAGTTATGTAACTGCAATGACGACTATATTCAATAACTCGTATATAATCACAAGATTGTAATGTCTACATGAAAATTTTCTTGAAACCGTATACCAAATACACACATAAGCCTACTTAATTCCAACAGGTGGGATCAGTACGGTAGACGGCCTCTAAGGACCGTGCAAGCAAATATTATGCAATTACAACGGCTGATGCAAGAGTTGTAAAACACTTGAACAAATTGAATTACCTTAAATGGAGACAATGAAGTGTTAATAAACACTTTCTTAGATAAAAATAATCTAGTTATTAAAGTTAAGTTGAATACTTCTTTGTATACAGATTAGATTCTAAATATATTAGAGTTTGCCTACTTGACTCGGTTATGGAAAAAATGAAAATATTGATTAAATTGTATTTCACCATCGCAACCTACATTTGTCCCACTGCTGAGCCGGGGCCACCTCTCACAATGTGAGGGGTACAGACCATAGTTCATCAGACCTATCAAGAATTTTTATTAGACATCTCGCTAGCTTTAAACAAAAAAAAAAGAATCACGCAAATCCCACAGAAAAATGAGACAAGTGTTTATTTATCGCCACCTAAAACCTCTTTTTTGAAGTCGATTAAAATGTTGTTTGGTAGCTCAATGCCATCGTGTCAGACCTTATAGGTGTATTAACCCTGCGAGAGTAAAGCTCTCGATGATAAACAAATAACCAGATATGGGGAGCGGCCGCGGCGTGCCAGGCACGAGGGCATCCAAAACAAAACTTGTATAACAATACCAATAGACGGTATCTCATGAAATCCTGATGATACCTAATCTATAATGTTCTCAAAGGTGTGACGACTGCCAATCCGCACATGGCTATAGGCTATAGTCTGCTTTGGCCTGGTCACATTGCTACACAAGAACTTTAAACAGCAGTAGTTAGCACGAGTACCGATGATGGCGAAAAATTGTAATTATTTTAGTGTTCAGTAAATGCAATAAGAAAATGCATCTGCTTCTTCCAGACCATATGTTATTCAAATTTGAAATACGGAATTTTTTACATTGTTTAGGTTAGTGAGTGAGATAAAAATATTAAAAAAATCTTGTCAATTTAAACAATAATAATAAACAACTTTATCTAATAAATCCGCCAGACTCCGGGAGCATATAATTCCCAATGTATGCTATGTAGTCTGCTGTAGACAAGTAAGGCGACAATAGGTCAGTTCTCCGACGCTTGACGACTATAAATGGGTCGAGCGCGTATAATGTATGCATATTAAAAAAGAATATATCGTCGCCAACCGATACCTATACCGTCTTGAATCCACTTCGTTGAACGTATCTAACACGATCCTGGCACAGGTATGAACCATGGCAAGATTGAATCGGCTCAAGTTGATGCGCTACATCAGATTTCTTTCGTTTGTTTTTCAGTTTTCTTTCGCCGTGTCTTTTTCTCCTCAAAGATTAAAAATTTAATAATCAAATAATTAAAGCCACCTTATCAAAACGGTACCCCCGTTTCGCCGTATCCTGCTTGAGCAGCAACGTATCGATGATGGCCTTACTGATGAAAGTTAAATTAATCATCAGCTGATCCAACGACCAGTGTGTCGGTTATTTTATTATGCAACTATAGGCATTATACGATGTTTCATCACGGTAATACCAGTTATATATTTTAATATTAGTAATTGTGAAGTATATAATAATCTACAAATAAATGTATTTATAGCTCCACCGTTATGTATTTAAATTCGATATTAGAAATTCAACAACAACGATTGAAATACGAAATCAACCAAACGATATTCTTTGGCTCCACTGAAATTATACTTTAAAATGGTAGCCATTTGAGTTGCATACAAATCTAAGTGTTAAACAATGCCAAATACGTCACTTTGAAAACGTGACTATCTCGACCATTTTGTGTCAATTGAACCAGCACTGAGGGACTAAAGTCGTTTAAATGTCCATAACAATTAGATGAGCTGATTTGAATCCTATTTTCTAGGTAATTTTCATCACGTCCCTCTAAGGCTCTAACGATGACAGAGCATTACATCGTTGAAGGAAATCATCCTGATCTCGCACAATGAGCAGGGTTCAGGCCATGGTACAACGATCAGGAGGCCTACTACGAAAATCGAAAGTCGACGTTTCGGACGACGGATCGTACTTTTTCTTACTGTTACGTGTTTCTTTTCCTATTAAAATAAATTTATATACGAAAATCGCAATAATAATAAAATAAAGAAATACTTAAGAAAATTCCATATGTTCACACGAAACATAATTTTGCGAACGTGACTGGTAGGAAAAAGTACGATCCGTCGTCCAAAACGTCGACCTTCGTTTATCGTAGTAAGTCTCCTGGTACGGATTGGCCGACACTTCGAGAATACCTTGAAGAAGTCTCATTTATGTGGGTTTCCTGATGATGCTTTTCTTAACCGAGTTACCTAAGAGAAAATACCGAGTTTTACGTTAATAGTCGACGAACGAACAACCGCCACCTTATGGCGTGTTGTCTTCGTCGCCCGTAGTTATAAGTAACACCAAAAGCAATGCAAGCATAATGTGGGCCAGGGAAGAAAGAAAGTAATGTGTTGCAGAAGATCGATGATCAAAGCACTAAGCCATCCTACACTTAATATTATTGGATGGAGGTTATCCAAGTAGTTAGTCGAGTCGTTCAGTAGTTTTACGATCACGCGACGCGCTAACGATACGACTGTGAATTTCCTGTATCGTATCATTCCTCAGATGTTTCTTTGTTTTCATTGATTCTGTAGTGAATCCACGTGTTAATTCATTTGCGCGATACTGTTGCCGAATGACAATGAACACCGCTAAGGAAGACGGTTGATTATAGCCTCCGTGAACTTGAACTGTCGCGGTAGGGATGAGCGGGGACAAACAACTTACATGTAATTATTAGGTATTGCACTATCGCAATTATGTTACCCTGGTGTATAAATCATCAGGGGGCATACTAGTATCATTACAAACTGCTACCTCTGTCATTATTTTTAGATTAAAAGAAACCGTCTAAACAAGTATGTAATTGAAGTATTTTTTTTCCATTATAGTTATTTTTAAACTTCAATTACTAACATCTTACTCCGTTATACAGGGGATAAAAGGTGGGTACGTCGTAAATTTGTAAATGAATCCTAAACTTCCGGATCCGAGTCCAGGTTGGCTCAGAAGCCAAACTTTTCTGTTTGTGTTTCACTTATTCCTTATATTTTCTCTTTTACGTAATCGTGATTATACAATGGAATGGCGATAAGAATTTTCTTACCAGATTACTTGCGATCATCCAAATTAAATGAATTCTCAAATACATGGATAGGACATGAAATAGCGAATTTCTAAGAGTACCTAGTGGTGATAAAATCACAACCCGAAACAAAAGTGTCCAAATATCTTACAGAGATAATAAATAAATCCTGAAATGATTAAAAACACACGTATCCTAAGATTCGAATTTAGAATGCATCAACAATTTAGAAGAAACCGTAGCAGATAACAATCACGTGCACATAAAGAGTAGAAATCGTACGATCGAGCCAAACAAAGTCGATAATGGATACAAAGGATGGGCGCGAGTAGGTAGCCACGAGTACATACATCGTGTTCAATGTGGGTGTGCTGTCGAGGAAATACGACCGTCGAACCTTCCTGCGGCTAAAAATAATGTTTTCGAGGTTGCGCGTGCGACGATACGAGTGCTCATATTGTATGCGTCGTGGCCCAAATCAAAATTTCGGCAATGTGTGTAATGTCTCAATTCTAATTATTAAAACTCTGTTGAATTTACTTAACCCTGTTCGTTTAGATTATAGAAACGCAAAACAATATTTCTTTTTTAATCATTATTATTACCTAATGTATGTATATTTATGAATACGGATCAAGATAACCGAAAGCCCGTTAACAAGGCAAGGGATGATTGAATTAAGTGTACCTATATTTATGGGCGGTGGTGATCTCTAACCATTAGGTGCCACGTCTACGTCTGTAGGTTATTGACATAAAAAAATAATAAATTTCAAATTCGAACACGTCATCTCATCAAACATGTAAAGTTATGTAATTTTGTTGATTCTAACCATTGACTTATTATTACTATGGACGTCGGGTCCGCGCTAAAAAATGTCCGAGCCAAATGAACAACAAAGCACAAGGAGAACAACAATTCTGCGTTCACGACTGCAATCAAAATTAAACCGTGATGTAATGATTTTAGTGTTTAAATTACCTTGTTAACATTTCTATTCTTGCAATGGCTGTCGGTCACGACTGCAATCGAAATTAAACCGTGATGTAATGATCTTAGTGTTTAAATTACCTTGTTAACTGCATGACATGACATGACATAACTGACTGGGACATTTTATTCGCGATTTTAGTATGAGACTAGATGTCCATAGTAATAATAAGTCAATGATTCTAACGAAGTTATTTTCAAGTAAGCTCAAACCTGACAAACTGATTGCATCAAATAAAGAACTGACCACATTATTGTATTGCACAACGTGTCATTCCAAATTAACCAGTTCTCAACGATGATTATTACAGTCATTATACTAAACGCATAAAATATTGCACGGCTTAATATGCCATTAAGTCTTGATAAAGTTACGAAACAAACCGTAATAAACTACACAGATTTATTTATTAACATTCGCTAAATAATAAAGAACGTAATAAATCTAGTTATCGTTCATTATCATAAATTATTGTTATGTCCGTTATTTAGAGATTACTGAATAAAAGTGATTACCACTGTGAATATATTTATCATGGGTACTTGCAAGACGAGTGGCTACTCTTTATTCTTAGCCTACGTCTTACTCATTCTCAGTCTACACCATAATAACACTTTATATTAACTTCACCTGTATGAATGAAATAAACATAATTACATACATAATGAATCTTGATGTAATCGAATCACTTTTAATTTCACCCGTATTCAAACGTCCAAATAATTTAAAACATCTTGAGGCATTTATTACAATGATCACTCGGGAGTCATACACATACTTTGTAAGACATACATTACGATTAAAATTTTGTGGCTGTTAAACGAAGACACGAGAACGCTTTTACTAGGGTTCACATTGACCAAATTCACGTATCTAGGGATGCATTAAGCTAACACACCAACTTTTTCCGGAGGATACTCTCAAAAACAAAGGCTTCACTTTATGATTATGTATGATTTAAAACAGAGAATAGCTCAGTGGCTTCAAAGCAAAGACGTTTAAGTACGAGTTAATTTCGACTTGAGAGTTATCGCTCCCAGGAGACAGATAGGTCAAATTATACAGGCAGTTAAACTTTCCAAGACGAAAGAAGAAGAAGAAGTACACTGATTTCCAGAGACAACATAAATCGTGAGGCATATAGTATAAGATAATGTGTGGACTGAAAACACGGAATTGGCTATTGTGGTAGTTTATGTAAGGCCAACTATTATTCTACATACATAATTATGGGTTGTTATGACGATGCAATTGACTAATGCACTTCATTTATAATGATCACCTATTATGGCAGCGTTTTACCCGAAGCCTTTCCAAATTACGGGGACATATCCAACGAGACGTAGTTATCGGTCATAATGTGAATAATCCGACAACAACATACAGCGTACTGATGAATCACCCTGTTCGCAACACAATGCAAACGTATTCCGCGGCTATTGCAACCATTGTTCTGAGGAAGGTCGGGCTGATAACGAATATAATGGCACGTCTCTACGTTAGGACCTGGACGACTGGAATACGTGAAAGTTTGCGTTTAAAATCACAGCCGTTTATGATATGCTATTTATTAGTAATACCAAGGAGTATAAGGGCCGCATTCACTCTGAGTCCAAACCAACCACCCTTGATCGTGGTTCACACGTGATCAATGGACTTGGCTTCGGTGCCAGTTCCCTCTATTCTGAGTAAATAGAGTAGGTATTATGTGTAAATCCAATTTAATCCGGACGGTACATGCATAGCGGTAGTTTTTTACAGCCTGGGTAGCCACTCTCCTTTTAAAATCAAACGTGAAATGTTTTTGTGTTTTGATCGCAATGTTGGAGAACCAGAAATGCATTGTTTTACCGTCCATGAGGGACGATGGCCACTTAGCATCAGTTCAGTGGTCGTTGGTCTGCTATTTACATATTAAAATCTAAATTACCATAGTGTCTATATACTATTCCGTATAATCGCTCACTGGCGAACCAAATGTGCAAAGGATGCCCCAAGGGAAATGTTTTACGTATCACATTCCCTTACCTAAATGTAGGTATTTGTAGTTACGTTTGCTTACAATATATATATTGTAATATAGGTATATGTAATAATGCAAGTATACCTAATATTAAACTGAGTATTTGACGTAACACGCCAATATTGCGTTGGCGCGGCGCAGCAGCGTCGGTTTCCGGCGCCACGCGCCGTCTTATTTGTAATCATCCGATTTTGCATCGATAACAAATAATTAGGCACAAAGTACAACACTATAATTGGATACTTACCTAATTATGATGACTAACTATAAAACAAAATCCAAAAGTCCAAAGTCTGTACGCGATAAACTCAAAAACTACTGAGTCGATTTTCATGCGGTTTTCACCAATATAAAGGGCTTAAGTACATAATTAATGTTTAAACCGGAGATAGAAATAATATAATAATTATGTTGCAGGAACAGCTAGTCTGCCGGGTCAGCTAGTTAGCTATAAAGCTGAAAATTTTAATTCATCCGAATGGTCATCATAGGCCGAGCCTACACAATTACCATTTATTTACCCATTGTGGGTATAAAAAGATGACCTGTGTGGAAGATATTTGAAAAATCCATCAGTAGGTATTTATTCGAATCTGTTTGTCGGTTATAATTCGCAATTCATCTAATGGCGAAATGAGCGTCGCAAGTGTCCAAATAGTGACAATTTACTAATGATGACCAACTTCGCGGGAATCTAATTATTTTTAACTAATCATTGCTTGTTATTTTTTCAAACAGTGACATACAGAACCCGTTTAGAATTTAGGTGCGAAATATTCTCTTCATTCCTAGTCAAACAAAAACTGTTCGCAAGAATATAAATAAACTGAATGTTAACATTCGTAATTTTATAACTTTTTGTAGCTATTAATATCATAATTATCACATATATTTTGATTAACCCGGAAATGACAAAATTTATAGTTTAAAAAAATATCCAACGACATAACAATGTTGAAAATTGTTAAATCTTAGATATATTTTAAAGCGTAAACTAGCTATAAGAATCATTAAAACATCTTCAATTAATAAAATTTATTACATTCAAAAATACCTTGAACATAAGGTTTTTGCATAGTCTACGCGTCTACGCGCAGTAAGGTAATATAATTGTGACGTTCAAAACGAGTTTTATTAACAAATCTTTTGTTTTTTAACCGTTAACTTTGAAATATGAATGATTGTTAACACAAATCTTTTGTTTTTGTTAACAATCATTCATATTTCAAAGTTAACACCGTTATTTATAATGCAGTCAAATAAAACATTGTATAATAAATTGATGACTTGAATACTGCAGTTATAACTGAATAGAGGAAACGCATCGCTAAAAATAGGCAGCTAGAATAATAAAACTATGATTGATGTCTATACATGATACATGAATAATATTAATTTGAGAAAAAGTATTAGAAGGAGGAAAGATAAGGATAAAGTATAGATAAGGATCATTCCAAGTCTTGTACGTGAATAAAGTAAACGACCGTGGGTGCATACTGCATACGGGCTCGAGCCGTAGCGGTTACGATGACGTCACCGTTTCGCGCCTCAGTGCACTGTTTGGTTAAGCTTTTCGAGGGCAAATCTAAATTCGTACAAACTGACGTCCTAAATTACCCGCGGCAAAGCTCTTCATTTATTCTGAACTAACTGCGCCCGCGGCATCGTGAGGGTCTTGATCCTGTGGGCATTCCGGGATAAATATGTTGCCCCATAACCTCCTCTATCTTCCAGTGTAAGTCTCATTAAAATCGGTTCAGCCGTTCAAGTAATTAGCCCGGACAAACAGAGACAGCCAGACAAAAAATTTAAAAAGGTTTGTGTTTTAGTATCGGGTAAATAACTATAAAATGGAAACTAACATTAGAATGATATAATAATTTAGTAAAGCGTTGGGTCCCATCCAATTGTGAAAGTAGTTAGTGAGTGAAAATTTAATAAATAAAGTGAGAGCGGAACAGTAATGACTTGCAAAATTAAATTAAGGGTAAGTATAATTTGTATAACCTCGCTGTAGCATTAAATGCAAGCTATTTTTATAATACACATAATGGAATATCTACCCAATAACAGAATTTGCAAATAAGAGGCAGGAGAATTATTTATCATATTAATTAAGAACATTAGTTAAGTTAGTTCCCTCGAACAATTCGCATTCGCAGCGCGGTAGGATACGAGTATGCTCTAAGCCTGTCCTCAGTTAAGAGGATTTTTAATATTTACAGTTTTAATTATTAAACACAGGACATACACAAAATTTCATAATATTGTTACGAATTCCCTTAATGGCAGCTCTCGTTCTTTTACGGATTGTATTACTTGACATATGTATGTTTGGAAATTGAACAGGCAACCGTTGGCCAATAGAATAACTATGTACACTTATACACTTCACTTATTTAAATGGACTGTCAATTTTATTTTATTATACAACAAAGTATAAGAAATAGACATTCGTTTTAGACTAATAAGTCGTTAAGAAATTTTTGGTACTTGGGTTAACTATTAATTGGACGACGACAATGAAGCTGTAGAGATATTCCATACGGCATAACCAAAGTTGATTTAAAGTTGTTACCAACTTTAAATCGTTAGTCGATCCTAAATGGTCATTCGAAATGAAAAATGATAAGGGAAACCTAAAGATAATTTTCAAATAGCTATTCAATTATCCTATTATCAAACTAGAACAGGTTGTTCACATAAACGACACTTAAATTATAACGATAAAAGCACTAATGAAATAAAATACATACACAAGTAAACTGACGGTGGTACAGGATGGTATTAAATTATAGAAAACAAATCTCTACCACAACATAACTAGTTCTTGCTAATAATCGGGTTATATTTTTTGCTAATTCGTATCGGTTGTCACCTGTCGTGTTGCATGCTCAATCACAATGATGGGAAAACGGCGCAGAGACAATATAGAGAGCGAAGTGCAGTTGCACATTGCATTCGAGATGCAATGAATACAGAACAAAAAGTTTCCAACGATAAATAACGTATCACCGGTACGTTGGTGTCGTTAGCAACAGCGCTGTACATTATCTAGTGTAAGTTTCTCTTTATATACGAAGCTTGTAATATACTCTTCTAAAGTTTTTCTTACACCTACGTTAATCGGTTGTTCTATACTATTGTACAATTGTAAACGCTAAGGTGATTCTTCACCAGGTTAAAAAGTAATCGGGTTGTAATAAAATTGTAATGTAGCAGTCAACTTATCTTTGTTTAATTCAATTTAAATTTCTGCATTGCCTGCCTGACTGCCTTAATTTTCTGCAAATCGTCATTAATTAATCGATTATAATTTTGAGAACGAGAAAATAAAAACTATTTCTCATAATTTCTCTCGATAGAAGCTTGAAATAGAAGATCATATTCGCATTGTCATGTCATCTTCGCTAAGGTTATCTGAAAGATGTCTGTTTGGTTGATATTAGGTCAAAAAAAAGTTATTCCAATGTATATTTATTTACGTTTAAAACTCCCAGAGTTCGTCCAATAATATATTTAAATATACGTTGACCAACGTAATGAGGCTAATTTAATTACCATTGTCACATATAATTAATTACAGAAGCTAAGAAGCCCGCATATAGCTAATGAACTAATTCATTTCCTGATGTTACCTGCATTATCTATATTGTCGGTAAAGATAATCCTACTGCGTATTTCAACTAATTAGTCAGACATACACAAAGCCTTTTGTGGCGTGTAGTAATTAAAACTTTTTATTGTATATAGTTTTAGGGTTCTGTACCAAAAAAGTGACAAACAAAACCCTATTAGGGCCGATTTCACCAACACTGAATTTACACTACGCACTCCCACACTAGAATTCCCTGTGTGGGTGCCATGGACAAAATGGAAGACAAGAACACACCGACACAGCGAGTAAAGAAATTTAAACTCATCATTCAAATCTCCACCTCGCTGAGAATTGAACCCAGGACCCTTCGATCAGTTGTCCGGTATGGTAACCATAGCACCGTACAGGTCGTCGAATTATTCGTTACGTATGTCGCTTGTAAGTGTCGGCTATTTGCATAAAAAGACAACACTGTTATCCAACACAACACGCAACTAATACAACTGGGTCAAAATATTATCCTAAAAATAGTTTTAAGAGTTTGAAGTACTTAAGCTGGACAATAACCGTACTCGGCGGTTGGCATAACAACATTGTCCTTAAAGAGGACATCCGCAACTCACCGCATGTCGACACGCAAATAAACTAACGTTAATATCCTGTCAACTGTTTTGCAACTCAAGACTTTATGTGATTGAACTTAAGAAACATAATAACAATGATAACTAATCCCTTATATTAAAGTGTTTTTTATTTTTCTTCGCAAAGTGGTCGTTATTGTCATAACAACGAACACATCGAGTAACGCACTTCTATTGCTGGCAATGACCTTATTGACAACAGGTGGTTCACATGCCTTATCGTCACTACCATTCATAAAACTTCATAAATATAAATTTTCATTTTGAAAAATATATTCATTTGGAGATCCAACAGCCAAAATCCTTCTGATTTTGAATGAATTAAATTATTAATCCGATAAGAACCGACGCGCCGAACGCAACGCAACGCAATAATTTCGTAATCAGTGAAAACTACCTGATATTGTTTGCTTGGTTATCTTTTACTGATTGTAACGATGAATTACTTATACGTTGCCATGTGACAATTTATACCCAGTTACCATTCAGAATTTCTGATGATGAAAAAATTTGTATTTTGGACGACAACGATTTGACGCATGTTAGTCTATGGGCGAGGGTGACTACTTGCCAGCAGTATTTGGCGGATATTTACACCAAAAAAAGTAATATTTATCATTCCAATCATGACATACAACTAGAGAAGAGGAAGAACTAAGAATTACAAATAATAACCTACAATAAGCCACAACACTACCCACAAGTTTAAGATGGTTCATGGAACGCTTCGTAAAAAGGAGATTCAAAGATGAAAAAAAAACACCCAAAAATTTACAATACAGGCTAAAATACCCTGAAATATACCTGTTTCTTGCCTATCATTTCTGAAACTTACTATTATATATTATATGGCGTAAAATAATATTAAAAATACACATCCTTAAGTATACAAGGCCTTCAACAATAGTCGGCAATCAACATTTATTTCGAAATATAGCCCTTATCAACCGACTTCCTTTGACAAGCTCAACGCTAAATTATGACTTTTTAATCATAATTAAATTTTTCATCATATAAATTAATTTACCCATATCGACAGTGGTTATTAATTAATGGTATATTTACTAGATATGTCGACCTTGATTTTCATTTTAATTTGCCATTCGTATAGGTACAAAAACAGCCACATTTCGTGAAGGTCGATCTGTGCTTCCGATGGTGTATGCTGACTCATATACCGAAAACAAACGTTGAATGCTAGCAAGTTCTTCATATTTCGATGAATATTTACTCTTACTTATTCTTATCGCAACAAATATACTATAATATTATTTTATACCTACATTTTACATTTTAGGAACTTTTACAACTGCGTTACTTCGGATTTATTTGCGATTTAAAATTATGATTCTAGAATTTATTTATGGTGTCGCGACATAATAACTGGTTGCTTTATAAGCTCCTTTTATAAAATTTATTTAGTTTTTTTTTTAAATTAGTTTTAAGTCCTACTTCTTGAACTAAAAGATAATTCTCTCTCTTATGTCATGAAACCATTTTTTTCAACGAAACAAGCATTTCTTGAGGACAAGAATCAATCAAGTATGTTGAGTTTTATCATTATAACTACCAATAATGAATAAATAATAATTTTAATAATACCGTCGTGATAAGTAGAAATATTCAATAATGGGAAGGTATTATTAATTATCGAGTGTAATGAACAATATTAAACTCGGGATTAAATGAACAACTAATGACCCTGAAGTTCATTTTACGATAAGCGGTTAATGCTTCTCGTGAACTACAAGGATCTGTACTGAAGCACATTACAACGTAATTACCTTGAAAACTCGAGATAGCTTGATACCTGTGTTAACTAGTTATATAAACACAAAACCACAAAAGTACCTTTAATACCATTGACTTATTATTACTATGGACGTCAGATCTTCTACAAAAATCGCGAAATAAATGTCCAGTTTCACATCACAAGAGTATACATGTTTACAAGGTAATTTAAACAATAAAATCATTACATCACGGTTTAATTTCGATTGCAGTCGTGAACGCGAAATTGTTGCTCGCCTTGCGTTTTGTTGCTCATTTGGTTCGGACCTTTTTAGCGCGGACCCGACGTCCGTGGTTATAATAAGTCAATGTTTAATACCGTCAAATGCAACTACGTTTGTTTATGCTTTATACTTTTCCGGGAACGGCACAAGAATGGCCGACATGGAGTGTGGCGATGATTTGAGTTATGATGGCACGGGCCAAAGCCAATTTGCTCAGCGGTGTTAATGGTATTACTTAAGAACTTCTGAGTTTAATTTTTTAACAAAAAATATGCTTATTCATAATATTTTACAAATCATCATGATGATCAGAAGTCTGGGCTGCAAAGACGGAGTATATTAGAGCAAGTCAGAAAATATTAGAGTAAGGGAGGAGGGAGGAAGAAGAGATGACCATATTGCGCCAACCCCAAATAAAGTTGGGAAATGGGCAGAAAGATGATAATGATAATAATATGTATATACGTAATCTAGAATTGGTTAGTTACATTATTTGATATGATCTTGCTTGTTGTAACATTTTAAATATAGATAACTAGATTTTTCTTTATTTAAATAATACTGAAACAAAATTAATATGCAACAAATTAAACCGCATAATTACGCTTTTGATTTTTAATTTTTGATACATAAATATATTTAAACTAAAAAACCTGGCTCAAGTTAAATCCATTTAAAATGTTCCAACTATCATAATAAATATATTGGGTTTATTCAAAAATTTAAGTTAACAATGTCCGTGTTAATAAATAATTCAGTCATAATCCTAAAATCGTAAGTCAGCTAGAAGAATTAGACGAAATAACCGATCCATTACAAAAACATTCTTATTATTTTTAACAGTATGTAACTATTTGCAATATCCTTGTGTAATTCATACAGAATTACGCAATAAATTAATAAAATCATCAAATTAACTAACAACCAAGCATTGCATGCCTTCGCAGTCCAGTCTAACTTAATTAATTTGATTGACCCGTATTTTAAGCCAACAAAAACTAAATATGCGATAATTTACATCAGTAATTGAAAAGCATAACGTTGTGCTACCTAGTAGGTACACCGTTTATGATTAAAATTATAGTTTGTAAATAATAACATATTCATTACGTACATCTTTAAGTATTATTTAGCGAACTATACATAAATAATCATTATCCTACACTGAACTACATAATATGTTAATAAAATGTAACGATCTCTATATTCATATTTCAAGAGAAAAGTTTGTACAAATTTAAATAATAAATGGTTTAACATTTAAATAATCATTTATACGGAGAGGAGGTAGGACAGAAAGCTAAAATTAAACTAAACAAAAAAAAATTGATTTTTTGCCAAACGCAAGCTTAAATAAAAAAAAATGTTATAGGTTCCTTAGCTACTACCAAATAATTTATAATGGGTTTCAAAATGTTGTCAAATAGCCTGTATGCTAATTCTAATCGGACTGATTGGCACCTCACTAGTTAAATTAAATAATATATCATACGAATAATTTATTACCTTATTAGGCGTAAATGATTGTCATGATTTAAGACATATAATTATTAATATTCATGACTACCTAGCTCCAATTTAGGTCATAATCATAAATGACTAATGCGATACATTATTTCAGCGAACGTTGACACCGCGTCTGTGCATACTTATAGTGTAGAAATGAATAATAAAATATTAGTAGGTACAAAGCAACGTAGTGTCCTGTCCAACTCATGCTGAGGTTCGTCGTTTTCCCAGACAATTATGTCAAGTCGTTCTTTCAATCAAATCAGCCGTCATACGACTAGCCGTGTTTTGTTCACACGACATAATATATTTCGTATGTCAAATTACACCGACACGACGCAATTGATACTTTTATAAAGTAGCAAACTTTAGCCCCAGTGGGCTTAAAAACTTCAAACATTACATCACTGAAAAAACGAACCTGAAATTTAAAAAATGATTGGAGAACTCGGTCGTTATTGTCTACAAAAAAAGATAAACGCTAATACATTTATTGTCAGCCCAAATAATGCTATGACACACTCGTCACATTACCTACATAAATAGAACTGAGTTATCAAAATATCGAATCAACCAATTAAGAACTTCATCGATGATACTGATAACAATGCATAACAAAAACGGTACTTCCGGTATAGAACATATTATAATATTTTTACAGGATGTCGATATTATCACTGATCTATCTATATGAGGTCATGATCATACAAAATATTTTTTGTGTTCAGACAATGATAAAAAAGCAAATTATTTACTAATTATATATTTAATAGATTTTATCCGCGACTTCGCAAACCATTTGCAAACCATGTTGTTCTGTATCAGTCACATTTGTCATGGGCGACTGCTGAAGGATGGTGCTGAATGTCCATTTGCTATCTTAAGTCCATAAAAAATAAAATGAAGCAACACATACAAACAATGCATACTTTTTACACATCTACATTATCGTTATCCGTTCTATTTATACATGATACTGAATCTCAAATGTGTTTGTTTTTAGCTTCAAGTTTATTACCCTTCCAATAAAACAGTGCAAGATAAGACATCCATTACTCCCATTGTAGTACGAAATACGGTTACACATTTGATTAAAGGTCTTAATAATAAAGTTTATCTTTGATAACAATGGATAAGAGAAGCGGAAATTCCTCCATGCTAACGGTGTATTCTTGTAACAATTATTTTATCGACAGATACTCGTATTGTTTTAAAATTATTCCAATAATCTTGATGTTTGAACGTTGTACAAGTAATGTAGTTTTGAGCACCTATGTTTTTATATGACAGTTCTTCATCATTATGAGTAAAATAAGCTTTTAAATTAACAGGATAAAGTTACGAGTGCAATATACCTATTCGATGAAGCAAATAGCGGTACACTGCGAAAATATTTGTTGGAATTAATTCAATTAAAAAGGCTTTAATCTATAAAATTTATTTAATTATAAAATATTAACATATAAATTGCATCAAAATAATTAATTATGTGAATGCAAATACAATTTCTAGCATTAAAAGAATCGTAAGGGTAGACGCGCCTCTAATAAAACGGATAACCTAATGATTATATTATTAATAAAACTTTACTCTTCTGTTCACACTCCGTCTTTCTTATATTTCCTATAATAAAAGTTACCTGTGAAATATAAAACGTAATTTTTTGTATACATGTTCATCCTTAATTATTTGTTTTTCTGAAGAACAAATAAAGAGTTTAGGTATCTGTATCTCGTATCTGTTCCGATGAACACGACTATATTCAAAGCTATCTGAAACCCTTGGTCATGAGCAATGTCCCGTCTGCGCCGGTCCAATGTCCTCGGATAGGTCTGGATGTAATCGGATTCACTCGTACTAATCAGTCAATTCTTATTATCATATTAATATTGAAGTTGTTACTCTCCAGACAATTCCTTGTCATTCGACAAAAGAGAAACTATCTATGTGCACATTAATATTGTGTTACTGAATTGCGAAAAAACACATACAGGAAGGAGTCCGTTGGATTATAGGATGCGAAGTAAGAGGTTTTGCCGTGCACTACTTAACTGATAGATGCAATCGTCGACTGTATCTATCTGCTCGATAACAAGATTATTTCTCTTTTTTATATAAATATAATAACACTACATAATGTAGCGGGAATTATATTTTGTATATTCACAATGAATCGGTGTTCGGGTTTTGTCAGGTCGTGTGATGGACGAATGGAATAGGGGCGATGAAACTTCTCAAATCGTCCTCGCAAATTACACAGAGAAGAGATATGCCATGAGCTCGTTCATAGCACAACCCGTAAATACCCCGCAGTATAGTAAAATATGTATGAATAATGACGAGTCAAGTTAATCGTTATCATAACAATCAGTTGATAGTTTAAAACCTTATCCATCCTGACTGCTTCAAACATGCCAGAGGTCCGATGACCAGACGTAAGGTTCAAACCGCGTCTATTGATCCGTATTTCGCAATGAGCGTCTAATCATTGTAATGGGTGTGCTGTGTGGGCAACGACCTGCTAATTCCCATTCTCATTTAACACTAATTACTCATCACATCAATTTATTCTTAGTTTATCAACATTGATAAAAATATCACCGATAACTCAGGTCATGTACCTCGCCTTGATTGCAACTATTATCTGATGCAGGTCATCTCTTTCGTAATAATATAACATGCCTCGCCATCATCATGATCATCGCAACACATAGATGTTCCACAATTTCTACTCCCATTCCACACCTCACACCGCTTCTTAACTTGCTCTCCATACCAAATAACTATGCAAGAATTATACTACCGAGAGGGATATTAATTATTTATTTATTTATTTAAACTCTTTATTGACTGCACACCATAATATGGACATAGGGATACAGCAGTTTCAAAATAAACCTATTAAAGAGACAAAAAGTAGATATCTCTGTGTTCTGACAGTTAATTGAAACATATTAATTGATCTAATAAATTACAGCACTTAACGAGCTTATTATATTTTAAATTAGAATCCAACGCGATTCAAAAAAGGATACAAGATTAAAATCTTGAGTAATGAATTAAGAATTGAGACAAATTGTTCGCTGATCAATCGTTATTCATATTTTTTTCATAGATACGCCGATACAATACTCATTTGACTTGATTGAATATTTTAAATGATAATCTGTGTTATAATAATACACACAGTACACGCATTAGCGCACCAGTATTATTATTATGACCTTACCGTTTTTAAATTAACTAAAGATTTCTTTTGAAGAGAAAGAATGAATGGACTATTGATGAGTAATTATAATTGCAACAACGCATTGATTTCACATGGCATTCAAATTTAATTTCACGAATAACTATATGTACCTATAATAACTATATAAAGTTGAAATCGTGTTTTATCTGATTTTGTACATTGAAAGTAACTAAAAACTAAATATGCTTTATTAAAGTACTTATGCTTTAAATAAATCGAAGACTCGTTTGGGTGCAATGGTGACCCTGCGGGGCCCCGTTCAAGGGGCCCTGGGTTCGATTCCCAGCGAGGGGAAATTTAAATGAATAATAGTTTAAAATTCTGTTCTCAGTCTGGGTGTGTGTGTACTTGACTTGTGTGTTATCCATGGCGGTCTATGAGTGTGTAGGTATAAAAATTACCTGAGAAACTTATAGCTTTATCTTAACATAGCGGCATAGTATTTTTATTTAATAACGAGATCCTACATTAATTCATGAGATAATTCTTGCGGACGAAGACAAATTTAGTTTGAAATTAATTTATTCAAACTCTCTCAACTCATCTCTCATGCCTCTTCTGCCTTTTTGGAGGTATGCTTATCAAAATTCCTGAGGAGGGGAGACCACGATGGAACTTGAAGAGTCTCTTTCACATCTCGCAAAATCTCCATTTAAACAACCCAACCAAACAATATTGAAATCGAATTAGTACAGGAGTCAATAACCGAGATTGATTGCTGAGATAATTAAATAACAATTAAAGATTAAGAGCCTTACGATAACACTGATATGATTATTAATTTTTGTGCACTATATTGTACATATATTATAGACTCGTCTCCCACGCGCGCGAAGCCGCATGCAAAAACTAGTATTGTGAAAATAAATATAAACGAGTAATATTCATGGTATATGCCTACGTTAATTTTTATGTTTAACAAAAGACAACAATGAACTTTGCATCCTTAGTTACTAGTACGGATTATACTGATGTAGGTTACCTTCAATTTCTTAGTCACTATATTTGGCAGATTCTTCGCCGCCACTTTGCCACCCACGCCACGTTTGTGGTTTCTGGACTCCAAAATAAGCTGCTTTATGATGTTCAACAAAATTACGCAACATTTAAGTCAACGAATGATTCACGTTATTGACTCGGATTGAAGTATCACAAAATCCGCTTAAAAATAATCTGTATGTACTGATAATAAAACTGCAATGGAGACAAATCTTCGCATTAAATATGTGTATAGTTTTATTTCTATGCAGTTACTTACATTACTATTGATATAGTTGCCAAAACACATTATTACAAACACTGAGTTGATTTTAGACGATTTTGGCACATACAGATCAACATCTGGAATACATTTCGTCCAGGAAATAGATTTGTTCGAAATAACAGTTGATATAGCAATTCGGTTAGTAATAAAGCTTAAACACATTGGTATTTGACTGAGTATTATTAATATGCTACCATGAAGACAGAAGAAAATGTAAGAATCGTTTGCAAGTACGAGCAAATTCACTTCCATCCCTAAAGTTTTAAATCTAACATACGAGTACAATACGTATTTGCAGTATGATGATGGCGGTGAGTATTTTTTTCTTTAATAAGTTGATCCTTGACAACAATCATATACATTTATATTATCATCATTAAAATTGTTTGATTCCAACGACCTGCTTTTTGTTTTAATAGCCGGAAAACGACTAGACGAGCCACCTGGCGATAAATGGTATTTAAAAATCACTTACAAGACGCAGACAGTAAGCATTTAATCTCATCACTGTACACAGTATTAAGAATATAAATTATAATGAAAAAATAAGATACATAAATTCCTTATACTGAATCTCATTAACGAGACAGCAAGACACAGTGACTTAAATTGATTGTTTATTTTTAATTAAAACGAACGGCTTGAATGACACCAGCTACGCAATGTTTTCAATTTTCAGTTGAGGCCATTGCTCTAGACGTGAGTTTACAATATCACGCCCACCTATTTTCGGCGGAGCTATATCCGTTGCGTATTTTACTGTACCACATGAATAAATATTATACAGTGATATTAAATTAAAACGTCTGGTGTTGAATAAATTATCTTAGACGTAAATAAACATCAAGGATGCTACGCATCGGAATCGATTCGGCTGGGTGTCAATAGCTACGTCGTAATAAAATATTTTTTGTATCGCATAATCGCATATCGATAATAGCATCATCAAACTGAGTGCCGAAAAACAACGTTGAGAACAACGGATCCAGAACCTTCACATCTGGGATTTCTCGATTTTCTCAAACGAGTGTAAAGTCTACCAAACCGCACTTGGTCAGCGTGGTAAACAGTAACTATACCCTGTACCCCTGTGAGAAGTGGCAATAGTCCACCATGCTGGCCAAATGCGGATGGGCGGACTGGTTATCACTATCAAGACTAGTGTTTGTATTTCAGTCTAGACTGAATCACTGCATGTAACTTATTTTTATCACCCCAGTTCATGTGGACATGAGTACAAAGTCAAACCATACTCAACACACGAGTCTCTAAATATTTTATCATTATTATCTTACGAATTTACGTCACCATGCATGTCATCTACCTACCTACCTATCGATATAAGACCGTTATTTTTATTACATAAACCATGTACTAATATCATCCAATTTGAGATTTCAATGATAAATAATAGTATGCGTGACTGTTAGCTTGTCCAACAGCCTCCATGTCTTATACAATTTTCGTGTCACAATGTTAGTTACCATACTCCTCCGAAACAGCTTGACCGATTAATTACAATATTTATAATTACAAATTTAAGTACCAATATGACAGAATATTACCTACCCTATAACTAAAGGTTACCGCTGAACATGAAATGCAAATTCTCTTCTAACTTTAAAATACTATGTTTCGATTAATTAGTTGTGTACTTTTATTATTCAGTGCAGAATCAGATAATTGGATATTGGAAATATTGTTCTACTCGTTATGTGCGCCAAAATATGCAATATCGGCTAAAAAATTCTAAAGATTCATTCTTGATTTAGATACAAATATCAAGTGATTTAAAAATAAATAAACTATTCACATAGATTACTTTAGTCCTCCAAAGATTTAATGACAATGCAGGAAAATGTTTTACAACTATGTATAATTATGTATTATGTTTTTTCTTCATGTTAATGTTATAATTCCAAACTGAATTTTGGGATAAGTGAAACACGCGCGCAGTATAAACACTCGTGCGTTCCGTTTCTCAATATCCGAATGCAAACACACAAATACTGCAATGGTGTCTAATATTTGTTTTACGCAATAGCACCTCCACTAAAACAAACGGATTGTTTTAAAATATTAGCCAGTTTATCTGCATACAATAATAATGCTCTTAACCGAGTTTTGTTTGTTGGCATCAAACAAGCCTTTATTGTGTTTTAAAGATGCCAGTACACTTTGGGCCAACTATTTGCTACAAAACCAGGTGCATCGTTTACACGTCGACAAGTACTACCATCAGTGGTCCTCAAAATCAAGTATGATCCGCAAAAAATTTGATACTTTTATTCGTTTTTAATTATTATTGGTCGGTATCGGTCCATTGTTACGCCGTAATGATATAATAGCTTCAATCTTTTATCTATGTCAAGCACATGTCAAGTGAGGAATTTTGTCGTTTATATTAAGTTTTGTTTAAAATTTAAATGAACACAGTTTATTTTTTCAATCTTGTGGTCCCTACTTATAAGCATGAATTAATTTTACCTCATCTTCACTTACCATCAGGTGGGATTGTGGTCAAGCATTAACTTCTAATTAATAATAATAAAATGAAATTGAAGAATACCCTGATGAATATACTTAAAAAAAATTATCTACTAAAATCGTGTACAAAACGCACACATACCTTCTATTAAGTAGCATCTTATTAATATTACCGCCATTTCGGGCCCTTTCTCCCGCACTTTCTTGGCACTCATAAGCACATGCTTATGTCAATTTTCCAGGATAGGTTTAGAAACTATCCTCAATGCTACACTAGCCTGTCCGTAAACTATTGCTTGCGAACTGATATCGAACAAGAAACCAAAGTGTAAACGTTGCGGTTGGCGCTATGCCAAGATCGCACGCAAGATGTGCACGGAACTCCGAAGCAGACTGGCCAACGTTGGTTACCAACATGGAAATCATGTGGCCAAGTAGTAGCACATATTGCTTAAAGCAAGTGATCCAAAATAAACAGGGATATTGTAACACTTCCCTCTACATTGTAGACTACAATACTAGGTTCACATCGTGTTGGATTTGAGGACTACCAAAAATATGCATTTTAGAAGTTTCTCGACTCTGCAGCTCCTTGAAAGTGGCCATGCTTGAGAAGCTAGCGGTGCCGGGTTCGATTCCCGGCCGGGGCAGATACTATAATATGACAGGTGAATGTTTGTCCTCGTGTAATGTGGACTAGTAAAGTTCCATTTCAGTTGAATTCATTTCATCACCATGCCACTGCCGCCCGCGACATAACGAATCTTAATGCGAGGTTATTAGTGTGCAAGTGTTTTTTGAAAACTGCGACGACTCGAACGAATAATGCGAGTTAAATTCGTGCGAATCGACTATTAACACAAAGCGATAAATCTTCTAGTCTTATCAATTACAAACAGCTCAGTAAAGTTCGTCGAAGCATTAACATTTAGTTTCGATATGTAAAAGACACCTTTTAGTTCTAATTGCGTGATTTTAACACAGCTAATCTTAAACATAAAGATGTCGTCACGAGTTCAAAGTGCAAAACGTGGTCGTTAGAGCAATAATTTTCAATGTCGATATCAAACCAGCAAGAAAATCGACTGATATAGCGCTATTTATTTAAACTTTATTGGCCGCAATTAGGTAATTACGATACAGGTGCATAATTATTAATGTTTAATGTTTTATGTGCTGGATAAATATTTTGTTAAATACTTCATAAAATAAGGTACATGTGAAGTGATTAACATCTTATATATAAAATTCGTATGGTAACCATACGCGGATGTCAATCGCAGGAGTATGGTTACCATACTCCTGCGGAACGGCTCGACCGAATCTCATGAAATTTTGTATGCTTTCATTTCATACCCCTAAATGTTAAGGGTTGTCCACGCTAAATTTTTTTTTTCATTGTTTGGACAATTTTTTTATGGTGTGGCATTAAAAAATACACATGATGCCAAATTTTCACTTTCCTACCTCCGCCCCTCAAATTTAAATCGCGCTTTTTGTATTTTTGTATGAAAAATATATATGGCGGAACAACGTTCGCGGGGTCAGCTAGTGTAAGTATATATATTTAAGCCATATTTAACAATGTAAGGATTATTAGCCCAACTTGGTTTATCGTAAAAGTAACATGTCGAATACTATCATAGTCCGAATAGGACATATATCTCAAGCTATCTGCGGAGTTAGCAACTTCTAGAGCAATCAGATCTTAGGTGACACAAATGGGTTGATGATCGGCCCGCTATTGGCGCTTTGTAACCAACTCCAAATGGCATTTAATGTCAACGATCGACTTTATTATTGCAGGATAGGGAATTAATCAACTAAGTTGGAAATATTTGGCACTAACGTCCATTAAAATATTCTATTCATCCATAATTTTCGATAAGTTATTATGGAAGGTAACAACCACTATCACTATAAATGATGTGACTTTTGACAGTTGCTAGACAACTCACTGAGGATTATGTATGGATACAATGCAATGTTGGGAACGGCCATTAACTTATAAAATTCGCTCTAAGCTTCCTCAATTAAAATAGACCTATACCTTGCAGAGCGAGTTTAATCAGTAGAATATTTTGATGAAGCTATAATAATACAGGTATTAGATATTGCGAGAGGCGATTGACCACGACTCACTAGCAGACCGTGCGCATACGTATACAACAATCACAATGAAATTGAATTAAAAATCCGATGAGGTCGAACGCAATTGATAAGTTCATTGCCACCTTGGGCACTATCAAATAAATAGATTCCAACCGATTATATTATTGGTATCGACTCGCTAACCGGGCTACCTTGTTTTTATTGATGCTATACACCTACCTATTTTTAAAGTTCGCCACACTCGATAATTACTTTGACCTAAAGACGGCTATCAAAGCAATCAGCTGTATACACACTTCACTGAATAGTAACAATGACTTCATGTAAAAAAAATTGGTAATAGGAGTGGAAATGGCTGGTATAAGGAGTGAAGCAATTAGTCTCTTATTAAATCGCAGACAACGAACAATTAAACGACTTGTTTAACAATAGTTAATAATAAAATAGAGATGTTTCTATTCAGATCATTAATTAATGTAACATTATACGATACGCTACCAATGCCGTCATTGTATCATAAGAACGTATTGTTATGTCCACCTTAGAATAAGACACGAAGTTTTCACGTTTGAATAGAACGATGTAATGTGAGACTATATTCAATTTAAAATTATAGATTAAACTGACCGATGTCTCAAAACAAGGCAACAAGAAAATTAAATGTGCTTTTTCTGACAAGCACTTACTGATAATTTCGAACCAGTTATGGTCGTATGGTACTCGTTGCGGCAAAGGACCATGGTAACGACGAGTACCTAAATACAACCATTAAACAGAAAATAAAGGAATGAAACGTTAGTGCCCATCCGTAACATATTTTAACTATGTCATCCACGATGGTAAGGTAGAAAGATAAGCGGATATTAAAGTAGGTACAGCTATATGTTTACCTACTAAACTATTCAACAAAAGCAACTCTCATCATCTCAATATACAGAATTATAAACTTAAAAAACGGACTTTCAACAAGGTACTCGCCATCAACATCGTGATCTACATGACATTGAATAACTTTTCCATTTAATAAAGGATCTGTAAAGACATTAAAATGTACATCCGCGTCCTATAATAACTTACTGATACGTTGGCGACATCTAACTCAACAGACATCGATGCGATTGTAAGGAATAATTAGAGTACAAATTCCTGACAATGTTGCATTAAATAAGCATAATTAATGGTTGAAATCCGTGACTATGCTATATATTCTTTCATATAATAGGTCACCAACAACGTCTAGAGTCTAGAGTCGGAGTGGTGTGCGGGGTGAGACACGTTCCCGAATCCCTGAAGAAGTTTCGGGACGAGCATTGAAGGGAAGGTACATAAAAATTTTACACATCATCCATAATTTGATTCGTTATTAAAAAAAAAAAGTGTCTATTATCACATTTTAATTACGTAGGTTGTTTGTTATTGTCAGGAGAAGGTTTCCTGCCCACACCAAATGTGTACCACCATAATATGATCCTACACTGTGGTTAGTAACATTGTTAGTTACAAAAAGCTCGTTCTTATAATAATTCGTTCATAATCCAAAAAAAAAATTATAGATAAACAGTTTTATGAACTTCTAGTAAAATCTGTAGTAGAACTCTTTCAAATTTGATTAGGGTAATAGAAACTTAGTGCGTAGAGAAGATTAGAATTTAAATTCGTAAGCCTTAATTTTTAACAGTCAAACTCGTCTATTCATTATAATTAATTATGTAGGTAATAAGGCAATAGGTAGGCAATGAAAGTCACTAATTCAAAGAAAAATCTATAACCCTTGTTGTAGACTTGCAATACGAATTATTTATCTGTATCCCTTTATCCCTTATTATAGTGATAAGTTTGTAATGAGAATAAATGATTTTCGGACCAATGTACCTGTTTATAAGCAATCGTCAATTACTCACACTATTGTTAATAAATCATAAAAACACATTTACGCAACAAACGCGTTACATTCAGGCATAGCGTGTAAACGATACGAATCCATAGCTTAATAACGTATTGAAGTTATCAAAACAATAGCAGTTACGCATAACAATATTGATACGTCTCATTAATACCGTTGAATAAGTTTTATCTTGTTTACGTTCATGTGTATCTCGATTAAAACTCCACCTACTTAATGTTTTAATGAGTAATTGGAAAATTGTACCCTTATCCCTATCCTTAACCCTATCCTTCGTTTTTTCTTGTATTGTAATACATATCGAAGTTAACAACACAGCGGTGACCATGTGACCATTAAACTTCAAAATGACAATCAGTATACAAAGTATTGGTTAAACCAATATTTGTCAGACAAAAGTTCAAACATACGTAAGTTTTAATAGATTATGTAAGAATGAGGGACTAAAAGAAAATTAACAAAGATATATTGTAGAAGTAATTGAAGCGGCCATATGAAGCCGACAGATAACATAAAGTAAGAATTTCTAAAAGCAGAGAGTTATCGTGAGATTTGTTGACCTTTGTTATGTACATTGTGAGCAGACATATTCAATTCAAATGTACAATGAGTTACATAACATTAACTAACATGCCTTTGTAACGTACAAGAGACGGTAAAGAGAGCGTCACCATACAACCGACAGATAACATAAGGTTTTCTGACCTGTTTCCGAACAATGTTTTCATAATGTTTGGCCTACATCAGTACTGTTTGTAACATTGAAAAGAAATCGTTACCATTGCGGTCAGAATTATGAAATTATATGGTTTGAAATTTGCGTGGCTCGACTACGACAAAAAGTGGAATAAATAGACAATAACATATCGTAAAAACTGAAAGTAAAAGTAAGTCAATGTGATTGCGTTAAATTAATTCCCCATACATATTAAATTTTCGTAAGTTAAGTTAAACTTAAGTTTCGTGCGCAAAAATAATTTTTTACTTATTGCATTGAACTGTACACATGCGTTCATATAAATCCATACTAATATTATAAATGCGAAAACAATTCTGTTGCGACAATGCGACAACAATTCGATTTTGATGAACTTGGTATGGGGTAGTATGAGACCATTGAAAGGACATAGGGTAGTTTATATCCCGGAAATGTTCCTTAGAGATAAATTTAACAGGATTTTGTCGTTTTCCGAGTCCCACGCTTACGAATCCGCGGACAAAAACTAGAAGTTACTAACCATACTAGTAAGTAAGTAGTATAAAGCTGTAAGAAAAGACCTCATCTCCACTAACCATCAGGTGGGATTGTGGTCAAGCATTAACTTATACTTAATAAAAAAAGGTTTACTACAATTTATTACCTTTTAATTTTACAAATGGTCATCAACATATTACCGAACACATGGCAATATACACACATAAGAGGTTACTGTCCGCACTAGGACCGTCACTGATACGTTGTCAGCCAGGAAGGTAGGAAAGAACCCGCTTCTAACTAAGTTCCAAATTTGCAATCCCATAACAATATTTTAAAAATATTTCACGATTTTATGATAGTTATGTGGTATGTATTACATGCAATCCCCATAACAATATTTTAAAAATATTTCACGATTGTATGATGGTTATGTAGTACGTGACCAAGCAGGTAACAAACCTTACCATTATACCCTAACCATTACACTGTACAGAAAAAAACACGTCTAGGTAGGTTCAGAGACAATTGTTGCTTAAATGAAGATTAAGCAACAATTGTCTCTTTTTAAGAAAACGGCACAGCATTAGCAGAAGAGATTAGCTATATCCTTTAATCTCTCTCTACAAAAATAAAAAGTTCCCTAATAATTTTATTTTGTAATCAAATATCATAAAATTCAAGTATTTCTGTGCCCGATAAAAACTACAAAAATTACAGAAAGAAATAGTTTCTGTAATATTCCATAGTACCTACTCGTAAATTTAGAGATTATCTCATTCGCACCAAAAAAGCACCCGGTAACAGAGCAATAAAAAACTCTATACGCAAAAAGCAATCCAATTAAAAAGTAAAACTTCTGTGTAATTTCAAAGACGTTTTTGTTTAAACGATTACGGAACTGGTGTTGCAAGTAGAATTAAATATTAACCTAACCTTACCTCCTCACCTAATTAAGTCGCAGTGAAGGTGATGTTAAGCGAATGAATTCTGTCCATTAGCACCAATTGTGGATAACCTAATAAGAAGCAATAAATTTAACTCTGGTCTTCTGCTTTTTACTATAAGTTAAACGGTTTTAACAATGGGCATATTATACGTGTAAATTCGTGTATTCTATTGTATTATTTCATATTATTCACAAGCATTGTTTGTATAATGTTAAAACTAAGATTGGCATCTTTGTTTATATAAATCTAACTTAAATTTGACCAACCTTTAAATTATAGCTAGACAAAAATAGGTGAAGTTAATTAATTCCTAGGTCATTGTAACATAATTTTGAATTTTATATTTGTGCAAATAGTTTATGTATTGGTTTTCATAATATTCGAACTTTTTAAAAATTGCTTTTCGTCCAATACCGACTTACCTTATCAAATTCGATGACAGGCGAAGCTGAGCCAATGGTGCCGTCCTTTTTCTTCTCGATCTTGTAGACGATGATGTGGTTGCCTTGCACAGTATGGACGATGAAGGCCTTGGAATCGGGACTCCATGCGACGTGGGAGGCGTAATCAAACTCGATGTTGACGCGAAGGTTTTTGTGTTCTTTCTGGTTCAAATCTCGTACTTCCCACAGAATTACGGAACCATCTGGTGGAAGAAGAGTTAAGTTTGTTTTATCGGTGAAATCAACAATGAAACAGTAAAACTTGTGAAAGTAAGTGGTAGCATTTATTATATTAAAAATACAACAGATAGACTAAAAGCTAACTAAATTGATAAATATAACAAAAAATTGCCTTTTTTCTTACACGTATCGCATCATGTAAAACATATATACAAATAAATAAAATTGGAGTGTGTGTTTGTAATATTATAATTAACCGCTTTTTACAAAATGCATATGGATGGATGTATACACGGTGCAATGTATACCAAAATATTTTTTTTTACAATTTTTGTCTATCTGTCTGTCTGTTTGTTTGAGCTAATCTCTGGAACGACTGGCCCGATTTTGACGGGACTTTCACTAGCAGATTGCTGATGTCATAAGGAGTAACTTAACCTACTTTTATTTTAGTTTTTTTTTGTTTAATTCCACGCGGACGAAGGGGCGGGCACAGCTCATTTAAGCATAAAGTGTCTGACTTGTACCTACTACAATTCAAAGTGCATTGCAATTTTAATTAACATAACATGTAGTCTCTTTCAAAAGCGCTTTGTTAAAGAGCGTTATTTAATACCCTTACACTTTTCAATACGCTGCTAATAAAGGGCAAATCGTTTAAACATTGGACAAAGAGGGTTATTATCTATTAGTGTCGGTATTTCTCATGCTGGTACTATACAATGTCAAGACAGCGATCATCGTGACCCTGTATAAAATTGGTTGTCAATGCCAGCTACAACAACTATGATAACCTAAAAAATATTCTGTATTTTATACTCTGTAACCAACTGCATAGTAATATTATGTGACCAATGAAACGAACATCTATAAGGTTTTGTAATAAACAAAACCTGTTGAACGTTCGACTACCGAACCGGAGGCCCGGGTTCAAACCGCACACACGTGATTTTCAAGAATTATTTATTACTTGCTTCGGTGAAGGAAAACATCGTGAGGAAACCTGCACACCTGAGAGTTCTCCATAATGTTCTCAAAGGTGTGTGAATTCCGCAAATCCCCGCAGTTGGCCAGCGTGGTCCTTAACGGTCACATTGTGAGAGGAGACCCGTGCCCACCAGTTATGGGTTGTGATGATGAATAAACAAAAGAATCTAACAAAAGGAGACATTAATTAGCAGGTACAATAGTGATAGCTTGCTGTCTATGAGCTACTCGTATGTCTTGACATAGCAATCAAGCCTGTCCAAAACATAATTATATTATGTCCTCGAAGTGTTATCTGTTCATTTACACAAATGTCGTGTCAAACTTTATTTCATCATTTATATATTATTGTAATGATTTATACATGCAGTCTTGAATAGCTTGTTGAGAAAAATTATGCACGGAATATTACAATACATTATTTAAATATCATTTAAAATTTTAAGTCAATATAACAAGTTAGTATATATGTACATTATGGTAATATTTACATTAGATTCCCAATCTAAATGGTGTTACTGTCTATCTAAGATTTTTTTTTGTTAAAATAGTCGTAATATTTCCTTTAGCATCATGTTTAAATGTTTTTGATAAAGACTTAACAACACAAACATTATTTGAAATTACTACTGAAGAGGCTCATTGTTTGTTAACTATTTTAGCTACGTTGCATTATTAAAGTATTATTAAGATTTAGCTACTACACAAGAATTTTAGCTCATTAAAACTGACGTAGTATTTGCATGAAAAAGTTGCCCAAAAAGAATTGCCTGGCGGCTTATCTTTTATATTACAGTTTGTGACAAAAGCTATTCTTGAGAAACTGCCATTGTTAAAAACCTAAGAATATAAAATTAGAAACTGATGTTCTTTTATTTATAATAATTTTATTACAACGAACTGGTTAAGTCTGTATTAAAACATATGTATTACTTAATGCAAAATAAAAACGAAAACACTGATTTTGAGTTTGCCTTTGCCAGAGGCAAAAAGTCACCTTTTTGCTTAAATTGTAATTCGAAGCAAATTTTAAAAACATTCGAACTACGCTGAATTGTCGTTATTAGTCATTACAAGAAAATACGAGGCGACACTAATCATAACCACCCGTGTATTCGTTCAAATCAATACAAAAATAATGTATTTCCATAAAACGATCAAAAAATTCAACCAAACCTAATCATACATTTGGTTGAAGAATGAATCTGTAATGTAAAAACAACGGTATTATAAAATGAGATTAATAATAATTGTTACGACGCAAAAAAAAAACAAAATACAGAAGCACAAAACGGTAGAGTACGAGCGATTCGATGAACTAAACTGGCTGATGAAGTAACTAAAGTAGGTAAGCGTGCAACAATGCGGGAACCGGTAAAAGGTCAACAGACCAGCCGAGATATCGAAACTGAGTCACTGTATCAAGGACTTAGGATTTCAGGCAGCAAGCGTAACCCCACGTAGCATAACACAACGTAGTGCCTACCAAAGTGACGGTGAGTGTCCGATGAAGCGTGTAATGTTAACTATTGGAAATATAATCTACCAGTTATAACATTTAAATTGAAAATATTTTAAATATTTTTCTTGAATTTTATCAAAGTTACAAACTAAAATGGTATTGATGAGGTGAAAGTGTCCTATCCGCTTTGCTTTTCAAAGGGGGCATCAATAAAAAGTGATATCATGTGGACAAGAGGGACGAGTCATAGCCATCTTAAAACTCTAAGCTCTTAAGCTAAACTTTAAAACTACAAAATATGTAACGTCACATTAGGAAAGTCACAAATACCCCCAAAATAACCCCATGTGGAAAGGACGTAGGGGGAATTCAAAAAATAATTTAATTCGGAATGGCCCCAAAGATGTACCGGACTCAAAATCAAAATATACTTGCGCACATACATAATGATTTCGTTGCGTATGCGAATGACCTAAATGTTATCGTACTGAGGACGATCCCATCATGACAACCAAATTCAAGTGTTTATGGAGTGTGTAAGTGCATCATTTTACAGCCAATATGGCAATACGAGTGGTTCATAAAAAACTTGTACTAGCCATTTGAAACATGATAGTGTGTACAGCATTCACATCAACTACTTACTTGAGTAACTGATGAGTAGCACAGTTAAATCAATATTTATCGTGTACTTACATGTTGAAAAATGTGACGTTCTTCAAAGTACCTTTAAGTTATTACTAGTAAACCCGCCCTCGCTTCGCTTCGGAAAACCTGTCCCTTAGTACCCTCACTCCAAAATTGTTAAACGTAACCTGCGCACGAATTTATTTTCACGCGCGTTACTTTTCAAAATAATCTTTTCTTCATAATAATATATAGTAACATCAGTTATTGATAAAATGTTAAATGAGAGGTGTTTTATGTTAATTGCTGACAAAACAAGCAGGGTGATCATCATCGCCCATGGACATCAGAACCACCACGCATTGCCGATGCGTTTGCGGCCAAAATGGACGCCGAAGACTGCCTTTCCAACATTGCCACCGAAACAGGTAAAAAACACATCCACAATTTTTGAAAGGAAGGGAAGTACCTTTACAATCACGTGATGATGTCTAAGTTTTTTTTTAGTTACCTAATCTTTTAGCTTTTAGCAAATAAAATTAATTTGATGTCGAAATCAGGTTTATAAATGTATAACTACGATGCTAACGGTAGCACAAAAATAATAACCGGAGTTGAATAGAATTGGCATTAAAGTTTTACTGAATGATAATGAATATCGTGACTTAAACATTTGAATTAATGAACCCAAGTTTTTGTAACATAATACAAATCTTGGCAAAGTTTTTATATACCATTCAACGTATCAGCTTCCAGTCACATATTACACTAACTTACTTAACGTTGCTTCAAAGCGGAACATTTCCTAACGGTTGCCATAGCCTTTGAGGCGTTTCGTAATTTTGCACGCAGAAGTGTCATTTAGATACGCGGTCCACTTACAACTGTTCGCTATTTTTCTATTAGTTAACGAAGACGTTCTACATACAACGACTAGAATTTCTCCGATGACCGTTACATTGAGAAATAATGTTAGAATGTAAAGTTTTGTGTAGCTAAGGAACAATCGTAAATTAAAGCTTGTACCTATTCCGAACATAGCGCAGCATGTAAATAAAGTTGAAACAAATAATCAACAAGGCGGAATAGATTGGGATAGAGACATATTCACACGAATTTCGCATATGAACTACAAGTATTAATGCATATCGAGTTCAAATTCAAAAAGATCTTGTAGATATGTAAAAATCACCAAAAGTTAAGCAAAGAACCTTTTAAAATCATGCTAAATTTAATAACACAACAATTTAAAATACAAATGAATTCCCAGACCGAGTAATTACTTTTAATTAGCAAAAAAGTCACCCATGTGCCAATTTAGAATAATAATATGTTCAACTTAATTTGATAAAATCTTAACGTCATCGAGCAAAATCACTTTTTATTCTGTAACAAAAACAAATTAAATCCGGTTTTTTTTTGACATTCGCGTGACTTACATCTGTCTTGGCGTCAGGTCATAAGGCTCTGCAACGAGAGTCATTGTTCAATAGGATGATGAAGATGATGAAGAGCAAAAACATGATATCCCGTTTAATCCCATTGACCCATACGTGAAAACATTTTAATTTAGGTCACATCGTATGAATCGTCATATCAAATATCGTATCAAATAGTTATCTTCAGAATTATTTTAACCAGATAATGCTTCGTTTCAGATGAAAACAAGTGTTGATTATTGAGCACATGATATAATTTTTTTATGGATTAGAGATAGCAAACAAGCATGCAGCACCACCTTCCGCTGCCGCCCAAGACAACTATGACCGACTTAGAACAAGACTCAAATGGGGAATGGGATAGTTAGTCCGGTGAGGAGACGGTGTTAGAACATTAACTGGTTAGTTTGTAAGTAAGTACATATAAGGATTGGGGCAGGGATTGTTACTGAAAGTTAGTCCTGTTAGTTATTGTTAGTAATAGTCCAGTTAGTACTTGTTAGTAAGAGTCTCGTTATAATTGCTACCCTTGAGGACAGAGATGTTCGTCTCTAAAAAGGTGTACCGGCTTCACACACACATTGCTTTAGATCAGATTAATATGTACTAATTAAAATACGAAAGTAATTAAAAAGTATGATGAAATCGTAAAACTTTGAAAGCAAAAATAAGCCAAATATAATATTAAGAGGGGGTATAAAGCAAAATTGGCAATCGCAGATTCAATTTTTACAGTAGTAGATCAAGTTTCTAGAACCTGAATAAAAACATAGTTATACTTCATTATATTATTGAGTGAATGTAAGAAGCAAAAACATAAAAAATTTAAATTTTCTCGATAGAAAAAAATCACAAAGTTAGGTCTAATTTTCAACTGAAATCAATTTA
This sequence comes from Ochlodes sylvanus, assembly GCA_905404295.2. Classification (NCBI taxonomy): domain Eukaryota; kingdom Metazoa; phylum Arthropoda; class Insecta; order Lepidoptera; family Hesperiidae; genus Ochlodes; species Ochlodes sylvanus. The sequence goes on from FR990137.1 coordinate 6,727,707, forward strand.
TTTTCAATATGGTGCATATTTTTGAGTCAATATTTTAATATATTATGCTAATTAGTATCACGGAGGGATTTGTAGATCGATTTCTAAATCAAATCTATAATTTACGAATTATTTAAATAAAATACATTTGTAGGATTTTGACATGCTCTGTTTCATTAATCAGTCGCCATTGCTCCATTGAGACCCGAAGACTGTGTCAGTCTGCTCGACATATGAAAAATATTTCGTGGTGTACATTTGTGACTGAGAGCGTAGTTTTTATTACAAAAACAATAATTGTGTGTGTGTGAACTAAAGTTAAAAGACACTAGATCCAACATGGGTAACAAACGGAATAAAATCAACATTAAAAAGGGAACACAGAAAGCTGAAAATTCAAGTCATGGCTAGTTGTCAGAGGTAAGTTGACAAGTACACTATTTCATATTCAAAATTAGACCTTATTGTTTTAACTTTTGTGCTCACAATACAATGTTGATGTTGATGTTTGATCGCTGAAGCAGCATAGTATATACGAAAAATTCAGATTGTATGTGTCATTAATAGTTAGTATAGGTATGTACTTTCAAACAAAATTATTCATAAACATAATTATAAAAATAGAAATAATATTGAATGATCAATAAAGTAAGTAAATGTTTTTTTGACATGAAGGAGTAGGCAGAGGTATGCAGTACGCCCACTCCTCACCAGTTATGTCTAGATTTCATGTAATACGTGTATTCAATGTTATGTGGGCTTAGTTAGAAAACTTTGTCACAAATTAAAGTTGAGGCCTAAAGTGGAAGAGGGAGGCATGAACCCGCCTATACAGCTTTATCCAAAAGCAAATTTAATTTTGAGTTAATTATTTCCTCTTTGTCCCATAATTTTGTTTTTAAAGCAACACCTATATTTCTGGTAGTCAATTTGATCAATCCCTACACTAGTTGTTACTTGTGTATGTTTGAAACTATTATTGTATTTTCATTTCAGAACAAGATTTAATCAAGAAAATATTCCAAAATCTATTGATGATGACGGGAACATTACACCAGAGAAGTGCGTATCAATTCATCTGTCTATGTATTGTTTCATTTATTATTTGCTTGTTGTTGCATTGTAACGAATCTACAAAATAACACATAAACTAAACTTTTTTTATACTATACTACATACATGCATAGTTAGGCAAAATTACTTTAACAAAAACATAAAATTTTGTATAAATGCATTTTTAAAGCGACTTTTTTATTTACTTCTTAATAGCTAATTGTGTTTTCTTAAAGAAAAAAATATATATTTTCAGGCTTACTAAGTCTTACGCTTTTACAAAATGTAGAAATTTTAGAACATACAGATCCAAATGCAGACGAATTTATTGCACCGGAACGGTTGGCATTAAAATAAAGTATTTATGTAATTTAGTCCTATCTAAAACTTTTAACCGATTATATGGCGCAAAGTGATACCTGACATCATCAGTTTCAATGTTCAATGAATTATAATAGTGTTTGACTTTTTTTTTTAATTTCAGTAACATCAAGCCTCGTGTTTATGAACGGGTCAAGACAAATATCAAGACTAACGACGATACTAAATACACATGTGATACAAGTCAACGACTTATAATAGACAAGATATATTTTTTGAACAATTAAAACTTCCAACCATGTATAATTTTGGCATTTTATTTTTTCTAGACGGATTTTGGAGTTAGTGAATAAAACTTGATTTCGAATAAATTCATTTTGGTTTTAAGTAAGCTTTGTTCGATTTTATGCTTATTTTTAATCTTTAAAAAATTGTTTAGTTTCATGACTTATGTGTTCTTACCATAACTTAAATATTTTTACTACCCATTATACATTTTTCCTGTTCTCACGCATAATTATATCATCACGCATCATATTTCACACACTGTTTTTTTCCTATATTTTTAAAGCTAACAATTGTCGCTCAAGAAGTTAGTGATTGTCATCTTTTTTATGATATTATTGTCATTTAATTAGTTTCCTTATAATAACGGCAGTGGCATTTGTAATTTTTCTGTATTCTGGCGAAGGATTTCTTTCGATTTAAATAAATTTAAAGGATAACTTACTTTATCTTTTTGTAGCGAAAAAATGAAAACAATGTTATGTATAATAAATAAATGTCTGAAAAACATTGTACGTGTTATTTATTTACACGTTATACGGCATACAGGTTTCATCACGTAAAAATAGAGCAGATATTCTGCTTTGCGAGAATTTAAATGAATTCGTGGTCACACCAGTACGAACATTATAATTATGTACTGCCTTTCTGGTCATAAAAGTGATTCAATCGCTCCCTACACTAGATTTCCAGCGCTATGGTTACATGATGCGACCGACACTACCTATAAATGTTATTAGTTTCAGAAATACAGATAGTTACAGCGAGAAGAATAGCTTTAGATTGATAGATACCTACATAATAATATATTCAAAATTATGAATGACACCTAATTATGTGTCATCTGCCATTCACTGGCTCTCTAGCTATTAATATTGTATAAAAATCGAACCCTATTATAGAAAAAACAGCTTGCCATTTTTGAGGTAGATGATTCTACATTTACTGAGCCGAAATTTGTCTTATTTTTACATTATACTGTGCCGTATTCTTGACTGATGACATGTTATATAATAGCGGCTGTACACTCTCGTGCGAGAGTACTCGCTATGTCTCGTGACGCCTCGGCCGAGACGTCATGGGAGCGAGAGCAGGCGAGACCCCCCGAGACATCACGAGGCGAGGCGAGCGCTACCAAGTACATTCTCATACGAGTGCACTCGTTTAGCAGTCTCGCGAGAGTGTACAGCCGCTGATAAAGTCAGATGCAACCGGACGCGCAACTGCTGCGGCGCATCTATTTGACGGGCGGGGCGGGGCGCGCGGGTGAAATTTGATTTTTTCCTAGCTTTATACCCCCTCTTAAATGAAGCCTTTAAGGGCTTCCTTAAGATGCCGCAATATCCAGCAAAGTTCCTCGTATAATTATGGGACTCGGGCAAAGAGACGACTTAATTAACGTATACAGTTTTACGATCATACACTGGATAATGTAGGTTTTAAATGTTAACTTGCTTTCATCCTGAGCTCGTCGCAGTACCTATCTTAATATACATTTTCAAAAGTATGATGAAATTCATTGAAAACGCAAAGAGGAGTATTTATACGATGACGTAATTAATACTAAAGAATGTTACTCGAAATAATTATGGGTCGAAATAATCATTGGAAGAGATGGCTGACCAATTATAATTCCTGAGAACTCACTTCACACACCTGTTTTTGTGATCAGTGCACCGGAAGACAAGTTTTATAGTGTTTCAATACACTTGTATGACTTCTATCTGATGCAAAAATGTAGTTCATCTTGCAATAAGTCTCGATTGTGGGACGTTGCAAAATACTAGATATACGAGCCCCATGTTCTGAAATAAGCTTCTAATGAGTTCATGAAATAAATTCATTCCTTATTCGTTTTAATAGTTACGTCATTACCAAAAAAGTTTTTGTTAAAATAGTGATAATAGCACGCTTCTTATATTTAAACAATTCCATGTCGTCTCCTTGACATATTGTTAATACAATCTTTTTATACAGAGTATACATACATATGTATAGAAGGTACGCGTCGTAAGTCTAGAAGTGCGCGTTAAAGTCTTTTAGTTCAATGCCCTCTCAAGGGAACTAGGAAGTTTGCCATCGCAACACTGTGATAAAAACTTGAACTTACCCGCAACGCAATCGTCAGTTTACCTTTGCGTTGTTGCCTTATTCGAATTTACGCAAAAAATATACTTCATTGAGTCATACATACATCCAACGCTGATAACAGCTGGCTTTGTTTACCCTCAAGTTACCCTGACACCACAAACCATATAAGTTACTATAATAACTTTTACTATTCGGTATTCATAATAATTCATGATATTACAATAGTCGTTTTGTAATATGAGAGACTATTCACGGTATAGCTAGATTGCCACGTACTATGATAATTTTTGTTAAAAGCTCATCTGTCGCACATCCGTACGGGATCAACAATCTTGCATGCTTGAGAGTTTGCCATAATCATCTTAAAGATGCCAATCCGGACTTAGTAAGCGAATCGGAGTATGGTCTTTCACCTATTACTGTAAGAGAAGACCCAAGTGATGCAGTAATTTATTGGTTTAATGTGTTAATAAGCGTATAGAATGTTATCCGGTGTCATTCGTAAGGCATACATTTAACAACAGATGCCAAGTAAATACTAGTCGATGACTGATTATATAGCAATCGTTAAGTCATGGTCAAGGTTTTCGGACGGCAATAACTTACAACAATTCATTTAAGTAGTAACAGTGTGCTGAGAAAATTAACTAGACTAGTGAAGTTTGAAAAGAGACCAGGGCTTCGCAATTGGATGTAATTAACCGAATTCCCTTGCAGCTGTTGATAATTATATCTAGATTTTGATGACCAATCCTGAAGTGTCAGCTTCTAGCAACTCCACGATCTTCTGAGATCGAGTAGTGGAACTAAAGAATCCATCTAACCATTTTATGTTGAAGTCATACGGTTGCCTAAATAATCTAAATCAACCAGGACACGCAATTTAACTCAACGAAAAATTGTTGTTAGAGGTTGTATCCGACCATAATTTTCTAGCTACGATCTTACCGCGATTAATGATTAAAGGTGATACTACGTTAAGTAGTTAATGTATGTATTAATAAAGACATACAAAATTTTATTTCACGAGGTCTCGACTAAATATACACAAAGAGCAAGGATGAGCATATAAAAAAATAAGTATTAAGCAAACCGTAAGAAAAACCAGTGTCAGATCAGCAAGTACTCGCACTAAACTCAAGGTTCTACACCATTGTGGCCGATTGAGGTAACTTATGTATATATTTGACTGAAAACCGTCAAGCAGGCGACGAATGTAACCTGTTAATTCAAACAATGTTTTTATGAAATCCTTCAACGTTAAACGTTTTATTAACACGAATATTGATTACCTACTTTATACGTCGTGTGACTCGTGTGTGTGGTGTTTCCTCATTTATATTTCTTCGCGTAATGGTTAATCTTAGCACAAAGCTTGTTTCCTTGAGATAAGTTATCCTCAATTTGTTTGTGGTAGATAAGTTATTTCGACGCTTATAGTTCCAGGTTGCAATTTTTTTTATTCCCGCATGAGAGCCAGTATTGTCTTCCTTTCCTCTTCCTTAACAACGCGTCGTCGATGTCTTTGGTGTTACTGTCATCAGATCGGGTGGCTTGCTTCCTAGTGTCACTGCTAGGTCAGGATAAATAATTATTTTAAAACGACCTTAGCTTAATTGGTAGGTAGTGGCTTTGGGAAGCGAGAGGTACCGAATTCCATTCCTGGCCGGGATAAATATTTATGTGAAAGATAAATAAATTAACACTCGGGTCGTAGACGTAAGTGATGTCTTATTTCTGGTGTCCATGTCATCAGTGAATCTCTCTGACATCAGTGAGGAACCTCTATTTGGGACGATTATGGTCATTTTTAATGTACCAGGGAAACAATGTGACAAAGCTTTTTAGTTGACTGAGAAAAAATATTTAAAACTCGTATATTATAATATAAACGTATACCTTCGTGTCGGTAAGTCTCAGACAACAATTCACACAATGGTCACGCCAAGAGATTTAATGATAGGCCCTCAATGAATTATCGAGGAAGTTGCGAACTGCCGAGTCGGGTCGAGGATGTATTCAAGGACTATGTGCAAATGAACGTAAGTACTCATATAAATTTTATGTATACATATTATTACATAATTGTATAATACAATTGTCTTTGGTGTTACTGATGTCTATGGGCGATGGTGACTACTTACCAGATGGCTTATCTGCTCGTTTTTCAATTTACTTATAACGTAAATAAATGAAACTTTTTTAAAAACAAACTTTTATTTAAAAGCCCTAAAAAGGATAAAATAAACTTAAAAGTAACACAACCATCTCCTAGTTCAGAATCATGTTAATAACGGGGAAAAGCTGATGTAATGATGACGTTAGAGCACATCTCATAAAGTAGCAATTTCATTGACAGAATATAGTAATTAATATGATTGTCAAGTAGGGTATCTAATTTCAGAGGTCAGTGGGAGCGGCAAAAATTTAATAGCCTACTGGTGGCAAATTTGTAAATCTGCCACTGATTGAGGACATTAAACCTGTCTCTGTTTGCGTGTCTTGTAACACGTTCACTGCTAAGCACATATACGTCGTGTTTTTTTACATAGAAAATTATGATCGCCGCAGCGAACGTGTTAATGTTTATTATCATTTCTGATTAACTTGAACGGTTAAGGTCATATTCACACAATATATTCATTTTGTAAGGACGAACGACATCGAACAAACCAAACGGTTGGTTTCAAAATAAATTTCACATAGCAAAATTAAAAAATTGAATTTCGAATTGTACAGAGCAACGTTTTGGCCTACAGTAGGTACTAAAACCACGGTGTCATTACATGTGACCCGATGGCCGTTGGGGGGGATTCTCGTAGGCGTGTCGAAGTACGATGACGAAACGGCAACTTTGTGCAACTCATTGTGAAAGAGATATTGAAGTGGAGGCGAACTCGTCGCCATGGCCAAATCATATTGTTTACAGTCTTATATAAACCTTTGGTTAAGTTAACGTATCGAGGCTGAACGTCTTTAACCATCCATAATAAAGTATGTCAAAGTATAGATACCGTTTTATTTATGAGTGAGATTTGGAGAAGATATGAGGACACCTACACTTAAAGAAATAGTTATAGTTTATGGAAACTTCATTTACCTACATTATCATAAGTGGGAGGTAGCATAGCAATTCATTACATCCAACTTTATATTTATTATGTTACATAAATGGATATTTTAACGTTAATGTCTTCTTTATGTGTAGCATTGCTTGATCAATGCTCACAGACAGGTCCAAGTGTAAGAATACACATGTATGTGCATTTGTTTATTAAATTTTTATCGAGAATCTAAATAAGTATGGCAATAAAACTGCGTGAGTAGTGAAAAAATAAATAGCCAGCAGTTTGTAGATGATCCGTTAGTTACATAACGTGCACTTGAAATTACTGCTCTAAAAAGTGTTCGTACTTCACATCTCAGCTTCACGTCACGACACCGACTGGTGGCTACACTCCACAAAAAATAATCCAACGTTGAAAAAGTTGCGATACTAACCGCCATAGCGCTCAAGAACAAGACACGGCAGAAGGATTATGTCATAACCTGATTATGATTTCTGGTTTACTTAACATATTGAGATCATTTCAAGGCAATCACTTTTTAGATCAAACTTATGAAAAAGTATGTTGAAATAAAAAAATATTGCAACTTTTCAATAATCGTTGCATTTTCCCAAACTGCCTAATGAAAAAGAATTCTAAAAACAACACCGAAAGGCCGACTTCGTTTGATTCAGGTAGACTACGTAAAACCATTTGCAATAATTTCTCAAAGAACAAATCTCTGTGGCAACTAACTACCGAGGCAATTTCAATTTTCGCCTTTACGTAATTGCCGTTTCAGTGAAATTCACAAGAAGTTCATCACAGAAAGAGACTAGTGCTACGCTTATTTCTTTAATTTCTATAATGGCTTCAAAGCTTCAACCCATTAATGGCCCACTACATAGCACGGGTCTAACCACATAGCTGAGAAGGCCTATAGCATTCGCTGTGGTCCATTGCGGATTTGTGGAGTAATTTTTATAATACCTATAAGTTAATTCGATATTACTTTTTAATTTATAAGCCTCACTTGTACAATAAATTGTAAATAGTAGAGTGAGTTAATACAGGAATTATTCTTCTTTTGTACTCTATTATTTTCACTTAATTTTTTATCTATAACTTTATTCTCATAACTTTACCTTACTCGACAATTTTTTTACCGACTTGTGAGACATTCTTTTGCTCTTGACCAAAATGTTTGTATTTTATATAAGGCTTAATTTGCATATTATTTTAAAAAATTTGTGATATTAGTATCTACTTAAGCGTATCTTTACACGTATTACTTTATTATTTTTACAAATAAGTTACAATCAGGATTGCGGGCCCTTCGGAGTCGGCGCTTTTGACCGCACTTGTACTTTCTTGCAAACCTAACAAGGCGTCGCTTGAAGACATCATAGGCCGTGCCATGCGAAGAATACAAAGAGTCTCTTTGTCAGTTTCAAAGACCCATTGCGCTATGTATGTCCTAGTAACGCTGAAGTAAGTCAATTAGCAAGAGGATTATCACCTCTTTTTAGGATACGACGCGTGTCGGCGGCGCCAGTGATGCATGGATTAATGTAACACGGTGACCACTTAAAATCTTATCTTCTGATCGATCTTATGATCTGCCTTCGTTTACCGGCTATTAAAACGAATAATATATTTTATGGCTATTGAACATATTTTCATTCATTAAAGACATTTAATTATTTCAAATGATGAATGTTAAATAACAATGTTTCAATGACTCATAGTATATTCCAAAATACGCATCAGCAAAGAATCTGTCTACGGCGTAACAAAATATTGAATCGTCATCATGGTTTTATGAATCACGATGTTAAGTAAAGAAAGATGCGATGTCAAGGTCTAATATAACATAGTTTGTGAATTGTGACACATATTGTGACATCAATGTTCTTTTCAGAAATAAACAACAACAAAGATATTAGTTAAAAACTTAAAACCTGACTTCTTACGTAATTAAGTGAGTACGATTACTAACCCACTTTAAATCGACATACTCATAGATACTAAATGCTCATTCAAAATAAAAATAAATTATAAAAGTACGGCTATGTTCAACATAGTACGCATAGAGGCTGCTGGATTGATTTAATGATACGCCAGTTAAGATAATAATTATTGGTCGGTATTCTTTTTATTTTTCACAATATGGCGTCTGTCAGCCTTCATATTTAATTTTGATTACTTGTATAATGTTTTAGTGATACTTTCAAGATGAAGACAAATCGATTGACGTAAAAATCAATATAATCGGAAACGAATTTGTCACAAAGGAACAAAGATACATTCATACATTGTATATATTACATTCATACATAATGTTAAACACATTACCCTTCTTTCCGTGTCATTCGGGTAATAATACTGCCACATGTCTGCGAAGATATCGATATCAATAATAGCAACATCGCATTTACGTAGTTGCCAATTGGTAGAGATAATAAGTTTGGCCTAATTAACGGTATCAACATGCGAATAAATCATTTGCCTTGTTCAATGTACTCAGAGTAACCCGTTCATTGGCGACGTATTCATTTATCTTCATAGCAGACATCGGACTCCCTGCGCTCATTGTACAAATGCGAATACGCCTCATCAGCGTAATGTTCAATAACAAATTAATAAATACCTGATTAATCAAACGTATGTAAATTTTATAGGTAGTGTAGATAGGGATAGTGTTCAGGAAATTAAACTTGGAAATGTGCACACAATGTGTGTGTGTGTGAGTGTGTGCACAAAATTTCATGATACAAATACAAATATTCTTTATTTGTACACCAGATATAACCATATACAGTATACTGTAATATAGACAGACATTGGTATACTAAAGGCGACCTTATCGCTAAAGTAGCGATCTCTTCCAGGCAACCTTTGGGTAGAGGAAAGAACGTAAGACTTAATAAATAGGGTAGCGGTGTACGAAAATGTATATAAGAGAGTTACGTAATTTATACATAAATTGCAATGATAACTGATGGAGGAACAATATAGGAACAAAGAAGTTACGTAAGAACATTATGAAATATTTAGATAAAATTCTTTTACCTGTTTCTTAAAACCATCTAATGATTGAGCACTACGTATTTTGTAGGGGAGAGATTTCCAGAGACGTACAGCGGTAGTAGTAAAGGATTTAGAGTAAAAAGAAGAGGAATGAGCAGGCATCAGAAGGGAAAGATTGTAAGAGGGACGGAGAGTATGAGTATGGGTTGTAAATGTAAATTTAAAACGTTTTTTCAGATATGAAAGAGCATTTGAGTTAAATAGCACGCAGTAAAGAGTAGAAAGGATATGTGCGTTCCGGCGAAAACGAATTGGGAGCCACTTACGACTGTTGCGGTAACTGGAGACATGATCATATTTGCGGAGGCCAAATATGAATTTCAAACAAATATTTTGGAGACGCTCAAGTTTATTTGCTCATGATATTTATCTTGTAGTATTAGTACGCCAATATTTCGACCAGTTCATTTTGTACTTGTAATTGTTATATTTTACAACTGATTCTGCAATTCAATTTTATTTTTTCACATAAAACTGCAATGATATTATATTTTAATAGTTGTAAGCTCTCACATTGTGTATCTCGGCACGATCTTCTCCATCTTCAGATTTTATACGTCAATTCTTGGCAGAATAAGCGCACCGTATTCAATTTTTAACATTTTATTACCTTACTTCACAAATAAATGATTGATTGATACGTTCAGTGTGGCCAACAGAATCCATGAAAGTACCCTATCTATACAAATAAATAAAATTGGAGTGTCAGGTAATATTAAAATAATCGCTTTTTACTAAATGTTTTAGTCCAAGAGTCATTCTCTCGAGAGTGTGTTTCGCGCTTGTGGAGCTTTAAAGCGCCTAACAAAAGTTTTGATCCGTGGAAAGTGTCTGACACTTATAATACTATTTTAGAATAATATTCCATAAAACATATTTATATAAAAATCAGCCATGTTAAAATAAGTTACTTTCACTGGCAGATAGCTGATGTAATAAGGTGTAACTTACTTTTATTTTGGATTTTTTTAAGTATAAAAACTATAAAATAAATTCCTCGCGAACGAAGTCGCGGGCACAGCTAGTGCAATATATTATCTTCTGATTTGAACAAAGAAAAATGTATATTCGCAGTGTAATTAGCAATCTAATTTAAGTTATGGTAGAGATCACTGCTATGGTGACACTGCTCTATGAATGTTTTTCTTGTCTTTAAAATTTTCAACTTGATTTCGCAATATCACGCCGTATAATATTGCATTTTCGTCATTTCCCAGAAATGTACTAAGGATTTACTTAAGCAAAGTTGAATCCCCCTTTGTCCTCTTTTACATTACCTTTAGGTTAAGTGCTTCTGGCCGACACGCTCGTTTTCTAGGTATTTCTTTATAAAAGTCTTTGTCAAAAGAACTAAAAGAATGCTTCGCGCAATTCTTACCATTCTAATTATTTTTTGTTTCTTCTCTCTTAACTTTCAACTTACCTTTTTACCGTAATATCTTTACCCCCGACAAGACAATATATAACTATAAGATATAATAGACCGCAAGTGTAATATGGACAGTACAAAATAACTTGTACTCGTACCTGAGTAATCACTTTCTTACAAGCGTTAATTTAACTTGCCTTGTTGCAAGTTGAAATTAAAACTACATCCTCTTATGATATAAGTATAGTTGAAATTTCAAATATTCCTTTAGTTTCGATGACAATGCATTTTTATGATAAACATGGCCTGATACTACGTTCAGGTTTGGCTCCAAGCTAGGGAACTCCTCAACGGTTAACATAAAGAATATTATTTAATTTATTTTTAAATGGTTAAATTATTTATAACTGGAGTGTGGACTGGATATTATTTTTTAATATAGGATATATTAATAAAATTATCCAGTCATACACACAATCCAGTTAATACAAAACGCATAAGGCAGTAGCATAAGGTGTTACAAAAGAAGTGCGAGAGAGGCTTATTGACTGATATCTAAGGTCAGCTAACGCCCAGTGAAAACCACAACTTTTACCACTAAGAGTCATCCACTCTAACTCTGAACATCACGTTTCATACTCGTACCTTACTTAATGATTCAATACTAAAATGAAATAAATTCGTTAGGTGAAGAATAAATTATTCAATCAGTTGTTACCTACCTAAAACAAGACTTGGTCAAGCTTATTCGTGTTGTATTACGATTGTTTTATCATATCGTAATATGAATACGGACACTACTGCCAACAGCTTCCCTTACGTCAAAATCGTCATCTAATAACTCGTTGAGCCGACGTCATTCTATTGGCAAACCCACGTTTCACCACGCTCCACGCAGACGAGACTGCCGCTAGGTAATTTTGTAGTTTCCTTCCTTATAACTTAGAATTTCATAAGTAAGGCGTACGTTAAAGGATAAACGTCAATATTATTAATAATAGTATAACCCATTTTGATAAAAAAAACTAATTTGTTTACGTGAGGTAACCAGCATCGTTCGATCGGCGGTCGAATGACGTGGCAGTCACCTCCTACTTCTCGGTAATTTCAATGACTAAATCAGTCTTTAGCCTACGCTTTTTTATACAGTTCTCAAGCTTACTAACTTATTATACCTACAAGTCTACTATTACGGCCAGATCTTTATTACACAGTTAAGTTCCGTTCGCACATTTTATCACTCTCCTCACACAGTGTAGTGTATCTAGGCCAGCAACAAAGACACATTCAGTGTAAATGTATGCTGTAAATTCTGTAATACTAGATTAGATAATAAATGAGAAATCTGCGGTGTTTCGCTGATAACACACTATCTAGCAAACGATAGTATCATTTGCGGAAACGCGAAATTAATTTGTCCTCAATGAATGTTGTGAGCAATGATATCGTAATGAAACTAATTTTCTCCGACTAATTTAAAGTGTTCCTCGTCGGGCAACAGATCAAGTAGGAAAAAATATTTCATTTGCTTCAGTGAATAAAGTAAATAAAACCAGCATTCATGATAACCTTTTTTATATACCTACTTGGGATAAAGTTTTTGAAGTCGTGTGAAGACTATAATGTATAACCACACTTGAGTGTTGTTGTGTATTGTCAGTGTTGTTGTCTTTACCCTTCTTATTGTGAAAGGGCACCCAAGTCGAACAATGGCGCAGTTTTGGGTTGTAACGACGTTAAAATTAGGTATATATAGGTTCCTACTATGTAGTTATAGAATCTTTAATAAATAAACAAGCGGATTTAAGCAGAGCTGTTTTATCCCTACTATCGTGGCGAGCAATGCATCGATAACACTGTCATTGCAGATTCATAGCCTTGACCACTTACCAAATCATAGCAACTACCAACATAAAAAAAACAGCAAAAGTTAGGTCGGCCGTGGACGGCGGATGTGTTAATGAAACCAGCTTTATTTTGGCGACTCGAAACGTAAACAGAGTAGCATCGACAGACGTCCGGACGCAAGGTCATTACTCTTTCTTAGCCGGCATACACGAATAACATAAAACACGCACACACACAAACACACACAGAGAGACACGCCTCTAGTTCCGATAGTGCTCTGAAGCAGTAGCGTCTGTAAACATAATTATATACGATTGTACCCGCAGTATTCATGATAATAACGTAATTATTATAATAACATACCTTATATGTTTCCGCAAAATATAAAAACAAGCGCATACACAAAAATTACCTAATTAATTATTTTTCGACTATTTAATTAATCTAGTTTATCTATATGCATTACATTACTGTGTATTTTTATGATTAATCTGCGAAATTCTATTCTATTTTGATCGAAGCACAAATTTTCATCTCAAAGTGTTTGTATTTCTTAAATCTAAATAGAAAAATGTAATTAATTTTCTACGACCAAGGAATCCTATGGATGGATTCCTTTATTTAAACTCTTATTAAAATATAAATAAAAATCACGCCAGTAATCGACGTGGCGTTGTTGTACGAATAACAAATTAAAGCAACATTCGCGAATTAACAATAAGACCAACCAAGGTGGAAGTCATTAAGTTTGCTCATCTACGAGAAGTTTCATCATAGGTTTATGTAAGAGAATTATATAAGCTTTCTAGTGCACGGTCGACTATTCAGTGTCTATAATATCACAAAAGCAGTCAGCAAAACTGTTTAATACAGTTATATGTGGTTCGTTCCGTCTACATTATCCAACGTAACGTGTAACTTCATAGCATGATGAAACTAGCTCATAACATTTTTATCAATAAACACATCCTTTCCTCACTCAAGTCAATGAAAGATTGACTCATATCGTCAAACATAAACAACTACTCGCAGTTTCCGAGTCAAATAACCTAGTCATCCTTAAACGATTTATTTATGCATAAGGTACGATAAATTGATTACTTCAACAAATTCTGAATATAAATCATTCATAACTTAGATTTGAGTAATTCCCAGTATCTTATGTTTTCCTGTGGACTTCATATGACTCACTCATTAAATTATTTGTTTTTTGTTCATTAACTTGGGAATTTCTGCATGCATGAGCATGATATAACACAAGTCTCATTCGTGTGCGATACGAATTTCCATTGTTTACTATTACCTAATCTTCTGACTTCAGATTATTACTTGTACTACATAAAAATATATATTATAAATACTTACTTTCTGCGGCAAGTTATTAACCGCGCGAATTGTAGTGAAATCCAGCTCAGTGAAAGTGTGTATCGCAGCGAATGCAGAGATACGTGTAGAGTCAGGTGCGAGCTCAGGTGATAGTATCATGTTCTATTGAAACGGTACACTGTTTATTTACAACATGCTATTAATGTTTATTTTATTATGTCTCACGATACTTTTAATTTCAGGGTAAAAAACTGTGCATGTCTGTCCGTGAATTGTGTATACCTATACGGTTTTTTCAGTTTTCTGTAGAGTCGGGTAATGAAACAAACGTATTAGGAAAAAATATTACGTTTATTGCAACATCGCAATTCGAAGGCACATGCTATTAACGTACGCGCACTCCGACAACGTAACATACAGTCACTTCTATAGTCCATAACACTGATTGCTTTAAAGTTCATGTTCAACGAACAAACGTCTGTCTATCACTTATAGTTAGGCGGCACTAATTAAGGGATCGTAAGGCTGGAGAATGGGGAGTTGATTGGAGACGCGGAGCCGACTCGCTCGCTCCTCATGTACCTTGAGGAGCACGAGATCCATGGCAGCGCGCGCATCCTCCAGGGGCGAGTGGCCGGAGCTCCCGCGCTGCACGCTGCGGCCCAGCAGCTCCGCGGACAGCGCTCGCAGCGACCGCCGCAACGGGAACCCACGCGAGTGAGGATACAATGCGCACGTATCCACTACCGCTCCGTGCAACAGCTTCAAAGCTCTGAGATCATTATCTAACGCGTGACCGATAAGGATCGTATCGCTTCCTACGAATCCTAGTATATCATTTTGTACATCTCGTAGCGTCTTAGTCGCGCGCGCTAAGTCGCGCGGCCTGATGCCCGAGAAACGAGTGTTGTGGTCGACAACAGGTGAACTAGGTTTCACTAGTGATTTGTAGACGAGCCGGCCGTCGGCGGCTATGACCGCGATACTCGCTAGCTCCAAGCCGGCGGTCGTGTAGCACATCTCGGCGTCGATGGCGTAAACTCCTCCGCGTGGCGATCTCGCTCGTACGTAGCCCTCGAGAGGTCCATTCATTCCGGGTCGAGTGCCGCTCCAAACGTGAAACCGCGCCATACTGCAACCTTTTGAACCGAGCGGCGCATTGCAACAGGTATGTCGAGAATCTCCACTTATTCTACCCCAGTGATACACACAAGTTTCTTCGACCACATATTCACCTTCGCGAGTCATTCTAAACATTTTATCACACCGCACACACAAATGTTCCACTGCATCCGCTTCTTCGTCACTGTCGGACCGAGGAGTGGAGCCCCACGATCCTCGCCCACTGTCACTTTGAGATAACCCGGGCACGAACTCCGGAGCGTTCACGTCGAACGAGGTGAACTGCGAGGGTCTCGGTCGAGGCGGTGGATTGATATACACCACCGCCTTACACGAGTTGGGCTCGATCTCGAGCGGGTAGCCGAGCGCCCACATGCGCTTCGGCGACAGGAGATGAGGGCGTAGTGCTTCCACTAGTTCTTCGGCTGAGATTCTCTGCGGCGTCGACGGCGTCGGCGGCGCGGACGGGGGGCGGCGTCGATCACGCGGTCTACGCCGACGTGCTGCGGCGCTGGCAGTGTCCACCGTCGCGATGGTCTCTTGGTAAATCCAATCGTGCCAATGAGTACAAAAATGCATTGTTCTTGATCAGCTTGTATACACATAGAGTCGAGAGAGCGAGCGCGGAGCTGGAATCGGCAAATACGTGCAATCGCGCGCGCGGGCGCTGTACTAATGGCGCGCTGGTGGGGCAACCCACGCTTTATACGTCACGTAGGTAGCGCGCGTTCGTTAACGGGACATTACAATCGACCGGCCTATTCTCATTTTTCTAAACAATAATAAAACTTCTTTCTGTGTAAAACGTGTTAACCATCCCGCCTTATGTCATTTTATACCTAGAAGCTTGCGATACTGGGCGTACTGTACGAGAAATAAGGGCGTGTTGCTTTGTTTACACGGATCAGCTGATCTGTTCCGATATTAAGAACCTAAATAAACATCTGATACATGCCGCGTAGTGACTAACACTTAGTTCACTGTACTTCTTAGAATTGTTGAAGCATACAACTATACTATATTGGACACATCGTTATTAATTTTATAAATAATAATTAAACAGCTGACTAAAATTTTCTTCCTCATCGTGTAAGTTGTATATTATTGTCTTTCAGTTCTTAGCATATACGACTAAATATATTTAACCATAGATTTTATTATTTATTTATTCTACTTACACATACAATGGGACGGTCATGTTTAAAATTAATCTGATATTATCTAGGTCATCATAGCTCTTGAAAATTATCTTATCGTGTGTATTTTTAAAATAATCAACTATCGTAAATAGAGCATTAGCAACAATTAACTAAGTGGCACTTACTAAATGGCATTGATTACGAATTACGGTAAATATAAAATCGTTACGGTTTTAATTACGAAGAGTGGTTTATTAAATGTTGATTGAGACCAATAAATGTAGGTGTAGCAAATATTTATATGTCAGGCTTTAGTGAAACATTGAGAGGTCAAAGGACCGCTTTACCCGTGAGCTATTTCGAGCAGCGAGTTCTGCTCCATTGATTTTGTGTGATTCGTCTAAATTTCAAAATAACGTTAGTGGAATTTCACAGAAAATGCATTTTCTTATCAAATGCGTTCGTAAACGTACGTAAGTACGTAACGAATAAATGTCTAACTCGGCCGGGAGTCGAACCCGGGGCAGTAAGCTAACTATTAAAATTGCCACAACATTGTTTTCATTACTAAATAAACATTAAATAACCTACTTAAGCAAAACTGAAAGGACCGTAACTTTCGACTATAATTACTAGACTATGGCAGTCTCGACTTAACCATCTTCCAGGAACAAAGGAATTCATCTGTCCGCAAACGAGACTTGGGGCACGTAAGTAACGTGAAAACACGTTCTGTTTAATATCGTGACATAGGCACCTTTGCGAATATGACCCGGTCGCAGAATACCCGGCTGAGTAACTCTTGCAAAACTTCGCCAAAATCATTGCAGTTGGTAAGATATGACACGTTTATATACATCAACCGTATCAATTCCACCAAAAACTGTATTAACGCATATAGATAAAGATTATTTTAGTACCACAGTTCAATCGCTATAAAAACACGCTATAAAACCAAATAACGTCCAACTTACTATTATAAATGTCCCAAAAATCCCTGAATATCCTATAGTAGCCACACATCAAAAGAAACAATAAAAAGAAAGTGGGTTAACTATAAAGATAGAGTTCAGACCTGTTAGCATAAACAAGGAAACTTTTACCTATTCATGATACAAAAATAATAAATAGCTGAATATTATGAAGAAGAATGAAATGTAAATAAAAGTACACAATTTGTTATCGTATATAAAGTATCTACTTTCTATTTATTTCAAATAAAGCTTTATTGAACAGACTAAAAACTTTAAAAATATTAAAAAAAGACATACATACGAGTACATACACATATTGAAATTGCTCAAACTATCAATTCGATAAAATATTTCTCTGTTGTTCGATACCAGTCGTATTATTAGTCAAAGTGTATAACATAGAAATAGGCCATCGTTATCAACGCTGTTCTATAATCATCGACAAACATCGATATCGCGTGTGCGTCCGTCGGAAGATAGTCAAAAAGAGTAGGCCCGAGAGTATCCGAGTATGATGCGAGCGTGTGTGCTTTGTTTGTATACAGAAGCGCGTGTGGGCGCGTCGAGATGGCTGGTCGCTGACATCGTCGGTGATAACCTTCAAATCGATGTCAGAGCGAACGGTACCCTACCGACAACACTCGGGAGGGGAAACGATATATCTGAATCGTATCTCACGTTGGTACTTCGATCAAACGAGACATCAATGCTTTCTTTATATCTGAATATCGGTATATTATTTCTATTATAGTATAGTTTTGCTACTTACAATTTGTAGTCTTAGAAATGGAACAATTTCGTCAATATTGTGCAGTTTTCTTATAATTTTAAGATACGTTTAAAGTTATTTATGTCAATTACAGTTATGAAATAATGATGAAAAATAATAAGTTGTCATAAATTTTTAACATCACAATAAAAACCATTAAAGCTGATTTCAACATGTTAAAAATAATAACAGTGCTTTCACTCGTGGCAGTTACATAACACATCCTGATGTTTATCAACGTTGCAAAATTGCTGAGACACAGAGAAAAATAAATACGACTTTCATTCGACTCGAATGAGATCAGTTTTACCTCTAACCTCAGCTGTTTTTCTATTTTAATGCTGTGCCTATTTGTAGAAAGTCTGTGTTCATACTGTTTGCATTGTTAGGAACTGAAAGTGTATACCGATGTCTTTCTTTTTGAATTAACATAGCTCTAGGCAGACGAGATTGTATCCCACAACTAACCCACCTGGGATTAGGGGCACTAAAGCCACTGAACCCGTCACAGTAACGTACTCAAATAGATTTTAACACATTTCTGCTCGAAGTCGGACACACATTTCCCGTGAGAATAAACCCATATGATTTAAGAACAAAAATTGCTTTGTAAAAGAAATAAGGAAGTATTTGTGGGCTTACACTAACACCAAATGACTTTGGCCTCCATTAATGTACCTAATTAATTGCTCGCCACATTATTTGATCCTCCAAGGTACTATTAAGTACCAATATCTTTTTACAATTTACTACTTAATTTTTAAACACGTTTAAGTTTAAATTGAATGCAAATACGTGACATAAATCGAATTTTTCATTATGATTATACCTTGTTAGCCATCTGACAGCTGTTATATCAAGCAAATTACTAGTAATATGCAATGACAAAGTTCACGCCTTGACCCAATAATGAAAACTCAACGGATTAATAAGATGCCAAACATACGAACTATGTATTGTCGTTACAGCAGCGCGTTATTCGAGCGGAGGAGTCATAATTTAATGCTTACTGTAAAATGTTCCGTCGATTTCCTTACATGGATGAATCATGACGTGTACACTATGAATAATGAATCAATCCTTTGTTACTGAACAGTTTGTTTTTCTTTTTCTATAAAATAAAACCTACTTTTCATGTTCCACTCTTAATCGCGGTCAGTGGGCCATGGCTTGCGAAGAGCTGTACAGGAACTTTACTCGTAGTTTGTAGCAGCGTAGAAAACGCAAAAAATTGGTTTTCGCTGCTACAAAGAACTCATCTAGACCTTTATAACCGAACCCAAACATTGTAACTATTATTATTTTACGTCACACACAATCAGACTCACCTCCACAAGAACAGAAAAATATTAACACTTTTAATTGACTTCAAAACCCTACATAATCGGATTGCTTCTCAAAAAAAGATAAGTCTTGAAGATTTCAGTCCCGATAAAAAACAACGACACAAACTAATGTCAATTTTCCAAAGATACTTCTCCTACAACATAAAACTAAAAAAGAAGACGACAAAAAAAAAACACAAATCACAGAAACGTTTCCAAATCGCTAAACAATTAACCCCACCTGGCTATATCCAGTCAAAGTTTGCATAGGATGCGCAACAAAAGGGAAACTCGGTACCATTCATAACAAACATGACGTTCTGTTTCGGTGAAAGTTGAACATCATTGGTTGAGGCGGCGGTGGCCACCATCACGATTCGCGACTCAAGTGTGTCAAGGAGCTCTACGGCAATCGAGTCCGTCACTCGATGGTGAATTACGATAACTTTTTTTTTATTATTTTCAAAATAAGAACCGTAAAACGGCTTAATGTTTCCACGCAACGAAATTCGTAACAATCTTCGTAACGAATTCCGGTTATAACTTAATATTTGTGCCGATGCCGATATTACAAATATTATTGTCTGAGTTTGTACACATCGTACAATTTTGTTTGATATGCAAACAATAACACTGATAGACCTACATAATCCGATACCATTTTATAAAGCATTGATATAAATTTACCCAACGTGGCGAGTAGTTAAAATTACTCGACTGGTGAACCGGTCGCTCAAACATTCACGAATGCCGACGCTCCGTCGTTTCCGAAATATCATTAAATATTCGTAGGTCTGTAAGTAGCGGACTATTGGAATCGAAACGAGTTCATAACAAACCGGAAAAATAACGTTTTCGGGACACGTCCACGCGGCTTCACAGTCTACACGCACGAGCGTCGCCTTATACGAGACGCGAATACATTACGAGTTACCGAGTTCTTCGTGTATGATCTTTGTCAATCTCATAGGTGAAGACGACAATTTGCATATTGCAATTTTATACTATTGAAACACGCACACAAAGACAGACAAATGCCGAATACACATACGCGCGCGCGAGCGTATTTGATTATTATTAACGTATTTTATTTTTATTTTTACAAAGCTTCAAAGATAAACGAAATAACCAGGAAACGATATCGTATTAGACATAGTTTCTCGAAAATAAAAACTACCAATACTATAAAAAAAAGCATGTTGCATCCTAATAACTCTACTAAATTAAAATAAAAAATTAATTATATAATTAATATTTATCATTACACAAATAAAAATAATTACATACTTAATGCGTATTAAATGTCGGTTTCCAGACGAATGCGCCCTATATCCAGTCGTGTGATTACACACATCGACGTCGTTTCGAATGTTGACCGCTTATCACCCGACAATACTGCGCAGTATAATAGCGTCACTTCCATAAACATTTACCAGACCATTGCTACGTGTATAAATAGGTCTAGGTGAACAAACAAAGAAACCCTAAGTTATCTAAGGACGTTTATTATTCCCTTTTTTTAAATATATTTTAATTCCAAACAACTCTTTGAACAATGTAATATACCCATCCAAATATCTCAAACAGCATCATATCCGTAACGGGAAACATTAAACACTGTTAAGATATCGATATCCAGTTCCGAGTCATATTTCTAACATCGATTATAAATGATTAAACAGACTATCAATTGCATCAATTGCAGCGACTGTAAAAACAACAGCTATGTAGTCATAGTAACGCAATCATTCTATATCGACCGGCGCCGGCGAAGGATAGACGGTTGCCGTATAATTAGGTAATTTGAAGTCGATCTTAACTTGACGTTCCTGTATCCTACTTGGTGTCCCGGTTTCGATTCCCGGCTCTCACTTAAGAGAGAAAAAAGTCTATTCTCGGCTCGTGGGAGTGACTGATTCTGTATTCGTATAACCACTGCCCAAGCTACCCTTAATATATTATTATTGGTAAGCTTAGTGCGACAATGTGAGTGCATGAAATAAACATTTAAACTATTTTATTACAAACATCTATGAATCGATATAATATTATTGATCATAACGACGTGTACACAATTTAAAAGTTCATGTCAAATTGATATTTTTAGACATGATCAGCAATTCAATGTAGAGGCCAACACTCGTCACTAGTTTGGTGCTTTGCCTAGTGTACATGGAATCCCCAGCTATCCAAGCCGGCAAAACGCCAATATACTGTTACGTCAACTGCACATACATACGTAAAAACGATTCGTTTTTTACAAGTCTTCTAGGAAATGCAAAAGGCCAGTGCCAACATTTTTGAGGAAAATCTATGAACAAAGAGCTTATTTTAAAGCCTGAGCGACTTAAACATAAATGAGTCTACTGATGGTAACTAGTCACCTTAACATCTTCTTTAGCAACACATCTCTGCGTGAAGAGAAATTATAGAGAAAAATAAAGTAAAAAGAAAAAAGAAGAAATCAGCCCATTCTCAAAAATTGTGGACCGGTCTCTCTAGGGGCCACTGTAACCGGAGGCCCCACATCCCTAAAACAACATATTCAGCAGTAGCTACGGCTATATTTTTGCCCTTGGTATAAAGTACCTATACACATTACGCTCACACCACTGGACTTAATGTGTTGGGACCATACCCAAAAAAAAAAACCAAAACCAAAAGAACAATACATTTTTTCTGTTATAAATGTCTGTCAACGTTTGTAAATATAACTTACATCTATCTGGCTTAGCAAGCCGAGTTACTGCCAACGGTTAATAAAAAAACAACAAAAACGGGTAATAATAGACACTGGGTCCCGTAACTACACCTATAAATCCAAGTGACCAATTGCCTTCCCCAATCTCATCTCGACTTCAATACAGTATTTAAAAACGTACGATTACAAAATGAATCGATTGTTATTATTATTGAACCGCAGCCGTGCTACCAAATTTTGTATTTGATATCAATCACGGTACTTTAAATTTAAAGTACATAATATATAATGTTCTCCGGTCAATGTATTGTGAACTCGGTGCCATCGAAGAAGCCACTTAGCAAGTCGGTCAACGTCCTTGTTAGCTTATGACGGACGATGTTGTCGATCTATGTAAATTGATCTAGCTAATTCATGGAAGAGTACAATATCATTAAGGGCGATTGTAGAGAAGACATATTATGTGGGACATCGACTCTTATCGGAACAAACTAGACGAATATCCTTCAGACAACAAATTTATAAAATAAAAGAACATGCTAATATAATCATCTATTGTATACCTGTTTAAGATTTCCGATATCATCATCCTCCCAATGTCAACTTTATTCGAAAGGATCATATTGTGAGCTTTGACATATTTTAAACTTACTTCCAGACTATAATTATAATGTTTTTTTGCGTACGTTTTAAGAACTGTCATTTGCATTATTATATAATAAAACAACGTTATTGTACTCGTATAATTATTATAAATACAATATTTTGATTTAACCTTCACATTAAATTTTTAATTTTAATATATCATTAAGGTAATATAAGATTATTCGTCAATAAAATTTATATCGTTTTTATAGAACAGTCAACTATCATAATACACACCTTTTATTTGCAAAATCGATTCTGTTTTAGTTGTAAAATATATTGTCTAGCAGATTTTAACTAATTAATATTTTTATTCTATTGTGTTTTGAAAATTATTTAGACGAGCAGATACCAAACTAGTATGCAAACTCCAAATTATTTATTCACGGGACGAAAATTTTTAATTAAAAAAGTATTATAAAATCTTATTAAAAACATGTTTATGGCGTTTGTTAAAAATAATACGTCAATGATAATATCGTGACGTCAGTAATACATATAGAAAACAAGACGCTAGAGCCGAGAAAACAAAACATTAAATCTTACTATTACACCGTTCTAACACATAATCATGAATATTAATTGTTTAATAAACATTTTGTCACTGACATAATAACGTTTAGCTGAAGTTTTTCATAAGAACAAGCAACACGTGAACAGAAGGCAACGTCAAGTCATTATTGCCCAACCAGTTAAATGGTTGGTTTCTAAACGGAAACTATCGTTGCGGTGGATTTGTACGAATGCGAATGTTGGGCAATCAGTCATTCATGTAACAATGAAGGTCTTATACGAATACGTCTGTACGGCGACACTAATCGACATCTTTATACGACAATTAGGGAAAGCAGTTAACTCAGATATCAGTGTAACAGAATTTTTACCTAAAGCAAAAAAATGTTTACCTAATTGAAGTAGGTTATATATTTGCGATAATCGTATTTTTGCAGTCGTAAAGCTACTATTAGGAAACGATATTACAAATCTGTATGAGATTACTTCTTAAAGACATTTATCACCAGAGCGGTCTTTGTTGATAAACCCATACTTAGCGCGTAACTATTTCAACAACAGTATTCACTAATAAAATATGACCACTAAATGCATTCGTATTTTTAATCGTAGTGTTTTTACGCCGATCGGTTGACATTTTGTTCATCTTTGTCATCTTCATCAAATTCGTTGTTATGGTGTGAAATCAACAAAAAAAAAATTAATAAGTAACAACGCACACATGTAAATTTGGGTATATCTTTTTATAATTCCAATAGTGGGATACATTGTGTCACGAAATCATTTATTTCATTCAGGGGTACAGTGAACCGTACCGTTCAGGTAGAACGGAACGGTTCACTGTACCTTATCTCTTTCTCTACTTTATTTATGAGAACTCTTATAGTAAAAAAATCCCAGCGCCAACAGTTTCGATGACACATTTAACTGTGAAAATTTAGTTCAGTTAAGTTGGTGAACTACGTAGGTACGTCGATAACGTGCTTTATTAAACGAATTTCGAGGTTACTGGCTCGGTCATTTAAGGAAGTATCGATTAAGTGTTCTAGATACTAACAAAGACAACGTATGCATGACCTGGACACACACATGCTGTATTTGTTTTTAATTTACATTGTATTGAGAATTATTTTTAACTTATTTACTTTTAATTATTCTACTCGTTTAACTAATGTATCACTTCAAACATTGAACTCTGTGTCTATAGAAACATTGTCTAGGCGAAAACCTTATAAAATCCTAATGGTCATCAAGATTATACAAATAACGATCTTACGTCATTGCCTTGTTCTTAGTCAGCCAGCAACCAAAGGCAAGGGAACTTAGAGTAAATATTAAAATACTTTTAGTAGGAGACTGATTGGACATTAAGAATTGTCCGAGCCGCTTACCAACAGATTCTATTATTAAAATCCTAGCCCAAAAACCATAATGTACATAATAGTAAATCGCGAATGAGGTCAGACGGTCGGAAGTTATGAATTTCACTGTTTATACAGCATCCGGCGAAGCATCATGACTGTAACGTCAAACGGAAATAACGGAACTAACGGTCAATCTTTTGTTAAATCATTTCAATTAACAGCTACCTACATCTCTCGTTGTTTCAATTTAACTGTATTATAATGTGTTAAAACCAAAAGTGACATGTTTCTTCGACCTCAATCCAAATTTTTACATTTAAACAGGAATGTCATGTATTGTATCGCATCACTTTTTCAAATACTGTTTTGGACGTTTGTTATAATTATATTTTTTATTGACTGCATATGAAGCACAATATAATTTTTTTATGTTGGAAAAATCAGTCCTCATCAACCTTATTACCTAATTCTGTCCAATCTGTATGAAACACATGAAATTTGAATGATGAGTTGACATTTCTGATCTCGGTCTGGCTGTGTGTTCTTGTCTTGTGTGTTGTCTATGGCACCCACAACACAGGGAATCCTAGTGTGGGGCTATAATGTCTAGCGTCCTTTTATTTTAAAAGCTTACCTACATTGATATTTCCAATTCAATCATTTTAATAAAAAAAAGTAACCATTTCAGCTTGCCATCCTGCCCATATCCCCTTGCTTATGATACATAATTATATTACGAAATAACTAATTTCAATTAACGTCAATAAAAGCCGTGTAAAAACGAAATTACTATTATTTGTTATTATCGATACGTAATTGCGTTAGACAAATTAAATATTTTCACGATTATAATTAATTCAGCGCTCAATATACATGTGTGTGGCAACTTAACAATATACATCATTGGAAATAACTTACCCAATTACATTCCGACCTTTCCGACACAATTCCTAACGTAACTGAGTTGCCAGTTAATGAAAATATGCAAACGTTAATATTATTACTAACAGTTTGGTTACGTTACAGGATTTGAGTATAGTGTTCCAATTAGGACTTTTGAAATGTTCGCATTCATCGTCTAATTGACTGACTGCACAATACATTAATTTATGTAATATAATATTTCAAATGTATCGTGTATTGCTTGGTGGCGAACATTTACTTGCGGCGACAGCTTAGTAGTTTGAAAGTTTTCCTCGCAGTTCTTCGAATGATACTTTAAAACTTTTAAGTTATGTCTGTATGTATAAAACCTGCTTTTAGTGCTCACTTGCTTCACTTAAGTTATATACGGTTTCACGTGAATCAATTGAAGAAATAAAGAGTTTCAGTCTATCCACTTAGGGGGGAATTTCCAAAAACCCTCCATTAGTGCTCCCCTACACTCCCCAAGGAACATAGATGCCAAATTTCAGCGTGTTGCGTTCAGTGGTTTCGGCTGTGCGTCGTCTGTCAGACATGTATTGTATTACTCAGTAACGGAAGAGTTTTATATGCTAATAATATATTGATTAAAGCCGGTTATGATGAAGAAAAATATCGTGAAGAAACATGCATAGTAAAGATTTGCCGAGTCTCATTGAACAATTCACAAGTTGTGATAAAAAAATGAATCGATAGATAAGCCATACAGTAGTAAATTTCCAGTACCTAATATTTATCATTTTTCTATTGATAAATAACACCAAAAATTCGGAATTTCCGAGAATAACTTCATAACGTACAAAACATAAAATAATATGAGGTTAAATCATTCATTTGTTCCAGCTTACACAATCACAAAATTTATTACGAATCACAGATGTCACTTTGCAATCGGATCGTAAAACGAAAAATTTAACAGTAACAATATCGTTAACGCGATCGCAGCCGTATCTCGGTAACAAGAATAGCCTATAATACAATATTTAATCTGTATAGATAAAGACTGCCTCTTTAAGTTAATTTCGGTTATAAGATTCTTTTGGCGATAACGAATTTTGTAAAAGAGTGAACGTACCTATAAAACGAAGGTCAAACGCGAGCATTATACAAAAACCCTATACTTTTTCAGTTCATTTCAATGACATTGAAAATTGAATAGATCTAAAACGTATCTTGCAAATTGCATTTTGTGAAGGGTCGACTAAAAACGTTAATTGAAAAGGCCTATTATGGAAGTGCCTGCCTAATAATGAGTACAGCGCGCGCTTAATCCAGCTTAATTTATAAAATAAAAACGAAAACAAATCATACTCGTCTCTATGTATACACAAGCTCAAATCAGAAATAAAGAAAAAAAAAACAGAAAAAAATAAAAATACACCAAGCACCAAGGTTAATAAAGCGTTTTGTTATACACGTCAAACGAAGCTATAATTATGTTATTTGCGATGTGCATTTTAGATGGTCCATACGGTCTTAAAAACAAAACATACATAATATATATACAAATATAACATATAACTTACAAGGAGAGTAATTAAAATAAACTAGTTTATTGTATTATGAAAAGAAACAGTTACAATATTAAATTATTAAAATAACATAGATTAAAATGTAATAGTAGTGAGTAATAAAATCATAAATTCATTAAAATCTAAAAACTACGTACAAAGAAATACATAAATACGTTTTAAAGGAGAATTAAACACCTACAATAAATAAAATGTAATTGAGAATTATCTTATTTCAACAGCATGGAATACTGTGTTCCTAGTTTAAAAATTAAATTAATATTCTTCATTCGCGGTGCGTCATAAAAAAAGTTAAATATCTTGGCTTTTGGAGGTTGTTTAAACCAAATGAGGTATTTGACCTTGTTTTGACAGTTGTCTTCTGCCAAGGTCTCATTATAAATTTATAGGTCCTGTAAACTTTCTTTGTTTGCCACCTACAACAATATGTTTTCCAAATTGCATATCACAGATACATAATTATATTGATGTTTTTCCACCCGATTTAGAGGAAAACAACGAATATCATCAAAGTTATTGTTTACGATAAGTCTATTTAAAAGAAAAAACTAATTAAATTCGATAATGACTGATTACTCAGAACATATTATGATACAAGGTGTGTCATTTATCACTTAGGTACGAACGAATTCAAATTTAATTTTAAAATAGAATAACAACTACAATAAATAGATAACTAGTTTAGACTTGATAAAGTTTAACCTAGATTCCTACTAGGTAAAATATTGTTCTATTTTCGAATTCAGTTACATCCCTAGACGGATAGATTTACAACCCGTAGGAATATCGCTTTAAAAATTACGTACGATTTTAGAACATTTGCGAATGTTTTCATCAAAACAGAATATTCTAGCTAAATAAGAGCCGAGGTTGCGCTAATCACGGATTCTGCTCTTCCGCATTTATTGCGACGCTACTTACTATTTGCACAGAAACATTACCGTAGGTCTTTTCCTGATTATATATTCAATACCCTCGAAGATTGAACATACCCACTTGGGTATCTTATACACAAGCAATAAATATACTTGAAATTTATTTTCTTAGTTTTGCACTTAAATCGCCTCATTCCGTATTCAAATGGCATGGTTGGGACTGAGTGGACTGAGTTCATCCGGTCAGTCACTCCCGAGCGATAAATAAGAGAAACACATTATGTCGGTAATTTTGAGAGTTTTATAACCTTTGAATACGAGATACCGAAATAAACAAATTAAAAGTCTTTGACCGGAGCGTGTGAACGGTAGCGCCATCTAATATCATTATCGGAAACAATGAACGGTGCGTGGCGCCTGAAGTCTTGTTCGTTCATAAAATTGTAACTAGAGGGCACGAACGCTCGTATTATTACGCTTTAACTTTAAATGTAATAACGTAATAAAATGCTTATTTGTCTAATATTATTGTTGTAATACGCAAAACTATTAATAATTATTAACTTTGTTCCCCTGATAAGAGTGACGCAAACTATTCTTTTCAGTTGAGTCGTGCTCAACTGCATGTGTTATAGTATCTTATATCTTGCACCGACATATTATGACTAAGTTATATAATACGTATTTACGTTGATAAAAAATATTACTCATTTTGTTCATGACTAAATTATATACATAATGTAATATAATACGTAGTTACGTTGATAAAAAAATATTACTCCTTTGTTATCACACGTTATTCGTATTAGTCAAATCGACTTACTAAGCACAATAACGTTTTAAATAGTGAAAAACCGCATAAAACATTCGCGGAATGTGTTGATAAAATATTATATAATACTATAAAATCAACACCACGTGTAATTTTTCTTCGCTACCAATGTAATTAACAAAAAAATATCGAATCGTAAAGATACATGACCTGACCTTGTAAGAAAATAAAATTCAAAATACTTACGCAATATAATTCAGAACCAAGTCAGCGATATACTGATATTCGCAGATAAAAACAAAAAAAAATGTTTTTATTCTGAGTACGATAATAGCAAGATAGATAGATTTTTCTGCACTACCAAGGTAATTAATAAAAAAAAGTATCGTATCGTAAACATACACGACCTGGCCTTGTAAGCAAATAAAATTCATAATACGCAAAATAATTCAGAACCAAGTAGGCGATATGGATATTCGCAGACATAAACAAAAAAGTTTTTATTCTACGATAACAGCAAGATAGTACGTTCATTGAGTAGATATCGTACAATACGATACAAACAAGTCGGTAGTGTAATAGTGTTTACTACGCACCACGTGGCCGGGGGCGCACGCGCGTGCGCTATATTGGAGCCGGGCCGTACTCATGACTAACATTTCATTAGTCAAGCAGAACCACTGATGTTACGTCAGCAATGGACTGATTTTGAGGAAACCAAGCTAGCATTGTGTATCGGATTCGAAGATGAGGTTTTCTATGATATTTTTTATATTAAAAATAAAATTGGGTATATTAGTTTATCTGAATAATGCGTTTTTATATAGGTAAAAATGGTAAAATATCATATTGGCCATAAATAAAATAAAATTTGAGATAGATATGAGATTATAGATTTTTATATCGCAGAAAACTGTGAAAACGGAGAATCGATCAAATTGATGACAAATATAAAGATGTTAAAATAACAACCGCGCGGGGTGTAAGTTTTAACGCCCACCGCTGCGAAGAATTCCTATTTCTGTTTTATTAAATTTAACCTAATGTAACATTAAACACGTTTTTAAAAATTTATAAGCTGCAAATCTAAATAATGCATATTACGACATATTATGTGACCATTATGAAATTATGTGACCAGTGTCCCTGCCTATCCTATGTACAAATCTCACCTGCAAACAGAATCATAACTAGGTAACTTGATAGAAACAACTTGTAGGTAATTCCTCCCCGGTTCAAGCAAACACTTTATATCATTAATTTCCCGGTGTCAGAGGGTGAAAGTAGTTGGACATGTTTAGGCCTTTCTCGGCCAATAGTTACGTTACGCGGAGCTTTCCAATACAATTTATATAAATATGATCAACTAATCGCTATTGGGTAATGTTATTTTATTATTGTTATGTTATTTTATACAAGTACCAGCTCTCCTCCGCGGCTTCGCCCGCCCATTTCCCAAAAATCCTTTCTTAGTGCTCACCTGCTTTACACTAATTGTATACAAAGTTTCAAGGGAATGCATTGAAGAAAATAAAAAATCTCAGTTTATCCACTTTTTATCTTCTTAGAGTGGGGAAATTCCAAAAACCTCTCTTAGTGCTCCTCTACACTCCGCAAAGAACATACATACATTTTTACTTCCGGACATTTGAAATAAAATCCACCTTTTTTACAACAGGAATGTTTTTGGATCTTTAATTAAGTAGTCATGAATTATTTATTTGTATTTTATTATACTTTAGTAGGTACCTTTAAAATGCCAGGGTAAATTTTCGTACCCGTGACTAAATTTATACATTTAACTAAAATCGATACAAAGGCAAGCATTTTCTGTCTGAAATAAAATCCACCATTTGTTTTGATAATCCTAGGCACGCGCACATAGAAGTTAAATTAGATAGTCAAAGTGACCGCTCAAACTGGTAAGGTACCTTCTACTCCGTAAATCCAACAACAACAACAACAAATCCCACAAGTTTAGAAACTAATAAGTAGAACTTATCCATAATCCATAACACGACGAGGGCACCGTGAATGCACTGAACTATAGAAAGTGTGCAGCGAGACAACTTTCGCGACCGAATTCGAGAGAAAGTAGTCCGGGCCGCCGTGCGCATACATTATATCACTTTATCCTACCACTTTTGGATTATATCACCGACCAATATAAACATATTACTGCGTTTAACACCTCGGTTAACTTACATTGGCCGGACACGAAAAGGGCTACGTAAATTCTGGTCAACTTACATTCCACAAATTCGTAGTACACAATGACCATCAAATTGATTAAAGGACGGAAAAGTGGCGTTTGGCGGTTTGATCCTTTAGAAGAATCCTTGGATCTGTATTGTTTAGCTAAGAGCAATGGAACTCCGCGGTAGCAAGATTCTTTACCTATTTGGTAACAACCATCTAAAATAAACAACAAAGAAATTGTTTTAACGTGGTTCGGTAAGCGTCGAAAGGAGAGCCAACAAGCGGGTCATCACTTTCTTCCTCATCAGTAACAGTAACATCTGTATTCTTGTGTCACAGCTGTGATCAATCAGTAAACGTAATAATAGTCCATCTGCTCATTTATACCCACTCCTATAAAACCTACAATGAATTAAACATCGACAATGCTCCAAAAGATTTCAGCTACATTTTAAATACATTATTATACACCATTAGTGTGTGGCATGTATCTCCCTCGGGGAGTGTAGGGCAAGAGAGAGGATTTTTGAAAAAAAACCCTAAGGGGTAAACTAAACCTTTTTTTTCTTCAATGGCTTCACTAGAAAGTTTGTATATAGGTTCTTCCAAGTGACGCAAGTAAGCATTAAGAAAGGATTTTTGGAAATTCGCAGGCGAAGCCGCGGGGGATAGCTAGTCTAGTATAATATATCTCCTGGACTTCGCAGATTCATACTATTTTGTAGGTAGGTAGGTAGTAATTTGAGTTTTGAACTGTCGGGTTACTTTGCCTTTACGAACGTAAAAGATTTTAAAATTTACGGACACTGAAATATGTATTTTATTATTAGGTACACTTTTTATTAAAGCGGATAATATTGGCTGTTTTATTATGTATCTATCGTTGTAATTTATTTGTCAATTAATATCGATATTTGGCGTACTCATCAACATTAATTTAATCACTTTGTAAATTGTCTTTTTTATAATAGGAAAATAAATCCTTATCCAAAGAGTTATCGCGATACCCCTCGCAATTTACAACTGTTAATCAAATTGCGCAATCATTATCAGTAGCCAAGCGGAACTGGCCACTCACAAGATCGCGTCCGTTTCGCCAATTTTAATGTATTTTTTTATATCCGCTTTCGCTTTCCGTTTCATACGATTTCTTTACTATCATCCTTATCACAAAGTAGATAAGTAAATCCTTATCATGCAGCCAAAATGCATTTTTTCTCATATTTCTTGTTACAGACTATTGATACTTCAAAAGATTCAACAGTTAATTTTGATATAATGCCTTATTTGTGACTGAATAAGAACTATATTCCTGGTCATCTGTCTAAACCTTTTAGGCCAAACACTAGGTATCTTTAGGTAGTTTACTAAAATAAGTACTTCCAGCCGTCATTTAATGATTAAACATTAAACATTTAATGATTGAGTCGCATTATGCCAAGCTGACACAAAATGTACGGAAACTAACGTGTGTACGAAATTATCGTATCCATGCGTTAGCTCCGGCTATTTACAGACACAAAGGAAGGTCACACTTCATCCAACAATACATACAAATGAACATAACTCCATCGCAACCATTGATTTCCTTCTATACGACACCAGACGGTTCAATAATCTGACGATGAGACTTATATGACAATAATAACTGTATTCGAATTAAAAGATAATCAAATTAAACCGTAGGCTATAATTCTGTTACTCTAAACTAGTCTCAACAGTATTTTAGTACTGTGTTTTCCGCTTCGTTAAATCAATCAAAATTTGACGCCTGTATACGAGAACAACGAGCACAAGGATACATCTTTATAGCTCCGTTAGAAGCGAGTTCGGAATTCGATTCCTAACCGGGCCCTTACTCACACTGGCCTCTGATGTCCACTCACAATGACCACGACGCTGGTAAAATGCAAATAGGTATATTTCACACTACGTTTTGCTAATAAGTAATAATAAAGAACTAGCAATAGTTTCCCGCTTTCGTTTATAAGAATAAGGAAAATTATAATATTTCCAATTAAAATATAATGTATTCGACTATTCTATATTAGAATATCA
Organism: Ochlodes sylvanus; assembly: GCA_905404295.2. Lineage (NCBI taxonomy): Eukaryota > Metazoa > Arthropoda > Insecta > Lepidoptera > Hesperiidae > Ochlodes > Ochlodes sylvanus. The sequence goes on from FR990137.1 coordinate 6,761,028, forward strand.
TTAAATTACCATTGTTAATGATTAGGACAACCAAACATTCCAGCATAAACATACAGGACATTACGGAAATATTTTTTATAGCACACTGTGACCTAAACCCGCATTTATGCCACGGTTTTCCGTGCGTAAAGTAGTCGATTATAGCACGGGTTATGATGCTAACTTCATACCGTGCACAAATTGACACTTACACTGTTGACAATTACAAATTGGTAGGGGGAAAATATCAAAAGAGAAGTGGGTAGGTAGAAATACTAAGTAAGTCAAAACGAAACGGTATTAATAATATTATTATCAAAGTCATAGTTGTACATTTATTATAACTTTCGCTAAAATGAATACTCGTAGTTCGGATAGTGAGTTTAGTGAAGATGGCATTGATGAAATTGTTCCAGACGCTATAAAAGAAATAGCAAAATCGGTGACCCTAAATTTGTTGCCCAGTAAATCAAAAAGGCTATATACAGCAGCGTACAATGCATTTAAGAAATGGCGCAGAGGAAACAAATCAAATTCTTTTTGTGAAGATGTCCCTTGGCATACTTTGCGCATTTGTCACAAAAGTACGCCCCACCAAGTTTATGGGCAACATTTTCGATGCTAAAATGTACTATAAGCACGTACGATAACATCGACATTGGTCGCTACGATAAATTGATAGCGTAAATGATTCCTAGCTAGATCGACGAGCTTTGCTCGGTTTTTTTTTTTTATAAATTGTGTTTTTTGGAAATTATATTTAAGTACGAATAATAATATTAAGAAGACACAAATAATATAAATAAACAATTGATTTTCATTTAACAACGCCATCTATTCTGCTGTTGTGTCGTCAAAGCAATTAGTATTAGTATAGTAGTATTATTATTCGCCAATAGATGTCAGGATTTTTCAGTTTAAATTGGGACTACAAAAACACGAATAAAATGACTTTTTCTAAAAATGATTCCTAGCTAGATCGATTTAATTTGAAAATCGTTGGAGCCGATTCCGAGATTCCAATTATATATATATATATATGTTGGAGGTGGTAAATAGTACGAAGAGTCGGACAGTGATCATTGAATAAACGTGTCCTTCATGAGTTTGTCCGGAATCCTGTGTTTTATTTGATATCCTAAGCTGAAGTCCTGACATGAAATGAGCCCACAACGGAAGTTATGTGAAGAATACCTACTTTCATGAAAATACATGCTACACAGAGTAGAATTGAATGTAAAATCATGCAAACGCCCACACCCGGCCTACCTGATGCCGAGATATATATATATATATATATATAAGAATTGCTCGTTTAAAGGTATTAGATTAGATAAGAGGATAGGATTCCTATAATAATAAATAGGTACTTTAAACAATTTACATTTATTTTATACAATAAATACTTTTGAATGACGTTTGACATGTCGGTAAAGCAGACAAATTAAAATACTTTTGAATGATGTTTGACATGTCGGTAAAGCAGGCAAACTAATAATACTTTTGAATGAAGTTTGACATGTCGGTAAAGCAGACAAACTAATAATACTTTTGAATGACGTTTGACATGTCGGTAAAGCAGGCAGGCAGCAGCTTCGTAAACATTTCCTTTCTTTTATTTCCCTGTAAATAATTATATGTTTGAGTATAGGCGGGTTTATGTCACTCGTGCTATAAAATAGTATACGACACTCGTGCGTTAAGTAGCAATATTATTTGTACAGTGTTTAGCGCACTCGCTCCGCTCGTGCGCTAACTTCACACCGTGCAACAATAAGCTACTTTACGCACACGTATCGTAATGTACTATTAATTTTAGTTGATGTTATTTATGTCATTGAATTAATTTATACTATGAACTACATATTAAAGAAATACTAATAAAATTATGTCTCATCTTTAGCACAAACCACACCACAGCCACGATCATGTCCGAACATGTTCACCATTATTGGGTTATCAGACGATTGTCTCGCGTATGACTCGTACTCGATACTTTCACCGTTAGCTTACCATTTCAAAGGCTTTGGCGCCAGACCGAATAACGTGGCGACCGATCACGCCATGTTAGCTGAATCACGTCTCTTGGAATATGTAGATCTGTGCAGTATACATATAGGTACACTGAGTTGATAATACTGGAACTTTTTAACTTTTTTTACTTGAAAACATCGGAAAAAATCAAGCCGCCTAGGAGCATTTATCAAGAAGCTGCCTAATCCCTTTGAGATATGTATGTATTTTTCCTTTTTAGAGTAGGTACTACAGAAAAGGCCACAAAGGCATATAGATATATCTTTTAAGGATATCTTTGTACTCGTGCGCAGCCAGGGTGGGTCATTAGTCGCAACCAAAATATGGCTACCGTTCGACGATATTATGCTTGCAACACGCAAAAACTGAATACAATTCTATTCTTAAGTTCAGTCTTAATTACAAATTTAATTCGATTAAATTACATTATAAAGTTTCTAGGTACTCAGTTTCTACTCTAGAATATCTATCAACAGATCCATTCATTTATCACGATTGTTTTCCATTTCAACCTTTATAATATTAAATTTTTAACAAACCCATTATTGTTTTCAATGTATAAATATTTTTTTAAAGATATACCTTACTTAGAAAGAAAAGATATACCTTACTTAGAAAAGATTACCTTACTTAAATCAAATGTATAATTTATATAATTTTTATAATTTATCAAATCAAAGTGAAGATTTTTAGTCATCAAAATCTGTGGTGTCTTAAATAGCAAGACGAAGTGCTATTCAAAAATATTTTTATATTAGGTACTTATTGATATTAAAATTGTTTATTTGCATTATTAAAGATTATAATAGTCACTCTATCCCAAAAGCATCCGCCCTATTTTCGCATTTCCTTTCATTGTCGGTAAGTTCAACATCAGTTGTTACCTATAGCTACAAATTGAAGTAAGCAGAAAATTGATAAAATATAATATCCAGTGTACCTACTTCAATTGCAGCCCAGGCAATACTAGTGTCGTCTGCACTTTTCAAGAGCAAGGCTTTGTTCTAGATACACACGTATCCGGGCATTTATAACATGATATCAATGTAACAAGATATACTACCTAACACTGGGACGCATAAAATATTTTACCGCCAGACATACCATAATATTAATTACATCACATTATCATTATCCATCAAATACAATAAAAATGATAACATTACGTAGCAAAAGAAGGGAAAACCAGCTAATTTTTGTCTGCTAAATCTGCTAACTGCTGATAGAACTTTGAAAAAATGTGGATCATTAGATTGGGTAATTTCTTAATTATTAAGGTTATCATTATGTTATAGTGGACGTAATCTATATTATTATATCTTAGATTTAGGGCTTGATAGAGACCACATTCATTTGTCAATTCGCGACTAGAAATCCCGTTAGAAGTATAAATGGTGACAGGTTCAAGATCACTGTATAATCTAACTATGTTTTCATGGTCATCTTATATATGTCTATAGTATGTAGAAAACGTAGGACGAAGTTCTGGATAACTTGGTCATCACGAAGGAGACACACTATGCAATAATATAAGCCACACGCATGATAAACTGAGGTGTATCTAATTCCTTATAAAGGGAGATTCTTGTGCATTTATCTGTGTTCATACTGCTTATAGTAATGACTTTAACTTCTTAACGGTGTTCTGTAATAACACATGAGAGAACATCATAACTGAAACATGGGTCGCAGTGCAACTCACTTCTGTCCTTACGCTGCTTAAAGGCACTCCATAATGGCATGTGGATAATACCGGGATCATATTCATTTAATTTTGCTAGGGCCATAATCACCCGTCCAACCTCCCCGACGGAATACACGTCGATAACTTACAACTTGCAGATGTCGTTGGAGGTTAACTACCCGGAAAATACGACAATCATCACTGCCCTCCCGGATTATTGTGACTCAGCATAATTGATAACACAAAAAAGAAGATCAAGCATCAGTCACACCCGCGGTAAAGTGCAAACTTGATACCTAGCTAGCAAAATAACATAACAAAAAAGTTAACTATAGATACTATTTGCGCTGTAGCATGGTGCGGGTGACAGTTTCAATAACGTTCCGTTTCATCATTGAAAGTTGCCGCGATTTACAAATTATGACTTAATATTTCAGCTGTACCACATTCATAATATATGAAATCATTAATAACTGTAGTAAATTAAATTAAACCCAACCAGAATGTTTTAGTCTACAATTAAAATCAAATTGAAAGAAAAGTTAAGCAAAGTGTTATGCGTATAACGTAACGCATAGTAGTACTGATGACAGATGTGAGCGTCATATAGGCAACTGTCACCCGCACCATGCTACAGCGCAAATATTAGAATTCTCAAAGGAAGCCACCCGAACCGTGGCAACACAAGCAGAACACTTTGACGCACGAAAACGAAGAAAAGCAATTCTGCGATTCGAATTCGCATCGCATGAATTCGCAGTTTTGTGTTTCACGTTCGACCATTAGGAGGCGTTCCGTCATCGCTGATCTCATAAAAACTGTGCCCATGTAGGCGCACATTGAATTGTATTTAGATACCACCCTCTATGGCAGCTAACAGACTGTCAAGAAACAATCAACACAATGAGGAAGACACTTTTATAACAATAGCATATTAATATTTATTTTGACCTAATTGTCACCTGCTAATTCAAACCCACTAATGCATTTGATACTAATTTTCCAAATAAATAACCGAGAAACCAGCAGACAGCCATTTGAAATTAGGTGGATACTGCCACCTATAGATATCAATAACACCAAAAGTTTCTCTACTCGTTGCCAGCCAAGAAGGAAGAAAGGTACTCGCAATACTTTGCTGCTAGCTAAATGTATGCAATCAGTGTTCTATCCACAACAATCTACCGTCTTTCAATTAAAATCATGAGCAACATAGCAACCAATTACGAATGTTTCTGAATGGTAAATTAGACGTGATTACTTAATTTTAATACAAAGTACGGTAAAAAATATAACAGTTCACAAACAAGGTTAAAAGACGATAGATTAATGCTTCTAGAACTTGTATAGTAGTAGTGTAGTAGCAACATCATTTCGAATAAAGAAGCTATCCAGTTTATCTTGGCCGACCCGATTAGTTCACGCTGCACGACAACCATGATTAAATACAGGTCCTGTACTACTGTCAACGAGGAACGTTGTCTAAGCTAAGAAATAATAAAAAAAATATGACTGAATGAAAGAACCACCAGATAAAAGCGAAGGCCGTATTCGGGCTGCTTAAAATACTGACATCACTCCTATGCCAACTTAATTTTATCAACGTAATAGTCGACAGAACCCAGCTTTGCTGGCTGTTAGTGCTTGGCGTATTATATTATCGGTAATATTAAATTATTAATATTAATACTGGGAATATTCATCTATCCTGGTTGACAAACCAGCCTTGTTAGCGATCACCCCCTCTCCAGTCATCCACCAAACAATTCGTCGTGTTCCAGGTGGGGGCTTAATAACCAGGAGTTTATTTCTTTATTCCCTCTCCATTCTTAGCCGACAACGCATCGCCTTTGGCGTAACTAATGTCCATAGGCAATGGCGACCATCTAGCTAGTAACAATAAGAGAAACCCCTTGCAAGCACGTAAAATATATCAAACAGAACAAGTGTAAATAAAAAATTGACACTATCACACTTCATCAATCTTTATGCTTTGACTGGCGAGATAAGATCTTTCATAGTTAAAACATGTACAAATTCTCCTCAGCAAAAGTATCGCGTATCGCTTACTCCTTTGCAATGGAGGGCAAGTATTGTCGCTGACCTAAAATGGATCGCTTTCAGTGCTACGTCACATCGCGTGCCCGGCCACTACCGTGCGCTCCATCATACAACCTAATAGGCTATTGTATTGTTCTACCGACGACAATCCTTGCATTCTGCTAATCTTACGACCACTGCCTAGTTGAATCGAGACTAATCACGGTCGAACAATGGGATAACAAAATATCAAATACAATAGTTGAATTATTGTTCGTTCGTCATTGAAATGAATAAGTCGAAAAATTGTGTAAAAACGCACGCGAGTTCTATTGACAGACGAAATCAGTTAACGTGGGAACTGTAACCAATATGAAATCTATTCATGACAGACTAATGGCTGTTCCCAATATCCTGTCTATAAATAATCTTCAATAACGTAGCAATTGTCAAAACTCTCATACATAACGCAACGTCTTCGGCCGACAACATCTCCAAGTACATAATATGCCTTTTGTATTAGTATTGTCCATGGGGAACATCATGTGCTTTGCCTGCTCGTTAGATGACATTACAAATAAATAATTATGGACGTGTTCTACTAAGCGATCACAACGCTCAAAACATTACTATTTCTGCAGAAAAAGAGTTGATTTGATTTGCTTGAGATCGCGCAGAGACATCATTGGTGACATCTGACATCTATCACATTCAAAGCGATAATCTGTATTTGTTTACAGTGTCGGAGGTTGGGGTCGGGTGACCGGAGCACAGCGCGACCGATGACGCGTGACGTGACCGTGACGGGACCTAGGACGAGCGTCCTCGCCGCGCTGATCGACCATAACGACGGTAACGGTCACACCAAGCGCGAACTTTGTGACTACGGGAGAATAAAAGAAAACGTCAAGTTTGAAATACTGTTCGTCATCTATCAACGTGATACGAAAATAACACAGCCATACTCACCATGACTGGCGACGTTACAGAACCAAATATTTTGTATTGAACTGTACATCGCTAAGTTACTATTTTCTGTAACTAGTCGAACGAGCAGACAAGCCACCAAATTGTAAGCCACCATAGGTATCATCGACGTGTTGTCAACCGAAAAAGAAACGGAAGACCTGCATTTTCTCTACTCTCTCCGACAATGCGACCGAAACAAGACAAGTATAAAACATTTCATGACGAATTTTAGAACAACATGCCACCATAGAGTACTGAGATTAAACGGTGTGGTAGGTTCTGAGCACAGCGATCTGCAAGTTCTGCAACCAAATAGTAGCTCGCCATAGCCTCTTCCGTTGTTCAGGATGGTTCAACAATCATAGGAGGTTGGCTTGGGCTTCAAAAATAACGTAACCTGTATACCTGTAACCTCATACATTTCAATACGAGAGATTAGCCAGCAATGTGGCCATGACGACCAGGGGCTCTGATTTTGAATCGCTCGTGTAGCGGCGAGCGATCGTATTAATTCCTCACAAGATTAATAGCAATATATTTAATTTAAAAATAACGCACCAGTAGGAATTGAATATGCGAAATAGCAACGCACTCGTATTAAATAAAGGGTGTCCTTAGAGACGCCACCGCCGACGTCGCGTCCGAGACAATGAGTATTCGGAAATGCATATCAAAAGCCCGAAGGATGCAATTCTCACGGGAATCATTTTAGATATGATGTCATAAGGCAACGGCCGGCGGAAACGGAGGGGATACAGAGCGTTGTAGTCATAGCCTTGTACATTGAATTTATAAATACACAAGAAACAAATAAAGTACGAGTTGCAGTGGTACACGCGATTCCACAATTTCATCATCGCAACCCATAACTGTCACACTTCCGACAGATATCGGTTGTAGCTTGGCCGCTCTTCGGGACTGTCGTCGCACACGTGGGAAATCACCCTTTGCCAAAGATAAACATGCAAGTCCTGAAAATATTAGTGAACATAACATACATTTAGGCGTAAGGCAGTGTTCCGCAAACATTTTTTGTTCAAGGCACTTCTACGATATCAGGTAATTTTAGTGTTGCTCCATCAATGATAAATCTATCTTTAATTTTTTTTTGACTCAGTATAAATTAATATATAAGGCGTTTGGTTGAGCAAAGGCAATTGAATTAGCTATTTCTCATTGACTAATGGCCACGATACGCCAGTATGCCTTGGTATACACTTTGCGAAACACTGGGGTAAGGAACTCCTTAGATTCAAGCTAACCTCCCATTCATGCGTTCAACATGCTCATTGTGTACTCTGCTATGGCTCTACTGAACAGTCCCTTTCATTGGAAATATCTGGGTTCAGTACCAGCCGACAGTTCTCCTGCATAGCGGCAGCGAATTTTCCCGCCTTGCCACCTTCATTTCTCATTAGCTATTCAGTCGTTTCTCGGCTAATTACATAAAAAAAACATACATCAATCACAATTACTCAAACATGTAACAATAAAAAAAACTAAGATGTTTTTCGACGTGAAACAAGCTTATTAACATTTAAAATTTTAATATCCGTGATTATTAAATATTTTAACGCATTCTTCCTCAACAAAAACATAGCCTAGGCACAGTCGCAGTCACGAAACACGACTTAAAGCATTACTGTGTATATTATTGCCACGGAAAAAATAAAGATATTATCTACCAACACGACAAGTGGACCAAACAAGAATCACAGGTTATAAATATTTACTTGTACTGAAGTCACGAACCAGACAGATGCACAACACCTAATCGAGATCGAATTGTCCTACCAGAGCGCAAAACTTTGTAACGTTATTTGCATATTTACATCATGTAATTTTTAGTTCCGTAACACTATAATTACAAGTAATCTTGATTATCTTGGTTTTATTGCATTAAGTACAAAAACATCTAAATATTAATTAAGTACTATTTATAATAAATCTTCCACGCCAACTTTTGTGTTTTTTGCCGCTGGTAAAGACCAATTTACTTGCACACAGAGTATCGTTAACATTAACCCATATCTATAAGGTACAAATATTTCAAAAATATTAAAGTAATATTGGGCCCAGTTTCAGTGTTTCAGTTCCATAATAACTCAATAAGAACAGATACAGCAACGCCACCTGATGTTAAATGGCCACCGTCGCTCATAGACATCAATAACACAAAGCATCACCAATTCGTTCCCAACTTCCCAGTCTAGATTATCATGAAAATATGAAATATAAACTCTGGATGTCCCTCCGAAATTTACAAAACAAAATCTACATAATGATGACTACGAAATGATTCATATTTCAATACATATATTGCAATTACGTATAAGTTTAGTGAAAAAAGAAACCTTGAACTACAGAATCGGTTTCTGTCAATCAAGGCTGTTAAATATAGGAGTTTGAGTAATTGAATTGAAATTAATATCCAATAGGAGCTATAGAGTCAGATATTGTGTGACGACCCTGTATTCTAGTTGGTAGTGACCGTGGCTCCCAAGCGCGACCGGACTGACCGAACGGATGTAATGATCCTTGAACGATATTATGGTTGTAAGAAGAGCCGGATTCGACCCCGAACAGGGCTCACACATGACACACGGGACAGAAGAATCTATGTTTCTTAGAAAGGGTTCGATCCGTTATAATGAAATCTATGCGGTTTGAATAAATAAGTGCGTAAGCATTCATTACAAGCTTTTATTTAGTTTCACCTGTTATAATACAACTTATAAACCTGTATTATTAAAATATGCGTATGTCCTCTTATCTATCAGTACGGATAGACCTTTGCGATTAACTAGGTGTGTGTTTAAGTCAATAGTGAAAGGCTTCTTTTAAGTTAACACACTTTTCCATCCAAAACTACATCGCCAGTTACCATCTGGTGAGATTGTAGTCAAGCATTAACTTGTAATAAAAAGGATGATTACTTACTAACTTATCATTGTAAGGTAAATCACGAATCAGTAATAATCACAAATAAGTTTATGTAGCCATCATAATAATATTTTACACAGTAATTTAACGTAAAGTACCATACCAGAATAAACTGGGCACGCTTTGTCCTAAGTTTGCCTTTGAATACAAACTGTTTTAACACCCTATAAAATGGTACCTACCTAGTTCTCAAGGCGCGAGTTTTACAAACATTTGCTTGGTAAATCACAAAACAAACTAGCATGCAGTTTACTCGTAATTAAAGGATCACAACAGCCCATGAATACTTATTAGGTGTTTATGAAACTTTAATCACAACTGACCTTTGAAGTTTTAACTGTAATTCCAAATTCAAACAAATTTATGGTATACCAACTTCCGCGAACAGCAATTTAGATACGGGTAATTAATTAAACTATTGATGTGATGTATTTTATGTTAGGTCTTTAGTGCATATTTTATAATACCTACATTGAACTTAACCAAAAAAATACCTTCAATAACTACAAACTGAACTGGCAAATGTAGTTAATATGGCCAGGGGCGGGCCTAGGGTGGTGGAAGCCATCATCGGGGGGCGCCGAATTCGAAATTTCATTTATCGACCGACACCGACAATCTTTTGAGCGCGCAAAGGCAACGGGACACAATCAACACATGAGCATTAGCAAAATTTTTTTTGAGAACAGCCACTTGAGAGATCTTGCTCCTGCTAAAAATTTAGCTAGGTCCACCACTGCATATTGACCGATACCACCAGCATATCCACAACGAAAATAATTATATCGTGTGAACATACTCCCAGTATGATGTGGGTGTCTTCAAGACGGGAGTGAATAATATGCTTTTACTTATATAGTGCGCTCGAGATAAAGGACTTCATTGCCACTTACCATCAGGTGGGATTGTTGTGAAGCTTTAAGTTCAGAAATTTCGGCCGCTAACCAGACAAATTATGTCATAATTGAATAAATTTGAACCGAAGAACAGATAAGCCAAAACTCTACCTGTACCCACCAGTCACAGCCATAGCAACAGCAACAAGTAAAATATTATGAATGATTACAATCATAACCACGCCGCGTTTAGCGATAACGTAAGATTGTATCGCTGTAAACATTAACTCATAACTGTTAGGACGACCATTCACGAACGCGGAAACAGTACACATGGTAGCAATACGCAAACAGAACATGAATTTAGTTTACATATAAACCGCTATGCGGGCAGACAAAAAAGTTGCCAAACATGACACACGCATAATCGTATTGTGCCGCGCCTCTTACAAATTAAAACATGTGTTTTAAATTTCGACCCAGTTGCCTGTTCAAAGCCGGCCGAACCGGGTCGGAGAAGTTTCGGCGAGGTGAGCGACCTCGAAGCGCGAACATTCCGGTTAAGGCTTATCACTACGTCACTATGATTTGATTTGAATAGAATAATTAGCAGTGTTTTTAGTTGTCAGATATTGACAGTCAATTCGGAACTACACTAGATGTTCAAAATTTATAGAAATGACCTGGATTTTCTGAAAGCGGTTTTAGGTTATGTGGTTAGATAGAGGGTCCATCCATGCTTCAGTCGAAATCAATTTTCTGTGCACTTTACTGGAAACAGACGAGGGTATTGCTCTAGGTCTCCCTTGGCTGGTAGGCTTCATACAACCGATTTTAATGCCACCGGTGCTCGTGCATTGTACTCGTTTTTTATCTAGCTAATAAGTTACCACTCTCCTTTCTAGAATCAATCTTGTTTGTTTTCGTTTTTTACGTGTTTCGGCTGCTGTATCAGAGAGAGGGCAATCGGTAATTGGTAATTCCCACCTTTAAATATTTTCAAAATTTTAATATCTTTAATATAAAGAATGTATGTAGTGCTGTAAGATACCTACTGTACCACGGTAATCACATATAAATTAGATGGTCTATGCGTATCTTTTTCTGTTGACTAAATTAATAAAAGTTGACTTTCCACACACTAAATTCCTTCGTGTAGTATCTGGCGAAGGCCACATTAGGTCGGGTAAATGCACCGAAGACTCCACAAGTAATAATAAAAGGTTAAATACTTTATAGTAGTCTTGAAAATATTTAGTGGTCAACGACCTTGCGCAATTATAAACGAAACAGTACCTACCAGTTAATGTAATCTATCAACACAAGTTTAAGTTCGAGGGCAACATGCAAAATTCAACAGAACAAATTCAATGACTCATAGGTACTTATTGAACAGGAATGTTTCAACAATACAATTAGAGACACAAATTACAAAAGCTAAGACTTTATTGTATTCCTTAGCGTGTAAGTAAATGACTCGGTTAACGACGCGTAGCTACAAAAATATTGTAACTCAAATAATATCAAGAGCCTCTACGTAGAGCCTCTACGAATATTCTTATCCCTGCTACGTTCCAAAGAATTTTTTTATATAACGTGACAAAAAGTAATCTTAATATTCTTAATTATCTTAATAAAGTATAAATAATCTTAATTATCTTAATAAAGTAATCTTTTCATATAGATTTATTAAAACAGATAGTTCTCGTAACTAATAGAATATGAAGATAGAGTAATAAGTGCTAAAAATGTTTTTGTAATTCATTTGGACGCCTCGTCTGTAAAATACATTTTTAAAAATTTTTTATTTACCACTTAGGATATATAACATTAAATGACTCTAGAATAAAGATGTTCAATTGAACAGGCACGTTTTCTTAACGTAGCCTTTAACACAATGAATGTAATTTAATCTAGCTCGCCTTGTATAAGGACAGTGTCAGTTGCTAACAGATTGAATAACGGATGTCCAAAGCATGTTATGTAGGCATCTACGTAAGTTCTACTTTTCTTCGTAGTGAAATGTGAATTGATATATTACCGAGTACTAGCTTTATATGAACCTCTCCTACTTCCGGAATTCCTCTTTCCTTGACAAAATCTTTGATAGCTTAAATATTACAGTTAAGGTCGTTTCCGTATAACAGATATTTTTAAATATTTTCTGCCTAAGCGCAAAGCACACAAGCACACCTCGCCAAGAGATAAAATCAAGGCTATGGAATTATATTTGTGTTCCTTTTGACGTATTTAAAGGTTTCCAATTAGCCAACAAATGCCTAAGAACACACCGTAAAAACAAACAATCAAACCGTTACTAAAACAAAAAATATTCTTAATACTTTGAATACACAATTATAACCTGCTATACAACCTGTGATTTAAAATATAAAATTTTAACAATGGAAAAATTAAAAAGCAAAACATATCTCAAATTAAAATGTTATCAATCTTACATCGCAATAACTTTATGAATAAGGGCCTAATGAAATGTCTTATTTTTGGTTTAATCCATGCCATAATAATTTCATCTCATTGTTTGCCAATTTATACTACTTTGGTACTAATATATTATCAAAGCACGTAGAAATATCCCTGTTCGCCCTAGTAGCCACAAATCGATAGAAAATACTCTCCAGAAATTAGATAGAGAAGAATATAGACAAATGGTTGGCGTCTATCGTACTCATACAAGAAAAGGAGCAACTTACGCCAATGTGAATCCCAATTAAAAAATGGAACATGCTCGTTTGCTACCTGAATACCACAAAAAAAACTGGTTAGGGTTCGACTTTTAGCATATACAGGAAACCCGCTGCTATATCTGTATTTTTTTTAAATTTCATGACATATTAAGAAAAACATTTCCTCTTGTTGGACAAAGTAGCTCGACTCTTTAGTTTAGTGGGCAATCGATGTGCTGTGGCCACGCTCACAAGTTGTCTATACTATTCCCTGTATACGCTCTAAGCATCGGGTAGCGTTACGTACTATCGCTCCCTAAATTGACAGTTAAACTTTGTGGAGACTGACCGACGGACCTCCAAATTACACATAACAGTTGCTTAGCGGAGTGACAAAAACGCACAAGGTCTCGGACAGAAGAGCCAGTGATTCATTTCCTAGTAGAAACGAAAAACAATTAAATGGAATTTATCCCACACCGAACCATGTAATTCTTGTAAGCCTAAATTGGAAATGCAGAAAGAGTAATCTTTCTAGTAACCGTTTCGCTTTGGGAATATGAGTAATATTATTATTAACAACTCATATAAAGAATTCTATACTTAATGCTTGCTATTTTTATATTAACAAACGATAAGCGAGCTGGCCAGCTGGGTCATAATGATAAGTGGCCACTACCACCCACGCCTGCCGACACCGGGGACTTCACTGCACCATCGCTAGCCGCAAAAAGATAGGAAAAACCACTTGTCAATGACCACGGAAACCAATCCAATTTACAGTGCAATAAAAAAATAATTGTACAAAACTGATTTATTTTTCCAAATTGTTCGTCTAATCAAATTGACAGTGTATCAAAACAAAAGGGTGCCAAATTTCCAGCTTTATTAATATTGCAGCGGGAATTGAGCGGGAATATAAGATTATGCTGTAAAATCGTTTTGAAATCATAAAACTTGCCTGAAAGGAATGATTTTTTTCTGTCTTAGTATTTTTCAACATTAAATTGATATACTTTTTATAGCATATTTTAGTAACAAAATTCATTTCAATGGCACGAAGTTATAACTCACAAAATTTACATGGTACGGCGTAAGATGTATTTTCTAATAAACGTTAAGTATATCGAGTAAAACTGAGAACCTCAGTACAGTATTATACAACTGAGTGGTTACTGGCTCACTTCCGATGACTGCACGTCAAGCTAGGTTAGTCAAGCGCGCCGAAGTAACAGTTCTTTTAATTTTGCTTTGCATATTATAAAATCATAATTTGTATTTCATTTCGATATTTCATGTCTTATTTTATAAAAACGTTTTATTGATATATTGAAACAACTAAATAACTATATAAAAATATTTTGAAAAACGTCACTGTGAAAAATATAAACACTACGCTTACAGTTTACACATTTCTGAAGAGATTGCATGGTGTAAAATGATCAGCTGAGATTGCTATGATTCTCTTATTATTGTACAAGTGATAAAATCATATTAACAAATATAAAATCTTCACCGATAACGGAACATTCACCGATAATATAAAAAATCAGCCTTCGGCAGTGATTCCTTCCTTGTGTTGTGATTTCTTCACAGTGACGTCGCAATGTTTACGTTTATCTTTAGATACTGTTACATCAGTGAAAAATATTCAAGATAACCACGTACGTAATGTGTAGCAAACGTAAATCCGCTCGTGTTGATAAATTACATACTTGACTCGAAGATGTCTCGAGGTAATGTTCTTTACGGCAACGTAATTTTTTACGATAAGTTATTCAGCTTTTAAACGGCTTCGATCGGTCACAACGAACTTCAATATTAAACGAGAACGAAATAAAATTGAACCCTCCGCGGAAGCGAACGATCCTCACATCTAATTCTACCGCAATTGACAATGATTTAGAACATTATCTAACGAGACATATAAAGATTGATATTGCCTTATAAGAGTTATAAGACAACGATGCATCATATACATGACATGCATCATTACACGTGCATTAACGTATACAAAAATGTACATTATCAACACAGTACGAACCCACCTTAGCATGCTACGCATTCTCGGCAATTTATAAATAAAATATTAGTCAACCTGCCACCACTAGAAAGAATTGACACTTACCGTCACAGGTAGCGGCCATGAACTTGCCGTTCGCCGAGAAGTCCATGAGTAATACATTGCCGGGATGACCCTTGAGATTCTTCAGCAGCCAAGGATGACTGAACTCCGTCTTCCCTTTCCATGGTGCTCGTTTTTTGGTTTTAGTAGAAGATCGGTTCTCGCTGGTGGTGATGTCAGACACCGCTTGGTTTCCTGTAACGTAGTAGCGCGATATCGGTAAGCCATGTTAATAAAACTTGAGGTCGCATCTTATACATCTATTGAGGCACGAGCAAAAATTCAGAGCAGATGTACTGATGAGTCTATTGATTACTCATTCGAGTGAATCATACAGAAGCTTATGTGAGGAGTTATGTTTGGTACGCAATACCGACACATTTACTTTATGTGAATTCCTCTACAACGTACAGAAAATAACTTTTTTATTTATTTTCGATTCCTTAGGTTCAAAATAGCTCCTAAATTACCACGAAAAGCTAGATATCCGCTCCGATTTATGGTCTCCCCTACTTATCGGCTTGCGCTTAAGACATTATGAAATTAATTGTGGGAGTCTCTTCGTTGTTCATAGTTGTTAGGAGTTGTTACGGTTTTGTTCTTATCGCCACAGACACAAGCTTTTGTGGTATGTATGGGAAGAATGGGGAGTTATGTTGTCTCTAATACTACATAATTTGTCTCTACGCATACTTTAAACTTTTTAACACAGAATGAGTCGAGAGTGTGAATAAATACATACTCGGATTACGGCAATGGATTACGGTAAATATAACGGCTTACTCATGTCATAGTTTATACGGATAGGTCCGAAAATAAGTAGAACGTAACGTAGCAGACTAGATAACATTTTTCTGGATAACATTTCGTACCGAGTAAGTTCAATAGCGAGAACTGTAGAATATAAGTAGTACCTATATGTGATAAAGTAATGTTTTATCATAGTTCTTCATAATTATACTACTTTTATACTCGTAAACATGCTTACAACCAGGTTATAAAATGTTCGCAACAAATTACGTAATTTACGTCAATACTATTAAAATGGGCAATTGTCGAGTACGGTCGAGCAATATTCATATTTTCATATAACGTGACTTATCTTTTTAACGTTTTCCATATCGATAATTTTATTTCTTCACGTTTTGATTGTTAACTTTACACCGCGTAACGTAAGTGCGTTTATGTAAAGTGTAAGTTGTCCACTTTCACTTCTCTTGTTGTTAACTTTTTCCGCCAACATCTCTCGCGGGTTGGTGCCAATTTCAGAAAATTTATTGTATAGACAGCACGAAAGAAATTAACAAACCGATTTCTGTGCATGGATAAATTGATATGATTTGTTACAAGTAATCGTAACGATTACGATCACTCCACGATTACACAAATATGATATCACTTGAGCATAACACGATACAATGTTATACATACAATCGCTTACATTTCGACGCATGTTACTGCAATGAATCATAATTACGTAAATTTTAATGATTTGTCTCCGGATATGATATATGTATGAGATTATGACTATCACTTTCAATAGAAATAAAAACACGCTCAATGTTTGTATCGTAGTATAATTACAATATATTAATAGGTAGCGATTTTATACATTTATTGGCTATTGTATTTAATAATTAAGTATGTGCAATCATTTATGTTTTCTTTGTTAAAGAGGATTTTATTGTTGTTTCTATTTTTTGAACTAACAATTAAATTAATACTATATTATTTAAAATTATGAAGGCAAGAACTACTCACTAAAATTTTGGATGATTCCAGTTTGCATAAAAGCTTCAGTAGTAAAATATTAATGGTAAAGGTTACTAACAACTTACAAAAAAACTTACTTGCGAAATAACTTATTAATTATGGAAATATTCTATTCATTTTTTTTAACATGATATACTTACAAACAAATAAAATAAGAACAGCAGTAGAAAATATCCTGGCGATGTCTGGTTTGAAAAAAAAGATAGTCTCAGTATCAGATGACACTGTGTATAAAATTGTACCAGATAAAATTATTCATTGGCATGACCATAATGCCATATTTAATACTGACTATATATTTATTTAGTACTGATGTCAACAATTGATTCGGTACTTTATAAATGCACACTATTCTTATAATGTAATAATCCATTTAACTGCATTACAATAAGCTTCTGTAGATCATATTATAATGTATAACATATTATAAGTCCTATAAAGAATGTCTGCAGAGGTTAATACAGTATGTACATGTTTGTAGTAAAGTTCATAAACTTTATAATCTCCATAACAATTACATGTTTATGATGCAATGTTATGTTTTTAACCTTCACACCAACTGAAACCATAATATTTTTGTCACACTTGGTTAACAACTAATTTGTTTGTATAGATGTGACTTAACATTGCTCAAGACAAAGATAGTAATAAATTATAAGATCATTTAATAAACATGCATCATTTAATAACAGTTTAGAAAAAAATGGTATCTGTAGATTTATTTAAATTTATAACTAGTTTGATAAATTTATTTATGATAACATTTTTTTTATTAATGTATAAATGAGAATATTTGTTGCCATGCAGTTGTAGTCTGTGCAGGACTTTGTTGCATTAAGTACTGGTTATTTTTGCTATATTGCCACTATCAATATTAATTAATTACTCAAACTAAGATATTTCCCAGCAAAAACTAGGTTGGTTTCCTGTTAAATAGCTTGACTCTGAATCAGATAATTTTTCTACAAAGCTACTCCAATTCTTATATTACTAATATTCCACTTTATTCATAGAGCAGCATGTGCCTTAAAACACACTGTTGACTGCATGCATATACATTATTTATTTTTTATTTATTATCAATATATTATATTGATAATAAATATATTATATTGATAATAAATAAATTGGAGATGCTGCGTACATGACTTTAATGTTTATTTGGAGACAACCAAAGCCTAGTTGGTAGTGACCCTGTCTGCAAAGCAAGGGGTCCCGGGTTCGATTCCCGGCTGAGGCAGATATTATTGTGACAGATAAATATTTGTTCTCGGGTCATTGGTGTCCATGTGTTATTATTGTTATCCATGCATACTGACCACTTACTTAAGTGGTCAGTGTATCCATGCCACCTGTAACACAGGGAATATGAGTGTGTGAGCGTTTATTTATTTATCAGTATTTATTTATTTTAATCATATTATGTATACTTTTCTTAGTCATTTTATAAAAAGAGCAATATGGTCAATTTTAGAGGTAAAGTATAAAAGTAAGACTTTATTTTAAAAAGCTTTCATTATATAATTATAAAGACGGGTTAGAGGACAGAATAACAGTTATGTTTCCTAGGACGGGTGCAAAAACCGCAAAGATAAATGAACTCACGAGGTGCTATATTCGCGGCGCGCCAAATTCACGTGGGACACATTCTCGAAGTAATATATTTCCCTGTATGAAAACCTAAATTTTACTTAAATTTAATACATACCATTTCAAAAAAACCCACCTGAATCGATGTCAGTTTCGTGCTTTTCTTCTTCGCTTTTATTGCTGCCGAAAATAGTCTTGTATATAAAGTGTAGTATTACACATGTTATTCCTGTTACTCCGATAATTAAGTATATGTTCTGACTGTGATCAGCATGAATTTCTTCCATTTTCACTGAATAATATACAATAATTCAGCCGGTACAATAAACTTCAGCACTACGATACAACACCGAATAGAATAGTCACGCGGTAACAAAATGACAAATTCACTCCATCCGACAAAATATATTTACTGAATGAAATCAAATCAAACAGACTGAACTGAAAGACGGACTGATTGACTAACTGAACTACAGTACACTTGTCGACCATAGAGAACTTTGTATTGACTAAAAATAATAGAGTACTTTAGTGTGTACAAAGTAAATTACACATACATAATATAATTATTGAGGACGATCATCATTATGAGACAAGATATTAATATTGTTAGAAAAAAAATTGCAATACATCAATTTGCAATATGGTACGAAAGGTTATTTTTAAGAAAAACAAAAATCTGTTTAGATGAACACAATATACTAGAAAAAGCAAAACTTACGCCAATGACAGTGAAAGAAATGAGACAGAATTTTACCATGTTTCGTTTCACTTTGCGGGCCGATTTATTCAGGGAAAGCACCGTTACAAAGCGGACTTGACAGCTGATCGTCGAATTAGTCTTTTTGCACATACAATTGTACTTTCTCGTGCTATCTCACCATTGATTTTAAATACATAAACATAATAATTATATTATCTCACGTTGGCTACGCTCATCAGATGTCTATATCGTTCTCTGTTTACGAATGAAATTGTTGCACAAATAAATGTTGCTGTAACACATGTACATTACATTACATGTACACCACAGACCACTTCACCAAATGTATACATAAAAGACATGTCAAGTATCATTTCGACGCCCCCGGGGAATAAAATGGTTATGCGCTATTACCACTATTTTAATGTTTTTGCATTTTCGGCATCTATGGGTAGAAATACACCTACTGATTTTTTTTTAGATTTTTTGACAGAAAATTCATAAAGTAATAACAATTTTTATTTTTATTCTACGGAAATCATGTAACAAATTCTTCCCGTAAAAACATCGTAGTCGTTCATTATGGAACGAACGCATGTCGCGAGAAATCGGTAAGGCATTATACGATTTTATTCACGTAAATAAATTGATAACTCTTTTCAATAACATGCTTTACCTAAATTAGTTTGGTAAATCTTGAACGGTAAACGTATATTACTGGTTTATTATTGACATGAAAATTGAAATTTTTATGAATTTGAAAACATGTAGTAATGTGATACTATTTCCAAAGTCGTTATATAGCTATACGAAAAAAGACACTGGTAGCTTTTACAAGAACAAAATCGTATTAGTTTATTACAATTACCATTCATTCATGAAAATACTGTAGAAAAACATCGTAATGTAGGGATATAGTTTTTATGATATTACAATTTCACGAGAATAAAATCGTTATGTGCCGTTACTTAGGATACACTTAAATATAAAATCAGTATTATACATCTTTCGTAATAACTTTAAAAGTATACATTATATATTTTTTTATTATAGCTACTTATTAAGAAAAAAAAATACTGAAAAAAATGATGTATTGTGTGTTAATATAGGCCGGTTAGTTTATGAGCTAAAACAGAATAACAGTTTATTGCTCGTCCTGTAAAATTTACTTTTGTCTATTACGATTTTATTCCCCGGGGGCGTCGATTTATCTATTTAAATTTATTCAATGGTTTCGCATGATGTTTGAAAACTTAAAAAGGCAGGCGGACGGACGGACGGACAGAAAGATGTAACTCCAAAAATTAGAAAATGTCTAGTTTGTACGTATTAATGAACACAAACGAAGTGGAAATTCTTTACGACAAATTGTTATACGTTTAAACAGCGATATGGAAAGAAAAGTTAATCTATGCGTTTAAACGACATATCAAAAAGAAAGAGCTGCTTTTTTTTATTATTTTACTTTGACTCCGACTTCGACTTTGAAGCCGAGTAATACGAAATACTGTAATAAATATGTGATCTCGCAGATTAAAATTTAATCTGTGAGAAAATGCTCTAAAATCCCATAGATGTAAGTAGGTATGCATTTTTCACTCTGTTTAAACGTCCCTTGCTTTTAATTTCATTGACTTTTAAAATCATAACGATTTTAAAGAACTTTCAATTCAAAAATTTTTTGAAGTCTATATCGTTAACAAAGCATAGTAAACATTTTGAAAATACAATCCAATCATGCCATTAAAAATAAAATTCTAATTTGCTTCTACTATTATGACATTACATTTTCTCTATGGTACCCAAATTTCTACATCACGTAGCCGCAACGTTTTTTACAAAATGGGCTTAGCAATTTAAATAAAACATCATAAAATACAAAAACAGCATAAAGATGCCCGGTCGTAGCCGAAGCGCCAGGTAAGCGTGTATTATATTACGAATTCCGTAACAATATGTGTGAAATATTCTTGTCGGTACGATTAAATAATTCACTACAAACCAATAATGTTTATTATTGTAAAAGTACATAAGTATGTACACTACAAACCAATAATGCTTTGCCTATTATTGTAAAAGTACATTGTTAAGGAACCAACGTTCAATTTTATCTAATCATCCGTACATCAAGCGATTAGCAAATTAGCAATGCCGATAGCCATAGAGTAACTTATACATAGGGTACCGATAGCCATATTAAAGCTGTAACACACGCTCGAACTTGGTCCGGCGGACCAAATCCAGCCACCAAATCCGTTCTCGCTACAGTCGACCGGTTTGGACACTTTGGACAGTTGCTTCATGTACGCCTTCAAGTGCACATGGTTGTCATCATGTCGTTGGATACAAAAATTATGGTCGTAGCGGCAACACTAGCAGCAACGTTACAGCCACCACGTAAAAAGCGGAAAAAAAGAAGAGAATGGGCGATGAATAATAATAATTATTAAAGATATTATATATTACGAGCTGTGCCCGCGACTTCGTCCGCGTAGAATTTAACAAAAAAAACGAATGTAAAAGTAGCCTAAGTTACTCCTTATGACATCAGCAATCTGCCAGTGAAAGTCCCGTCAAAATCGGTTTAGCCGTTCCAGAGATTAGCGCAAACAAACAGACAGACATTGTAAAAAAATATATTTTGGTATATGCACCGTGTGTACATCCCAAGCATTTAGTAAAAAGCGGTTATTTCCATTTATTCGTCATATCTTATATCGCGGCCGTCCTTCTTGGCCTTCCGAACACTAGTCGTAGTTTGTTCGGGCCAACCGTCCACACGGTCGGATTCAGTACGGAGCAAACCATATCCGATGTGCAAACTAGCGAACCGAGGCGGACTCAATTAATAATAATTATGTTCGCCGGACTACTCTACAAACGGTCAGATTTGGTTCAGAAGTGAACCAAATTTGTGGTCCGTCCGTACTAAATCCGAGCGTGTGCTACAGCTTTTAGATTAAGAAAATTTAGACTACACGGTCAGCCACGCCACTATACGGGTTATTTAAATACGCCATAATAATAAAAATAAAGTTCCTTTTTTATAATATTGTTTACCGTATATATATATTTATATTTTGGGAGGCCTCCATCATTAAAAATAACCGTATTAAAGGAGTAGGTTATAAAATACCAATTAAAATTTTCGGAGGTGACAACACTTGAATAGACTTACAGCTCTAATTATGGACGACTAGCCTAGAATTTTGTCACTTATATAATTATGTTTAGCGTATTACGCCCATCCCACGGGAATAATAATATAATTAATTTCATCGAATTTTATCAATGGACCACAGTATTTACCTAGGTAATTTAGTAGGTATCCTTCATATTAGACAATGCCATAAATTATAATTATGAATGATGGCATTGACATATAAGAACCATAGATTATTATAGAAAAATGACACATGCTTTTGACAGTTCTATTTTTAAAATTTCTAGAATGGTTCGGATAAAAGTTCATTCATATAAATCGTGTGACATTTGTGATTTAGTTCATTCGTTGACCTAAAGTAATAGCGTTCGCGAAAGTGACAAAAGACAGACTCAACAGACAGAATTCAGAAAAAATTTATACCGAGCAAGCAGATCAGCAGTATTGCAATTCAGTGCTTTAAAGAATTTTTAATCTTACTTAGATTGTGAATTTATTTAAAATGCCGCGCCGTGGACGTTCAGCAAGTCCGCCACCAGCCCCTCAAAGAAGGTAATTACATATTTTGGTTGTTTACTCTTTTGTTTTTGCCCTTATCATGCATTCACGCTTAACATAACCTATAATATTACTTTGTTTTCAGGGCTTCACCTCCGCCGAGTCACGTCCCGGCTCGTGCTCCTCCTTCCGCACCAGCACCGATGGCTGCCCAGCCTCAGCAGCCCTCTATGTTTGGTCAGATGGCTGCGACCGCCGGTGGAGTCGCAGTAGGATCTGCAGTGGTAGGTACATTACGTAACGTAAATATTAAATTTTATGCGCATTATTGTGGAAAAAGATAGGTAAAAAGACACGTTTTTGGTATTTTTTTCATTAATAAATTCGTTACGCAATTTCATATGAAATTTTCAAATTCGATGGCGGTAATTCACGTTAGGCAATAAGCCAATTAAATAATCACGTGATATGGTACGTTAAGACGTAGTGTCAGGAAGTTGTGAGTAAATGTTTGCACAATATTTTTTGAAATTCTTTAAATTCATTGTTATTGTTCCAAGTGCATAATTTATGTGTCTTAAGTGCTTTCGAATGTTTAAATTTTATTAACATGGCAATTCCAAACGATATTATCTGCCAATTAAGAAATGCATGCAGCATGCTTATGAAAATAAAGGCAGATTTGGAATCAATTAAAAAAAACAGTGCCTTAATGGCATTCAATTCCAAAATGATGTAAGGTATTTTTGGCCTATGATTACACAACTAAGTGCTTCACGTGTGCCAGTATAATTGTTTTACTTTTTAAGGGTTGTTCCTTTTTTAAATTTTTATTTGTTTCTTTTATTTTTATTTGAATAATGTTGCATAATTTATTATAGTATTTACATTGCATTTAATATTTTCATTGTAATGACCATGGTAATGTTAGATAAGTTACCACAGCAGTATTTTTTGTCATTAATTGCTGCAATTCTTGTGACAGATATATAATTTTGATGTCATAGATTGGTTATGTCATGACTTAAAGTAATGCCCATATTATTTATTTATTTATTTATTTAAATTTTCATGTACACCTTAAACTACAAAGGAAACAGTATAGGTAATATTGTACATAGGTCCTGCTTATTTCCTAAAGAAATCTCTATATGCCACATAAAAATTCTTGAGTGTGATCCTAAACGGGTGGTAGTTATCTAACCCATGCTCTCGTTTTATTTCAGGGTCATGTGGCTGGTAGCGCATTAACTGGATTATTTAGTGGAGGAGGTAGCAGCGAGCCTGCCCCAGCTCAACAACAGGCACCACCGGCTCAGGCCACCTACCAGCAGTTGCAGGGCCAGCAGCCTCAGGGTCCTTGTGCCTGGGAGATCAAGCAGTTCCTCGAGTGCGCTCAGCAACAGCACGACTTGAGCCTATGCGAGGGTTTCAACGAGGCTCTACGCCAGTGCAAAGTCAATAATCATGTTTAAATTAGTTTTCAACTTCCTAACGTGCCTCTGTATTCTTACATCTGAATATGATATGAATGAATAATTATGTTTCCCAGACTTCATACGTAAATAAATTATTATTATAATGCTTGTCTTGACAATTTGCAAAGATACATAATTAACAGGCAATTTATGAGGCACGAATAGTCATATTGGCGTCATTGGGATATTCATATTATTTTATTTTTAGTAAATTTATCAAGATTTGTTAAATATTGATTATTTAATTACTATTTACGTAATTAGTAGACTGTTAAATTACTAATATACATATACTGACATAACAAATTGTTGTTTTATTTCATCAAATCTCTCTAATCTCTATTAATATCTAATAAAGGTGTCTTAAGTTTCAAGAATTAGCTCAATTATGGTTACACTTCTTTTTTAAACACATGGTTCATTTGTATAATAATTAATTATATAGAATATTCTATATAACTGATTATTAATCTATATAATCATGTTATAAGAGTAAGAGTAATCATGTTTGTCATTTAGGATCTAGATCGAATCTCCAAGACGCTCCAAAGAAGTTTTATACTCTCGTTATACGGTCGTATTTCGGTGACTCGTTATACGGTCACTATTTCGAGTTCAGGCCCTGATTGGAAATGATTTTAAATTATTGTCAAGTGTAGTATTGCCATGAAGAATATGACTGCCAGGAATGCTCTAGTCCAAATAAGACCCTAGTATTCTTAATGCGTTTACTAGGATGTCCTGTGTCGTGCGTGCCATAGACACACAGAAATACACCCAGACCAAGAAAAGAAATTCAAAGTCATTCAAATTTCCGCCTCGCCGGTAATAGAACTCTGGACCTTTTGAACGCCAGTCCATGGTAACCACTGTACCGTATGGGATATCCTCAAAGGTATTTGTTTTTAGCGGTAGCCGGTCCCGGTACTCGCGGGCGGACCAGCACGCGCCAGCGCACCAGCCGCGCATCGTTGTGACGCCGATGCCTCGCCGCTCGATGTTCCGGGACGCCGCGTCCATTGCTGGTGGGGTCACTCTTGGCACCACTATGGTGAGTTGTTGTTAACCGAAACGTTTTCACAGTCACAGTCATTCCCTCGCAGTAGGATTTCCTTTGTCGCGGGTGGCATGGATGACTTAAGTAAGACATCACAAACCCACGAGTCCCACGACCCAACTAAGTAAATATTGTTCTGCCGTTTGAAATTTGAATGTAACATACTGTATGTTACATTCAAATTTCAAACGGTTGTTGTTGTATATGTGTGTAATGTATGTTACATACATTCAAATGTGCAATTAGGATAAATTGGATCAACAAACTAGGAGTCTCCTTGATTAACTAAGTATTTTGGGCGAGGGAAGATCTCCCTTGCTTAAAGCTTTTCAGGAATTAAGTATAAGTAGTAGGTACTTACTTTCATAACACAAAACCGTTGCTACATTTACGGGTTAAGTAAGTAATTTTAAGTCGTCTGTAACTGAGTAAGAAAACCACTTGGGAATTCCTTCCCAATTATTCTTTCGGTACTACACACGGTAAGGATATGACTTTCAAATACTGTTTGTGGAAACCAACTTCGAATAATTTAAATTTATCAACTGTGTCACAACTACAAAATTGTACCTAAGTATACTTACGTTACGTACTTATATACTTACATAAATTTAACTATAGTTTGTTGTACTCGTATGAGCTTCTTGGGAAGTATTGCCTACCTAGTAAAAATCAGGAACAATTGCTGTTACTTAGCATTGCAGCTCTGGTATTCTTCTTGGCAATTAGCACAGCTCAGAGGGAGTAAATTATCTAACTATGTATTTGTATTTACTCAGGGTCACCTGGCAGGCGAAGCGATTTCAGGTATGTTCTCGGGTCGGCGCCGCGAGGAAGTGGTGCAGTCCCTCCCGCAGAACTACCAGCTGGGCTCCGAGCCGAGCGGGCCGTGCGCCTTCGAGATCGCCCAGTTCCTTCAGTGCGCCACCAGCCATGACAACTTGCAGGAATGCGAGGCATTCAACCAAGCGCTCAGGGAATGCAAGCGACGCAACCGTATGTTAACATTAAAGTCATTCAAAACATGTAAATGTACAATAATTGTACACGTTTGGTCTTTGAACCCTAGAAATTCCGTAGGTTACTATGTCCGTCCGTAGTTAGGCAGCTTAGCTCAGAGGCTCTTAATACTAGAAAGCTGTAATTTGACTTGGTTATACATATTTATCAAGCCGACAACATGGTTTAGTAAAATCTTAAAAAGTCTCACTTGTTCTGTGTATCGGCATAATGACATTTGATTTTTTTTGTAACAACCGGCAAACAAGTAGGTAGGTAGTCCTTCTGATGGTGGACATTACCACAAATGTGATATGGACATCCATACCTAACAGCACGGAAATCTTTGACGCATGGCCAGTCAGTTCGCTTGCTTACCTATCATAATACATACCTAGGTACTTATGATATGATCATTTCAATGTTATAATGTAATATGTATATGAAATTTAGGAGGTAAGTATATGTAAAGCAAATTATTCGAAAAAATTACCGTTAGATTTTTCTAGACAGTGGCAAGTGCAAAAGAAATAAAATTGGCATTAGGGTTTGGTTCATTCTGTAGAATGACTCAATCTCTATAATCTAATCACGCCACTTATTTTCTTTCGATCTTCTGGCAAGGAGCTTCGCGTGCATAAATAAACGCGTGAATCGTTTCGTGATCCTCGTGTTCACGCATGGCTATTCACTATTTTTTTCTTCACTACCACCACAGAGTACTTTGTATTATACGGAAATGATTACTACTGAATACATAAGATACCTACTTCATAAGGAAATAAGAGACTTCATAAATTCATAATACTGTTATACACGCTCATACGTCTCCCTTCGCACGTTGACAGGTTTGGTCATCGATAATTTGTTAAGAGTTGTGTTATGTATACGTAAGGTATGTGCTGTTAATAGTTGATAGAATTATTACTCTTTCTTTAAATGAGAATCGATCACTCCACCACATGGTTCATAGTCAAAATTTTATTTTTTAAGTTTTTTAACGTTACGTTAGAACAATAATCCAGCATTGGTATAGTTCCAGATTGGTATAGTATGTATCTATTTAAGTACTTCATAATTGTTACGTGTATAATGTGTATTTTTGTTTTCAGGCTTGCCATAGAATTTATTGCCAGAACATCCCAGATGTATCAACCGTATATCCGAATGCATTACACACATATTTTATTTACCTACCTAAAATCTGTTTTATAGAATCGAAAACTGAAATATATTTTATAACTGACAAAATTGACTTTTATTGAAGTATTTCCCAGAAAAACATTTGTAGCCGAGTATTTTTTGATAAAATATTACACATCCGTTGTGTCAAACTAATTTACTACGTATACTTATTGCAGTTTAACTTCAATGTTGGTATGAAGGTACGTTGTTCGGGTCAAATCTTTTAAGCTGAATGACAACTGTTCCTATAATTAGTCACGGTTCAGTGTTAGGTCAGACCGAACAAAGGACTGTTGGGGGAGAATATCGAATCCACCTAAATAAAACAAAATGTACAGGTGTATACATATAAACTTAAAATTTATTTACACCTTACTGCATACATGTTGTGACGATTTCCGTATAAAGATCAGTTTGTAACTTAAGAGAAAGTAAAAAGTGTCAATACAAAAAACAATTAAGAATGGGTTCAATTTTAACATCAACCATTTTACAGATTACAGCACATAACAAAACTTTAATTTTTGTTGCAATGAAGAAATAATTTAATACGCAAATAGTAAAAAAAGAAAAAAGAATTAAAGTAGATATCTGTACATTGAAATCTTTGAATAATATACAATTTGGCACGAGAATTTACTGAACATACAATATGCTTAGAATTATAAACGGGCCAAACGATCAGGTAGCAATTTTTACATTAAGGTATCGTACAAACCAAACGTAATTGGAGCCGCGGTGTACGTAAAATCGGACTTGGGTTTTGCGTACAATACGTCGCTGTTGTGAACAAAAGGACCAGCTAGTTCGCGCGCACAACTACCCCTTAAATCCCAAATAAATAGAAGAATCAGCCGAGGCAGGAATAAATTTAGACAATGATGTTCAGCTAAATGTATAGCTAAATATCGGCCGCTATAGCCAATGTCAGCCACCACACATAGAGTTATGGCCTATTATCAGTTCGGTATAAAACAAAAACTGAATAAAAACTGAGCAACGCTCGCTAACATTCAACGGTTGAAAATACGTTTGGTCCGTACGACGCCTAATGCCACTGCAACTAAACACGGGTCTTTGGAATTGTTCGTTATAAAATATTTCATGTATGTACTACTGACCGAAAGTAACATTTCAACATAACGTCTAACAGTAATAAACTTGATAGCTATTCAACTGTGTAAAACTTGTATAGTTCGGTATCAATGAGAGGACTTCGGACGGCGAAGTCGTAAAGTCCAAGACTTAACTAACAAAATCACTTTGTGACAAAACAACCTGGAGTAGTAACGTGTAACGATAACTGTAGAACTCTTTATATTTTACTTTCTTATTGGTTAGTACATTTAATGTGAATTTATACTTCGGCAGGCATCATTTACACGATCGTTCTCAATATCGGTGAATATTATTCGATCCAAATTCGTCATTCGTCTTACTCATTACACATCATCTAATAGTAAGTTTTAACGCTTAAGCTAAATCAGTCTAATTCTTAAAGCGACATAATTATGTCTAACAGTAAAGCTTAAACGAATGCCATAATCGCACACACTGGAAATTTATACTTTGAAAATAAGGCCACTAGTTTTTAATTAATTTAAGGTTAAACCAGTCGTAAATTAAAATTTTTGTTAATACGATACCAAATTTACAATACGATTATTTTATATAAACAAGTTACGTTACGAAGTTATTCTATGTTAATATGGCGGGTTGACACATTCATTTTTACATTACAGAATTAATTTGTATTAACAACCGACATAAGAGATTACAATTTCCACTCTCCAACTTTAAAAATTTAAATTAACTGCATTAAAATCAACGCAAATAAATGCCAATTTGTGAAATTATTATTACATCATCCATCAAAGTATAGATCAATTTTTTAATATTTTCATTAAATATTATAAATCATCACAAAATAATGTACTTGCACAGTCTGCACACCTGTAGGAAACATATCCAGGTTAATTGGCGATTCATTAGTCTCAATATTCAAAAATAATTTAAAGCTTATCACAAGATTTATACCCAATGTAAATTTTCCATCCCATAAATATATCCCACTTCCCAAAATAGAAGCTACTCTCGAAAGATGATTCATAAGAATTCATCGTCTCGCCAAATCTGTAGCGGAACTGTACACACATACAACTAAAACAATATGCTACTTAAATAGCGCATACATACATAAATGGAATTTACATACATCTACAGCGTGCACCGGGTATTATTTACAAATTAACATAACGAACGACTCGAATTTCAAGAAAACTGAACTCGATAAATATAATTTGATTGCAATTATTACCACGATCGCGTTCAGTTTACCTGATTTTTTCTCGATCGTTGGTCACAAGCGCATCTCCCACAGAATGAGATGCGCGTCTTTAGGGTTGGGGTCGGCGGCGGGGGCGGGGCGCTCGGCCGCGTCCGCCGTCTGCCGCCAGTCGACGTACCCCCGCCCACCGACCACCGTCACCACCGACCGCCGGGCCATGCTCTCGCCCACAACATAATCGGCACCTCGGAGGCTTCTCGCCGCGCTCTTCGCCGGCACTCGCAACTCGGGCGCATTCGCCGAGTCGCTTCTCGATATGGACCGCTCGGACGAGCTCGATTTTCCTGACGAGGAGTCTGGGGTGGAGGCCGCCAGCGGCGCTAGGTTGGCCGCGCCCGACGCGCCCGAGCTGGTGCGGGACACCCCGCGGAGGGCCATCGACTCCTCGCTGCCGGACGACGTGCAGAGGCTCGACGCCCGCGAGTCCACCGACCAGTTCGACAGGTCCAAGCTCCGCGGCCGGCCCGCCCTCATCCGCAATCGTCTGTCCAGCGTGCTCACTCGGAACGGAATCGCCGCTAGTTCAGGATCGCTGCGCCGGAGAGCCTCCCCTCCGGAGCCGTTGACGTCGCCCTCCCCCACGCAGTCCTTCACGAACATGAGATCCCCGAACAGCCCGTAAACGTCGCAGGCGTTGAGATTGGCGCACTTGGGCAAGGTTTTGCTGAGCCGCACGTCACCGGGCTTCTTCCGCCTTATTACCGCGGACTGGACGCGCTGCGGCCGGTACGGGCTCAGCTCCTCCGATATCCTCCGCTCGAGTTTCGGCTTGTCGCCGTCCTCCTTCCCGTCCTCCTTGAACTCGTGCAAGGTGTCGGCGAGAGCGCGCGCGTTGGACAGGTTGCGGCGGACCGCGTTGACGTCGATCTCCCTGCTCTCCGGCTGGAGAGACAGGAGGAACGTGACGGGCCCCGCGTGCGCGTGGTACGACACGGAAATGTGCCCGCCGATGAGGGGAAGACCCTCGAGTTTGGGCAGCGGCACGGTCACGCTGACCCCCGCGGTGGTGCCGACCCACAGCAGCCCCTGGACGGCGAGCAGGGCCGACACGTGCGCCGGCTTGCTCCCCTCCCTGGCGCCTATAGTTTTGGCCACGTCCGCGGCTATGTCGATATTCTGGAGGTGCTCGAAGGTTTCCGCGTGATAAAGGCTGACGTACGTCGAGTCGGAGAACGCGGTCCAGAGCCCGACGCCGGAGTGCGCGAGGTACCGGACGGAGCGATCGCTGTCGCCCTTCAGCTCCAAGATGCGCATGATTTCGGCGGTGAGCGCGTTGATGGCGAACACTCGTCTCGCGCACGTGGCGTAGATTATTCCGTCGATGGGGAGCACGCAGTGAACCGGCTTGTCGCCCAGTTCGATCGCGAGGGGCTCGTGGAGCGCCCAGGAGTCGTCGTGGTTCCTTCTGAAGACGGACACTCGTCCGTTGGCGAGCCCCACGAACATCGAGTCGCAGTGGTAGCGGATTTGTGTGACCGGCGCTATGGTGGTGACCTCGGTCAGTTTCTCCTGCTTCTCTGGCTCGACCCCGGAGAATATGATGATCCTCTTGTCCTCAGTGCCGAGCCACACTGTGTCACCGCACAGCGTGGTCACTTGTCGTACTCCCTTTGCGTACTCCATTGAGGTTACCTGGAGCAGAGATGATAGAATTGCAACATCCATCAAAGATCATCTAATTGTCAGACATATTAAGAACCAATTTTTTTAGCCTTGTTTTTATGAGCAATAAAAAAAAGCCTACACATACTTTTTTATAATTAATTTTGAAAGTCATCATATTACTTTACGCCTATCACTATCTATTTTGTCAAGAGTGAGAACAACTCTCAGGTGTGCAGGTTTTCTTACAAAGTAATTTCTAATACGAACATAATTTTTGAAAATTAGAGTTGCGTGCCGTGCCCTCTGTTCCGGAGTACAACATTAAACCTAACTATGCCTTCAATAACTTACGCAATATAAGCACACACAAACTAGCCTCCTCATCCAACTCACCCTAGTGTCCGGCAGGTCGATAGTGACGAGCGTCTTGAGCGCGGCGGCGCGGTGCGTGAGCACGGTGACGTGCGTGTCGGCCGCGCGCGCCACGCCCGCCCACAGCAGCGAGCGCGAGCGTCGCCCGCCGGCGGCGCCCGCGCCGCCGCTCGACGTGTAGAAACACCCGCAGCGCACCTGGAGACAAACGTAACTTGATTACGTCACGGGAAAAGTTTCTATATTATCTGATCTCTCTATCTATCTCAAATTTTGGTACGGAACCCTAAAAACTACTCGTCAGATATCGCTCAAATTTAAATGAGACCTTATAACAAGCACGTGCTTTCGAAAACAAAAAAATAAACAGTTCACAAATTACTGAGAAATCACTGGACATAGATAAAAAAATATAGACGTCGAACATAGACCCCTTTTTTACGTCTGTTAAAAAGTATTGTAAATGGAATACGTTTGGGTATTAAAATGGATGAACTCTAATGGACTTGATCGCTACCAATAGTAGAAGCTGCCGCTTATTAATCAAACAATCTATACGAACGCACACGCACACGCACACGCACGCACGCAAAAATCGATCGGCACGTACCTCGGTGAGGCTGGTGGAGGCGTGCACGGGCGCGGCGGCGACGAACAGCGGCATCTTGTGCGGCGGCGCAGCGTGCGCGGGCGCGGGCGGGCGCCACGCGGGCCGGTTGGCGCGCGCGGTCGCCAGCTGCGCGAGCCGCAGCTCGGTGGCCCACGCGCGCCGCGCGCCCGGCTCGCTCGCGCGGAACGTGAGCGCCTCATCACGCCCGCGGATCGTTAGCTGGAGGCAGCACGAGTCCACCCAGGCCATTTCGTCGTCCTTTTTCTGCGGACGAGGACATTTTTGGATTAAGGATTGAAGTTTAAAAAGGTCGAAACAACATGTACGAAATTACCAAAAACTAGAAAAACAATGGACAAGGCAAAAGGGTCAAAATGTTACAATCAAATACACCTAAAATCCAAGCTTAGCTCATATACATTACATTAGTTTTTATTTCACTTCAATACATGCAGTATTTCCGAAGTTTTAACGACGTGAAGTTCAAGCCCTTTTTTGAATTTCCGAGACTTCGCGCGCTTACGCTATGACGTCACGATGTGGTTCAGCTGCGAGCATGATACGGCGCGACGCTTGGTCCGGTGAAATCCAATGTACTTTGGTGCGTTTTGGCGTCTCGTTTCATTTTGTTTTGATTGTCTTCATTTTCATAATACCAATAATAGTGTGCTTATATTTTAAAGGAATAAAATAAATCATCCTCTCAAGTGAAACGTGAAGTGTGTAGAATGGAAGAAGGTTTTTTAAAAGGTCAGTCGGACAATCTGCCAAGGGTGGATAGTTTGATGGTGGCACTATATTTCATGAAGAACCAGGATTTTACGGCTGCCGAAATTCGTGGAATAAAGATGAAAAGGTAATATGTACGTTCTGAGTAAGCATTTCCTAATTCCTACTCTCGGGTAGGTATTTGTTCAAAGTTAAACCGAACTGGAAGTGTGTGTTTAATTTAGTAGGTACCTACCTATTATGGACGGCGATAAAAAAATACTACCAAATACTCCCAATCAACATCTCGAGGTTTTCGATGATTATATTATTTTAGCTCTGTGTTTTATTAGTACGTAGGTAAGTTCTAGTAGGTAGGTATTTACGTAGTTATTAGGTACTTTTCTGTTAAGGCAAATAGGTAGGTACCTAAGTGCCTACCTGGCTATTATTATAGTTTTATAATAAACCAGATATTTTTCAAATTTTATCCATTGTCCGCTTTAGTTTGTTCATTCACAGTTGTTTTTTTAATAAAAATAAATAATACCTAGTTAAGAAATTCTTCTTACTGCTGTCATCCACTTCTTCCTCATTTTTGGGTCCAGAGGCACATAAAAAAGAGTTTATCGGGTGTTTTAAATGTTGAATTGAAACACTGAGGCACAATACAGTATTTTTTTGCCATTTTGTCGCAGTAAACAGTAAAATTTTGATATTTATTGCGTAACGGCGTGCGAACGAGAGCGCGACTGCCGAATGACCTAACATATGACGTCATCGAGTAGTGAGCGCCTGCCTGCGTTTTTAAAAACCAACGGCCGTAAATACGCTCTTTGATCGTTAATATCTCAGCCATTTATTGAGATATGGAAAAAGTAAAAGCACAGTTTTTTTTCTAATTTTTTATAGATTTATTTGGCGTTAAAAAAAAACCCGTTTGCCTGGTCCATTGAATAAAGTTTAAACATGATCATATTCTATAACATGTGGCTATGCAATAAGATAATTATTTGACTAATTATTTTTTAAACACACACAAACAACAAAATGCGAGTACAGTGTACAAATTAAATAAAGAATCATTATATTCAACAGTGAAATTATCAATTATTGTATGTATCTTAAAAAATATTAAGCGATAAAAGAAAAGACAACGAAGACAAACAGGTACTTGACACACTGACAGTAAACAAATCACTACGATCTACTGGTAACTTCTATTCAATGAACATACACACTTTATTTGAATACATACATACTTGTTAAATAATAATGAATTGAGGGACATTATTAAATGCCACATACGTAAAATTGGCAATAATCATATTCACAATCCCTCTCGACGTACAATAAACACAATAGTACTAACCTGTATACTCTTCTGTATATTCTGCAACAGGGCTTTAAACATCTCGGGGGCCAGTTCAGGATAGGGCGTCCGTAGCGAAGCGGCCAAGTCCGCCATCCTGGACACTGTTTCGTAATCGTGCATTAGAGTGGACATTTCATTGCACAACGAATCACCAGTCGACGTGCCACTCGCACTGCTAGAGCTTGAACGTAAACTGCCGCTGCGATTCATTCCTGGAAGCATGTATTAAAAAATATATTTTAATTTCAAAACAATTCAAATTAAATGCTATATGGCTTTAAACCATCAATAACACTCAAACACTTGTATCTAACGATAGTTATGTACATGTCATGATTATGACCTTCAAGAACACTTTACTTCGCCGTGTTAAGTCCGTCAATCCGCAATTGGCGTGGCTTGACCATGTTATGTACCCCTCACATTCTGAGAGAAGACCCGTACTAACAGTAGGACAGTTATCGGTTGCGGTGATGGTTACAATATAGGTATATTATGCTAATTTATGAATGCTTAAATTGCGTCGTGCTTCAAACTCGATAGTTTTTGCCTCGCACCAGCAAAATGTGGAATGGACTTCCTTCTGAGGTTTTCCTTCCTTCTGAGGACTATGGTGTAAAAAGAGTTCTCCTTCAGGGCCGGCGTTACATTGGCGACTCCCTTGGTGTTGCCAGTGTCCATAGGCGACGATGACCACTTACCATCAGGTAGCTCGTCTGCTTTTTTCGTCAGCCCTTCAGGCTATAAAAAAAAAGAATAGTTCGACACATTTCGTATGTGTCGGATCATGTGCGTCACCATAATAAAAACAACGGTGTACCAACCCTGGGCGAGCACCCGGCTGAGCGTGGGCGAGGTGCCGGTGTCCAGCACCTCCACGTCCTGCACGGGGTGCGCCCACTTGAGCCCGAGCCGCTCGGTGTCGTCGCCGGCGCCGCCCGCGCCCACCGACACGCACACCACCAGGTCGTTCAGCAGCAGCAGCCGGCGCGGCTTGCACTTCGTCAGCGCGCCCGACTGGTTGAACTCCTGGAGTAATGATGACAAACTTAGTACGGGTTGTTTTTAAAACGAGCAATATCGAATCGCACGCTGAAATACGCCAAATGTGTATGTATGTGTGGCATACATTTAATATACACGTGTGTGTGATGTTAAGGTCTGCAGTTCTGCACACAATTCGAATTATATGAAAGCAGTGCAATATAAGTTGTATGCATTATTTTTCACGGTTGAAGGTGTGTGTCGTATCTCTTGAGCGTTTCCGTGCTTCGGAGTGCACGTTAAGCAATCGGTCCCCGTTGTTAATGACAGATAACAATCGTTAAACCATGCGCCATCGTCACATAAGCCGTCGTCAAACCCTACGTACAGCTTTAAAACTTCCCCACACGTGAGTTGAGCACTAACCCCTGCACCAATTCGCTCTGGAGCAGCGTGGCGGAGTATGCTCTAGTCCAGTAGTGGATTATTAATGGATTGAAGCCTAATAAAAACTTACAAGCTGTAGCAGGTCATCTTGCCGCAGTAGATGCCTCTTGTCGGCGCGCGAGGCGAGCAGCCGCGCCGCCCCGAAGCGCGCCGCGCCGCCCGCGCCCCCCGCGCCCGCCACGCCGCCGCGCGTTAGCCGACGTAACGCCGCGCGGAAAGCCTGCCGACATGAACATAACATTATTTATGGTACGATAAAAAATATCTAAATAAAATGGTTAAGTTTTGTGAAAAATGCAAATAACCATTTAATATCACAGACATAAAATATCAATGTATTTTTACTACAAAAAATTGTAAAAAAATCCGCAGTTTTGCAATACTGAGCGAGAATTTTGCAGACAAAATTATGCTGTTTAAAATATAAAAAAATACGAAAACACATTGTTACATATAATTTTTAGTCTATTGGGGAAAATTTTTATTCCACCACTCTTCATGTTCCTTTTATACTACATCTCGCCTATTTACATGAAAATACAAAGTTCACATAATTCTGTGGTAAAAAATCCCAAAAGGTACACCGAAATTGAAACACCAATAATCACATATTATGTCATGTTAATCCACAATCAAATGACCTGCGTCCTCTCGGCGTCCCGTTTCCTCTCGTTGAGCGCCTCCGCGAGCGCCTCCAGCCGCGTCAGCGCGCGTTGGAGCGCCACGCGGTCGGCGTGCCCGTGCGGTGTGTGCTTCAACAGATCCTGTCGACGAACTTTACATCAGTTCCAATACACTATATAAAAACTAAATTTAAAATATAAAATCCCTCGACTTAGAAAAGCCTGCAATGTGATTGTCAGCAAACGCCTGAACAGATCTTCATAAAGTACACCTAAGAACCATTTCGATTACGTCATTATAACAAAAAATTGAATTTTAATCGGTCCATTCGTTTAGGAGCTACTATGCCGAAGACAGATACACAGAGACACAGAGATACACAAGTATCTGTAGTAATCAAGTAGTCATTTTGTAAGTACCGTCTTAAAACCAATCATTGATTAATTGGTATTTATTGGTGTAGTAAGGTAACAAGATGGAAGGTATCGCTATAATACAGTTCGCTTACACTTTCAATATTTAAACGTACAATTTTTTTTTTACAATTTACAAGTTTTTTTTACATGTAATGGTTTAATTATAACAAATATCTTATTAATTTCTTTCTTCATTCTTATTTCAGTTGCTATGTACCCAATAACGGGAATATTAATTGCATTCTCTGATTCTCTTACCTGTAAAAACATAATGAACTGAGGAAACCGCTGCACCGGTTTCACCATCAGCCCGAAGAACGACAGCCGGTCGTGGGCGCTGATCTGCTTCACCTTGAAGAAGTCCGCCAGCGCCGATTTCCGCTTCGACTCCATCTTGGCCAGTTCCATCGCCACCGAGAAGTTGTTTATGAAGTCGGAGTACACGTCCAACACCACTGCCTTCGAGAACGCGTTTAGGAAGACCTCGCCTGAAACGGAATTATTTAAATTTAAAAGCACTATTATATTAATTCTGCATCGTATCGGGATGGCTTATACTGACGCTAATGCCGGCCGACCCCTCAGAATATTAGTAGGGCCTCGCGTAAAGATTGCATTTGACTACACTATTATGAAATTATTATTGTTATTAAGGATATTCTTATTTTTAGATGTACCCCTGCCTAGCTACCCTCAGCTTGCTTGAGTCTTCTGGCAAATAGCTGACTGGGAGCGAGAACCAATGCTTACAGATAAAAGGAACGTGTAATACCTAATTGAAAATAAGTGAGATTACATTTTCATCATAATTTACTACCTTAGACACGTGAAGGAAAATTATTAACTTTAGTAAACACTTTACTAAAACTAATAAATAAAATTAACGACAGCATAAAGTGGCTCAACGTTTTGCGTCAAGACTGCTTTAATGCTCAAACGAAACTAATCGTTAGCCTGAGCGTGAGCAGTGCCAGCATAACGGATATGGGATAATTATGACGAACGTCAATCGATGACTGAAACATACCCGATGTTTCCGTCGTTAACTTTTAACTTTGGAAAGCTTAACGAAAACATATCAGAGGAAGGGTAGTTAACTGTGTCATGTGAACTTTTACGTACTTATAATATTTCGTGATTCACTGTAGCGTTTGGCATCATGAGACGTCTGTTTTTTGTTTCTACACCCCTAAAATTCTGTTTATAGCGTAGAACACAACACGTGCAAACAATCGTACGGATGCTGATTTTTTGTGAGTCCCGACGGATGGGCAGGTGTTCTGAGATTTGATGGATGATGTCATGGGGTTTAGGATGTAGAAGAACGCGATATTGGAACGCATAGATAATACCGTGCGTTTTTAATACGCTTTTTTTTAATCTTTCGTCTTGTATTTTTGTATTTGACGTACGACAGAAAAATATTGCTGTGAGGTGAGAGTGATAAATAAATACGATATTCGCTTAAATAAGATTTCACCTTAATTACGTAAGGAGATAAATTATTTTCAGTTTACATATTTCGATTTTATACAGGATAGGGAGTAAAGATTAATTATATATTTGCTAATAAGTTGCCTTGTTTCCGTATCGAAATCGCGTCTCTATCGAAATCTAATCTAAAATAGAAGAAGAACACTGCAAGATATGAATAAAAATTGTTTATATAATTGAATTTGATTATTCCACTAAAACAAAGGGTAAAAGTGAACCGTGTATTCAATTCAAACTTACCCACGGTTGCCCAACGTTGCTCTAGATAACAACAATGTATGTATACTTACCAATTTTTTCATCGCGGTCCCACGTGCGCGCGCAGTCGGCGAGCGCGGTGCGGAAGTGCAGGTGACACTGCAGGATATCGGGCAGCCGGTGGAAGAGGGTTTGGATCTTGCTGGCGTTGAGGATCGCTGGACTGCTCTCCTCTAGCGGCTTCTTGTAGTCCTGGTGAGCAAGCATTGGTTATTAGCGATAAACTTTCAAACAATCACAGCTTAGTGATACTCCAATGAACCGAGACGAAACGTTTATCTGTGAAAAATATCTGCATTTGCCGCGAATCAAATCTGATACTTTTAATAGTTGATAAACGAACAGGCGAGCCATGCCGAAGGTAAATGGCCACCGTCGCGTATGGACATCACTAACACTAAGAGCTACTTATGCGTTGCCGCCAAAATCAAGCGTTTACACGTCAAATACTTTTCCTCCCCCATGTTTGGCAGACAGGGCCCCTACCAACTGGCCTACAGAACTAAGTTACGAGTATAGATACAAAACGAAAGGTTTTCGATATGTTTTTATTCACAAACAAAAAATCATAGTAAAAAAGTAAATAAAATGAGAATTTCCGATGATATTCTGATGTGCGCACATCACGCAAAACTACTTACTGTAAAGACTTTTATTCTTAACACTAATTAATTGTAATGAATGTTCAATGTAATACATTTCGATATTGCGATTTAATAAATCTCAAGTTATAAATAATTAATAGTTTGAAAAACTGAAAACACGCTTTTATAATGCTATCTATAATGCTACGTACAATTTTATTATGAGATATCTAATAATTTTATCAAATTAGTGTATTGTCATCGGTCCTCAATAAATCTACAAAGTTTGAACGAAATCTGGCCGTTTAAAGTGGGTCAAAATCGCGCCCAAAGAAGTCGGTTACAAACAAACATACAGGTGAAGCTAATATAAAGCGTGTAAAAAATAACAATACAAAATAAGTAAACAGGTTACGGTTACGGAAATGTTGTTCCGAAACAAGTTTTTCAGTGTATGTTTGTTATAGTACATAGACTATAGCAGAACAATCGTATTTTCCAGTCAACTAAGCGAGCAGGTAGCAGTAAAAATAAACCAGTTCAAGCCATCAATGAATAATTTACAATTCTATTTCGGGAAATTAGTCATTATTATAACGCAATGTCGTGAGATCATGTAAGTTGTCAATAACAGTAAAAGTAATAGCATTTAATCTATTCCAAAAAAGCCCAAAGCCCCGTTTGAGATAAAAAAGCAATCTAGAGAGCAACAATTTAAGTTTTGCTGTGATTTCAAGTAATACAATGTGAATGACAGATTTGAGTTCATTATTTGCCTGTAGCAATATAGCCTGTATACCTTAGTCATTTTGTGTGTTCATTTACACTGCCAAAAGTCATTACGGCGCGACGGCCCAATCAACCGATAACCGTACCTTACAGCAGACTCAGTTATCGTCTGGTTCAACTGTCCTGCTGCTGGACTCGGGTCTACTCATATAATAAGGCGTAAGGCTGCAGTCTGTCGCACTGGCAAATGGAAGATTTGCAGACCTCGCACACCTTAACATCACGAAGGACTCAGGTCTTTAGGTTTCGAGGACTCGAATCCCGTCTTCCATTTTCGATGTTGTAACCGCAAGGCTATTCATTATTCAAGTTTAGTATAGCACTACCCCTTAGAGTATATATTACGATACTCTAAGCACTACCCAATGGCTTATCTATGCATACCAATGGATTCCTTCTAACCAAACGTTTCAAATACAGGATCTACAAATCTACAGTGTAATTAAACTTGTATAAATTATACATGCGGGTACTCTAAGCTCTACACGTGCTATTGCTATACAACCTCACCTCGAACTTTGTCGTTAAGATATTCGTACGTGATAAAAACTTATGAAACTGCCATACATCGCGTCATCGATTGAAATAGTCGAGCGGCGGGCGGCGTGGCCATATTAACCGCCAATTCATGAGCATGTAACCATATGAATATTATTCAATATTAAGCACATCATTTATTACAATTACTAAGCAAATATTACATTGCTAGTTCCGTGGTAAGTACTGACAGACTAGTTTTCGGAGTGATAACGGTTATCCATGCTAATACATAATTATAAATGCGAAAGTCTGCTAGGTTTTCAAGCTTAATCGAGGGTTTTAGTATTAATTCGGTAGGTACATAAGTTTGTTGACATTCGGTACTAACACTCAAACTACATAAAAGAATCAACTTCGTAAAGATATTTATAAATCTAATTCGGCAACATCTGCAACTCATTTGTTTTGCTATTGAAATCGCAATAACATAATGAAGCCGTTCCACTCAATTCATGCATCTTCACAGAACGTTTTGAACCAAATGTAACTAATAATATCCAATATCCTTCAAGACACTTAAAGCATGTAGTAGGAAATAGGAAGCGATTAGTTACAACTGTTAAAAGTGTGCCGACACGGTCACACTGATAATTCGGCTATGAGGCCAGCCGGCTAGAACATTAGAGACAATACGATGCAAACGCCATTTACGGATACAAACATGCGCTATTTATTGAAATGGCCTCCACAGTTGCGAATTCTTATTAATAATAGGGTTGCCTGATGTGACATTAAAAAGCTATAAACAGCGTTTATTGCTTTTGCTTCTCACGGAGTTCTTGCAGCATTTTCTAAGAATTATAAGAAGATTGCATTGCATTGGCTTGAATGAATATCAAAACAAGACAGAATTAATTCGATCAATCATGTTTATCAGTTTCATTTCAGGTTAGCTTCATTTTTATTCCCACTAAAGCAACGAGTGAATTTTTAAGAGATCCTTCAAGTGATGCATTTTTATTATTAGGTACACATAACGTGTTCGTTATGTGTACCTAAGTACAAGTCGGACGTTTAGTCGGCCGTTGAC
Organism: Ochlodes sylvanus; assembly: GCA_905404295.2. NCBI lineage: Eukaryota > Metazoa > Arthropoda > Insecta > Lepidoptera > Hesperiidae > Ochlodes > Ochlodes sylvanus. The sequence continues at coordinate 6,802,951 of FR990137.1, forward strand.
CGATGCATTAATTAAGGAACTCCTTAAATAAATTAGACGAGAGTAACGTTCGGGCACCTGCACTACACTCCAGTAAACTGGACAATTAGTTGACAACCCTAGCAGAAACTGTCCCAATTCCTTATATGCAAATCTTTATTATACATAAATTGTGTGCGACCAATACCGAAGTAGGTTAGACAACATCGATTTTGACTCTTATTAACGTAACGTTCGAAGATTTTTTGCCAGTTCCACAGTTACCATACATTCCAGTCGGATTTTGTGTTATTAATACAATGGCGTATTTCAAAAGCTGGACATTAGTATCACCAAACAATGAAAATTATGTATTAAGTATGTTAAAGTATTACCTCTAGTGACGAGACACTTGTACGTCAGAATAAAGATATAACGACTTGGAACATATTCATAGTGAATCGAACAAATTTTTCAAATATTTAAATATGTATAGTGAGTATTACTTAGAAGTATACCAGTATTCACGATTGCGGTATTATTTAGGCCCAGTTACAAAGATCATCACAGCCCAATCCACACCACACCGATCAATACAATCCCATTGTTCATTGTTTCGTTCTCATAAAATATCACGCCACGACTCGGTCGGACCTATCAACCAAACAGCATATTTTGTTATCAGATGACGTCACAGGCACATATACCACGGAGCCCTGAATTCTGGGAAAAATGCAACGTTAAACTACTAATATTTTTCTGTTTGTATGTTAGGATGTTTGTTACTCAATCATGCCAAAAGGCTGAACGAATTTGGATGTAATTTCGCACGCGGATAGTCCATAACCTAGTCCTAGAATACTAAAAAGATTTTTAATTTTTTAATGGTCTCAATTTTAAAATTCACGAAGAAACAGAAGCTAGACGAAAAAAACATATTATAATATATTTTAAACCCATAACGACTAAAACAGACGGGAGTATCAATAACTATCTCCGGTAGAACTTAATTTGCATTAACCGCTTCATACAGATGAAGTTTGAAGGCACACCTTTCACCTCATAAATCGCTTATTACCAGTGTTATATAAGACGATGTAAATTCAAACGTGGAACAGAGGTAGCAGGCTGATGGGGAAATTCAGAATCTGACAATTTAACTGCATGTTATTCTTACTTAATGAATGAAAAAGCTTTGCTTCAGCTTTCGCTTGTATTTATTAGGTATAATGTATTATGTAGGGTAATGCTTTATTCTTATTTGTAAACAATAGTTTCGCAAAACCCGTAGTCCTATTTGTAAGAATGCTTTTGCATTAGGATTGCTTTTGCACTAGGATGTTTTAATATTTTGCGGTATTAGCGTTCTGAAAACACTCGAAAAATAAAGTTCTATTTAAAAAACATTTTAAATGGAAAGGTAATTTCAATATGGATTTAATTAATTGTAGAGACCGTTAACATACATAGATATATTTTACGTGTATATCAAGCAAGAGAACTCTAGTCCCGGCCAGCTCTTGAGAAAGGACCTCGGAATATTTCGAAACTAGTCAGGAAACAAAATTAATAAGTGAGGTATACACATTGACAATATCATATGTCAATGGGTATACACGTAAATTGTTAACTAAACGTGTCCAAAGTACAGATTCCAGCGGTCAACTTACTACAAACTACGCTTGAAATTGTCTAACTCGTGAGCTGTTAGGCGTGGTGGGGTTATGTGCGTTTCTACGAGCTATCCATCAAGCTTAAATAATTTCAAGTCTACAGACGACAGCGGACAAATAAAGCTGTGAACGATTTAACAGACCTGTTTGAGAACTTTTGTATCTATATCGCTGCCGTGTAATGTGTGATAAATATTGGATAAGATTTCATGATTACATTTTTAAGCCTAAGCCTCTTTAATTCGAACTATTTTGGCGCTGATTAGCTTAGCCGTGTCATTAAATGTAACTACCATAAGAATTAGCGAAATTAAAAAGCACAAAAAGCCACCTCCCCGTTTTACAGGTGTGAATGTGCGACGGTCACCACTGAACACTATTATTGACATCAAATACAATTTCAACGTGACGATGGTATTGCATCACATGTCGGCATTGTCAAACAGTCAATGAGAAGACAGTCTACCCTGTAGGTATATTCATATTTTAGAGATCAGCAGCTCCTAACAATTCGCCACAGCTTCGTAACTGCCGCATTATCATTTAAATAGTCTTCCTGCCAACTGTGTCACACAGTTACACCTAAGTACGATGGAGATACGAATATTTAGCACGAATTGTGTTTGCTGAGTGCCCATTCGCATGTACAACTACCGAAGAACAACATAGCCACAAACAGTGAGGATGTAGAGTTTACATGTGAACATTCTCGTATCATCGTCTTGCCAGTGAGGTAATTACAAACATGCGTCTTTGGCATGACAACCCAGCAGCCCAGTTGGTAGTAGCCCTGCCTGCGAAGAGGTACGGTTTGATTCCTGGCCGGTGCAGAAATTTATTTAACAGATAAATGTTTGTTCTCCGGTCATGAGTGTTACTGATGTGTTATTTGTGTTGTTCATGCTACCAGAGGCGTTTACTTGTTTATTTATTTGGTAGCTGCTTAATTGTGTTTTTTAATTCTCATGTTAGATGGCGTTATTGGGGCTTGTACAGACGACTGCTTTTCATGACATAACTCTTGATATTATCATCGACAACGTATGTGGACAACAGTTTGTGCGTAATATTCTTTTTACTATATGGTGCTCATTGCTCACGTTACATTATGGTTGTGATGACTTCGGTATCGCCCACACGATTGATCCTAAAAATATGATCGCTGCTCGTTTTTATTTCAAATTATGTCCGCTTATGTAAAGCTGTGGTTGTTAATGTATCGCTTGTACTGTGTAATTGGGTTAACTAGTGCGATTTTTACTTAACCAGTTGCAGTAATAACAGTTGTTGGGGAAACCATTCAAGAAAATTAATAACTATTAGTGCAAACTGGTAGGTACTAAACGTGAAGTTATTCGCATTTACAAGTTTTCTTTACAAGTGACAAATAACAATTCCTTATTTCATTATGACAAAAGCATAATATTCAGAAGTTTAAATTTCATAAACTATTCCTTTACAAGATTTGAGATGACGCAATTATAATATGAAATTTCCAATCGTAATATTACTTTACAATAATTGAACCCGTTGAATAGTGTAGCACTAAATGAAATACCTATCGATGTTTAATATCGAAAAAATATCTTGTAACTAGATAGGTTTTAGGTAGATTAGTGATAGTTATCAGTTTCTAGTGTAGTTAGAATCGATACATTGACAGCAAAGCAATTCCAGTTAACACGGGTTGCGCAAGACAAACATTCGGATCGGCCTCGTAATTACTGGATATTTGCCCGAGATAAATGCTGCAAACTGTGTATACAATTTTGTAATCCATTTTAAATTTAGATCATGTGTGTTAATAACCTTCGCAACGTATCGATGATTCCTTTGTCGGTGAGATTTTGTTGAAGGTATGAAGACTATTATTAATACCGGAAGAGGAAACCTTTGTACCCCTTTTTAAGAACGCAGGCAACGAGTGTGAGATTAGGCTTAAGTACTTGAAGTTCACATGGGAAGTGCAGAAAAATAAATTTCATACTATAATCTGTATTACAAATATATTTATTAGGAAAAATGTTTACGTTCTTACTGTACATGTGAAGTAAACCTTTTATAAAATGCATTGCGGTCGAATTTCCAGCTTAGAGCAGGTCTCTAGTTTTATTAATTACGTTAATTATAATTATCTAACTGTGAGTCCGCTATGACTTTGAATTTTAAAATATTGTTGCGTTGATATTTCTTTTTTGCAAGAAACATACTTTTCATTATTTTCTTAACACTATTCTCATGTCTTTTCGAATCTAGTCTGGGATAATATTTAAAAATGATAGTTTCCTTACCTAGTGCCTTCAATTTCATTAACAATAAACAAAACAACCTGTTTGACATTATAATTAGCAATAAATTAATTAAAACTGTGTGGGTAAATGAACACATGCGTACATATATCACTGTCACACCTTCATACCCCCTCTTTACACGGTTGAACACACACACTCATCAACTAGTCTATGCACTGTTTGGGAAATACACGATGGCTATCTTCAAGTACGAATGCAAACTAAATTACTGTTGTGCCGTATTAATATTCATAGATCTCACGTAACTTATTTTCTATGGACTCAATGTAACGGTTCAAATTACATATTAGCAATAGCAACATTAAATAAACATTGCTGGCGATGCTTGAGCATGATTGCACTGGTATAACTAAGGTGTGGTGAAAAATATTGTGTCGACGAATTGCGAAGTGTTATGTTGAAGTGTTTCATGACTATGTTTTGTGTTCTGTAACACGGTAGAAATTCTTAATATACAAGTGATTTTTTTCTATTATTATTTAAATGTTTTAAATCTATTATTAGAATCATAAACATAGTCATTTATTGCAATAGTTACAAAAAGCAGGTAAAACGTTATGCAGCTTAGTAACGTGCCAGTAACTTAAGTTCTCTCAAATCAATTTTGATTGAACATAATATTATATGAGCAATATGTTAACTTATTTTTTTATACGTGATTTTTTATACGTGATAGTAAAAACTTAATCAAAAAATGCTTAGTAGCAGTTCGCCGGCTCTTCACTAACATCAAAACGGAGAACTAAAAAAATATAACTCCACTTCTCTGATTTTTCTTGATAATTGCTGCCTACTCAAAGCTGTGTCTAGGGGTAATTTATCTTGAATCAATCCTTTTTCTTTCTTTCTTTCTAATGTATCCTCATCGAAGGTGAATACGCCTACATGCATATTCACCTTCGATTTATAACAGTATACATATACCAAAATATATAGCAGACCGACCGCTTACACGCAAGCCGGTGCACGTAATACAAATAATAGCACTTACATTAACAAGCCTTTGTAAGGTGGCGACGTAAGAGTTCTCGCTGTGGATGATGGCAGCGACCACGTGTCGCCGGCGGAGCTGGACTGAGCCGAGGGACTCCGGTGGTGGGCCCAGGGACGGCGGTGGTACGCGACCACCGCGCACCTCGCCGCCACACGAGAACATGTCCTCTTCTAGCTACAATAGAAATCAGAATTACATTAAATACATCCTTCAGTGATTACACACGAAACTAATATTAACTTTGTGTTGCTAAACAATCACAAATTCTCTATTTATTTAAGTAGTACCTACTTAACAGTTCATGAAAAATTTCATGTTATTGGTTTATTGTTCAAGGTGTTCAAGGTTCAATCCCCACTGGGGCACTTTTACAACAGATAAAACTATTTTAAGGTTCTTAATAAGTGACCAAAATACTTTTCTTATACGCTAAATTTCTAATAAGCTTTTCTAAAATGTACGTGTAAGTATGTATCACTTCTTAGTCTGTACGTATTAGTAGTTACTTTTCTCTTCTAATCAGAAACTCAATTTTGAGCCTGAGTTATTTGATACTGTATAAAGATACATCGTTACATAAAACTATTTTTAACGGTTTATCTCATCGTAGTTTTGCGTAACTGTCCAATTTAATCTCTAGTTTAAATTACACGGCTACAGTTTGAACAGAAAAAAATCGCTACCCAATTGCGATTTTCTTGTTTTTATTACTTAATTCCTAATCTGGCCACTCTAACTTCTGTGAGGAACTGAAGCGAGACAGAGTGACACCGTTAGCTACCTGTCCTACCGCTAGCAAGTAATGAAGCGAATAATATTTATATAATACGTAACTCAAGCCACTGTCTTCACCTAGACCGGTTAAAACCGCATGGTTAGGTGTCATAATGCAAATATTTACTATCTAGATTAGCTATAACTATCTATTTTAAAATCTACGGGACCTATCTAGTGGATGTTCGATAAGAAAACATTAAGACGGACGTAAATTTATGTAAACAAATTAATTTTAATATGAAGGACCATTTTCAGTCCCTCTTATCTCCTAAATCACAGAGTTTATGAAGTTCCTTTCCCAATAGCGGTACCATTCTAGCTTTGTATAGAGTGTCCCCAACAATCTCTATAATAATATAATTAAAGAGAATAGTGCTGATCGTATGTCTGTGCCAATTTGCCTCGGCCATCTTGGCGATGATCTATCTTTTTATAGTAGTGAGTGAGTTGGGAGCTAACACCGCCTGAAATTGGAATATTTCACTTTCCATTTCCTTTTCATTGCAACTGTCTTCAATGTTTTCCCGTTAAATTGCAGACAATATTTAAGCATTAACGCTTTAACAATACAGGCAGCATTATAATGCTACTTGCAAGATTTTATCTTTAATACACATTGCAAATAATATGTGAAAAACAATGCAAAACACTTTATTGTATATTAATTAAGGAACATAAGTTATGACAACTGTTTAAATACAAAACATACATAAAATATTCATTTATACATGGCAGCACCTGTAAAGCCACAACTTCTTACTTGTTTTTGAATCATATGATACAGCATATCTTCCATTTATTTTATAAATTCAGTTTCGAAGTCTATTTAATATCCAAAAGCGATCAACATTCATGATTATTATATGACGTCTCGTGAACCATAGTTTGGGTAAGACTAGCTTACTTAAGTTTGGGAAAAGTACGATCAACGCAGAGAGCTATTAAACTATCCCTATCAGCGATGAGATAAGCTCCTATTGAACTATGAGGCTGCTGGTAATCTCATGGCCCATGTAATTTTGTTAAAGTTTTATGGCATCGTTGAGAGTATCTAGTAGTGAAGTATAAAGTGGGAGTTTTCTAAATAAAGAGTGACCAGTAGGCAAGATAGTAAAGATGTTAACAAAGTGGGTTGCTTTATAAAGTGATTATTATTATTAATTGATTATGTTAGGGTAAAGGCCACTGAGAAAAAGATTGATCTATTGTAGGCATACCACCTGATTACATCTCCAGGTAACCATCTGGTGGAAATGTATTTACTCAATAATGTATATAAACTAAGAAAAAAAGAGATTGGAGTATTTAAAAAAAATAATCAATTTGCACTATTTATTTTAATTCCAAAACCGACCATTATTCTTTTATATTTTCGATTACTCTAAAACTTCAAGGTTTTTAGTGTTCATTTCGCTAAGGTTTATCTAAATGGAATTCCAATTGCGTTCTTCTATCAAGTCGGTTGCGTTTTTATATTTATTTGTTTCTAATAAAAGGCATCAGAGTGAATCTACTTGTTTTTATTGAGCGAAATTGTGGATGCCATTTTCACTCAAAAGCTGAAAGTATTAGACATTTTTGTCTCGTTTACAACAGGAAAAGAACTCGCTGACCTACCCCAACCAAGCAGGTCTAGACAACCTGCTAACAGCGTACACAATTATAAGATCCCGGTGCTTATCACAACTATCGCAATCTTCGAAAGATACAGTAAAAGCTCTGTAGATACATGAAAACGTTTAATTAAGTGAAATAACGCCGGCCAGACATAATAATGCTAATATTATAATCGCTTCAAATTAATTACGACCACTTAAATGTTAATTCTCTAGGCGAAGCAGTAGCAGGGAGATAACGAACGAGTTAAGTATATACAGAGTAAGTATCGGAATAATTACACCACTCTGAAATGATTACATAAAACTCTCATACCCAGCACGTACTTGGGGTATGCAAAAAATGCAATGAGAATATTATGTTGGTATACAATGGTGTGCGCATCAGTACATACGTCACGGTCAGTACACATGTAACCGGCATTAGCAGCATTCGTGTGCATACATTTATTAATTAACAAACTACTTGCATGTTAGCACCAATAATTGACAACATGTGAATGTTTTGAAACTACAAAATGTCACGTCTCCTTGGTACGAATAATACTAGCATAACAGTTGAAGCTCTTTACGTTCAAGTCTTAAGGTATGTACATACATACATTATGCACATACATAGTTTCTTGTGTACACCTCAAGACATTCACCGACAGCATCCAGATGATATGATTTCACTAGCGCATTTGCAATCTGCATAGAAACTCGAGACTATGATGAAATTTCACTGGCGGGAGTTTGAACGCGCGCCCGTGTAACGTACAATACGGGCGTGTACACATAGCGTCTACTTTATTAATATCCATCGGCGTTTTTCGAATCGCCCAACGGATTCGCACATGTGACAACACGAAGAGCATGAATGAAAGCGAAGTTAGCCGAGAGCAAAATAAAGCAGACGCCTCGTACATGCACTCAAATCGCCGCTCGATCACGTCATCAGACCGATACCTTCGCGCGTCGCTGATGACAGGAAACCGGACCATCTGGACACCGTCACCATTACTAATGTACGCACGTAAACGTCAAAAGTGGCGTCCGCCGGGGTCACGTGGCTAACGCCAAACGCCGCCATCGCGTACCGATCTTTGTCAGTCAAGAGTTTTACACAAAACATGTCTAAGCATTGAGTACACGTGCTATCACAACTTATAACATGCAATTCAACGCAGGCATTTGAAACCTTTTGACATTTACGAACAACACGTTATCCGCGGCGCATCACTAAAGCTATACTGGTGTGAAAAATTACAATCGTAAACATAATTCCGCTATGGTAGCGCACTGGACAGCCTCGGCACATCATTATATCACATGTTTAAATAGACTATTTATTTAGTAAGCTCGTGAGCGAGGTGGAGACGACTTCGCGCGTCGACTTGTAACTGCCGTTCATTGTTGAATGGTCAGACACTCGAGCGATCGTGATTCATCATCACTGTATAAGTGATTCATACATCTATATGTTTAGTTTAATTGTATAGTTCCTTAAGCAACATGTTGTGGAATTATAGACGCGGGAACGCGGGCGGGCCAATCACTGACGTCTTTTAATTCCAGAAATCGTCAGCATTTATGATGTCAATGACCAATTCTTACAGAAGAGCAAGGCATAATATATTTTCCTTTGTTGCGGTTTTAAGACAAAATCATTCACCAGAGTTGCCATTTACTAATGCTTACAAATCTGACAATGGCTCTCCAAGAAAACCTTGAATATTAGTTAAATTGATTTAAGGTTGCTAATTTGATTTAAGCATGGCAATTCAAATATCTATAGTGCACAAAGCTTGTTAATCCATTTATTTTACTTACGTTAGCAGTTGAGATCGGAACCACACGTGTTACAGAAACAGACGCTGCAATTACTATACGTGTTTAGGGCAAATAGGTTACGCATTTCAGTAAGTACTTACGTAATTCTATTGGTCATTATCCTTGTTATTTGCGGTTCGTTGAACTTCACGGTCATGTAAGGTTAGGGCCTTTTTTGGTCAACTTTTCTAGAGAAATTGGTCGTTTAGTATGGACATAAACCATCGATTGGGAGGAAAATAACATTTGGAAATTGTTGCGGTCAAACCAAAGTCTGCAATGTCATTGTTTGCATTAAATGATTGGCTTCAACCAATTTATGAGACCTAGAACATACTCCACCACGTTGCTCCAGTGCGGATTAATGGGGGGCTTAGTGGCCAATAGTTACCATTGATTGAATGATTACCCCATTCTCCCAAGCGCAATGACTTAACATTGTATATTTGATTCTGACAAGCTTTCCATGTTAACATGTCGTAAACAAGCAGGGTGGTTGTAAGTAAACACCACAGTTCATGTTACATCTGCATCAGGGGCATCATTGAATTCATTGATTCGTCCGGGTTAATTGTTAATTCTCTTCCAAGTTCTAGATATCAGTCTTTTTGTTTATCTGTATCAGGGCTAATTTCTAGAACGGCTGAAAAGCTTTTAATCGGATCTTTCACTTGCAACATCCTATTATGTTGTCCTATGTATGCACCTCCTCACATATAGGATGTTGCCATAAACCTCCTCTCTCTACTTTTTATCGCCGCCCTCCTCTACCTCTACTTTTTATTCCAGAATTGCCACAGGATCGCGATTTACGCAGGAAAAACTATGCTACCGAAGTCGCGAGCGAGCACAGCTAGATGGGTAACTGGTCAATTACCTCAGGCAGTTTGCGGGGATCTTGTCGGTCTTGCGAGTACTTAATTGGTAATAAAACTGGTCAGTTACCTCAGGCAGTTTGGGCATCTTGTCGGTCTCTTGCGTGTGCATGTCGTACTGGTGCGCGGAGCCGCGTCTCACGCTGAACCAGCGCGCGAGCCGCCCGCCACCCTCGTCGTCGGGCGGCGGCGCCGGCGGCGACGGCGCGTTGCCACCGCTCCGCCACCGCTCGCATAGCTCGCGAGCGCGGCTTAGCGTGTTGCGCAACTGACCGCTGTTTCTGGAACATTCGAGAGTCTGTTAGATTGAGGGTGATGAGTAAAAGTAAAGTAAAGTACGTAAAAGCAGACGAGCCACCAGATGGTTCGCGGTCATCGTTACCTATGGACACGAGCAATACCAGGGGAGTCATAAATGCAACGCCGGCCCTGAAGGAGAACTCTTTTTACACCTATTTTGAAGAACCCCATGTCATAGCGCTCGGAAATACATCAGAAGGAAGTATTTTTGTTTGTTGCAACGTGAGAGACAACTGTACTATATTTAAGTAGGTATTTAAAATGAAAATGCACTTATTATAAGCACATTTTACACTTTAATAACCTTCCAAAATTTTCAAGAAAGGAATTTAAAGCTTTGAAATCTATTGATTACTTTAAGAACACTCAGCATAGAAACAGGCAGTCTAAAACAGCAACTTGGTTTTTTACGCAGATTAATCCGATCGAAGGATCATTGTAATTAAAATACAACTTTTTAAATAACTTCTCGATCATTGTTTCTGTTGGCCGTGATTACGGAAAATCGAGCGGAAAATCGATTATGCACGATATTTGACCGTACCCGATACGGTATCGTTGTACACCGACGCGAATAGCTAACAGTGAAAGCAACGTAACACCGCCTGTACAAATTGGTAATAGGTGTTATTTAATTACTGATATACCGATACAGTTATGTTACGTGTTGTCTATTAACTTTTAACGTGAATACGTGGCTAGATTTCGCACAAAGTACGCTATGTCGATTACACATTTATTAAAATGTTTTACTCCTAAAAACGTCTCCAGTTTCGTTCTGAGTTAATTATTAATGATTTTTGGTTAAGTTTTTGTCATAAAGCATCAACTGCGAATATCTTAAAAAAAATAAGTAAACGCCATAATACACCGCTGACTAACAAAGGGTTGGCTGTGTTCAAAACCCTTTACACTTTTATAGAATGACAGTGGTTAATAAGGCCACAATCTACTACTCTGACCCTGCCTGCGAAGCGAGGGGTTCCGGATTTGATTCCCGACCGGGGCAGATGTTTATGTCACAGACAACAGTTTGTTCTCGGGTCATGGGTGTTAGTGATGTGTAATTTGTGTTGTCCATGCCACCCGCGACACAGGGAATCCTAGTGCGGGGGTATAAGCGTGCTAACGTTTATTTATTTATGCAGGTTTCCTCAAGATATTTTATGTATCAACGTAAAAATCTTTCAATTGCACTTACAAAGTGAAATGATTAATCATCATCATCGCAGCCCATAAGGCCCCAGTTAGACGATGCGATAGCTTTCGCGCAGTCGCCGCGCGTGACATATAAACGCGCACTAACTGTCCCTCACAATGTGAGGGGTACAGGATATAAGGCATAGTCCACCACGCTAACCAACCTTGGATTGCCGGACTTCACTTTGCGAACATTATGGAGAACTTTCAAATGCAAGTTTCCTAAAGATGTTTTCCTTCATCGAAGCAAGTGATAATTAAATTCTAATACGCATGTAATTTTTGAAAATTAGAGGTGTGAGCAGGTTTCGAATCCGGGCCCCCTGTTCGGGAGTCTTTTTTCGGGAATCTAATTAACCAATAATCGACCTAACAAAACATTAAAGGTTAACGCCGCGCCGTTTGTCGATCTCTAAACAAAAAATAAATAAAACGTTACAGTACTCCCATTAGACGAATCGAACAAATTAATGTGAGACTCCGTTATTAATAGATCACATTAATTGCTATACGATTGGCAGGATGCTGGCAATTAGTGGCACGGAAGCTCTTCAATTGAGGGGAGAAAATGCCATCACAAATGGTCAATTCCACGAATCGGTGAAACGTAGATTAGAGACGCGCGGCGCGTGGTAGATTATGCCACTTTCCGATTATAACGATGTGAGATAATATCGATAACGTGACATTTGGACGATATTAAGATGAGATTCACTGAAACACGATTTATGTAAATTGTTGTCCACGCGAGAATCAAATTTCAATATAATTTCGAAACTTAAATAAAAAACCAAAGTCTCACGGCAAAAATAAGTGTGTTCTTAGTAGCCAACCGAACGTACGTTTTTTTAATCACCTACCAACGAGCCCTTTATTTGTACGTTTGTTACACTATCTCCAGATTAAGCAACAGAAATCCCGTAGACCTTCACATACAAAATTTTCGATCTGTCACGTTCAGCCCATTGCCAATTACAAACGATTAAATCAAACAAGAGAGGCCAATAAACGATGTTGTCATCAGATTCAATCGAACATGACGTCTGCAAATAGCCGGCCGACACATGACAAATGTATCATAGTCATTAAAACGACAATAGGACAATTAGCGTGACATGATGTTAAACAAAGAAACCGCCCAAGGTTGCAATGGCTATGAAACAAAATAGATATTGCTCCATCGGTACTTAAAGTAGAACATAAACCCAAGGAACTATTCAATCTTACGTCTAAGCTAAGCAACAACGACAGCGCTGGTACCAGCATCCATATTGAAGGTAGCTGAGCTTATCTTACCGCTATTTGTAGTACAGTAGTACTTCGAGAGCTTTGCTAACACAACACTTCTAAAATTATTTCATAAACCTTATTGATTTTTCTTTAACCACAAAGCAAGTTCACTATTTTGTAGACTTATGTAGTCGGTAACGCGTTGGATATCCCCCTGAAGTCAAGAAGGCAGAGATGACCACTACTTCAGGTCTCATACTTTGCTTTAATGAGCAAATCTTCGTGAGTATGAAATTATTTTTTTAATGGTTTAAGAAAGCAAATGAGCATATAGTAATATCCATCCGCTGCCGCTGATGAACTAAAGTGACACATCTATAACAAGACTCATGACGAGACTAGGATGGTCAGTTAGTTAGCATAGCACAATAAATTGTTCCGATGAGGCAGTAATGAAGTAATACATATTATACGTACAACAATATAATAAGTATTGGTGAATGGTTCGGTAAACAAATTGTTACAATTTCCCCATGACCATTGACATATACGTACGTCAATACTTACGAACGGAAAACCAGGAACCCGTCGGGACTCCGTACGAGTAAACGTGAAATTTGATTACGCTCATCAAATAGAATAAAAATAGATATTTAAAATTTAAACCAGACTGTTTTTGGTGCTGTTACGTAGCGTAACTAGAGACCCATACTACGCTCGAAATTCGTCCGCAATTCTATTACATCAAAGGATTACTTCACATTGACATTCACACAAACATTATTTTTTTTATAAAATAATACTACATAACTACGAAAATTCACATAAACTTCGACTACAGCAAATCTCAAACTCCTACGTAGCTACGTGAATTATTCTTAAAAAGGGATCCATGAAGCGAAAATACTTGTACCTCTTGGGTCCATAATATATTATGTTTTTTCTTCACGTACTATATGTATATAGATTTAGTGATGTGTGTCACCTTACCCATTGCCATAGACAAATAGCATGTTTATTCCAATCCTTTTGCGAAATTATGTTACGTTAATGGCGTCATCATTTAGTACACCTACAGAAACCTATTAAACTTTGAAGTAATGTCCTTTACACTTGCTTTTCACTTCACATTTATTCGCTAGATTTACTCAATTTAGTAGCTATTCACAAAGCTATGTTATTTATTTCTACAGATTTTGGATTTTGAGATAAGATATAATACCTAGATGTTAAAATTGACGAAGTGATTGTGGTCTGCTCATTGATCCAAAGGGCATGATAATTAATTCGCTAAACTTTGTCGGAAGAATCTAAGGTAGGTAACAGCTTCCTACATTCGAGTTGACTTTATAAAACCCTTTGACTAAGCTGCGTGATGATTACGCCTAAATTTTTAGTCACAACGTGCAGTAAAGTAAAACAAACTTATGCCCATAACAATCTAACCAGAGTGTGTACAACAGTAGGTACCGAAGCGCCTAAAAGGAATTTTGCTCGTTGATTTTTTTTTACTACAATAGAAGCGTGGATTTAAAAAGCAGATGATTACTACTTAGTATTGCGTTACAAATTTACAATGTGGCCTCGTACATACAAATTCATGATATTTACTGTTCGAAGAAAACTAAGTGGCCTTCGCGTAATACGGCGATATCTCGCATACGATTTACAGCTGACTACTTGTAGACAAGAGCTTTATTCCCTAGCCCAATGAATTATTACCTTGTTATTAATTAATATTTATTTATTTGCACGTCATCGTAACAACCATTAACTAATTCCACTATGTTGGTAACTACTAACCTATGGTTTCAGTTTTCCTACAGGTGGCCTCAAAATAAAAATGATTGCTAGGCGTGTACTGGTAGGCTTCATAATATTTTTCATTATACCTACTATGAGGAATACTCATCTTGCAAATTAAATGATTTGAGTTGGTTGAGTTCAATAGGTACAATACAATATGTATTGATTGCTATCACTGACAGATTAGTAATTTAAATATAAATTTCAAAAATCTACATCGTCTCAGAAATAACCAGTTTAGAAAAACCCAAGATTATCCTGGTGATGTTGAAAACGCCCTAATTAGATATTCTATCGAAATAATCAAGAGAGCCTTGGGCGGCTTACGATACTAGTAGCGAACAAGTATTTGTGGTGCAATTTCATGAAAACCTTGAGAGTACATTTACAATTAAGCGCGAATTGCTTACGCCCACGCTGTATCGGCTTGTCATATGACTTGCGTAGGAAAATTGTAACCGATACTATTTTATACTACGTACTTACGTTATTATAATCTTGAAACATTATCGCGCTGTTTACTTGATCCTTATTAGACAAGAACTATTTAATGTTTGAGAATTTATTAATGCAACGTACTTAATACAATCGAAGAACTATTCGGAGATTCATAGATAATTGAGCAGACGACCCACCTGATGGTAAGTGGTCACGGTCGCCCATGGATATCATAAGGTATCACTGATGTGTTCTCTGCTAAAGAAGAAGGAGAAGTAAAGAAAGAGAGTACTGGCTGTCAATCACCCAGCCGGAATACAAAGTCATTTGGCGGCTGTTTTAAGCAAGAGGGCAATAGGTACCTAAGTGGGAGGGCTCAAACCTGATCATAAATCAGGGGCCAGCTATTGTCGGTTCTTCCGACGCCCTGGTTCGCCGCCACGGGACTGGAGTCTGAATTCTATGTCGCCCCAATACGGCCAACCATAATGTAAATTTGTATTAAACCCAATGACATTGCTTATGCTTATAGCGGTAACAGTCACAGCGTACTTTGCACCGGACAAGTGTTCACGGCAATGGCAATTTCATCACAGATTGATAATAGAACGATTCATGCGCGAGCTTATCTTGTGGAACCAGACTATATTCATTGAATATTAGATGAGAATCAAGAAACATAATTATACATAAATAATAAATAAACATTCATATTGATAATTGAATGTTTTATGTGCGAAAGTGTTTCTATTACGAATTAGGGTTCAAATATGGTGTAATTTAATATTCATAGATTTTACTACACCAACCTCCTGAGTTTTGAGCTAAGGGCTCTTAGTTTAAGAAACTATACAAATTTACTACAAAATTATTCAGGCGTTTGACAATATCCTTTACAGACCTTACAAACAAAATGAAATTTACGAAAATTACAGTCTAGATCCACAATAAAACATACAACTACAAGCTACTTTAGTCAATCAACAATCCCTTTGTAACCTGACGCTTGATAGAAACCTATTGTAGGTATAAACAAAGTTATCTAATAAATCTACACAGTACTTAGATATGACTAAATAGGACGCGATGTAGAACTGTCGACATTCCGTCTGTGCAGCCGCTTTATCTGAATGACCTGTGTCATGCGTCATGTGGTAAACATGTTATATACAATACTATTGCATTAAACATATAAGAGAAGAATTTATAGCTGCAAGGTACATATCGACGCATAAAAGCGTAAACGTTGTAACCGGACCCGCAACTGTGACTTTATTTTATTCGGCAGACTCGGAATTAGAAAAAACTTCTGCGTCGAATGGTCCCAGTCTCGTGGTTCTACGACCAAAATAAAATTTTGTACAGCGTTAAAATTAACCCTATTTTCATACATTAAGTTCAAAAGTTTGTCGGCTCTGGTGAACATTTTCTATTTTGTGGATTACAGCTTTTCCGCTTTTTGTGTCGGTATATTAATATCTTAAGCTCAAAGCTATGAATAGATGGCGCTACTAGAGTTTGAGACAACATGATGACATCTCTATACATTCTGTTTTGAAAGCTTCAAGTTGAAGTGTTTAGAACACAGTCTTCGTTTGTTCTTAATGCTTTCCACTGTTTTTTTTTTATATAAGGTCTCAATAAGTTATGTACAAAGTCAACTAAGTAAAGAGCGTTATTGAAGAAAATTTACGTATTGTCACACCAAACAATGTCACAAAATTACGTAGCGCCACCTAGTAGCAAAGTTTGGCAGCCGCCTTCACTGCGAAATAGAAGTCGTTAAACTTTATTGATCAATTTTAAATTATCAATACTCAGGCCCATAATTTTTAACCATCTCAGAATCAACGAAATATAGGTACTTCAACTAGAAAATTGTCATTGAAAACTAACAATAGCCTCGATTGCTTAAACTTGTCGAAAATTGTATTAGCATGCAATATTAGATAAAACTGACCATCGATGCTCATGTCATAAATAATAAAAATATAAACGACTAAAGTAACGGACGAATACGATTATTGTATTTCATACCGAGTTTTCAACCGAGTACAACCACGTCACGGTCACCGCGCGTCTAATTACCGTGACAGTGAGTATTCGTTACAATTAAAATATAAATTTAAAGTGCAACATAGTTTAGACTAGACTATAATATACTAATATTAAAACACCTTGTAAACTAACTATGTAACTATGTATTCCCATGAACTGTGATAAGTCTACTAACAGTAGAGTTAATGTTACAGGATGTATTTCTATAAACGATCATATATCTAATTAGTCGAGAACTAACAACCATTTGACCTCATTTAAGAAAAAAACTACAGTCAATGACAAAACAATCATAACTAATGAATCCCCTAGCACGAGATTCATTAGAGTATGTCTGTTTTCAGCTGTCTTTCTCAGCGCAGCCTATCCACGCAATTAGATCGTAAAATTCTTCAATTTATTAACTACCTACGCCGTATTAATTTTATAGGGTATCGTAGCCAAATGGTGAAACAGAATCGTTTTAACTTCGTCATGTTCATCTACCAATATGTCAGAACCTTTTAACTTCGTGATTATAGTATTATGTTATGTACTAAAAGCACTTTGAAAAAAAACTACTATTGTTTTAAGTCTAACACCCTGTTTTCTAATTTGTAAACTATCGTAAACTTTACAATATTTAAAAGAATGTAAACATAGATAAAGCGTGTTAAAGTAGATGAATCACCAGATTCAAAACCCAGACATGAGGTAACACTAACAATAGAGGCCGAGTAATTACGTCGACCCAAGCACTGTAAATAATTTGCCATTATCAGTAACGAATGTGCAAATTAAAGATTATCGTTAAACCTTGACATATATTCTTCGTTGTTTTTGCGTGTTTGTATGTCAACTCGACGGACTGCACCTTAGACTACAAATAGTTGCTTTTACGATTAGACAACGTAGGTACAAAGAAAGCTAACTTTGTTGGTGGGTGTGCACCGTGTCCTGAATGCATTCAAAACCATTCATTCAAGGAAACTACCATTGTTTTGTATGTTATTATTACTACGTTTCGAAAGATGCTTTGCCATAGATAAGAAATTCTACTCTTAACACTAAAATCTCATTCATAACCAAACGTATCTATCTATCTATCTTCCTATCGCTATTGTAATGTTATTTTTATACCTTTTGTGTCTAAGGTAGCCTTGTCCGCTTTTTTAAAGTTGTTTTGTTCACCCGTATCCCGTATTCGATTAAGATAAAAAAATATGATATAATGGTTTTGCCCATGAATACTGTAGGCTACTTGTGATAGTGAATGCTTGAACAAAACCTATATAATGTACATACGTATTCACGCATCAATATCTATTCCAACAAAATTAGACCAAACCCTCCGAATAATATTCCAAATTTGAAAGTCGAACAACAAATGTTCTTTAATTTCCTTTCTGCAACACTGGCAACAAAGTGTTACGTCACTGACAACAAAGCCAACAGGAGGTGAACGATCACAGCGCGGCGAGCAGCGAGTATCGTTGGCCTCACTGGCCCCTGCAGTTCAACACAGGATATTTGTGTTAATTGGCGTCGCGGCGTTTCTCGCTAATTGTTCAGCGCGACGGACCACACCGTGGAGAGGAAGTCTGTATGACGGATGGTTTGTGAGTGTTCAAATTGTGTTACAACACTTATAACATTGCTATAACTTACGGAAACGCTAAATAGGTTAATATAAACAAACATTTATGAATCATATACAAGAAAGAGTCAATATCACTTGACATGATATTCAGTTAAAACGAACCATACATAAACGAAAAAAGCCATATAGCCAGACAATGGAAGTACTCTCTATATTTTGTGATGATAGTACCAGCATCTGTGGCGTTTAACTAGTAAAATTTCATTCGTTTATGAATACAAAATGGATGATAATTAAGTCACTATTCATATTTAAGTTTTTCTTTCTACAATTCCAATTTGTTATGACATCGCTACAACTACTTATCTAGCGATACCAGGCTATTAGAAAGCACACGCACATTTGTCAACTTGAAAAATGTAATCACGTAAAAACGTGGGAGGATTAAACAGATAGCATCGTCGAGAGGAAGCCTCACTAAATACACCCGCATTGTACACAACACCAAAACACTCGAGTAAAAACCGCTGTACTTTATGAAGAACAAGTATACATTAAGCGCTGCATCCTACATACACGTTTGTAACTTTCTTCAAATAAAACTTTCCTCGGAAAGTGCCATTACACTGCTCTTGTCAGTCTTAAAAATTGTGATAAAATATACATATATTTTAAATGGGTAACATAGATGTTGCCAAACGTAATGACCAATCGGAAAGCGGCCAAGTTTGTGTAATCATGCTGAAAAGCTATTTTCATTTCATTCGTATGCTTCCTTTGTTCCTACTACAAAGGCTGAGTTTGATTACAGATTAAGTACTAAAGTTAATTTCCACCATTATGCTTACAGACTTCTGAATTACTTAATACATTAGTTACACAAGTATACGTGAAGAGGTACAGCGTACATATTCATGCAAATGAGTACAAATATACATTATATGGAATTAAGACAGCAAACGGGCATGTATGCATGCAACTTTCGTTTCAGGGACATTTTATTACAAACATTCATGTTGACGTGGATTTTTGATAGCTGGTGGATGATTTGCGCATAATAGATGAATAAGACTTTATCATTTTACAGAAAATTGTCTTCAACCCATTGTATCATTATGATAGCTGTCCGTCCACTGCAAGGCAAAGGTCTTCCCTCATTAATGATAAATCCTTATCTAGGTCTTGAGTGTTTAGTGAATGAGTGTTTAGATAAATTGAATTGATAAAATAAACAATCGGTACGTAGGAAGAATTTCGGACTTATTTCGATGAATCCAACTTATTAGAACTCTTCTCAAAGGATTAATTTCCTAGGTTGTACTAGTTCGTCCTCATAATCAAAATTTAAATAATAATAAAACGACTTGGAAGACTCAATGGCATAAAAATAAACTCCATGTATGCTACCCCTCCCCCAATGGACGCGAGAATTGGTTCTAATTTCGGAAACGTTATCAATCATTGTTAGCTCGACA
Organism: Ochlodes sylvanus; assembly: GCA_905404295.2. NCBI lineage: Eukaryota > Metazoa > Arthropoda > Insecta > Lepidoptera > Hesperiidae > Ochlodes > Ochlodes sylvanus. Next base: position 6,823,054 of record FR990137.1, read on the forward strand.
GACTCTCTACTGTATCCTTCATACAAAAGTTTAATTTATTTACTTTTAAATCTAACAAAGCTAAATTAATGTGCATTGTAAATGTGCATTGTCTGACAATTTGTCATGTCGTTTTCTTGTCCCACAAATCTTTGTTTATAACCCCTAAAACCAACTTAAACATTCATAAATGTTGATGTTGAGTCCAATCGACGTAAGTAAATGAAGTTGAATTAGTTGGTGTTATTAATAATGTTAATATAAAAATATTTGGGGAATTATACATATCTTACAAGATTATAATTTCAGTAAATAAAAAATCAATTATGATGAGTGTTCATCATCATCACCATCTTAAGTAAGTATACATATAATCGTTTATAAACACTTTTTAATATAAGACTCTTCATTAAAAGAACGTACCTTAATTTAAACGCGCATCGCCCATTAAAGGAAGCGAGTTTAAATGAGCGTAATAATTGAATCAACACCAATTACTATCATTATCTGTATAATATGTTGCACGTGTTCAGTTCGACGCGATCATGCAGAATGCAATTCAATCCATATGTATGAACTTTGTACAAGCAGGCTGTGTTAATTTTTTGTAACTTAATAAATTAAAGTAAGATGTGTGAGATCGATCACAGAAAACCGGCCGATAAAGATGAATTCGTATAGGTAAGATACATACGTTTTCGTTAAGTTATCAAGGGTAATTTCCAAATAATACCTACGAGTATTTCTAAATAGAAATAACGGTGTAAACTATTATATCCGGTCTGAGCGTGATGTTTCTCAACGGAAAATTGAAATATCTATACGATATTTCAATTTTCCGTCTATTATTTTTATTTCCTTCTCGCAACCACCAATGTATGTTTCCTCAATTCTGCATGGTAATCAATCAGTACTGATTTAATATGCAAATGAGTGTTAAGCTCTCCCTAACCTCGAATTATAACGATACGTGTATATTATGTAAATCAGTTCAACTGGTCCTTCATTAATTTTAACCATCCTTTGAATAAATTTTTGTCAAGGTTATCTGCGTCCATGCGAAAGGTATGTGCGTCCCCAAAGGAAGCATCTGAACATTATCGCCCTTAAATCAACTATATGAACGCTTTAATAAATTACAACTACCATGTATAGTGACTCACCTCGAGTCCAGGGTAGAGTTAAGCCTCTGGGACCGCCTCAGCGGTGTATTCCTCACTGCGTTGACTGGCTCCTCCCAGCTCCCTCCCGCCGACCGGTGCTCATCTGAGTAAATAAATATGTAATCATTAATAAAACATTAAACCTAATATTTTAGGGATAATGCTATGAAGACAGTTATTTTGTAAATTGCTGGAGTCTGTACCACCAAGTATAACTCCTACGATACACATTAATTTTAACTCGTATTGGAGACGCAACTCCTCTATGAACTCCCTTGGCAGGTTGAGTCAACATCAGCATTTCGTACAAACCATCCTCGGCGTGTTTAAAGATCTTAACGTTAAACGAAAAGCGTAAAACCCCAAGATCTTGACAATATTTTTTTAATGGAAATTCTATTTACAATGGCATTAAATAATAATAGGTGAAATGATGAAATCGCAATAATTAACTACTTTACAAAAAATACTAGGATGTCATGATGTAAATGTCAGCCTATGCCGATGATGCAGCTTATGCCGGACATCATTACGGCCGAATGATTTTTTCACCGGTACAGAATCTGATGAGGCCGGTTAGTCGGTCACCAGAGCCGTCACTAGGGTTGACACTTATAAATGATCAAGAAAAAAGATTTTTTTTGGAGACATACCTACGTGTAATCATGACTTGACTTTGTTTCATATTTACCTAAGGTAGTATCCTTGTGATGGTATTTTATACGTCTATTTTTATCTAGGGTCACTAACGGGTAACCGTACGAATTCCTGGACGTCCATACAAGTGGCTCGTCATAATTTTCGTTACTTACAAAAACCAGTAACATAGCTATTATATAATATAGTATATATTATAAGCAGGGCCTCGCGTAGAAGGCTAAATGTGAGGACTTATCTCGATCCAGTAGGATTTCGGTATTACGCATTAGGATCTGCTGCCAAATGTGATTGCCAAGGCAGTTTTACTAACTACAGAATCAAATAATTGTGTCGATATGATTATCAACTTTTGCAAATTTTGAATAAACTTAAATTAAAATTATTCTTAATAAATAAAAAAGATAGCCAGCCGGATTTATTTATTTATTATTTACCGGCAAATTCCAGAAAATTGCTAAATAAATTTGTCATTTGTTACCAATATACAACTTGCCTTTACACAGAACAGCTTAACACAGAGAACAGAAACACTGATGTATGTAAATGCGAGATTTCTGTATAAAAATGTTGTAATCGGATTAAAAAGAATACCCGCAATTTCCGGTGGCTCAATATCCGGGAGAGCAGGCAACCCTACGTATAACGGAGGCAGATACAGCCGAGTACAATTACACAACAAACCCACATTTCTTTTCAACGACGACTCATTTGTCGAAAGGAAAGGAAACAACCGTAAAATCGCCACCTGATTCAACATTATTGTTATGCCTACCTAGTAGGTACCATACGTAGCACATTCCATAGTGATTGATTAAGACTATAAAGACTGCTGGTCAAATATACTTATTAATCCTTATTTGTATTACCTACATGTATTTGGCCCGTTTAGTCCGAATCAGAACTAATTTTGCAGCAAAAATTTTCAAACTGCACGATTTGATTCAAAAGTATTACATTTACACTTAACTTGTGGTCGCAACGCATCACTATCAGCAGTAGTGTAGCAAAAATACAATGACAACGATGACCACTTACCCGTAGGATCCTAGCTTAACAAGAGGTAGAAATGTAAAAAAATCTACACTATGATGACGAGTAAAAGCATCAGTCATTAAAGTACTTACATACACGTTAAAAGTTTTTAGATAAAGTCTGTTTCGCCTCGATTTCTTATACAAATTAAACTGTACTAGGAAATATTAAATTCTAAATTTATTGCAAGAATTTAATATTTTTCTCAATGTGAACGGCTCATTTAAGTTTCAAAGTAACATACCGTAATTTTTACGAAGATTATTTAATTTATTATAAGTAGCCGAATTCGTGTCAGTGATAAATTATTTTATAATTTAAACGTGCTTGATGTACCTACCGGTTGCAAAACCAAATTGAATAAATTAAAAAGAAATGTATAAAAATATTAAGCAACTTTCTCCTCAAGTCTGGCCACTTATTGAAATTCTACTGTTCATTATGCTGAAAACGCGCTTAACACACTTTAATAAATAGAATGACTATTAGCTGTTTGGCGTAAAATGTTAAGAGAAATTAGTGTAGGAAATATATTACGTGTATTCGTATGTATTTTCTTTATCTCTGGACTCACTAAGCTAATTCGTTTTTGTCGTGTTTATTACTGTCAGGAGAAGCTTATGAAAGAAAAAATTAAAAAAATTGCGCGGAAAATTAGAAAATTCAAGAATACTTAACCACCATATTAAATTTTCTAGTGATTTTCTAATGTAACCTTAGCGCTTTTGACACTATAAACTTTTTTAATGTAACCTTATTGCGTTTGACATAGCATTGACAGAATGCGTGCTGCAAATATTCGAATTTCATATTCATAGTTAAGATAGTACGACGTCTGTCGGGCCAGCTAGTTAGTAATAAATGACAACTCTAAGAGAGTGCGCGCACGGGGGACTTTTGTCGCCGTGACTGTTTCGTCGCTCTTATCAAGTCCTTCGATATTTATGGAGGTGCGCGCACGTTACGACGCGGCAACTGGGTGACTTTTATGTCTGCCGACCGACGTCGGTGACAAAATTGTCACTCTCCGTTCACATTGACGATCCGGATGGCGCAATGGATAACATGCCAGATCGTCGTTAAATTGACGCTTCCATATCAAAAAAGTTTTGTCACTGTCGCCCTCGTGAGCGCACCCCACTTTGGAAACGCGACGCGACGAAGACAAAAACTTTTATGTCACGGAGACAAATGTCCCCCGTGCGCGCACTCTCTAAAACATACTTTCAAATAAATGCTTTTATTTAACTTTTCATGTATGTTCGGTTCAAATGTTGTAACGACTTGAATAAGAATTACTTCCTCTAACCCTACATTGAGATTTAAACACTGCTCTATTACCGATGTTAACGGAATTTTATGACAAACATGACCGGATAAACAAGAAAAGGGAACTCCTTAACGGTTAACAACTAACTAACTAACGTTATTCTTTTGCAATTATAATTCACTTGGCGTTATAACGCGTGTTTTCAAACTATCCATTTCTTTTAAAGAAATATTAAATCGTATTCACACTAACCTAACATTTTGTATAAAGGTAACATTTTTTACAGCGGTTAATAGCAGACCTTGAAGTTACAAACGTAGGTGGACCGGGTTTTCGTACCACGTTGTATGAATAACCTTAACATTTTGATTCAACAGATTAATATTTTTTTATATGACCCAATTTTATCAAACTTTGCCGATTTAATAGAATTATTAATTTCGCAAGTTAAGACATCAATGTATGTGTATAGTGACATCAATGGTAATAAAAATTACGTAGGCATATTAAAAATACCACATTTTTAAATATTCTACTGCTGTTAAAGCTAATTAAGTAACTAGATAACTTATAATAATACATACTTGTTCTGCATTTCTTTATCAACTTATGTTTAAACTTAGTAATTCTGCTCTCCGACTTCCTAGAAAACTTCATAGTGTCACTTTCTCTGTACATAGCACATCCCACACACTACATCGCCAGTGTAAACTCATTAACATGCACTAGTTATATAATCAACGATTTCCAAGATCATAATATTAAACTATATTTGCGTTAAACACATGCAAACACATTACCGCGGTTCGTATCACTAAACACAAACGTTTCTTATACAGCAAACACAAGCAAACCGGTGTCATGTCTTACGTTATAATTACACACACTGGCTCATCTGTAACGTACTGAACATTGTGAGGTAGGATGGTAGTTTCGGTGTTAGTGCCAGGGTTAACGGCTCGCGTAGTTTAAACAAATTAATTATGGTTTACTGTACATTATACTTATACATAGGTACCTACTTGGTTTAATTACAAAAAAACAAGCTTAACGATGTTTGCTAAGCTTAACAACTTATCTGAAATGTTAAATAAACAACATTCTTGCACCGCCATTCACGTTCCTAGGTTGTAAATCATTATTGATTATTCCAGCAATAAAAATCATGTTATACCATTTATAGTGGTAATAGATGGTGAACGACTAACCGCTAAATGGCGACAAGCGAAGCCAATTGAGTAATTTAAATGTAGTTTTCATAACAACTCCAATTGCGGTAAAATTATTTTATCTGTAACATTACCCATTCGGTAGTAAGTTAATGAATTAAAGTCGGTGTTAAAATATTATAAATGGGATTTATTTTTCAAAGCGATGTACTTTTTTATTTACGTATAAATTATTCTCTCTTTTTTACGATGAAGAATGATATGATTGGAAAACTGCACAGACGAGTATTCCTATTTTGAAATATTAATTGTGTGTCAAAAAACTCACATTTGACCAACATGAATTTAAATTTATATACTTCATTTTATCACATATCAAAAATTTAAACTTTCTTTGTACACTAGATAGTGAGAGTACTGTGAAACTGTATGAAATACTGTACGAGTACAGTCCAGAGTTACATCGGATTACTGCCACTGCGTGCGCTTCAACGGTCCAGACCACCTTACTGATGTCTCTAGACAATATTCGTGGTTTTAAGGTTTCGTCTATCGTTGTGTTAGCGTAGACAGGTCCAAAATCAATTATGATACCTACGTGTCCTCGCTACAGGCCTGAGGCCTTGAATAAGAATATAACATTTCAATAAACGGGGAATTGAAAATGAATACATTGCCGATAAAAGTTTCGTTTTAGCAAACAATTCCACTCAAGTTACGGGTTACGAATTATCAATAGTAGAATACTTGCAGATGCAATCTGCGTGCCCCAGTGTAACTGGCATTTGTATCTGTCAACGTATCAAGCACATTGAATTAAGATGTCCGCATCCTGCATTATACAAACCTCCACTTTACAACGCTGATAGTGGAGCTGTGGAGGACTAGTAAATCATAATAATGTTGTTAGAGATAGCATCTTCTAATACTCTATCATGTTGGACGTGGTCGCTATGAATATGTGTAGAGTTTGAAACGTAGTGCTACAGATACTAGTTCTTTTTACAACGCTAATCAAAAATATTAAAACTATAGATACATTATCTCAGATTCATAATCTGAGTACATTACAATCTGAGTACAACGCAAGTTGCACTTTTGTATCAGCTCCGATGACATTACTGTAACTATGGATTGACAGATGATTACAGAACGCATGTTAAGACAGAAAGGGATAGTTCCATGAATAGTAGGACAGTTAACAAAATTTGACTGTTGGCACAGGTCGTGACATAGGTAGACATAGGCGTCTACCCCATTTTCAGATTAAATATCATTGACGCCAATGATGTTTTTCATCTGAAGAAGACTGTAGGTTAAATTATCATCATCTTCGTCTCGCTGCAGTCGGTACATTTATCGGCATGATTATATTCATAGCCCCAAACTGACCCACTTTTGTGCCCGAGATGACACTCGGACTAGAAGTTGACATTCTATGTAGTACTGCGTTCATCAGAACGAGAGAAATTAAGTCTATTCTCTTATTCCCGGTTTGGCAGCTTTTGTACAATATTATTGACAGTCGATGTATGTTTTATTTACGGCAAATTGGGTCCACTATAATTTATTTTAAGAATTTTTAATAAAGGTTATACAAACAAAGTATAAAAACCAATCTAATATGCATAATATAATCGAAAATATGAGGACTGAGCTTTAATACAATGATCGCTTGGCAATGAAGTACCTATAGTATGGATGAAATTACCGTCAAGATGGTACAATATTATTTGATGTTACATTTATAAATATCTTAAATCTGCCATACTATTATTTGTCAACAAGTCCTTCAGACCGAATGAGCCAGCGAAAAAGAAAGTTCTTGTACAAAGGTCACAGAAGTCAACTTGCAACATTTGCTTATCATCTGATGTTTAGGCGTGTTCAATTACATGTATTACAACGCAATAATGTAACAGACAATTGACATTTTCACAATTGTATTTTCATTATGTATTTCAATTATGATACATTTGCAACATGCTGAACCTTGCAAAAACTAGTGAAACAATCGTATTACAGCTTTGAACAATGTGCCAATACAAGATCGGATAGATAGGTAGACAATAACCGAGTTAGCGTTGGCCGAGTGCGATAACCCGATTAGATGGTACAGTAACCTGTGGGCAGTGTAAACAGAAAGAGGGAAATTGCAGGTCCATAACGCTGGTAGATTTATGGACGGTCAGCACCGAATGGCTATCGTTGATCTTGGTATCGCAGTGGGTCGAGATCACAGCCGCCGCCCTGCACGCCCCGTCACTCATACGCTCATTGTTTGGACCGACGGCCTGGGCTTCTCAACCTTTGTGCCCCCGACACGGAAACCTTTTGCATTTATTTATGAACAAACAGATTCTTTAAAGTGTCCGGTGCTTGGGAACGGTTAGAATAAAATGTTAATTGTTAACTTTTTAAATGTATGGCGATAGCTACAACGGCCCAGAATCACAGAAAACGCTCAAACACTCAAAACCCCTGATATGATGGTGAAATGGTGGACCCCTGATGAAATGGAAATACATAAATAAAACATCACAGACATTCAGAATTTGGGTCAGCAGGCAACGCTACAAGATGGGCAACAACAACGATAATAATTTATTATTTTATTGGCAATACTCACATTTTTGAGTGATGAAAAAATTAAGTATGTCTGCTTTTTTAAATTAACTCTTTTAGGTTGGTTAATAGGCTGAACTTGTAAAATGTAAGTCATTATAATCCAGTAGGTTAAAACGTAAGACCGTAGTCATTTAAGATATCGTAGCGAAACGAATCTTGTTTAAAAGTACGTAAGATAACACGATTAACAGTCATGATAATGTGAACGAGTGGGTGTATGCTGCTGTTGAACTACGAACATCCGTGAGCGTATTCAGCGTAGGTCCCGTATCATTATGATAGCGGACGTTAAGCTTTCCTACATGCCTTCAAGAGATTATAAACTTCCGACAATCGGATTTGTCACTTCGCCATATGAGTATCACACAAAGCTTTCATTTTAAAACTATGTTCCCGTTATCATTATCTGATATTCCGTCAATTCGATAGATACCTAACTACTTAGAAAAATGGTCAAACAATTTGTTGAATAGCTATATTTTATACTTTGCAAAGTAATCTAATGGTGAACAACAGCTTTTTATGAGTGTGCAAGTGTGGTAAAATCTTACGATAGTCACCGGGGCCGACACGCGAGGTAAACTCGCCTTTTTAGCACTGAAGAGTTTATAGTATATTCTTTCCACTAGTACAAATCCTATACATATAACTAGCTGTTATGGCTAGGTCCTAGGGTACTAATCAAAGGTTGAGTACCGCTAGGCTTTATCTTATGATTCATACCGGCAATTGCAAATCTGAGATAAGAATGCAAAGCAACGCATAGGGCGTTGCAGGCAAACAATCGAGCATGGGAATTTATGCAGCTGACACGATTCTTGAAACGAATGCGTCCTAATTTTGTTCATCGACATTGATACTTACCGCGTTTATTTAGAATTCTACATTCAATTCTATTATAGACTAACCAATTACATATTAACATCGTCACACATTAGTAGTTATGGTCTTTTTAGCAACTTCCTACTTTTTGTCTATAGGCTAATCTATGGATTTAACCATCTTCTAAAGACTATAGTTCTACTTGAAGTCGAGTCTGTGATAATCTACACAGATACATACGAAGCAACGTATGTGTGATATGAAAAAAAATAAGAAGTAGGTACCTAGGCATAGCCATGCAATGCTAAAAAAATCATAAAGATGTACCAAAATAGACATCTCAAATGCATTAGTTAGGGGACAAAAAATGGAAGCGAGAAACTAAGTCAATACTGGATTACAAGAACATACTAAACTTAAATAAAGATCTAGTCTAGGGTGGCTAACCGCACTAACCTAGTAAGAGCCTATTCACTCTGGGTTTGAAGACGCGCACATACCGGAAATACCGACGCAGGTAAGCAAATCCAGTGTTTTGCCTTATTATGAATACCACGAAGCGATTGGTACGGGCGGGATGTTAACGGCAACTGGATGTATACCCGCCAATGACTGTGACGTCCCATAATAGAAAGGGGATTGGGGTATACAGTATACGCTATTCGGATTTGCTCGGCCGTTTGAAAAATGATAATTAAAAAGAAATACTACTATTTTATGGTTGAATAATAAAAAATACTATCTTATATTAGGTACATTTATACGCAATTTAAGATTAGGTACTAGCTGTGCCTGCGACTTTGTCCGCGTGGAATTTAAATTGTTACGGGGAAATTTATAAAATAAAAGTAACCTATGTTACTCCTTACATTAGCTATCTGCCAGTGAAAGTCCTGGCAAAATCGGTCCAGCCGTTCCAGAGATTAGCTCAAACAAACAGACAAAAAATTGTAAAAAATATTATTTTGGTATATGTACCGTGTAGGTATACATCCACATGCATTTAATAAAAATCGGTAATTTTAATATTACATACCGACACCCCAATTTTATTTACTTGTATATAGATTTATAAGTAAAAAGCGTGAAAATAATTGGTGACTCCGTTACTAGTTTTTACAATATTATTACTTTTAAACACATTTTATATACCATCAGGTAGCCCATCTGTTATTTTTTAGCTATTAATATAAATTTAATACCATAATATATTATATAATAGGAGGAAATCGAATATTTGTCACAATTGTTATAATTCATTGAGCCGGTTTTTATCATATTTGTCATAATATGTATTTATTCCTTATTCATGAACGTCATATTCACTCATTAAACAGAGTCGCGTCAAATAATGACTAATAACAGCTACTACGAAATGTCCCAACCGCAGTGACTAGAATTAATGGAAATGTAGCAGAATTTCCTACTAAATAGGTAGTAGGTAGTATAGGTAGTAGGTAGTACATTTTGTTTGGGTAACGGAATAAAAATATTTTTGTTTGTTTTAAACCACTTCTAGAAACATATGAATAAAAAACAGCGATGCGGAATGCGGATTTCAATATACTTTATTTGTCCTTTTAATTTTAAAACTAAATGTGTAGACTTGTATAAAAAAAGAAAACAATTTATGTCTAGCGTCTTAGAGGTCGAAAGAAATGCCGTCACTACATTGCGTCACTATCAATAACTCACATTATTTAAGTCAAATGTCAATGTTATAATACAAAAATAATATTCTATAAAAACAATAACTTATAATGGCAGTGGAATGTATAATTTCACTGTGCTGATCCTCAAAGTCCTTCCCAAAACGTTAATAACACTATACCAAATTCAAACAATAGAGATGGTCACAAAGTGCATTATGCTGTATGCAATTAGGACAATACACAGACAGGGCTTGACCTAATTCAATTTATGTATGACTGAACAATAATAATTAGCTACGGGCACTGAACCTACATTCGAATTGGTGCTACGAGGATAAGGGCATGGGTGATAGAAATTGTTCAATTACAATTGTTCAGATAGTTAAGAACGTCACTTATAATATTGTTTCTGACTTGCAACACTAGCGTCCCCAGATACAGAATTGTAATTTTCGTGACAATTCTACTAGGAACGCAATTGGTCCTTAGATTTACCTTAGCCTTAAATTAACTTAGAGTTCCAAAACGTTTTTAACAAAAAGAACCAAAACAATTATAAAATGTTAAAACATATATGTAAGTTAACAAAAATAGAGCATCTCCTCATGGTTAATTGATAATGTAAACTTTGGGAGGCGTTGGGAATGCGGGGCAGTCAAATCTCATTTCTGGACACGGGACCAGCAAAATTCCGGGGCAAACCCGAATTTCCCGGCCATCTGATAACTATAATTGCGGTGATATAGTATATTAGTAGTTTTACTAATTAGCTTTCTACATGAGACAGACATGTTTAAGTGGCATCCCTATTAACAGAGACGCGACGTGAAACTTGAAAAAAAATTATGATTAATAATATATTGGTTACTGATTAGTAATTACCTATTGATATTACTAGGTACTTTTATACTGTAAAAAATGGGAACAAAAAATACAGAAGTACGAATCTAAGAAATATCGATCATGATTTATGAGTAACAAAACAAAAAGTATGTAAAATAAAGAAAACTATACACAGTGCTCTTTGAAATTGAAACTTTCACTTTGACCTCTTCTGTCCTGAATATTGAAATGATTAATTTCGCTCCATTGTATTTGCAAGTCTAAAATATACCAACAGTGCCAATACGATGTTGACTTTTCATGAACCTTTCGACAGTCTTTTTTAATCTCTTTACTACGCCGTTCTAGAGGCGAGCGCGACGTATCTTAATGGACCAGGCAAACGAATTTTTTTTTACACGTCAAATAAATCTATAAAAAATTACAAGAAAAACTGTGTTTTTACTTTTTCCATATCTCAATAAATGGCTGAGATATTAACGATCAAAGTGCGTATTTACGGCCGCTGGTTTTTTTAATAACGCAGGCGGGCGGTCACTACTCGATGACGTCATCTCTCGGTAGTCGCGCGTAGTTGATAGGGATTTTTGACCGAAATGTTAATTTAAACTCAAGTAAAGCCGCGAGCAAACCTTAGTTATCAATAATAAAATAACATATATAATTCACATACTATCTACTACATCTATGCAAAATTTCAAGTCTGTATCTATAGAAATAAGAAAGTTATAGATTTTTGAACTGCATAGACCCATATTTTCTATAGTTGCGCCGTCGCTCGCTCGCGGCCGAGCCACGTCGTGACGTCATAGCGTAAGCGCGGAAATTCAAAAAAGGGCTTGAACTTCTCGTCTTTATAACTTCGGAAATACTGCATGTATTGAAGTGAAATAAAAAGTTATGTAATGTATATGACCTAAGCTCGGATTTTAGGTGTATTTGATAGTAATATTTTGACCCTTTTGCCTTCTCCATTCATAGGACAGCGGTCCATTCCCCTCCATATTATCCGTAATTACGTTCATTGCCTTTATAACATCCCAAGAGATGGAGACTGCAACTTGTCTGGTATGAAATCGCACGATATTTGCTCTGGATAACTAACAAAATATAAATTTAAAACTACCATTCTACTATGTAAAAAAAAGAAAAGGGGATATGTACTTAAAATTCCACTATTAAAAGTCTATTTAAATGACTTTTTTTTCGAGTACGTCACACAAAAATAAAATTATAGAACCCCCTCGCCAATAATGTTAATAGGTAAATATTATAATCACTGCACTAGAATTTCAATAAAGTTACCCACTCCTTTTACACTAAAAAAAATGTCTTGACGATAACCTTCAAAAAGCGCGGAATTCCACGACTCCCATTCGTAGTAAAGCGATTCTTATCGTAAGATAAACAAAGGACATCGAATAATAAAAATATTTGACTCTATGTAATAATGTATGTTGTGTAATCGCACCTATTTGCTTAAGCGGCTCCTCCGTGACCGAACATAACTTGACTCTGTTCACGATGATTACCAGCGTAAACTGCATCGTAACACACACGCACCGCAACACAACTTTCTCACATTACTTCCACATATTGAGAAATGCATCCTTTGAGCGCAACACAAGTAACACAGCGCGGAGTCCGTTGTAAACTAACCACTAAGCGGGATTAGCATAATCCGCAGTGTCAATTGCCAAGCCGCCAGGAAAAATGAGTGCGTATGTTGTCCTAACATGACATATTATTATTAGCACAAGTTAATTGTGATGCGCCTCCCGCATCAATTGAGAGCGTGTAGAACACAACGGGGGAACTTTCGTCGACGAATATAAACCCGTTCGGCGCTATTCCTGGAAATGGCGAATAGTTTACATACGATACCAATTCCAATGATCGCATGTACTAGATGTATGTGAGATCGCATGTATAGATGTAGATATAATGCGCTTGTTCAGCGATTATGAAAATTTCCATTACTTGTGTACCTATTATAAAATAGATTTCTGTCAGTCTGCTAAATATCATTAGTTTGCAAAAAATGTAGACCTTGATCTTCGTTTTAATATTGTTTATAAACATTTGTCTACGAATAGTAAAATTACTGTCAATCTAGCATTTTAATGGCCAAATATAAAATGAATTAACCTATGAGTTCATTCGAATTTGCGGATAATTCTTAATATTGTATACTTATTATTAACTTCGACGAATATCTTCAGTCTACATTCTACACGTTATTTGAGGTTGTTTATTGTCGCAACGTTCCAAACTAGACACAATAGTAATTATGGAATTGCGACACTTCCAGGGATGCTTGGGTTCGGTGGGTAGCGCGTAGGACTTAATTACAAACATCAGCTGACGAAAGTGCTAAGTACTAGTCGCTTACATTTAATAGTTACAGCCTACTCGATATACCGACTTGGAGTGAACCTGACTCTCGACTTGTTACGTAAATTATGGAAATACAAATATTTCACCTCAAGCGTTAATTCAAGGTTAGTATGGCAAAACTTTGTAGCTCAATGTTTACGATTCACACATACATGCTTTAAAATAATTGAACGACACATAGACCTTCACCTCAATAATAACAAATTTGGTGAATCTAATTGTTGTTAAACGTACAATTAATACCTACATTCGTATGTTCAGCATTTTTAGATCAAAGCTGCAACTAACTGCAGTTTTCAGAAATCGTTATCTTTCCATAATCTTCAGTAAGCTGCTCTTCTTTGAGTTACATACAAATGTCACTCAAACTGACTTTACCTTCTAACTTATCCTTAGATTATGAATAGTTAGGATATGGAAAACGGCTGTAAGAAGACTTGAAACGTAACTTGGTGCAAATTTTCAACATGATAAGTGACCAGCCCCAGTGTTGGAACATCTTGTTTTGCCTAAAGCTATCTCATGGAGTTTTTATGGCCTATCGGCCTACGCAGGCAAACGAACAGAGAGGTCACCTGATGGTAAGTAATCACAGTTGCCTATGGACATGGCAACACCAAGGGCAACACCATGGACAACACCAACGCATTGCCGGCCAAGAAGGAAGCGATGGACCCTATTCTTGAAGGACCCCGTGTTATGACAACTTAAAGATGTGATACTTACATTTGATGAGCACGACCGAGTCGTGGGGCTCGCACTGGACCTGGGTGGCGTTCATGGCCAGCAGCCCGCCGCCGCTGGCCCCGCCACCCGCACCGTTCGCCTCCCTGCAAACAAACATCATTAATTTAAGACGACAATGACCTACCTATGACGATTTCTGGATGGATATGAATTACACCACTCTCCGATTCTCGAAAGTCCTATTGTAAAATTGGCATTTGGCACCTGTCGTTCGGCTGCAGGGTCTCTGTTAACTGGCCTACAAATAAATACTCGTAGTCTTAACGGATTTTCATATAATTCGGCGTGAAATGAGCCGCCTTAAACCATGTGAAATCAGAGTCATTTAGTTTAAAAAATCTGTCATTTTAAGAGTTTTTTTTATTATTTTGGAAGAGCGTAAAAATTAATCATTGAGCTTAAGCATGCAGTAACACATGTCATACCATCTTGCTGGTTAATATGTGTTAAAGGGGAAAAAAGGTTTAGAAGATTTAGCAAGTTTGTGTTAACTATCGGACTTCCGTTACGTTTCACTGTAAAAACTCTTCCGAAGAGACGATCAACAATAAACAATTTTCGTTTCTCCATTCTTTAGGCTTGTTATTATACACCTAACGCTTTCTTTATTTCCCGCCCTTGTGATTTGATTTAATATTTTCTTTTTACTAAGTTTGTTTTAGGTAGGGTACTTCCCTATTACCTAACTCTAGGTACATCGTTTGAGAGTAACTAAGAGTTAGTACTTTGGTATCCAAGCTCGTTTAATGGAGACAAACCCTACCCTGAGAGTACTATTCGTTACAGACTTGCTACTGGCCCTAAAGTACGTTAGTTTCCGTTAAAAAAACAAATGCATTAGTCACTAAACCCACCTAGCGTAACATAAATACGACGCGCGGCATGTCTAACCACGTGATAATCAACTATTCTTGGAACAGCAGGAGACGATTCCTTTAAGAGGTAGGAGTTATATGGACTGACTGTTTCAAATACAGTTAGGGTTTTTAGTCAGTGTCAGTGATGACGGTAGATGACTGTAATATACATAGCTACGTAAAATGATTTCAACATTTTTTGAATGAATGCAATGTTTAAAGTACCTACATAGGTACTTACTTAGATTATAAAGATAACATCGATATAGGTATTTTTTTAAATAAGGATGGAGAGTCAGGTATCTTAGCCGTCTAAAATAGGAATAATTTAAAAATTGCAGAGCTAATATGAGGCGGGGAACATTTTTAATGAATAAATTTAGTAAATAGGTACTTACACATTTACGAATAATAAAGCACTATTTGGTCGTCAACATTTACCGGCCTATTTTTTTTTTACTTAATATAGATAGGTACTTAAGTGAATTCTTGACTACAATCCTACCTGATGGTAAGCACAGATAACTTAGGGTAGACGACGAATGCATAGATGTGTGCATTGTGATAGAGAATCCATTTATTCATGGTCACATATTATACATGAAGGTGATAAAAAGAAGATTGAGAATTCAGCGAATTTACTCAAATCCAATTGGGGACGTAAAACTTTGTGCGTAAGTCGATCAAGGGCGTACAATTTTTGTTTCGTCGCGTCGCGTTCTTTAATAAACTCTGTGTGGTTGTATGTTCCTATAAGAAGGAGTACATTGTAAATTGAAATAGATTCCAGGCCTAGAACAGACTGAAGATCTATTATTGGAGAATTTGGGAGAACATACGATTCAAGATCTGCGGATTAAAAACAAAACATAATTTTGTATGCAAGTCTAGGCCAATGGATCTTTGACACATAGCTTGTGATTAAGTTCCTACTATTCATTATCTTTATTAACAAGATATTCATCATTATAAAATGTCATTAAAAGATTAATTATTGTACTTTAATTGCCTATGGACATGACTTCGACAGTCACCTCGGTTGACATTGACATTAATTAGACACCCTTTCTACCTTTGATGAGACGATGAAAACATCAACAATACCTAATAGGCTAATAGCTATTACCTATCCATACGAGTATTACACATACGAAAGTGTGTTAGTTAGTTTGTAGGTATTTCTTTCACCTCAGAACAGAGCAACTGATCAGTGATTTTTGGTATGGAGATAGTTGAAGGGCTGGAAAGTAACAGGCTACTTTTATTCACGATAAAATATTTCATTTCCACAGTAAAACACATTTTAATAAAAAAACGCTATAGATTACGGCCAAAATAGTTCTAAACACCTAATAACTTTCCCGAAAGCAAAGTGAGGGTGGGTTTACTTATGTCGTTTAAAGGCACTAGTACTTATCAGATAATAGAATAGAATATTGAGTACAAACAAATGTTAGTTGGAAACATGCCTAAACTAACGCTGAATAGCCAACACACATCACAGTTAAATTTTTTTTATAGGTGGGTGGTTGTGAACAGATGTTACTGATAATAAAACTAGCACAAAGGGCAGCTGCTGTTATGTTGTTATCTCTGTCATTTCAAGTGTTTTCTAAACCCAGATGGTGAGACGCAGGGGTAAAATGTTTAACAAACAAATTAGAATAAGGTGGACTTTGTTCTGGCAACTCTTTTATTTGAAATTTCACCTGTTTCTGACTTTGTGTAAAAACTACATTTACAGAAATTACAGGCATTATTTCCTTTATGAAGTTAATGTTAAGGATTATAGTTTCAAAACTAGAAACATCTGTTATATGCTTATATGCAAGTTTAGTATCACACCGTGATTTTACACTTTAAATGAGTCACGCAAGTGCATGATTATTACAAGGATTAGGGAGTCATAATCATAATCCTTGTCTACAACGCCATAAATCTGTAGCTATTAATATGACTAAATTTAATATTATTACTGAACTATTAATATGACTAGATTTAATAGCAATAAATATCATTAAAAATAATATAAATAAACCCAATTAGAACATTGACATAAGTTATTGTGGACCTTTTTACTACTAATATCTACTTGACTATTAGGACCTCATATACATTCACTGAATGAATCATTGTCCATGTGTATGTAGGGCAGCATAATAATTTATTATTGTGTCTTACACAATATCTCATTGTTTTACTGCCAGGTTCATAACGATAAGATAAACACTTGTTTACATGTATACAATTGTAATACAAACTACTGGAAAAACAAATTTTTTATAAATGTTTTGAAAACATCGGGTTGCATTCAGATACAAATCAGATTCAGATTAATGAAACCAGTTTTTGATATAAGTAAAAAATAACAAAAAGTGAACTTACAGATACAACTTGGGTGTACCTGATGATTTCAGAAAGTCGATTATCGAGTTACAAATGGTAAAATGTAATTTATCTATCTTTGGGTATAAAAATTATTTTGAAATAAAATCATTTATTTGGTATCAGCGTAGAATCAAGGAAACAAGAAATTATTTAATGTGCACTGCAATTTCCATACTTTAACACGCTCTAATATTTTTTATGGATAGATTACAGCAGATATCATTATGAGCGACTTGACATCTTTATCTAGTCCTAAATAAACGTATTGGAATGGGGTCAGACGCCGGTCGTTGTGTGGTGTCTTAACATTTTTCTCATGATATGAACATCGTTTACCATAGCACACAATTCCAGGTCAAAGTACGTTGAACTTGAGCGCGTTACTTACCGTAAAATGCTTATTGCCGGCACTTGCTTCCCGATGGAATGCGTGCATTCGCTAGGAAAGCATTACCCACTGTTTTATGCACGTTTCGAAAGTTTCCTCCACGGAAACCTGCCACGACAACAATCACTGATCACACGGTCGGGTCCACGATATTTAACAGGAACGTACTGAAATAGCACCACTCTTGTTTTATTCACAGACAAAAAGGCAATGGTATCCAAGTAACGTACACTTCAAACGACACTGTTCACCGAAGTCCGAACAGATTTGTCAGTATTTTGATAGTTTATGTCAGTAACATTTGTAAATATTTTCACACGCGTAATACGTGAACTTGTTTCAACAATGTTTGTAAATCAACGGAAAATAAGAATGGAACGTCAAACTCACTACGTTAACCGAAAAACACAAGGCAAGAAGAAACGAACGCGCAGCTGGCGAGCTGTCGCCTCTCGCTCGCTTGGTCGTCGCGGGTGTGTTGAGGGGGAAGCGGGTGGAGGGGCACGACGTGACTGCCGTCTCCCTTCAGCCGTCCCGCTTCGTGGCTTCGTCGTAAGACTCGTAAGTCATTTTGACTTGACATTTTCTTTCATACGCGTTCATTTTGTAAAACTACTGATCAAAGTAATGAGAAATTTATCATAAAAGTAGGAAATAATTATAATTATGTGTGCGAAACCAACATAATGCAGGGGAAATCTATGTCCTACCACTCCTACCTCTCTACTTCAGTAGACCTACCTATCCACACTCAATCGCAATAATTTTGATTGAAATTATTTTTATTTTTTGTTTTCGAACAGTTTGAATTAGAACAAAACATGAAATGTGTAACTCACCTACCTATAACCTATAAAATTATTTCGATCATTAGAGGCGAATTGAAATCGCTTAATTAAGCCATTTCTAAGGTTAGCGGGAACAAATTCAAAGACAAACTGACAAACAGACAAGCAGATAAAAAATGTAATAAAACCATCGAGATATAAGTGTACTTATATCTCGATGAATAAAACGTTGATTTAGCGTATACATTGGTACTTACCTACCTAAATGAATAGTTAATACATATTATTAAATTATTTTTATTACAAGTAACGATGTTGTTACGAAGAGTAGATGTAGTTACGTATAAGAATTAACCTTTTTTGTTAAAATCAACGTTTATTGGTTGTTAATTTACATGTGTTCAGAGAGACCGCCTCTGGTCTATTGGAACGCAGTTTACGCATACGCAGTTCGCCGTCGCGGTCGCACCGAACGTAAATATAAACAAGCATCTCGCTAGTTTATAGTTTTCGCCGTCGGTCGCATGTTGATGAAAGCATGCCCAACCGCCAACGTTTGTCATCAGAAATCTGCGTGGACCGTGCAGTCCTGCACATTCCATGCTAAAAAGCCCTTTACACACGACACACTTTCGTTCAATTTTCGAGAAAGTGATCCATCATCGACAATCTATCATAAAGCCCGGAAATTTTCTCCTTTTCATTTCGAGGGGAGGCAAAACAACCATCCCTGTAATTATTGGCACTTTGCCGGCAGATGAGTAAATGCTTGAAATTCTGGGCTGCGTGCGGCGAAAGTGAAGTGTTAATGCGACAAGTTGATCATAGTGTATCGTCCCTTTCGAACCACGAACCGGGAAGGAATTCCGCGAACTTTGTGTTTGACCTCACTTTAGTTTGCAGGGTAATTGGATTTTAAATAAACGATGTCACGTAACACATTTTACTCGAAAGCGAGAAAGAATACCATAGAGTAACAATAATACCGGTGTTTGGAGAAGGGTGACGTGTATTTTAATACGTCATTTGCCTAACCAATATCCCGTGGTGCCGATGCCGATAGCGGAAACAGGGTGTGGCATGGAATGGATGGGCGCGCCCTTGAAATCTGTTTACCTGGGAGCCCGTTCGGAAGTAATTATTATTAATAAAGCACCATTTTTGTACTTCAAAGAGCATTCTAAACCAATACAACGGTTACGTAGAGTTGGTAGAGATGCTAATACTAGTAGGAATTTTGAGTTATATTAAGGAATGTTATACTTAGGTATAATGGGTATACGTCATGTAAATAGAATTCAGGTACATAATGTGTTTACTTTGTGTTGAGTGTATTATACAGTAAATTAAGTGTTAGTACTGTTAAACTCGCCCAAGTGAAATTGAAATGCGGGAATGGATTTATTGGATAAATATTTCTCGGTAGAGTCATGGTTATTAAACTTTATTAAGGGATTAATCGTCGTGTAATTCATATACCTAATGATAACCTTTTGCCTTCGAATCAAAGCTAATATTTTTTGCTCGTGAGGAACTGTACATAAAAATCAAGCGTGAAATGTTTGAGCGTGTTTCTGATGCAGTACTGGAAGTGGAACTACCGCTTTCTTGGCGTGACGTGTTGGTGACCAGATCAGTTGCACATGAGCTACAGTGACTTATCTTTGACTGGTCGTTATTGCTCATTTGCTGTTATCATTAACCAATGTGGTACGAAGTGCATTCCATGTTGCTTGACTGCGGAATGACGGAGATTGGTCACTTTTAAATAAACAATTACTTGACCTATTACAATGAATTCAATCTGATAAACTTGCAGTTTTGTTACGTAATGGTGACGCCGGTCTCACAGGTCTCACGGATCTCATTTCTATTTACATTCAAGGATAAATTAAACAGGCACCCTGCATAGTTTCTGCCTGGGCTTGAATGCACGCTTTAGAATGCAATATAGTTAAACATGTTTTGAATCATATTATATAGTGGAACTATTAAATAAGAAGAATGGTTATTATCGCTTGTTTACAATCTTGTGCAGTTATAAATTGGTCAGTATTTAGTCGAAAATTTATTAGGTAATTGTGACTGCATGTCGATAGGAATTTCCTTTCATTTTAGGAATGTTATGTACATATATTATGTCGTGAAGGCTGAAGAACGGTTTACAATCTTTTTCCTGTAATTACGTACCAATGTGCCTAGGTTTATTTTATCATAATAATCCTAAATAAAATTACACAAATTTTTTTTCGCCCACCTAAATATATAGGTACCTACTTTTTTAATGATATGTGTTGTGCCCCTCCTTTTAAAAATATATTTTAGACATTTTTATAAGGTAATGTAAAAAATCCTGCGACAAGACAATACAGGTAATCGTGATGTTTACTTTTATTATGATGGTATATTGACGATAAGTTCTTCGATTGTTTCGATTCTACAGATTGTATGCAGGCTATAAACGCATACACAGTCATCGTACGTACATGTCGCATGTCAAGCCCGAGTGCGCCCTGCTCAAAATATCGCAGCGTCCCAGCCACTTCCGTCGATTCACTGATTCACCGTCGACCGAACCTTGTCCACAAACGAACGGCACGGCAACGGCATCCATGACAGCTTCATTGCTCCGGTGAAGCATTTTGATATCAGTTGAAATTAAATCAAATACTTTATCGCCAGTTACATCCAGTGGAAATTTTGTTAAGCACTATCTTATACCAAGTAAAAAAAAGTTATGCGCGAAAGACTAGAACATTATCTTTAAATATTAAAAGTTTCGATATAATTTTATCGATACGATAATGCTTAACTGCGATCCCACCTGATGGAACTTACCTTTCTTCTAGATGGTACTTACCTTGTTGGTCAATGGGTCTAGAATTGTAAGCGCACTAACTTAGCAAAAACCTATTTATTCTTTCTTAAAGACTTCCACTTCACTGGCGTCGGGACAGCCGGTGCAAGCGATTGGTAAAAGTAATTTAATGACACTGGCATGTTTTACAGTCCAGGATTTGAGATACGCCCCTAGGCCCTAAGCTATAGTACGATGAATGAGAGCTTTTATTTGAGAGGGATTGTAAGCCAGAGCTTCAAGGCAAACTATATGACACCAATAAAAGTAATCGAAACTTATCTGATAATTTTATTAAGTACAGCACAGTTGCACAATAGAACCTTGCCAATTATCTATTCTGTGACCGTGTCTAGTCTAATTTACTGTGGTCAGAGCTCGCTAAAACTTCCCTAAAACTGGGTTCGAACTTTTAAAACAGCATTCAAATTCATTGCCACCTTAAGAAGCCTTTATTAAAGAGAGAGATCTCGAAGTCTAAGCCCTAAGTATATGTACTGAATTTGTCAATGGATAAAAAAGACTGGTTAACAATTTGTGTTTTTGTTTGATAAAGAATTGATGGTGACCTGGAAACAAACCAGTTTTTCTGTAATTTTTTATGTTGTCATTGTCCCGAGGTTATAGACAGCGGGATGAGTTATCAGAGGGTACCCACGCAGTACCTATGTACATTGTAAGCGGGCGGCGCTTTTAATCAGCTTTTGTAAATCATTTGTGGCATACATGTAGCTCATGTATCAATATTTATTGAAAACCACAAATATTCATCCTCATATTTATTGAAAAGTTGAACATTCATTTCACATTTTTTGTATGATTTGAGTTCTTACGGATCTGGGTTCTTAAGGCGTTAATTAACTTATCAAAGTTAGAGTGAAATGCAAAGTTAACTTCTACAGCCGTAATAATTCCCCTTACAATAATTATATAATAGGTAGGTAGCTAGTTAAGCTATTATTGGATTTACCTGTTTCTTTAAAAGTGGGTAGGTACCTACCTACCGAAACAAAATAAGTGCCTACCTATCTACAGGAACAATAAAAATAAGCTTCCATGGCATTTCAAACGGATAAATTATTTTCATTAAAGTAATTTATAAGTAAAAGTAGATTGTCCTGAAAAAAGCAACATTAACAACATTTGAAGCAGCTAAAAAACTTGGCGTCGAGAAAAGGTCAAAACAGGTAAACCAAAACAACAGGCGCACATTACGGCCGACCGGTTCTGGGTTCGACTGGAAAAAAAACGATTAGCCGAGTCCCGATGTTTTGACGAATAACCACTTACCTGGCCGGCTGTAGATTTTAACAGATACATTACATACAGATTACATACAGATAAAAACATAATCTCTATATACCTATGTATATATAAAATTCGTGTGAGTAGGTATGAGAATCGAGCAACATCTATCATACCCCTTAATGTTAAGGGTTGCCCACCTTAAAAACTTTTAAATTTTTGAACAATTTTTTTTTGGTTATTTTTTATGGTGTAGCATAAAAAATACACATAATCCCAAATTTTCACTTCTCTACCCCCACCCATCAAATTTAAATCGCGCTTTTGGTATATACAATATGGCGGAACAACGTTCGCGGGGTCAGCTAGTAAATGTATAAAAAATCTTATTAGGTGGACACATGCGTATAAAATTTAAATTCAATTGATGCATCAGACAATTTGTACCGGATACTTTCCGAATCACTCAACCAATTAAAGGGGTATTAGCGAATTGAATGGTGTGTATCAATAGGACGCCATTGTTATGGGTCGCACGGCCCATTTGACCCGCGTTATCAATCGGTAACATGCGGGCCAGGTCATTGATCTACCTTTGCTTTATGACTTTCAGAACAAATGTTTATCAGTCACGAATTCGATATTATTTGCGATTACTCATTAAGGACTTGTAGATAGGAACTTGAAAAGTTTTAAACTCACGCGCCCTCCCTTCGCTTAAGGAAGTGTATTTCGAAGTACCCGCATCTGAAATAATTGCTTCTCATTTTTACCAGGCGCTTTGGAAATTTTATGATTTTAAACTTTGTTATTTTAGTGTCATTCATAAATTAGAAGGATGTAGTTATGGCAAGTAACGGAATAGATAAAATGTATTGACTAAAAGTACCAACAGACTGGGTAGGGTTTCGTCTGCCACGAACATCAGCTACTAATCTTAAACAGTAGGTACTTACAATGTTTGTGTGCTGAGGAGTTTCTTTCACCGTTTCTTCTTCTCAATGGTAATGAACCTTTCTAACCGGTAGAATAATTAAAAGTCACTTTCATAAGAACATTCACAAAACATTTATGGTTAATCATCTTAATAATCTTCTCTATACCTGTATCATAATAAAATATTGTTTAATTTGATCTGGGCTTTACTCTCCTAACTCTTATTAATATAGAACGGCATTTAATAACAAAATATCTCAGCACAAAACCTACTACTCTAGTACTAGCAGCGATTTCGTGTTTCCCACAAAACAAGTTTACTGTTAATAGTTCCATTAAAAGTTACATGTACCTACTAAGCGTTCTTCACGTAGCACACTCCTAACCAGAGATTCGAGTACGTTACGCAAATACTGTGACTGATCGTGTTTTGCATAAAATTTTAATTTTGGCGTAAACCCTTCGGCAAATCACCAGTTTATGTAACCACACAATACACAACTATTACTATCAAAGGTTATTCTTCTTCGACGGCGGCTACGTAACAGGTCACAATTATTTTAAATAGCTCATTGTGGTAAACATAGCCTTTAACATTGTTTACGTGATTAAGGTAAGTATCTACTTGTCTTGATGTCGATGTGCTCTTTATAATAGTAATGTAGGAGTTGGGGAGATATTTGTTTGGTAGATAAATAGCTATTCTTAAGTAATAGCTGCTTGAGATAATGGTCGTGGTTGTTTGAGATGTCTTACTTGTATATCTGACATACATAATTTGTCTGTTGTTCAGGGTAAACTATGGTCAGGGTATGTGCCCAAACTAAGACAGTAATAAAATTTCTAGTACCCATTTTATTGAAGAAATGGATCATCAGTGTACCTTTAAATGATCTGTATAAGTCAAACCAAAAGCTCTTTATCTTAGGTATCATAAAAATCGAAAATACTTAGGATGCAATTATACGGGCATACTGTTAATCATTGTTGTTTTGACAATAAGCAATAATGCTTTCTTGTAATCGCATTAACGACAATGCTGGAAACAAACTACATACCACTCTAAGCCGGTACTCGAATTCTATGAAAGTCGTGCTAAAAGTAATCCTTCTTATTAAGCTTAAACAAAAAATAACTGTCTGCTTTCTTTCTTTCATAACCACAAAGACAACGATCGAAAGTTCAAAGCTTACAAAGGCCTTACACATAAGCCGCGATGACATCCACGGTTATCGGCGATCGTCGATTGCTAGCTGAATCACTGGCCACATAAACCTCTTAATTATTATAATTTTCGTAGTCAAACTCATCTGCGTTTTAACTGGCCGCCTCGAGTGAAAGTATTCTGGTTCCGATAATCACACGGTCGGTCGTAGAAGCAAGTTCAATGCCTTGATTATGACTGTTATTCAAATTATATTCTTTTGCTTTCTTACGCGATTAATGGCGTCGGTTACAGGTGAGTGCCGTAACACACGTAACAGGCGCTTACAGTGGAGTGGTCGTGACACGCGATTTCCATTGCGTTGTCAGTTGGTTTCCTCGTCAAAAATCCGGTTGTAATTAATTTGATGTCGATTCTTTATCCTCTGTTGTTCCGACGACGGTCGGGGCCTGTTCGGCGACGGTCCAATGATCAATCGAGATGGTAGAGAATATATTATGTTGAGAGAAAACACACGCACGGACATGAGACTCACGCTCGTCGATAAGTCAGCACGATATGCTAGTTTCGGTAATTAAAATACGTAGCTGCAGAACGCAATCCAATGCAAATTAATTGGGACAAGAATCGTTAATTAAATTCTCAGAAAAAGGACGAGTTGATATCTTTAAATTTACATATTTTTTTAATAGTCGACTCCCCCTAATCATCTTATCATATATTCCACAATTAGTACAATTTTGATGATCACGAAGTTCCGATTATGTATTTGGAGCACGATGTGTTCGCAATGTTAATTTGTGCGTAAAGTTGGACAGTTAGTTGCCTTATGTGTACTATTGGTATTCATCGTAAGGTATGTCGGCCAGGGGGACCGTTGCCGAAGTGTAGTATTTTACAGCCATTCCACGGCGCGTTAGGAATTTAGTTTTACGACTTTTCGTAGCAACATTATTATTGAAAGATTCTTTTAAAGTGGTACAAATTGATTTTTTATGTCAGGATAATGTTTCTACAACTACAATGTTATTTTACTTTAATAGGCTTGCTAGGGTTAAATTTAATAATAATTAAACGTAATAAATTAAAACATAGATAAATAATTAATCTATTGGTGTTGAGTTTTTTGTTAGGTAAGTATAAGTCTATAATTATCCAGTTTTTTTTGTATGCAATTCAAAATAATTAAAATCATCCCAAGAATTTCGTCTCGTCCATTTTATTTTAGGCACTAAGTTAAATTTTAGTGCGAATTGACATCTTCAAAAATTTATATTCTTTTAGAACTTTTACCAGACAATTTGAGTCTTGTTCTAAGTCGGTCACAGTTGTCATGGGCGGCAGCGGAAGGTGGTGCTGCATGCTCGTTTGCTGCCTTAAATCAATAATAAAAAAAAAAGACAACATCTAATGGGTAATCTGCCCTGATAAAATGGTCACTGCGTGAGAATATATGTACTTAATTGTAGTTTTAATTTAACGATACCTACTTACTATCTAAATGTGATAATATAGAAGATTTAAGTTAGTTAACATGCTTTCCAGCGCTGAATGTCGTAAATCACATCATCATAAATAGATAACTTTGTCTTTAGAACCTCGTTAAAGATTTACAAGCGTATTTTCTCGAGAAGTTCATAAAACGATTTGTAGCTGTGTTTTAGCGGTACCAGCACATGAAATTCGAAATCGTCCATCAGTGAAGATGGCCTCTTTACTTGGTTGTGAAACTGTCAACAGGGCTCCAGATTAGATGGTGCGATTGCATACGAGTCACATGTAACGGTGTTGTTGTGAACATTCACCGTATGGGCACAGATATCAAGGTTAACGGAGTGCCCCAACTTGAGCCGCGCAAATGTTCGCGTTGTTTACTGGGACTGGAATGGATTTAAAATTTTCAAAATTGCGTAAAGTATTGACATTGGAAGGAATATTCAGACAAGGTCTCCCGTCACGTTGGACGTCAAAGTAAGTACAAGTAGTACAAACAATTAACATTCTTTAAAGTAGGTACGTACGTAGGTAAGTACTTGTATGATATTTTTTTTAAATGTATCATGTTATTATTGTATAGTGAGAAGCGCCTATTGCTTATTTACGTGCTTACCAAATCGATATTCAGATCAGATTGTACCATAAGTTGTGAGAATTTGAAGAAATAATAGTTAGGTGGGGCGTTTTAAGGCACCTTTTCAGATCATCCCTGTCCAACCTTTCGGTCCTAAAGGCCCTGTACAAAAAGGTCTTGTTTATCCAATGGTTCAACTAAGGAAAAAATCTAAACGAGAATATCAAATAAGTTTCACTTTCCTTTCATGAACATGTAAATAAATAACACCATTCAGTTTCTCATACGATTTTTGTTTGTAGCTCATCAGTTATTAATGTCGCTTACACCATCAAGAAACACTAAAGAATGTAACATTACGCTAGAATTACGTAGTTTTCTTTGTTAACGTAACAAAATGGGAGCATGGGTGTCGTAAATACTAACATTTCTGCTCTTAATTCTCGTTGGACGTGACAGGTAAATCACAGTTGCGAGCTTAAGTCGGGTAAATTCTTCGCGCGGAAAATACCAAGTGATCTGGTCTAGATAGTGTACTAAATGGTATTACAATAACATTAATGTAATAATGTAATAACATAATATGATGTAATAATAACCACTAATATAGAACGTTAGAAGCAATGTCAACTCATTTTATGTCAAGTCTTTATTTTTTGTTTTTGTCCCGGATCCGTTATAAGGGTCGAGCTTTTTATTTATTGCATGGACTCCACCAACACCAAAGGCGTTACTGATGCGTTGCAGGCCAAGAAAGAAAAGGAAAGAAAATTGCAAATCGCAAGAGCAAGAGCGGCTTTAGTGCATGTAGCGCCCGGGTGCAATCAATGCCCTGGTGTCCTTTTGTATCAAAACGCGCAGTTGAAATGGATTATGTCTAGGTGTCGTGAGCGGCTGCCGGCGCCCCCTGATACCCGGCACCCGAGTAAAAATCGTCGATAGAGAGATGGGTGACCGAAAGTGGCAAAAAGTTTGCGTGCTTCGCAGGGTACGTAAAGCAGTCGCGTCGTTCCCGGTTGTTATCGTCAGATACACCCCACTCCCAGACTACTGCACGAATATGCCTACAGTTTGTTTTGATAAGTTTAAAGTAGAGTATGACCCACTTGCCTATTTCTGTTATTGGACGCTCGATATTGTTTCCTATTTAAGGCATTTCCTTATTCCGACAGGTCACTGCTGGGCCGACCAATTAGTCTCTAATTTTCCACCTAATTGAATGTACTCTAATGGTAGTTCTCGTTTACAATGACTCAGTTGCTGCGTGCTTACATTATAATTGCAGGGTTATACCAAATCCGAGATTTGGTATGAATAGACTTATTTAAAAACAACCATACATACGAGCACCTACGCGAATATTATACATAAATTTAATAACCAACTTGTTCGTTGTTTTGCAATATAGATTTTTTAATTTATTTGACATCCTAATTTTGGTAATAAAGGGTTGGTCTCTGTGTCTGAGGCAAAACCTTTCTTTTTGCCCAAGTAGGGTTGAAGCTAGTAGAATCAAGTCTTGTAGAGTTAGGGTAGTTGGCTCCTCCTGAATTCTGATAACTTTATAACAGTGAAAGCGTTATGAGCACGCTCACACCCTCACATTAAGATTAATAACACACAAGAACCGAGAACAAACACTTAAATATCGGTCACGGCCGTGATTTGAACCCGGAACACGTCGCTTCGCAGACAAAGTCACCAGTGTCACTACCGACTACGACTCTAACGGGAATAACGGAATGCAAGTATGCAACGCTGAAACGTTTGACGAAATTGCTGAAACGTTGTATGACACTGAATGGTAATAGTAAAAGCTTTTAAAATAGAAGAACGTGTTTCATTCCATCATAAAATATTTATTTGCCGACGTCTTTCGGGGCACATAAACTCTCTTTCTAATTTCCGATAAAATAAACAACATCTTTATGATCTTCAAAACTTATTAAAAGGCCTCGGGCTACATTCAATTATACTTTTATTTTCATATCTAGTGTAACCTCATAATTTGCAAAATCAAGATAGATGCTCCATGTTACTTGGTATACAAAATAAAGAGACTATTATAACTAAGGGGAGAAAGTTAAGTCTTCGGGGAAATAAATAGTGTTGACTATTATGCGGCTATTGTTACGAGCCGCGTATTTTAATAGAATCGTGATTACAATTGCAAAATTCCTATCAGTATACGGCTAGAGTTATTGTAATGAAAATTTTGTAATACCGTGCGTAATATAATATTTATATTGATGATCGAATAAATTAATGAATAAATGGGTAGTTCGTCGATCGTCCAGTGGGACTAATGTTTACAATCTGAAGAAAACAGAATTATATTAAGTGAAATGTCGATCGGTCGAAATTGCGTCCAGCGGAGAATTAACTCCTAATGTTATCTACATTTCCTAGTACTTGCTAAGATAGAAAATAGGCTGGAGACGCGGAAGACTAAACTAACTTGGGTAAATTCAGCTACGTAAATTGATTATAATAGTAATGAGTAGACTCATTTTCTAAATAGTTAATCTTTTCATCTATAGTTTACGCGTCTATTCATATCAGATCGTCTATAAATAGGTGAATCAAATCTGCTCATTGGTCGATTTACTTCACTTTCTTGATGTTCCGCAATTGACACATCTCGGATTTGGATGGATGATGAACTAATGGATATTCTTCATGAGTTTGCTTTGGAGGGTACGAAGGCGTAGTTGTTGTCGTTACGTAGTAGTAGTCGGTTCGGAGCGTAGACAGAGAAGACTATAGACCTACGGATGCCATCTATCGTACTCACACAATAAAGAAAACAACTATGTACTTCCAATGATACTTAAAAAACGAGACAGAATGATACGATATTTTGTCTCATTTTTCGTGTCGGTTTTTTCAAGGAAAGCACATTTGCTTACGAGAAAATTTGACAGCTGATGTCGAATTTATTATACGCCAAATACAATTGTAACTTTCTCGTGTTGGCCACACTCCCCAGATGTCTATATCCTTCTCTGTCTGCGGTTGGGTATCTAAATGACACTTATCCCGTAAAAATCGAATAAAGCATTAGGGAACAAAATTAGGCTTTCTCAATTAAGTGACTACATTGTAGCAGGTTACTAATTGCTTGAATCTGTGTATTGCTGTAATAACAATAATTTTATACAAATAATACCATTACGTTTGTCTTCAAAGTTTGTTGATCCATGAGTCGCATAAGAAAAAACAGGGCTATTGGTCTAAAACTCCAAACGATTATAAAAAATCATGTGAGGTCAATGTTCTGGAAGAAATTAATATGCAATCAACTAACATATATAATACATAAATTTGTCAAAGAGATGGATGTCTTTAATAGCCAGTAATTGAAATGGTTATGTAACGACGAAATCTTAGAGAAATTTTTGTTTGATGATTGCGCCTCGAAGCGTTTTTCTTTTACCATTAGGTTCGGTGATCAAATAAATGAAGTATTAGATCGCCAATCGCAAATGTTTTACGGTAATGATAAATTGAAGACCATTTAAATAAATTCATATTTTTTTAAGTTATAAAGCACGGAAGAATGTTGGTCAATTGTCTTGGTTAACTACCGTATTATAGGTACTGTCTTGAGTGACGAATTGGTCAACTGACTTGACTTCTTTTGTAAACTTTCTTGATCAATTGTTTTTTCTTTGACTTTTGGCTGGTTTTTAAAATTTACGATTTAGTTTCATTTCCACATAAATCTGGGAAAGAAATTAAAATCATGGAAGAGTATAACTTGAATATTTATCCCGCTTTTTTCATAATAACCACACGCAAGACATGCTACTACATACATACATACGCTAATTAAATTTTAATCACTTATTATCCAAGAGAAGTTACTGCACAATTTTTGCCATTCAATTACGTTTAATTGAGTCTTAACGCCTTACAAATCTTAACAGTACTTTTAAATTTGGTGAGGTGAAAATAACTGACTACATACCACATATTTCTGGAAACTTGCTTTGCAAGCGGCCCCTATGTTGTTCGAGAATTGTGAAATATGTCAAATATAATTTTACGTTTATCTTGTAAATCCGTCCTGACATCGCTTCAGGAAACTTCAGGAAGATTTTACGTTAGGCCTCCGGTATCCGCTATACTACCGTGAAAACTGCCTCAAATTTCATTCAATATTTTTTACGTGATGTGCGTACAATCAGACAGACGAAAATAAAAATTTAATATCATTTTTGACTTCTTTTGACTCTATAATAATACCTCATATATTTTTTCTTAGATATCTTCTATGTAAAGACCAAATACCAGCTGAAGTTTTAGTATGGCTAAAGTTTTATGTATAATGAGACTTGCAAAATACGTCCAATGTATCCATTGTGAAATTGTCTTTCGCACGCTACTGAATTATTGCTGTAGCCTTTATCAGGAGACCGCCTCGTATATCATGTAGCGGGCGACAATACCCACGATTTGTTCCATAAACAAGCATGCGTCTTAGTCGCTGATAACTGGCAGTGTTAGGCACAAAAACCTCGGAGTAATGACCACCAACTTTCACTAGATTAAAGCATTCGTGATAAGTTCGCCAAAAACTTCGCGATTGTATTTCTTTTATTTTCTTAATAGCCCAGTCACGCCAGGGCTGTGAGTTATTTGGCATCAGCAAGGTCGTGGAACCGGATGGTTACAATACACCACTTTCGTACTCGATCATCGAAAGCGAATGCGGCGCCTCCCGTTTTGGTGACAACTTTCTGTATATATTCGAACAACTTTTTGTCCTTTTCCAATCGAATTCACGATAAACATCAATCGACAAGAGTGATCAGGTCCACTTTCCAGAGTTGCGCAACCTTTCAGCGGTGTCATTGTTACGGAGCCGATTGAAGGGTGTGTGCGATAACTCACGAAAGAAAGGGGCCTTAATTAACGCGTAGGAGGTTTTATGAAGCTCGTAGAGACGTTTGTGCATTATGGTTGTGGGTAACGGTTTAAACGGGCATACGTAACGGTTACTTTAAATCGAACGATCAACTTTGTTTAAATTATACAATAGTGATGTATTGAATCACGCAAAGATAACTGCGTCATGTGTTGAAAAAAATATATTTAAAGAGAATTGTTTTCAAAACCTCTTATTGCGACTGAATTGCTCCAGAAGGTCGCTGTATGTAACACGTTAATCAGTAACAAATGTTAAATTCGTATTTGCAATTGTAATTTAATGTTGTTACTTGTTACTATGTGTATAAAAGAGCATAAGAAAATTTTCACAGTCTAAATTAACCACGACCGCACTTATAGGATTCGCAACGAATAAAAAGAAGTTACCTAAGTCCAAATCTGCATTGAAATATGGAGATTATTACGCTACTCTTATAAGTAATTTTCAGCTTTAAATAACACAATATTATGCGATTAGAGGAAATGTTCAGACGCAGTAACGAATGGGTATATTTATAGTTCGTACAATGATAGATTTCCACGGGAAATATTTTCTTGTGCGCACATGCTATCTACTATTAGAAGAGTGTTAGTCATGATAAAATCCTGTTAATAAATAATCTATGACTCATGGTTATTTTCATATGTAGAGGAAATGTTTGCATTTGAACACATACGAGTATTTCCATTTCTGAATTTTTTTTAGACGAAATACGAGTAGACGAGCTATCATCATGAGGATGGTAGCTGGTCACCGGCGCCCATAGACATCAGTAACACCAAAGGCATCAACAAAGCGTTGTTTGCCAAAAAAGAAGAGTGAAAAAGGCAGACAGTACCACAATAATAACTCCTTTTGTTGCAGTGTTGATGAACCAGTTCAGTATCCTCGTTAACTTCGAGGCATCACGACGCACGACTGGACTGTTGGGCTCGGATCGTCTCTAACAATGTGAAGGTGAAGGATATAGTTCACTTCACTAGCCAACTCCGGATTAGCACAATATGTAAGTTTTATAAACAAATCTTAGGTATCCAGGCTACCTGAAGAAGATTATCTTCGATTATAAATACGTACATTATGTACGTGCCGAATTAGAACCAGGGTCAGGGTCCCTATAGGACCTTGACGTACAGGTCTTTGATAATAATAAACTTCCGCAATTTACCGATTTATGGAGAATAAATATTCACGTTTGTTATTGATTTTTCACTAATCGTTCACGAACAATCGAAGGCTCCTGAGAAATCGTGTGAAAATTGTTATCCTTGTCGAACTCACGAACTTTTGACAAAAGGTCGTGTAGCCGAATTGATAACCTAACATTTCACGTTTACAATAGAAGGCCACTAACGACAAATGTTAATTTGTGTTACACATTCGTATTTTGCACAACGCACTACTCATATTAATACTGAAGGAACGAATGAATGAAAGAATTCTCTTACGGCCTTGACACAATAACATTTATCCGAATTCGGACGGAGCAATTAGGTAATTCACTCGACACGGTCTGGAAGCTGTATAGATGTTATCATGATCGATTAGAATTTGCCAATTGTATAGATTGTATTTCTTGTAAACTGATATCGAAGTTAGTCGAATAAATTGAAACGTATTTCATTGTTTTACCTATCGATTTCGATAGCAAACCTGCAACATCTGGGTGTTTAATGTAAATTGGAGCTTTAAATGTACAAGAGGCCTAAAATAGAACCTGCAGATACGTACTCTGAATTTGCTCTCGGATGCGTTATTCGGATGATTTTCGGTTGATGACGAAGGTAATATGAAAGAATGAGAGAAAAACATCTGAAATATGAAGTTTTGTGGTTTGAGAAAATTCGAGTACCTTGCTTGTGGCACAACCTGGTGTCCAAAAAAATGAAATGATTTTATCGAGTTTCTGTGTCTGTGGTGACAAAAATATTATATTTGCAATTTTATCAACCAGGTAAGGTAATTATCATAAAATCTACTATTTCCAATTTTAACATAACCTTGACCAAAACGGTAGTAATGAGATACAAATAAAATGGCAGTGCCAGCCAATAAAGTGCCGTTAAGGCAATTTTAGATCGTTAATTATTTCTCAAATCTGGTTATTTCGGTAAAATAAAAGGCACGTAAAGGCGAGACGACATTGAACTAAAACATGTAGCTATAAACATTGAAAGGTCATCGGTATTAACATCGTGCGTGTCCCAGTTTGCGGATTCACAAATTGGCAGACGCAGCTAGTGTTGCTCATTGGAGGGATGTATGCGGGACGTCCCAATTTTGGTTATATGATTATGATCCGGATAATAGTAATTACATTGCTCTTGAGAAATAAATGCAAATAGTAAGTTAATATGAGCGTGTTCAACATCTTGGAATACATCGCCTCTTGCAATCAGGTAGGATTGTATTGCAGCATTGAGTTAATATTGGTAAAAGAATCGTAAAAATAAAATACCTTTTACATACTTGTACTATCGTCTTCGATTGTCGTCGGAGTATATAGAATCCAGGATTGTATGTGAAAACCTGATGCTTCCAAGATCGAGTAAGGTGCCATCGGTCTCGAGGGATCTTTTATGCATTATTTATGCAAAAGTGTATGAAACAAACCGTGCGTTTGTATAAATCTCCACGAGTATTATTTTTTTCTTTTTTTTATGACCTAACCGGGAAAACTATTAGAAGGGTTCCCTGATGGTAAGTGATCAGTGTCGCCCATGGACATTGGCAATACCAACCTGTTTACCTCAGTCTCAATTTTAGGCACTTTGATGCTGGAAACTCTATCAGTGGGTGCGTTGATGACGGGTTATTTTTCGTACTCGAACAGTCGCAACAGTTCAGTAATCCGTGGGAGCACACGCACAAGGTCAGGGTTGTGATAAATTATTGTCACCGCCGGTGAGCTTGCGCAAACAATCGCGATTTGCATAGCATTCAAGGTTGGGGTAAGGACCGCCCGCGCCGCTGGACTTTGCACTTTTATTTGGTCCACCATTCATGACTTTTTGTCTTTATTATTTATTCAATGTATACTAAAGCTTTTGTACTATGCGGAAAGTCGGAGTATGGACATGGGCAACGTGAGATCGGGAATCGTGAGAAAGGGAGAAATGGTCACTGTATACTTGTAAAAAATTTAACTTGTAAGTCCCTTTACTTAATTAATTTGCTTAATTGAATAAATATACGCATTACCTATATTGATTCTTTCCTTCATTAATGACCTTCTTGTCGGGAATGTCGATTTCAAATTTAGTCCAGTTGATGCTTTTTATACAATGCTGATTCATACTTTTACGATAGCGTCAATTTATTTGCATCTTATCCAGAATTCCCTATATAGACTTCAAATTATGTATTAAGGCAAATTATATACATTTTTATCATCCAGACAATTTTACCGGTAACATAGGTTATACAATTGATTACAAGTGAAGTAACATAATAGTTGGAAAGTAATTAACTTTGCAGAAATAGGAAATTGAAAAGGAGCAAGACTTAGGAAGTTCCAAGCTATCACCAGATACCGTATGAAGTAAACTGATGAGTGCATGATTGATGTTAAAGCGTGTTACATCACCGCCAAGTGGGTTAGTGAAACTCAAAGAAGATTCCTAGAATTGTAAGTGAGCCACACAAGTATCAAGTCAATTAATGGGCTATTTGTGAGTCTAAATTTGGAGCACACTTACTTCAAATTGAAACGCAGACTAAACAGTTTGGCTGATTGTTTGGTCAATTAGCTTAAAGAATGAGACTTTGTATACTAGTGCGTTTGATTCAGATGCTGTTCAAAAGTATCAAATTTAATATTAGATTAGGCCTGGCACGCAATAGGATATAACTACACTTCGCAAGGGAAATTTCCTATCAGGCTGTCCCATCAGACAGTAACGACTGAGGAGTCCGATTGGGAAGATTAGCCAAAATAATATATTTTTTAATTTATTTTCCAGGTTACTTGAGGCAGTAGGGATTATAGTAAGCAACAATGTTTAATCTCAGCACTACGTCCTTCTATATCGATCAAAAAGGTACTTGACTGAATATACAATTTATCAATACAAACATAACATTTACAAACAAAAGACTCATGAAAATACATCGGAAGCCAGCCCTCAGAGCATTGATAGGTTATTTATAACAAATGCATATAATCAAATCTACTTGACAATAATACGATACAAAATTTCGATACAATGTGCCAATTAAAATAATAATGTTTCGATAAATATATGTAGCTTATTCAAACATGTATATCGATACGATTTCCTGTCTTTTGTCTTTTATAAATATACACAGACGGTCTGAATCTGGCACTTGAGTGAGCTGCCATATAGAGAACAAACAATGTGGACAAGCATACGGTTATTACGAAAGGCGCGTAGCAGTAACTTGTGTATTGTAAATCAATATTTAACAAGATTGTTATGGAAGCCGTAATTTGAGTCCATATTTTATAACAATTCTCATTTTTTTCACTTTATAGATTATGTTAATGTGTAAGGAGTTTTTACATGCATGAGACCAATTATTACATTATAAGTATATTAATATAATTTATTAATATAATTATTAATGTAATTAGTACATTATAAGTATAGATGCGTTACGTTCTTGCAACGTGTGTTGCTCTTTTTTGATCCGTTCTGATGACATTGTTGTATATACGATTGTAACTATGGATGAGAAAGATAATAAAGGAACGTACGAGACAGAAAGTGATAGCTAAATGAAAATGACGACAATAAGCCGAATTTGACCGCCTCACTTTGTGCGCGCTAGTGACATATGGGATATCATTGCATGAGACCATGTACCTATACACCTATAGTTATTATATGTGTATAGTTATTCTCCTAGTTTAAACCGTCATTGTCGCGATAGGAATCTAAGGAGACAACTGTACACAAGATTCTCATCACCCCTCACAGGTTTTATGGATAAACAAAGTGGAGAATGACGTAAGTAATAAGATAACCAAGGTAACGTAGAGTTAATGAGAAACGGTCGGCAGGTGATGCAAAATTGCTTTACTTTAAGTAATAAGTATAACACAAAAACAAAGCAATAGGGAAGCAACTTGTAGGAAATCATTTGTACTCGTACTAACGTAATATTTATAAAAAAATATTACTTAACGTCAATGTTAATATAATCGTTACGCTACATTGATGTA
Organism: Ochlodes sylvanus; assembly: GCA_905404295.2. Lineage (NCBI taxonomy): Eukaryota > Metazoa > Arthropoda > Insecta > Lepidoptera > Hesperiidae > Ochlodes > Ochlodes sylvanus. The sequence goes on from FR990137.1 coordinate 6,860,229, forward strand.
TAATTTAATAATATTAGATTAAAGTTTACTTGACGTTTAATTAAGAAGTATATTATAGAATACCTAATATAATATAAATTCAGTTACTTCGTGCATTAAACAGCAGGATGAATTAAGCAGTAGCGAGTAGAGCTGAAATTGGCTTAGTTATGTCTTGTACTCTGAAATAATAGTTAAAAAGTTTATTTTAGTATAACATTAAATATAATATTCTGGTGTTATATTTATTTATACATTGTCCATTGGCCAGCATGATACTCTGCAAGAATCGCGATCGGCTTGCTAGGAAGTAAGGAGCTTATTATAATAACTTCTTTAAAATTAAATATTTTTAGAGCCTGAAGGGCAAATAGCAGACAGGTCACCAGATGGTAAGTAATCCCCATCGCTTTTGACTCGAGATACTAGGGGAGTCGCCAATGCAACGCCGGTCTTGAAGGAGAACTCTGTTTAGATCTTTTTTTAAATCCAAGTCATAGCGCTCTGAGAATACCGGGAATACCTCAAGAGGACACTCATTAATCTGAACTAATTTTATAAAGCTGAAGAGTTTGTTTGAACGGACTAATGTCAGGAACTTCTGGTTCGAATTGAAAAAATTTTTTTGTGTTGGACAGTCCATTTACCGAGAAAGACTACATAACATCACACTAAGACCAATAGGAATGGAGCATCAATGAAAAATGATGTCCACTAGTGCTCAAAAATAATCCTTAATTAATCAATTCATGAAATGTTAACTGCAACACTGCAACTATGCAAGATTTGTCATGAGATACGAACCGCTCAAAACGCTATATGAAGTGAGAGGTAAACGCCGGGACTTCACTGCATCGGTACTCGGTAGAGTCGCACAAACGTCACCCCGTTTTACAGCGACTGACGCAACATTCACCTGCGATATGGAGCAAAATACATAACTTGAACGCTACTGCATTCCATTGCCGTAAAGGGTAACGTGATTTTATAATTGATAGCTTAATACATTTTATACAGCTTGCTATATGTTTCTAACAATAGTCTTTGTTCTGTACTCATTGATGAAACGCGGAAAATATAACAATTTTACAGTTTTATCCCATGGTTACGGACGGCCAAGGTCAATAGAAATAAAAAAATATCTATCATAGTAAACATCATTCGTGTGACTCTTTTCTTACAATCACGGCTTATGAATAGTTGAATGCCCAAACTTGGTGTTTTTACTTTTTTATATAAATAAACGCTAACTCTATTTAATTAGTAAAAAGAAAATAGTTTTTATTGGATTAAAATTAGTTATAACAACTGAATTTTCTTGCTTTAAAATATACTAATAGTTAATATTATCAGTAAAATGTTGTCCATTCCGTACTTACTATCACTTCTAAAAATACTTTAATTAGATAATGTAAAAAGATATATTATATCTTTTTACCTTTACTATTTTACTTCAACATCAACTATTTAATATATTTGTACTTTATTTAGTTGACCTTTCCCGAGTTTAGGTGGTAGTGTCCATTCGAATTGAAGTTTTTATTTGGTGCTTTAGTTTGATACTTGTAGTTTCTTATAATTTAGGAAGCTTACATAAAATTTTTTTTCGACGGCCGCGTGCCAACTGAGAGGTTATAAGATATGTACTTATAAAGGAGAATGTTTATTTTTGCTGGTAATTTTCTCACACTTCAGATGATATCCAGAACCATAATTATTAGTTATTAATCTAACCGTCGTCTAAGTACTAGAATCAGTATTTTGAACAGGGGATTTTATTACAAACCGGAACTAAACAATTTACCTATTTATGACAGATGACTAAAATTATTCAATCGAAAATGAAATATATATGGAGTTGATAACCATTCTAAAATTAAGACTTTTTTTGTGATTTTTGTTCGAAAACACTGTCAAGCATTGTCTAATGACAACGCATTTCTAATGACAATGCTTGACTACAATCCCACCTAATGGTAAATGAGACGAAAACACTAATTGCATTATCATCGACAATACTCTAATCCCTAATTTAAATAGTTTGCATAATAATTAATTCCGATCATTGTACTCTGTAACTTGTATTATGGCACGGCAAGTTTGTTGACATGTTGAACCAAAGATAATAATCAGAGCAATGTTTAAACATCCTTCTATAGAATTCATAGAATTCAGTGTAAATATTGCACGCAGAATATAGCCTCGTGATTTTGCGTATCTTTGCTTTCAGGTTGGAAAGTGTTAATTATGTTAACAAGGACATTGTAAAATACATAACTAAGTAAAATGGATGTTTTTACTTTGCACCTTTACCCAAGGTTTCTGCTGAGGCTTTGGATTATCTGGGATTAACTAATTGAACTATTACTTTTAACTAACCAAGCCTTTTACCTAACTTCGATAGTTATCCTACGCAAATGTCTGTGGGAGACATCATGCTGACTGATGAGAAAATCTTATCATTTAGGGTAAGAATCATGGACGCCATTGATAACGTAAACGCGTATCTCAAACATCATAAGGTTGGGATTGGGGACTACTCGTATATTCACCATTAAGTGAGTAATACACAGCCTTACTAATCCGTGAAACTTCATAATATATTTTATGGTCTGTCTGACTCGTCAAAATTCCACTTCCAAAGTAATTATGAAAAATCAAAAGGTATAACCGACTTCAACACTTTCTTTTGGGTGGTAACCCAGCTTGTTAAGCGTGTGCGGGTTGAGTGGGTTCGACTCTTCGACTCTGCCTAAGCGGACATTTTCAAAATTGTTGTAACACAATCATGAAATCTTAGTAAGCGTTTAAGTAATTACATTATTTATTTCTTATTCAAATATCGATTCACGCAAGCAACGGCTAGCTATCTGTATACAACATAAATACCGAGTAGAAGAGGTGGTTTTCAATTATCGTGTGAGAAAGAATTTTGTTGCAGATCAAATTCTCGGAAAGATTAATACTTTCTCACGCTCGGTTTCACCTTGCGATTATTGCGCTAATATCTTAGCTGTATCAGTGTGTCGATAAAGGTGTATATCGAATCTAAAAATAGATAAAATGTGTTAAATGTCTTTTTAAGTGTTGTTATATCAGCAATGCGCTCAACATCCACACATTTGCATGGTGATGAAAGCTGTTAGCAATTGAGTTGGTCCTTTAAAATATATTTTTTATAATTATGTACACGCAACCTTATTTTTCGTATAAAATGTTTATTAGTTAAGTTATAAGGTGTAGGTATAATAAGGTGTGTAATAAGTTCATAAAGTGATGACAATTTCAAATACCTAAATTAAATTGAGTTATTCGCGCGCGCGCACACACACACACACACACACACACACACACACACACACACACACACACACACACACACACACACACACACACACACACACACACATACTACACACACTTGATACTGCACATCATACTTTTATTTTGTTGTGTTAAATGTTTATTTTGATTTACTGTAACTTGTCTCGGTGGATGAGCGGGGCACCCAGTAACACAGGTTTCCACCTAGTACAGGGGCCCTTGCAACTAGTGTGTAATGTAAATTGTGAATCAATAAAAAACATTTTCATTTTTCATTTTCATTCCGTTCGGATCCCCAAAACTGATTACCCATCAGTTATACTTATTTTAAAATATTTTCTATTTCGGTCCGATCCCCGTAAATGTTTATCCATGAAAAAATAGGACATCAAACCGGAATGGTACAGCTTGCAGTGGATCAGACCGGAATTAAAAAATAATCATAATTGGGATAACTCATTAAGAGCCGATTTCACCAATGTCGTACCTATAAGTCTTATTCCCGGGATAAGTAGTCAATTACTCGCGAGTAAGCCCATTTTACGTTTCACCAACATATAAAATCTCTATATAGTATACTAGAGTCAAATCATATACCGCCGATTTCGGCCGAGTAAGCTGCTATTTGTAGATAAGTAGTGTCACTGTCTCTGCCACTAGTCACGGTCAACTCAACTGTCAGGTACGTATTATTCCAATAAATAAAAGAATACGCAGCGCTAATGTGCAAGTATACGTCAAACTCTCTATTTTACTTGGGTGCATTACGCATTCATTCAATTCATTCGTTCAAAGTCGCAGAGTAACTATGCGAGAATAAGATAACGTGGTGAAACGCATTTGAAGTTAACCATCGCATAAATTGACAGAGTCAAATTATACTGGGATAGCTACTTTAGTGTAAATTTAATGTTGGTGAAATCGGGCCTAAATTGTTTTGGATGCGGATAGATACCTACTATTTGCAAACGCAATTATCTATGTAATTATATCTCTTACTAAAACAAAAAAGCTTTATTGGCTTTGTTAATTACAATAAAATCAAGTTGGTATTATCAGTACGACATATCATGACATGGTCAACAACTAGTTCCAGTGATAAGCTTAGCTTATAATGCTTCGAGGCGTAAAAATCGGAAGAATCCGGTTTGGCTGTCGTCCGCATCTTTTTATATTAACATAATATATTATATCACATATTATGTTGCCTATTACATCACGAAGAAATGTCACGGAGAAATGTTATTATCGTGATATTATGTCTAATGCTATTCCGTCTTGATCGTTGTAGTTGAGTGTAAGCCCGCTTACGTTAAAGAATTGACTGGCGAAAGTAGTTTTATCGGCACGAACGCAACTTGATGTTTACAGTATGTTTTATTATAAGTACTTTCTTATTTTGAATTCTGTTTCGTTTATGATTTTATTATATTGGTAATTACTGTATAGTGTCTTGATGAATAAAAATAATAAGTGAAGGAAAATAGAGTTGTTGTAAGTTTGGTTCTTTTTTCTTTACTATTGAATGGGAAAATATTCAATTTAGATTAGTATTTAACTACAATTTTGAAACGGTGCTTCGTCATAGAAATAAAGTAGGTACCTAATTGTCAAATATTTTTTCACAACTAAGAAATCAAAGGGATATTATTAGATTCCACTAAATTTACGGTATGAATTTGAATAATGATTTGATTAATACGCAACATAAAAAGAAAGGGGCTCAGGATTGATCCTTGAGGCACGCCCATTTTTAATTGATTATTTTTGTAATATGTTAACATAACGTCACTGTTAATACCAAAATAAATATAACTAACAAGCAATAAAGCAGTTGCGCGAGTTTAATATTTTCATTCGCGAGTAATAACACCAGAATCGCACACCGCACAGCGGAGATCGCGAAGTGTTCAACAAATATTTTTACTTCGTATCCAAACACTCAAAGATTGAGGCAAATGATAAAATCGTGATCTTGAATTTGAAATAACTCAACCGATGTCGAGACTTTAACTTCGTTAGTTTGCACATTTAGAAAATTTAAACATATTTAGCACTACCTCATTGTTTTGACTGCCTTTTTGTTATTTGGACCACAGCGAATTATGTGTTACACGAATATTGTATTTAAAGACATTACCACCAAGGTTACTTTATTATTCCTTTTATCAACATTGTACGTTATTTCAGCGCAATGCTAAATATTCGTGCACACAAAGTCATAAGGAAGCAAATCGTGTGAATTTATTACCTGAACAGGGCATAACGAGTGTATGTTATGTGACATTGCTATGTATAAATGTTATATTGGTAAATTTGTACATTTCTTGTAACTACTTATTTGTCTTACACTTAACATTTTTGGCAGACGGTATGAGTTCAATACAATCCACAGTATAATATATAAATATTATTATAAAATATATTTTCGACTATAGGAAGTGAAATATACAAAGATATACTTTATTACGTTTAACTGTACGTAAGCAACCTACCGTGTTATTGCTAATTTTAACAGTTGCTCCAATAAAATTTGGTTTTTCTAGAACTTACAGAAACATATAGTTACGCATAAGTTTAACACACTATTTATATAAATTACAAATCACTTTTTTTGGTATTAAGGTAGCAAACGAGCATGCAGCAGCAGCACCAGTCTTCCGCCGCCGCCCATGCTTACTTCGATTTTATAATAATTTATCGACGACCAAAACTACGTTAAGATTTCACGTGTTCGCTTTTTTCAGCCAAGAAATATCAAATAATGTTCAAGCTCATTCAGTAATCACTGATATAATAAAACAATAGGAATCAAAATCGGTTGGTGTGTCGTTTTGACCCGCACTGATTATTACAACAGATAAGATTAAAGGAAATAAACGAACGGACGGAGCGCATACCACTATGGGTGGTCCGAGTCTACAACCAGTATACACTTGCGACCCTTCAGTGTCATGCCATCTGTACCTATACAATTGTATGCTAAGAGCATACACTAATCAAATCAAGAAATACTCCAAAATAATACAAAAATGGTTTATTCACGTATGAACTTCATAGGCTCAACTTACCGACCAATCAATCATTTTTGGAATAAAGTTCCTTTTTTAATACTTTACTATTTAATACCTACTACGGCAAAAGATCTTTCAGATTAGCTGATCATGTTTGTAGAGCGGCCAGGCTTCGGTTGTTCTATCTGTAAAGTTTGTCAAAGGATAGTAAAAAACGTCGAAAGCGTGATTTAAACTCATCATTCAAATTTCCGCCTCGCTGGGAATCGAACCCGGGGACCCTCGGAACGGCGATCCGACGTTTACCATTGCGCCATCCAGGTTGTCAATAATAGAATTGGTAAAGGAGGTCGGTCGTCGGACTGATCGTAATATAAATACCCAAGAGCCACATACACGAAACGTACCTACATGAAAAACTGTCTCAGCGAAAGTGTGTGAACGCATGCGAATGTCATATTTCGCATATTTTCTAGTAAGTAATTTATCATCAGCATATTCCATGGAGTAGGTAATCTAGCCGCGGGTGGTATAAACGAGTACCTAAGTTTTATGTTTATGTTATTGACGACTCTAAGGCTGGGCGTATGCTGGAACGCAGGCGACGCAGTTCCACGCAGTAGCCTTATGGCGTAATCTTTACCATGCCGGACCGCCGCCCGTTCCAAAGGCCCTGCGTTTGATTCCCAGCGAGTCGGAAATTTGAATGATGAGTTTAAATTTCCGTTCTCAGTCTGGGTGAGTGTGTTATTGTCTTTGTGGGTTGTCCATGGCACCTTCGACACAGGGTATCCTAGTATTTAGTAGAAGTTATTTGCGTGGCTTATGTGTAAGAGACAGACCCTTAGTTTAAATGTTTTATACATTATATTATATAAATGTGCATTGTTTGATTGAGATAGCAAAGGGGTTTGAACGTTGGATTCCCGAACAGCAGAGTCTGGGTTCGAATGACAGTATAACCGTTATGCGAAGCCCCACGACTAAATAGGCGATTTTCTGTAGCATTTCGAGATCTTGGTATACCTACCAGCATGGGATTGGCTTATTTGGGTTCAGTATTCTACCCCGCCCTAATACGGCCAACAAACATTTTTTAGATGTATTGGGGCAGCACATTTTACCTAATAGGTACACATTTAGGTACAAGATAAAATGTTAGCTTATCATTAATTTATTTCGGTACCTGCATACATAAAGTTTGAAAATGCGTGGAGTCTACAACTCTCCTGTGCGGGGCTATATGTATCACTATGTGTAATTCAACACACGGTCGTTGGTGTAATCATATAAAATTATGAGGTATGAGCGAGCGTGGTGCGTGGTGTGTGGCCGTGCCCCCACAAACAGGTTTCTTAACCGCGGGCACATTGCTGTAACCGTAAAAAACGTTCAATTTTAACGATGCCTCCTAACGAGCCTTGCCAGTCAAAACACTCCTCCATATATCTTTCAATAGAAATCTCACTTTCCTTAGCATAGTGACATCACATCGGCGGACAGGTTACGTATTGTGACGTAAGAGGCAGTACTCGTTTAATTTAAATAATTTGAGATCGAACGTTGACGTCTAGCGAATAGGAAGTTTAAAAAGACCAGCGTGTATTTAGATGTGACTTAGGTGAACATTTTTTAAATTTACGATGATTTTATTTTCATGATAATTATTTTCCTCAGTATTGTAGTAAAATAGCATGAAAATCTATACTATTAACCCTGCTAACTAACTTATTAATATTCACTGTACAGAACCTATTTGTATATTAAATTTAATATTTAATAATAATTATAATATACTAGTGGTCCCAGCGTACTTCGTACCGCTTTATAATTAAAAAATGTTTTAGTGATATATCGACAGCAACGCCACCTACCGGGTCCAATTGTGAATCTAAACCATTCTCGGATCCACCTGAAGACACACAAAAAATTTCAACCAAATCGGTCAAGCCGTTTAGGAGGAGTTCAGTCACATACACACGCACACAAGAAATATATATATTAAGATAGTTTGCGTGTTCGACTACTAAGCTGAAATATTTAGTAGCTTACTCTTGTATTATTAACTCTTGTAGTATTAAATATCCCTTGCTACGACGTAGGAAAACATCATGAGGAAACCTGCACACCTGCAAGTTCTCCAAAATGTTCTCGAAAGTGTGTGAAGTCCGCCAATCCAGGTTGACTATGGCCTGTACCCCTCCATTGTGAGAGGAGACCCTTGCCCAGCAGTGGGACAGTTATGGGTTGTGAAGAAGGAGAATAATTTTTATGTTTGTTTTTTACAAGGAGTTGTTGACTGTCCACTCAAGAGTCCTTATCCAGTAGGTATCCCCTTTATATCAAACATTGAATTGCCCTTGATTATTTTCAATTAACAAAGAAAGATGAAATGTATGACACAGATCAAATGATTTAGTTAAATCTTAAAGTAACGACGTTAGATTATTTCAGCGAACCGTCTGGCAGTGCGTTCCAATTTCAGTGATTACGACAAATGTTTATCGACGACCCGCTATTGTGATCTCGACTATAACTTCCATTCACAGTAATTGTGTACCATTGAGCCTACACGCAAGATGGATGTGTGTGGCAGTTATGCGAATCCTCAGAGCTTCACCAGTTGTGTTCCTTTGATCGTGTTTGTGCTCGTTATATTAAAACGTTTCATGAGAAGATTGAGAAGAGAGAATAACGGTTTTATAGGTACACAACGAGAAGCGCCGATGCTACTTCTGGAATTTGGAACTTTGCGAAGTGTTAAAATGAATTTTATACAATTCGGTTTTATCCATCACTGAACCGATAACATTATTGCAATTCATTGACTACTTGAAATATCTTAGTATAAAACTTGCATACTAATCGGGTTTTAGAGGCAGATTTTAAAAGGGTATTGTAGTGTATTTCATCACCCGGTTACGTTCATGCCGACCCGTGTTCAGTAGGCGTACACCACAAGCACGGGGATTGGATTGTGTTCTACCTAAGATCTCCTACTCTCCATTCGGTTGATGCTGCTTCATTATAGGATTGCAGCAGAACTAGCTCTCAATTCGATTGAATTCAACAGGAATCCTGATGCAACACATAAGGATATATGATGAGGATGAACACTGTTTTAGGGTATTGTGCGGGTATCATATAACTCACTCGATGAAGAGCACAGTGGTAGGTGGTAGTGGTAGGTAGGTTTACTAATTGTAACATTTATAGAATAAATGCGGAGCAGTCCCTGTCAACAACCTTGTGTAATATGTAAAGAATGGAGTTTCTGTCGGGTGGTCATGTGTGGCCGCGGGCCCGAAATGAAAGTGGTAGCGTGGGCGATCACCATTGACGGAGTGAAGGTTCCGACCATTAGATTATCTTGAGAATGAGAATGTGACACGTTTGACGTGGAAGGCTACGGTCGCGGATTAACGTGGGTACTACCAGATAATATTGTATACTCTGAATTACATACTTTTTATTAGGAAAGGTCCAGTGTATAATCTCAGAGAGAATAAATTGTCCGGTTTATTTTATTTCGTGGTATGATGTCAAGTCAATGTGGTTTTAATATTGTCTGTATTTCTGTATGCGCAGCACGTGAAATCCTCTGAACCGATATAGATGCTGCTTAATACATTTATAATTATTTTGTACCACGGTTGCTGACTAAGGCTTTATTCCGGAAAAGGGATTGGTTCCCATGGGGTAACAGACAAAAAATAGTGTGGAAGTTATGTGTAAAAGTAAGTATTGACAACATTTGTACCACTATTACAATAAATGAATGTTTTCCTAATTTATAGAATATAAAAAATGGTCCCTTAAGAGGGGGTATAAAGCAAAATTGGCAATCTTAGATTCAATTTTTACAGTAGTAGATCAAGTTTCTAGAACCTGAAGAAAAACATAGTTATACTTCATTATATTATTGAGTGCAAGATCTAAGCAAAAACAGAAAAAAATAAAATTTTCTCGATAGAAAAAAATCACAAAGTTAGGTCTAATTTTTTACTTAAATCAATTTATTTTCAATGTGGTGCATATTTTAGAGTCAATATTTTAATATGTTATGCTAATTAGTATCACGGAGGGATTAGATTAGCGATTTCAAAATCAAATCTATAATTTACGAATTATTAAAATAAAATATTTTTGTAGGATTTTGAGTATTTTGACATGCTCGGTTTCATTAATCAGTCGCCATTGCTCCATTGAGACGGGAAGACTGCGTCAGTCTTCTCGACATGTGAAATTATTTTTTGGTGTACATTTGTGACTGAGAGCGTAGTTTTTATTACAAAAACAATAATTGTGTGTGTGTGAACTAAAGTTAAAAGACACTAAGATCCAACATGGGTAACAAACGGAATAAAATCAACATTAAAAAGGGATCATAGAAAGCTGAAAATTCAAGTCATGGCTAGTTGTCAGAGGTAAGTTGACAAGTACTATTTCATATTCAAAATTAGACCTTATTGTTTTAACTTTTGTGCTCACAATACAATGTGATGTTGATGTTTGATCGCTGAAGCAGCATAGTATATACGAAAAATTCACATTGTATGTATCATTAATAGTTAGTATAGGTATGTACTTTCAAACAAAATATACAGCTTTATCCAAAAGCAAATTTAATTTTGAGTTAATTATTTCCTCTTTGCCCCATAATTTTGTTTTTAAAGCAACACCTATATTTCTGGTAGTCAATTTGATCAATCTCTACAGTAGTTGTTACTTGTGTGTGTTTGAAACTATTATTGTATTTTCATTTCAGAACAAGATTTAATCCAAAATCAAGATATGAGAAGAGAGAATAAAAAATATTCCAAAATCTATTGATGATGACGGGAACATTACACCAGAGAAGTGCGTATCAATTCATCTGTCTATGTATTGTTTCATTTATTATTTGCTTGTTGTTGCATTGTAACGAATCTACAAAATAACACATAAACTAAACTTTTTTTATACTATACATACATGCATAGTTAGGCAGAATTACTTTAACAAAAACATAAAATTTTGTATAAATGCATTTTTAAAGCGACTTTTTTATTTACTTTTTAATTGCTAATTGCGTTTTCTTAAAGAAAAAATATATATTTTCAGGCTTACTATTTTACGCTTTTACAAAATGTAGAAATTTTAGAACATACAGATCCAAATGCAGACGAATTTATTGCACCGGAACGACTGGCATTAAAATAAAGTATTTATGTAATTTAGTCCTATCTAAAACTTTCAACCGATTATAAATGGCGCAAAGTGATACCTGACGTCATCAGTTATATGTTAGGGAGTATAACAGTGTTTGACTTTTTTTTAATTTCAGTAACATCAATCCTCGTGTTTATGAACGGGTCAAGATAAATATCAAGACAAACGACGATACTAAATACACATGTGAGACAAGTCAAGGGCTTATAATAGACAAGATATATTTTTTTGAACAATTAAAACTTCCAACCATGCATAATTTTGGCATTTTATTTTTTCTAGACGGATTTTGGACTTAGTGAATTAAACTTGATTTCGAATAAATTCATTTTGGTTTTAAGTAAGCTTTGTTCGATTTTATGCTTATTTTTAATCTTCAAAAAATTGTTTAGTTTGATGACTTATGTGTTCTTACCATACCTTAAATATTTTGAATACCCATTATACATTTTTCCTGTTCTCACGCATAATTATATCATCACGCATCATATGTCACACACTGTTTTTTTCCTATATTTTTAAAGCTAACAATTGTCGCTCAAGAAGTTAGTGATTGTCATCTTTTTTATGATATTATTGTCACTTAATTAGTTTCCTTATAATAACGGCAGTGGCATTTGTAATTTTTCTGTTTTCTGGCGAAGGATTTCTTTCAATTTAAATAAATTTAAAGGATAACTTACTTTATCTTTTTGTAGCGAAAAAATGAAAACAATGTTATCTATAATAATAAATGTCTGAAAAACATTGTACATGTTATTTATTTACATGTTATACGGCATACAGGTGTCATCACGTAAAAATAGAGCAGATATTCTGCTTTGCGAGAATTTAAATGATTTAATGGTCACACCAGTACGAACATTATACTGCCTTTCTTGTCATAAAAGTGATTCAATCGCTCCCTACACTAGGTTTCCAGCGCTATGGTTACATGATGCGACCGACACTACCTATAAATGTTATTAGTTTCAGAAATACAGATAGTTACAGCGAGAAGAATTGCTTTAGATAGTTTAGATTAATAGATACCTACATAATAATATATTCAAAATTATTAATGACACCTAATAATGTGTTGTCTGCCATTCACTGGCTCTCTAGCTATTAACATTGTATAAAAATCTATCCCTAATAAAGAAAAAACAGCTTGCCATTTTTGAGGTAGATGATTCTACATTTATTGAGCCGAAATTTGTCTCAGTTTTTACATTATACTGTGCCGTATTCTTGACTGATGCCATGTTATATAATAGCGGCTGTACACTCTCGTGCGAGAGTACTCGCTATGTCTCGTGACGCCTCGGCCGAGACGTCATGGGAGCGAGAGTAGGCGAGACGCCCCGAGACATCACGAGGCGAGGCGAGCGCTACCAAGTACATTTTCATACGAGTGCACTCGGCTAGCAGTCTCGCGAGAGTGTACAGCCGCTGATAAAGTCAGATGCAACCGGACGCGCAACTGCTGCGGCGCATCTATTTGACGGGCGGGGCGGGGCGCGCGGGTGAAATTTGATTTTTTCCTAGCTTTATACCCCCTCTTAAATCGCTAAAAATTAAAAAGAGTTAAACATGAAAATACAGTGCCTGAAATAAATGGATAGCAATGTTAAAGGCGCGTGTGCTTATAAGGTTTAAAAAAAAGCGAATAGGCAAATTAGTAGTTAATTATATAAATGTTCCTACGGCTAATATCTAATATTCTAAATACATTTAGATTTGAATTGCTAGTAACATATTCGATTACATTCTGTGAATGTTGCTGATCAGTGAGATGAGATAGTGATAAATAAAATAAGTCGATATAATTGTGTTTGAAATGCACTCGTCAGTATTTCTATGATGCAATCAAACCATTGTCAATGAAAGTCGAGGTGTGAATGTCTGAAGAGTCAGTAATAGTTGAATAGCTAGTTTATTTGTGAATGTCAATTTACGTTGCCTTTGTCTTCTTTTTCTCACAATAAAATTTTTGTGACTTTCTTAATTAAACAGAAAACTAACGGTGGGTGCACGTAACAGAATCTCATATGTTACTGTCACATGTTGTCGAATGAAGTGGGTTGGAAATTTAGTCACTGGTCGTGTTTGATTGCGAAAGAACCTTGTGCCATGTTATAAAGAAATACTATTGTTCTTGAGCGCATTTTTTTTATTTTATTCAAAGGACTTGTTCCGTAACGTCCCGTATACACTACACATAACTGAATAATAATAATTATGCGAAGTTGTAGAGGAAATACTTTTCATCGCGGTATGAGTCACATCCATTCTTGGGTCCAAGCCAACCCAACCTGCGCAAGGCGCACTCTCTGAACGATGGACGAGGTTATGGCGTCAGTTTCCTATAACCTCTATTGTGAGAGTACCATGCGAGAGCGGACGATCAAAATTTCAGCCTGCCTGGCCATCCTACACTTCTGATAGAGTCAACAGTAAAATGTATTTTACGAGTTTCGAATGAGACAGGAGGCCTGTAAGAATCGTGTCGCCCGTTTCTGTGACTTTGGTGTTTCCGCACTTATACGCAGCAACGACCACCACCAGATGGTCCATCTGCTCTTTGTCGACTATTTTAATATAAAAACCAACCACCCTAATATCGAAGTTTGTTGGAATTTAATTTAAATGTGGTTTCAATTGTCCTATTGTAGTGAACTAGGCGTAACATTTAGTATTAGTTTAAAATTAAAACCGGTGTGTGAATAACGTTTTTTCGTGTGTGGGTATCAAAGCATAGTTTTCCCGAAGTTTAAGCGATTACTAGCAAGTATATAAAGTATTATATGAATACAGTAGCAAATTATGAAGTTAGTACTAAGTAATAAAATCCGCGAGGCTAATAATTCTGCGCTTAATTTTTGCGTCTTTGTGGCAGACGCGAAACTCACCGGTTAGCTGTGCTCTTGACCTCAAGTCAGTGTTGACTCATCCCGAGCCACAGGCAGTTAGTAATTACGTGAGAATAGTTAACAGGAAATATTTGAAGTATACTTAGATAAACATCTGGCATCCTCATTAATATACATGTAATTTCTCTTATTTGCCCAATTGTAATTCGCATTCGCACGATCTAATAGGCTCAGATGATTATAAGCGAATTCCCACTGTAAAATTCTCTGAGATTATTTTGTATGTCAGTACTTATAAAACTTGACTTTGTACATTTGGCGTTGTCAAGATTTCGTTCACATCAATTTATTAATAAAATTTACGCAAATAGCACTCATATTAAATGCTTTATACAATAACGTGCATTTAGGACAGAATGGCTTAGGTAATAAAGAAAAATAACAAAAAATATCATAAAGTGTGAAAGTATGTGAAAAAAGTCTTAATTCACATATTATGTGTTAAAAATAGAAAGTGAAATGCAGAGGTGTTGCAAAGCCCTTACGTATTTATTGTCGGTATTTATGGCTTTACATTTGATCTATTTCGCTATGAATTTTTATTCGCTCATAAATTATTTTACTTTCACTGCAGCTTATGGTTATTCTTCATATTCGGTGTAGGAATAATTTTATAAATGAACTTTTTAGGATTGTTATTCTATTTATGTTTGAAGAAGATTGTGTAAGTTATCTTCACACTTATTAAGTACTTGGAATCTATTATCAGCTGACTTTTTTTGTACTACCGTTGGCTGGACATAGTTTAAAACTAAAATAGTAATTGTTTACGGGATGAATTTGGATAATTATAATGGTATCGAAATGGTTCGATCTCTCCGCTGTATGAAATGAAGGCATCTTGAAACTTATCTAATACAGGTACTGTATACATTAAAATTAGGAGGTGTTTATTACCTACTGTTTAAATCACTGACATGAGTGACACGACGTTAATACACGACGCGAGTCAATATTCGGCGGTTCCCGGTATTTAGTATTCAGGCTCATCAGTATTCATACGTGCTCCGCGTGTGACTAACGCCAACAGTCATGCGTGCAACGAGTTCGATGTCTTTGTTTCGTCCTGAAGACATCACTTTTGAATAGGATGTTTCTAAATGCTAGCTAACTTAATCTGTTGTTGACGGAGTTTACACACAAAATACTTACTTTATAGAGGCTTGCCGTTCTTCATTCCACATCTTAAGTTTGCCTGAACCGAAAAGGAGACAATCTACTGATACAATTAAAAGCCAGCACCGTTCCACTGATGTTTGGTCTCGTTAAAAGTTATGCCACTCAAGCACCTAGCCGGCCTACCTATATCAGGAGTATCAGGACGCTCATAAATAACACTTGGATGACGTAACATGCTATGTAATAATTAATAACCTGGAACATTTAGACAGGAAATACCCAAAAAGGTCCAACGTCATGTGTTAATATTCAGTATGCGTGCGCTGTATCCTATGTGGAATCATAGTCTGCAGTGTGATCACAGAGTGTGATCGAACAGTGAAGTTAACCGACATCGGATAATCAGGTGTCGTAAATAGTCGTAATACTATTTGATCAAATG
Organism: Ochlodes sylvanus; assembly: GCA_905404295.2. Taxonomy (NCBI): domain Eukaryota; kingdom Metazoa; phylum Arthropoda; class Insecta; order Lepidoptera; family Hesperiidae; genus Ochlodes; species Ochlodes sylvanus. The sequence goes on from FR990137.1 coordinate 6,876,230, forward strand.
GCTAAGTATAATAAACGATATTATTATTTATTTATTTACTTGTGATTTGGGCAGTTTTCTCTATTTCTCTATTTTTACAAGCTTTTACTTAAATTGTAATGTTTGTAATCGGGTCAAATCACAAGTTGAATTAGAACTAATTCCACTTACTCTATGGTTTTGAAATTCTGCTTTATGGTTTATGGTCTTTGAATGCTTATTGCATTAGTTCTAATGACAAAGCGATTTTTTACAACCATGACAGGATATAAAGCTCAGGATTGGCACTCAAGGCTCAAGGGAACTGCTCAACGGTTTATAGAACAGTGAGTAAACTAACTTCTTTGCATTAAGTAGTAATTGCATTATAAAGCATTTGTTTAATTTATCAAACTATTAATTTATTATCCATGCCTTGTAGTTGTAGTTTTCAGGCATAACGTGCTTATTATGAAGTTTCGTTTTTTAATGAGCATAATTCTATGTAGAGTTGTAATCTTTTATAACAATTTTTGAAAATAAGATCCTATCTAATGGTCTCAAACTAAAACTGTTTTTCTTTAATCGGTCTCTATTAATAATATCGATAGGTATAGCTCGGTTCTGTTAGTAGCTATCTGTATACCTATGTTCCTACGGAACAGAAACCAGGTAACAGGTAAGTAACAAAATGTGTACTTCATTCAACAATACGTCGTCTTTTTGGGCTTTTATCAAGTTCTAACTGTTTTAGTTGTAGGTTTTTGAAGCCACTAATAAGAAGACCTACTTTCTCTACATGAAAATGCCATTGTTGTCTTAACGACTCTTTTATTTCTATTTCGTTTATTTCCAGATGATTATATTGGAGTGAAATAATAAAATAATATTGGTTCACAAATAATTTCGATGAATAATGAGTTTTTATATTATGTCAAAGAAATTGAAATGCGCGTAATCAAGAATATTTTTTCTTTTCTTCCTTCCTCTTAGTACCTATCTATGTACGTCTTTCTTGGCTGGTAACGCATCGGCGATGACTTACCGATGATGATGAAGGAAACCGCTGGGATTTTGTGGGTAGACGGTGAGTCCCACATACCCATCCCATGGGATGAGTTTCTCAGCGGTATAAACGAAAGAAAAAGGTCAAAGACCGACAAAATTCTCGAAGTATACTAATATGCAGTAAGTTGTCCATATCTCACGGTGTAGCGGTAAATGCCACTATTGCCGCAGCCTGTATTATTTCGTAATATCAAAGAAACCGATTGGGTTCGGCAATAATATTTACACACGCGCTGCTTCTGCGAAAACGCGGGTTGCGGTTTCCGGCGGCGAACGCTTACTTACAGTCTTACCGCAGATGAAATAACAACTGCTTCATACACGCGACTGACGGCAGACGGCAATCGTATGTTGTATTGCAATGGCAGACAACATTTCGAACTGAATCGGTATCATACAAATGGACAGGTACTATAAAGTAATACTCTCATATGACATCACCACCAGTTCGCACTAGATCAGTGTGGTGGAGTATGCTCTAGATTCTAGAACTTCGCAGTTATGAAGAGAGACCCGTGCTTATTAGTGAAGATTACGTTTGATATACATGTGTACGAATATCATATGGGTAAGAACTCAACTTTGGAAATCGCATCCATAAAACACATCCATTTTATTGATAGGAAAAACTTCTATAGCATAAACGAGAAAAACACCCACGGAAATTAGATATACTTGCTTCTATAAACATTATTACGTAGCTCTGTCTGTGTGTTAGTAAACATGCGACGTCACCAAACAATCCTGGCACTTTGCCGTTCGTTGTTCATCGTAGAAGACAAATAGGTGAACAATCCTTTTGTATTACGTTCGTGCTAGTTGTCGGAATAGTGTATTCGGTTTGAAACAAACTTACTGTTATGCATTAGAATTCAGTTTACTGGAATAATGTCTCATCGGACGTGGTTTGGTTTAAGAAGGTTTTATCTGAATACCTGTGGTGTTTTACTTTATATTGTGCGAATGGATTTATTCCCGAAAACGATTGAATTAATACGTAAGAGTTGCTGGAATGTAGGTTTCTATTCGATATTCACGTAGATAATGACTAGTATCTAGCTAAATTCAAATGCATTAGCGTTGTCCAGGGGTCGAATTCTTATTCACCACGTAGGACGTTTTCCAACCGGTTTACGGATCATCAGTGTTCTGAGAAAGTATAGATCTTTTTTCCTTTGATTTGTGGAAATTGATCTCTCTCTCTCCGGTCTCCGGTCTCCGGTCAAAAAAGTTTTGAACCATTGGGTTGTCTACAACAGTTGTCTCCGGATACCTACTAGGTAGTGATAGCCAAGGGCTTTGAACGTTGAACTTCCACGGGGGTCATATGACATTGTTCATAAAATTTAAAATAATAAAGAACTAAATCGACTAATTTGATCGGTGTGAAACTCAAATGCAGAGATGGCATTGCGTTAAAACATCGCAACACCTTCCTACACTGGTAAATGACGTTTCTAGAACGTAGATGGTTGATACGGAGCGTCTTGCGCATTGAGAGCGTTCTACTTATGGGTATTATATTGCAGTATCTGTTTCATAGAACAATGTCCATAATAACTCGTTTTAATAAAGCCAGAGATCCGATGAACGCTGTGTTCCGCACCAAAGGAGACGGTTTTTGCTTCGTTACCGAATCGTAAAGTAACCTGGCTATTGTTTTCGTTAAAATATTATCTTTCCGCATTACTGGATTTTAAGAATTGGGAAAACTTTGCTGGAAGTGACGCTTGTCTCCTTAATTAATCGGATGGTGGTTTTAATTTCAAGGAAGTCATGTTGGATCTAAAATTTTGATATTAGTCATAATAGAGGCCTGTATACATATTATGTATAATATATACCTCTAAATATTATAAAAACCTAAACATTATCGCGGTTTTTAATAGTCGACAAATGGTCGACAAACAAGCAGACTATCCACCTATTGGTAGCTGGTCACCGTCGCCCATGGACATCAGTAACACCGAAGGCGTCACCGATGAGTTGCAGGCTAACGTGGTCTGCACCCAGCGGCCTTCGACAGGAAGGACCTTGCGCCGTAACCTCGTCCGTTGTTCAGCATGGTGCAGAGCAATGAGGCAAACTTGGAGTCTAATCAACTCAACGGCAGAAGGCTCCTTACACCACAGACTATAATTATTTAGAACAAAGTAATTAAGAATCAGAAGTAACAAAATAGCGTCTATTATAAAAACCGTAGCTACCTCTAATTAAGTGGCGAAGCCGAGTGCGGTGGCAAGTTCAACGGCGTTACATTGACATGGAATCCGCGCGTGACTCACGCGGTACCCGCATCGGCACAGACTGTGCACGTCACAGAGGTTTCACTTTTAGTAATGGTTTACGACGATGTGGTGTTAATCTATCGATTTTTTTATGTTAATAGGTGACAACCGAGCAAACGAGCACCTAATGGTGAAATGAACTTTTATTCGAATTTGGTTTTTACAAACGTTTCTCGAAAGTCAAACTACTATACGCCAACGCATTCATCTTTGAAGTAATCGTCCAGTTTATAATAACCCTTCGTTATAAGAATGCCTTTTATATAAGTAATTGGTCAATGTTGTACTTGGGACCATTCACAAATAAGGCATGGCCGAATCGTTGCCGGCCAAGAAAGAAGAAGAAATAAGACATGCTTTACGGGAAGATATTAATAATTCTCACACAAAATTCTACCACCAAGCAAGGGGCCGCTTCTGTCCGCTTTCGATATCGTTGTCTGACGACCATGGCAGTGTGGACAGTGTGGTTAAAGGAGTGCGCACATTACACCAACTCGACGTCAACTCCACTCCGACTCCACTCCGTTTCAACTCCGACGTTCCGTTCCGCGATCAACGCTTCATCGACGTCAACTCGACTCCGTCTCCACTCCGTTTCAACTCCGACGTTCCGTTCTAGGTACATTACGTCATTGTGTCGGTCGACGCGTGGACTACTCGTCTACGGTGAGTCGTCAACGCAACGTCGACGCGTTGGTCTCGAAACGGAGCGGCTATGGGTGTAGGGCGAGCCGTACAGGGCTTTAAGTATAAGTTCGAAATTCAACCTTACCTTCAAAGATATAAGGCTCATAATTGAATGTTAGCTTTGTCAAAGTTTTAGTCGCGTTGGCGTCGGTCGGTAGTGGAGTCGTTGTACTGTGCGCACTCCTTAAAGTGACCAAATATTTTCAATAAGCCAGCCATTGCAGGACTTTGCAGTTTATTCATTGCAAAGAAAAGATGAGAAGAATTAACGACCATTACCATTGACTTATTATTACATTACACATAATAAATGTATCTGTAATATCTGTATCATATTGTCAAAGTACATGTACAATAGTTACATATTGCTTGAGTCAACCGCTAAACGACTTTTCGTTATCCTGCTGGGGGTTTGAGAGCCAGTTTTTTCTTTATTTGCTGATCTTATTTTGTTGGCCTACCCCCAACTGTGATGCATTTGGTGTTACTGATGTGTGTGTGTGTGATAGTGACGTTTTACTATCAGGTGGCTTCTTGACTCGTCTGTCAGTCAGTAACATAAAAAGTCATTGCTCTGCATTTACAATTTACATAGGATTCTATAGGGAATTTATTTTTTTGAAACTACTTATTAATTTATTTATATTAGGTCCACAACAGAGCAAGTGAACTTTCACCTGTTCATTAAAGTTTGTACCTAGGTATGTATATAGAATAAAGTTTTCGACTAAAATGTTCTGTGACAACCCTACTGGAATAGTTCGCTCGTCGGCTAAATACACAATTATTATCTCACCATCAGCCGCGCTCTGGCCAGCATTCGCACTGGCTAATTTGGGAACAACTCGCGTCCGTCGACTTAACAACCGGACGCCATAAAACGGTAGACAGGATCTCTGTAGTACCTACGTGATTATACAGAAGCACTACATATGGAGTAGCGGTCGCGATTTAATAGTAGTAATGTGTACTAGCTTTATCGTTAAATTGGTATTGTAATAGTTAATAATTATAAATGGACCCTTTTACATCCCTATAGCAGGATTGCCTGTTGCAGGTGCGTGGACTGTTATGAGATGGCTGTGTATCACATTTCTGTATATATACAACACAAGCATCACATTTCTGTATATTATACAGAAATGTGATGTAAAACATCTCTCACATAAATGTGTGCACCGGCTGAGATTCCAAACCGAGAACCCTTGGTCGGCAAGCGGGGTCTCTGCTAATGTATTTCTATCAGTTTTGGGAGCCACCTCATGGTAAGTGACCACCGTCGCTGATAGACATTAGCAACACCAAAGACATCACCGATACGTTGTTAGTCAAGTAAGAAGAGGAAAGAAAGGGTGAAAGCCTGTCTCTCAAGCCCCCAGCCGGAACCCGACAAGTATTTGGCGGCTGACTCAAGCAAGAGGGTGTCAGCTTGCCAGCAGGGTTCAAGAACTTGCCAACAGCGTAAAGTAAAAGTAAAAATAAATAATAAGTAAAGGTAAATTAAAAAGTAAAGCTAAAGCCTTAAGTAAACTTCGAGTTTAAACTGCATGGTATAGTGGAAAAGGGAATGTGGAAAGTGGCGATGACGTCTAAGATTTAGAACGGACTAACTTATAAAAACCTATTCACACTCCTCTTGAAGACTCCAACATCACACACAGGCGGCTTACCGACGCGGGCGTGCCATTCGGATGTTCACGACATAAGGGTTGACGTGTGAGGTGTAAGGTGTGAATGGTGTGATGTACACGACGTCAATGGGTAAAGTTCAGAAGCTACAATATTGACATATGCACCAATATAAACCCACTCGAATATATTTCAAATACAACACAGAAAGGCAGTCACAATAAAAATTTAAAACAGGTCATGGTGGGTTGTTAATTACTATAATACACACCATACACAACACAACGGAACACGTTATGCGGGCTGTAACGTGATACTGGAGGTCATGGTGGCTGAATGCAAAAATCGTAATGCTAATAACGAGATTAGCTAAACAGTGGGCGATGGTGACTCAATACGTGAGGTGGGTGTGCGAAATTAAGGCCGAGACCCTATACTTGGTCATCGAAAACCGTTCTCCTCCATTCGGTTTTTTGTATTTGAGCTGCTTGGAGTGAAGTATCTGTTTATACAATGCGTCTTTTATTATTTTTTGGGTATTTAGTTTTGGTTAAGTTAATTATAGGTAACGTTTTACGATCTTGATAAAGGCGACCCGTATTGCGATTTCACCGTACTTGTCGTGGTATGGTTACCAAGCCGAACTGACGTTCGAAGGACCTGAGTTTGATTCCCAGGGAGGCGGAAAATAAATGATTATTTTAAATTTATGTTGTCTGGGTGTATATGTTCACGACACAGGGTGTCCTGGAGTGGAGTTATGTATGTGTAGTGTTATTTATGAAGAATTTCATATCTCATTATGTTACATCCTATAAGCGAACCTTTCGGGAGCAGGAAGTAGGTTTTTAATTGCCGTATAATGAGATAGATAAAGAACGGTAGATGAATTGCTTGATCTCTATAAGTACGCATTCTCATTCAATATTAAGTTCCTATAACAATGGACAGCTCTACTTATTCTATAGGGACTTCTATTGGCGTGTAGCAATAAGGGAATAGAATTATATAATTACTGCTATATTATCTACTGTGATATTACTTATTAGATAATATTATGGACAATAATCAACATACAATGGCTTGAAAACTTCCGCATTCGACTACTTGTATATGTATATACACACACGTAACGATTCATTCAAATATGCGGTTATTTTTGTTGAAAGAGTGTGTGTGTAATTATCTTTAAGCTGCTAATGAGTTGAAGTCATACGTAACTTATCCCTACATGTAAATCAATGTGAGCAGCTTTTTATTACTATATTTTATTTTAGTTATTCATTGTTCATGCGTAGACATAAATATGTAAACACAGTACAAAAAGATGAAAGTAAGATTAAAGCAGATACTGCTTATTTGTTAAGAAATGTCTTCCAGCACACCTGGATAATGGTACTACAAAGGTAGATCAGGCAGGAATGGCTTGAATCCATTAAAGCCCAGCTACTTAGCACGGGTCTCCTCATAACCCAGGAGGCCTAAAGCACTCTGCTCCAGTGGAGTGGTTAATGCCAACCCCAGTGTCAGATTATTTTCTATCCCGCCAGAAGACCTCCGACATGGCTTAACGACTGCCATCTAACGATCCCTCCGAAGCACGGAAGAGCTCAACAAATTTTGCCACTAGCGGGCACCCATCCAACTACCGATCGCGGCTGCTGTTGCTTAAAGGAGTGCGCACATTACACCAACTCGACGTCAACTCCACTCCGACTCCACTCCGTTTCAACTCCGACGTTCCGTTCCGCGATCAACGCTTCATCGACGTCAACTCGACTCCGTCTCCACTCCGTCTCAACTCCGACGCTATTTACATTACATCATTGTGTCGGTCGACGTGTGGACTACTCGTCTACGGTGAGTCGTCAACGCAACGTCGACGCGTTGGTCTCGAAACGGAACGGCTATGGGTGTAGGGCGAGCCGTACAGGGCTTTTAAGTATAAGTTCGAAATTCAACCTTACCTTCAAAGATATAAGGCTCATAATTGAATGTTAGCTTTGTCAAGGTTTTAGTCGCGTTGGCGTCGGTCGGTTGTGGAGTCGTTGTACTGTGCGCACTCCTTAACCCTGTCAATCACTTAGGATCGGCGCATGCTGCCGGGGTATGAGCTCTTAATACTAATACTTTATATCATTTTCTTTCAGGTACCTTATGACATCTAATGACTCAATCTGCCTCACCATAGGCTGCGTCATAAAATCAAGATGCTTTCTTTGGATATTGAATTTAAAGTGTCAACCACAAAGTCAGTTTGTCCGTTACGGTGGCCTTTTGTGGTTGATATCGAGAGATTTTATTTATTATTTGATTCATTCTTAAACCCTTTAGTTTCTTGATCATTGTTGATTCTTGATCATTGAGCATGGAATGTTTCTTAAAATTTAACCCATGTATAATTTAAACAAGCACATAGTGTACCTACTTGTTAACCTGTGGTACCTACCTATTCGTTTTTATTTCCGGTACGTAATTATGTAACAATTATAATTTTATTATTTTTAGTAGGAGAACGTTATATCTTGAAAATGTGTTTGTTCTGATCCGCTACTAACATTTGATCTTAATTTTATCGCAACCACGACCGCCCTACTTGTCTTTGGTTATCAAAATCTGCACGATCATGATTGATGCACTTGAATTCGGGCCGACATTAGCCGACGTAATTATGGTAATTAGGGTTAGCTAAGGTCACTTTACTGTCTTAATATTTTTATGGCCTAAGTACCTTACCTAAGTTTAAAAATCGCGCTTTGAAAATTAAGCAATTAAGCCCTTTTATTTTATGTAATACACACGGCACATGTAAGAAACATATTTTAATTTACTGGACTATGAATTTAAGTCTTCTAGACTTCTAGAGAGCGTCATTTCTTACTTGATGTGACGACACATGGCCTATAACCAGCGGACGATTAAAATGCTTTTACCTATCACCTAATTTATCGAATTATGATAACGCGCTAATGAAATAGCTTAGCAGTTAACAATAGGAAATACAAAGGAATACATGACCATACGTATGAACAGTTATCATTAGTTATAGTTACGTATGTTAAGTTATCTGTATATAGACTAAAATTATAACCCTCCTTATTATGTCTCCTTATGGCTTTCGTTTATTAAATAAGCTCACACTCATCATCATATTATGGGGTCACCACGCCCATTCCAACGGATTGATGTTTTTTTTAAAGTAAAGGCTGACAACCGAAAAGACTGTTGGTAAGTGATCACCGTCACTACTACACAAAATGGTTTATTGACACTGTTACAATTTACAGTTTGTTAACACTAAAATTACATCTAGCCCTGTCTGATTCCTGAACTAGGATCGATTATCCTGAGAGGATAGGCCCTAGGATAGGCTAACCTGAACTAGGATAGCCTATTACATACATAGGTACTCAAAGAATATTCCACAACAATGTCCAACGTTGCCATTCTCCTCATTCCCATCAGTTCATGGCCCAGATGTGAATAGACAAATTGCGAATTGCTACACTATTCTATAAATAACTTTCATAAGACGTCGTTAAGCATCGTTGTAACATTAGCATAATAATATTTTCATTGGTCAATATGTTCACTAAAGTGAGGAATATTATGGAACTCACTTATGCCCGGGTCCTATATTTAACTAATCGTAAAACCGTTCGTTTTAGAGTTACCAGTAAAGAGCCGTTATAGTATTATTTTATTATAGGATTATTTATGGCATTAGACAGTATTACCATATTTGCATCCACATCCATGCCACACCTCCACAACGACCACTGTGCCTGAAGCCCCGAACGCAAAATTATAAACGCAACGAAGTTTCGTATCACGAACAACTTTTACATGTCCACGTCAATAGTAAAAATAATAATAAAAAAAAATAGCTCAACTCAAGTACATCGTATTATGGCACTGGTTTGAATAAACGCTTAATAAAGTAATACTAGATAAGCTGCAGTAAATTTCTGTTGACGAAATGTACAGAGATATTGCTTTGTAACGGATTATATTTGGTTGCATTTACTTTAGACTAAGTAATTGTATTTGTATCTATTTAAAATGTAATAGTAAACGCTACACACTCAGGTCTACACTAGGATTTCCTGTGTCGTGGGTGCCATGGACAACAAACAAGACAAGAACACTTACGCTACACCTTTTTATATCATCAAATCAAAACAAACAATCATAAAAATCAAACAAAATCGATGAACCGTCACTGTTCAGTAAGTAAATTTCGATGTAAATCGACATGTCGGATTAAACTATATACACGACAAACATAAGCACGTATAGATGTACATATATCAAAGTAACAAAACATTGACAGAAGCGCATTAGTTAGTATTGATGTTAATAAGAATGTGCTCTACAAGTCACTTGTAACAAAAACCCGTTCAAACTGTACAGTTAATTGACACAGAAACGGTGACTCACCACTCCTGACCCTCGCGCAAAAAACATCGAGTTTATATGGCTGCTATAGTGGCCCATCCCGACCAGCGCCGCGGCCAACTCGATACAAGCATTCTAAGTATATCACGGTTTGAACCTGTTTGATGATACCTTTGCTTTCCTAGATGGATGCGAAGCTTTAGGGTTGACAACTGCCCCAATTAGAACGAAAATCATTTAGTTCAATATGAAAATAAACGTGCATACCATATGAAAAATATAATCGAGTTATATGAAGATAACTGAGAAATAACGTACGAGTAATTGTTATGGTTTTAAGACGTAGGATGCCATCGATCGGTGTAAAAAATCGAGAGCGGCGTGCAAATAATTTTAACCAAAAAGGTACCTATCTAATTCTGTGTTGTTATTGTAAGATTTAGCGTTTAATTGGAAATATTCACCACCATTTATGAAACGTTTATATGTATTGGATATTTTTGGCAATTTCAATGTACGTAGGCTTTGTTACCGATATAGAAACCAAAATTACGAGTCAATTTTTCTTTTATGTGAAAAGTATTCCTGTGTCACCAAGAATTATACTCGTATATTTATGGCAAAGAATAGTCCTAAAAACAAAACACGAGGTAAACATTAAATTTATGTAATTCCTGAATTAGTATTAGGTAATTGTTTCTGGTTGATAAATAAGGCGTAGGTTTAGCGAAACGGAGCTCGGGAAATAAGTACTAAACACGCGTTTATTGCAACATTCACGAAAATGAATGGTGTGATGTGATGGGTCTTACGATTCCCTAAACAGTTTTGATCGAAACGAAAAAGTAAACACTCACAACCTATTAACATTTTTAGCGACTTACGATTGCCGTTTTAGAAGTTTGACATCCCTAACGGACGGCTGAATGAGTAACGGACGGATTCCTTATAAGAATGCTTCGGGTCAAATCTGAGGTTGGCATCGGCGATCGGTGTCAGTGTTCCACGTTTTCTCCCATATGTCAAGTCAGCCTCTTTGTATAGCCGCGACGTATCAACGAAAGGCTAGAGGCTGTATTCGTACACTAATAGCATTTCCATCCGTCAGCAAAATGCCGGACTGGTGTTTAATTACTTTTGTCTGCAATAGTGCAATGTTTGACTGTGTTCGGGCCGTCTTAGTGAAGTTGGATTAGGTGGGGTGCTAAGGGCAGGGAACCTCGTCGTGAGCCTGGTCTTGAATTGCTTCTCTTCGGGACGGTGCACCCCAGGCGACAACTAATTACTCCCTGATATTCGGGGTCTTGTTGATTGTCGGCTATTGCCCTGCCAAATAGGGAGAGCGGGGCCCTGTTTGGGAATCAGCTCATGAGGGGGGTCCGCGCCATTATTGGGGTGGGCCTGGATGTAGGAGTAGCGAGTCTCTCCTTACTCTCACGGTCTTGGGAGGGGTCGCGGGCGTGCGGGGCTTGTACTGAGGGTTACGCTGCCGACCCTGTCTTCCCGCCACCAAGGAGTTGAGATGTCTTATCGGTTTCTACTGCTCCGCGATCCGTGGTCCGGATCTGCCCGTTGTTCCGTGATCTGCGGGTCGGAACGGCCGGGGCTGATCAGGGGCAATATTAAGGAGCGGTTTTCGTCATTTGGCAAATCGCCCTCGAGGTGGAAAGGCGTGCTGTTGCGTCAAGCACGCCTTCCGTAGGGCAGGGTTGTCGCGGCCAGAGGCCATTTCAGGCTCTGGCCCTTGGCTTTTTTATTTCTTGCAATGATATTTTAGTCGTGACCACGATTCATGCTGCCACATACATAAATATGAAGTGAGCTGAAGTATCGGCTAACAACATACACATCGCGAGTAGGTACCCGTATCGTATAAAATGTTCAAACTCCTCGATAAGTTCACAAATATGTTTTTTTTCGGCCTTGGACTCAAATACCTACGTTTTAGCATCTATGTCCGGCTTTTTGAGTCACAGATGGCAACACTACACGCTAATGATATAACGATATGTAAGCGTGTAATAAGTTTTTAATAAAATGGAGCGCACTTTCTATTTCAATTACTAGTTATGCTGGTCAGTCCTATTCGCAAATTGTGCTGGGTGGAGGCGATCGAGATTTTGTAAGTGGTTAGGTTTAGCGCTGGCTTGACAGTTTGATAGGATAAATGGAGTTTAGTCTTAGTGATAGGTGTACTATGAATGCTTCCCTGTTAAGCGCAAAAGCAAACATTATGACCGGTTGCGACATTGACTTTAGTAATAAGAAGTCAATGGGTTGTGATAATTCGCTTTTTCGTGAAATTGTTAATTGTAATTTTTGTAATTCGTGTACTTATAAATTATCATGTAGAATCAGGTCGATTATTGATAAAAATTGTCAATACCTTTCTGGTTTCTTTCGAACATACCAGCTGTTTTCTTATCGGATTAGTATCACCTAAACGTTTTATTGCATCTATACAATTTCATTGAAAGCAAAATATATAAAATATATAAGTAAGTAAGTACCAATTGTTAAGAGAAGTAAATAATTCACAAATTGTCGCTTCTAAATTACATAAAGAACTGCCATCTACAAATTTAATAGCATACTAGAATCAGTATAAGTCGCGCCATCTATCAACAGTAAGTTAAAACAGCTAGTCAGCTGAGTGAGAATGGTTTAATGTCGTTACATTAACTTTCTCAAGAGGGCTCTTTTTTACAAAAAAAATACTGGTATCTTTATACGTTATAAATTAAATAAGTGTGAAAGCTAAAAACACGTCTTTGTACTTATTATAAATATAAAGCAATAAATTTACCCACTATGCTGTTAACGGTTGAGGAGTTCCAGTGTCTGAAACCAATCCTGAACATGATGGTAATAAAATTGCATTGTCATCGGAACTAAAGCAATAAGTACCTACATACTTACATACAAACATTGCAAGTTAAATAAAAGCTTGTATTAAAATAATTAGTTGGCACCTGGGACTTCGTCCGGGGAAATACTCCTACAACCTTTTACCTCTATTTTACCCCGCTTATAATATTAATAATAATGACTGAATACTAATAACCATTTAATTTAAAGTTGGTTAGAAAACTTATTAGGGACATAGATTTGGATTTACCTACTGGTCTGGTCGATAATTTAAAAATAATAATATAAATAAACGGTTAAATAAAATAAATAATTTACAAGGTAATACCAACATACAGATCGCCGAAGAACCTACAGCTAGTTACACGACGAAAATGGATCGCACTGAGCATTGATCATAGAGTTATTTAACTTAAGGGGAAGAACTAAAAAATTTAAACTAAAAGCCGATCTATTATAGGTATTGTAAAAAACACGATAAATAACGACGAAGACACCGAATGAGTCGCAACGAGACCGAGATTGACTGGAACTGGAACCCACTGAAAGCCATTGTTCGCGCCGAGATGTCCTCATTTTGAAATTTGAAAAAGGAACGACGAACGTTGGCGAGCACCTGAAAAGTGCCTGAAATGCGAACAGCCCTTGTTTTACTTTTTACGTGAATACCTGAAAAATGAACAGGAAGTTCATCAGTATACATAAATGTCTACGTATATAGCTGCCCAAAGTCCCATGCACAAGACATTGAGGAGCCAGGTTCAAACTAACTCTAAAATTGCAACTGAAGCAAAAAGATTAAGATGGTGGTGGATGTTGATCGTACCCAGCGATTTCCAACAGAAGGGCGCTGACGTAATTTCCGCGTTGGCTACGCTAACGCATCATGAGCAGAATGATTAAAACGGATTCAAACATAGATTGGGGAGACTTAGTGATTTAATCCACAATATCAAAATACAGGAGAATCATGTATTTTTGAAATGCGTATTTCCTTAATTGTTTGAATGTTGGAAGCATACAGGGCTATTGAGGTTAAGCGGTATTTAGAAGTGTATCGACGGGAGAGTCTTGTTTAATTTAGTATGGATTATTCACGTTACGCTCGGACACGGGACGGACTCTACGAATACGGCACGGCACGGCCTAAACGAGCACAGTCACAGGGCTCTATCTCTTGTAGATAATAATAGAATAATAGAAATAGAAATAGGTAGATACTTGAAATTTACACAGAATAGATACATGTTACTGTAGCCGCTATAACAAAAAATTATAAAAACGTAAAAAGCTTGGTCCCAATAAAAGTAACCTTAAAAAAGGGGTTGTTTTACTTAATAAACCGTTCGAGTTGAAATTTCAACAAAGTACGTGCCATTAAGAGGAAATGCTACGGGTCATTTTTCCATACAAACGTTCTCGACTAATCCCTCGCTGGTTTTTGACTCTAGATCAATAATTTTTTCACACAAGAATAATATCATCATTATCTATGTCGGTACGTTTTGATTTTTTTGATATTTTTGTTTTCAAAAGTTTTAGGCTACTTCAAACAGCGCTTAAAACGGCCAAATAAATATGCCGCAAACAAACGCCTAGTACACAAATTGTATAATAATTAACACAAAAAGCTAAACGGCCCGACACAGAATATCTCCTTCCCATTCAATTTCCAAAATTTCGTTAAGATTGCTTTAGTTTTGGCGGGGGGATTAGTCGAGAACGGAACCTCGATTTTGATGATTTTTGCCTCGGGTTTTTACACGAAGCTGCAGTTGTCCCTATCGCACTGACATACACGCCGCTCGCAAGCGCGACAGAGATATTGAGTGAAAAAATCCCAAATTTGAAAAAGGGTTCGCGTGGTATTTCCTCTTAAAGTCTGATATCACGACAAATAAAAATAACTTTAGTCCCAAGGAGAGGTTCCATACAAGAAACTAAATATTTATGTTTTTAATAATTAATTTGCCATTTTATGTATTTTATTTTTGAAGTAATGAATGTATTAGTGAGACTTATTTTATTTATTGTATCTGAATGTATTATAAATATTAATATTAATTTATTACTATACTTCAGCATGAGTGAAAAAATGGTTGCCTGTAAAGTCGGTTTTACGGGCGAAGATTTTACGTGACAACGTCTTTTTCTCGGTAGAATATTTATTGATATGAATATAATTAAATTGCGCAATAGGAACAAGGAATTGAATGAAAATAAGAATTGCACAAATTTTAACTATAGAAATATATTTTGTTTACTAAAACATTGTACATGTAAACTTAAACTTAACGCGCCGATTCAATGCGCCTAATTCTCTAGTGCTGCGCGCGCGACAGACCGATCATAGTTGAGTGGGAGAGAGACGCAAGGCATTCGGCGGGCCTCTCTCTCGTTCGGTGACTCATCGTAACGTTACCGAGCGTTACTATTTTTCATAAGTGACTCCCAGCTAACCTAATTTAAGACGTTGTCACGTCAAAATTAATTTAGTTGGTAAAGTAACGTTACTGTTGTCACGCCAGATACGTTAGTGGCATTATCGTGGGCGCCGCGTCTCGCAAGTGCGCTTGACAGCTTTGACAGAAATCCGTTTCACCATCATTAATCCTGCACTCGCCACCGCTGAGCCCATCCGTCACCGAACACGCGAATTGGGAACATTCACACCGACGAGCAAGGTTTTGTTATGATATTTATTTTTTATTACGTATTCTTTGTCGCAACAACCGGTTACAGTTTTTAGAGGCGACCATCTCAGTTCTAAAGGGTAGCAACACATTTGTGTCCAATTTAGAATGAGACTATTACTAAAAATTATTAGTTTACACCGCAGATGCGGTAATTCTATACTATATTCAGAACTTGGTAATTCTATATTCAGAACTTGAATCACAATAATAATTAATTAATCATACAATAATTTCTAACATTAGCGGCAAAAAGAAAACCAAAATTCTAAAAATCATCTATTGCTGTAGTAAATTAGCCGTTATAAAAGTTTTTTTCAAACTTCGATTAGTTTACGATCGCCTTTATTACGTTCACAGTTTAATAAATATAATTAATGCTTAACAGATGAAATTGTTACATCAAATTGTTCACAGGTTACTCGTCGGTCTGATGAGCGCCCTCCACGGCACGCAGAGCACATATCATGCGGAGAAAATCCAAGAAAAACAGAGAAAATGGGTATATTTCAAATAGAGCTACTATTCTAGTCCTGTACTGTTCCTATTGTTGTTTTATGTTCCTTTCATACTATCCTTAATGAGTGTGTGAAATGGACCAGGTGTCCTACTGAATATGCTTTGTGCTGAAGAGAAAATAATGTTTTATAAAAGGTTGAATTCAACGACTAATTCCATGTAATAAGATTAAAAAGACGGTTACACGAACATTTTAGTGCTTTTGTTTCGTTTTTATCTGAGAAATTTAAGTGGAACATGTCATTGTGTGTTTTACTTCTAGCATTTTGTCAGTGTCATTTTACGAAAATATAGTTTTTTTCTTTCTTCTCTGTTCTTTCTTAGTTGGTTGGTGTTGCTGAAGTCCATAGTCACGGCTTGAAAAATTTGGATAAAATTATTCAAGATATATAAAAACAAAACGAAAGTCTGAACAAAGCATCTATAATGAAATATGTAGAAAGTTATTCTGAGAGTCAGGAGCGATGAAATTAAACAGATTCCTGTTTCGCGTTCAACAAAAAGGCTAACAAAGTTTATTTGTTATGAGAACAGAGAACGGGAGGAGTTCGCCGCATTCAGTAAATACTATACCGATACACCAAATTCAGACGATTAGGTCGACCACAATATTATTACGTGACTCGACCTCTAAACGGACAGGCGGGCAATCTCTATAAAGAGGTATTTGGGACCCTAATTTACACCCCCTTGCCGTAATATTCGGCTTCTCAGTTATGAACGTCCAGTCGACACGGGCTTTGCTACCCTCTCAGTTTCAGGGATAGTACTCTCACGAAAACGTATATGAAAGATATTACGGACGAAATCCGATGGAAATATGGTAATACATAAGTTGTAATAATGTTTTTATTGGAAACGTTTTTAGATCTCCACATTCACTGGAATCTATTCGATATCGCTTGACGTTGTATGTCTGCGGTGCCAGTAACGAGATTTTGTATTGACGACTGCTATGTGAACGTACGTACGAACGTATTGTAAGTACGGTGGCACTTTTCTTAATAAAATTGCTATTAATTAAAATGATATCTTAACTGAATGCCTGCTGAAGTTTGAGAAAAGAAATGTTGGAAAAGATATAATAATTAAAATGAAGTATACTTAAACATTCTTTATTGGTTAAATTATAAGTTGTTTGTATAAAACTTTTAAGTCTCTGAAAATACTTATTAGTAAGTAGTGCATGAATCAGTTATTCAGGGTAGAATACAATCCAATGCATCTCGGCTTTCAACACTCTTTATTCAGTCATCCCTGAATTCATCGATCTAGCGATGTCCTGCTCTTCGAATGACTCGAGCGTCGGACTAAAAAAAAGGGTGGGTCCGTGTCAGAATGTCGGCCGTGGTTTTCAACTTGAAACGTCTCTGTCCGCGAGCTAAAATGAAATCGATACAATAATCATGTAAGTACACTATCTTCCTGTATGGTAGCTATATACTTAATCTGCTAAAGTCTGTCGATATAAATATAAATATCCTTATTATACACAAATACCTACACTCATCACCTTTTTCACGTCAAGTCGTGAAGCACACTGGATACAAAGGAGAGAGAGTGCTCATTTCTCAGTTCTGGTTTCCCCAAAACGGCCCGCGATTCAAATTGTAGGTCGTGTTACCAACCTGACTGTATTATAAACGGTATTAGATAATTATGTGTAACGGTATAAATGTGTATAATAAACGGTAAATAATGACTCCAAACTTAAGACTATAATAAGATTTAGGGAATTATAAAGGGAATTACTAAGACTTTTTCATTACAGTCCACTTTTCTTACTTAAGAGACGTAATGTGAAAAAACCTTATTTATTTATTTATTTATTTACTTATTACTTATGATAGAATTAAAGGTGTTTTTCATCTCCTACCTGATTGTGTCCCTTTTTGTCACTTCTAATTTTCTACTCTACTTATCAGTGTGTTAGGCCATTAATGGATTGAAGGCATACAATTTACCAGGAAGTAGAGGTATACATACCGTTACAATTCTTTATAGTGTATTTTACTTTTACTTGATTTAGGTCAGAGTCGCTATTTTATTGACAAAATAACAAGTTTGTCTGTTTGTGATATGTCACCGTGGGTGTCAGAGTCAGCAGGATAAATGCCATAACCTTTTAGAGCAATTTTCCTATGGTATTTGGTAGTGTTAGTTAGGTGTAAAAATATAAATAGTCGAAAAACGGGCATACGTCTAATAGTAAGTGGTCACAGTTGCGTAAAAATCTTCTTAAAATTCTCCATAAAATCCAGCCCAAGTCCATTAACAAGAATATACCTAGATAAAATAAACTTACGAAAGAATAGTTTCTAGAATTTTTAAGGTAAGTGTAACAACATATTTCCCAAAAAAAATCAGTAGCAGTTCACATAATTATAACATTTTTTTAAATAAGGTCTTTCTACCGATGGTTTACAAAAAAACTAAAACTCAAATCATTTATTTCATGTAAGTATTTATAAAGTAAGTACACTTATGAACGTAAATTGTTTGCATTTACCACAGTGTAAATAAAAACATCACGAATGAAGTAGCTAGTACCATTCACTACTCTCGTAATACCTGTTCCATCCGACTTACAGTTTTGTGTTAACTTGTACTAGTTAATGCAACTACCATTAATCTTAATTAATAGTAAGCGTACTCAGGTGGCACATATTCCCAATCTGCTCTACATCCCTACACGTGGTTAGGTGTTTAGCTGACAGATGAGCGGAAATTGAGACGAAGCGACGGATATTAACCCGTATATACTCGTACATACATACATATCTGGATAGTATAACTAGATTAGCAATAACTAACAAATTACTAACTCATCGGGCGAATCAACAGCGGGTGCGGTCGGTAATGGTATGTGTCTTTGTTGGAACTAGAATTTACTGTTATTCGATAATGAATTTCGGTTAAAATTAGTTTACATCATTATACATATAAACCTGAAAGTACCGAACAATGCGGTGATAGCCGAGGGGTTGAACGTTGGACTCCCGAACCGGGGGGTCCGGGAAAACCTCTAATTTTTCAAAAATATGTGCGTATTATAATTTTATTATCCCTTGCTTCGGTGAATGAAAACAGCGTGAGGAAACCTCTACATCCGAGAGTTCTCCAACGTGGCCAGTTAACCAGCGTGGTGAACTATGGCCTGTACCCGTCACATGGTGAGAAGAGACCCGTGCCCAAGAGTGGGACAGTTATGGGTTGTGATGGTGATGATGATATCTTCATCCTTTTTTGTTTCTTCGCAGTACTGATTACAATCAGGATCTATTCGGGTGTATGTGATCCCTCAAATGTAAGCACACATTAGATAGTATTACTTCGTACTATAAGGACCCTCAATCACATCCCTCGTTTGTATCCATTATTCCTAATCCGAATATTTCGTACAAGATACATCTCAACAAGAAGATGCTGGACAGCAAGCAAATCTTTGTTTTTCGGGTTCTGTACCCAAAGGGTGACAAACGGAACCCTATTTATAAATCTCCGCTGTCAGTCTGTCTGTCACAGGGCTCTATCTCTATGGAAATAGGTAGACATCTAAAATTTTCACACAATATGTGCTACTTTGGCAAAGGGAGATCTCCGGCCGGGCAAGACGTCTTGCCCGGGAGGCAGTGAAGCCCCGACTGCTCGCTGTCGGAACTTGTATATATGCAAGCGATTTAGAAAACTTCGATAGCGTGATTCAGGCTTCGTGACGTCATCGTGTGACGTGTGTGCGATTTCGCCACACTACTGTGGCCGGTATCACAACAAATAATAAAAGGGTAAAAAAGTTACATCCCAAAGAGGCCCGTACAAGTAGTTAACATGATGTTTTCTACATTCACCTTGACTGGAATAGCTTGTTTAGGCAAGTCGGCGCATTCGCTCGTTTTTGATGTGGGGGTCTTTAAGAAAAGAATGAATAGGCTTTTACTAAGTAAAATAAAATTGCGATCGGTACGGAACACTAGAATTACGAGCCCGATTAGCGCTAGACTCGTTTTTATGTTTTACTCATCGTTGTCATTATTCATTTGACAATCCGAAAGAGAAACGGCAGAGGATAACCAAAGATGCTTACGCGTAAAGTAAAATAAATCTATGCCAAAATAAACTGAGATTATTGACAGACCCTCACATTTGGGATCTGAATTATTGATAGGATAATATTATTATGTCTGCTGAATTGCGAAGGTACGTGAAGGTGGGATTGAAGGTATGAAATGACTGATAGCGCTGAGCGACATGTCATCCAACGAGACCTCATTTTATTTGATTTATGACATCGTGAAACGTTTTTACTGCCACTATGTTACACATATATTGCACATATGTTACACATATATTCAAATCGTTCAGCTAATGTAAGGAGAAGGAAAAATAGAAAATGTATGATAATAAAATTTTTATTTATTTATATGATAGGATGTGATGATAATATCTACCAATATTATTATCGGCAATATAATTATCACAACGCCGCTAAAGAAGTTTTCACTTCAAAAGTAGTTAAGAGTGTTCTTGGCGGGGAATTTCCGTGCCTCTAGATATAAGTTACTACGTAATCCGTAATAATGATTACGATGCTCAAAATGCAGATGACATTGTAATTTGTAATGATGATTACATTTTGTACAAAATTCTGCATGACGGAAACGTGTTAGCCAACTACGGCGGAGGGTTAAGTATGTGATTGACTGGTTGATATAATGTTCATCTGTTCCCTTATAATTTTTAAACTACTCACCATAATTTGACAAATGAGGTATCGTTGGAGGCATCTTGATCGTTTGGCAGGCAATGTGACGTCACATTAAATTAAATATGGAGCCCTCTAGACTTCTAGAGGACATAAAGACATGAATTAATCGAATTACAAATAATGTAAATGTGCACTGTCCCTAATAATTTGGACAAGTCCTGTATGCATTTTTTAATCAGTCTGTCCAAGTAAGCTGCGCGTGGGGCATCACAGTTCTGAACGTGACATGTGAGTATAGGACGTGACGAGCTTTTCATAGACCTGACATGATTCCACTGGAAAATTATACTAATCACACGAAAGTTCTCGGCTAATAGCGTGGATGGCACTATTTTTGAAGAGGCGATGCAACATTACATTTTTCAATGCTTAAATTTCTCGAAATTTTAGAAAAATATAAAAGATACAACAAATATAAAAGAAAAGAGAATAAAGAAACAAGCACACTTTCGGAATTATAATGTTAGTATGGAAGGATTTTTACATTGCTCAGAACTTTAATACTTCATGTAACATTTCTAAGCATTTGAAAATAGTTCTACATACTATTCTAGTTTAGTACCGAACACTAACCGCCAAAATGTATTATATATTCGGAACTGTGTCATCGTAATCTAAATTAGTATCCAATTTCAGCAGTTTCCGTCCAGTAGACTCGGAGGAAATAGCGTGACACACGGAGAGACAGACAGAAAGTGATCCTTTTAGAATTGCGTCTTCAATCGGATGCACTTAACCCTAAAATAATTTGCCTTAAGTGCACACACATATTTGAAAATACGATATTTTACTAAGATAATTATACTCAACAACGTGAAGTGTTGTTATAGATGCTTCATCAATATGGCAGGTATTTACCAAGATAACTTATAATTAGTTAATAATAAATTATTTCTGGAATATCCGAAGATACTGAAACATTGCTGTGCCGGTCTCACTTCGTACAGTCCTACGTACAAAATGCACCAAGAATATCAAGAGAATATGAAGTGTACATTCCCCGTTCGCTAATGAAGTGAACAACTGTTCTCTCTGAAGAATAAACGGTGAATAAGACACCGATAGCCTATTAAGAAGTTGAATATCTTGTTAACTCCGTTGCAATGTTATAGTTTTTGAAAATAGATAGTCATTGCATTATTTCTTTTCTTCAACCATTCGTGGGCTAACAGGGCACGCTTTATCTATAGGTACTCTATACAAATGAATAAAATTGGAGTGTCAGTTTGTAATATTGAACCGCTTTTTACCAAATGCATATGGATGTATACACGGTGCAAATACCAAATTAACATTTTTTACAATTTTTGTCTGTCAGTCTGTTTGTTTGAGCTAACCTCTGGAACGGTTGGATCGATTTTGACGGGATTTTCACTGGCAGATTGCTGATGTCATAAGGAGTAACTTAGGCTACTTTTATTTTAGTTTTTTTTTGTTAAATTCCACGCGGACGAAGTCGCGGGCACAACTTGTCTGTCATACAAATCTCTGTACCTCCAACCGAGAATCGAGCCTGAAACCCGTCAGTCGATTCGTTTAGCTTTGATCAACAGTAGAGTTATAACCACTTGATATCAATGTTGATCAACAGGGTTCAGGTTATCTAAAATTATAAATCTATCAAATATCTGTCTAAATACGCTGAATATGTTGGATGCCTGAATGAAAAGGTGAATAAAAGGCTTCTTATGTTAGCTGTAACGAGAATTAAATTGGTCTCTTTTGAATAAGCCGTGAAGATATCCGAATAGCCTGTCAACACTCGGACAGTGTCGAGCTAGCGACGCGCGACGTCGAGCCATAATAATATTTTTATTTTATTTTCAGTCTGCCACTCTTTTTAATTAGATTAAGCCATTTATTTCTTCAAGCGTTTATTATCTTGAAGTGTCGTCTAGGACGGCACTTCATGATACTTAGTTACGTTATTTGCAATTTAGCCGAGATACTTACCATGCTCGTGTCAATGGAACAAGGTATTCAACATAATTTAATTATGTTTTACGATGTAATAATATTAAGGGTCTTAGAATTTGTGCCGGTATACAGGGTTGCTGTGCTGGCGACACGACCTATGAATGTTGTATGTGACGAAGGAGCAAAGTGCAACTTGATCTCGTAAATGTTGGTTGTATAAATATACCCAATAGTACTTTTGAGCACAGACATCGGACAGTTACAGTTTTAATAATAATGTACAAAAAACAATTCACAACTTTTTATAGTGATTGACGTTAGACGATAGTCATAAGGTATGTGGTGTGTCATATCATGCTGGTAAAGGGCAATGTTTAGTTGAAGCAAAACTTAACATAACTTAGTAGGCCTCTTCCTCCTTCATTAATTATATTGACAATGACAAGGTCAACTCTCGTATCATACCAAAGTGATCAAGACAGTTTAATAAAACGGTATCCCTTAACTTCACCAAATTTTTTTACGGGAAACCAAAACAAGGAAAATCCCCTTACAAATATGATAAAAGCTAAAACATTTCAGTGTAATGGAATGTAAATTAGCGCACAACAAACAGCTCATCTCCATGAAAATTAGTATTGTTTTTGCTTGTAAAGCACCGTACTGAGAACAAATAATAATTTTACAGTCAAAATATACCTCCCGCGTAAGTTGGTTCGCCGAAGTTGTTCCTAACATTAGAACAACACGGCGAGGCATATAATAAGCGGGTTGCCGACGTCTGTTTTCTCTCGAAAATTCTATAACTAGGTTAAGGAAATAACGATGTTTTTAGAATAATGAAATGTTACCCGCACTTTTATGAAGTTAACGAGGTAACGTACCAAACTTTTCTTTTATATTTTTTGTTTACCTTCGATGAGTATTTTGTCATGATTAAAAAAAAATGAAAGTTAAAGTGGCTTCACAACGCAAAAAATATATCGTTGTATTTGTCAGACATTGTTGTCAAAAGCTGAAAGTTAAAATCTGTTAAAACTACGAGTTCATTCTTAGTTTACAAATTAAATTATTAGAATGTTCCCCGAGTTCTGAAGGCTTTGAAGTTGAAAGCAGTGAAACTTCACAAGCAATATATTTAGGTAATTAAATAATTAAGAGTTATGTAACATCACAATTTCTTACTCTCTTCTTTTTGTAATATTAATTTTCGAAGTAAAATTTCATTTTCCATATAAAAAAGCTTTCCCATAAGCGTGCTTCTAATTATAATATATACCTATTCTATAGACAAATAAAATAATACTGTAAGTGATCGCTGTTTGTACGTGGAAGATGTTTGAGATAAACTTTTATTGGACGTACATAATTTTATTTATTTATGCAAAAGATAACTTAGGGCTGGGCTGTAAAAGATTCCATACTAATATTATAAAGAAAAAGATTTGTATTTTACTATTTCTATTTATATTTCTTTGTATTTAATAAATTCTTTCAGTTGTACGAGGCTATTAATTTTATCTACTGGTCTGTTTATTTGGTTGTCTTTTTATCGATTTGTCAGTATTTCTGTGCGGTTGCCGTTTTAACTGAGGTATTAGTGATTGTGGAGTAGCATTTTCTGTTTTACTAGTTTTTGCTCGCGGCTTCGCCCTTCGCCTTCATCGGGAACCATAAAATACCATAAAATTATCCTAGTTATGGGAACATATTATCGGGATACAAATTTTCCAGGGTCACATACTATCTCTGTACTAAATTTCATCGTATCGGTGAGTAACACTTTACTCTGCGTGTGGTAAAATATCTCAATATCTATACGGTATCAGCTGTTATTCCGATATGATGGAGAATGGACTATAAGTTCGCCGTGTCATCTACGAATATTCCATAATAAAATCACAATCGCGAAGTTTTCGCGCCGCGAGGGGTAGACAAAGGCTGCGTGTGTTACAATTTTCGGGACATTACGGAACGGTACCCCAGATGTCGAGATTGACCCAAATTCCATGAAGGAATGAGTTTCGGTTCTTGAGCATTTACTTCAAAGGATAATTTTAATAAAGCTTTGCAGCTCATGTTAAGATTGTGTTTAACATCTACAAGGAAGAAAAACTTGGCTTAATTGGCTGGTTCCAATTCCCTGCTGTTGAAATTCATCCATAGCCTGTGTTTAAATTTTAAGGAAAGCATTATAATGTGTACTTACCACATAATTATCCTATTTATTATCAACAACGCCGTGGATCATTAAAATAAATAAATATACCTTAACACCGCACTAGGATTCAATGTGTCGTGGATGGCATTGACAACATAAATAACACATTACTATGACCCGAGAACAAACATTTATTTGTTACATAAATATCTGCCGCAGCCGGAAATCGAACCTGGGGCCCCTCGATTCGCGAGGTGTCGTCAATTAAAACATAAACATTGTGTGTTTTAAGCGTAAAGAGCGCAGGATGCAACTTTGTTTTATACTAAGTATGTAATAAAGATTATTATAAACCTCAATTAGTAGGTACATTCAATTAGTTGGGAGGCAACGCAAAAGGATGATCATTTGTTGGATATTCATCATGATTTGTGTAACCATCTAGACCCAGTGTCACGGATCATCGGCTCGCAGTTGTATTACTACTGAAACTGTGTTCTATTACCCTTTCAATATCGATAAAAAAAGATTGAGTTTGATCGAATTAGGTACGTACAATGTAGGGATGGTTATAAGTTATAACTAGAGTTGAATTTTATTGGCCCATTAACGACCCACTACTGAGGACGGGTCTCTCCTCATACCTGAGGAGGCCTAGAGCATACTACACCACGCTGAATTTTATTACTGATTCTTTAAGTTCTTGAATAGAAATTGTTGGTAATAGTGTTAGATAAATAGATATTTTACTTTTACTTTTCATAGGAAGTACAGCCTAGGCTCTACTACCTATGTAGAATAATTAGTTTAATTGTTTTACTTAGGTAGTAGAGCTTAGAGTTCGCCCGGGGTAGTACTACCGCCCGCCAAGGTACTTAGTACCATTTCTACCGTGTAATCATTGTTTTAACAGCAATTGTTTTCCGGATAGAAAGGCGTGGAGCCAGCCACACTTTTTAGAGGCGACCATCTCAGTCCTCAAGGGTAGCAACGCATCTGTGACCGAATTATAACGAGACTCTTACTAACATAAACTAATTGTACTATTACTAACAACAACTAACAGGACTGACATTCACTAACAGTCCCTGTCCCAGTCCTCATACTTACAAACTAACCAACTAATGTTAATGATCCCTATCCCAGTCCCCATATTATGAGTCTTGTTCTAAGTCGGTCA
Source organism: Ochlodes sylvanus (assembly GCA_905404295.2). NCBI lineage: Eukaryota > Metazoa > Arthropoda > Insecta > Lepidoptera > Hesperiidae > Ochlodes > Ochlodes sylvanus. The sequence continues at coordinate 6,902,364 of FR990137.1, forward strand.
CAGTTGTCATGGGCGGCAGCGGAAGGTGGTGCTGCAAGCTCGTTTGCTACTTTAAATCAATTAAAAAAAATCTTAGCTTCTACAATTGGCTCTTGAGAGTTGTGTTGTTATTTGCCTCAACGAATTAATGGCCCACTACTAGGAAAGGGTCTCTCCCCATAACTCAGGGGGCCTAGAACCTATACGAACTGCTATATGCTCTAGTACAGATTGGAGGGATTTGTGTAGCTCTCTATAGCAAGAATCAAATAGTTATTCTAATTTTCCTGTTTTTAGAAAAATAAAAAAATATAGTACCTACTATTTTTTATGTCAATAGCCAAAGAACAGACGAATCACCTGATGGTAGGTGGTCACCGTTCCCATGAACACCAACGCGTTGCCAGTCAAGAAAGATGGAACCGGAAAGAAAGAAATTGCTGGTTTTTAAACGCTTAGCCGGAACTGGGTTATATGCCTCAAAACTGGAGATTTAATTCTATGCAAAATCTTTCAATCAACAAAATTATGTTTGTAAACCCAAAGAATACAATGCATGTGAAACGATGGCTCCTTACATCACATTTCTTTTCATTAAAGGAAATTCAATTTAGTGCACGACTATATCCGACTTGACTTCTAATCCGAGATTTAGTTGAGCATTCAACTGCGCAGGATTCCTCGCTCGTTTTACCGCTTTGTTCGGTCTCAATGCAAATCAATTGAGCGCTCCGAGCTTGATGCGTCTTATAAAGCAATTGCAGGAATTCCAGGTTCTGACTTCGAGATCTTCTTGATTTTTGTCTGTTAATACGAAGCTATTTAATAGCGTTTAGGGTTCAGTGATTGTTACTTTAAGCGATTATAGGTAAATTTAGTATTATTTACTAAATTCGAGTCGAAATTAGCATGTTGGTTGTGGGATGGAGACTGACTACACGGAAAAAATTAAGGAAAGCTATCAAAATGAAAATTTTCCTAATTATAAATAATTACTAATTAAGAAATATTTATTGCCGTGTAGGTAGGTAGGTAGGTAAACGTAACCACTTCTAATTGACATATCAATACAGTTGTTGTGTTATGGTGAGTACCTACTTTATGACATACCCACGTAATGGCCGGAAGAAATTCTTGACAGATAAACAGGCGAACCTGTCAAAGTATAATTTAAAGTAATATAATCAATATAATAGAAGTTAGTAATATATTTATAATAAATATATTAGATGGTAATATATTAGAAGTTAATAATATTCAGATTCGGAACAGTAAACTACAGATGATCTTATATTAATCTTAACATATTATTATTATAAAACAAGTCCCTGCCGCGTCTGTCTGTCTCTCTGTTCACGATAAACTTAAAAACTGACCTTGGTACTACTAGTACTACTAAGTGGTTAGACCACTGGGAACAAACCGAAGATATCCCTTTTTGACACAAAACCCTATCGCAACTTAAAAAACGTTACAATTGATAAAAATATAAATGTCCGACATATTTTAACAAGTCAGCCCAAAAAAGATATTTTCGCACAAAAGGACGAGGTGAGCAGGTTCCGATGTGATGTATTGGCGAGCCGGGTGCCAAGCCGCTGCGGCGTGCGGCGTTCTGAATTGTTTGTCACTTTTTTGGATGCGAAATAAGCTGATACTACTGCTGAATATTACGTTTGTGCCGCAACCGCAGGTGGCTTCAAATAATTGGTTGCTATTTTTCGAAATTGTTTCCAGTATTTAATAAAATTAATTCAAGAACAATGTACTGAAAATTTGCGGTTCAACTTATTGCTTTGGTGAATGTCGAAATAAAATTCTACGAATATCAGATTAAAATAAATTAAATATTAAAATAAATTTTGTTCAATAATATGTAAAAGATAAGTATGGGAACTGTTTATGTGAAATATTTATGTTGAATTCGAATAATCAAATGAAATAGTAACCAATTTCAAATAGCTGTTCAGTTACTTGGGACTGTTTGTATGGAAATTCTTATGTAGGGCAGACGTGAAACACCTAATTTAGTCATGGGTGTAAAATCTAAGGCACGTTAGAAGTTATAGTTCTTCAGTATAATCAAACCCTGTATTATAGTAGAGTCGTAACTTGATATGTGATGCTTTCTCAGCTCATGCCACTCACGATCTACGTCTCGAAAAAATGAGTGCACCCAGTGTACACAGCATCCCTTGGATTCAAAAGATTCAGAACTGTTCAGAGTGGTACAAGGTACGAGGTCATCATTCGGGGTCAAGGCCAAGAATCAAGTGCGACTTTTTAAGTACTTGCGAAAACTTCGATATTTAAGTTCATTCGTTTCTTTTTTCATTTTTATTTCCAGAGAAAACGATAAATTGTTATTCTTGACGTTTTAAAACAATGTTTTGCGAACCAATTCAAAAGGTCTAAAAAGTGAGATAGATATTCCAAACTACCTAATCTATCAGACTTTTACTACAACTTTCCCATAACCAAACAACTGAAAGATCACCGCGCCGCGTGAAACATAGATAAAGACAACGCAGTTACGGGACTTTATGGGATGTTAACCCAAATGTCGAAATTGACCCAAATTCCTTCGAGGAAATCGAGTGACGATTAACTTCTTAAGTATTTGCTCGGGTGCACGATTTTAATTAAGCGCTAGGTACGACGTAATGACGTAGCTCTATAACATTGATGTGTGTGCATAATGTTGTTTTAGTCCTTGAACTGTAAATTTGGCTGGTTTAAAAGGAATGAAGGGAAAATCCTAGAGACATTTTCCTTACCTGAAATTCCTTTCTTTTCATTCATTCTTAGAGATACACCAATGCCATTTTTTGTGATGCATCCTACTGATCAACGGATGGATGGAATTTAGGTTGTCGTTTCTTACCTATCGAGCCCTGCACCACAGAACATTTAAAAAGAGTTATAATAGCGATCAGTCAAAGGTCGTATGAAAACTGTTGTCACCGATTCCGCCCCACCTTTCACCTCTAGGTACTATAAATATGAAGGATACGCACATATTTGCAATTTGAAATTTAGCCAATCGTAGCACCGCGCAATCACGACATTGCAAATGGTATATAATCACACGCATACACGCATACAAATGTACATTTTTATAGCTTATTTGTGTGAGTTTTAGTAATGCAGTTACGTGTGGTTTAATATGCACGTTTGCTCAAAATATTGGCGCGTCTGCCCTGCCCACAACGCCTATGTATACTTTTTTTTACTTTTATTTATTTATTTATTTTTAATGGTTGCAGACCCCTGCCCACCCATTTTAAACCTTGGGCTCTTATCAGCCGAGTTCAACCATGAACTATTATTTGTTTTAATTGCAGTTCAGTACTTTCTGTCTGCTAAATCTGTTGCTGTAACTTTAAAAGAGTTTTCAAATTGTAGTCATGGAGTGATATGAGGCAAAATTTAAAGGAATTGTTGTTTTATATGCATAGTCAATAAACAAGCTAACAGGCTACCTGAAACAACGTATAAATACGCAAAGAACAGGAGTTTATCTTCACTCTCGTTGTTGCTGAGGTTTGACAGTGTAAGTGAATGTTTAGTTATTTCATTATATTTTTTAAGTTTTTTTTTAGTTTTAGGTTCATTATTCTAGTAATGTATAATATCATTTTTCAATAAATTATTACAATTTAACAATATTGATCATATTCACAGGCCTCCAACGAAATTCTTTGTGACAGGTGAGACTTGACACTATTACGTGAGTACTATTACTTAATTCTGTATATCGTTCATATAGGCTGCTATTGCGTTTTGTAAACCATTTTACACCAAACGACATTTGCAATACCTATATTAAAAAACAAGCTTTCAGTTTTTGGAATTTTTTACTGATAAATATATATCCAGAAAAATATTTTATACAGAGTAAACATTCTGCTCAAGTGAATTACAGTGAGGTCCGCTGCAGTGGAAAAAGAAATACTACAGTAATCGAATGAGGAGTCGCTGGTGCGTGAGATTACATGTTAAAAAATTTTAATCTACGTCGTTCAATATTAAGAGAATACGTTTATTTAAACTATCACTGTAAATTTTTGCACAAGTTACGTTTTTGTAAATCAATTGTGTTTGGCGCTTTTGGAAAAACTAATCCACCAAAATGTTTCTTGCACTTATATAATGCTTGAAATGTTAAAAAGTTGTCAGGTACAGTCTGATCAGTACTACCGCCCGCCACGGTACTTAGTACCATTTCTACCATATGATAATTGTTTTAAGAGCAATCGTGTTCCGGTTGAAAAGTTTGGAGCCGGCTACACTTTTTAGAGGCGACCATCTCAGTCCTCAATGGTAGCAACGTATCTGTGATGAAATTAGAACAAGAATTTTACTAACAATTACTAACTGGACTTATAGGTACTAATAAAAACTGACAGGACTAACTATCACTAACAGACCCTCTCCCAAGTCTCGTACTCATTAACAAACTAACTAAACTACAAACTAAACTAAAATCGAGAACAGGACATTAACAGTAAACAGTCCTGACGGTGTACGTAATTGCATGCCTGACTAACTACTATCTCCTTCTAAAAATCTACCGGGATATCTTTTTCACGTCGCCGTGTCATAATGCCACTTCAAAAGTTGTTTCTGGGTTTATAACCACTATTTAGAAACAGGTTGCGTGTCTCTTTAAGATTTTTTACTGTTTATTGGTTGTTGACATGAACAACTTATTTAAGTAAAATAACTTGTCTCATGACAAGATTTACAATTAGTGCAATTATCTTTACGAAAGCAAAGATACTCGGACATAAAAATCTCTTTGTAATTTACTGGGGAAGCAGCGGTTAAGCAACGACCGACCTTCAAATTAAGTTAATTGCAGCTGTAATTGGTCCTCGCTGGTCGCAATAAAAAGGAAATATTGTCATTCCGCCCGCCCAACGATTGTCCGCCCTACATCGGGTGAATGCTGTTGCTGTAGTAAATTACTTGTCTTACCCCAACTGCCAATTAATGATTTATAGCAAAATGACTTTTCAATGACGCCTCGCTTAGATTCTCCGCTAATAAATAATCGGCTCTACTAATACTTTTGGAACGAAGTTCCTTATCGCGCGTTGTGAAAGGGGGCTAGACGGAAAAAATTCTTACGAAAAGTTGTTACGACACTTTTTGCTATAGTAAGCTATTGTAAGCCGTGCGGCGTGCGCATGTTTTATATTATTAGTATAACATATATAATAGTTATATATATATATATATATGTGTATTTATATACATAATCTAAATATTATATTTTTTTTTACAATTTCTTCACTAATTAATCGAAAGAAACTTCGTTCCATCCGGGTGTCCCTTGACACCTCTCAAGTTTTTTCACTTAATATTTGTGCACGAATACGACTGTATGTGAACGTATGACGAATATATCTGAGTATGTGTGTCTATTTATCTATTTTAAGTGATCGTGTTTTAAACATGTATGACGCAGAACTCGCTTTTACGCTGTAGTCTATCGAATCATAACAAAGTAAAATCTTTTTTGTCTTCAACTTTTCATAATCAGATTTATAATCATCTGATATTAATAAAAAATATTAAACATCTTGTGACAATGTTCAAAAGGTGAATATACAACGACGAATAGGTTTATACCCCGCATGAATACAGTAACATCTTTTGATCCGCGTTTGAACAACAAAACCGAAACCGAGCTCAAAGTTTCATGTCTAGTATGGGGCCAGACACTGACTTGTTAGATGAAACATCTCGTAGCCATGTTGGCATTGAACGTGTGTAGGTGTTCTACAGTAACAGAACTCTTGCGGATAACGCGGACCGAAAGGACTTAGTGACAATATTGGGGCATTAACATAGTCCCACAAAAGTTTGCGAATCTAGGACTCGAACGGAACTTTTTGCGCGGCTGTAATATATCTGTAAATAAATATATGTATAAATAGCGTATAATGTGGGAGTTTTCAAGAGGAGAGTGAATAGGTTTTTTTTAATTAGTTAGTGCGACCAACATCGTCGACTTCATCGCCACTTACCATCATGTGGGATAGTTGTCAAGCATTAACTTATCTCATGTAAAAAAAAATAGTTTAAATATAAACATATTCGTCACATATCTAATTTACAAATATCTAATATTATATTTTTATGTAAATAAAATTTTGCAGTTACGTAGAATGTCAAAAAATATAAGAAAATTAAATAAAAATTGCACAGTGCGTTTAACATCATACTTGCTCTATTTGTCCTCTTATTACTTTTCCTTCCATTACAGCACAGTCCGCAGAAAGAGTCGTGAGTACAACGGCAGCAAGTTGGCGGAACATGAAAACATCTAATTGAATTTTTTATCGTCCTCTAAGATGCTCCGGCGCTTTATTAAACTCCTTGAATGGAAGCTGTGAGGGGCAATCGGGAATCCCTTGATTTGCATTGGGATGAGCACAAAACGCTGCAAAGAATCCTCGCTAATTCAAAGGCGAAAGGGCAAACGCTATCGCGAATGGACTACATTTAAGTAAAATTTAATATGAGGCGCATTTTCGGCGTACGAGTCAGTTTAATTTCCTCGAAGATTGCACTAATTTATTTAAACCCAAAAGCCCCAGATATACGCTACCGGGGTTGACGGATACGCCTAAAACATGGCCGAGATTACGCAAGGAATGTAGACCCTCGTTTGCATAAAGCCCACCGACAAAAAGGAAGTAATATACTGACCTCTATGTCCCCGCGGAATGAGATTTTGATGACCTATGAGCGCAAAAATAACGTAGTTTAGACCTTTACTTGTACTTATTCGTTTAAACTGTTATTCAAAACACATCAGGAGCTAATAAACGCGAACCTAATGTCTCACTCACCAATGCCATTCCACGTATCAAATTGTGTTTTCAAGCTAAAACTCATTTGTCGTCAATTTTTACAATTCCCACTTTTTAAGTGCAAATTGTTCCGGCAAACAACTAACGTTTATTAACTACACAAAGGGAAAAACAGTCTGCAATAATTCTGCGACGATTTTCCCTTAAAAATACTGTTTTTTTTCATAGAATAACACAATTCTTCATAACAAATCCCATTGACAGTAACCGGATATCGAACAATGGAAAGTTTTGAGGGAGCATTTTTTCTCGCACGTAATCTTCTTTCGGAGAGCAATTTCGTCACTTGAATTCGGCATAATTTATCAAATTCCGCGATAGATTGCACATGCACCCCTAGCTCCCCGGCTCAGCTGCGCTCGGTCACAGTCGTGAGCTAATTTTTTATCTCCCCTGTCTACCCCCACGTCAGCATTGCGGATCCTTAGGGAACAAATCAGAAGGGAGAGGAGCCATGGAATCCACTAAACTCGGTGATATAAATCTAAATCGTAGTTGTGGTTCGGAAAAAGGCATTTTTGAAGATGCCAGATAAGCGAATGAATTGTAAAACAGAATCTCAGCATGTTCTCGTATCGTAAATTCGTAACATTGAAAGAACGCTTACAGTGTTTTACCGTTTATGTTTTATGATATGAGTCATAAAATAAACATAATAAAAGCGTGTTGTAAATGAATTATTGACTGCAGCATTTTGGATGATTTTTTCAATTTGAAATTGGAACTTTGTGATAAAATTGTTATTGATAATACAAAAAACAATAAAATATAATTAACTACATTTATAATTAAACACTAGCTGTGTCCGCAAATTCGACCGCGTGAAAATTAACAAATAAGTTATTAGATTTCTAAAATAAAAATAGCCTAAGTTAGTACTTGTTACATTCGTTATCGGCCAGTGAATGTCCCGTCAAAATCGATCCAGCGGTTCCAGAGATTAGCTGGAACAAACAGCCAGACGGACAGACAAAAAATTGAAAAAAATGTTATTTTGGTATACATAATATGTACCGCGTATACATCCTTATCCTTAAGCGTTTAGTAAAAGCGGTTATTTTAATATTACAAACTGACACTCCAATTTTATTTATTTGTATAGATAAATACAATAGTCGTCATAATATCAATAACGAATTCCTCAGTTAAACAAGTACCTATCTAATTGATTGTATCCAATAATTGTCGTCAGTTCGATATCGTTATTAATATCAATTAATTTGCTTGTAAATGAAATTCCACATTCATGGCATGTCGACGTGATAATATATACTCGTATATGTAACGTAGAACTACATTGTGCTGTGTTTTATTTCATCATATTGATGTGGTGTGAATTCTTTATTAAGCTTATTTATTAATGGCCCGGCGGCTTGCGTTGATGCTATCGACCGAGTAGGCAGGCGCGGTCGGTAGTTGGATGGATGACCGTGGTAGCAAAAGTTCTTGAGCGCTTCCGTGCTTTGGACGCCATTAATAGGTTGACACCACAAGAATATTTGGCAGACATTTAAGTAGTGGAAGGAGCACAATTAATATATATTAATAAATAATTTTTAGATTTCTTTTTCTTTTACTGGTGACAAATAAATGTTTCTGATACTCTAAATTGAGGAGGCCCGTACGTCCCTGCTACCTGACTTCATTAAGGCTATACAACGAAGATAACAACGGAGACCGACGGTCTACTGTGCCTACTAAAGCACGGAAATTTTTAAGACATTTATTAACTAGCAATTACTCATCCAACGATGTTGCTTGGTCACCGAAGTGGAATTTGGTCGAGACAAGTCATAGCGTTTCTAATTGGGGATATAAAAGCTACATAATTGCGAGATTAATATAAAACGTAAATTACATTTCATCAAACTTAATTGATTGCGCAGATTACATCTAAAGACGATTACATTTAAAAACATATTCGATTCAAATTAATTACAAAGTACGCTCGGGAAATCACGTTGAATTTACAGCAAATATTGGAATTAAAACGCGAGAAGCAATTAGTTTCTGTGCCCAATTAAGAAATTAAATTAGGAGTGCACTGAAAGGTGTTTTCGGTACAAATTAATATTAGTCTCGTTCGAGTTCGACTGGTAACTGATAAATTGCAAACTTCAAATTAATTACGTATCATTTCATAGCGATGCATCGACTCCACTTCATTCTCTAGGTCTCTTGAAACTAGGGTTACCAGATGTCCGAGTTTGACCGGACTTTTGGCCCACAGTCTAGCTATTAATTTAGTCCAGCTTTTTGACTTGTCCAGATTTTTTTTATGTTAATAGCCAGCAAAAGAGCAGACGAGTCACCTGGTGGTACGTGGTCACCGTCACCCATGGAATTTAGTAACATTAAAGCCATAACCAATGCGTTGTCGGCCAATTAAAAGGAAGAAAGAAAAAATATTTTATAAAAAACTGGATAAAACGTAGGTATCTCTTACTAAAATATGTAATACATAAAATGAAAATTTTTAAATTTTCATTTTGTAACTAAAATGTACGGAGTTTTTAGAAATGTCCGGATTTTCTAAACTATCCAGCTGAACAACTATCAACTGTCCGGATTTTTCACATTTTGATATCGTAACGCTACTTGAGACAGAGTAGCCTGAAGCAACTTCAACGCTGGTGAAGATCGAATCGTACTCTTGTAATAATGGTTCTGTAGTGTAGAAATTTAAATATGTATGTACTTGAAATTCGCACCGATTTTTCTGTAAATTACATATAATTATATGTTTTAAATTCAACCATATTCTAAATTTATTAGTTAGTAAGTACTAACTAATAAATCACAAATATGTTTAAATGTTAGGTTTAATAGTTTAGGAGTCAAAAGGTGCTCTAGCTTTTTACCAACTTTCTTCGATGTCAATTAAAATATATGTACTCGTAAGTTAAAATTATATTTATTCAACAACATACTTCGTTTATTTAATTGATGCGACCTTCTTTAGACACTTATGCTATAGGTATACTTTTTCAGAAGAAACAGCGCGACAGAGACAGAGAGATACGGTTCGGCTCTTTCATCGTACGTACGGAACGCTAATTATAAAAATGTTTTAAATTAAATGATAGACATTACGTACGATTTGCGTGATTAAAATTCACGGACAGTCTGTTTAATTTGTTAGATTTTCTTTGTTTACAATCTTGCTTGCTTCAATCAATTTAAAGCAGAAACTTTGTTGAAACTGAACTTTTGTTTAGGTTTAGGGGCCAAAAAAGTCACTAAATAGATTTAGGTAGTTGATACTATAAGTATAAGTATATATATAAGCAGTGATAGCCGTGTGGTTGAACGTTGGACTGCCGAACCGGAGGTTCCGGGTTCAAACCCCGCACGCACCACTAATTTTCAAAAATTATGTGCGTATTAAAATTTAAAATTTAATTATCACTTGCTTCGGTGAAGGAAAACATCGTGAGGAAACCTGCACACCTGAGAGTTCTCCATAATGTTCTCAAAGGTGTGTGAAGTCCGCCAATCCGCACTTGGCCAGCGTGGTGGACTATGGCCTATACCCCTCTCATTGTGAGAGGAGACCCGTGCCCAGCAGTGGGACAGTTATGGGTTGTGATGATGATGATGATGAGTTGATACTATAATATATGATATGATAAGATATGCTAATGCATATTGTTAGGTACAAATAACATAATGCTAATGCATATTGTGTGGCCTATACCCCTTACACTGTGAGAGGAGACCCGTGCCCAGCAGTGGGACAGTTATGGGTTGTGATGATGATGATGATGAATGCATATTGTTATTTGTACCTTATATTACGGGTAATATATGTGTCTAACATACTATAATGATGTTGATAATGACGATGACTTATTATTCATCCCGTCCGTTTGGATGTTTTCTTGTGATCTAAAGGGTTTGGTTTGGTTAGAGTTTTGTTTAGTTTGTTAGGTTAATAATTAAGGTTTTTAGAGGTTTTTTATGTTAATACTGATAAAAATAGCTTTGTTTCGGATGCTGGTACTAAGCAAGTTTCATGAAGCGAAACTAGAAGCGATCACTATTCCTACGCAAATACCCTCTACATGGGTAAAAAGATTTATATGTTTATTTTTGGTATTGGCGTAGCATGCGTCCGAATAGTTGATCAAAAACTTTTCCCGGGAAAACCTCGCATCGCACGGATTGTCACGAACTGTCCGATTTGACCTAGTTTTTTTTCTGTGAATCCTATTTTTCAGGTGCCTGAAACAGCTGAGGTTATTTATATGCTTCACCATTTGACCTTAGGTTTTTATTACAGTTACTCCTTACATTCTTCGTTTGTGTAATTTAAACCCCTAAAAATAAAGTTTATATAATATTCATTCATATTTATGTACATCCTCCTGCAATGGATGCTGTTGCTGATGGCATGGGTATACAAAATTAATCACAAACAACAAACAAAAAATGTAAAAAAATATCTGCATTGGTTGGGAATCATATTAAATGGTTACTCTTGAATAATTTATTACATAAACACAATCATTATAATTTACCATCCTCGTTTGGTTAAAATGCTTTATTTGAGATTAAATTTTTATATTATTATTTTCCTCACAGGCAAACGTACATTTGAGATAAAATATAAAATAAAAGGAAAAATACAAAAATGTCTACTCATCATAAAATATTTTACCAGAGCCGGCTACCCTGTAATGTGATGTTTATCCGAAAATATGTTGCCCAAATGTTGATTCTTATCTACAAAATATTCTTAGACCAAATATTTTTACCCTAAAAAATATCGATAGAGCAATAGTGTGCCAGTAATGCTGTTATCATGTTTAGAAATATTTTAGAAGAGCAGAAAATTAGGGAAATTCATATAGAATTTAATTTGTAAATTGTGGGTAAATTAATGTACGATTATTAATAATTATAGTTTGTATGCCAAAGTAGTAGGCCACGTTGGCCATCGATTTCTTTCCACGGCAATTACTTAACATCCTGGATATGAACAGATAGTAATATATAATAAAACATTTTAGTCTGGTGTATTTTTATTGTGTAAGTATCAATATGAAAACTAATTCTTCAATGAAGAAAAATATCGTGAGGAAACCTGCATACCTAAATGTTTTTCGAAATGTTCTCAAAAATATACAAATTTTGCTACTATTTACCATCGACGCCAACCAACCAGTTCAGATAGGAGAATATTCAAAATCCTTTAATTAATAACCTCCCAAACTATTCTCGATTTTTTATCGTACTTCAAAAAAGAAAGTTCTCCATTGTTATTATCTTATGTGTGAGATAACTTCTCGTAACTTTGTACTGGGATTTGATGATTTATTTTACATTTGAAAGCTGGTTATCATGACATGTGATTCCATTTAAGTTTTATTATCCCTCACAATGCGTATTATATTTAGTAATTACGAGTAGTAGCCTTTGACTACGTTGATGATATTCTCATTTATTACGTTTTGTTAGTTATTACATAGGAAAAATAATAAATACTTAGTTATACAAAGCAGCGAGTATGACCAGCGCTGCGTCAGATAGTTATTTGCAAAGGTTGAAGTTGAAGACAAAACTTACACGGTATGAATTTGCCAAATGCTCAACTTTTGAACGCTATAGAAACTTGAACGTCTCATCTTGGAATCGTCGTTTAATTTACTGCATACTTTTCGTTACTTGTATATTCAAACAAATTTTCTGCCAACAATTGTTTTACTGCGAACTGGATAACTTTCTGCCCGCGTGCCGTGAACCATGACTGAGATAAACTGGAAAAATATATTATGCGTAAGAAGTATTTTTTTTATTGTCTTTCAATTATAATGTTAAAGTCAGCAAGTGTTTGTTTGTCTGCATCCAAGTCGTTGAAGCCGTTTCGAAGATTACTTAGAAACGGTTCACAAACAACCGGTTACACTTATATTTAGAGGCGATCAACTCAGTTCTCAACGGTAGCAACACATCTGCGACCGAATTAGAACGAGACTCTTACTAACAACAACTAAGAGGAATAACTATAACTAACCTTCCCCTTCCCAGTCACTATACTTACCTACTTACTAATAAACTAACCAAGTAATGTTTTAAAACCGTGTCCTAACCGGAATAACTATCTCGTCCTCATTTGTCCACTAGCGGTCATCCATCCAAATATCGATAAAACCCGCTGAGCTATTATGAGATATTCAAATAATAAAGTGTAAAATAAAATATAGGTAAATGAAGTAAGGGATTTTGACATTTCACATAAATACAATTTAAAGTACCTACTCCTATTGCTCCTACTCCTATACCTCTCTTACTCCTATTCCTATTTCTGTACACAAAATCAAATGGGATATGTTAATTATACTTAAGCATACTCATCTATAATACATCCTTGGAGGTCCACTGATGCATAATAGTTCTCCCCTAATAGCCGCCAATCCACTCAAAAACCAATATCACCCCATTTTCTGTCGGCACTATGGAGTTGGTCTTAGCCATCTTTTCAATTTGCTCGTGAAATTAATTACGACATCGCTTTGATGAACTATGTATAAGCCAATATTTAAGCGCTAATTTATTTTCAATAGTCTTTTATAAATAGGTACTTTATTTTCAGGCGCTTTATTACCACATTATTAAAATATTTTAATAAAATAATTATGTCTATAGATACGCTTGTAGTTGTATAGCTGTTACTGCGAATTTGGGTGGGGGTGGAAGGGGGAGAGGTGTTTGTTTAGGAATGAACGTCCAGTATAACTTAATGTCTTACCAGTCTAGATTTGAAATTCCAAAAATTCTTTTATTATTAAGATGCAAGATGTGCTGAAGGCTTGAATAAATGTAGTGCCTCCACCTATGTACGTAATAATGTGTTAATATTTGATTATTTAACTTATTTAATAATACATTTTTTTGCGTTCATACTGTCGTCACATATCAATATGTGACGACAGTATGAACGCAAAAAAAGTAACAGACAGCATACTGTCGTCACATATTGATATGTGACGACAGTATGCTGCCTGTGGTCATATACCTACACAGAGTAAACATTAGAATTTCGACCACTGGTCGGTTACTGTTTATGGTTTTACTTTTAACATTGAAATGTATAATTTTATAGCCTTATTAGGCGTATTTAAACTATAATGCGGGGATGAGTCTGACCTAGTTTGAGTTCACTTTGTATAATTAGTAACACCTATCCCAAGAGGGATAGTGGCCGCACATTAATTCACACTAACTAGCGAAATGTAATATTGTGTTGAAACCTGAAGCTTTGAATTATACTATTTATGTTTTATAATTATGGCAGATTTTAACATTCTTTAATAATTTATAATTCCACAATATAATTATACTTATTATGAAAATATGAATGTACATAATTATGTACATACAAGCGTCTCATACGGCATTCGATCTTAGAAGAACGTTGGTACACGGCAGATTATTGAGAAAACATACTGTGGAGGATCTCCCCGAACCAAGTCGATGTGCATGGAACTTTAACCCACTTACAATACCTTTATATTTATAAAACAAACATCTAGTGGTAGTTGACAATAACAACATAATAAATATTCCGTAAGGTCTGTATCGTAAATATGCTCATCGAAATCGGTCGTAGTAACATTAATTGGAATGCCTTACGAGCGAGCTGCAAAGTAAATAAAATCTGGGTGTATAAATGAACTGCTTTTGTGATTTTTACGGTAGAGCGAAAGCTTTTACGATTTTATCTGTAGCTGAATGACGTGGTATATAACGGTATGAGCTCGCCTCGGAAGCATTATTTACTCATAAAACGTCAAATCGATAAACTTGGAACATATTGATGCTTTTGTGTTGAATTTTTATATGTACCAATAATAGTGCACAGTAATATAATAATAGTGCAATCTATGATATCAGGGGTTAGAGATTTTCTAGAGTTCATTACTGGACCTTGGCGCGGCTTATTGCGTGTAATTGATATTTAACCCATTTCTTCCTTTTAAATTAATTCCTTGAAATAAATATGATATGGTGCCGTAAGGATATCTGAAGTTTTTATGTCAATCGAAAGCTTCTGACAAGGCTTAACGACTGCATTTAATGACCGATGGCATACCTAAATATGAAGGGCAGAAATTTTGCCACAAATGACAAATAATGCAACTATTGACCTTTCTTGGAAATCCTCAACTCCGATCACTTACGTTACCAACAAGCCTTCAGGCTATGAGTGTTTCGTCTACCATTTATTATTATGGATAAATCAATAGGTTTGTCGTAGACCGGGAAAGATATATTTTTTTAATAATTATATTGACGGTATTCGCCCCGCATCTGTGCAGCTTGGTCTTTTAAGTTTCATTTTAAACCGACTATAACTGCAACTTACTTTTAAAAGATGAGGTGAGGAGTTTCTTTCTCCGTTATTTCTCCTCTATATTAATATTTAAAGTACCTTTGCGAAACGGTGATAGACTCAAAAAAACGTGTGTATTGACATTGAAAAAATATCTGAATTTGAATTAAACTTTATTATGTGAGCTTGTTTCTAAGACGAAATGTTTTGAGTTTTAACTATTCCGATATCAGAACGTTTCTTATTCTTAAATCTACTATAATCAAAAAATCTAAAAGTTAAATTACCCAACGTGAAGGATTTATATGACGTGAATCTGGTGCCAATAAACATCGGTATAATAGGAAATCCCTCTTCGGACGTGATTCGAGCTCGGAAGGCGACGCTAACGTATTGGGAACGATTGCGAACGGCTTTATCGAGATTTCATTGCCGATGATGATAAAATAAATATTGATTGAGTAAGAGTTTGTGTCATAAATAGCAGTCTTTTAGTACAAAAAGGCTACTAGTAGTGTAGTAGTAGTGACATAATACGATGTGGCGTTGAAAGAGTTTTTCCATGTAAAAATATCCATCAATCTATGTAAAACTCTTTAGTTACTGAGTAACTGACAGACAACGCATAGCTGAAACTGCTGATCGCAAGAAGCTGAAATTTGGCATGTATGTTCGTTGGGGAGTCTAGAGGAGCACTAAAGAGGATTTTTGGAAATACCCAATCCCTAAGAGGATAAAAAGGGGATAAACTGATTTTTTGGATTTAGCGAGCGTAGTCGAGGGTAATGCTCGTTATAGTATATACTTATCACCCGATAATGTACAAGTTCGCCGACTATAAAGACAATTCTCGAAGATACAAAAACCTCTGGGTATGTTTTTGTTCCCCAAAGTAGGAAAGTTATCTTATCATACAACAATATCTATGAATAGAATATATGATTAAATATCGTAGATACCATTATCGCTTCTAATAAACAACCCTATAAGAAATCCCTTTGGCTGTCGCTAAGGAGAGCTCGAAGGCGACGCAAACTGATCCAATAAAAGCTCGGAGAAGGCTTAGGTCGAGATTTCATACTCGATAATAACGCCTGTTATAAATAAAATATAATAGTGATATACTTATTATTGAAAGATTACGCTATCGTAACTGTGGAGATTTATAGATGGATACGTTTTAGAGAGATACCACCGGAGATTGAGAAGATCAAATTATTGCTTTTAAGTAAACTTAAATCTGTTTAGGTACCAACTTTTTATTTATTTTACTTTCTACTTTTTAGTTAACAAAAGTAAGTAAAATTAAGTATGTAAAGTAAGTTCAATTTTTTTATGAAAACAGCTAACACACGAGCAAACGAACTCACTGATGGAGTGGTCACCATCGCCCATGGGCATGAGAAACATAATAGGCTACAGATGGCAGTTAATAGCAATTGAATTTAGTCCCCTTTAATTATCATACTAAAGTGTGCCTAACGCCATCTAGGCTCCATGCGCAAACTTACCCAACAATGGTCATGAATATGAAGTGCTGCAAGTCTTCGCTTGAGTTATAAAGAGCCTCCAATGCTTTTGACGCCATAATTTAAAATTGCTGACACGTATTTCACGAGTGTCTCGGCTCAAAGGCGTGTGGTTGTTAACTAATGAGGTCAAGGCAGCTCTAATAGTTACCGAGCTAAGACCCAACCTTGGCTTACCCTAGCTTTTAGGCCAACTGGGTTAACCAATCTGGGGTCTTACTTCCGCCGACTTCAAGAATCGAACCAAATTTGACAAAAGGCAGCGAAAGATTGAGCAGGGGCTCAGTGGGAATTATTTACGATCTAGAATTAAGCCTAATAGATTGAGTTAAGAAATAAATAACTGTATATTTTCAAGGCATGCTTAAGTAAGAGCGTACTTAAGTTGTTGATTACAAGAGAATGAAATATTTACTCTTTCATTGAAAAGCAACAGAATCTTGTTTTGTAAAGCAAGAACTAATCAAAAGCAAGATTTAGTGAAAGATTTAAATAAAGATCCAACATCATTTAAAGCTAATCATTTACGCTGGGGTGTATAGGTAAATAGCCTAAACAGGCAAACTTGCAAGGAACGTGTGTGTTACACAACAGTAACTGTGCATGTATGTCCACCACGTAGCTCACGTTTATCTGATAAGTTTAACTGTACAGGTAAACCTGTCAGATACACCCTAATGTGTATCGCTAGCTTATGGATTTATTTATAATCGAGTTCCTCTTGAAGGTTACTGGGCTCCGTACTACCGACTTTAATCCCGACGCCACTTGAATGCCGGCAGCACCACACTTCCGCTGCCACCCATGACTAATCCACAATGTACAAATTCTTAGCAGTTACCTAACTGCGTGGCTCCCACGCGGTGGTTAGTAGGTATGAGGAATGGTGCAGGGACTGTTAGTAAAGTTAGACATGTTATTAGTTTGTTAGTAATTGGTTAATATGAGTCTCGGTTTAAATTTTTCACAGATTTAAATGTTCCTACACTTGAGGACTAAGATGTTCGCCTCTAAAAAAATGTGTGTGTGTTGGTTGGATAACAACCGCCTTCTAAAATCGATCGTGAATGTTCTATACATTTTGATAGCAATGTCAAAGAGTCAGCCATACGGACTCCTTTGGTTTCTGTTGGAAACGTATTGGAGATTTTGGTGCTATTTATGATGGGCTACGGTGACCTTTTAACAATATATGACTCGTCTGAACTTCTGTATACTAAGTATTTCTATAAAAAGGGCTAGTGCGGTTGGCTAGGAAGCTCAAGGACGGGAGGGGGCCCTTACAAGTTACACCCCAAAACTTTTCCTTTCTCACTAATAATCTTTTTTAAATAACTTCAAAATAAGGAGATTGAAAGTATAATGGAAAGGGATTAGTGGACTTAATTAATTATTCTTTTCTTGCTTGAAAATTTTATTTTTTGATCCGCTATAACCCATTAGCCGCTGGTAGCTGAATTCTTCCTTATCCCGTCTTGTTTAGCACGGTTGAAAGGTTATCTAGTAATAAGTTTTAGTGTCGGTATTAAGACGTGCTTTAGCGTTCTTTATGGAAACGGAGTTCGTCTGTCCGTGTATCTGTCAGAGTTCTGTACGTTTCGAATCGTAATAGGTAGACATTCGAAATTTATGTATTATTGTGGCTGGTAGAACAATAAATAGTAAATAACGAAAGCCACATCCAAATCATATCAGTAGTTTTTGAGGAAATCGCGGACATACAAACATTCATAATACATACACACAAGTCGAATACTTCGTCGAAGCTTCCCAAGAAATATTATGATTTTACAGTGCAAATATTGCAAGGTGGTAATACCTACATTTAAACCTTGTCTTGTTTTCTGTGATTGTAACAGTGTGATACTTATCACAAATGTATATATTTAAGTCAGCTATAGAAATTGTCAATTTGCCAATAGTAACGTTCGCTTTTCCTATCAATTTGAATGGCTTACTGAAAAGCGCGGACTTAGTTTGAATACTAAATAGACATTCTTAGTTGTAAAGTGCTTGAAAATCGTTTTTTTCTACGAATACCCCTTCTGACACGAGCTGAATTGAGATGTAGGCACTGAGAAATGTTTTTAATATAACTTAGCAGTATTTTCAATGTTATGGCCTGGTAGGCTAGTCTATTGTATCCCTGCGTGCTGTGCGGAGGGCGATTTCCAGTTAGGGCTTATTTTTGTGAGAGATGATTGTCATGACAGATGGTCGTCGATGTCTCTGCGTCAGTTTTGCTCAATTAACCGTAGTCGTACTGAATTCTTTATAAGACGAACTGATTTTGTTTACAAAATTTTAAATATATTTAAAGTTATTATAATAGAACACAGAATAAGACCTTAAATATCCTAGGCTTTTATTGACTTCTGTTTAAAATTATTTATTTATTCAAGTATTTACAGCTGACAGTTTCGTTTAATTAAAATTTCAAATATTTCAAAAGTCAACAAACTAGCGATCAAATTTGCTCATATTTTACATAATTTGACTCCCTTAGAATTAATGATGTGCTAATTTTTAAAATTTATTAAAACTAATTATAACTAATTCTACGTATAGTACCAACTTACAAATTATATAATACGTTTAAAGCAAAGTTTCATATTAACTCAATTTGCAGCACTTTCAGAATTGAATTGCCAAAAAATCTTTCATAAGAGGTACCTACCTACTCGCTTGAGCTGTTGACAGAATCTCCGGGAAAAATTTCAACTTTTCAACAGCTGACATTTTAGATGCACACTTTCACAACCCTTTGTACCGGTTCTTTCAACCCCTAAACAAATGCCAAGTCTGTTATCTTGAAGTGTATTTTTACTGCGATTCAATTTGAAAGCGAGAGCGGATTAGATTTGTCTGAAGAAACTTCAAGAGCCCGTAAAACTTAGAGTTACCCTTAAAACGGGTAATTGCAGTTATTTTTTCCTCCCAATGTTATTTCATCTTAGTAATTAGGCATATTTTGTGAAGAACTTCTTCATTCAGTGTTTTAAGTTAACCGTGGTACATGCACTCAGTTAGTTCAGTTAGTTCTTCATGCGGTTACCCTATAGTTTATTTTCGATTAGTTCACAAATAAAGAAGATTAAGGAATTCCATATAAATATTTTTTGGATACTAAGGTATAGGTTTTTACAAGCCGAAAAAAAGGCAGTTACTGTAGAATAAAGCAGTGACTTAAAGTTACTCGTCGCTCGCCGTTGTTATAACCAACTCCGTCTTGAGAAATAAAACGAGAAAAAATATTTCAACTCAAGTCCGTCTTTGCTTCAAAAGTTCTTTCTTGAAATATTTTACCAGTACTTGTGAAGAGAATAATATCACACGCGACAAAGTAATCTTTGACTTTTCAGCTAGAAGTATGAAGATTAATTCCGAAAATATAGAGAAATTCGAGCCAAAAGCGGTTTTAGGGACTGAAAAACTGTTCCTGATCATTCCTGACTCATTAAAAGAGCAAGGGAATGTCTTCATCCTTGGACCCAAATAAAATGAAAACCAACTGTGAGGCAGTTGCCCCACCGCCGGCGGCTAGCGAGTAGCGACTAGAGCTAGAAACTTAAAACAAGTTGGCGAGCGAGTCTGGGTGTGTGTTCAGTGTTTTCTTATCATTGTGTCTGGCCAATGGCTCCCACGACACAGGGAATTCTGGTGTGGGTCTATGAGTATGTAGCGTTAGCATTATAATAATACTATCAAACAACGCCCGGTTGTCGGTCTGTCAGTTATAACATAAAAAACATATATCTTATTAACATTTTAAGTTTTTCGATGGATAATAATTTATTGGTGACATCAATTTATTTATGTTTCGTATACTTTCGGCGGTCTAGATATTATAGGTCACGCTGATTGGCTTCGTTCCAGCCAGCCTCGTGCGGTCATATGGATATTGACAAGTTAAAAGTTTGTGACGTGGCACCATTCAGGTACTGCTTGCCTTGCATGGAATGCTAGCCTTGCTGTTATTGGTTATGTTGTTTATGAGCGCTTCTTTTGTATGTCGACTATTTACACGAAAGGGTCTTCTCGCTGAAAGTCTCAACTGCAGTTTCGTATATGATTACTGCATCAACTGCATGCATTCGAGTTACCAGCGTTGTCTAACTTTAATGCGAACTACGTACTCGTATCTTACAAGTTAAACTCGCTACAGAGCAAGTTGGAGAATGACATTATGAAATAACTACGGAGAAATTATGTCGAGTGAGGAATCCATTAAAGAAGTAATTAAAACTATTTTGGTGAGACGGTGTACTTAGTAGTTAGTTATTTGTAATCATTATAAATAGTAAGTGTAACACGAAGTCTCTATTTAATAACGCTACACACTCATTGCTCAACACTAGGATTTCCTGAGTCGTGGATACCCTGGACAACACACAAGACAGGAACATACACACTCAAGACAGAGAACAGAAATTTAAACTCATCATCCGCTGGGAGTCGAACCCAGGACTCTTTTAACTATTTCTCTATATCTTATATTCAATACGCCTTTGACTCTGATTTATAAATAATATTAATAATTGAAAACGTCATTAGCGTAGCAATAAAGTTTAAAATAATAGTCGTCCTTATGTATGACTATAGAACTAGTTAATATGCATCTTTAATCTTGACTTAAGTTATGGTTTAATCAATTCTCCACTAATCCGCACTGGAGCAGCGTGGTGGAGTATGCTCTAGGCCTCCTTAGCTATGAGGAGAGACCCGTGCTCAGTAGTGGACTATTAATAGGTTGAAGCGAAACCTTTTGATATAATTAACAACTAAATAAAGATAAAATAGAAATTGTTACCTATACATATAACTTACAGTGAATTGAGACAGTATAATATTTCATAAGACATTCCACCGCAAGCGACAGATGACTATCAGGAGAAACAAATAAAAATGTTGCAAGCTACATTAAAGCGAGAAAAAGCTGCGAGGAAATATCCATCAAAAACTCATATTTCCTTACTTCGTAGCCGGTGAAATTACAAGCCAAACAACTGGTGTGAACACGCAATCGAATAATTCATAAAATTTAAACCTTCCAAGCAAATTACATGCTTTGAGGCACCCTTCTTACGGGTTATTGGGTAGAGGTACCGGTGAATAATTACTATACACGCGATTTAATAAATCAACGATTTAGCCAGGATTAAGTCCTATAAGGGTTTCTTGGAAATTACAAGCATTCTTTACGACCATATTTTATTATATATTGGCAATTTGAACCAGAAGCGAACAGCTATTTTGAGAAATTACGAGACGCGCGTATCAAGCGGTTAGGAATTCTTGAGTAGACTCGAGTACACCTAATTATTGCAATTAGCGTGAATTGTAGGAGTAACATGAGAACTATTTCATAGAATTTATATTATTAAGATTTTATTTTATACTTTACTTTAGAAAGTTATCCTTTCTTTCTAAGTCGACCGCCCAGATACACTGGAATTGTGCGAACTTTCTTTTTGGTGTCAATGACATTATAACCTTTTCTTCTATATGACGTCATTGTTTGGTGTATATATACTAAATAAATGCAGGAAAGTGCTATCATTTTTAAAATGTATAAATAAACATATCCCTCACCTTTCCAAAGTTCAGTGGGCGGTAAGATTGTTTTAACACAAATAACACATCACTAACACTTACGACCCGAGAACAATTTATCTGTCACACAAATTATTGTCCTCGTCGGGTATAGAACCCGGGACCCCACGCTTCGCAGGCAGGGCTACCACCAACTAAGCTACGTTCCATTCCCGCAATTGTTTGTACAATTACTCGCTCAGTGGATATTGTCCGACATAAAACGCATTATTCCGTTTGATTACTTATTAAGTAGATTATTGATTGATTAAGATGAAAACAACTTAATGTTACAAAGCATTGTTGATTTTCTACTTACCTTCATCTTTTTATGTCTATAACCGGGAAAAGAGCAGACGAATCAACTGAAGGGTAACAGAAAAGACGTCACCGATGCGTTGTCCAAGAGGGAAGAAAGAGGAAGGAAATAATATCACCATCACGCAATAATATTTGTCTTCCTATATCTGTCAACACTCTTAAATGTTTTAATCAAAGTTCCTAGACCTCTAACATCGATGTTTTAAAAGCAAATCAAGCATTATCCGCCGCGGTCAGCATGAATAATGGAACTTCAGCTCCACGGCTCAGTGTCAACGAGATCACGCGCCGCCATATTGGATTATTGCGAGTAAATGACAAAAATGGCTGCCGATATCGTAAACCCCAGGCTTGTCATTACAGAGACTTAGTTGGTAGCTCGTGGTATAGGGTTCAGTTCGCTTCAGCATATATTTTTGCAATAATTTTGTGTTTGCTGTGTGGCATTTTTTTATATCAATGTATCAGGGAATATATTTTTTGTTTTTGTACATTTTGTATGGCATCTCATATCACGTATTACTCTAAGAATGGATACATTTCCCAACTACGGGGCACGAGTCTCTCCTCAAAATTGAGGAGGCCTAGAGTATACTCCAGTGCGGATTAGTGAAAGGCGGTAGGGATGAGGTGGTGGGTAAATGGTAAAATAAATGTTTTATTTTCTATAACAAAATTCTGCATCACGTGAATTAAAAACTTTTGTACGACCTTTTAATCATAAGGCACGTTCAGAGGAGTGTAAGATCTAACATCCGGTTATATCCTGTTTAGTAAAACGGAGAAGTTGATAAAGTTAAATTGTATTAATGTGTTACCAATACATTTCATTAAAAGAAATAAAACACTTATTGTTTACATAAGGTCAATGTTTCCCGTTTTCGGAGTTTGAAAGGCTCCAAATTCATCCGTGAGTCCAAGCCAACCTCCCTTGCTCGTCGTGAACCCTGCTGAACACCGGATGAAGCAGCATATCGGGTGCACTCCTATTTATTTGTTGACTATTAACATAAAAATAACTGGAAAAAGCCAGAATACAGCTACCGATTCCTTATTTTAAAAGTCTTGTTATCTCAGGGAAAACATCTCCGCTGTATATTCTTCAAAGAGTGTGACCCCATTGTACAGCAACGTAGATCTACGAGTACAGAGTTCGAGTGCGTAATTATGAAAAGATCAGCTACAACGGCCCGAAGCGATACAGGTAAACACCACGGCGTATTTTCGCCCGCTCGTAATTGAATAACGACCCCCGCTGGTTCGGATGCTCGGAAAAATAATTATATTATCTTCTGAGCTTTCCATCCATCTCATTCGCTCTGCCTTTTTCAGGATTATCTCAACACAAGTATAGACAGGGTACCTACGAGTATTTAAACAAGTAAGTTATTTAACAAAGGTACTTACGAGAGTTGTACGCAGTGAAGACCGCACACAAAGTTTAGAGTCAACATTCTATTGATGATCGATTATTTATTTTTGAAGACAACCATTCTTTATGTACGTTGGTTTAATTTAAACTGGGTGTGTGTCTCTCATATACCTTGCGTTATGTATACAGCCTGTCCCAAAAGTTGTACGACAAACTAAAATGGGAGATAGCTTGAACACGGACCTATCAGATGTGAAAAAATTACTTCAGTAAAAGTGGCACCGTTTTCGAGATATTGACCTTTGTTCTGTTTTTCAGAAATTGGGCACTCTTACCCTACTTTTATTTGCTGAGTCCAGAAATGAGCAGATATTTTAATGAATTTTTTTTCACGTACTTTCAGATAGTTGGTCTACAATTTCGGAATATAATTTATTTAAAAATATTAGAAATTACTGAGAAATTAGGTTCTGTTTTGAACTTTTTATGTTTTTGATTTTCTTCTTCAGTTCTTCAGTTTGTCGTACAACTTTTGGGACAGGCTGTATATGTACAGTAGTGTTTCAGCTAACAATGAAGTCATTACACATGCCTTCAGTTAATTTCCACTAGGGGATACAAGTCTCTCCTCATAAGTAAAGAGGGCTAGAGCGTATAGTAAGATAGTACGGAGTAGAGGAGGGGTTAGTAGCCAACCTAATTTCTGGAAGTTTTTTTTCTCACCCGTATGTCTTCTGGCTAACGACTGCTATCTAACGATAACAACCCGGATCGACGCGACGGCTGTACGTGTCTTTCACAGCTCAGCTTTCATTACGACAAAAATAAACATCGTTGTAACATGTTATAAAATTTAATGAACAATCTAAATCGGAAAGCATACTCTTCGTATCTTATAAATATTAGATATAGAGTGGTTACCTACTTACCTTTTTTCATTTAATAGTCCCAATTAACCACTTGAAAGCCAGAGAAGAGTTAAAAGTGTAGTGTACTCCTTCGACGGTGGCTAATTTATCACCGAGACTACCTATTGATTGTTTCCTCTGGTGTTAGAGCCACGAATGTATCCTAATAATGCAATTGTACCACGGGCTCCACAAAGTTTAATGCGCACAGGCATAATTAATATGCTTCCTTCTAATTTAAAGAAAAGTAAAAGATATAATAAATGAATGGGGTAAGGCATCAGGCATTCAAAATAAGAATTAAATAACGTAGGTACGTTACTTAATTCATATGTTATATTTATTATTTATATTGCTACGTATTTTTTCATGCATTTGAAATTACGGTCAAATCTTGCATACTAAATTGGAACTACTTCCTCTTACTACACGGACTTGTTTTGCATTATTGCTTTAGTTCCGAGGTCAATACAATTTTATGACAAGCATGAGCATGGCCGGATACTACGCTCAGGATTCGAACCAGACAACGGAACTGCTCAACACTAAGGTTGAGATCTTATAGACGATACTTAGCCTTAGCTCAGACTTTACTTACAAAAAACTTTGCAGGTGTATTGCATGTAATGAAACCAATAGTGGTATTATGACATTATCGGTCTTAGCTTATGCTGAGCACAATCTCAGCGTGACATGTCTATAAATACCAAATCGCAGTCTTTGCAAAGTTAGGTTGTCGTAAGTAAATTCTGAGCTTATGCTAACTATCGTCTATAGATCTCAGCCTAAACAGCACAGTGACTAAATTTATTGCTTTGCATTTCTAATTCACTTAAATTGTAAAAGCGTACTTTAGGTTTTCAAACTATTCATTTATTTCTTTGTATTACTTTATACAACGGATGATAAATCTACCAAACTGCGAAACAGTTTTCCAACAGTTCTGTGGATTATACGCAGTTATTTTGAAATCTCTTCCAAAACTTTTTCGTGTCCCGATAACGAACGATATTCTGTAAAGTATCCCAAACTTTCGGTCACCATAATATGTATTCAAGATAAAAATGCAGTTTGATATTGTGTTTGTTTGATAAAAATACTTCATAACGGTTAGCAGTAAAATGTTTCAGCGCCCAGTAGAATTATGGCGATGCAATTATTAGGCTAGGGATCGATGTCGTAAAAATAAATGATCACTTTTATGGCGTCTGCGGGTCCAGTTTTATGATGTGGGAATTTCAGTGGCCCCATAACTGCATAATATTACGCTTATCTGTATTGTTCTTCAACGATGGTTTCTTGCAAGGTGCAATAAATGCAATATAATAGGATTGTTTGCATCACACTTTCTCTCTCTCAGTGAATAAGTCAGAACATGATATATTATTATGACTTCATCTGTTTGAACTTATGTCTTTGCTGAAAACTGAAGGCGGCAAGGTGGTGATTACTGAACACCGTCTGCCACCAAAAATGATGTCATCATGCGCAACTGTGAAATTAAAATGGACCGTACAGCTACCTCCTAGGGTGCACTCTGGGTCTACATTCACAACTGTAGAAATTGAAAAGTAAAAAAAAAAATTTTTTAACACTAGCTTTTATTTTAATGCGTTAAATACAACTATCAAATTATAACGTCATTACACAATTTACTAGTATATGATATACTTAATCCGTTCCTTATTTTCATATATTCATCCGTTGTTTATTTAAAAAAAAATATGAAGCTACTTCAATCGAAACAGTTACGATTGTTTACCTCCTTGTAATTGAATTTGATTTTTTCATCGTAAGTAAAATAAAATAATTTAAAGGTAAAAACTTCGCTGCTCGAATAAGAGTTCTTGTCTAGAGCTGCACTTTACGATGCAGCGTGGGAAAAGGAAATTAATATTACAACTTTTGCATAAGAGTTTCTGAAGGACGTCATTGAGACATTGGCAAGTGAGTGGAAACCCTATAAGATTGATCTTAAACTTTATTTTATTTAAGTATAATTATTTTGTAAAAGTTTCTAGTGAACGTAGGCATGCTCACTTATAAAATTAATGTTATTCAAAAAAACTTAAAAAGTTGCAGACTTTGCACCGGTGAGCATTATGTTATGCGGTATTTTTAGAAACATGGACACTTCACAAAACGATAGGGAGATTTTATTTTTGTTTTAAAATTGTTAGTGATTTAGATTTAAGATATTGACGATTATTGAATACTTAGTGCTATCACTAATAAAAGCACAGATTCGCTGTTTTGTGGTTCAAATAATAAAATAATTAACATTGTATAAAGATTTAACATTGTATTAACAATGATTAATCTTTCTTCGTTACATGCTTTATTTTCTTTTATCATAAACGACACTATTGGACAAAACTATTGGACGCAAGAAACTGAAATTTGGCATGTATGTACGAGTATGTTCTTTGGGGAGTCTAGGGAAGCACTAAGAGAGGATTTTTGGAATTTCTTCCCCTAACGGGATAAACTGTACTTTTTTATTCCTTCAATGTGACGCAAGGATTTTTGGAAATTGGTGGGCGAAGCCGCGGGGTTAGCTAGTTATTTACATAAGAATAAAAAGTACCCCCACCATCAATTTCATTCGTTTAGGATTTAGGAGAGGATTTTTCGATAATTCTTTCTTAGTGCTCTACCACATTTTATAATTACATAGTAACAAAGTTTCATGCTCCCAGGTCCCTCTTGTTAAGGATGTGCGTGGTCTTTTGGTCATTTACATTAGCTTTGCATTCAGTGGTTCCAAAGGTTATCGACATTGTCTGTCGATATAATATTACAATCATGTGTTCAGATGGTTATAAGATGTATATTTATTTACGTAATAAAATAAACTTTCTGTATGGATTGCAACAAACTTCAGTTCCCGCATAGGGCGAATGTACGAAACAGTGAACACGAAACAAATTTACGACCTAAGTTTTATAGCAGTCTAAATAATTTTCAGTGATATGTTAACTTTTGTCTTTTATTATTTTTGATTCGATTTATTAACTAAACGAAATGTTGAATATACACGTAAAAATATATTATCCTTTGTCAAATATGACTAATTTAACTGAAATAACAACCTAGGCCCAGCAATGCCTTTCTCCTTTATAAAATGACTGATAAAAATCAATAATCAATATTCTGGCCACTATAAAAATAAATAAAAGATTTTAGTAACAAATAACAAAGGGAGAGCATGTGACAAATAATAATATATTGTTGTATCTTTCATATCCCTTTGTTAGGCACAATATTTGCGACGAGAGGAATGCAATTAGTTTTGAATACCCCTGTGCAGAATATCTCGGGGATGTTTGATGCGTGTGCAGCAATTCGGTGTCAATGCAAGTTTAAAATGTACATCACGGATTGAAAATAAAAGGTAAAAAATAGCAGTCTTTTGATTTTTACAAGATCCTGTAAAAGATGAAGAAATATTCTTTACTAGCGACCCGCCCTCGCTTCGCTTCGGGAAACTTATTATCAAGTGCTTAAATATAAAGTTTCATGGTTCTTTAAGAGATGGCGCTAGGCGTTCTTATTCTTTAAGTTAGGAAGGTTCACCTAGATGGCGCTGTGCTTAAAACCCGAAGCAATCCCATACAAACTTTCAACCTTTATTTCAACTTCTTCATCCCTTTTTGTCGCAATAAAAGGTAGCCTATGTCCCTTCTCAGGGTCTAAAGATTGTCTGTGTCAAATTTCATCAAAATCAGTTGAGAGGTTTAAGCGGGAAAGCCACGCAGACAGACAGACAGACAGACAGACAGACAGACAGACAGAGTTACTTTCGCATTTATAATATTAGTAGGGATTGTGCATTAAAAATATTTTAATTTATTATTAAATATATTAATTGTAGCCCAGTTATTTGTTAACAGGATCGCCTTGAAGCGACGACGAAGACAAAGACGAATCACAGCCACGTCAGTCATTTACATATATCTAACAGATATACTTACCCGTTTAAATATTTTTTTCTCGGGTCGTGGATGCTATTTATGGTGGTAATGGTAAGCGTTAGTTATTATTTACACGCAAAAGATCCCATGACACGTTTAGACATTTTTTTGACAGTGGGAAATGTGGCATACATAGCGTATTTTAATATAATTTAAGTGCGAGTTTTTTAAGTTACTCGTTTGCGCTACGAGATCTAAAGGTGAAGTGTTCAAGCATTGTGTTTCAGTGAAATGAAATGAAATGAAATGAAATTTATTCGAAGTTGGTTTTTTACAAACACTTTTCGAAAGTCAACCGAAGTCAGTCGTCAAGTCGTCCTATATCTTCATTAACCAACCAAAAAATGACTAATTTCTAGTTTAGTTTTCCTGACATTCCTAAAAATAAAATATAATACAAGTCTTCACAGGGAATATTATTAAATTTATATATCTAGGTATCAAGTTATATGAATGACTAGAAAACCCGCCCTCACTTCGCTTCGAGAATCCTTTTCGCTTCGAATTAGCGCTTACAGAACCTTTACGAAAGAGGTAAGGGTTCCATTGCGATAATAAAGAATCATAGTGATAGTTTTTTTCACATATCTTCCATGCACAGACCGCGATCAGTTACAGATTTACTACATGTATAGATATCCTTGTCTTCTTCGATGGTTATTATCTATACAAATATGAATTACAACGAAATTGTAATGAACTGTTTCCCTGAAAAAACGTGTTTTAAATGTACTAATGTTGTAAACAACATCTCGACGTTTTAATTACATTCTTCATTAAGGTAAGCTTACTTTTAGACAGTTTCCTTTACATTTACTTAATTAGGTAAGTACTGACAGAATCCTTGTAATTTTCCGTGCATTCTAAATAAGTTGTTTGAAGACGTCAATATTAACGCTTTTGCACAATATGAATGGTTCCTACTCTGCTATGGTCTAACTGCGTCTTAATGTAAAAGTCTAACGTCGCCATGTGAGGTTAATTTGTATGGAGATGCTTATCGGTACAACTGCTTCATTAAATGTTACCTACGTACGATAGTTTAATCATATTCCTATACTAATATTATAAATGACGCTTAATCCACTGAACCGATTTAGATGAAATTTGGTACGATAGTTTTATATGGATATTTGGTATTTAACACAATAAAACGCTTCTTCGCAACCCACCATTCTGACCCCTGCTGGGTGTCTCCTCTCACAAAGTGAGCGTTACAGGCCTGAGTCCACCACGCCGGCCACATGCGGTTTGCTAGACTTCACACGCCTAAGAGTACATTATGAAGAACTCTCAATTGTATAGGTTTCCTTACGATGTTTTCCTTCAACTAAGCAAATTAATGTATGTGCGTCAATAAAGCTTATGTACCTACCTGTATTTGTTATTTTGTCAATTTCGAAATCATACAGCTATCTTTATTTTGTAAACCAATTCTACGGACGTCTTAACAACATCAATTTGATTAGTGCTGACAATCCCAGAATCCCGGTACATTATTATAATAGACATTTCCGCGTACACAAATCGTTTATGACATGCGCGTATCTATTAAACAAGAATGTTCTTTAGGGATTTCTTTACATCACCAATTACAATCGTTAGACAAGAGGTAAGTGATTTAAAGTAGGACGGGTCAAGAAGCAAATAAAAAAAAATACAAGGCGCGTGTTTTTTTTTTTCAATTTGAATGGAGCCAGCGGGAGCGTTGAGTTTTGCTATTCTGTTGGATCCCAAAAGCTACTTTGGTAGATTTAAATACGTACCGCATGTATGTCGAAATTAAATACTTTGTGGCGGAGAATCCGCTTGTTCGTAAACGGTTTAAATTCAAATAGTCGTGTAAGGATTGAATCGTTCAGCGATGTCGCTTCTCCCCACCGCAAATTACGGCAATAGGTTTCCAATATACCGCACATTTGTAAGTTAGCCGCGCCAACTTAGGTAATAGTCCCTACTCTGACCGCAGATGTTGTAGGTACTCATTGTATCTATTAGGAAAGGTTTAATCTTCTAGCACCTTAGTGGCTATTCCAAAGTGCGATTTGAGTAGTCGAAATCACGCGTGATTGCCTTGGGACCGATTCTCTCCCGATATCGTTTGTGCGCATTCTATCAAGTTACTTTGACGACTTGAGTAGTATTGACTGATTTTTATGGAGGAAAAACACGCTTTTTATACATTAGAGTCGTAAATGTGTGGACGGCATCTGTTCTCGTGTCATATTATGTGTCTATTTATTACGCTATGTATATTTTCATTTCGTGTGAAGAGGCTAGTATAGATTCTTCGACCATTGTTAAAATAAAAAGAGGAAAGACTTTGCATCGCATTTATCAAAAATAAACCACACTATACATACACTTACATACATATACATACACTTACATACTACTTACATAATACTTCTTAAGTCATGAGTGCGTAATGTTTTCGTTAATTGAAAAAATTTGACACTACTAAGAGCTTACTCTCTCATATTACTCCGCTGTAGGATTCCGTCCCGTTACTATGTGAAGCAGTAATCAGCTAAGACACACAGCCACGTCCCGTGAAAATACATATTTTGTATCCCACGTAAATGCCTGCCTCAGCTCGGAATCAGACCAGACTCCCGCTTCACAAGTAGCTCCACAACCAGCTATAATAGTCTGAAAATTTATTGAATCTAAAACATACACCAAAACATTACAGAGAAGTGTCTAGGATTCAGTACGTAATCAAGCTAATTCACAATGCTTCTGTTTTCTCGACAAAATGTCTGTGCGCATGAGCGCTAACTTTCCTGAAATAACACAATATAACGCACACACAAAGACAGCAACACACACACCTAGCTCGCAAACAGGAATTTAAACTCACTCTTATTTCCGTCTCGCTGCGAATCGAACCGTGGACCCTTTGAACGGTGGTCCGGTATAGTAACTATTACGCCATACGAGTCGTCAAATGGGGGCTTTTTATACAGTTA
Source organism: Ochlodes sylvanus (assembly GCA_905404295.2). NCBI lineage: Eukaryota > Metazoa > Arthropoda > Insecta > Lepidoptera > Hesperiidae > Ochlodes > Ochlodes sylvanus. The sequence goes on from FR990137.1 coordinate 6,934,230, forward strand.
TTGCAACTGGCTGCAAGGTCTTAACAGCCAATAAAACCTGGAAAAAATTTTGACCACTCTGTGTCATAAGTGGAGTTAGCAAATAGATTATAACAGTTTCTATAAAAAGAGTAGTAGAAACACCAAAATCGTTTAAACGGTCTTTAGAGGACTAACATATTGGTAATGCTTTCAGCGTTTATTTCACACTTTGGCAGAGCTCTGGTGCTGCCGTTGTCGGCACAAATACATAGCTCGATACAAGCAAAGCTAGCAGGTATTGAAAACGGTGGAGATATTCGTCTCACATTTAAGGGAACAACATTAATGGTATTTACTATCATACCTATTTGTGAACTAAAAAATATAATGATTATTGTTAATAAACATACAAAAAAACAAACAAACGCTAACACACTCATACCCCCGCACTAGGATCCCCTTTGTCGCGGGTGGCACGGATAATACAAATAACACATCACTAACACCCATGACCAAATAACAAACATTTATGTTTCTGTCACATAAACACCTGCACCGGCCGGGAATCGAACCCGGGACCCCTCCTTTCGCAGGCAGGGTTACTACCAACTAGGCTACGGCGTCGTAAAACTGGACAGAGCCCAGGCCTGTACCTATCTTATTTTTTGGAAGATTATTATAAGTTTTGATATCTACCGGTTTACATATTTTTTTGAATTGCACCTGAGAATTCACGTGGTCAAATATTACATATCCAGAGGATTGAAGTTTTGTACACAAGACCGTAATTTTTTTTTAGGTTAGGGTAAGTTTTAGTAATTATTTCACTTAATAACATTACATTACATTTCATAACTCTAGAAGCCTACACCTAACGGAATAACTAACGGAATAACTAACAGGACTAACATTCACTAACAGTCCCTGTCCCAGTCCTCATACTTACAAACTAACCAACTAATGTTCTAACACCGTCACCTAACCGGACTAACTATCCCAGTCCCCATATGAGTCTTGTTCTAAGTCGGTCGCAGTTGTTGTCACGGGCGGCAGCGGAAGGTGGTGCTGCATGCTCGTTTGCTACCTTAAATCAATAAAAAAAATGAAGTAGGGTACATAAGAAGCGTCTCACCAAAAATAATAACAATTTTGTTGGTAATAAGATTTGCAATCATAACGATTATGACTCGCTTCGCAAAGAAGTTGCTTACTGGTGTCAAATGAAAATTAACTTTTATTGTTGTCCGTCTTCCCTCGCAGCGTTTGTTTCGTTGAGATGAAAGTTCCGTTGCTGTTAGGGATTTTTTTTTAAATTGTGTGATTGTCCAGTGAATTTCATGATAAAAGGACCGGTATTGCTCACTGTGTGATTTTATTAGAGTGTGGAGTTTCTACTTCATAAGATCTGACTGGTCGTTACATAGATATAAGGTCTTCCAAGAATTTTGTCACGATAAAATTTCTATACTTTTCTTGGTCGAACTCTCATTAGTAACGTAATAATCAACTTCGGTCCAATACACCCATATTTTCATGTATCCTAACTGGATTTTCACGAATTAATTACCTCTGATTCCGAAATGGAGCCGTTACCGAACTTCCCCGGCGATCGCTCAAATCATAATTTGCCGTAAACCAAATACGTAGACAAAAAGCTGCAAGCAAAGTTCATTAAAATTTTCCATATTTTTGTTCAATCAGTAGGCACCTACGGTAATCAAAGAGCTTTTATTTTTTTGTTAATTTTTAATACTTCTATCACGTTTGTGTGGAATATCCACACGAATGTGGATATATTGGTAAATAAACAATTTAATTAGTAGGTACCTACTTCAAATCTTACGTTACTAATAATTGTAATTTTCATCGATTATATTGTACCAAAATAAATTTATTTGTTTAATAATCTTTGAAAGCAATTATTTCATTAAAAAATAAATAATCTTAAAGTTAATTTAATTTTAATAGTAATTTTATTATCATGTAGGTTAATTTTATGTCAAGTAATCATTGTAAAAGGTAATTTTTAGTTAAGTTAATAATATTATCTTATAGGTTCTTTTATCATATTTTTTTTTGTGTTAACTATACTGTAATTTACCTAACAGTCTATTTGTTTATCTGGTCTCTTATTGTTACTTGTTATCTTTTTATTATCGTAATAAAATGTATACAATCCGCGCTGATTTAAGTTTAAAATCATACTTGTTATCTTATCTAACGTTAAATGTCGTTAGCAAGAGATGTATGTATCCATTAGCTAAATCTTTAGACCACAAATAACTTTGATCGATAAATCGTACCAACATGCGCAAAACATCAACAATTTGAGATACGGACTTGACAGGAGGCAAATTAATGAAGAGCGGTCAGACTGGATTTATTGGGGTTCTCTTATGGCTTACTCTCATTGATTGCAGTTCCCAGTTATTTTTTTACAAACACTAAGAGAAAATGTGGTTACTGCTATTAATACCGAAACAATATTATTTATTATTGATTCATAACAGAATATTCTGAAGTTAGATAGATGTCTTCAAATAAATATAATCCTTTGAAGTTATTTTCCAATAAATAAATAAAATTAATAATTGTAGACAAAATTAAATTAATTATATGTAATAAATGTATTAAATTATTTTTCAGAAAATGTTTGAGTCCAATTTTTTTAATGAATTTTGTTTAACTACCTACTTAAGACAATTAGGACGCAGAGTAGGACTTAGTTACTAAGCTTTTTTGGTCAGAGATCTCATCAAGATAACCTACACTGTAATTTACTGAAGTCACACTATAATAGTAATAAACCCAATTCCATATCAACAAACGACGGCCAATACCACGAATAACCAACGATAGAAAACTAATTAAAAAGTTTCAACAGTTTTACCGAATGTTCACTTAAAACATAATATTACAGAAGTTTATTACGTTTGCAGTGCGGTTATTTTAGCAACGTATCATGAAAACAAAATTTAACCGACGCGTATGGTAGTTTGCTTGTGTAATATAAACTAAGAATTTAATTATAGTTTAAAATTATATGAAACTTGCTCACTAGAACATCGAAGCATTTATGCAAAACTTTTTATGAGTTGGTTATCTTTAAAGTTTTTAAGTTTATGTATAAGTTATATAAAGGACAAATGAATGCTTTGAACCATGTAAAGTTTGTTCTCGCGTTTGTGTGATAGAGATGTGTTGTTTGCGTTGTCTATGCCACGTGGTCTGCGACACAGGGAATCCTGGAGCGGAGATATAAGTGTGTTAGCGTCTATTTATTAATGAATCTATAGTCACCCTTTTATTTTTTCCAAGTTTTTCCATCATAAATCCTCTGTCCATAGGTTTACTGTGTGAGATAAGCGCTCTACATCGAGATATGCGCTCTATTACCGAGAACATACGCCCAAATTGACATGAAATACTGACGTGATAAATCATTTGAAAAAGAATAGTAGGTATGATACAGGTACTAGAATCCGTATCAGTTCATTGTGTTGAAGCTTAATCAACGCAACTAATTAACAGATGACAACCCTGATTATGTTACCCATTGTCCTACCGGTTGGTAATATACTGCTTCCGGCTAAATGTGTAGAGTAATATTGAAAGGTAGTGTATTGATGTTCACCGTCACTATATTGTTTTACAAATGAAATATATTCGTTATCAGTACATACTTAAGAACGATCGGAGATGGTAGCTGGTCAGGCAGGCTTCATGGACCACCCTCTTTATTACGTCAGCTGGCAAACGACTTTCATGGAGCTTGGGAGGTTGAGAGACAGTGTTTTCTTTCCTTCCTCTTCTTTCTTTCTTAGCTTTCTTTTTTCTTTCAATGCATCAACATCAACACAAAAGACATCACCTTTTGTGTTCCTGACGTCCTTGGGGGACGGAGGCAGATATGATACGCAGACGGATATGATACGATGAGAGCTATTTTTTTTATGGATTTAAGGTAGCAAACGAGCGTGCAGCACCACCTTCTGCTGCCGCCCATGACAACTGCGACCGACTTATAATAGGACTCAAATGGGGATTGGGATAGTTAGTCCCGTTAGGTGACGGCGTTAGAATATTAGCTGGTTAGCTTGTAAGTATGAGGACTGGGACAGCGACTGTTAGTGAATGTTAGTCCTGTAGTGTGTAGTCATGTAGTGTGATATACGGAATATTTGTATGGGTTTAAGCTATTTAAATAGCTGTATCCGACAATTACTCGAGAATTGCCCCCAGGTTACTTCTAGGAATTGCTGTAATTCACGAGTCTGCCGGGAATCAAACAAAACGGAGTGAGCATCTAACAATTTGTAACTAACAGCGCCTGTTTGGTATTCAAACTAAGTCCACAGTATTCAAACTCAGTCGTTCCAAATTGAGATATACAGACTGCAGAATCACAATGATTTGATTTTGGAATGAAAATTTGTTTTTGTGATGTCACAATTACTTTTTTTTCAATAGTGAAATATAAAAGACAAAATCGATGTGGAAAATCATTGCGTTGCTTGTATTTAACGTAGTGCACCACAAACAAAAGAGCTACGCTTGGAGTAAACTAGCTAAAAGAGCCTTATAAGTTTAGTACGTGAAACAAAAACTTTGTACCCCTTTTATGAAAATGGTGCGGATGGAGGAGTATGAAATTTGGCACACTTGTAGTTTATATAGAGAGCAGTATGCTAATATTTTTTTAAAATTATGAATAAAATATACATTAAATTGATAAATATAAAATTACACACACTGGTGTTAGTTACTATCTTTACACACTGAATTGCCTTTGACACGACGTTTGAAATGTGTACGTTCATAGTGACAATAGCTTGACAGAGTAAATTACGGTCGAATTTCGAGAGCAGAGCTGGTAACTAGTTATCTATTCTCTTAAAGTGTTTCAAAAACAATAATCCGGTGGACATAAGATATCTATCATAATTAATTCTAATCACATATTGGTTGTCCCTAATAAAAGTAAGATTTAAAAATCGTGTGATTTTTCATGTACCGAACATAAACATTTAAACATTTTAGCTCCACAAATAGAAAGGCAGCGCGCACGAAAAGTTTCCCGTTCCTGTGACGTCCGTGACGTAAGAGCGTGACCACAGAGCTAGCAGTAAGAATAGTGCTGCTACTGGAACGCCGCCACGCGAGTTTCTTCGAGAACTTTTACAATAACCCCCGCCCACCTCGACGGAAGCCATTATTTATAACAAACTTTGAATACGCGACAACATGCTTTTATCAATGTTTCTTTATGAAGTTATCACGTAAAATTATCGTCTGACTTTACAGACAACCGATTTTTTTGTGGCTTTAAAAGATACTACGCTTTGTAGAAATATTCGTTTGGCACTTTACTTGAGACAGTAGACTGTGTGTGTCGATAAAGACCTACGGCGACAAACACTGAGCGCAAACTGAAGTACTTATGTGTTTTAGGAGTTAGCATATTCGATGAACAAGCAAAACTCTTTTGGAATCACTTGTATGTTAGCCTGTCCGTTTTTAGCGATTTATCCGATCGATTCAGCAGAATGGGAAAATGTTGAAATTTCCCAATGTCGACGGCCGTGAAAATGTATCGTAGATAACAATCTCCGTAACTTCGGTTACATTAATTTAGAGGTGATAATATTAGTTCGCAGGGGTAGCAACACATCTGGGACCTAATTAGAACTACCCTCTTACTAACAATTAAAACCCCCGTTCAAAAAAATGTAGGTATATCTTGCGCACAATGCATGGAATCCCTGGCTGTGTTATTGATAAAAAATAAAGATATTTATTTAATGGTAAACATTATTCCTTATTCCTGTCATAGATTTAATCTGTGACATTGATAAATATAGCCAACATTGATGACGTGTTTCTGATGCTACGATTTCCATAGACAATATAGACAATTCGCGTCAGCAACTTGGATTTTTCAACAACGTTAACACAACGGAAGTCACGCGAAGTGTTTTTACACAAACCTATGGATTGGTTACAGTCAATAACGCCACTTTGGTTACAATCAACAGCAACTATTGACTTGTATTCCTTATCTCGACGTCTATAGACGTTTAGTTGTTAGCTAATGAGGTCGAGGGAGCTCAAGACGGGTCAGAGCTGAGACTAAACCTTGGCTTACTTTAGTTTAGCTTGTAGGCCAGTTAATCAACATTTGCCTATAAGTGTTTACTGGAGCTCTCGGAAATCTATCTCGTTCATTTGCTTGCTCCATTTTAACACTTCTATTTTAATGTTTCGAACGCTGAATTTGTTTCTGTAAATACCCTGCAAACGAGCATTCAGGTCACCTGATGGTAGCTGGTTACCGTCACCCAAGGTCATTAGTTACACCAAAGGCACCTCCGATGCGGTGACTGCCGAAAAAGGAAGAAGGAATAAAGAAATTACTATTTAGGTCTCATCCGGAACACGACAAATAGTTTGGCAGCTGACGCGAGAAAAAAGTAACTAACCAGCCTGGATTTACGGATAGATAATCTTAATATATATAATTCGAGTGTGAGTGTGTATGTCACTGAACTCCTCCTAAACGGCTTGACCGATTTGGTTGAAATTTTTTGTGTCTTCAGGTGGATCCGGGAATGGTTTAGATTCACAATTGGACCCGGTAGGTGGCGTTGCTGTCGATATATCACCAAAACATTTTTTAACGACTGGACCGATTTGGATGAAATTTTTTGTGTGTAGTTTCAAGGGGATCTGGGAATGGTTTAGATTCACAATTGGACCCGATAGGTGGCGTTGCTGTCGATATATCACCAAAACATTTTTTAATTATAATGCGGTACAAAGTACGCTGGGACAACTAGTAGTTTTATTAATTATAAAATATTATTCACGTATAGTTCAGTACACCCACTAAAGAAATTAAACTTTATTGTGGTAGTGTACTTCAAAGTTTAAAATAATGTTAGAGTTTAAAAATTGCACCTGTGACCCTCCACTGCCAACTAACCGGGCTACATACAATCAAAATAAAGCATCTTTTACTATTATAAATTTCCCTATACTTAAATGAGACTAGATCATAACATTAATAACTATCGATAAGGACGTAATATCAAAATAAGTAGAGATTTTTTTACAACGACAATCGGTGTAAGAGGAAATCTTTACGGACGTGATTTGAGCCCGAAAGGCGACGCAAACAGGTCGGGCGTTATCGGCAGCTTTATCGAATTTTCATAACTGATGATGGTGAAATAAAAGGTATTAAAATAGTCTTATTTTGTGTTGCGTATTTATTGCAGTGGTAAGCATAGGGCTACCATTGTATTTTTGTTATTGAAGTCCGGACAATTATAATAACTTTTGAAATAAGCGTTGTTGTGTGTTGTGTATTATGGAGTCGTTTAGCGGTTCACTTGAGACAGCGGTAGCAAGTCAGGCTTCACAGAAGTAATTATAAAACAATGTAATTATAAAACATTGCATATTTATAAATTTATAATTATAAACTTTGCTAATTACATCCGATCCCACCTACTATAGGTGCGGCACAAATGGAAGGCCCCGATGAAGTTTATTTGACGTCTGTCCGATCATCAAGTTTCGTATAAATTATTACATAAATTTTAAGGAGCAAATTGCTGTTCTTCATGGTCTATAGTGATGTGCAAAAAGGCATAAAATTTATCGAAGGTATAACTTTAAGACCCAAAGTTAATTAATTACATGGATATTGAAACAATATATATATTTAAATATTATGGACTAATTCGGGACCATATAAACAAAGTATATGGTACAGCGAACAAATTCCTTCACGTGTTTACTAACAAAATACAGTGCCACCTTTAATAAAGTAAGTAACTCAATTACATAAATGAATATACTATAAATCCTCTCAACCCAACAAGGCCCACTACTGAGCTCAAAGCCGAGGAGACCTTAAATATAAGGTGATTCGTAAGACTCTTGTGATATTAATAGGGGGTACTCAGTATTCGATTCTCATTCCAAAATATGTAATTAAAAAGGGTGCTTAAAATTTTTATTCCAAAAATGTATCGATGCGATTCGCACTTGACCATATTTTTTCGATACTAAATTAACATTTTTCACGTCACTATTTTAATGTGTCAAAGGGGCCTTAATTTTTTGCCGTTACTATAATAATAGGGCTATTATTCCGTTACCTGAAAATAAGTCATCCGTTGTATTCTAAATTAAACGTAATGAATTCGGAAGGCTAAACGGATTGAGCGGAAAATGCTTTTGTGATGCGCACTTGGGTTCCGGGATATCGGCAGCCATTTTTGTCATTTACTCAAAATAATCCAATATGGCGGCGCGTGATCTCGTTGACACTGAGCCGTGGAGCTGAAGTTCCATTATTCATGCTGACCGCGGCGGATAATGCTTGATTTGCTTTTAAAACATCGCAATGGTTTTAGGGAACATTGATTGAACCGTTTATATCTGGACAATGTGGAATACCTACATTTACGGGTTGACTGCTTCTCGACATTCACGGTGTTTGGCGATGAAATGTAAATGATCTACTGGCTGATATGGAATATATTCGAACGTAAATAAACATAGCAAATTTTATATCAATACTCTATATCCGCAATCCGATCCGATCCGATCCGATCTGAATGGCGCAATGGTTATCATATCGGATCAGCGTTAGAAGAGTCCTTTTTTACACACTTAATTTTAATCCTTATCAAAATAAGTGAATATAATTATAATGAATTCAACTATCCAAACGTTCACATTTTCTGTTTTTATTTAATCTGTGTCCTTAAGTACCTGCTTTATCGTGAAAATACAAAAGTATTTTATGTAGGTATGTCGGATAGGCTGTATTATAAACATTATCGTCAGACATTGTGTGGGCGTAAAGCTAGGGTAATCGAGCAAAGAGAAACAGCGTATACACAATAATTGCGTTTTATTACTCTTTAACAATATTACTTTACACAATTACAGTCACACCGGATAAACGAAATCAATAACAGTTCCTAGAGCGGAGGAACCGATCTCTACGACAGTCAAATGGTAAGTGAGGTCTCCATCCAGTATCCGTCCACCAGCTAGGCTCGCCGACGTCGACGTCATCGCGACGGTGCTGCCATCTCTCAGAACTCGTGCTGCGTTTCGTTTAACGTCCATAACTCCATACTAATGACCGTCTCTGTTATGTACCTACAATTGTACATTTTTATAAAATTTTATCATTATCAATCATTTCTATTAGTTAATTCTGTTGCCTGGCTAATTTCTGTTATTGCTGTAATGATAAAGTAAAAGTAACATTAAAGTCTAAAATTTTATTAGGTCTCCAAGATTATATAGCTTTCATTTTAAAGTAGTAAAATAATCAGCATATCTTCATCCTTCTCTTTATAAACGTAAGTCGCACGTACATATGAAACATCATTGCGTAATGTCTATCATTATTCGCTGGAGGATTTTCATAAGGCCTTATTTAAGTAGGTACCATTTTCTGCCAACTTATAATCTGGCAGCGTTCCTAAGTATTTGACAGCAACCTAGAATGTATAATACGTGAAGTGAAATTTTTATCCTTTTTAAGAATTATGTACGCACCGTAGGAGTGTGAGATTTGGCATACTTACGTGGAGAAGTGTAGAAAATAAATTTTATATTATTATATGTACCTGTTTTATACCTAATACTTTTGTTTCTTTAGATAAGTTTGTGCTTGACAACAATCCCAAGGTAAGTGGCGATAAGATCCTTGAAAAAGATCAGGTATAGACATAAAAAACCTTTGATTATAATTATTAAGCGTATGTGACTAATGAAATATAAATCAAATATCATACAAATAAAAAATTTAAAACTTACATGGTTTTCTCGTGGATGCCATTGGCAAAACTGGACCAAAAATGGGATCACACGGGAATCACCAGCTTTCAAATAAAAAAAGAATCATGAAAATCGGTTCCCCCAATCGAAAGTTCTGAGGTAACAAACATATAAAAGAAAAATACAGTGGGAATGACAACCTTCTCCTTTTTTGAATTCGGTTAATCAAAACATTTCGGTGCCTATTCGGACCCATTTCATATTCGTCTGACTCTTGTGTGTTAGATGTTCATATTGTGCGATAGCATTTACTTTAAAAGTAGGCAGAAATGACTTTCACATGCGAACAAATTTGGAACATACGGTATGAATATATTTTCCGGGCGAAATTCCCGCTCCTCTGAAGTAGGCGGGAAATTATTGTCGCGCATGATATCATTTTTGTTTAATATTATGGACTTCAAAAGATAGTAAAGTGTGTGAAAGTGTATATAAAATTAAAAAAAAAACATGTTATCTACACCTTCCACTCGTAATACCTTCCCTAGACTGTCATTAGGCGTCAAGATCCTCCGTTGTAACGCTTCTATAGTATTTAAACATTTTGGACAAAAAGCATGCCTTGGTCGGTTTCCAAGAACTATTGTAAGACACGTAACACAATTTCTTACTATAAGCCTATATAAGCTCATGACATGGGAATATCTGGGCGACGAGCGCGAAACGGCCAAGCCTTACTAGGGTAGGGTAGGATTAGGCAATGCTAGTAAAATCATCCATTTTAACTTTTGAACAGTAAGTGTTATGACTATGTTAGTATTGACAACATATTTTACATGAAATATTTTCGTGGGATAGTCGTTCGTTACATAAATAAACAATCCTCCAATTCAATTCAATCTACCAAATCGTACTAGAGATTATGTGTTGTCGCCGCCGAAGCACAATCGCCGCCGAATCTCGCCTGATTTTGTCACAATTCAAATTTTTCTATTGACTCTATTTAGCCGAAAAAATGTCACGCAGTAGACACATCTCTCATTAATTCATAATTTTCGAACGTATGTGTGACACCAGTGGCAAAGTTACTCGTTAATAACGATAAAACCACTATTAAATATTATGAAATAGGAATACAAAATAGGTGATGTAGCTTTTTTACAAAATATAACACTTAACGCTTGAGAAATAGGAGGAAATAGGGCATAGTAAACATGAAAAGGGTTCACGATATTTATCTGGGTCGCATTAAATAGGAGCGTTGGAATAACAAATGCCCACCGCTGGGAACAACAATGGTCGGAATATATCACCGCGGACCACTCGAGCCGCAATATTCGAAAGATCCTAAGAAGGTTGTTACTTAAATTAAGCATTGGGCGGAAACAAAACAACCAAGCTCTTTTATACGCTGTATCAATTTGCATTACCCCAAGTTTACTCGAATACCTGCAGTTATTATTGAAATCCATCATTATTAAATAACTAACAATCCGCGAGTGAATGCATGATGGTATTATACTTTTAAAGACTGGGTGACCACTAGTGTCAAAATTTCTTGGGCGCTTCCGTGCTTCGGAAAGCACGCAAAGCTGTCGGTCGGTCCTGGTTGTTACCATTTGGTAGCAGTCGTTAAGCCATGTCGAATGCCTCCGACTAATCCCTCCACCAATCCGCACTGGAGCAGTACAGTAGAGTATGCTCTAGGCCTCCTAAGGTTGGTTTAATGGGTTGAACACTATAATAATTTTAGAATTAGTCGTGTTTGTGTTCTAAGCTTTGAAAGTTACGCCACTCGAACGCCTCTGGCGAGGCTTTAACAAATTCTGAGTTGATTTTGATAGTTAATGGGTTTTATCTAGAAATAGATTGGCGCTGACTGATTATAATATTTTCACCCCTCTATCAAATTTTATCTTGAAATTATATTTTACTAGTAACTCTACAAACTTGGTACATATGGATACATATACAATGCAGGGAATAAAGCCCGCATTTTTTGCGGTCGTAGTGTCGTATGGGCTTGTTGCATCGAGTTTGTGGGTTAGATTAAAATGCAACTGATGTTCTGCACGCACAAAGCCAGGCCAGCAACTTTAGCAGGTTGCTAGTTTGGTAAAAATACACTTTTAATCTGGATAAATGTAGAAAATGCGGATTATTTTTTAATTTTAGTTTCATAAGGATACATACTTAAATAATAACCCCTAAAAATCACTTAAACTAAAGATATCTACATACGTTTAAAATTCCCAGGTATGTTTTTAGTACAGATTAATAGATATTTTAAGAGGAATAACTTCGTTATACATTATTTTCATAATCATAATATCAATTTTAATACAAATAAAAGTTAATGTTTTATGACAGGAGATATATGTAGGTATCTACTCGTATGTAGGTACTTAACAGCAACGCTTCCGTAGCCGTTTCATGTGTATAGGCGCCAGTATAATATCTGTAAGTCTCTTTTTCTCCCTCTCTCTCTCTCTCTCGGTAATAAAAAGGGAAATACATTTCCCGAAATCAACTCGCACGTTTCCAATCAACCCAAACTGAATTGTTATTAAATAAAGCACATATTTTCTTACATTTCTTCGCTATACCATTACATACAAAGCGTACTCGTATCAACTACAGATGAAATCGTAAAACTTTCGGCCCACCGTAAAAATGACAAAAGGACTCCATAATATGAAGATTCTTCTTTTATTTAGGTTTTCAGTTCGCTCGTAAACTGTGAGGTATTCGAAAAATTTATGTTTTAAGAATATACGCAACATTTAAAAAAGTGTTTTATATGTATACATTCTTTATTTTATTTCGCTTAGGAATTGTGAAAAAACATAATTTGTGCGACCAAAGTTTTGTTTTGTGACCATCTGGAAAAAGTAATATTTTTTATTAACGTAATTTTTTCTATTACAATGATAAAATTTATCGTGTTGCATTTAACGGGTTAGTTAGTATATAATATATGTACATATATTATGCAATACGCACATAATTTATTATAACATATCTTACTTTAGGTATTTTATTTCTATAAAGCCTTTTTAGTTCTACTGCGTCAATTATTTTTCACACCAAAAGATAAAGAGCGTTATAAACTTTTGTGTACGATAATGATTGTTACCCAAAGGTTTATCTACGTATTTTTACCTAAACGTACCTGTTTGATAAAACTCCCAGCGGCGGCGTCAACACTTTTAACGATCCTCCTTAGCTCCTTAACCGTTAATTAAGGTTATTAATTCGGAGGCGCAGCCACCTTGTTTTCCCTAATTAGTAGAAATTTTGTTTCAGCGAAACCCAAGCTTTCATAATTAAACACCATCATGTAAAAATGTTAAGCGTTCTGCATAGTAAATTCTAAGTGGAAATTCTTTTGCTTATCCTACGTTTTACGTAATTACAGTTGATATTTCTAACGTACAAATAAAAGTAGTAATTAATTTTTACTTGAACTTTTTGTTATTATAATTAAGTTGTCCATATGCTACGTAATAATAATTCTGTTTTATATTTTGACTGTATAATTTGATGAAGAGGGCTATGCTCGGTATTTCTCTGTGGTCGAATCAGAAATTATGGAATCCGTAGACGAACGAGGCTGGCTGAAGTGGCAATGGGCTGGCCACATAGCTCGAAGGACTATTGCCCGCTGGGGAAGAAAGGTCCTCGAGTGGAGGCCCCGTCTTGAAAAAGGAGCATAGGACGCCGCCTGACCAGACCTGACCTTACGTTAGAGGAGGCCTATGTCCAGCAGTAGACGCACAAAGGCTGATGGATAAATCTGCTGAAATTATCAGCTTCGTTACCAGATGACAGTTCCAGGTGAAGAATGAATGAATTAAATGTACATATTTTATTTAGTTGTGCTAGTATAGTAGGTACATAATTGTTAATTTAATGTTTCCAGTGTATTAGGCCGTTAACTCGGCGTACAAATAAAGTCAACAGTCAGATATATGTATGTATATAGACAGATACATACATGTTAATATAGTAAACAGACAAAGATGTACTCGTATGTATAGAGTCGCTAATATTTATAAAATACTTGTTGAATACTTAATAATAACAAAATAAACAATTGTTTGTAGTCACTGATTTATATAAATGTAAATTTTAAAATATGTTGACTTTAAAGGAGAAGACGACCGAGGAAGGAAGATGAAAAAGATAACTGAATTATTTTCCGAGCATCCGGTGAACCAGCGGGGGTCGTTATTCAATTATAAGCGAGCAATACCGGAGTTTTGCTAAGTTACCGAGGGTTGTCTAGAATTATTTTACTTACATTATCACTGATAACTTGATCTCGCTTCGCTTCTTGTGATCATTGTCAAGATTGCAAATGGTATCCGTATTAGAAATCATTTTTGTTTATCGTTCATAACCACATTGACATAATATCCTGTCATGGTAGTTTTAGGGTAAAGTAAATTAAAAAACTTGTTATATTCATGTACAGTGACTAGTAATAATAAGGCAATGTTGATGTAACTTAAAAATTATAAAATCCAAAATCCTTTGTTTTTATTTCTTCTTTGCAGCGTTAGCAGCAAGTTAGCAATAATTATTTGGTATACAAAATGTATTGTACAATATTTTATGTGTAAAATGTGCGTGTAATCCGAACGATAATAATTATCCTAATAGAGGAAAACTACAATTCCTGGTGCTTTAACTAGCATTTACCAATTACGCTTACAAACAGGAATTCCAAATATGTTGTGTATTCTTATTTATAAAATTTGCGGGGAAAAGCATAATTAACTGAAGGATATTCGATACAGACTTCTCAGAATTGAGAATCGGGAGCTTGAAGCGTACGAGTACGATGCAGCCAAGTTTGTATGTATGTCATACATGTTAGTGAAGTTAAAATGTAATAAACGCCCAAGTTCGGTCAGACTAAACAAGTTTACGAACTTAATGCGTTACCAGCAGATTTGCATGGTATTTGAATATTAACAAATTGAAGTTCTCCGACAGCAAATTTAATAACGTTCCTCTTAGAAATTCAGTCATACATTTATGCGTTTGGAGTTTAAGGGGCTTCATTCATCATTATGCTCAAGCCTCCCCTGCTTGACCAAAGGACAAGGCTTTGACATATGGTCCCTCCTATTGCAGGTCGCTGGGTTAACTGCCTAGTTTCATCCCGATAGAACTCATGCAAGGTGGTAGAGCGTCGTATCTGCCCATTAACGGGTGATGGTGTTATTGGTGACCATTGACTATCACACGTGGCTCCTCTGCCTGTTAAACAGCTATTTGCTTTCCTTCCGTCTTCGTTTCACATTCATTTACATTTTCCTATAGAATATGTGCCTTTACCTTGTATTATGTACATAATTATGTAATAAATTTATCGATTGTATACGGAATAGTGTGCTATCATCAGACGGTTTTGATACATTTTTTTATAAACATGAACGTGGTACTAATATTAGCGTTTACCTACACCATACATAGGAATAGGTAGGGCCACTTTAGAAACAGCCAAAAAAGTAATAGAAAGCGTCATAAACAATATAAATGTATTTCGTTACTTATATGGAAGAAAACCTATCAACAACTTTCGTTTATTGATGCTCCATGCTTTTCCTTACTCGGTCTTTACTAGTTTGTTATTATACCATTATTCATATCTACTTCGCGAGATTGAAGTGTCATCGAAAAATAGATGAAAAAGCCGTAACTGGCTCGATGTTTATCTAGGCCATTGATAAATAAGTACTGGTATATTAAATGGAATTGGAATATAATATACATAGATAGAACGTTTATGAAGTAGGTCTATAGCTGGCGCTTCTATTACTGGGCAATATTACTGGAGGACGGTACATTTTCAAGGTCTCTTAACTAAGCCGTGGACTGACCGACCGACGGACGGAGTTGACGAAACACATACATATATTACAAGAGTTCCCTGTTGTCTACGGATCCCTAAAAACGGCGAAGAAATCTTCATTTATGTTCAACGAAGCGTGAGCATAATGCCTGGTATTAAATATTTTTATCATATTTCACATTAAATTTAAAGTGCATTACACATTTCAGAGAAATTATTACGTGTATGAAGATAAACACACTAACCTAGGAATAAATTCAGATTTAAAATTAGATCAAATCAGAGCGAATCTACTAACGAACTTCACTGATTATAATTAAGGTATTCGGAACTCGTTTAGGGGAAACGAAAAGTATGATAACAAATGAACGGAAACTTTGTTACCGTTTAGCTGTATAATTTCAACATATTCTTCATTAAAACAGTATGTACCTACTAACTGAAGGGTTGAAATAATAGACCAGTTTTGGAGTGAGTTACCACTGTTCTAGACCTTTTATGTTACGAGAAAGGCAATTATTATGTAGAAGGTGGATGGATAAAAAATATTAATGAAAATTCTACGTGAAAACGTGTTTTTAACGGCTTTAAAATTTATTTTCCTTCTTCTATTTCGAATCGGATCAAACATTCAGGAATTCAATCTCTATACCACAACGTCCTTATTGTTTGACCGTTTTTATTACGAATACAATACAGAATACAATAATAGCGTATAATAAAACAGTATGGGTCATTCATTATAATTCAAATCAATTATCATTTTGTTCCCATCATTCGGGAAAAGTTTGAAAAAATCGGTCACACTGTATGTACAAATCAATGCTATGACGATTGACTTTATCTACACATCGATATTTTGGGTCGCACGTAGTAAAAGATAACTTCGCAGTTAGTTGAAAATTGTAAATTTAGTTATGAATAAAGAACTTGTAACTGTTTTTGTTCTAATCGTATCTACTACGGCCCTGAATATAATTTTCTTTGTAGTTAGTTAAGAATTCAAAGAATTTAATAAGGTATGTATAAAGAATTTGTAATTATGATTTTCTTCTTACTGTTTCTAATTATAATCCTGAATATTTTTTCTTATACGTTAATTTATTTCCAGAAAATAATGTCGCAGTAATGTAATTTCTCCGTATAATACAAGGTTGCCTCCTGTTGTATAATTTGTGTATAATGCTTGCTCCAGTATTATTAAGCCTTTGGCGTACATTACGCCGCTACAGATTCTGTGGTTCCGGCCAACTTGCGGTAAACAGCTTGTTTGTACGTGCAATATTTGATATTGGTTTAAATATTGCACTGGATTCCTACCGCAATAGAGAAAAATCTCGTGAATTTGCTTTATAATTTTGTTTTTACAAAACAATTTTTTTCAAAAAAAAAATATTTTTGAACGCACTGGAACTGAACCTAAACCAAATACCATTTATGCTACGGATACCCCGTAATTTATTGAGTGGTGTAATCATTTAAGCAAGAAGTGAAAACTGCTTCGCTTAGGCTTGTACCTGGTACCTTAGGTACCGTAGACAAAGAACGATATAGCCATCTAATGAGCGTGGCCAACATGTGATAGGACGAGAAAGTACGATTTGGCCAATTGACACAAGAAAAATTAGACGGTCAGGTTTGCTTGGTCAAATTAGCTTGTTAGCAATTGTGCTTTCCTTGAAAAAAGCGTCACGCAATGTGAGATAAAACATCGTATCATTCTGTCTCGTTTTTTTCGTGTCATCGGCGTAACTTGATCCTTTTCTTGTGTGAGTGCGATAGATGGCATGAATGGGTCTATACTCTTCTGTGTCTACGTTAGGTACCTGGTTTTAGTAAAGGTAATACAAATTACAATTATTTTTAATTAAACAGTGTTATAATAAAAGCTAACGATAAAAGAGAATCGAAAGCAAAGTCAATAATTGGTTTATTCTATTTTTACTTTTACCTACTGATAATGGTATGAATCGGTTTCACATTTTAATTTCTAATTCAACCGAGCAAATAGCTGGTATTGTACGTTCCATAAGGTTTTAGAAATATTCAAAATTCAGTGGATTTTCATTTATTAAGCACACAATGCTTACTATCGTAAATCTCAATGGATTAGACTTCATACGTAATTAGTTAGTGCCGATTTTATACATATTCATTTCACGACCCCGTAGTTAAGTTGATCGTGACCCTGCCCGCGAAGCGAGGGGGCCCGGGTTTGATTCCCGGCCGGGGTAGACTATTATGAGGCAGATAACATTTTGTTTCCTGGTCGTGGGTGTTTGTGATATCTTAATTGTTTTGTTGATGCCACCCGCGACTTAGGAATCCCATTGTGGAGTATGAGTGTGTAAGCGTATATTTATTTATTTATTATGTACGTTTCTGATAGGTATTACGAGTAGACTTTTTATATTCAAAGCGACTTCAGCCGCTGATCACCAGTTATATCCAGTTTTTGAGTACAATCTAACAAAGGCCGCCTACACACCGGCGGACAAAGCCAGTGCGAGGCAACTCGTTAAAATGTTAATCCCCTCTGATATAAATCTGATTGGGAATGCACCGATATACGGATCGTTACGTTCAAACAACTGGACGAAAAAATATTTTGGCGTTACCCAACGTGTGTTCGGTGTTTAAATCTACAGCGTAGATAGGGAATAGACATGGCATGTGTGTGTGGAGCACGTGTGTGGTTTGTTCAAAAGTAAGCACACATAATTATGTATACGAACGCACACACACACATACACAGAAATACTCAAGGTGATCATTTTAAATTGTAACTGGTTAAATGATATAATTGTTAAATAATAACTGGTCACCGTAGACCATGTACTTATGTTCATTGATACATTGCGCCTTGTAAGCAACATAAGTAATAAATTTTGAGGACTTTTAACAACACATATTATAAAAAATGACAGTTATTTGTTATTATTCTCAATGTCCTTTTCAGCTTCTCTGTGCTCTGGACAATATGTACATAATTATGTAAAATTTTGTGGTTTAGTTTAGTTAAATTAGTTCTGTGTTTGGTCTGTGTACTCGTAGATCTTCGAAGCAGATTAATTTTTGTTGTTTTATTTTAACTCACCGGAAACGAATACTGCATTTTTTGTAATAATCCGAGTACTGTTTTACTAGTATTAAAAAGAATCGCCGCATCTACTCGGCGTGTGTTCTGTAGGTATTTAATCCCACGTATTTTTCCAGAACATTTTATATTGAAACGTATTTACGTTTATTGTTTTGCGTTGCGCAGCTTGAACTCGATAATACTGCTATTTTAGCGTATGGAAGGAAATGATTGATTCAGACTTGGTACATTGATACAGGTTGATATTTGCCGAAAGGTTTGATGTTTATGCACATTTAATTTGATTGGTCTATTTATTAATACGTAAAAAGAAACTTTGTCCCCTTTTAGGGTTCCGTAGTCAAAACGGAACCCTTATAGTTTCATCATGTCCTTCCGTCCGTCCGCGGTTTATTTCGGGGACCCTTAGTAGTAGAATGCTGTAATTTGACATGGATGTTAATTTTTATCTGCCGACCCAATATTATTTTATTATTTAATAATTAATTATCCTATGTTCTTTCCTATGTCTCAAACTATCTTTATACCAAATTTAATCCAAATCGATTTAGCGGATTAAGCCTGAAAAAATAGCAGATTGATAGTCAGACAGGTAGACTTTCTAATATGAATAATGAATTCGCATTTCTAATATGAATAGGGGTAATTAATTAATATTTATTATAATTAGATTAATAGTAAGTGCATCGTCTTCAAACTTAGCCCTATGTATACACAATTAAGTCTTCATGTAATTGCGTCTCATCTGCCACTATCGGACTCTATTTACGTAACATAGGTAAGGTAAGCTCTTGAGATTAGCCGTTTCAAACAAACAAACTCGTTAGCTGTATAATATTAGTATAGTTAGCTAGAGTTTTAGTAGTATGTATACCTACCTACCATTCTAAAACTGGAAAGCGACGCCAATGAAACCAACAACGTCACATACTCATACTATTATCTATCCGTCTGCACCGGAAGTTTGTAAAAGCGATCACACTACATCGATTTTCTTTGTGTAGTTTTAGAGTATAAAAATCTTGTAAATAAAGCTGTTTGTGTTGTCATGTCAGTGCACCATTTTGTGCATACATAAGAGTCGAGATAGCCGGGATAGTAAAAATTGTAAGCCGTTTAATGCAGATTGGATGTAAATTATATTTACTACTACTAGCTACTATCACAGAGTCATCAAAATCAACTCAAATGCAACTTATATCAATAATTTAGATATTGGATTCAACATGTATTTAGAATGTCATAAGGTCGAAAAATAGAAATCTTCAACAACACAAGTAACATCTTACAATATCAATTTCCGTTTCTCTTCACGATATTGTCCCTGTAACGAGAAGACGTTCCCGCGTCTACGCCGGAAAACTCCAAAGGTCTTTGTCCTCCCTAAATTTTACGCGCGACTTGAATATCTAGAGGTAAAGACTTGGCTGGAATTGTTAATTCTTTATGTAAATAAACGACAAATGGACAGACGAGTCATCTGAAGCGGAAAAGTCGTACGTTACAACCATAGCCATCACCGACGGCTTGCTGAGCAGATATGAAAAGTACATAGTTACATTTATACGAAGTAGAATTTTACGAAGACTTTTTAAAAGTTGAAACGCCATCGCTTCAACAAGTCCCTACCTATGGTGAATAGTCTCGAAAGAAGAAGCGGCGAAGAAACTCTCGAGGACTTTCTTTTCCACTTACAGTTACAAAAATAATTATACATAAATGTCTCAATTGGAATTGTGTATTTCCATACAGACAGAGTATGGCAAAGCTTGTTGTTTCATATACTATAATTATATACTTATATATATTGTATTACTTGTTTTTTTACTCGTGAACCCCGGCAAAATATTGTGTTATATAAACAAGTCAGATAACATTCTATAATTCACCCTCTTAATCCCGCATACATTAATTTATTCGTGAGTACCTAGCTTATGTAAACAATATTTTTATTTTTCAGAGACTAACATCCCCATTGCAGCTAATTTTCTAAACCAGTTCAGCAACATTTCAAACAATAGGTGCGGTTGCGGAAGTCAACAAAACACTTCGGAAGCAGCTGACGGAAAAATATTGTTATATCTACATAGTCATGTGCAGGTTCTTAGAGCAGTACAGATTGTAAGCATTTACACCGCGTTTAGTTTTTAGACAATATTATAGATGGCGCAATTGATTGTGCAAATTGAAGTTGTCATAAAGCTACTCTGTTATATAACGACGTTTTACTGTAAACTATAACAGCCGGGTACTTTCGAAACAACCTCACAAGATTTTCTTTCTACGACTATATGTATACGTAGGAATATCTGTGAAACTTCTTTTTTACGCGTATCGAACGTACGAACTAGCTTTAACTTAATTTTGAAAGGAAATAAAACAGATTATATATTTTTTTTTGCCAAAGATAATTTGTTGATCACTTATCGATGCATATTAACAATTATCATTGTAGAATGCAATAGAGGAATGCAATTTAAACAGATTTTTACTATATTTTAAATGAGCGCAAGTTGACGCGAAACAATTTCCCCATAGCCTTGATATACCTGGTCTGTATATTCACTTGTCACACAGATCGATAAAATTCAATTTAAATAGGCGCATTATTTATTTTTTGTACTTAAATGTTTGCTTTTATAACAATGTTAAGTCTACTGTAGCGTAAATTAATAGTAATATGGTAATGTTAATTTCAATTCTAACATGGAGTAATCGTACAATATGCATGTAAACGCGAACGCGATCTGCTACAATGAAGCGAGTTTATAATCTCATCACATTTGAGCGTTCAAAACGCTGATAATACACGCAAGGCATAACCGCAAATCCAACTATTATGATTTTAAAATTATTTATTACATCATCTCATGGAAAACATAACTAACACATTACTAACACCCATGACCCGAGAACAAACATTTATCTGTCACATAATTAAGCATTTAATTTTTCCTTCATAATTATATTAAGATGTTAAATGTTAGTGATTTATTTCTATAGAGCATATAATGTGTTTGAAATAAACAATCGTTATGAGTACCTATTTATTAACGCAATGGCCCCATAACAATACATTTTCAAAGTCTGTTTTTCGTGCGTTTGTTCCCACTAATCTCAGAAAATATTAACCGATTTGGATGCAATTTTAATTGTTGTATTGTAGTTACTTAAGATTACATAAAGTCTCGTTTTTATTTTAATCGGTTCAAAAATAACAAAGTTAAGTATGTACTTGTATCAATTTCAAAAAATATAATACTGTCTTGACTTTTTTCATTGTGGATACTAAGGCGTTTCCCCAAGCACAGGCCGCTCTAATTTCAAGACAAGCCTATAAATTGTTACCTAAACATTTCGGAACCTATTCATAATTGATGAATTCCTTGTATAATTTGTTCCTTTAAGACTCGAACGACTCGTGGTCGTCGACACGTGGTCTTGGAATAAGAAGCGATAATAAAATCCTAAGGAGTTTTTTTTCTACTAACAGTTACAGACAACACTTATTACTACTTAACGCTATATTTCAAACTCATGTCCAAAGAGTTTCATCTTTGAAGTAATCATCCAGGGGTTCAAGTTTTTATATTCAAAGTTTTTATATTCAAGTGTGCTAATTTATATTCAAATGCATCGTGTTGGAATAATTTGACAACCAACAACATTTGGTGTACGAAATTTGTTAAACTATTCCAACACGACGCAATTTAAGCATTCATAAATTAACAGACTTGGGCCCCAGTTTGTAATAACCGATTTGATTCATTAGAATGCGCTTGACGAACAGAGATGATCCTCATCGATGCTACAACAATATTCTAAATGAAGTGTTCTTAATTCTATTCAGTACAACGTGGAAAGGGCGTTTAGTCTCGAGAGATCAATAAAAAAGCAAGCACAGGTTCGGGTAAAAGCACATTGGCCTACACACTTTTTTATTCCATCAGTTCAGTATTCATTGTACTTGGTGTACATTATCTTGGTCTAGTTGACTTTTATGTTACTTTTAAAACTTATAGCTTTTTTTATCTATGCCATGTTCACTAAATTTAAGCTACTAATGATAATCTAAATGTATATATAACTAAAAAACATCAATTAGTTGGCGGAAAAGTTTAGAGACTTGTAGGAACCATAACAAAAATCACTGTATTTCGTCGCGTTTATTAATTTCATCGTGTTGTGGTCGAAATGCATAAAACCCACGACACGAAATTCGCACTTTAATGTTTGAGTGAAGCCATATTGATAAAACGATTAGATTCACTGCAGTTGTATATGTTATACTAGGATTTGTGGACGATCAACTTTGTTGCGTTAAACTTGTCACCTTTACCTATAAATAAAATTAAAGTGTCTGTCGGTGATTCTAAAATTACTGTTTTTTCTCAATGTGTTTATATTTATTTACACGATACTTAAACACAAAAAGCTTTAAAAAAATCCGTCTTTTTATCCCGGAATTCCCACGGGCTCGAGACTAACACGAGAAAAACTCCGAAAGTCGCGGGCCCGGCTACTAAACTAATAATACAGTTGTGCCGTGTCTGTATTATTTTCGAAAATCATTATGCGTTATTATCTAGCATAAAAAAGTTATAAATGATTGACACTACCTGTGCTACAACCCTATTAATTACAGGCAAAAAGAAATCCTGCGTGTTTTGCCGGCGGCTCCGTTTCTTACATTACCTAAGTTTGATTGTAATAAAAGCAATCTTATTATATTATGAAAGGTCGTTAGAAAATAAGGAATCCGAGTAATTCGTATCTTGTAACGAATATCTTTTTCAGTAATCTTTTCCATAGCCTCTCTGGCTATAAATGTTAATTAATTTCCAATTTCATCGTTATTAATGTTTCCCCGTTATTAACTTTAATGTTATCTGGAGTAAAATGATTTAACCTAAATGACTTGATAGACAGTTTTATTTAATATCTACAATATTTACTACCCCGTAGCTTAGTTGGTAGTGGCCTAGCCTGCGAAGCGAGGGGGTTCTATTCCCGGCGCTGATATTTATGTGACAGATAAATGTTTGTTCTCGGGTCATGGGTGTTAGTAATGTGTTAGTTATGTTTTCCATGAGATGATATAATAAATAACTTTAAAATCATAATGTTTGGAATTGCGATTATGCCTTGCGAGTATTATCAGCGTTTTGAACGCTCAAATGTGATGAGATTATAAACTCGCTTCATTGTAGCAGATCGCGTTCGCGTTTACATTTATTACTATTAATTTAAGCTACAGTAGACTTAACATTGTTATAAAAGCAAACATTTAAGTACAAAAAATAAATAATTTGGCTGTTTTAATTGAAATATTATTACTTCTTCTTTGTCATATTACTCTTGTCAAAGAGGTTGTGAACGTCATATTATAATTATTTATCATTTCTCTGGCCAGATATTATGCGCCTCATGAGCAATCGCCATTTGCCTCGGTTGGTAGTGAGCTTGGTACACTCATTTATTGACCACCAGAATAGCGTATATTACCATAAAAAGTCGTAACCGAATGTTATAAAGATACTTCAGCTTTTAACGTGGCTGAAGAACCTCACTAAAATATTTCCTTTTGAATAAATATTTCCTTAATAAAACTTTGGGAGTTACGAGTACTCGCGCAGTACCCGAGTATAACTTTACAGTCTCGATATATACTTATATTGTACAATGGTAAGACAGATTTATAGTCTGAATAAAATATCTCAAGTGAAAAGTGATTTAAAGCAAAACTTTTGGGAGGTAGTGATTGAAGTCAAACGAATATTATTTTGAATATCATAAAAAATATCAATTTGAAATTAAAATAATGCAAGCTTTGTTTGATTTGTGTTCAAGAAATATTATATTTTTAGTAGGTACTTATATCGCTTCGCTTCGGCAATCCTATGTGGAACCCACTTGTAATTTGTGTATAAAAATGTTAAGACGGGCTTTTGTATAGAAAAGTACGTACGTAAGTAATACTTAACATTATGTTTTTTTTCTTATGAGCATTAGAAATTAATAAAAAAACTTCAGAGAAGGAATCTGCCCAACAGTAGCACAGTTATACATTTAATTTTTTGTGAAAATTGGAGTTTTATTTGAAGAATTTATAATTAATTTGTGTCGTTTGATCTAACACGAATATCGATGAAAGTTAAGTTGGCCACTTTTAACTTAAGGTCTGGAATGTACCTAAACCTCGAGCAAATTTCATAATTATAATTCGAAGGACTTCAAGGTTTTTTAATTTACACCAATTAGTGAAAACACGTGGCTTATTATCTTAAGATTAACACTAATTAAGACTCTAGCGGAGTCTGCGTGGGGACTTCAAAGCGAGTGCTTTCCTTTGAAATATTGCTACTTAATTAGAGCTCATAGTATTTAGCTCTAAAATTATATTTTTTAAATGTACATCAAGAATTCACGTTGGTCCCTATGCAACTTTCATAAGCCTTTGAGTTCCGCTTTTACGTTGATTCTTGTTTGACGTCGTCGGTAAGTCTCGTAGTACGAGCTGTCCTATAAATAAAATATGCGGGTAGTTTTAAAACAGTTTTCCGTATAATAATTACGCGCTCATAAGGTTGTACGTCAATATAATACCGCAGTTTAAACAATTCTTTAACGTCGACTAATAAAGGGATCCAGACGGCTAAGCGAGGGGCGTGTGGATGGGATTTGTACCTAAAAAAGCAAATCGCTTCTTTAGTTTTCAAATAAATTCATTATTTCGTTTCAAAAACCTTTCAAACAGAGTAATATCTTGAAAAAAGAACTCAGTCTTATAAAAAAATTACTTAAATAATTTTCTGGAAATAATATAGTTACTTTATAAATGAAAAACATAACTACTACATAAATACGTAACAGACAGGGAATGTTAGGAACGTTTATTGCAATTAAATAAACGTTAAATCAGTTCAAAAATACATATAAAAACACATAAAAAATAAGTATCTAACGTGCATGTGAATTATAAATTGAAGCAACATGGCAATATTGAACAAGACAATATTTCACTGCATATTTAGCAACTTACGTAATTATTATTATTCGTACAGTATACAGTAAAAAAGGTATCTAACTCCACTAATTGCTTACAAGGATTTTAATGAATGGATAAATCCTTGGTGCATTACACAATATTATTATTTATATCCGTACCGCTATGAAAATCCAAATTAACGTATTTTCTCGTGCTCCTGGCATCTATTTATGCATCTTGCATCCGTTTTCATCTTCCCGGATGCTGACCTCGATTTCACGGCATCCAAGGACGTCCGGTATGGAAGGGGATCCGTAAATGCATTGAGGATGTCCGGGGCATTTTTCAACAAACGTTGTGTATTCAGAGTAAATATTTTAAATAAAATTATTTAATTGATGTCCATCAACATGTAATTTTCTCTACGATATAATAAGATATAAGATAATAAGATATATTATAAGATATTCATAAATTATTTACAAATTGGACGTCCTATTTGACATAGCCTCATAACTGGCTCAAATTTTCTTTTTTATAGCAGGTTAGACCTAACATGTAGTTCCGATTATTAAATTTAACGTCAATATAGCTATTACTCAATTAGAACACCCCAGCTTAGTTCGTATGAACGTTAGTTATCCTTAATATATTTTCTCGTTTCTCCTTTTTCTTATATTTAAGAGGGGGTATAAAGCAAAATTGGCAATCGTAGATTCAATTTTTACAGTAGTAGATCAAGTTTCTAGAACCTGAATAAGAACATAGTTATACTTCATTATATTATTGAGTGAATGTAAGAAGCAAAAACATAAAAAAATTAAATTTTCTCGATAGAAAAAAATCACAAAGTTAGGTCTAATTTTCAACTGAAATCAATTTATTTTCAATATGGTGCATATTTTTGAGTCAATATTTTAATATATTATGCTAATGAGTATCACGGAGGCATTTGTAGATCGATTTCTTAATCAAATCTATAATTTACGAATTATTTAAGTAAAATACATTTGTAGGATTTTGACATGCTCTGTTTCATTAATCAGTCGCCATTGCTCCATTGAGACGCGAAGACTGTGTCAGTCTGCTCAACATGTGAAAAATATTTCGTGATGTACATTTGTGACTGAGAGCGTAGGTTTTATTACAAAAACAATAATTGTGTGTGTGTGAACTAAAGTTAAAAGACACTAGATCCAACATGGGTAACAAACGGAATAAAATCAACATTAAAAAAGGAAACACAGAAAGCTGAAAATTCAAGTCATGGCTAGTTGTCAGAGGTAAGTTGACAAGTACACTATTTCATATTCAAAATTAGACCTTATTGTTTTAACTTTTGTGCTCACAATACAATGTTGATGTTGATGTTTGATCGCTGAAGCAGCATAGTATATACGAAAAATTCAGATTGTATGTATCATTAATAGTTAGTATAGGTATGTACTTTCAAACAAAATTATTCATAAACATAATTATAAAAATAGAAATAGTGTTGAATGATCAATAAAGTAAGTAAATGTTTTTTTGACATGAAGGAGTAGGCAGAGGTATGCAGTACGCCCACTCCTCACTAGTTATGTCTAGATTTCATGTAATACGTGTATTCAATGTTATGTGGGCCTAGTTAGAAAACTTTGTCACAAATTAAGGTTGAGGCCTAAAGTGGAAGAGAGAGGCATGAACCCGCCTATACAGCTTTATCCAAAAGCAAATTTAATTTTGAGTTAATTATTTCCTCTTTGCCCCATAATTTTGTTTTTAAAGCAACACCTATATTTCTGGTAGTCAATTTGATCAATCCCTACAGTAATTGTTACTTGTGTGTGTTTGAAACTATTATTGTATTTTCATTTCAGAACAAGATTTAATCAACAAAATATTTCAAAATCTATTGATGATGACGGGAACATTACACCAGAGAAGTGCGTATTAATTCGTCTGTCTATGTATTGTTTCATTTATTATTTGCTTGTTGTTGCATTGTAACGAATCTACAAAATAACACATAAACTAAACTTTTTTATACTATACTACATACATGCATAGTTAGGCAAAATTACTTGAACAAAAACATAGAATTTTGTATAAATGCATTTTTAAAGTGACTTTTTTATTTACTTCTTAATTGCTAATTGGTTGGCATTAAAATAAAGTATTTATGTAATTTAGTCCTATCTAAAACTTTTAACCGATTATAAATTGCGCAAAGTGATACCTGACATCATCAGTTTCAATGTTATGAATTATAATAGTGTTTGACTTTTTTATTTTATTTCAGTAACATCAAGCCTCGTGTTTATGAACGGGTCAAGACAAATATCAAGACTAACGACGATACTAAATACACATGTGATACAAGTCAACGACTTATAATAGACAAGATATATTTTTTGAACAATTAAAACTTCCAACCATGTATAATTTTGACATTTTATTTTTTCTAGACAGATTTCGGAGTTAGTGAATTAAACTTGATTTCGAATAAATTCATTTTGGTTTTAAGTAAGCTTTGTTTGATTTTATGCTTATTTTTAATCTTCAAAAAATTGTTCAGTTTCATGACTTATGTGGGATTACCATAACTTAAATATTTTTACTACCCATTATACATTTTTCCTGTTCTCACGCATAATTATATCATCACGCATCATATTTCACACACTGTTTTTTTCCTATATTTTTAAAGCTAACAATTGTCGCTCAAGAAGTTAGTAATTGTCATCTTTTTTATGATATTATTGTCATTTAATTAGTTTCCTTATAATAACGGCAGTGGCATTTGTAATTTTTCTGTTTTCTGGCGAAGGATTTCTTTCGATTTAAATAAATTTAAAGGATAACTTACTTTATCTTTTTGTAGCGAAAAAATGAAAACAATGTTATCTATAATAAATAAATGTCTGAAAAACATTGTACGTGTTATTTATTTACATGTTATACGGCATACAGGTTTCATCACGTAAAAATAGAGCAGATATTCTGCTTTGCGAGAATTTAAATGATTTAATTGTCACACCAGTACCAACATTATACTGCCTTTCTTGTCATAAAAGTGTTTCAATCGCTCCCTACACTAGGTTTCCAGCGCTATCTATGGTTACATGATGCGACCGACACTACCTATAAATGTTATTAGTTTCAGAGATACAGATAGTTACAGCGAGAAGAATTGCTTTAGATTGATAGATACTTACATAATAATATATTCAAAATTATGAATGACACCTAATTATGTGTTATCTACCATTTACTGGCTCTCTAGCTATTAATATTGTATAAAAATCTAACCCTATTATAGTAAAAACAGCTTGCCATTTTTAAGGTAAATGATTCTACATTTACTGAGCCGAAATTTGTCTTATTTTTACATTATACTGTGCCGTATTCTTGACTGATGACATGTTATATAATAGCGGCTGTACACTCTCGTGCGAGAGTACTCGCTATGTCTCGTGACGCCTCGGCCGAGACGTCGTGGGAGCGAGAGCAGGCGAGACCCCCCGAGACATCACGAGGCGAGGCGAGCGCTACTAAGTACATTCTCATACGAGTGCACTCGGCTAGCAGTCTCGCGAGAGTGTACAGCCGCTGATAAAGTCAGATGCAACCGGACGCACAACTGCTGCGGCGCATCTATTTGACGGGCGGGGCGGGGCGCGCGGGTGAAATTTGATTTTTTCCTAGCTTTATACCCCCTCTTAAGCTGCGAACATAGTAATTTTATTCACAACAATTATAAGTAATTAACTAACTGTAGATGTTCAACGTCGCACATGGAAAATGCGTTGCCAGTCAAGAAATAATAAAGAGGAAGAAAAACTGGCTCTAGAGCCCCAAGGCGCAAGCGGCTGCAAGAACGAGCTAGCCAGTCAGCCACTCTTATCTACCTAAAGTACCTTCGGGATTAAACTGGACAGTACATAGTCTAGACCTCTGTAAAGCGGGACCGGATGCCGTAACTTTGACTGTTGTTCAGCAAGCTACACCACGAGAAGCGGAGGTTGGATGGACTCAAAGAAGGATCGAGCCCCTTAGATCCCAAAATTACACGTACATTACGTGTACTACCCAAACTACAAGACGTACAGAATCAAGTTATGCGGCTGAAGTATAAAATGACCCAGTTAACTAGTTGCGAACCAAGTTCCGAACTTACAACTTCGACGGGAGGATATTGTGTTGCTGATATGAGGCCATTAACAAAATGAAATACACAGGTTTGGTATTAAATGCAAGCTTCGTATTGCATTACTCTGTTGTATTTCATGTCGCTTTAGAATTGTGGTTACTCTGTGGATTTATTGTTGTCGTTCTTACTTATAGTATCAGCACAAATCGAAGGCCCGTATGACGTTTACTTGACGTCTGTCCGATCATCAAGTTTCGTATAAATTATTACATAAATTTGAAGGAGCAAATTGCTGTTCTTCATTGTCAATAGTGATGTGCAAAAAGTCATAAAATTTATCGAATGTATAACTTAGGACCCAAAGTTAATTAATTACATGGATATTGAAACAATATAATATATTTAAATATTATGGACTAATGCGGGACCATATAAACAAAGTATATGGTACCGCGAACAAATTCCTTCACGTTTTTACTAACAAAATACAGTGCCACCTTTAATAAAGTAAGTAAGTCAATTACATAAATGAATATACTATAAATCATCTCAACCCAACAAGGCCTACTACTGAGCTCAAAGCCGAGGAGACCTTAAATATAAGGTGATTCGTAAGACTCTTGTGGGGGTACTCAGTATTCGATTCTCATTCCAAATGTGTAATTAAAAAGGGTGCTTCAATTTTTTATTCCAAAAATGTATCGATGCCACTTGCACTTGACCATATTTTTCGATACTAAATTAACATTTTTCACGTCACTATTTTAATGTGTCAAAGGGGCCTTAATTTTGTGCCGCTACTATAGTTATGGGTAGGTATTTAAAGTTACATCTTGTTTGAATTCTGTATATAACATGCCAGTCAATAACAAAGATAAAATTTTTTGTCATGTTATTATCCTAATACATAAAACTGTTTGTCCTGATTGACTAATCATCGTAGAGATTCTTCTACAACATCGGCAACGGAGGATGGATTTATGGATTTTAATATTCACACGGTTTAGGTAATAACTAGAAACAAATTAAGATATTCCTTTATGGATAATATGTTTTACTTTCTTTCAATTACTTTTTAGTATAAATATTTAAAAAAAGACGTCTAAATTATTATAGGTTTATTACATTATTGAAATTAATGATCTATAAAACTTGTTATAAAATTAACTTTCCAAAAGCATGGATGACTTACGGATCTCGTCTAAGAATTGCTAAGTCATGACATTGTCATTTATCGTCTAGGACTTTCCGCGGTGGATGGATGTAGGAACCTAAAAAAAGGTCACACTTAATTAAATTATGTTTACAAGATGACAGATTGAATATTGGAAAGTGCCGGCGTTTGGGGATCAGTTAATCATAATAATGTATCTTTCACCAACCTGCTGAATAAATGACTCTAAGTGCAAGTGCGTTTTATATATAATCATACAAGTTGTCCCGGCGTACTTCGTACCGCTTTATAATGAAAAAATGTTTTGGTGATATATCGACAGCAACGCCACCTATCGGGTCCAATTGTGAATCTAAACCATTCCCAGATCCCCTTGAACACACACAAAAAATTTCATCCAAATCGGTCCAGTCGTTAAAAATGTTTTGGTGATATATCGACAGCAACGCCACCTACCGGGTCCAATTGTGAATCTAAATAATTCTCGGATCCACCTGAAGACACACAAAAAATTTCAACCAAATCGGTCAAGCCGTTTAGGAGGAGTTCAGTGACATACACACTCACACTCGAATTATATATATTAAGATTTTTACTCAAAAAATTGTAACCTTAGCCAGTAATTTGAGAGTGCTGTGGGGTCAGTATTCTGTAATCTCTTTGTAAAATGCTTTCATTACCTATTAAAATAAAGCTCAGCAAAGCAGGAAACAATATTTCGACAGCAATCGGTCATTGACCGTTTGGCTTAATAATTTACGGCCATTTGCTCGGCCACTTCGGTCGGTCAGATGTCGGGAGTGATTACGGAAAGGAACGAAAATGGACACCGCTTAAGGGTACTTTTCTTTAGATTTTAACTATAAATTCCTTTCATCATACATTTATGCTTCTTTTTGCAATTCGCAACCCATAACTGTCCCACTGCTGGGCTCGAGACATCTCTCACAATATGGGTACATGTCACAGACGCGGGCTAAGTGTTGACGACTTCGCATACCTTTGAAAACATTATGGGGAACTCTTAGGTGCGCAGGTTTCCTCAAGATGGTTTCATAAATAGCAACTATACTACCGGGTTGTCAATATTTTGTACTTAGATACTTTGTACTTAGTGTCTGGAAGATATTTGAGGAAAATTATTGGTATGGAGGTTTATTAACACAATGGATCTCATAACAATGTTTTTTTTTTTATAATACATAGGTACTAAATAGATTTGTAAATGTAAAAATGTTAGGATTATGTTTCACGAAGCGAAGTCGCTTGACTAGTAAAGTTAATGAATAAAATAAAAGGTAGGTATATAATATTATGTAGGTAGATCCCATTATTCGAATAATTTACAACTACATGCACAAGTAGGTACTCGAGTTGAATATTAGTAATAAACTTATAATTGTATAATTATACAACCGAATGATGACTATCAATTAGTAATTATTAATGGCATTTTGACTAGCTTGCGACTGTCGTTAGTCGTCAGTTTTGAATGAATTATGAATGAAATTGTTCGCCCTTACGGCGCCGAATAATTGTAGGTAATGTGGAGTCGACTGAAAAAGTAATAGTTATATAAAGTTAGTTGAGTACTGACTGACTATCATGGATGGATTCGAAAGGATGAACGACCCGTATGGCACTGGTTACTATGCCGGCGTGCCATTCCAAGGGTCCCTGGGGTCGATTCCCAGCGAGATGGAAATTTGAATGATTAGTTTAAATACACTAAGGTCACTAATACGTAAAAATGAATACATGAACTGAACTGGTTCCAATATTGCTTTCTTTGAGTCTTCAAGACAATAAATATTTAATAGGAAAGCACATATTTTCCAGTTAAAATCATGATTTTAATTGAAATTGCATACAATGTTTTTCTCAATACCAAACATTTTGAGCAAATAAAGAAGGGAATCCACTAACTAATAGCGCAAACAGGCAGAGACGTACAAAATCGAATGGCGGATAGAATTCAAAGCAGAATTGCTTCAACTGAAACTAGGTTGAACGGGACTTAATAAAATCGAGCGAGACTAGCTTAAATCCGCTGGTAATACACTAGATCGTACCTGCCGTTTAAAATAGATTGCTAACGCTTATTTTTCGGAAGCTTACAATATTGTATATCCGACGACATTGACATAGTCAATGATATCCGACAATCTTTTCTTGTTTGATTAAAATACGTCATCATGTTTATGTAAATAATTCGACAAAAAGAGTCACGAGATGATGGTAACTGGTCACCTACGCCTATGGAAATCAGTAACACCAAAGACATACAATAGAATGGAAAAGAGAATGAGATATTCTATATCTTATCTATAAGTAATAGAGAAGAGAGGAAGGTACTGGCTCAAATCCCATTCTCAACCAGTGACTCAACGTGTGACATCACCGAATAGAACAAAGCCTTCCGTTTCATTTTATTAGGTGATGGTTTTTAGTTCATTGTGATCATTCACAATGTATGAATAAATATGTTCATACATATTTATTCATGCATTTATTGCATAACTACAAAACAGGTTAAATATTATTTACTTGTCTCTTGACACTTTTATTCTGAATTTTTCCCGTATCACATAAGAACAGATTTAGCTCCCGAGATACAAAGTATCTTCGACATTACATAGTATTCTTGGATCGCGGTATCAGATTTTTACAGAGATTGGATATAAGTAGATCATTTCTGACAATAAAACAGTTTTTTATGGAATTAAGATAGCAAACGAGCATACAGAACCACCCTTCCGCTGCCGCCCATGCCAACGCAAGACTCAAATAGGGACTGTGATGTTAAGTCCGGTTAGGAGCCAGTGTTAGAAAATTAGTTGGTTAGTTTGTTAGTAAGTATATAAGGACTGACACAGGGACTATTAGTAATAGTCAGTCCTGTTAGTTGTTGTTAGTAATAGTTCAGTTAGTAACTACAAACTGGACTATGTATTGTCTGACAACTGTTAGTAAGAATAAAACCTTTGCTGCACATTTCCTCTACCAACTAACCGATTAAGTAACTGAACCTGTTGAAGTGAAAACTTCTTTATTATCGTTGTGATTTGGAATTCGATGAAACGGAAATGACGCGCAAATGAAACGAAAAAGACAGATACATTTTAATGTGGGAGTAAATGAGATAGGAATATTAGCAAGAGTTAGAACTAAAGTTCGCTGCAGCGCTAAAACAATAATTATAACATCTAACCCAACTAATAAAACATGCATAGTACAGTACTAGTATGGATTATCTTTGCGCGCCCATAAAACACTGTAGGTAGGTGTAGGTCTGTACGCATAGTTTACAATTACCTTAACTAAGCACGCACGCCTACTTTATACCTCCTCGTACTCGTAACTAGGGTCTATAAAGTTGAGTAACAACGTAGCATATCGATACACTGACGATAGCGCGTCGTTAACTTAATCCAAATATAGAAGCCGACGGTATCACGTGAGGTTGGAACACGAAAGTTCCATTTAACACCTCGGACGGTGTTAACGACATTAGTAGTGTACAGTCACGGCATTTTGAATGGAATTGGGGTGGCAAACGTCCACTTTGTTCCAAGTGGAATAGTGTAACTGAATGAATGTTAGTGCTAATACTGGTGCTGGTATAATCGAGAAGACGTCTGATACAAAGTGACTATTATCACGCTCTACTGCTGCCCAGGGAAATCCATAACACCAAATGCAACCACCTAACCATACTAGACCTCCTTTGAGTTTTATTTTAGGTCGGTCAAAGTTGTCATGGGCGGCAGCGGAATGTTGGTGCTGTATGCTCGTTTGCTACCTTAATACCATAAAAAAGCATTGCCGTTACCGGCTCTAAAGACTGAGAACCTACCTTCAATGTAAAATGTTTTTCATTTCGGTTATAAGAGGCACAGGGGTTGTAGATATATTGGTTGTTTATGTATATTCGTTTGAGGAATGTTTTGTCAGAATAAGATAGTGCTACACCAAGTGGTCTGTGGCTAAACCAAACGCAAACGGATTTTGGTATTGACGCCGCACGCCATCTATATGTTTATTTTTGAACTACAAGAAACGATTACAAGTTTTTACTACACATTTATTTATTAAAATCTAGACAACGCGAAACGTTAACATTCGTTCATATTTCCTTAAAACCAAAGCATCTTTAGAACCCTACGTAGTCTGTATTCTCACTGGGCACATTAACCTTCGAACCCATTCGCCGCACAGTCATATGCCAACCGCGTTCAACCCATATCACGCGAAAATGTTTTGCATGAAATCTATCAAATATACCGTAGAAACAGGGAAGGTTCATTTAACACCTATGACGTTGCGGTCACATAAAGCGGTCACGACACCGCCTCGTTAGGTAAATCTCCTGTGACCAAATTAGTGATAGGAGTGACCGCTTAATTGAAAGGGACTTCTGCGTACAAGGGTCAGATTAGACCCATAAGAGTAATGTGAATAATTTTGGTACCGCCTTTAGATAGTTTGGCTCTAACGTGTTATTCTAGTTTATTAATTACTTCCTGAAATAGAGAGGGTTAGGGAATAATAAAGATAAAAAAATAATAAATGAGGAATTAATTAGTTTGCAGAATGTTTGCCAATAATCTCAATTTTACTTTTTTACATCGTCTTATACTACTCGTGTAACTACTTACTTAACCGAGTTGGTAAATCCGATTTTCTCTTAATAAAGTAGTTAGGATTGTATTAAATCTTCTTCTATCTTCTTTTATAAATATAAAAATGAATTCCTCTTCGTGAATAAGTCTAAAAAAAATTTCGCTAGCGCTAATTCATAGGTTTCCTGAAGTTATTTTCCTAAAAATAATTCCTACCGGAAAATTCTTCAATCCGTACCTACCGTTCATTTAATCACATAAATTTTGAGAACCGTTACTACAAGCCGAATAAATTACTAGTGAATGAAATGTTAAGCACTTTTGTATCAACTGAGCTTACATATTATCGCTACAAAATATTCATAACGAACCATTTGTACCGTAAGTGATGATTGGCGTGTCGTGGCTCGATTTCAATATTAAATGACCCACTTTTCAAGCAGATTCATTTCGTAAATGGACTGTTAGTAGCGATTTACATGTATATTATTATGAAGTACATCGGGAGCGGCCATCATTTCGCCCGTGTGTAAATATACAATTTACGAGGAAATTCTTTATCAGAAATCACAGCATAAGCTGTGATTGTGAAAAATTAACATTATTTAAAAAAAAGTTTTAATAGCATACCTTGCAAACTTGTAAATGGTGAATAGATACAAACTTTTTAAATTGTTTATAGATAATATATGTATATCACTGTATGTTTCTCAAATAAATCAAAATAAAATAAAATAAATTTCCTCTAAACTAAATGTTCTATTAAACAGAAAATTTTGGAATCCATTACATATTGGCGCTTCTCTTGTTTTTACGTTAACTTTTCATTACGAAATTATTGCTTCAAGTACTTTAATGTATCTTAACAAAAATTACGACTGGAGGATCACTCAAAGAAATGAAAATCATTTTATTGCGGCGGTGGCTTCCGTTCAGATACAATTTGGCTAATGTAATTGCTGCGAGGTGATTCCATTTCACGAGACCACTGAAAGGAAATGCCTGTGTATACTGCTCTTTAAACTCGATAAAAATGTCAATTATACGACGAGGACCTTCATAAGGTGAATGAGTTTCTGTTGGTGGCAAAGTTTCATATTGGCTTTTACTAATTGAGTACACAAAAGTAAGTTAAGTATGTTTATTAATGTTATATTTTGTAGTCTTAATCATTTTCGATGACCTCGAAGTCTAGTCGGTAATGACCCTGTCTGCTAAGGGGTCCCAGGTTCGTTTCCTAGCCAACAAACGTACAGACATCTACAAGAATGCCTACCAAGAATGATCTTGTCTACTCACGAAACCCTCATAATATACAGGTACGTACAACGGATTTTCGTCTATATTTTGAAAGCTTATTTTCCAAACAAAATCGTCACAGGGGTTGAGAATTTCACCCTGACGTTGCCCTTTTCGCCCTTCGTATGAGTAATAAGGCGTAGCGAGAGTGAACTACACCGCCACCTTCTGAGTTCTCTCCTCTTCACATGTTTTGAATTCTCAAGAATGCGCAAATTTTTAGAACATAAAATTTGTAAATTTCTTTAGAACATAAAATTTGTAAATTTGTCTAAATTTGTCATTGAGATATTGTGGGCTACAGTCAAACTTTAGGTAACTTTGAATTTCAGTGTTACTTTGAAACTCGCCTGTATGTTTCTTATTTCTGTTTAAGTTTTATTTAACCTTAACGTCTTATTTTATTTAAGTTTTCAAACGTTAAGAAGTGAAGCTCATGCTTAAAAAAATGTGCGTAAAGTTACACGGGTTGACGCTGTCCAAGGTTCGCCGAATTTATCAACGTAAATTAATGATAGTTATTACGATAAGTAAAGGAATAATATTTTTGTAGGTAGGTATTCGATCTCGATGTTTATCTAGAGACGACGTAGTTCCAAATCCACCTTATTTATCGAAAGTCTAGCCAATGACTTTTTCTGTCCTACATCTTTGCGCTTACAAAGTTATATCGTAAACATATTAAATACATGTGTAAACTATTCAACGTAAAAATATATTTTAACTAATTTTAACAACCTATTACCACAAAAAGACAGTGGTAATTACGAAAACGCAAAATAGTCGTTATAATACATAGGCGTTTAAAAGAATGTTCAGCTTTTTCCCAAACTATTGGCGTAATAAAGACCGCGCATGGCGTCACTTTGGAAAATTGCCATAATAAAATATGTCCCCGACGAGACTTCAGAGGCTAACGCAAAGGCTTTAAGATAAAAATCAGGAGAGTAATATCCAGTGTTGTAACGCTACGTCAGGATACAAGTAACAAATGACCCTTGTCCTCGGCTCATAAAAATTATGACCAAGAACGTCCAATTATGTCGTATAAACTTCCTCGCTGGAGAGTTTGTAATGTTATTATGGTGTAAGATGAATGTTATCTTGAAAATATAGACGTGCGGACGGACAGACGGTTATAGCGGCATTATGCGGGTTCTGTTTTTGTTATTTGGCCTAGAAAAGTTGTTTATATGAACTATTATAATATGTCCTTCTAGGGTACAAACACTCCATACTTAATTTAATCTATAGCGGTTCAGTGGATTAAGCAAGAAAACGCAGCAGACAGACATACAAAGTTACTTAAGCATTTGTAATGTTACTTAATATCTCTGTTCTGAAGTCAAATTATATTCAGCCGTCAGATTCTAAAGTTAAGCTGAATGAATAATAACATAAGTATAACATGAATGAATAATAACATAAGTATAACATTAACTTTGTAAATGAACATGCGGAGACCTGGTAAACATTTAGTTGTATTAGCGCTATAAATCTTTGCGAGACGACTTTCTTGGCGCACCTACAAAACGGGGATTTAGTTATTCACACAGACAACTTATATGTATAAATCGCTGAGACTTCAGCAATTATACTTTCGAAGAAATGTTAAATCTGTCTTATAAAGCAACCGTTTCCTTTACCGCTTTACTTTTGGAAACAGTATTTAACAAAATAATAATAATAATAAGCCCTCCCACACTTGCATCACGCTCTAAGGTTATGTGTCACCAACACAAACCTTAGGAGCAGTCGATCTGCAAAATTCAAACTTAACTTTTATTACATTACGAATTTTTTCTCATTATAATTCAATGATACCAACATATAAAACCAGCGATAGTTTACTATGTTAAACACAGTTACTGTTTAGAAACATTTGTCTGTATTGCGTAGTGTTTGTTAGCGTATACAAAACAATATACATAGGTACAGCGAATATACATCGGTTTTATGCATTTGTGCTGTGTATTGAAAATCTATATTCCCTTAACTACGCAAGCTTGGGGCGTTTTATCTCTCCCGGTACATGAACCGTTGCTACACATCGTTGTTTCAAGATTGTTCAACGATCGATTCAACTGTTTGTTGGAATAAAATTGAGAGAAATCATTGTTGTTTCTAAAATTTTTGTTGTTGTTATTGGGAATTAGAACGGGTTTTATATACCTGATGAACCTGAAGATAAAAGGTCACTGTCTCTATTTGGGGTTCGCAACATTAAATTAAACATTGCACTATAGAGAAGGTGCGCCAATTATTAAAATTAATTTAACATTTGTTTTTAAGTAACTACATACATTATTTGCATACTTGAGAAATCTCCATACTTCTTCTAAAATAACTCGAGTTCTACTGTAACAATTATTATTAAGTGAGTCAACATTTAACTGTTGCAAATTATTATGTTACGTGCCGCGAAATGTTCATAACAATAGCACTAAATGAGCCTAATAATGGTGTCACAAACGTATTGGCGGTGAGTGACATGAAAATGTCTCATGCATGGCAATCTCAGCCTTGTTTACCATAACTTTGCTTTGCCGACAAACAAAAGGACGATTAATGTTTGTACAATACAATTTCCCAACAGAATATGTATTACGTAAACGAGTAAAATTTGTAACATGTTTGTAACATTTGAACATTTTGATATAAAATTAGTAATTAACATTGCACTATACATCATATATGTATGTATGTATGTTGAGCAATTTGCAATAACTACTCGTAGAAAGGTGCAACAAAGAAACGTAGGTACTCATTTTATTTCAAGATTAAATAAGATAAAATGTTTCATTTATTGTTTGTATAATTTTAATGAAAATCAAATCAAATTAATTATTTGAAAATAATTCATTAGCAAGACTTCTTCACCACTTACCATCAGGTGGAATTGTAGTTAAAAAAAAGGAATTTGTAATTTATTTGCGCACATGTTTTTTGAAAAGGTAGGATTTGTACCCAGCCCCCACGGTTCGGGAGTCCAACATTCAACCATTCGGCCATCACTGCTTCTTGTTAATAATAGTTAGTAGATAATTGTATTGATTATAATCTTCCCGTGATGCCCTACCACAAGGCGGTTATGTCGCCTCTGGCGTATAGTGGCATGGAGTTGACTAAGACCAAAATACGGCGAAATATGATGTGAATGTGATCCTATTCTACTTCCTATATAAATCTGCTAAAGTACAATTTTGTCCTAAGATTGCTTCTTTGCCACTATAATTTATCTTTTTAAGCTCACAATGGGTTACGTCAAAGATAAAGCAACATATCTGAACCATTTGTAGTCCACCTGCGTGTATTTATCTCTGTCTCTGATAACAGTTGGTTCGCTAAACCCTATGACAAGTTGTGAGCCGTACGAGTGTGCACGGTATCTAAAAGGGTTGACATAAGCATTACATTTACATATTATATATTTTATGTAATACTATTGTAGATTCCAAAGGTTTTGGATTCCAAATATTAGACAATTGTTAAAATACTATGTTTAGGTTTATTCATGTAAACGCCAGTAATGTAACGTAAAATTCTAATTCTATACATTTTTCACACATATTTAACATTAAATCTTTACATAATTATAATGAAATTGTAAATGAGCAATGGATAAGTACATGAAATAACTATTATTTGGAGTAGGTACTTATTAACGCAATAGTTCCTATAAAATGATTCTTTGAAGATCTGTTTTCAGACGTAAGACCCTTACTAAGTTTCTGCTTGCTTCCTAACATAAACGGTTAGATCTGACCAGAAAATATTTGAGTGACTTAATTATAAAATTAAGTATAAAATTAAGTCACTCAATTTTTGCGATAATATATATCTCGGATTGGCCGAGTTATTAACACCATCGTCAGACATTATGTGGGCGTATAGCTAGGGTAATCGAGCAAAAGAAATAGCGTATGCACAAGAATTACGTTTTATTACTTTTTTTAACAATTTTACTTTACACGGTCATAGTCACACCGGGTAAACGAAACGAATAACAGTCCCCAGAGGAGGAACCGATCTCTAAGACGGTCAAATGGTAAGTGTCCTCTCCAACCAGCGCCCCTCCACCACCTAGGCTCTGCTGTAGCACGAAGTTAGCCAAATATCGACGTCATCGCGACGGTGCTGCCATCTATCGGAACTCGTGCTGCGTTTCGTTTAGCATCCATACTAATGACCGTCTCCGACACGGCCATCCCTGACCTGTCACACGTCCCTGTGTGACTCCTTTAGTACTACCATCACAATTGCTCTTTCCGCAATTTTCTTATCAATAACTTCAAACCAAAACAAAACTAAATCTTAAACATGGGAAAAATGGCTACTTTTATTGCGAGTGGTTTTAATTAACTTTGTATTGCATTGTTTTTTTTTTTTTTAGCCCTAACTACCGTAAACTACCACTGCTTCCAAGTGTCGCTATGGAGAAGAAGCAGCGGAACAAACTCCATAACATTACAACACATGTTTGAACAAAATTACCAATTAATTATTTGCGCGATTGTAAGCTTTTAATCGGTACGTCGTACAGATTAACACCGTATAAATCTACGCGATTCGGCTTCTCCACGTGATCCATCTTCATAAACGCTCTACCAGCGGCAACACGTACTTGGCATTGGAGATTACCTGTAACATCAAAACACAAACGCGAGTATCTCTCCAAGCTCGGCCCTTCCTGACCAATAAAAGTTTCAAAATTATTAAAAGATGGAGATATCATGAGATGGAGCTCATATGACCAACCAGTACAAAACTTTGAGCCATTATCTAACCAGTATTTATACCACTCTAAGTTCCAATTCCAACCAGTATTTAAACAATTTGTCACAGTTCACTCTTGAACAAAAATGGCTGAAGGTCATTCAACTCGAATTAAAACAAACTTAGTCAACATCACCACTCTGCTTAGTACTTACAAAACATAGCCTCTCTCAAGCTATAACACCAGTGTGTCTAACACAAGGGACCATTCCCCAGTCACTAAACATCGTGTTGACTATCTCTAGGCCCACCTGGCCTTAATTTTCTCGTTACTCAACAATAACAACTTGACCTTCAGGCACTTTCATCATCAACATCACGGCTAACAAAAGCCTTCATCAAACCAAACCAGGTTATGAACAATAATAAAGTTACAGGAACATACTGGTTAAACAATATCCCTCATATCCAATAAGCTTGTGGAGTTTCTCATGTAATAATCTCATAGCTTTTAATTTACACCGACTCAAAACTAAAAAGCTTGTACTCAAATTAAATTAACTGGTAAGATAGGTGACCATCTATCTTTACGAAAACTATTAGAAGAATAGTGAAAGTCACAGCAATTTAGTTATTAACAGCCAACACTACTTATCTGACAATTACAATGACAGATTCTGTTTATCATCCATCAATTTTAATAATTTGATTTTAAATTAACTAAAGTCCTACATCAAATATCGACACTAAACATTTTG
Organism: Ochlodes sylvanus; assembly: GCA_905404295.2. Classification (NCBI taxonomy): domain Eukaryota; kingdom Metazoa; phylum Arthropoda; class Insecta; order Lepidoptera; family Hesperiidae; genus Ochlodes; species Ochlodes sylvanus. Next base: position 6,976,650 of record FR990137.1, read on the forward strand.
ATTAAATTTAATGATTTGATCAATTAAAAATGCTTAAGCAACCAAGTACCAATGTTAACCAATAACTTGCAACCATCATTAAAGTAATCATCATTACCACATTACAAAATCCAAAGCAAGAATCTTATTCGTGGCCTGTGGCTTTTCATTAAGCCCCAACTACAAACCTCATGTTTGTATTATTGCATTCCCCTGAATGCCGAGTCCCTCGGACTCTATGGTCTCTACAAGACCCGACCTCCGCCAGAGCCACCCGCGCACCGCGCATCCACGGACTACTTAAAGCAGATACCGACTTCTAACGGACTACGGCTACGAAATGACTACTGGTACGGTCTGACCAGCCGAACTAAGATTCATCGCTATTAATCAATTCAAAATCTTCTACTTCCAATGGTACTTGGCCCTCAGGCATCCTCCTAAGCCTATCTCTCAATGTGTAACACGATCTCCGTCAGATTTCTCAACAAATAACGCAGCACTCGCAAAAGGTGAACTACTAGGTCTAATAATGTTAGCATCTAACAATTCCTTTACTCACTCACGCCTTACTTTTCGTTCCTATGACGTGCAGCAGTAAGTCAGTCTTTGTACAGTTTTATTTTGATCCATTAAACGAATTTGTAGTTTAGAAGCTTTGACGCAGGTAGTCGAAAAACCAATAGCAAATATTCCTCATAAAATTCTTTACTTTACTTAACACTCATCAAGTTACTACCTAGGCAGTGATAGTAGCGGTGTGGTTGAACATTGGACTGCCGAACCGGAGGTTCCAGGTTCAAACCCCGCACGCACCACTAATTTTCAAAAATTATGTGCGTATTAAAATTTAATTATCACTTGCTTCGGTGAAGGAAAACATCGTGAGGAAACCTGCACACCCGAGAGTTCTCCATAATGTTCTCAAAGGTGTGTGAAGTCCACCAATCCGCACTTGGCCAGCGTGGTGGACTATGGCCTATACCCCTCACATTGTGAGAGGAGACCCGTGCCCAACAGTGGGACAGTTATGGGTTGTGATGATGATGATGATGAAGTTACTACCTAAAGTTGTAAAACAACCCGCAACGGTCATTACTAAATAGCCATAGTATGTGAATGCAAACAGGTAGTTGTCAAATGTACCACCGCTTGATATAAAGCTCATTTCAATATTCTTCAATAAAGCGATAAGAAAAAAAATGATACGAATCACCCGTCACACCGCACCACACTCGCAACCGTAAGCCATGACATCAGAGGCGCGAGCAATGGCGTCCCGGCTTTCCTCGCCAGCATCAGCACCAGCATGTGACAGACGATGCGGTTCCACGACACACGGCCAATAACCGCTCCCCATGCAGTCATCGCAGGTTCCGTGTCTTTAGATGTAGAACAATGTAATTGTTCCAATGACCTGTACTTCTTCAAAAGCTAACGTCTTACTTGAAAATCCTCATGGCTTACCACAACCTGATACAACATATCGCCAGCAAGTAAAGAGATGTTTGTAGATCATATTATCACAGTAACCTGAAAAGCTGAAATAGGTTCTTGATCCCAACTTCTGATCTCGGATTGGCCGAGTTATTAACACCATCGTCAGACATTATGTGGGCGTATAGCTAGGGTAATCGAGCAAAAGAAATAGCGTATGCACAAGAATTACGTTTTATTACTTTTTTTAACAATTTTACTTTACACGGTCATAGTCACACCGGGTAAACGAAACGAATAACAGTCCCCAGAGGAGGAACCGATCTCTAAGACGGTCAAATGGTAAGTGTCCTCTCCAACCAGCGCCCCTCCACCACCTAGGCTCTGCTGTAGCACGAAGTTAGCCAAATATCGACGTCATCGCGACGGTGCTGCCATCTATCGGAACTCGTGCTGCGTTTCGTTTAGCATCCATACTAATGACCGTCTCCGACATATAAATATGCCATGAAGAATTTGACATCTCGAAACACGAGACATAACTTAAATTGTTGTAACAGAAAGGCGATTCGATTTTTTATATCGGATTAAAAGGTTTTTGTAATTATAAGTTTTTAAGTATTCTAAGTCTATTTAAAGCATCTCAAAAATGTTATGTCTGAATATAGTAAGGTTATTTTATATTAAAATAAATAAGATTTTTTATGCTTAACGAAAAAGTACGTTGTTGACAGTACCTTCGATCATTGAGTCGTTTCGTTTTTATTTATAAATCTAATTAGAGACTCCCATTCACTAGGATTTGTAAAGGAACCTGATCAGTGTATTCAAAAAATGTACGTACTTTTAAAACGGAGTCCTCTCAAACCTATTTTCCCTAAAATACGCGATGTTATTTGTAAGGACTGGATTATTTAATTATTTTTTTATGAGAAAAGTAGCAAACTCGCCCTTACTTTGCTTCCGTCTTAGTCACCAGACATAGTACTGAATTCCTTACGTTCTTATTTAATATATTCCTTAAAAATATGAGATCCAGCATCCAAAACAATTTAACAAGTTTAGTTTAGACGGAGCTTAACTTGACGTACCTTTCTATGTTATTTTTGAACCGATGGAAATAAAACAAACGTTAATTGTTACCTTAATCTTAATCAGTGGAAAAGTTACTGAGATTAGAAGGAATAAATACATAGACAAATAGTCACAAATTCTAACAAAAACCGGTCATGTGCGAGTGAGACTCGCACGCGTAAGGTGAGAGGAGAGAGAGAGAGAGAGAAAGAGAGAGAGGTAAGAGTGAGAAACGATAAACTAGAAAACCCCCATTTTTAAGATTACTTTTATAGGGTTACTTAGCTCAATTCTTGAGGATCTTGTCCGATAGTAATTTTAACCACTGTTTATCACGGCCGTTTTTGCCATCCTGGCTTTCAACTTACCGTGAGTTGCTTCCAGTGGTTTACCTAGAATGCAGCCAGGCCCATAGACCAGCTAGGTATGTCATGACATCAGTCATGGGTCAGGTTTAAGTTTCATATACATAGATTCAGAATATTTCATTTAATAAATAAATAAAATAATATTGTATGATGTTTCATGATACTTGAAAATTACATTATTGTGCATTTAAATAATGATTAATCATTATTCTGATGAGGCCGTCATTATGCTAAAGCAAATTATATCATTGTGTAACTATTCCAATTTATAATCATTTCATCATGTAGTTAGTTTTTTGTAACCATTTCATGTCTCTACATATACTCTACATATCTCTCTACATATTTTAACTCTACTCTACATATTTTAACTGTAGCACCCTGTCTATTGTGATATTTAGCGTGTTTATAATAGTCAACAATGAACTCTTATCTTATCTTTTATAATTTTATTTACCTAATAAACACAAATGTACAAATGTAAATGTAGCTCGCCATTTGTACCGTAATTTTGTATTATGGTCAATAAAGTTTAAATAAATAAATAAAATGTATAGTAATAGCATTAGTTTAGTAATTTCAGATTAAATGTAAATGAATAGTTTATTTAACATGCTCATTACCCGGTGACATGCGTCGATCTTAAAAAATCGAGTGATGAAAACAACTGCGGGCGCAGTCGGTATTATTTATTTATTTATTTAAACTCTTTATAGATTGCACACCATTACATAGATAGACATAGGGTAGACATTTTGAATGAAATGCACAACACAATCCTTATCGCTTACGAGCGATTTCTTCCAGACAGTCAGACAGGTATTTGGATGGGTCACAGCTAGTGTTGAAAAATCTTGAGTGTTTCCGTGCTTCTTAGGGCACGTAAACCTGTTGTCTGCTGCTGCTACCTGTGTCGGTTGTTATCATAGCAGTCGTTAAGCCAAGACGGAGGAATGCGGGTGGCATATAAACATCCGACACTTAGCTTGGCCACTTACCCCTCTATCATTCCGCAATGAAGCAACTTACGAGTAGTAGAGTATGCTCTAGGGCTCCTTACTAACAAGGAGAGATCTTTGCCCTATAGTGGGTTATCAATGGGTCGATGCCACTTCTATTAAATTGATATTTCTTGTATGTAACGGTACCTACGAGTAACCAAATAATGTACCTAATCATTGCATATTGATCTTTATTACTTTCCAATATAGTGATATTATTTTTACATGGTCGATAAATATAGTGAAAGGTCGTAAAGCTGAACGATAAAGTCGCTCACAGACTGATTATCAAAGTTCACCAACTCAATAGAGGACTTACCTGAATATTGGCAAACTGCACGCAAAATGTGTTGATAAGGATTTATGGCTCAATAACACTAAAATATCTTCCCAGAAATAGGAATTTTCGCTTTTTTCCTAAATTCCAGAAAACATGATCGGTAGTTGGATGGGGGAAGTTAGTGATAAATTTCTTGAGCTCTTACGTGGCTCAGAGGGCACCGTAAGATGATGCTAACGTCAAACTCTTCTCAACGTCTTGTATTAAAAGTTCTTATTTGATGTTTTTTATTCATCATTCAGACAACTGTGACCGATTTAGAACAAGACTCATATGGGGACTGGGAACTGGGATAGTTAGTAAGGTTAGGTGACGGTGTTAGAGCATTAGTTGGTTAGTTTGTAAGTATGAGGACTGGGACAGGGACTGTTAGATGGTAGACCGAGTGGTTGAACGTTGGACTTCCGAACCGGGGGCCCGGGTTCAAACCCCGCACTCACCTCTGATTTTCATACGTGCGGATCAGAATTTAATTATCACTTGCTTTAGTGAAGGAAAACATCGTGAGGAAACCTGCACACTTGAGAGTTCTCCATAACGTTCTCAAAGGTGTGTGAAGTCCGCCAATCCGCACTTGGCCAGCCTGGTGGACTATGGCCTGTACCCCTCACATCGTAAGAGGAGACCCGAGCCCCGCAGTGGGACAGTTATGGGTTGCGCTGATGATGACGATGATGACCACCAGTATAAAGTCCCTTCGAGATTAAACTGGATGGTACAGAGTCCAGACGGGCGCTGTAACTTCATCTCTTGTTCAGCAGGGTGCGCCACGAGCGGGGAGGTCGGATTGGACCCAAAGACTGATGAAGCCCCTTTACACTCCAGAAAGTCGGAAAGTCTGGGAGTCGGCAAAATCACTCTTATAACGTTGAAATTACCTCAATAGAACGTACTTATTGGATAAAAACTATCCTACGTCCAAGGTCTCAAACTATCTCCACACCGACTTTCATCTAAATCGGCTCACATATAGAGTTACTTACTCATTTATAATATTAGTATGGATTAAGCTTAAGAACCGACTTCTGTTTGGGATTGGTTGAGAGGTCGTAATATTCAACTAGTCCATTCAATTGGTCGTTTATAACCGTCCGTCGCCGCGTCGCGGGGGCCGATGACTGCTTTTAATGAAATTTTTATAGCATCAAATTGCATTTGAATTGGCTACGTTTGCACCAAATCTGATATATTAGGTCAAACTAAATTTGAATTCAGAAGGATTTTGTACACAAAGGGATATTTATGACAGAGTAGTATCTAATGCAAACAAAAACTGATTTGCTTTGAATAATAAGATAAACAAATGATAATTCAACGAAATCTAATCTAGCTAACAGATGTCCTCAAGAAAGCCGTAACGAATTGCTAATATTAATTTAGTCTGACTAGACATAATTGTGGTCTCCGCGTCTCCAGAGCGACCTGTCTGCGGTGAGCTCGAGTCAATTTGTCTAGTGAGCTATTGAAATTGACTGTGGGTAGATACTTCATATGTGTATCTTACACCAAAATATCGTAGTGTGTCGTCATGTAGATGGATAAGATGACTATACATATTATATTTCTAAGAAATTTTCTATAACTAGGAAGGAAGAAAATTTCTAACTAACTTAGGAGAAATAAAAGACCTCACAAAATGATAGATTTTGATTTGATTTAACCAAAAATGCTTGTTGTTTTTTATACTACATTTCACTAAAAGTTATTACTTTTTAATCATACCAAATAAAAAAGTAAGACATGACATTAATTTCTATTGGTCAATTAATATCAATGGTCTGTAGGTACACTACAGCTCATTGAATTATATTTCATTTTTTATTATAATATTTTGATATGTTTCTATTCTCGTATAGATCTTGCGATGACCATAGTCGTCCTTTCCATGCGATACGTATATTTTTCTAGGGATCGAACGGATATTGTCACGAGAGGCAGACGGCCGTACGGCCCTCAAACAGTTGTAACAACATTTCTCTTTCGGTAAGACGGTAAACATAACAGAGGAGAATCCACAAAAACTTTCTTTTGGCATTCTGTATTTTTGTCTGCCAGTAGAACGGATATTGTCCCGAACGTATCGGATACATAAACATTCTGTATAGTTTATATTGAACGCAAAACGAATAAAGAGCTGTGTTATTAAACTAGATTGTAAAATCTTTGCTTCATACGTTTTTTTATCATGCACATTTCAAATGGTAGTAAAGTTGAGCTTAACGATGGTGCAGGGTGCTTATTGTATGAAAATAAATGTATATAACTTCATAATAACAGCGCAACCTGGTGTCAATTGAGACAAACTATACCTGTTTGGACTACTTTCAATGATTGTCCCCACTTGTATTCCTTAAAAGTATCTGAAAATTAAATCTAGACAAATCCGATTTGCTTGACCAAAAATCCAGTTTCCGGTTTTAATCAAAATCGTTATAATAATTTTCGGGAAACGATTAATAATAGGTGCACAATAAAGATATACTAGAATTGCTCAGTAAATAGTATTTAATTGAATATACACAAAGGTATAGGTAACTAGGGCACCTAGTTTCTGTTTCTAGTTATTTTGTTTTGTGGATGAGTTGGGATAACATAAACCAGACATCGCAAACAATCAATCACTCAATCAGGGGACGCGATCGGAAAATGAGGGGTGACCGCAGGTGGCTGTATTTCTTGAACGCTTCTATGCTTCGGAAGGCATGTCATGCGTTGTTAGGTTATTATAATTAATTCGATCATTAAGCTATGACAGGCCTTCGGAGTTCAGACGGCATAAGGACCTAGTGCCAAGACCGCTGTAGAGTGTAGGATGTCACGACTTTGGTGGACGTATAGGTGCAATTAAACGCAAAAAAAACTTGATAAACTGCGTATATGTATCACACAATGAATTTTATTACAAATTTTTAATAGATGTTAGCGGTCGAACTGTCAGATCGCGAGTGAGTGAACACAAACTAGTACGCCTGGGGCAAGTACCTAAAAGAAAACATTTGACTCCGTTGTGGAACGTTGCTATTCAATTCGCCCAGGCATTCAAGAAAAGGCTATGAGCCTGGACATAGGACAGCTAGTTACAAGCCTGGTAAAAGTTTTTTTTTTACTTTTTATAAGGTAGTGCTTGACAACAATCCCACCTGATGGAAAGTAGCGTTGAAGTCATTAATGTTGAGCGCACTAACATAGATAACCTGTTCACTCTCCTCTTGAAGTCTCCCACATCATACATAGGCGGAAGTACTGACTCAGGTAAACTATTCCAATCCTTCGCGGCACGCATAAAGAATGACGAGGGAAACCGCGGTGTTCGGACCGGCGCGGCGGCGAGATGTTTACAATAAAATAAAATAAAATAAAATAAAATAAAATAAAATAAAATAAAATAAAATAAAATAGGTACTTTCGAGTTTGAAATATCACTGCAAAAATTTTTTTAGACCCCAAATCAAAAAGACTAATTATTCCATACCCCTGAACCTATGAGCCAAGCCAAAAAAAGTACTGGAACACACAGACACACACACATACATTCTTTCAGCTATCAGAATTATACGTTCATATGTTACACACACTCAGATCTTAGTTAGCAGTGCGTTGGTGACGTCCCTAGTACTTATACATGTAGATAATTAAATGCCTATTTAGATTATGATTGCGACGGACTAATACAACCATTATAACAAAATGTTATATCAAGGTAATCTCAGCAAAGCAGGCACTAAATAATAATGTCGTGTTATTTGATGCCTGTCTGTTGACTCATTACACGAATCCTAACCCCATATGCGTGTTGTCGTTTATTTCAAAGCGGCCAACAATATCGGTCTCGAGCGCTCAAATTAATTACATACATATGAATCCTGGCCACCAACGAACAGGATATTAATAACATTTCAACGTATTTTGTAATACTAGCATTGGTGGTGTATTCAGTGCGATTCAATAAATTCGTTATTGAAAATTGAAAACGGAACTTTATTGGCATTATGAATGCTAGGGAAATTACCTATTAAATAGTATGAATTCGACAATGCGTATTATGATATGCTGTAAATTGTGTGATTATCTCGATGTAAATTTCATTTATACTTTAGTAGTTTTTGCTTGCGGCTTTGCCCGCGTGGGAGTCGGAAAATTACAAAATACCGTATAAATGATCTCCAGGGAACTTATACGTAGGTACCTACTGAAAATCAAGTTCCTATCTTAAGTTTCAGTCCAGATCAAATTGCTTCAATTACAGTGATTGATTCCCCACAGTCATTAAGTCCAGGTCAATGATGGATTGCCCACGTAATTTTCCACTCCTTTTCACCACATTGAAGGACGATTTTCGGGATAAAAACGATACTATGATTATGATCATAGGATTATTCCTGTTCAAGTACTTCCTGAGATTAGCCCGTTCAACCAAACAAACTTCAGCTTTATAAAATTAGTATAAATATTAATGTGATTCTTTTCCCTTCGCCGAAAATAATTATAAAACAGCGATATGCAAAATACATTGGCACCTATTAATGGCCCACTACTGAGTACGAATCGCTCATCATACCTAAGGAGGCCTAGAAAATACTCCACCACGCGGCTCCAGTGTGGTTTGGAGGAACAAAATACATAATCTTAATTAATGTCTCCGTAAAATGCTTCACTTGCACCACAATATGCAACACTATGCCGGCTCTATGGCAGTGTCTACTTCTATACAGAAGAAAAAACAAAGTAACTTTAGTAAAGTAGTATCATTACTAAATGAGGCAAACTTCCGGCGACTGGGTGCTGTTTTATCCTACTTGAAACAAGTTTGTGGGAAGCCCGCTCTTAGACCCTATTAGGATGTGAGATTAAAACTTATACCGTTGACTAAATGCATTTCTTGCTAAAACTACCTTCTGTTTATAAAAGATCGTTGGAGAAATTAAACATATTAGAGGTATCTAAAGTAAAATGTTTAACTAATGTGTGCTTGTTGTTTTTTTTTTTAATTTTTCTTTATAATTTTATTAATTTGTAATCGGTCCTTGATAAGTATCGAGCTAATCCGAGGGTTTGAATGGGTTCAAATTCATGTTCAAAGTTTCCGTTACATACCAACATACTCACATACTAACAAACGTATGGAGCTAATAAAAGCGTATTAAAAGTCAGTCGAGTCACCTAATAATAAATGGTCTCCGTCGGTCGCCCAAAGACACACTAACACCAAAGTTGTCACCAATGCGTTGCTGGCAAGAAAGAAGAGAGGACAAAAAAGAAATAATTTACTGAAGCCAGTGTACTGAATACGAAATTTTCATATTCATCATCTTTGCAAACAATTTCATTGGACTTGTTTCAAAACCTAAAACATTTCCAAGAGAGATGTCGTACTTTGTTTTCGCAATACAAAACCTTTGAAAATTTAACCTTTAATAAGAACGAATTTATAAACCTTATTTTCAAATCAGAAGCAGAATACATACAGCGAAGTAATAAAAGTTTTATACAATTCAACCAGTTTAGTCGAAACAGGAGCGTTATAACGAATTCAATATACGAGTAGGTATTCCTTCTTTTATCGTAGTTCGAACTCGTCAAGAGCTGTACCTTTGTAAACATAATATAAAAGTTTTGCGATGGAATATAATCTAGTATAAAAGACTTTCGTCCTCTATTGATTCCAAATCTATTCTAAGAACCTTTTTATGAAACCTTTGAAAGAAACTTAGGTACACTAGAGTTCACGTTGGAGGATCTGGCAGGGGAACTTATCTATTACATACAGATTACATACATAGGTTTCGGATTGTTGATATTACTTTAACACTTATTTCGGAGAAAGGAAAGGAACATCTGTAGGTATAATTTTGAATAAAATGTACATAATTATGACCAAATTCTACCATTGACACGTTGCTGATCAAGAAGAAAGCGATGACGAAGAGCGAATAATAACCGAGTTACCCACTCGGTTATTATTCGCTGTCTGACGTCATGTCTTAGAAGTTGGGAGGTAGGGTAGCCACCATACAGGAGTACCGTCGGGATCAGACTGGATGCCGAGTTCTCCAATAGGAATCGTTCGTCACAGGGTCATCCGTTGTTCAGTAATATGCACCCCGAAGGGGAGGCTGACTTGAGCCAAGGATGAATAGAGCCTCTTACACCATAAATATTAGGATTGGATGATTATTACTACGTCGTTTCCAAGGCGGTCACGCTCTGTACAAATATATTTCGTTGCGCATTGAACTTAAAAGTAATATTAATCTCAATAAAACTGTACAGCAACAAGTTTCAACTTACAATTCTAATCTGCTCACGCTTGTATAGCGTACTCGCGGCTTGAAGCAATTTTTGCAATTTCGATTTCGTTCCACTAGCGAATTGGGCGCATCCGTCGAGTCGAAAGGCTTGTTGAAAATTTACATATGTTGGAGCTGAAGCGAGACCCTCACTCGGATAGAGGCAATCAATCCCGCGCAAACATCACTGCATCAATAGGTAGGTGTCGTTTTTTGGTATCTCCGTCTAAATATCACGATCTATTTTTAGAAAATGGAGTGTTTCTTGTTGTAATGAAAACTACGTTCTTTGCTAAGAATAGCCAACAATATTGCCTACCTACAAATATTTTATGCAAAATACGAGTATTTTTCCACTTCGTTGATTCGAAGTATTGTTGGATCTCGTCTTACTCGTAGGAGTAAGATAAAGTTGTCTATTTCTAGTACCTACCCCTATCTGTATTCGAGCAGCATGGTGTGTTACGCTATAGGGATTCCCAATTACGACGAGAATAAAGCAAAGCCATCTAGAAATGATCGTCTATCTACACTTACTTATAGGAAAATTGTTACTGATTCGATCTGATATCGGCACATGGAAGATTATATGGAAGATGTGTTGTTGTCTGGTCGTTTGTTGCAATAAATCTTAGAAACAGCTCAACCAATTTGGATGCGGTTTAACTTATACATTGTAGTTTGAGAAGCTTAAATGCTAAGAGTATGTAATTTTTCTATAAAGAAGTAAGCCGAAGTAAGTTAAAAGCAGGGTAGGTACTAATTCTTTAAAACACAATCAACGTAATACCAATCGATTGGTAATTTACCGAAATAAAACTACTTTAATATACAATTCGCAGAACACGGTTTTTGGTTAGGAAACAGACGAGAAACGTGTAATGAGATTTCCAAGTGTAAGTAGAATGGGAGGCGGGCACGTGGTTCGACTAGCCAATACTGTAGCCACGTGGCGTGTTGGGGTTCCCAACTTTTTTGAAAGAAAAAGTACTTTTAAGAAAAATTATATTGTTAGGTTAGGAATACAAAACTAGAAATTAAACATAACCTATGTTGCAGGGTATAAAGGGCGGTAAGGTTGAGAGGTCAGGTTGAAATAAAAGAGTTGGTTACTGAGTTGTTGATCGAAATAATCACGAGGTGTGTGTATTTGTCGGATTAAATACTAACAATTTTTCACAAAATCTTATCAGCCCATGATAAATGACAATATTGAGACGAAAATTTTCAAATGCGGTTTGCAGTGAGCGAGTATGACGCATCACTTGCAGCTATGATGGTCGCTTTCATCGCCATCACTCATACTGTCAACATAGGTACATTATGCTCTGAATTTTAAATTCTATTGACTGAATCTTTCGCGAAATATGAATTTCGTGAGATATTTCAGTGGAAATTTTCCAAAGACATTTTCGTTGCCCGAGGGGTTAAGAATTAAAATGACGTTGACTGATTTTGATTTATCAGCTAAACACCGTTGTACCTACATCAGATAAATAGTATAAGCAAATTTTACAAATATGTATGTACTTAAAATACAAAAACTACATGAAACAGGAAATATTTTGAGTACCAAATGATACTTCGCAGTGTAGCCCCGTTGAATAATCCCAAAACGACTACATATTAGTAAATATACGGTCACATGTGTAAAATTAGTTAAACAATGTAAACAATGCCTTTATAAAGTTGTCCGGGCTGCTAAATAAACGAAACAATCCAACATTGCTTACAACAGAACTGTGTTGACATTGTCCATTGTAAACTAGGAAGTGGAAGTCGAAAGAAACAATTATCAACTTTGCATCACATTAAAAAGAAAGAAATTCACGGTGTGCTTATATGACCGAAAATTCTCCTGAAGCGAAGAACTTCTTAGCTTATTATGGCTTAAAATATAAGCTTACAGGGAGGTTTTAGGGGGATACGCAGGTTAGGGGGACAAAATGCGCTGATAGCATAATGATTCAAACAGCGGCCTGGCATTCAGGAGATCTAAAGTTAAAGACATGTTTCTCCCCAAATTTTTTAATTTCACCTGGATGAAATTTATTACTGTCAATTAGATATGTATGTATGTCTATGTCAATGTTATCCCACAAATACAAGTTATTGTTAATCACAATAGGAACATAATTTGTAACGTGTTTGCACAAACACTCATCCAACTTTTATTTGCAAGATACTACTACTAACTACTTTATGGGATCTACGTTGACGTTGGGGATATTCGCCAACAGAGCACAAATGCGGTGTGCATTTTTAATTCGTGTCGGGGGTCCCATGATGGAAATGGACTAAGTGCACTGTGTCGGTAAATAGTTTGTAGTGAAATTATTTACCAGAAAACTACAAGTATTTTGCGGGTAGTTAGGCATATTTGAACAACATAACGCTTAGTTAAAATGTGAGTATGTGCCTTCAACCCATGCTCCACTACTGAGCTTGGGTCGTTCCTCATATCTGAGGAAATAGATTATATAATATAGAAGAGGTATATAAATAAATACATACATATAATACGAATATATCATAATTGTATCATTGCATAAAATTATTTCACCAAAACATATCAATACGAGTATACTGTCTGTCTTCTTTTGAACACGATAAAGTAAAACAAATTATTCATTCAGGTAACAATACAGTTAATTCTCGCTATATCGCAATAAAATCAATTTACCAATACACATTGCATACACAGTTTTCGTTGTATCACTAACGAGATATTTTTCAAAAGATTTTACAGTTTTAGTTTGTCGATTAAATCGTCGTCCATTCCATGTTATATTTTAGCTCGCAATCGGTTAGTTCCAAAAATATACACAAAAGGTAAACCTTTTCGTGCACACTGAACAGTTTTTAGAACTATTGGAAATAAAATGAAGTTTAAAATCATAAAAGGTTTGGTTTTTCACGTAATTTCCTTTCGGTTCAGCTAACTATTAGCTGTGATTCGAATTTTGTTTGGTGAACAGAACAAGTTGACCTTCGCAAATGTATGGCAATTTTAATAAAACTGTCAGTTGTTTAAGTTCATTTTAAAGCAAACTTAATAAAGCAATATCCATGACAATGACAAATAACTGTTAATCAATGAATAATCAAAATTCAGCCGAAACGACTGATGCATAGAATGCAATCTGATGATGGGTTTCAAACTGGGAATCTCGTTAGAGGGAATGGGTTAGAGTCGTGCTCTAGTTTTCAAGAAATATGTGTGTATAAAAAATGTATCGTCAATTGAAGTCCACGAAGAAAAACATCGTGAAGAAACTTACATGATACTGGAAAGTTCTCCATAGTATTTTCAAAAGTGTGTTTGACTAGCGTGGTAAACATACCTGTACCTCTCACATTGTATGTCACGGATGCGAACTAAAATGGTGCCAGAAAAATAATAACTAGAATAAAAAATGAGGGTAGGTAAATAATTACTTGGCACTGTATACAGAAATATTAAGAAAATGTGGGTAAGCCTTGGCCTGACACATTCTGTGACGAGTCGTGGTCACATCACACAGCTAACATTCAGTAAAGCGTACAGATTACCAGGTTATGTCTATGACGTGTATTATAATCAGTTCAGATCTTCCAGCTTAGGTAGTTGGCGAAATTGTGAGAAGAGACCCGATCCCAGCAGTGGGACATTTATAGGTTGCGATCATGATAGCTTAGACTTAGAGTATGTATACCTACTCTAAAAAAACTTCTGAATGCTAAGGCGCACCTATTACGCTACAAGAGCAATGCTAATGTTGTCTTTGTATTAAACCGGAAGACAACACAGACAATATTGTTTAATATTAAACTTAAATCATACCTTAATACTTCATGTTAATTATCTCACACGAAGTATAAAATTTTTATCCACCCATAAATATCGGTCGTCAATTCACCACTATCCTTTTTACCATTAATCGTTCACAATTTCTCTGCTATATAACACGGGAACAATGGCATTGTTTGCGACCTAAGCAGCTTGGCTACAGCTTGTGTGTATACTGCTTTATAATGTCCTGTTTAGGTTGACTAGAAGTGCTTCTATGTTTAGTAGGGTTGCAGGATTATAGTTTTAAAAATAGAATTACTTTATGATGTTTTATTTTAATAAATAAAAGAGTTTATTATGATATCGTAAACACAAGTTTTAGTTTTGACTCAATCTATTATTGGTTACTCCTGAAATAAGTTATAAATATGCCAAGTGTTTCCTACACATGTCATGTTCATGGGTTTCCTTAGTGGTTGAATATATAGATAAATAGAGAGATGGAAAAACAAAAAAAATAAAAAACTATGTGATAGCATTTTTGTCTATTCCAAGTTCTATTAAATAAACATCCTAAAAATAACCAATATCCATATAGAGAGACGCGTCTATTTGACAAACGTATTGTAGTGTATAAGAAAGGTTTTAAAGTCCATCGCCGTTTACACATCCTTGTAATATTAAAATAGCATAAAATCGTATACTGCAAAAATATAATAAATATTTGCGGCTCATCCAGCTACCACATCCCGTTTTCAATGCCATCCATGTCTTCGGTGTCCGCCCTATTATTGATGACACGCAATAATTCATCGTTTGTGTCCAGTCTCGCGCTCCCAGCGATGTACCAACTCTTATGGTATGTTTGGACGTGCGGTTATCTTTTGTGTATAACGGATCTGTTCGTGGACTACTTGCATTATTAATCAAAATGGTTAAATATTTCAGTTACTTTCAAATTTTCAACAGCTTTTTTATTCATTAATCGCTTCCTTGTGTCGCTGGTGGCACGACCCGAACACAAACATTTATATGTCACATAAATATCTGATCCGACCGGGAGTCGAACCCGGGAACCCGCTTCGCAGTTCAGGCTCGTTACCATCTAGATTAAGGGGTCGTCAATTATAAGTAACCGCTTGACCACGATCCCACCTGATGGTGACATAGTCTTGGGTGATTAAGTGGGTGGCTAGATACTAACAGATTTACATAAGGTGAAGAGCAATTCCAATTATAGTTATTCAAACTAACTGCGAAAAAATACATTCACATTAAGCGTTGTAAGGTTAATACACTTAACCATTTCAATTTGAACCGCAGTCAATTAGGGCATTGCACTAACAGAACTAGTTAAACCTTGTTAAATAATTCAGTACGTCAATCGTAGAATCACCTACAAAATATACAAAACGTAACATTTAAAACAGTGTTTTATATAAAATTGAATGCAGCTCGTTTTAAACTACTAAATAAATTTACTTTGGGTTTCAAAAGGACTGCATTGAAATCTGTGGAACACTGTACAAAATTCTCTTGAATAACTCGGCCATGGGAAAGTTGTGTGCGCTGTGAGAAAAGAAAACGTTTAATTTAATGATACAAATTTAACGTAATAAGCAAAAGTGAATAATACTTATAATACCCTAATCTGAATCATCATCATCGGAATACTATTCCTTACTACATAACTACATACATACTACATACTTCCTTGAATACATAACTCACAATGTGTGGAAGCCTAGACAATAGTCCACCATGATGGCCAAGTGCGGATTGGTAAACTTCACGTTTGAGGACATGGACAACTCTCACGTGTGCGGATATCCTCATGATGTTTTCCTTCACCGAATCAAATGATAATTAATTTCTAACACGCACATCATTAGATTCGATCGATGCAAGATTCGAACCATGCCCCTCTGTTCGGGAGTCCAAGGTTTAAACCACTTAGCTATCGCTGCTTCCAAAACGAAACTAAATAGTTATTCACAAATATACACACCACGCGTATCATGTTAATTACTTAGGTATATTCTGAAAAGCGGATTTAATAAATTACCTATAGATAAAGCTTAATAACCACACTGAACTAACCTCATAATATTTTAAAACTTCTTCGACAGACCGTAAGTTCTAAACAAACAGTTTATGTGAAAAACGCTTACAAAAGAAAAATATAAGCACTTTGACGTAGCAGGTGGGTCAACAGAGATAATTCGTGCGAAATAAGCACGATACCTCGTGGGTAATTATGGCAGCTACGTTAGCCAAGAGGTGGAGTCGCAGATAAGGTGCCTTTGCATAATGGAGACTTAAGAAGAAATAAGCGGTAAGTCATTAAGCGGATAAAGATTTTTAGAACAAGGGACCATGGACCACTACTATAAATTTATTATTGACGGCATTCTCAAAGACTTTGCTTTGGCCAGTGAACGACTGAGGCAACTTAGGTAATGGTATTTATTCTATACAAATAAATAATTTGGAGTGTCTGTTTGAAATATTAAAATAACCGCATTTTACTAAATGCATAATTATGGATATATACATGGTACATTTACCGAAATAACACTTTACAATTTTTGTCTGTCCGTCTGTTTGTTTGGGCTAATCTCTGGAACGGCTGGACCGATATTGTCAGGACTTTCACTGGCAGATAGCTTATTAAATAACGTTGCCGAAGTGTCTCCACTTCGGCAACTTTTATTTTAGACATTTTTAAAATCAAATTCCATGCGGACGAATTTGCGTGCACAGCTAGTTTATTGATAAAAATGCTCGTATTCGAATGTCTGATTTTGCTGCTGATCGTAAAATTTTGTAATTCTTTTGATTTTGGCTATGGTTATTGTCAAAATAGCTCTAAGTTATAAGTACTTACAGAAAGGTAAGGCAAATTTTGACCAATCATTTTACACACGGATATTCTGTATTAGGTTATTTTACACGTTAAGCTGGTATTTTTAACCGAATTCCAAAAAAGAGGAATCAATTCGACGAGCATAATGGTTTTTAAATATATTCAGATATTAATCGTTGCACAGTGCAAAGCTATGATAATCCTTTTTTGCTACTTACTTGTTCATAAACTTAAGGAACACGTTTTCCGAAGCGAAGCTATTATCTGTTGACCAGTGACGTATTACAGGCAGAGTTAAAACAAAGTGTGCGAGTCTAGCCACGTGCTCTCCTCTCGTTCATTGTAAAGTAGTTGGAAATCTTATTACCCGGCTTTACTTCCAACAAGACATTGTAATTGCGAACACTGTTTTCTATAATAGAGTTTATCTTTGCAGGGATGATGATATGAATGATAAAGCTTTAAACATTATTTAAAACTAGCGTGTGACTTTTAAAATCATGCAATTTTTCTCCCATTTCACCAGTTTAGGGGATACATTTTCAAAACTACTTCTTTCGTATTTTGCAGAGAGCACTCAGGCAACATCTTGGTACATAACCACCATCTTGCTGAACTAATTCACTTTCAAAAGAAAATTTAGATCCATTTCTTCATCTAATTTTATTAATATATTTTCTAATGGGTATTCGTATAAACATATTACGTACTTAACTTTGATTACACGACCTGAATTATGTGAAACTTATAAAATTAATATGGTAAATACCTATAGTATCGACATATTTAAATTTAAAGCTAGTAACAACATAGATTTTATCAAAGACCGGTAACAAAATCCAAGGTAACATCCAAAAGAATCCAGGATAATGTTGGACAGAAATAAAACCGATATTTACTTAATACTTAGGTAAACGTGAAAAAAAGAGCATTGATCCGGCGTGTTTGCGAGGGTTTGAATGCTTCCATCGAAGTGGGGTCGCTCCCAACTTTATATGTATAGATACGTAAATTTCAACAAGACTTTTGATTCGACGGATGCGTCCAATACGCAAGTGAAATGGAACTGAAATTGGAGAAATTGCTTCAAGCCACAATGTAAACATGGAGCGAAGACGGAGTTTAGATATGTTAGTAATTTAGTGTTATCATGCTGTCAGGGTAGCCTGTTGGTTTTGAAATTGGTCTTACGTTAGACGTTCCAAGGTTCGAGTTTAGCGAGTTTGTGTAATTGAAAAATGATTTAATTTTTTCATATTTTCATATTGATATTTCTTAGATATTTATTCTTTTAGACAGGAGGTGAATACTATTATTTATAATAGAAGGTACGTATAAATAATTTTTAAATTTTATCTTTGAAAGAAAAGTACATTTGTCAGCCTTACCGAGATATTCTAGAAGGTATCTGGAGGACATATACATATAAATTATGAATATATAAGTAGAAATAGAGTGGACGATATGCGTGTGGCCGCCCGCCCAGGCGATGACGCCCAGATTCTACGTAAGGGCGAAGACACACGCTTTAAATTTTGGGAAATCATCGTGGTTCATATTGAAATATGTATGAAAGCAAATAATATCACGTATAAGCATATTATTATATTTATACGTATAGGATAGGTTTATGCTAAACATACCTAATCGGACTAACTATCCTAGTTCCCATTTGAGTCTTGTTCTAAGTCGGTCACAGTTTTCATGGGCGGCAGCGAAATGTTGGTGTTACATGCTCGTTTGTTACCTTAATTCTATAAAAAATATTGACGTTCCATACATTATTATGACGACAAAATTAAACCCATATTATTTCTATCGCATCTCTAACAGTCTGTTAACCTATTTTATCTGATTCTACTGAACGGAAACAATTTGGATTAATATTAATTCAAATACACACAGATTGATGAGTCAATGAGGAACGTAAATATACCAAATCTGATTTAAAGGGTTAACTTTAGGGATAAAAAAGAACATAAATAAAAAAGTTTATTAAGTAAATGTGTGTCATGTAACAAAATAAATGAGAGGGCTCGTTATATGTTTTATAATATCGTTTGTCATAACAGAAAAATAGGCGAATGCCTTCTTTCTACTGAATTTATACTCGTACCGAAAAAGAAGCACTGAGTCGGTTTTAGTTAATTTTTCTCGCAGCGTGACTAGCGCCTTAGTGCAATTTATAACTCAGCAAAAGAAGAAGCGAAGTGCTGCGCTACGACAGAATTAATATATTGCACAGTCGTGTGTATCCGGAGCACGTGTGCGCTTACGACGGTTCACGGCTTATTAGTGAGGGAAATTAGTTGATATTTAGAATGATATCCGTTCACAGGAAGAGCGAAATTGATTAACGGATACGTGGAATTGTTTATTTTCATTGTTATTACGTGTTAAAATGCCTTCCATCGTTATGATGGAAAGCATTTTAATAAAACACAAAATTAAAATTTATTAAGAGTGAATCGCGCTCGCTTAATGAGACTTAATATGAGCGTTGTACCAATAAACTGTTAAATATTAATTCACAATGTTTTAAATTGTTGCAATAAGTGTTGCATACATTATAATGTGTAAGAAAACAAATTCAATGAGTTTATTATATTGTGTACGAGTATGTTTATAATAATTTTGTGAAGATAAAAACATTCGTTTTTTTTTATTTCTTACTAGCTGACCCGGCAAACTTCGTACCTCCTCAGAATCAATAAATAAAAAGGTTGAATTTTCATATTTCGTAACCTTTTAAACCTTCCCTGGACTTCCACAAATAATTCAAAGCCAATATTAGCTAAATCAGTGCAGCCGTTCTCGAGTTTTAGCGAGACTAACGAACAGCAATTGATTTTTATATATGTACAGTAAATATTGGATTAAAAACATAAAATATAGTATGGGTAGGTATATCATTATCTGTATATTGTGTTTATTACATCGAAACGTATACATGTTAATAATAAAGTGAAGAAATTTAAAACATCATGAAAGTGCATTAAAGGTGAAATTGCAATGAAAGTTAGTTATAGATTTGATCCGACCGGTCGAAGTATCATGGGTCAACTGAATGCGATCGAACCGGACGCCGCGCTGACACCTGGGGAAACGGCAGAACGCTCCCACTGAATTTATATTTGATTGATGATAAAATTTCTGAAATTTCCTCTTTGTTGACGTGAGTTGAACGGGTAACAATATTTTTTTAAACGAATGTTTTCAGTTTGAATGAGAAGATGCGGACTTCAATCTATAGCCCGTGCAGTATTCATGTAAATAAAACTTTCAGAAAATTTTATTTTCATTTCGTCCATAAATAGTAAAGTATAAAAAAGATAACAAGTAACTAGAATACTATTATATTTATAATATTATTTGAAATCTTTTGCATTGATTACATAAATACGAACATAAATAAGTAACACGGCCAATAATTTTATGATTTTACGAAAAATAAATAACGAGTATTCCCCCGCGGCTTCGCCTGCCAATTTCCAAAAAATCCTTTCTTAGTGCTCACTGTCATTTGCGTCACTTGACAAACCTATATACAAAGTTTCAAGTGAATCCATTGAAGTAATAAAAAGTTTCAGTTTATCCCATTTTTTAACACCTTAAGGGTGAAATTCCCAAAGATCCTCTCTTAGTGCTCTCCTACACTCCCCAAGGAACATACATGAGAAATTTTAGCTTGTTGCGTTCAGTAGTTCAGTAGGTTCTGTAGTAGTCAGTCACTTAGAAATGCAAGAGTTTTATATATTGTGATATATATTGATAGTTAATCGATTGTTACATAAATCAACATTGTATATGAATGTAAGTCGCGGGCACAGCTAGTATTCAATATACTGAGGGTGATATAGCCATGTGCAGGTCAGGTGAACATCAGGTGTGTACCCTTCTCTACTTCCATTATCATAAAAAATACGTCGATGATAAAAATAGGCCTCGTCATAACACCCGCAACGAAACTGACGTAGCAATTGTCTTATCGAAGCTGGAACGGGTTTTCGTTTGCTCAATCGGGTCTTCCCAATGTGGTTATCTTGGACACGTAATCCTAAATTGGTGAACCTTTGCAAAAGTTCCACGACTTTGGGTCAATTGAAACGGACTGAGGTTTCTTTTGTCTTTATTCGATTAAGTATTTCATCACAATTTTTCCTAGTATGGAATTCTTACTAGGGATGGTAGTGTTTAGTGAAGTGGTGTAGTAAACAAGTTATTAACCAATCTATGTAAACATGGGTAGATTTAATAAAACAATATGATCGCTGTCGATAGGAGATATTTAGTTGTTGACGGTATTTATTATTGCAATAGATGTTATTTTTTTGTTTGATTAGTATCTTTGTCTGTGAGATTGTTAACGCTAATCTTAGAAACTATTGAATTGATATGGAGTTTTCAATGGAGTAACGTTTCAGTTTATACAGTATAAAAAGTTTCAGTTTATCCCCTTTTTTATCCCCTTAGGGGGGAATTTCCGAAAATCCTCTTTTAGTGCCAAAGAACATGCCATTGTCATGGTCTGATGCGGAAGGATGGTGCTGCATGCTCGTTTGCTTAATTCCATTAATAATAATCTATTAAAGCCAAACTTGGTAGAACTATTTCACCGAAAACCGAGATTTGTTTTCGATAGATTAGTTTCGCAACTTTATGTGAAATACAGGGATAGGAAAATAATATCTGTATTTAAAAAAATGTGTCTTTTGGGGCAAACTTTTTCTTAAGTTTGTACACAGAAAAGTACATAAGTCTGAATTAGGATAATATTAAACAACCGACACCGATTTATCTTCATGCAAGGTTTGGTTATAAAATAGTTGGCCTTAGCAAAGCAAGTCATTAATTATAGGCAATTCTAGATGACCTATACAGAATCTAGAAAAAGTACATTGTTAAAGATTTATAGAGAAGAGCATTACCATGATAATACGACCTGTCAAATTCGACGATAGATATTTCGTACCTACTAATACAAAGTTGGCTGACACTCAAGAATTAAAGAACTCCCTCATATTTTTATGTAATCTGGTCCCATTAAAATTCTAGTTAGGGCAAGGTCCTGTACACTAGAATTTAATCTGTTTACATTTGTAAGTTTAATGTCTAAGTAATGTCACAAACTCATAATATCTACTTTAAAATAAATTACCAAATATGCCAACAAATTAATATGTAGAATGAATGTAGAATGAAATTTGTCTACCTGGAAATTTTTTGAAGTTTTAAAATCAAAAAGCAAATTTAGTCCATCACCAACACGTCCCACCTAAAAATTACCTAAGTGAGAAACTTACTTGTTACTACGGTACTGCAAATACATCTATCTAAAAAAATCGATTGGTTCGTGAGGGTGATAGCTACACAACTAACTAAAGAAATCTACTACCATACTGGGTGATTTTTATTTCACTTCATATACTCGAGGACGTGGAAGAACACGGTCATAGGTAATGATTAAAAATATAAAGTCAAAATTCTACTCAATAATTATTTCAAAAATGACAATCAAAATTACCTAAAAATATTCGGAATATATGGACAACAGCTGTGTAGGTTCGTCTGTTATTCAGCAGAGTGCAGCAAAAGTAGGTGAGTCACTACGTAAGCAATCAAAAGCACACTTTTTTAGAGGTTGCACCATTTTAATCATCAAGAACACATCTTTGACCGAATTACAATGAGACTTACTAACACTTACTGGACTATTACTAAAAACAAGAATAAATATCAATAACTGTCCCTGTCCTTATATATATGTACGTGCTAGTGATCTGACCAACTAACATTCTCAATAACACCCTCTACTTACTGGTTCAATCATCCTGGTCCCAATTTAAGTCTTGTTCTGTGCTGGTTACAGATGCTATAGCCATTGGCGACAGCGGAAGAATGGTGCTGCATGCTTGTTTGCTATCTAAATTCCATTAAAAAACACATTAATAATAATATTTTTACTAAAGCAAATATGACAAATGACTAACTATCGTATTCGGTATTGAATCATTACACTATTGACGCACTGACGATCTATTTATAAGCAAAATATCAGAATACTACACAATTGTGTACAAAACTCACATTTGTTTGTTAACGTTCCCGTATTTGAGTGTCATTTTGTTTGTAATTCAATTGTTTTATTTGAGTTGCTGGACAAAGGCCTTGTCGAAAAGCAAAATGTACCTATTTATTTTTGTTACAAGTGGTAAACAAAGTGTGCATCTGACGCATCTGATAATAAATCATTCTTTCATCGATCAGTGAAGTCATCGAAATGTGGGATGGTCTTACATTAAATGAGTGCACTGACTGTTTTTTGGGTTGAATGTTGATTATTTGGAGAAATCGGGTACAAATTTTACACGAATACTTTTAATTTTTAAAATTATATGCAAGCGTAGATTAAATTGGCATATCAGCTGTCGAAATGCAGTAGACATCTTATAGTGATTTCTTTTGCAGGATAGCGCAAGTTTGGGGCGAATAACCTTTTTCTACTCTCATAAAACCTTCACAGTTCATGAAATAGTTATCTGTATATAAAATTTTAGGTACCATTCGATTCTTTTTCTAGTTATGCCTCAGCGCATACATGCAATCTGGCGCGGCGCCAGCGATGTCTCCGGGCGAGCGGACACACCAGCCATCGAAATTTTACAGCCTAGATAACTTTTTACGTAAATATTTGAACATTTTCCCTCTTGAATTTAATTCATTGAAGTAACAAAAGGCAGACACCCTCATCACAAACATGACAATCTGTGCTAGTTCATTTTGATAAGTGGAAATTACTGCGTGATTACTACGTGTGCTTCGAATAGTCCTTTTGTATACAGGGTGAGTTTTTAGTCAGTTGACATACTCGAGGACATGAAAGAACGTGGTCATAAGTAATGATCAAAAATATAAAGTCAAAATTCTACACTACCAATTATTTCAAAAATGGCAATCAAAATTGTCTCAAAATACTCGGAGCGTATGGAAACGCCCGAAAACACAGCTGATGCCGCTTGCGCCGCACGCCGCGGCGCGATGGCGCGGCGCGCGGCGGTGCCGTACGGGGCGAGACGAGGTTAGTGACCTTGTAAGGACAAGATAGCAGTAGCGGGCGTTGAAAGTTATAAATAACTGTTTAATTACCATATTAAAAATAATTTAAAATAAACACTGTTAAACGTTAAAAGATTAAAAGAGTATTTTTAAAATTCTGTTATTTCTACAATTTAGTCAATTTATCACGTCACTAATGCAAACTCCGTAAACTTCTCAACTTTCATCATACATCATATCATATTCAGTTTGACGACCCCGTAGCCCAGTTGGAAGTGACCCTGCCTACGAAACGAGGGGTCCCGGGTTCGATACCCGGCCGGGGCAGACGTTTATAAAACGTGACAATAAATGTTTGTTCCCGGGTATGGGTTATGTGTAATAATAAATTTTATTTACAATGATGGAGAATTTAACCTAATAACAAATTTACACCAACCTTAACAATTCTTCAAAATGCGCACCTTCTCGCTCAATGCACAATTCAGCATGCTTGCACAAATTGTCTTTCACGCGATATAAGACGAAAGGATCACTTCTATTCACTACGAACTTTGTCAAAAGCAGTCACTATTCTGCACTTTAATTCGTCCCCGTTGGAGTACTCCGTAACGTACACAAGTTGTTTGACCTTGCTGCTTCACCAGCGCGCCGGCCACGGCACCTCGTAAGGTATAGGTATTCTTCATCACGTAAGGCGTAGGCGTAGGGAACATCACGTAAGGAGTAGGTATTCTTCGGTTTGGGAATAATTCGCGATACAACTTTACAATGTTGTTATTTGTTATTATTACAGTACTCATTATGTAACTAAGATACACGAACGAGGAAGTAAAATTACTTGCGTCTGATCGCTTAGAAGCTCAACACAAACTGAGCTAAAATAGTAAAATACACAGTTAGTTCGCTCGAAACTTCGAAAGGCGAGATAGGTGTCTAGGCTCGGGACTCAGCCGCGCGGGGAGTGACCGTGGCGGCGGCACTGTCAAAGGGTCGTTGGCGCGATGGCGCGTATATTTTGGTACGCCCGAATATTGGCGGTGGCGGCGGCGGCGCATCAAAGAAAATACAAAAGGCCGGAAGTCTTTCACCGCGTTTTCGGCTGATTTTTATTTACTTAAAACCGTGTGCGCGGTATGCGTTAGGTTGTCCACGATTGGGTTGTTTAATGGATAATTAGGTGAAATTTTAAGCACCGTTTTTTATTACATATTTGGAACGAGAATTGAATACTGAGTACCCCCTATTAATATTCTAACTGACTAAAAACTCACCCTGTATAGCTGCCATATTGGTATATTCGGAAAATATAAGATTTAAAGAGAGATATTACAAAAGACCCCCAAAAGTAATAAATAAATTACATTAAAAAAATTATGTGTTTATAAATTATATATAGACTAAATAACCAGATTAGTTAATAAAAACTAGAGGACTGTAAAATATAAATAAATTAAGTATTAAAGCACCGAGCATTCATATCCGTATAATAATATATGCAATTGGCATGGGAATATGAAATTGAGGTATAATGTGCTACGTACTACACGAGACGTGAAGATCATTTTCGTGCTACGACAGCGGACTACATTCAGTACGTAATCGTCCCAGGCACGAAAATGTTCTCGCTATTTCTACGGTTCGTTTGAGCCACTGTTTTCTTTTCTTGTGGTAATAGTTGTTTTGTTTCATACTAATAACCCATCGTCGCTTGGCTTCGGAAAACCTCATGCCTAAGTACCGCACATAAAACGATTGGTACTGATTTTTATCAGGCGTTATACAAGTAAATGATTGCTTTACTATATTATATAAGGAATAACTTCTTTTGTTGTAAAAGCAAATATGCGAGTTCATAAAAGCAGTCTATGCATTAATATGTCTCATCTCTAGATAAAACCTCCGTAGGTACTAATTTATAAGTCTTATCTCACGAGAACAGATCTATATATATTCCGGGATAGATCATATCATCTTAATTAATCCAGGTAATACCCAAACCTGTTCCGCAAATTTTGCTTGATTTAGTGACATTAAAACTTTGATTTGAAATTAATATTATTAGGATTCTGATCTTTACTATGTCCACAAGGAGAAATGCAACTAAAACAAACAATAGTTGTTAGGAGACCTCAAAGAGAATTATCAAGATTTCAACATAATATAATATTCCACAGATAAGTATCCTACTTAAAGGGTAACACATTTGCCCTTTAAGTACCGGATACTTATCAAACGTAGATAATAAGCATAGCATGGGCCGCCTCCGGCAACATAGTTTACCGTAGCCTAAATGAAAACGACGTATTTAACCGTTCATTATGACTGTAATTCTGTCTACTAATAAAATATTTTCCACATACACTTATGTACTAACACTCGACACGTTCCCGACCCTAATTACTGCGAAATACTTGACCTTTTTTAGCATTCGTATCCACATGAATATTTAAAGCTCTTTATACGCTACATTTTAATTGAAGACGAACACTTCATACCGTGAGAGGGCTCCAAATAGATTCATAAGAGTCTCTAACATCGAACTCGAGGGATTCCTTCGTTTTATAATTGGATCGATGTTATCACGTCATTAGAAAGGGTTGGAAAATGGTTAGTAAGCATGGGAACTCGCTTGAGAATATTCCCTTGACGCAATATGTTGACCGCGTAAGTCAAATTTACACTCGGTGCTAGTGTTGAATATTTGTGGCCACCTGGGGTTATCGCGGTAACTTTGAATGTAATGGGGTTATTAATTAATTGAAATAAATAAACATTAAGCTCCTTGGGGACCATGGATATGAATCATGCTGTCACCTTTAATGCTTTTAGTCGTCGTTAAAATTAATCTTTAATTTTTTTTTTTACTTTTAAAGCTGTTTTCGCATTAAAAGGGTCCGATTTTTCAGAAACAAGGCGCACAATATAAATATAATTTCATATAAATAAACACGTTAAGTTTTTTATTGCACAAATTAGCGATATTCATATGATTAATATTCAGTTATTAATTAATCGTACAAATATCAGTTTCAACTGGTGAAAGCGTGTTTTAGCTAAAAAGTGGTTTTCATCTTTTAACTAGTTCTGGTTTTATTTTATCAAAATATTTAAAAGTAAAAAGGAATTCAGTTAGAATTTAGCTAGCTTAGTTAAACAAAACGAGTTTTGACAAAAAAGCTCCTTTAAAACTTTTGACTAAGTATAATGGCAATGTTTATTCGATCGGCTAACAACATCGGAAACATAATGGATGATACGATAAATATCAAATTTTAATTGTTACACACTGCCCTAACCGAGGATTCTTGGTTTTGGTTTTGGACCTTTCACCTTTGACCTGAGAACTAACGTCTATTTCACAGAAATGTTTGCTCTTGTCGAAATTCGAACGCGTTCAATTCCTCGTACTTCTCTACGAGGTACTGTGTTCTCTTGATCTCAGTTTAATGAATGAGTCTTAATTTTTTCTGATTAATATTATTAAGCTTTCAAATATTTTGAAGACAAAAATGTTTAACGTTCAGGTTATTTTTTCATCATGTTACACTTTTCACGTGTTACGTTATGACATTTTCTAGAACACCTCTGTTATATTAGCTTCTAAATTTTTATTAAAATGTTAGAGTACCAGCATTTAGGTCAAGCACCGCCCTGTATCGCTAGACACTTTACGTCCCAAATGTCGCACCTCATTTTCCGACACTTAGTCCGCCGCTGGTTTTGCGGTTCCAAATCCCATCTGCCATATTCCAATTTAAACTTTATTACCAAGCAGTAAAACTCACCTTTCTCAGTCGACACAAAATAATAAGTCATATTTGTAAGCAACGTATTCTTTCTGCAGTCCAGTTTTGATGAACAGTCAAAGAGGTTATTAAGAACCTTTGATGCCTACACAGTAAAATGGTATAGGTTTAAATATTCCATCCACGCAAGATACTTTTATGTTTGTCGAGTGTCGTTGGGTTTGCGGAGTTGTAAAGTACGTTGGAAAATCCTTTTCTCAAGATATTTCTTTTTATCCAATTGTTACGAAGCGTGTTATGGCCGTACAAAGGCCAATAAATAAATCCTCCCTATGCTTATGTGGCTATGTAGATTGTCACGATTAATAATGATAGTATTCATATTCATATATCCTTAACTCTCCTGTTCGCTCATAAACTTCTCTTCAAGGTATCTTCTTATACCAATATCAACTGCGACCGACATCAAGATTCTGAAAATATTGCGCCCGGAATTTTTAAATTGTCTGGATCATACCGTATCACCTTATTTTCATTAGAACCTAAATAGTAAAATAGTTTTGTACAAGTACATAATAAAACCTTGTGGTATAGAGTGTAGGGTTCCGTAGTTATAAGTTATACCTACGTTAAACTACTAAGACTGTGACAAATTTTCTTTTAACTTCGTTACATTTACCGCTATAGAGAAAATTATCATTAAGTACCTATCGAAAACCGACCATTTAGTTGGTAGAGGATGGGTGGTAACATTTGACTCTTACAAATATTTTCTCAATATTTAGCAACCATAGGGTATTTGACTACAATGAAAATATAGATCAAACTGTTGTTAGCTTAAAAGTATATATTTTTTTAAACCAATTTAGCCTACACATTATTTTAAAATTATTTGGATTTTTATTAAAAATCGATAATAAAATAATGAATTTTTCGTGTTTGATTACGTGATCGAAAACACGCGGTTTGGCTGAATGACGTCACTTGCTATTACTGCTTACTATACGCAATGACAGCATTGACAGCTTAGTATGGTTATTTCACCAGGTGACGTCATAACCTATTTAAAATGGCGTATTAGCGTTTTGGCGGCTTTTTTGTTCATTTAAACTTTGATGGTGATTTTCATAGAAAATAGAGATATTTACAAAGAATTAAGCAAACTGCATAATGTATTATGTTATATTGAACAATTTGAGTTATTTTTCTAAAAGGTGTCAAATACCCTATTCGATTATAATATGGGTGTCTTCAAATCAAGAGTGAATAGGCTTCTATCAAGTTAATGCGCTTTACCACCCAACACTACATACAATACATCACCCCTACATCACCCCTTACCATCAGCTGGGATGGCAGTCAACCAATAACTTATATCTAACAAGCTTTCCCATGTGGCTTCTCCCGCCAATTTCCAAAAATCCTTTCTTATGTGTTCCAAAAATTCTTTCTTAAGTGACGCAAGTGGCCACCCATTTGCGTCACTTGAGGAATCTAAATATCAATTGAATAGATACATTAAAAAATAACAAGTCTCAGTTTATCCCCTGTTTTATCCTGTTAGGGGGGAATTTAGTAAAATCCTCTCTTAGTGCTCCACTACACTTCCCAAGGAACATACATGGCAAATTTCAGCTTCTTGTGTTTAGCAGTTTCGGCTGTGCGTTGTCTGTTAGTCACTCAGTAACACACGAGTTTTATATATTTTGATAAAAAACATGAATTCTATAGCCTAACAAAGAATCATTGCTGTCCTGTGTAACGTAATAATAGTGTGTTGAACTCTGTTGAAGTATGTAAACTACACTGCTCTATTCTCATTTCTCGCCTGATTTATAACAGTGACAGACCTCGGCTTGTCTGTTGTTGCGAGCTCAGCACTTAAACTGCCACATGATTTAAGCTCAGGGCGACTGCTGAATTAACTTTTAATGACTTATTAGTGCACTAAGTTTATAGCTTTGTTACTTCGGAACGTTACTTTTGAATGTAATAATGGTTGTTATACTTCTATGCTTATATTTTATGGATTAATTTAGTGAAAACTGTAAGTGCAAGTATACAACTTTTAATAAGCCATAGATGATTAAATAATGTTTATCTGTTTGTGCACGATAACTTCCAACAAACACAGGAATTTTCATTACACTTTAAATAATGTATAGGATCTTGGTTCTTAAAACGCGTGCTTTCAAATTACTCGCTTAAGAACGCCAATGTGTACCAGGGTTTATGTATTAATTATTATCAATACAACTCGATTATATACATTATGTAACTACCTATTCAACTAGACTCTACTCTTGGATATCTATGCTCTATAGATATCCATATTTCTCGAAGCGCAGCGATGATGGTGGATTACGTATTAATTTTTTGTTAAATACCGCGTTTGTGTTTTTAAATGTAGTTACTATTTAATATTTAAACATATAATTTAGTATTTAAACCAAAAGAGACATTTGGATGTTTTTGCAGAAATTCCACACATTTTTCTTGAATAATACCTACTATTTTTAACAACGTACTTGAACTGATTCCAAAGATCGCAGTCAAATAAGTTTTCAAGAACAACTTATCGAACAGCTTTGAATCACATTCTAGAAATTATTGATAATACTATCGTTCCGTGATTGCTATGCTCGATGGTAGGTAGATTGAGTCTCGCGGTTTGGCGCCAACGTGAGTTCTTTGCGGCGCAATTAAAATGTTTCATGTAGGTGGCGGCACGCGCGCGATGATGCAATGATGCGGCCTGCAGACAATTATAAAGTGAAATTAACTCGTTAGCAAGTTTTAATTTGACACTTGATGCCAAATGATGAGGTTACGGAAACTGTTGACAAGTTCTTTTGATTG
Organism: Ochlodes sylvanus; assembly: GCA_905404295.2. Taxonomy (NCBI): domain Eukaryota; kingdom Metazoa; phylum Arthropoda; class Insecta; order Lepidoptera; family Hesperiidae; genus Ochlodes; species Ochlodes sylvanus. The sequence goes on from FR990137.1 coordinate 7,007,438, forward strand.
GACACTCAAATAATTAATTTATAGGAATACAAAGCATTCCTATAAATAACTCAAAGTACAGTAGCAGTAAAGCAAAAGTACAGTAGCTACAAAGAATTAACTCACAATAAATAAATATCATTCAATCATCAGACATACACTTATTTAATTAATATTTAGATAAACAAAGGAAAAATATGATTTATTAACCTTTGCGGCTTCTAGCTCACAATCTTTTATTACTAAAATATTTTATTTCTACTTTTATCTTATTTATTTTTATGACTTCTGTTTTTAATATGAATGACTTTAGCTAATTTTGTTGTTAATTTGAATAAAAAAAATAAATAACACAGAAACACTGATTACAAGAATATTTACGCCAACCCCATGCCGACAGAGCAGGGTGTCGTAAGAAGCAACAGAAACCGTTCTGGTGGTAGGTCTTCGCGTAATCAGTGGTGTCTTTGTGTGTTGTCGAAAAACTACGGTGACACTTCCCATTAGCTGGCCCATCCCATCCTTATTTGTCAGATATTTACATGAAAAAACTCAACGATACAAGTGTGGATGAAATATCGTTGACTTTTTCATTTAGTATAAAGAATAAATAACATCTAGGCCAATGAACCTCCAAAAGCAGAGTCATCGCTATTCTTCGCGACGTAACTTGTTAGACACATTTTATACCAATGTTCTACCGACCTGGGGAGTTTCAAAACGACTAAGGTGCATTAATACGCAATTCTGCGGTTCACATTGTAAAAGTTTTACATTCGGAGAGCTGCGAGCGATGTTATCCGCTCTTAATAATGCAGTCACGTAACACGCTAATGAAAATTGTTTCGTGACGACTGAATTCGGAACAATTCCACTCGGTGTTAGGTACATCAAAGCGATCTAAATGGGACTTTTTGTGAGTGTAATAATTCGACGACGTTCCGAAGAATGAATGTAAATTATCGAAGTTACTTTTCCGCTGCGTCATTTATGATGGCATTTCACACTTATTGAATGTTGTATGAAATGAGAAAAATATTTGTGAGGTGAATGTAATAAATGAAATAGTATTGTATGTGATAATAATTTTTGTGTTATTTGTAAGTTGTAATCTTATGTCTTTTGCCTTCAAGTTTTTAAATAAATATTAGCCTGTACGTACCGTACATACATAATATGTAGTACGTACTTAATTTAGAAGAAATACCGCTTTCTCCAATGGAAGGCATTAAACCGGCTTTTACGCTATAGATTTCATCATAATCGAGTTTATACTCTTTATTGACTTTCATACATACGACATTTAAAGCTATTTTAAGCCAAAAAATGCCAACCAATCTTGTTGTAAGTCTGGATACACGTATTCGTACTTCATCACCATCATCATAATCATCATTCCCCTCTGGATTCTCATTATCTCTAAGAGGAGGTAAAAGATAAAGTTCGCAGTTTACCGTTGCCTTAGCCCAGGGGGGATTGGCTATATACATATTATACATACATACCTCTGATAACATTACAGAGAACACAATTATGCATTCCATTGAATGTTTTCCAATGATTTAAAACTTTTATCATCAGGTACTCACGATTTTTAAAACCTTTTATTTAACTTGCAATGTAACCATGTTCGGGTGAAATTTGCAACTCAATTTTGAGGCACTTATCGTCAACCGATTGAGCGTTTTTATAACGCATGTGATTTTAAATTTTATTATCTATAAGTTTATGCTAATGCTTCATTTCTATATCTCGATATTTACCATGCCAACAAGAATATCGATTCCATCTGAGAATCGGATATCGCTATGTGTTCCCCGTTGTTGACCTATGGAACTAATTCACCCCAAGGGGTGCACTGATCGACTTCTGTTTATTTAACCCAAACTTAGTCTTAGAACTGTTGGAGAACAAAAACAACAGCCGACGGCGTTTATTGTTACAACGCCGTTCAATATACACCGATGTACAAACTTTGTCGTCCTTTCACCCTTTGGACGAATTAATTTTAAAGAATTGTGAGGGTATGCAGTAATTGTTGCTAACGTCTTTGTCAGGCGAAGTGCTTGTTGCTTGGCGGCTTAAAGGTTAGGGATCGAAAGAGTTGGGCTTTGGATTTATCGATAGGAAATCGGCTTAAGCCGGTTAAAAAGAGCTTCATATTGGCAATATAAAAACGAAGGTCACGGACTCGTACCGTACGGTCGTCGGATACAGGCCGTTTTCGCTTTATACAATACAAAGCGCTTTTATACAATACATATTACATACATACAAAGCTTTTTGTAAACGGCTTAAGACAGTTTGGGCGCGGTCTTTATTGGCGTGGGTTAGCTGTGCATTTTCGTGGTTCACACAGCACGTTAAGTTATGTGATTCTACCGATGGCTTTCAGTGTTGATCATAGTTATACTAGACTAGCAGATCGTTTGTTCGTTTGCCGGTTAAAAATAAATAAACAGTAAAGTATTTTTATCTGTTTCGGTTGCAATATCGAAGAGACGCTTTCCGTTACGATCTCGTAGCAACGCTTCAGTGAAGCTTTTGTTAAACATAACATTATACATAGTACAAAGGCATAATTTCCCCGAAGCGAAGCTTTCAAGATTACCAGATACAATACCCAAATAAACAAAACTAACAAACGTGAAAAGTTAAATAAATACTTGTAATAAAAACGTGGTCCTATTAACTCTATTTAGTCCAATAACTATAAAAAAGATTAATGAACAAAAAAATTTTGATAGTATTAAATTTGATTGAACAACCATAAAGGTGTGCTGTTAAATGACGTTGAAAATGTGACTTCCGCGTATGAATGGATCCAGGATTAGCATATAACTCGGAGCGGCATCAAACTTTTGGTAGGATACGTTTGTTTGAATCCAGCGGCATTACTTGACTTGAATATGAATTTATAATATACGCCAATGTCCATTACTATTCATGTCGGATCATACTGTGATCGCTGTGTAATCGTTGTAGACGAAAACAAATGTGTGTATGTATTTATTTTATTTACTTTATTCGTGGTAGATATTTATGTGACAAATAAATGTTTGTCAGGTCGTGGTTGTTGTTCGTTGGTTTATTTTTCTATTTTGTTGGCCGGCAACGCATTGGTGCCTTTGATGTTACGGGAACGGTGACCAATTAAATCAAGGGATTCATTATGATCATTTGTCGGCTATTTTTGTCAGCTTCTGTGTGAATGTCCATGCCACCTCCGACATAAAGAATCCTAGGCGACATAAAGAATCCAGGTGATGGTGACCATTTATCGTCAGATGGCTCGTGTATTCTTTTGTTGGCTATTTAAATAAAGTAGTTACCCGCTTTGCGGTCGAAATTCGACCTCATTCTGTCAAAGGGTTACTTAACATTGACTCTTTAAACGATGACCCTATGACACATTTCAAACGTCGTGTCAAACGTATGGCAGTGTGAATAGAGGCACTTATATTGGCGTGTGTAATGTTTTATTTATTCATTTAATGTATTTTATGCATTATTTTTAAAAAATATTAGCACTCTGCACTCCTCTATATAAACTATAAATGTGCCTTTCAATTTCTCCTCCGTCCGCGCTATTTTCGTAAAAAAGGGTACAAAGTTTTTGCTTCACGTATGAATATAATGATAAATAGATGTATAGAATGACATAAAATACAGAAAAAATATCTTTTCTTTATTTCCGTCTGTTATCCGGTATCTCGACGGTAACTTTATCTGGATGGAATGCTCCAATCCGTATGGTATATTGATATTAATTGGACGACACAGCGCGACTGGTTGCGACTAACAGACTAAAGCCGATATCAATTGTAGGAATTTCCTTTGTGAGTATGTATGTGTCACATAAATCCCGTCGGCTGCGTTGGAATAAATACGCGGTGTATTGAAATGCGTTGTGAATAATTTCGTTTTGCTCTTGTTAAAGACAGGCTTTGAGGTTGAGTTGACATTGACGGTTGTTGTAATAAACGTAAAAGTGACATTTTTAACGCAGTTGAGTTCTTTATCACGAACAATTCGCGTATGCATGTACAATAAATAATAATCCATGTATTTAAAGAGATGTGCGTGAAATAGAACTTCAAGGCGCACTGAATTGGGTGTTTGTGAAGATGATGTTGGCAGTTGGCAGCACTGTGTGAATTGTCAGTGTCAGTTGAGTGTGCGCGGAAGTGGAACAGCTGTCGAGATGTCAGCCACCAGCGGTCACTCTTTGGGTACACCTCGAGCGGAAGAGAGGTCTAATGTAACAGGAGTAATTCTGATGGCCTATTTTAGTTTGCATTTAATTAGGACGACGCCTTACAGTCCAAATGCTGTTCAGAACAAAATGTTGTGAACAAATGCTGTTCTTGTTTCAAGTCAAATCATGTGAAACGGAACTTCTTTCATCATTTCTATAAACTGCGGCAGACCCATTATTCCAGTTTTACGCTTCATAGTTTCAGAAATATAGAGGAATTTCCGTACTATTGAATTAGACGCTTTTGTTGTGATCTTGTGAAGATTCCGTTTTTTCATCTGATAAAATGGATAAAAAAGTAAACAAGTTTGTGTGATATTAAAAATGGTAAATTAGTAATAGCTTTATTTTAACAGCAACAATCCATTTGAAAAAAGAAAAAAGGCGTGGGCAGTTCAGTTTCGAAAGCGAATCTGGAAGGAGAACAAGAAGAAGAAGAAGAAAACAATTAATACCATCCACCGCAATCACAAATTGATAATCACAATTAATTAATACCAAACACGTTGCTAAGCGGTACAACACTAGTGAAGCAACACGAAATCGCAGTCTTTATGTGTAACGTTTTGCGATTTTTACTGCGAAATCCTTGTTTATTTACCCGAGTATCTTTGTCATTACAGGTGGGGTAGGATAAGAGCTACCTCTTGTTAGCTGCAAGAAGGGTTAAATTAACAATGTTTGCGTTGCTGCACTCTAGTTTGAAGCGCGTAATAGCAGAGAATACTAATTATTACTACGATATTTCACAGAAGAGTTATTACTTCAAAAAGAAAAGCGATGATTATTGTTGGAGGGGACGCTGGGTAATGCCATCACTTAATGAACGCAAAATATACCATGTATTAAAGTCTATGTACTTTATAACGACGGGGAATTTATGTAAATATGTATTTACTCAGGTACAACATAATTATTATTTTGTACGTTCTGAGAATGACTTTTAGCCCTTTCCTGTTAATTACATTACAAGCAAGTTTTACCATAACCAATTATTAAAAAAAAACAATTACCTACCTACCAATTTGAATGGAATCAAATCGATACATTTTTTCCAAATCTGTGTCTTTTCGAGCATCAAGCGGTACCAAAGTCCTCGTAGGTAATAGTATTATATAGATAGCTTATATCAAATAGAATTCATACTATTTCTTTCCTTCTTCCTTTATTTCAATAAATTAATATCTTTATTACTTTTAGAACAAACAAAACTTTTCGTAGAAATATTTTAACGTGAAATTTATTTTCAGGCATAGGTTACTAATTTAATTTTTTTTTCCTCTGAAAACTGTTGTTTTTTTTTGCAGTTAGTTTTGATCTTGTGCTCGGTTCCGGATTCAAAACCTGTCTCTTATTACTATTATTTTATGTACGTAACTTCATATAAATTATAACTTGCTTAGAAGAAGATAAACATTATAAGGAAACCTGAATACTGAAAATACATTCGTATTGAGTCTGATAGTCACAGTTGATACGATCGGAGTGGAAGAGTGGTACTTCATGTTCGTTAGCTATCTTAATTGAGTAAAAAAAGAGTTAATACAGACTCAAAAATTCCACTATCTAGGTCATAATAAATCAGCCTAGGTTACTTTATCGACATTGTGGAATGACGTCAGAAAGATAAAATACTCCTTGCGTTCCCGCGTTGATTTCTAAAGAGTCTTAATACCTAATTTATCGCGATAACCATGCAAATACTTTACGTTCCACCGGCAGCTGTAGATCTCTACATCTCTGCATCCAATGGCTTTGTATAGCACGCTTTTTATTTTTATTGGCAATTAAACAATTAACCCATTCTGATGTACAAAGGACGCTTTCTGAGACCCCTTAGAGGGAGAGAAATTTTATACCTATTCAAATGCATTGTGATAAATTTTAGGTCGTTTATTTTATTCTAAGAGATGAAAGCGTTTTTGGTACAGTGAAAATGCGGTGTACTTTGTTTGGTAAAAATAAACTATTCATTTACATTTAATCTGAAATTACTAAACTAATGCTATTACTATACATTTATTTTGTGTTTATTAGGTAAATAAAATTATAAAAGAAGTGATAAGAGTTCATTGTTGACTATTATAAACACGCAAAATATCACAATAGACAGTGTGCTACAGTTAAAATATGTAGAGAGATATGTAGAGTATATGTAGAGACATGAAATGGTTACAAAAAAATGGTTGCCTGTAAAGTCGGTTTTACGGGCGAAGATTTTACGTGACAACGTCTTTTTCTCGGTAGAATATTTATTGATATGAATATAATTAAATTGCGCAATAGGAACAAGGAATTGAATGAAAATAAGAATTGCACAAATTTTAACTATAGAAATATATTTTGTTTACTAAAACATTGTACATGTAAACTTAAACTTAACGCGCCGATTCAATGCGCCTAATTCTCTAGTGCTGCGCGCGCGACAGACCGATCATAGTTGAGTGGGAGAGAGACGCAAGGCATTCGGCGGGCCTCTCTCTCGTTCGGTGACTCATCGTAACGTTACCGAGCGTTACTATTTTTCATAAGTGACTCCCAGCTAACCTAATTTAAGACGTTGTCACGTCAATAAGTCTCACAGCTGGATAGACACCCAAGGGGAGTTTAAATTAGGTCCCGACTTTTGTTACCTCAATAGGTAATTAGGTAATTTACTTATCAACTTCGTTCACTAGTGAATAGTGTATGAACCCTACAATTTGCCACTCATTGTAAGGTAACAAATACTAGGTAAATTCATTCGAGTTTGGCAAAGTATTTGACGAATATTTATAAGCTACATTTTTGTGTGCCGACGTAGCTTCTTGGATTTAGTTTTCAGTTTAACATAACACGTTCATACAAGGAATTAAACAGCTAGAGATTAAACTTTATTTCTTACCTAGAACCTAGGATATTTGATATTTAATAGTCAATATGCGTTTTTACTTTATTTATCAAGTTACAGTAGCTGTACTAAATAAATAGATATTTTTATAGCAACTTCAAACTAGACTTACCTATAGTAACCTAACTTAAATATTTCGTAAAAAGCCATTATCACGTTTTAACTACTGATCATTCTGTATCCTTTTCAACGTTAATAGCTTCAGTAATGTCACTATCAGGAGTTTTGAGAACAAAGTTTTGTTAAAATAAAAATCATATAAAACTTCAGAAGGTTGAGGCGCGATAAGTTATGTTAATAAAAGTCGTTAAACTTACTTATGTCTTACAGAAACTTTAATGGACTGAACTCTGTTTGGTTACATAGTTCTGTTATAATATAACCTTATAACCAAGTTGTGTTACGGGTGATGTAATGTATGTTATCGTCATTTTTTTTATCGATTAAAATATTTTGTATAAAAATTGCCTTGAACTGGAAATTTAAGCCTATCTGAATTTGAAAATTGACATAGGTTATGATAAATACTCAACTTATAGCATAATGAAGCATAATGAAGCGCTCATAGCCCGGCGGCTTGCGTCGATCTCAAGTGATCGACAAAGTTAAGCAACAGCGGGCGCGGTCGGTAGTTGGATGGGTGACCGCTAGTGGCAAAAATTTCTTGAGCGCTTCCGTGCTTCGGAGGGCACGTAAAGCCGTCGGTCCCGGTTGTTATCATTTGGTAGCAGTCGTTAAGCCATGTCGGATACCTTCGGGCGGCTTAAAATTTCCGACACTTGGGTTGGCCACTAACCCCTCCACCAATCCGCACTGGAGCAGCGTGGTGGAGTATGCTCTAGGCCTCCTCAGGTACGAGGAGAGACCCGTGCTCAGTAGTGGGCCATTAATGGGTTGTAGCCACTCAACTAATAGACGTGGCTAAAATAAAATACTTAAGGTATGTTTTGTGTTTATTTAATAAAAATCTCTTTTGACTTCAACACGATGACTAAATTACAGACAAAGAAATTTCGTGTAACATTGATTATTTTATTTCATATTCAGTCGAGTAAAACAATACATACAAAATGAAACTCGCTGACTGAAATAATAATTACTTATAATATATTTACAATAATTTATAAGGAAATGTAAACGAATTAAGTCATTGATAAATCAGCTAAAATTCGCTTTAAAAACTGTTTAGTTCCTTCAATTTTAGAGTATTGTCATGCTAACGATAATCACGTTAACTTTAGTTTGGTTTTTAAAACAATTATTAAACTGTAAATTATTCACTGTAGTCACAGTTACTGCGATTAAATCGGTCAATCAAATACTGTCACTGTAAGCAAAGTGACTGCAATTATCCTTAGCACGGCAGAATACCATAGACATATAGCAATAATGTCGTTAAATTTCCGGTAATATAAAATTTCGAAGCCTTAGATAAGAAGAGACACAATGAGAACTGGACTGCATTCATAAGTACATTGTTTAAAAAATTAAATACAAACATTTTAATGTTATATCCAAACACACTTTTATAAAATCGACTCGTCTAACCCAGTTTTAACAATAAATGCGTGGAAATGCCATCAATTACAACTTGCTTAAATAACATCAAAGGAGTTCTTACTTCAAAACAAAGAAGAGTTTAATTTTTTGTTTTAATATAAGTAAAGGAGTATTTTGCTTAAGTTGTTTTGTTACAGACATTTTCTTGTCTAAGCAAGAAAACATTTAGGTACTTAGTTATTGGATTATATTAATTAAAATATATTACATCTAAAGCCGTCTTTTTGGGATTAAAGCGTAACATAATTAATTCAAAATAACATTAAGGACTAATTCTAAAGTGTATGGTTTTGTCTTGTGTCTGTGTTTAAATAGGCACGTTGTAAATGTGTCGTACTTGACTTTACTATTTAATTACGCTATAATCATGGAACATCGGTTTATAACACAACTCAAAACCTCTATTTGACAATTATAATTTATACTTGAACAAGATACTCCTTTAGACTGTTTAGATTTGCCTAGACTGGTCATAAAATGACTGTGTTATATTTTTTGCAGTAATTCCGACACTTGAAAAGTAATATAAAATACTGTATTCATGTCTTTGCCTTTTTAATATTAACATCGTTAAAAGAAGACTCTACAGTAAAAGATAAAAGCGTAGTATCAGAAATTCTGAGATAACTGCTATTATGCTTATAAAATGTTCATTTAAGAGTGACTATGTTAAACCAAAATTTTGCTGGATTCAATTTTATGGCAGTCTTTATTCAGAATTACTCCAATGCATTGTAACTCTAAACCAAATAACGCAGTTAATTTATGCTAAACAAAGCGACTATTGCATTATAATTACATAATTATGTACTTCTAAAAGTGTCGGTCGCGTTTTAGACTTATCGCATACAAAAATTTCGTGTAATGCAAATGCTGTTTTTTTCATATTCTAGCTATATACATAAATAACATAAAAGTGCACCATATTATTTCTATTTACATAATGTACAATACACGCTAACAAATATTAACAATTACCTTATAAATACGATTAACGTGACTTAACATTTTTGTTACAGAGTTTAAATTAGTAGGTTGGACCATGAATTTACATTTACGTGCATTAAAATAACTTTTTTGGCTTAGAAACACGTTTACCAGAATACGACAGGTGAACAAGCACCGAATTAGAACGAAATAGCTATCAGCCTTGACTGATATAGAATAAAATATAATTATTGAAAAGTTATGAAATGTACACCAAGAAATGTCGAAATTTTGCTATTTGGCCGTTTCGCCATACAAAATCAGATTAGTGTCAGCCTTTTTGTACCTAATACCTACTAAAAGTTGATAATCAACAACAATGCGATCATTATGTTTCTATGAAACTGTTGTTATAACAATACAAAATATTCATTAGGCTTTTCTATCACTTCAACGTATACTCCTCGGCCGTCTATTTATTCATTTATTTACACCGGACTTGAACATGACAGAATAACTTAAGCCAAGCCTAAGCCAGTTCGTCTTAAAGACTAACTGAGAGGTGTACACACACCTACCTAATACCCAACGTTTGAGAATCAAATGGAATGTTGGTATGAAAATATCTCGTGTATAGTTCCGAGATTGTGGGAGAAATTTATTCTCAGTCAACGCAGTAAAACGCATGTAGTTTCGCAGGCCACAAAGAAAGTGGGACACGAGAATAGTAAATATGTTTCAGTCATGAAACACATGTCAACTCGAATTTATGTCATGTTTGAATAGGATTTATTCAAGCAACAACGCGATTGTCACAACTTATTGTTCTTAAAAGAAAATCCTTTGTAATACTAATGTAATGTCATTGAACTTCATAAAATGTAACAATATTTCCAAATGAAGTTCAAACTTCTTTGAATAAAATCGAGGAAATATTTCATACAATATGTAAATGGCAATCAAAGCACACAATAACATCACGTTGAGTTATTACTCAAATTTAATCCATCTCTTTCGTTTTGTGTCAGAAAGGAGTAGTAATTCAGAGGACCTGGACCTGGTGAATGAGGGGTCGAGCCCCTCAACTCTGAGCTAGGGTATCCAACGGCACCACCAGTTTTCCGTTTGAGTAGCTGTAACAAAGAAAATAGTCTCAAATTAAATAAAACACCCACAGCGACCTTACTTCTAAAATTGTTAGTAGCTTCTTTTTAGGACTGTAAACAACGTATTTGAAAGGTTATTAACCTGTAAGGTATCGTAGATGTTCTGGATTTAGCTCTGCTTGGCCTACAGCCCTCATCTGCAACCAAGACATTTCACTATTAATTATTCCTTCCGCATAACATCGCAGGTAATATCTAATGAATATACAATGTACCTATGTCTTGGTAGACTAATAGGTAAGTTTTCCATCTCTCGTAGTTGTAGTATCGATGCGGCTTAATTAAGTGGAAGAGCATGCTATTGTCTCGATACTTGCGGAACAATACTTATCTTAAGCCGAAGTTGGCAGAAGTAATATCTGCGATACCTTAATGAGAGAACTTTGTATCAACTTTATTAATCGCTTCTGACCTGGCCGCAGCGCTACTTTCTTTCTTCTCTAAGCATTTTAGCTTTGAAGGCAAATTGTTAAGTGTGTCATCGATATACATTTTAAGATCTAATGCAAAAGGAACAAAGTAATTAATTTGACTTAAAATCATATCTATATTGTTTCAAATATAATGTACCTAACCAAAGTATACTAATTTATTTTAAGTAAATTGAAGTTGTACTCGTAGAATATATTTCCTAAAGCGTTTACAATCTATGTATGTTATTGGTAAAGTAAAATGTTTACTTATAATGTCATTGTAATGTAATGATACGTATAATTAGCTAGTTATTAATGAGTCAAATGAAAAGATCAAAAGTTAGCATCAGGTTTAGCATATCTTTGTGTTTATTCTGATTCATGCTAATCTGGCTAATATTACCTACTTACCTACATGAATCTTTTTTCTTCACTACATTATTTTCTAACCCTTGACTGAGCAATGCAATGTGTAATGTAATGCAATGGTATTCTAATAAAATCAAATAGGTAATAAAGGAAGTATTTGATATCCTCTGTGAGGTAAGAATATTAAAAAAAATGGACGCGCAAATAAAGATAGAAAATAAAAATAAAAAGAACACCTAATTTGCGATTCCATGAAATCTAATTAAGCATACAATGTTTGTTTATATCTGCATTCTAACGCTAACAATTTAGTTGAAATACTATTTAGTGGGGCCCTTACCATGGTTCGGCTAACATCGTTGCGATAGGCACGCATCGCATTTGACGGGCTCGACACGTCGCTTGCCCTGTGTGCCTTGCGAGCCGGACTTACGTCGGAAAGTGTACCTAACGAGCAGACCTGCAATGCAAAACGCGGTACCGTTAACAAAATAAACAAAACAAAATAACAAACAGCTAAGCGCGTCCATCTGATAAACCCCCACGGGCATAAGAAAGCGGGTGAAAATAAAATATTACTCGCAAGAATTTCATGATACCGCTCCGATTCACTTACGTTTAACGTGAGAATTAAACTTCGTATTGTGATATAACGAGTTGGTAGATTACTTTGTGTATTAAGTGATGAATGTTACAGAATGTATTTTATGCTGTAGAGCTAAATTCAGAATGAATAGTTTGTTTTGTTGACAGAAGATACTAATTCTCCTATCCCGTAATGAGAAAAGTTGTTGTTAGTTTTCATGCATTATTCACTATTATGATGAAAATTTTATACGTTAAATATTTTTGAGGCTAATCCAGTTTTAATAAAAACATTCATTTTAACTCACCAGTCAGACCAGCTTTATTGATACTATTTGAACTCGAGAAACCAGATATCTTTTTCCAGGCCTTTTTATTCCAAAAGCCAGTAGATTTAGCATCACCACAGCTGGAACTTCTTGGAGACGGTAGGTCTCTTGGACACCGTAGACTGCATTCTTCAGCGCCCAATATTCGTACGCCAGCACCTCGGGTACCATATGCTACTGCAGGTAAGTGAGGGACAGACCCCGTTGGTTTTCGTCTTAAACTTCCTACGTAACTCGCTCCACTGCTACTTCCACTAAATCCACTATCTAAATCAGGAGGATTGCAACTAGCAGGAGAAAGTAATTCGTCAGTTGGTCCTACTCTTAATAGTTCTTCTATATTATCTCTATCTTCAGCTCGTTCCGAATCTGGCGATTCACATTCAGGCATTAACATTGCCTCAACACTAAGATTTAATTCTCCTAGAATTCGTTTATGCCTCGATTCCACTCTACGTACTTCTTCTTCAACCACACTTCTATCGAGTGAAACAAGGGATTGTCTTGGTACATATCGATGTTTAGGACAAGTTCTTGAGCCATCAGTTATTTCTTCGTAAATGTTTTCTTCTGTTCCATATCTTGTAACATAATTATGTCGTGCAGTTCTGTCTCGAGGTATACCACCACGTCCCCTTTGACGATGGGCTTTTCTTGATGAGGAAGGCATTGATAAATGGTGATCGTAGTAAGCATATGAATAGTCTACCGGTTCAAAACGCTCCATCGTAGCGGCAATATTACTTCTGTTCCAGCTTTGTGGTGGTGGTTCTCTTGATAAGTTTATTGCAGCAAGTCGTGCTGGTAATATTTCGTCTAGGTCACGAGCGCAGCGTTCATCAAGTGATTGTGCTCCGTCATCTTCTTCTCGTCTATGCTTGCGATGTGGCCGACGAGTAGTTTGCGAACGCTGATTTGCGCGTTCACAATCAGAGCCATGCTCATGATTATAATCGGGAGTGTGACTTCGGTTGAAGTCTCCAGGATGATGCTTACAATCCACAGTATGGAAATTACTGTGCCTTAGGCTGTATGTGGAGTTCCCTTCGTAGTCTGAGCGATCGTAGCAGGGACTGTCGTCGGCGTTGCTGGTATGAGCATGGGGACAGTCTGCCGCTATACCAGACTCGGAAGAAGGGTAGTCGTGAACCTCCGCTGTAATAAGTACGCGGTCGTCTGGTCGTGCCGGTTCTGATGTAGCATGGCGATGATGGGGCCGGGGGCGACCTGTTTCGCGGCAGCTCGCAAATGCTCTTTGAAGATGTGGTGCATTTGGGTATCTTCCACAACGCGAATCGAACACCGCCTCCCCTGACTCGTCGGGGCTCGGCGGCGCGCTGCGTGATTCCATGGCTCATCCTCTCATTACCAATGAGTACCTGTAAGTAAAATAGAATAATAATTATGTTAGTAATACATCAATATAAATTCTTAGAGACAAAATATTTTTGCTTTTAATAAACGTCCCCGACATACAAGACGGGAGAGCGAGGGCAATGAATCCGAAATTACATGCTCCGTGATAAGGGTAGGGTAAGTGACGATCAACACAGCAGCCGACGTCGATATATCATCATCAGTCGCCGGGTAATAAATTGGGGTTTCACACCGTGTTTATAGTGGGTTACTGTATACGGTTCAGTTTGACGTTTGTTGCGTATAATAATGTAAATTAATATTTCATCTTGATGTAAATCAGTTATTATTAGCGATGTTATTGTGTTGTTCAATAACATTTTGTAAAATATTCCTTGAAGCCATAAAATACATTCGTGTTCTTTGTTGAGCATAAAAATATCGTATCAGTTTGATTTTTTAAGTCTGTGAAGATAATTCAATATATTCTATTTTTACACGACTTATTATTAGTATCTGGATGTTTTTGGTAAATCGAGGTTTTTTTTGGAAATTACACTTAGATACGAATTACGTACCTATTGATGAAATATGATTTTTTTTATTTTTCGATCTTAACGACATAATAATAAAAAAATCTATGATATATTATGTTATTCTAATGATATTGTAGCAATTTTTCATTGCCTGAAAACACGGATAAAATGACGTTTACTAAAAACGAAAACTAGGTCAGACCTAGGTAGATGGATTTATCGCCCCCGAAACCCCCTGCATACTAAAATCATCATGAAAATCGTCGGAGCCGTTTTCGAGATTCAGATTACATTTATGCATATTATTATTTACATATAATTTCTGCGCCGCGTGTGTATATGTAGTTGACTCCTCAACGACTGTATCGATATGGTTAAAAAATTGTGTTTTCAGGTGGATCAGAGAATGATTTAGATTCACAATTGGACCCGCTAGGTGGCCCTTGTAAGGATATGTGACCAAATTTGTTTATTAATTATTGTGCGGTACGAAGTTCGTTCTTATAGTATATATGTAAATACAAGTAACTAGTATGTAGGTACATATTATTATATAGTATATTTATGTATATACAAGAATTGCTGGTTTCAAGGTATTAGATTTAGAAAACAATCGCAAAATAAAGTACCTACCTAAATATAAATAATTGATCATTCAAATAAATCATCTTTATTTTAGGGTACAAATATATTCCATTGCTATAAAAATGACGCTCATCTATCGAAAGGAAAAATGTAATAAATCCAATTTTATCATAAAAGAATTCCACATTACAGTTTTATTGCGATCCCACTGAAAGTTATTGCATGAAATTCAGACCAATTTATTACGATAACGATAATAAGTGTCCGTGAACTAGACATGGGGAGGTTACCCTATAGTCGTTGTCATGGCAACGCCATTTCAATCGCTGGATCACGACTACTTTGGTGACGAAACAAAATGTTTTAACCAATGACCATGGAAGTAATAAGTACGTAGTACTTGCCAATGACTTAATGGTTTTAACCATCATTATTAACCTCCGATGAAAAAACGAAGGATGTTATAAGTTTGAGTGTCTGAGGTATCGTAGGTCCTAAACGAATCGACCATGTTAGATGCGATTTTTTTAGTGTAATAGCAGACGTGCGGAATGCGGTTGTTGTTCTAAAGCTCATGCATGATACAGTTATTATAACTAATGATAGAGCTAATGATAGACCCGTTGAGCTGTTCTGAGTCGGCGATGCATTGAGTTACTCAAAGGTTATCCAAAACTAAAGAACTAAAGTAGTCTTTAGTTTTTGATAACCTTTGAGTAACTGGTCCTGAGTTAAACTCCCGGGTCACATGTGTATTTTGTATCACATACATACAAAACACATACACATACATACATGTATCACATACATGCAAGCAGTGATAGCGGTGTGGTTGAACGTTGGATTGCCGAACCGGAGGTTCCGGGTTCAAACCCCGCACGCACCACTAATTTTCAAAAATTATGTGCGTATTAAAAATTTAATTATCACTTGCTTCGGTGAAGGAAAACATCGTGAGGAAACCTGCACACCTGAGAGTTCTCCATAATGTTCTCAAAGGTGTGTGAAGTCCACCAATCCGCACTTGGCCAGCGTGGTGGACTATGGCCTATACCCCTCACACTGTGAGAGGAGACCCGTGCCCAGCAGTGGGACAGTTATGGGTTGTGATGATGATGATGATGACATACAAAAATGTTTGTTTGAATAAGCTTTTATTTTTGTAATTATTTAATGCTATTTCGATAACATAATTATCATATTTCTACTTTTTACTTATACCTATCGCGATTTTTACGTTATGTTCTTTTCCTAAAAGTATCGTTAGAATATCATGATGCAACAAGTCCATAAGTTGTTCCCACATTCAATTCGCTTCCGGCCGATTATCTCGCATCTAAATCATAATCAGTGTGACGAGATTCCCTCCTTCGTGGCGGATATGGTTGACCCTATATTAAATCTAACATTAGTATAGGTAAGTATATCATATGATTTGTGCTTTAACATAACATTTTACTTCACAATTAGATGCGTTATCTGTCAAAAAAATACAATTTTATAACCATTAAAAAGTTAACATTAACAATTTTGTATTCAATGTTATTGTACTGCTAACGCCATCTATTAGAAAAACAAAGAGTTAACATCCCTTCAAAAGAACTAAACTCAAACTCAAATAATTATGTACACCGTAGTTACTAGATGACACCACTAGAATCAGGTTGTAAAATAACGGCGGAGTTTTAGCGGGAACGCGACAATGTCACATAGCCCTTAAAATTATTACCCGTTAGAAAAACTACGCGAGCCTGAAGGCTCGCGTAGTTTGAGCTTTGTGAACAAAGCTCAGCTTTTTCCTAGTTTATAAGTGTCCCACTGGTGGGCTTGGGTCTCCTCTCACAACGTCAGCTGTAGTCTACCACGCTGGTCAAGTACAGATTGGTAGACCCAACACGCCATTGACAATATTATTAAGAACTCTCAGGTGCGCATATTTCCTTACGAAATTTACCTGTCCTGAAGCAAGAGACAAATTATTTTCTAAATTGTTAAGTATAGAATTGTATACTAGTAAAATCATTTAGTAAGTACATAGGTACTGCAGTAAGCTACCGTTCAGCAATCCCTGATGCCTTCATTTACATTATTCATAGTTACCTATATCATAAGCAATATCAAACCATAGCAAATTTAAAACCTCCAAGAATAAGTGCAATTTATTTTTATATACAGAACGACCTCTATATAGCGCACATTGACCTCTGGAAATGCGACCGAAACAATAATTTGTTATGCCCGCCATTGCATCGCCCCGAGATTTCGCCCCATTGCGTATAAAGACGTCCGATCAACACATTCCTAGCCTATTATCTCCTATCTTTATACGTTTGGGGGAATACTGCTAATGGTGCGGTGGTTTTGCTTGTTTTTTACTCTCCAGACCACGGCCAAATTCCATTAATCTCTCTTTATAGTCTGTGTTCTGCGGGAAAATATGTCATTATACATTCCACTCGGTTTAAAAGTAAAATTCTCTATAAGTATGGTTTATTTACTCGCATTGAAATACGAATATGTCAGAATTCCTGGAAAATACGAATTTAAGCGCGCCTTTATTATGATATTTCGGAAAATGTTACATTTTACAGTAAAATGTTATGTTGTATTACCATCCAGTTCTCTAGAAATCCAATTTATGAAACGACGAACGCTACTAGTAATAGAATATTGTTTTACTATAATCTCTTTGGTTTGACGGAAATAATTATGTATCTCGTTACGGAGCCCTTCAGTACTCCTTGTATTTAAATACTTTTTGATATTTAAAGTAATTGTAGATTTTGAGGAAATTAACTGTTTCAGATCTTGAGGCTTAGCTTTGTTTAAGAGAAACAGAATCGTTATATGAAAATCTAAAATCCTCAAATTCATTCTGTAAACGACCCGATCCCGCCTTATTGACAGCTAAACACTAGACGTTTTAGAGGCGATTATCTCAGTCCTAAGGGGTAGCAACACATTTGTGACCGAAATAGAATGATATTCTTACGAACAATTACTAACTGTACTATTGCTAACTACAACTAACAGGACTAACTATCACTAACATTCCCTGCATCCTCATACTCATTAACAAACAAACCAACTAATGATTTAACACCGTCTGTTAACTGGACTAGTCCTAGTCCCCATTTGAGTCGTTTGCTATTTTAATTCCATATAAAAAGTTAGCCAGATTATACCTACCTATTACCTATTGCAAATTTAATTGTACTTACAAATCCAAAGATAAGAATCCAGCCCACTCCCCTTGAGTCAAATACATCATTCAAAAAGACGTAAGTATTTTTAAAAAGGAAATATCTTTGAAAAGTCTTAATCAAATTCTTCCTGTCTACTTTATGTGCGTTTGATATCAGCACATTTCTCCCCTACCCCATGTGTTAAACTTCGGAGGGTCGAAAAAATCGTGCGATTCTATTGAAGTAATTACAGTCAATTCGTAACCAACGCAAGTGAGGACAGTCAGCTGTTTTATTCGGTGATTCATACACAGTGGGTAATAATGGCATAATTAATGAAAGTAAATAAAGTAACGTAAAGTAATATCTTCGTATGTAACGTAAAGTAATATTTCGTATATCGTTGGCGGGTTTGTTAGTTAGGTATACCGTTATTGTTATTTTGCTTTGAAAATAATATCTAACTCCTTTTGTGTTGCTTTACAGGAAAATAGGGTTTGGATTACAGTTACCCACCTCCCCCCACCTTGCTTTGTTTCAGAAACCCTTTATTTAGTACTCACACTCAAAAATAATGTTTACTTTATCAGTGAAAAAATTTTCCAAATCTAATTCCAAAAGAAATTCTAAAAATCATTCCATTGCGTAAATAAGTATTCTATTGCGTAGTAAGTTATAGTTTCATCATATCTAAGGAATATATTTATTTGTAGTACATAACATTGCTTTACTAGCGATTTTACAACATGCACACTTGGTCCGCACATGCGGGTATACAATAATTTTGGTGATATTAAAAATTATAATTAAATTTATTCTTGGTACGATAATAAACATAGATTGAAAATATATGAAATTACTCGTATTTTGTAACTAGGTCATAAAAAAAACATTTATGTCGTAATACACTGATATCAAAAGTTTTTTTGTGTTGTAATAGTGTAAGGGTTTCTGTAACCACCTGTAATAACTTAGTAATTATGATAAACCATATTGTAACTAATATAACGAGCGACAACAGAAAAACTTACCTTCATTATAATAAAACAATCATCCATCATTCCGATAAGATAATAAGTTTTCTATTTCTATGCACCCCTCGTTTGGTCTAATATTTTTTGTGGCGTAGTCACATGTGTTCGTATCCATTGTAATAGTTTCATGTCTGATTACAAATAAAAAACGCTTTTTAATATTGCAAATGTGACAATTCGATCACATCGAACACGCTTTTTACGAATTAAAGGGATAATTTTATTATGTACTAGCGACTCGCCCTCGCTTCGCTTCGGAAACCTTATTCCTTCGGTTTGCAAAGATTTAGTTATATATTTGGGATGATTCACACTATATCTTTATATATATGTGTTATTCTGATGTGTAAGCTATATTATTGGAAAGTTGCAGCAAAATCCATTCGGTAGTATTTGCGTGAAAGAGTAACAAATATTCATACATCCATTCATACTTCGCATTTATAATATTAATAGGATTTACATATTCCAGGACAAGTAAGTGGACGTTACAAGACATAATTAGTTAGTCATAGTAAAAATGATTTATTATTATTGACGACCCCGTAGCCTAGTTGGTGATAACCCTGACTGTGGGGACTGAGGGGTCCCGAGTTTGATTCCCGGCCGGAGCAGATGTTTATGTGACAGAAATGTTTGTACTCGGGTCATGGGTGTTAGTGATGTGTTGTTTGTGTTGTCCATGTCACCCGCGAAACAGGGGATCATAATGCGGGGTATGAGTGTTAACACTCATACTCCTGATATACATAATTATAATCATAAATGGACAAATAAAAATGAGATAAATATTTTACGAGGTATTAAATTTTATGCTTAGAATATTCTAATAGTATCTCATAGTATGCGTATTAGAAATTAATTATCACTTGCTTCGGTGAAAGAAAATATCGCGATCAAACCTGAAACGTAAACGTCTATTTCTGTAAAACATTTAAACGGTATAAAGACAGACAAAGTTGGATAAAAATGGGATCCATGAGAATTGTATGTTAAAAAATGTCTCTAAGAACATAAAACTAAATTACCGCAGTTACTTGGAGAGTTCTGTCTGCGATGTGCTAACCATGCAATTTTAAAACTTAGAATTAATTTTACTCAGCAACTAGTGGGAGTTGCAAACGTCGTTTATTTACAGATAACGTAATAATAATGAAGATTGGCGTCGAGAAGAGATAAATAAACATTTATTGTTAAGCACTGTGGGGGAAAATAAACAATTATTCTTTTTTTGAAAGATCGTTTCGTCATACTTTTTTTTTTACTTCGATTCATTTTAATGCTATCTTCCTTTTGTTTTTATTTGTTGATAGCTTGGCTTCAATCCATTAATGGTCCACCACTGAGCACGGGTCTCTCTTCATAACCGAGGAGGCCTAGAGCATATTCCACCACGCTGCTCCATTGCGGATTGGTGGAGGACATACTCGTACAATAGCTTATTGCGAACTTTCAATATTATTTTGTTATTACAACGCTATCAAGTGTAAATCACTTGGTAGGTAAAAAGGGCATAATAACGTTGCTCATAATAATAAAATAATTTGTGATAACATGTTGTAAATATCGGAAAACCATTGGTAAAACAATTTTGTCTAAAATGCATTATACGAGCCATTTAACGATGCACTTAAAGCAGGACCGCATTTAGCGCCGTCTGAGGGTATCTTCTCGTTTTACTGCATACGGAGTCGTTAATAAAATGTGCGAAAATACTCCTATAACACTTGAGTACGCAAGCCCATTCCCAGGTCATATACATACGTTGCTATATTTTCATGCGTACGACTAAGTGAATTGAAATTGTGCATATATATATAATTGTGCATAGTCAGAGCGTTTAATAGTGATTAAGTAATTTCCTGAATTATGAACATATAACGGATTGTGATCATATTGATAAAATTTATCTTTTTGCAAAGACACTGCTTCAAAGAAACAGTAGAAGGCGAAAATAGTTGGGGTTGTAGTGAAAAATATTATATTAAATAAGTTAATGCTTGACTACAATCCCACCTGATGGTAAGTGGCGATGAAGTCCAAGATGTTGAACGCACTAACTTATACAAGCCTATTCACTCTTCTCTTGAACATTCCCACATCATACGTAGGCGGAAACACTGATATATAAGTGTATAATCTATGCAGGCAACCTATTCCAGCCCTTCGCAGTACGCACCATGAACGACGACGCAAACCTTGATATTCAAACAAAATTAAAATATAAAGCCCCTTTCGCATCTAGATCTTGTTAAGAATAATACCATTAAACATGATTTACACAGGCCATTTGGTGTTATAATTGCGTAAAATATAGACCATCGCCACACAGTGCTCAGCAGTAGGTACTCTAAGGGTGAAAAGTGTGAAAAACCAGCCATAACGCAGCACGAAGGTCGTTTCTCGTTTATTTAGGGACTATAAACTTCGGTTTCCTACTTGCCCTACTAAACTTCGTAGTGCGGTTATAAAAAGTTATATCGGCACTACACGTTTAGTATCACTATATTGCACAGAATGTAATGGCAAAACATTTGGTAGTACTTAATGTTGTTTTTTTCATTGCAGGTTATCTGTGAGATTTAGGGTAAAGTAGAACATTTATCCGGTTTGCCTAAATAAGGAACATCTCCTTATTATATTTTACCATTCAAGTTGCTTCAAAGTGTTGAAGTGTTTGTTGTGATGAAAATCCTCGTACACATTTGGTTTTTAGAACGGTGCGCTTTAACAAAGCACGTTTTTAGAACTAACAAAAGCGCGAGTTGTTTACAGAACCACACAGTACTTAAAACGCGCTTTATCAAAGCGAAAAAAACGCCTAATGTGTACCATGCGTTAAATAAGAAGAGCGATAAGAAATCGCAACGATGTCATTGGTGTTCTGACCACTTCCCTTCA
Source organism: Ochlodes sylvanus (assembly GCA_905404295.2). NCBI lineage: Eukaryota > Metazoa > Arthropoda > Insecta > Lepidoptera > Hesperiidae > Ochlodes > Ochlodes sylvanus. Next base: position 7,029,511 of record FR990137.1, read on the forward strand.
GGATACTCATCTAATCTCTTGTTTCCTAGTATCACAAAAAAGTAATATTCCGACTATTGGTTAAGATATTACATACAGATAAAGGCTGTGTAATTTCTTTAGATAGCAATCTGTGTATACAAAGATTTACGTAACAACTTAAACATCGTATTCAGACAGTCTGATTACTAGACAGCGGCTGACAGCTTTGATAGACACAAATACCATTGTGCAGAATTAAGCGAACCTCAGAAACGTTGGATCATTGGACTTTACAAAAGTGAAAATCTAGAGAGAAAATGGCTCAACAAAGACGTCAGGGTGTGACGTCATGGTGGGTGGATCACATCTGTTTAACCTAGTTGTAAAGCTGGGAACTAGATTATTTCTAGAACAAGATTTAGTACGTACTGCCGTTGCATCATTCTGTGCTACATTTAAAGTTTAAGTGACTGGAGTGACGTGTAATTTGTCTTAAGTTCAGTATTACCACAATGACAATTACCGCAAGTAAATTCAAGAGTAAAGATAGCATATATTCTGTAAGATTTAATAAAGTAGGTTTTATTACAATACAAGGAGCCAACCTAATTTACATATAATTAGGTCACGCACTTAATCCGTTCGTTAACTCCATAATTACCTTGTAGTGTACAATAGTTAAATGTCATAAAAATAAGTATTTTTTATGACATTTAACTATATAAAAATAAGTATTTTTATGACATTTAACTATTGTACATATAATGGATGCTTTATAATGATAGCACCTAGGTTTTAAAATATTTGCGTATTAGAATTTAATTATCACTTGCTTCGGTGAAGGAAAACATCGTGAGGAAACCTGCACACCTGAGAGTTCTCCAAAATGTTCTCAAAGGTGTGTATGGTCCGCCAATCCGTACTTGGCCAGCGTGGTGGACTATGGCCTGTACCCCTCACATTGTGAGAGAAGACCCGTGCCCAGCAGTGGGACAGTTATGAGTTGTGTATTGACTATTATTACTCTACTGACACTGGTGAACAGCTATTTGCTAATGCCGTAATCCGTAATTCTTTTCGTAAATGAATAACGTTAATCTACCCCAGTAGTTTTCGTATCGGGCCCAAGAGATGGGAAACTTCTTAACAAATTTTGCTTTGCATTGCTTTTCTGAGGCGCGCAATGCAGTGATGGTAAGCTGCGATGTAAATTAAAACTTATCTCTGTTAGTACTATGTAAATTGAATGCTAGTTATTTATGGTAATTGTAAATCTACTTTCAAATTTATGATTATTAAGTTTTATGAACGCGGACACTAAACATTTTAACTGTATCGGGCGTGAGAACCCGTTACAATTGAAATTATTTCAAAATTTTACGTAAACCCTGGAATAAGCTTGCTTCTGAGATATATTCCCGACGTGACAGGGGGTCACTCCGGGCGGTACATTGGCGATTCTTTTAGTTCGACGATGATCATTTATTACAAGGTGACCAGTTTAGCTTTTTAATATTTTTAGGTATAATATGGCAAGCATATTTTTGGATATTTTGCAGTTAGGACCAATTATATTTCGAGCGTCTTCCATAGACATCAGTAACAACAACGGCGTCACCGATGCGTTGCCGGCCGGGACAGAAAGAGAAGGAAAGATAGAAAACATTGTCCATGTCTATGCAATTTTCTGTGGGTTTGTGTGTATAAGCTCTTTAGAGTTTATGTTTGTCAAAGCACACGATGTAACCAAAATTATTATGAATGTAAGAGAATATATCTGGTCTTGATACCAAGTGGAGGGTTCATTCTCCAGGTACATCCTACTGAAGAACGGAGGAGTTCCGGAGTCAGTTTCTGTTGAATGTTAGGTACTTACTGTTTATCGGTTTAACGAGTTTCATGTCATGAGCTTTGGTGTAGTGAATTCCAGGAATTTAATTTTTAATTGTTGATACTATTCGCATCCTATAATAACATTACTTATTTATTTTTATTTAAAGCTCCTCCATCGACGCGCCAAAACAGATATTATAGAAAAATGACGATTTAAATTTTTCAACTCTGGAATTTTACCATATTGGTTGGGGAGTATAATTTGATCTATATAAAGGAATGTAATTATTGTGATAACGAGTTTTGTTTTGTATACTGATTTATGTATTTTATTCATTGAATTCTGCTAAACTTGTCCCTTGAGATATTTTCCAGACTTAATGGGTATCAAGCTTCTAATATTATACTTGTTTTATTTATAAATGAAGTCAGTAACGTAATACCTATTTCATAATTTCTGTGTTATTTATCGTATATATTTTGTTTAAGTTCGTTATTATTATAAAGTCGTGGGTTAGTTGGAACAGTTTTACGGGAGGATGAAGTAATAATTAAATTGTGATACTATTTAAAATTGGGGGTTTGTCGATGATTGGCACCCATTATTGACACTATCGGATTAACAGTGCCTTTTTTAGTAAAAGTTCACATATAAATCCAAATATTACTCATTGCCCTACTTTACTTCTGTCTGTAGATTTCACTAATTTCAGTCTGAAATTTAAACGACCCTTTTCACAACGACGAATAAAGCCCTAAAACATTTCGTAGGTACAGAAATAATGGCATTATAAAATCATTGAGTCGTTTTACCGTCTCTATACCGTCTAGCTTTTATGAAAGACTATCCGTAGACGCTTAAACACTTTAAATAAGTATTAGGTTGTCATATAGAAGCGAGGGATTTAGTTATATTTGATTACCTAATGAAACCTGCTAATCCATAAAATGGCTATATATTTTGAGTTTGCTTAAATGGTTCGGGGTTCGTTTAGTAAACCTTTTATTTATACTTAACTTATATATAGACTATTCACACATGCGACAGTAACATAACTAAATATCGTACAGCCAAGCACAAGTTTGTATGAAAATGCATAGACGTCGCTACGACAAGTCGCTGTTCCTGTTGGGCCGTTGTGTCGTCGCTGTAGTAGCTGTGAAAAGACATAATATGTTTTTTTATCGTGTACATTGAAATGTTATATATGAAGTTATCTAGTCATCGTTTGAGGTTGTCATTTTCTAATGTAATGTAAATATAACACCTACATCAAAACGAAGTACGCAGAGATTCGTTCGCACAATCTAACCGTGATAGCTTCAGTGTCTTGTTATTTCGCTGTTTAATTTAAATATGTAAATTTTATTAGGCATAATACAGGCTGAGGACTCTTGAATTGCAAATGAATGTGACATTACGTTTTATAGGCTGGTAGCCAATTCGCTTGGCCGTTTCTCGGTACTCGCGGCAAATTTTCACTTAGAAATGCCCTAAAGTTTAGTGGCGTTTTATAAGGCCTGTTGAAGCAAATAATACGATGTTTATGACTAACCAGATGTTTCAAGTGACTTTACAATTTTTTGGTAACTTAAGTCCCGTATTAAATTATCATAGTCTGCTATCGATTGCACGATTATGCAGTTTTATTTGCTTTGTTGCTCTGATATTTTACCCACTTTATTTCTCAACTTAATTACTTGCTTAAGTCAACAAAGATACAAATACTTACTTTAACAGTTACAAAATATGAATAATGTCACTTTGATAATAGTATAAAAAGACAAGACATTTTTTTGAACAGAGCCCGCAATTAAAGGAGATTAACGGAATAAATCTTTTGGAAATTCTAATACTTAAACCTCTTTTGGTTTATATGTTTACAGAGTTTATGTCTTACATTGGTTGATTACACAACAAAGAAAAGTAAATGAAAAGGAAATAGTAGTCTTTCTTCAAGACATAACTGAGTCTATAGTCTACCATAACCTTAAAATATTGACTTTTAAAAATGGAATTAAGTGTTTCAATAGCTTCAAAATAAATAAGAGTAAAAAGCAATCACAGTAATGTATCCTTTCAAAAGTACAAATGGTTTATTTATAATACCAGGATAAATAAAAAAAATCACCATGACCATTAGGTTGGTAACCCCAAAAAGTGTCCGAAAAAATAAACAGTAAAATGTAATCATGCTAATGCATCCTTTGAATCTGGCGTGATTATAAGGCTGTCAAACGAGGGCAAGCCCACGTGAATGAGCGTGGGTCGCGACCGGTGACATACGGTTTAGTGCAGTGCAAGTCACCTGTACTAATGAATCCACTCAACTGTAAGGATCGACGATACTACTAGCGAAGCGGCTACGGCTTGTGAAATAACTTTTAGTAACTTCAAATAATGTACACAACGTCAATTATATTTAGAATTCAATCAACAACAACAACAACAAAATCCTGTTTATTGTACACCAAACTGTTATATCGATACAGTATTACACAGATAATAAATAATAAACCTATTAAGCTCAATAAATTTATCAAATAACTTATGTATTCAACTAGCTGGCAAGTAACTTTAGATATAAAAATACCTACTTATAAATGACGTAAAGCATTTTTTGCAGCTGACTAACAACTTTAAATCAACCGTTTAGATCTTAAAACGGGGTCAGAGAAGGCGAATGTCGGTCATATATTGTTACTAAAGTTAATTTGAATATTTGTTCCAAGTTCATAAATCCCGTAAATAAAGTATTGAATCAAATTCTTAATTGTGTATATAACTGTTATGCCAATGTATCTTGAAATTTTTTCCAGGCGATACAGCGGAAATGGTGAATGTTTTAAAGTACCAACTTACTAGTATGTATCCCTACTAATATTATAAATGCGAAAGTAACTCTGTCTGTCTGTCTGTCTGTCTGTCTGTCTGTCTGTCTGTGTCGCTTTCCCGCTTAAACCTCTCAACCGATTTTGATGAAATTTGACACAGACAATCTTTAGACCCTGAGAAAGGACATAGGCTACCTTTTATTGCGACAAAAAGGGATGAAGAGGTTGAAATAGAGGTTGAAAGTTTGTATGGGATTTCTTCGGGTTTTAAGCACAGCGCCATCTAGGGGTGAACCTTCCTAACTTAAAGAATAAGAACGCCATCGGCCTAGCGCCATCTCTTAAAGAACCATGAAACTTTATATTTAGGCACTTGATAATAAGTTTCCCGAAGCGAAGCGAGGGCGGGTCGCTAGTGTACTATATGTTTGGAATGAAAATGTCTCGCATTTATCGCATCGCTATCGCATTGCTTTAATTGTACTTGAACAATTTAAGGTGTATTTCGGATTGATAGAGTATTAGTATACGTATATTTACATGACTTTGCCTATTATCTATTTAGAAATATAGTTAAACGTGATCTGCTTTCAAAAAAATAGTTTCGTAATAATACACAGGTAGTAAGTGAAGACGGTACCTGAGTAAATTTGAACTTCAGCTCCCTACGGTTATCAGTGTGTGACGTCGACCAATTATTACCATTAGATAGCTATTCTGCTTCAGTGTTAGCTATAAGCATAAAAAGGACAACTTTGCAAGAACCTTCAATCAACTAATTTGGGAGTTCATTCTCTAATTTGTTTTTCAATTAGCGCGCTTAAATGAGTTGCCTACATCATGTTTCGTAATATAAGTAATTAAGCTAGGAAATTATAACTTGGGCTTTAAGTTCGATGACATTATTTAGACTAAATAGCCTTATTCTAAACTTTGTGCTCCTACTTGTTTTTCTCCTTTCATTAATTAGGATATTTAGAGCGTTTTTCTCCATTATTCGAATTTAATGTAGAGGTTTAAATTTTGGGAAAACATATTGATGAATATGAATAATATTTCCACCGTTGATTGAAGTTAATCGTCGAAGAAAGCCCCCAACTGTCTTTTGTCTTCATAATCGGATCATCGCTAAGTCAGCATATTTACATAATAATTATGTTGTTGTGTCATTATCTTACAAACACATCGAACGTAATCCGTTAATTTATGTGTGCCAAGCTTCAATAGAATTGGGTCTCGGATAATGAAATGTATCTTATTTGAAAATCAACAATCACAATCGAAGATGCGGATGTATTTTTTAAATTTAAATAGTAAGTTCAATGTAGGTAGGTATAAGCTTGGTAACATGAAAATAACAAAAAAATAAAATATTACAAAATTATGCGTAGGTAATGAAGTCGGGTAATATGTTAAAAATTATGTTCTATTTTTCTACTGTATAAGTGTATTTTTGATGTTTCAATCGATATGTTAATAAACCATAAAGAATTATCAATATCAGTTAACATAATTCATATTAATGATTAAAGAAAATATTTTGATAAAATAATTGAAGATAAAGATTAGTAGAATTATATTAATTTTATTGTAGATTATTATTCGCTGGGCGAGAAGTTGGCGTCTTATTGAAGATTCCAAGAGCTAGAAAACACAAAGGACTTCAAAACCCAATTCTGCCCAAAAACTCGGTGGAGTTGTCTTAAGTCCGGTTCAAGTAAACAAGTATACGCGCCTTCAAACTTTTCCAGTACCGTCATATACGAAATTAGGAAAATTTAGGATAAACTTTTTATTAAAGAACTCGGTTTAAGTGCAATTTGGAAGAACAATCGAGCTCAGGACTTTGTGCCAATTCTAACAACGTACAACGAGTAAAGTAATTACCATTTTCAAAAGGCCGCACCCGGCCAAAAGTTATCGAAAATTGGAGAGAATCAGGTCAACTTTGTCATTTCTTGCCAAGGACACGATTTTGTGACAAATGTATACCGATGTTACCTGCATACCCTTGTCAGGAGAACTTATGAGGAAAATTATTGACACGCGCAGACTACCTTCTGAAAACTTGTTTAAAAATGTATGAAAAACAGGGAAAACAAACATAATACATAAGTTATTTTGTTTCATTTGACAGTTAGGGTCCTGCAACCTATTAAAACAAAATTTATGGTCGCCCTGAGCGGTTATAATTAAGACTTAAAGCAAATTTCTTCAGGTAACTCGTGTACCAGTTTATAGTTTATAAGGCTTTGGTGTCAATCATGTGTCACGCCAGGTCAGTATAGTACCAACACATATGTGACTGACTAACTTTTATAAATACCTACTCATTTAGATATTACTAATGCATAAAGTAATCTATATACGTAATTATAAAACTCATGCGTTACTGAGTGACCAGACAACACACACGCCGAAACACGAAATGTAACTAGTACACAGGTGATATTTGAGAAAAAATATATGAAGTCTTCATATAGCGAACAGAAGTTGTCCGCGTGTCACGCAAAAACTACTGAAAAACCAACAGAAAATCAAGTTGAAAGAACTAATTAAAAATTTGGTCAATATAGGTGATGTCCATTAGGCATGCAAAATGAAGAGAGTTGTAAAATCATGGAACTATTATGCCAAAAGTATGGAAGCTCGTTAACTCGACGGTTCTAGAAGTTGCGTGGCAAACGAACACCCTAGAGTGTTCAGAAAATGGTTTTTAGGCACGTATTGTTTCAAAACTTTTAATTATACCACCTGCTTTGCCTAATATGCACTCAAAATGTAGATGTTTATAATAACTAATTCACATTGTGCATGGGTATAATGTTTGTTTGTTTACGAATATGCATTTTTAATATAAGGATCCATACTAATAATATTAACGCGGAAGTAACTCTGTCTGTAAAAAATTTGGTGTGGAGATACATAGTTTTAGACCCCGGAAAGGGCAAATGATAGTTTTTATCTCGATAATACGTTCAGTTGGAATCTTTTTAATGGTATTTTGTCGTTTTTTCAGTCCCGCGTGGGCGATGCTGCGAGTAAAGACTTGTAAGAATATATTTTAGCAAAAACGCTAAAAATAATTTTGAAATGATAAAAAACGATTTAACAGTTCATTAGAAATTGAGCATATTTTTAGCATGTCAGTGAACTAATCATCATCAAATGTGTAATGAACCAGACTTGCACAATCACGGAGCTATTTCGCCAAAACTAGAGGCGTTCATTATTTCAATGACTTGCATGTGTCGGCGAACGGACACGTTACCCTATTAAATGTTTCATCTCCGTCCGTATAGAGAATCGTTACTTTTATAACATACTGACTTGTGTAATATATCTTAAATTGTTTATGCGGATTTAAGTCCAATGTGATGAATAACTATGAATTTATAAGAGAACATAGCCACTTGCTACTTTAACTACTTCGTATTAAATAGAAATAAACTTAAAGAAAAAAACTTTTTTAAAACAAGTTTTTATTTATAATATGCGCTAAAACTAATAAACTTTTTCTTTAAAACTTTTGCTGTCAACTTACGTCATTGTACAATTTATATGATACTAGCTGACCCCGCGAACGTTGTTCCGCCATATAAATTGTGAATTATTAAAGCGCGATTTAAATTTGAGGGGTAGGAAGGAGTAGGGAAGTGAAAATTTGGGATTATGTGTATTTTTTATGCCACATCATAAAAAATAACCAAAAAAAATTTTGACCAAATAATGTAAAAACAATTCTAGGGTGGACAACCCTTAACATTTAGGGGTATAAAAAATAGATGTTGGCCGATTCTCAGACCTACTCGATATGCACACAAAATTTCATGAGAATCGGTCGAGCCGTTTCGGAGGAGTATGGTAACTAACATTGTGACACGAGAATTTTATATATAAGATATATTATAATTATTATGTAAGAGCTTGTCGCGAGATCTAAGTACTGACTCCTATTTATTTAATTTGAAAAATTTTAAATTAATCAGATCAAATTATTTAATTTACTCGATTATCTACAAAGGTAAATCTCAAAAAACATTGTGTTTAAACTAGCCGATTCACTTCGGTTGCCCACGTGTTTGCACAATAACTAGAGGAGGTTAATTCAATTATGAGTTTAGTAACGTCCATTGCCAAGGGGCTTACGGAAGTGGCGTGCATCAATCATTTTCTCATCCACTTTGTGTCAACTTCATATTTTGATGGCGAGGTGATTGATCGTCCTTGCCACGTTGTCATTTAACTCAGCAGAATTCGTAGGGAGTGAACGTATAATTCCGATTGCTAACGAAACAATCACATTTAATGTTATTCGGAAAGTTGATAAACCATTAACATATAAATCAGTGTTCATAAGTCGTAGACTTTGCTTTACGGCGTAAAAATAAAAATGAACGGAGTGCGCTCCCGTCAACGGTCCCGGCGGCTAAGGCGACGACACAAAACGAAGAAATACTATTTCTTCCACGACTAGAAATACTTAAGACAGAATGCTTCGAGAATTGCGCATTGTTGGTTGTTTGGGTAAATAAATCACAGTAACTTTTATCATTTTCACGTCGTTAACAGCCTTAACTAGAAACGGTACGACGGAAACAATGATGAGACTGTTTCGTATTCAAATGGGTTAATTATTATGTTTCGGTTTGTTCAGCATCCGATAAAGCTTTTGTTAAGTTTAGGCGAAACTTTACGAATTATTGGGCAGATATTAAGATTATTGTTTATTTTCCATCATAATTACAATATCAATAATTGACTTAATACTAGCTGGTACCCGCGAATATGTTCGCAAAAATTCTTTCTTTCGGATTTTCAACAGGTATTCTGTGATCAGGACGAAGTAATTCATTTTCTTTAAAAAAAAAATGCACTTTCATAAGTGGAAGTATCTATCTATTCTGTCTGGATGAAAAAAAACTTAATACATAAAAGAAAATATAATAAAGAAAACCTCATTTATATTAATTTTTTCATTAATATTAATTTATATAACATGTGAAAACAAAGTGAATTGACTTACACATGGATAGGTACTAGGTAGGCAGGCGACTTTATCAAAAAATATGAACTAACTAACACGTATTTGATATGTACAGAAAAATATTAGGGCCTATTTACTATTACTATGGTCTATTTAAAATTCTAATTATAAGTCAATGCTCTCATGTGAGACTATTTAAAAAAAAATCCTTTCTTGATGCTTCCTGAGGAAGAACTAGGCGAAGACACTCGTGAGAATCAAAATAATCAAAATTAAATTATCTTGATATTTTCAGAATTTTCCTAGGCTCCACCAATCCGCATCATAGCAGCGTGGTGGAGTGTGCTCTTATTCTCTTGTGTGATGAGGAGACCCGTGCCTATAGTTGGTCATTAATAGCTTCAACCCAATTAAAATTGTATAGAAAGTTAAACGACCCATTGTTCATTGAACAGCAAAATTTTATGTGTGGCTTATGCACTCCTAGCCCATCAGCTTCTATTAGTCATGGGCCGAGTTATGTATCTTGTAACGCGGTCAGTAACTGAATGGAGTCTATTTCACTGGGCAAGAAGCTGTATTTCATTAAAGTTCTATTAGTTATGACTAAACCCGCTAAGCAATGATAGCCGTGTGGTTGAACGTTGGACTGCCGAATCGGAGGGTCCGGGTTCAAACCCCGCACGCACCACTAATTTTCAAAAATGATGTGCGTATTAAAAATTTAATTATCACTTGCTTCGGTTAAGGAAAACATCGTGAGGAAACCTGCATACCTGAGAGTTCTCCAGAATGTTCTCAAAGGTGTGTGAAGTCCACCAATCCGCACTTGGCCAGCGTGGTGGACTATGGCCTATACCCCTCACACTGTGAGAGGAGACCCGTGCCCAGCAGTGGGACAGTTATGGGTTGTGATGATGATGATGATGATGATGATGAAACCCGTATTGCTAGTTAAAGTGAAAAGATAGGAGGATAGGTTTATCCCGCAGATTGGTATGCAACCAATGCGAATGGCAATCCTACAAAATGGCCAATTACTTCTAACACGGACGACTTAGCTGGAACACCGCGCTCGAACGCACCGCATCTTTCGCCGGAAAAATGAACCTCTCATGAAATTTAATGTGGAAATGTCTTGAAACGACGCCAAACCCACGCCTGAATTATTTATGTGCCACTATTTTAATGACTTCTCCCTTCCTTCATTACAGTAAAAGTGTTTCTTAATTTTCAATGCTTATTCAGTATTCCAATTTTCGGTTGGACATTGCACTTAAAATAAAGTACGGCTATGACTCATTTAAGCCACACTTTACAATTCATATTCGAGTTAAATTTTACTGGAGAAGTTTTCAGAGTGGGTTATATTAGATGCAGAGCTTCGAGTACCTGTTCAACAAAAGACAAGTAAATAAGTTTTCTTTTTTGGTTGCAAAGTTAACGCTTTAACTTTTTGAAAATAAGAGAGGTGATTGGTTTGGAAAACAATGCTGACGAAAGCTATTCTGTCTGTGGATATGGAAGAAGTAAACACACATGCAACAGAACCGGTGCTACTTCTTTTTAGGATACTACGAGATCACTATGGTGAATAAATCGAGTGACTCATGCTGACTAAACTTCGCACAGTGATTAAATCTGTTCAGGTTAAACTGGTCACACGTTGTACATTGTAACCTACTGTGATAGTGAGTAACTTCAGTGTCCGCTAAGTAAATTGACAACAGTGATTTTTTGTCATAAATGATGCCGATTTTATTTCTTTTTGGGTTTTGAAATGCAAAAAAGAATATTACAATTTTGTCCAAATACATCCGACATTAAGTCAATACACCCAATATCGATGTCAAATTTTAACATTTTTCATCAAGATTCAGAGTAAAGTAAATCGCGTGTGACGAACACAGTTTTTCCATGAAACAGACCATAAAAGCTGAGAATTTGAACAAGTACCATCAAACAGAAGTGAAACAAAATGTTCGATTCGAAGAAGGTTTTATTGTTCCAAGCCGTATTTGTAGTAGCCAGTAGCTGGGTGTCGTGTATATCCCGAATTGGCTGTTGTGTACGGGTCACTGGGGTCAGATTGTAATCGCTTCACGGAAATCGGCTGCAAGGCGTGAGGATTAGAATACCATCAGAACGTGAGGACGTAATGAATACACCTACTTTAGTATTTATTAGAAAGTATTTCCTGTAATGTTTGTGTAATTTGTGGAAGTAGATTGCTGTAAATTATTAGGATAATCTATACCTATAGGTAATAAAACTGTGACCGATTTACGAGTATGTCCGTACATTGGAGTTATTTGAGAAAAAATATATGAAGGATCTTTAATAGGGCCAATAGAAGCTAAAAATATTGGTTTTAGTTTTTTTGTATGCCTGTCTGTCTGTTTGTTTGTCCGCTCATCACGAAAAAACTACTGAATAAAATTTGATGCGGTTTTCACAGTTTTATTGCTGGAGATCCAACTTAAAAAAGCGTATTAAAAACTGGTGCAATCTTAATACGCTGCTTAGAACCTGGGATAATTATACTCGTAAATAATAACGAGTATTAAATACATAATGTGTGTTATTGCGCAGTAACTTGAATGATCATACCTCAAATTTAAAATAATATCTGTGTTTTTGTTCTTACGTTACACTATTTATGGATCAAATATTGTCACAACGTCACCTGTTATCAATTTAGGTAAGTTAATTAAATTTGTATTAATCTGCTTGGCTACAATCCGCGAGCATAATGTATGACGGCAATTAGCCGTCAGCTTTGCGGCTAACCATCCTTGAGTCAAGTAATATTACACTGATGACGCTCTTACGTTTCGGAGTGAAACACGTGTTACGGTACGGTAGTAAAAGTAAAGTATATACCGTACTTTTATTAAGTATAAATAAATTATATATGTAATTATATAAATGTAATTTTCCATTTTTCGGGGTCCATCTAATATTCTACCTACTACCTATGGGTCGCGATATAAAGTTTGGAAAATGTTACAGTAAGTAGAACCTAAAGTTAGGAACTCCATCCATCTTCGATTCCAAACGGATCTTCCTTCTTGGTGATGTAGTCTACTAAGTAACAGATAGTAACAGAAGTTTAATGGTACCTGAACTTCCTTCTGGACTTCGCTGAACTTTGTACCTCCTGAATATTCTTACTTGGGGATAGAAATGTTTAGCTCTCTCGTTAACCAAATTTTTTTTTATCACATTAGGTAGCAAATGAGCATGCAGCACCGCACTTCCGCTGCCGCCCACGACAACTATGACCGACTTAGAACAAGACTCAAATGGGGACCGGGATAATTAATCCGCTAATAACAGCTCCAACTCCTTTGGGAATCTACTGTGAGGCCCAAAACTACCCAACTCTTTTACTTTATATATCTGCTGGTTCATCAAGGTAGCCCAGTGCAAGATAAGCGCTAGCTGTTATCCGAAAGCTAGCATAATGCTAAGCTGGACCCTTCTACTCAAAGTTGTTTTAAGTTTCGTGAATTGTAAGTAGGTATCATAAATAAATCTTTTTCATTCTAACGATAATATTTTTTTTCTACACGGGCTAAAAACATAACCCTCATTTGAATTTCCCGCAGTCGGATAAAAAAGAGCTAGGATAGCATTACTAAATAAGTCAATGTAGGATAGTGTCATTTTTTGTCGCGGTATCTTTCTCTATTACATCACGGGCACTGCATATTTTGCAGGAACTTTGCGATCGCTCCCAGTAAATCAATCGCCTACGCGGATCCCCGGCCCACCGCTGTTACCGCTATAAACACATCAACGGCAATGCAATAAAATAACCCAGCTGGAAATATATTCAGAAACGTCAACAAAACAGAACATCCGATGAAATGACCAACTTGATTGAAAATAGGATGCTTAATATTTATTATAGAACACGCAATCATTTGATTAATATGTCGATCTTATTAGATTAAACAAGATAAGAACTAAATAGACGTTTAAACTAGGGCACTAGTATATTATTTGATTTTAACAAATCCTTGTTAAAACGTCTATTCAGATCCAAACGCGAACTATGATTGTTTTAACATAATTTAGTCGCAATCGTGTTAAAATACGTGGTGATTGGAAAAAATTAAATCGATTTATCTAATAATAATATTTGATTAATATATCACTGCTACTACAACTACTACTAATAACTCCTATCTATCAACAGTAAACTTTTTATGGATACTCGGAACCTGCTAGAGACACAAGTTTAAAATGGGATTACAACAATCGTATACGAACGCGAGAATTAATTTAAAAATAATTTGCTGACGTCGTCACATACACTGGTTACATTTCTCACTTGCCGGGATCGCTATAAACACATCGACGCCTCACTGTAATAAAGTAACCCCAACTTAAAATAAAAAGCTTATGAAGCAAAAATATTAAGGGTCCATTGTTTGTTTACTACAAGAGCGACGCGGCGGCGTGTTTGTGCGACCCTGGTATATTTAATTATTTACAGCGATGTTGCGAATTATTTTGAGTTGAAACACGAATTAATGAAAATAAATAATTTTAATTATTCGTCACAGGACCGAAATAACAATTACAATTTTTTATTTATGTACATATTTTATATTCATCATCATCGCAACCAATAACTTTCCAACTGATGGGCACGGTTCTCCTCTCACGATGTAGAGGGTATCTACAGGTCATTGTCCACTGGCGAAATGCGGATGGCGGACCTAACACACCTTTGAGAACATTATGGAGAACTCTCAGATGTGCAAGTTTCCTCACGATGTTTTCCTTCACCGAAGCAAGTTATATTTAAATTCTAAAGGTGGTGGTTCGCGTCCGCGACCGAGACAGGAGACCGAGACAGGAGACCGAGACCGGCGACCGCGACCATCACGGTCTCCGGTCTCGGTCTCCTGTCTCGGTCTCGGCCGCGAACCGCACATAATTTGTGAAAATTAAGGATGCGTGCGGGGTTCGAACCCCTGTTAGCGAGGCCAACGTTCAAACTACTCGGCTATCACTGCTTGGTATATTATATGATTATCATGTATGTATGGAGATGATATTGTAATAAAAAATGATATAAGATAGCAAATTAGTTCTATTGCAAAATGTATAATAATATTATACATTTTTCTATTCCCATAATCAGACAGCCTGTCAGCTCCCCTAGCTTTTTTATATGGCCATAATAATTATAACAATGTCAAATGTCAAAGAGGTTCCATATATTACATCTATATAATATCTGTATTAAAATCCTACCTATATATACATAATATGTGTATATAAGTTGTATATATGTATATATAAGAAAAAGAAATGCCAATTATAAAAACCAGGTCTAGATTTTTTTTTTAGTGTGAGTAAGTATTGAGGCATAGGTTTTCAGAACAGAAGCGTGTGCGGTTACTGATATTTAAAATAAAACCTAGTGATTGTGTACCCATAGGATCCTTGTAAACCAATTTGTCAGTCTTTTTAGGTTACTATGTTTACATTATTCATGGCTATTAGCCTTTTGAGAGTATTGCAATAAATCTTCGAGCTTACCCTAAGCAGTTTCAGACTCCATTAATGTAAATACTTAACTTTATAAGTACTCTTAGTTATAGCGCTGATATGTAGACATATTTCAGTTTAAAACTGCCCACTTACATCGACATAAGGTTATATAATAATTGATCTTTTAGGGTAAGTAAGGGTATATGGTGAGAGGGAACATCACTAACGAATGTGCAACTTTAGCGAAACACCGAAAGCACCGTATCGCCACAGGTGTATTTAAACTCGCTTTTTATACTTTGCCTTATTTGACTCTAATTACCCTACTTTGTACTATATATTTGTTGTCTCCTGTACTCTGTTATTCCGTAAACTCAATCATTCACAGTATTTCTGTTATGGTATATTTTTTTGAAGTATCAATAACACAATAACTTAAGAAAAATTAAGAATGTAAAAAATATACATAACATGTTACAAAAATATGACTCAGATGAAGGTACAGAATGACTAATAGTTTATGATAAAAATGACATACTATTTTAACGACAAAAGGTGGATCCTTTTGTCGTCCTATATTTTCTTGAAATAATTAATTAAAAAACCTTTTGAACATTATTCCCAAACAAACGAATTTAGACAAAAGAACTATGCAGCCAGTTTAAGGAAAATATTTTGCTAAGATATCTTACTCGACAAATACTTACTTAATACATTCTATAAGGTTCGTGGAAATATCGTCAAGTCAACGCGGGTATCTAACAGTGGGGCGAAAATGTTATGTAAACACCTAGGAGTATCTACTTGCCCCGGGGTCCTCCTCCTGAATAAATAACGTAGCGAAAGCAAACTCAAACAAAAGTAAATTTATTCACCAAATACGACGATTAATACACGATCTCTGGATAGATTTATATTTCTCGTTGGAACGTAACACATCCTATAGCTATTCTACAAGATATAGTTGCTCTTTGTTTGCGCGGACTTTCCTAGATACACATCGTGGGAGTAAAATATTGTACGTCTGTTGACCATGTCTATATTGGTTCCACTTACAAAATAATAACTTATATCTGATCAAGGAGATATGGAGGATTCAATTGGATATTTCAGCAATCCAAGACTATAGTTAGGTGTTTAGAATTTTATATGGTATTACAGTATTGTAATAACAGTAGTCCATTTTTTCTGTCCTCTTTGTGTCTATATCCTTTTTTTATTATTTACATGATAACACAAATGATAAGATATTCAACACTGCTACCGAAATACGTTAAAAACTGTTGAATATATAACATTTGTGAACGTATGTTGAATTAAAAAGTTTTGAAAAACAATGTAGCCTCTTGAAGAAAACAGGCAAAAGCCTCTCTCATATTAGTGACCTGTTTTCAAATCGTAACCACATTACTAAATTTTCAAACACGAAATCACGACAAAGTCTGCGTACCTGCCTGTGAAGATTTTCACAACGCGCCTACGTTGTGAGTATCGTGAGTCCACTAACTGGAAGTCTTAGCTTATTTCATTTGGAGAATAACCTCGAATCTTGTGAGAAAGTCTTTGAAGAGTAGACTCTTCAAATACTCGTAATAAAAGTTAGTACGTAATAACGCGTTTAGTTCTATTACTGTCAATGTGTCAACACTTTCATCGCTGTCAGGTCAATAATGTCAAGATGTTACAATTTTATTCTTAACGGCGAAAGATCCCAGATATTAGACAAATATTATTCTTCAAGTTCTCCAATATTTCTCGTTTCGGCGTTCGACACACATGTTGCCGATATTTAAAGAAGCTTTATTTTGTTTTCTCCAAACAAAAATAACAGATGCCTACCTCACCAGTCTCGTGGATTCCAAAATTTGTTTATTTTGCCCTTCGTGTTAATAAAACTGTTGTTGTATAAAGGGGTAAATTAGTCTGAAAGATGTGGCTGTGTTAAATTAATTGTTATTGTATTTACAAAACAAACCCCCAGGTTCCGTTGAAAGGGGCACAGTAGCGGTTTAACATAAACAAGTACAAGGTTCGCTATCACCCTGTAGGTAATAAACAGTACTTGGTATAAATGTTTATGTTCGTATACCAACGAAAGATAAACACATACACAATTCATTACGGTTCTCATACGAAAATGTTCAAATTTACTTGCTGTGTGTATGTAATGACCTAATTGTATCTGATTGGTCGAGTTTAAGAGTTATGGCCGTGATCGGCTACTTAGTGGATTACCTCCAGTTGCAAAATTTCTTTAACACTTCAGTGCTTTGGAGGGCTCGTTAGGTTGGATGTGATCCTTAAGGTGCTCTCTAACCGAGAGCATTAACCTGTAATGTAAAAAAACTCAGATACGAACATTTTCAAAATCAATTGTTTGTTATCTAGTAAGAAACTAACCAACTAACATTATTAATAACCCTCTGCTGACTATACAAACTTACCTAGTATCAATTTGAGTCTTGTTCTGTGTCGGTCTCAGTCGTGATGGGCGGCAGCGGAAGTATTGTGCTGCACGTCGAATGCTCTCAATGCAGGAGCGGCTTAAGATAGCGGTTTTTAAGCCATGGTTCAGAAAGAGACTGTGCGGCGAAATACCCTTCGACCCTTGAGTGGGCCACATATGAGTAGCGTAAGTGACGTTCTGGGCTCCCTCAATTCGGATGAGGCGAGAATAAAACCATTTCTTTCATTAGGCTGCAATTGGCTTCAACCCATTAATGGCCCACTATTGAGCATAGGACTCTTCTCATACCCGATTAGGCCTAGAGCATACTCCACGACACTGCTCCAGTGCGGATTGGGCGGTAGCGTTGTATCGTTTTATACCCGCGTTCATTCTTCATATCGCATAAATCATAGAAGTCACATCTTAGAAGACGACTATTATTGTAGAACGTTAGTGGGGTACCTAATGGCGGACATCCGGTTTGCGCGTACGCCCGCGGACACGGAACTTCAATTTTCTCTTTATACCGACTACTTGGCGCTCTTTCACATCCAGTTAAAGGTATTATAGTGAACAAAAGAAAAGCAACTTCATTAACGGTGCGTTCGTACTAATTCGCTTACTAAACGGTATTACTCTACCGCAGACCTACTGAATCTTTTAGCTGAGTGGGCTTGTTTACAAAAAAGCTATTTAGTTGCGAGCTCTTACGATTTGATTTGAAGGCGTACTGTAATCGCGGTTGGTACCTAATATGGATGGATGACCTTTTGGAATTTGTTGAGCTTAAGGCAGGCAAAGAATGCAGAAGGCACGTAAATGTCCCAGTTGTTATCGTAAGAAATCAGTCGATAAGCATGTTGAAATCCTTCGGGCGGCATTAAAATTTCCCCCTCATGAGGTGGCCCATAATACCTCTACCAATCCCCACTGAAACTGTGTGGTGGAGTCGGCTTTCGTGTAAGCATCCTCAGTGAGAGTGCCCTGAAGCCAGAATTGAGTGGAAGCCATGTTATTATTATCAAAATACTACGTGTCATAACAATAAATAATTTTAGCCAAGTATATGATTTTAATTAAGTTGACTTCTCAAGTGTGCCTTTTGTAACACATGGCAGTTCTGAAATGAACGTTATATTAAAATTACACGTTAAAATTAGCAGTGTTCGAGTGTTATACTAGTAATGAAGTTTTACGCATTGTTGTTACTTGTTACTATAAAGAATGGGTATGTACACCGTTTGGACGTAAACCTTATTCGATATTACTTGCATATACCATTTAGCCTGTATAAGCAGCGTGAGGCGGCGGTATCCATGCTTCGGAGGGCACGTAAAGCAATCGGTCCCAGTTTATATCGTTAGATAACAATCATTAAGCCATGTGGGGGCCTTTGAGCTTCATAAAAACTTCCGTCACATAGGTTTGCCACTAACCCCTCCGCACTTTAGCAGCGTGCCGGAGTGTGCTCTAGGGCTCCTCTATGATGAGGAGAGATTCGTGCTCAGTAGTGGACCATTAATGGGTTGAACCAGAAGTGTATAGCTATCATTCTCCTTGTAATACCAACCGTAAAATATACATATTCATTGGCAATATTTCATGTGCATTTACACCATTTAGACAGACATCTATTGTAGTGACTCATGTATGTCGAATGTAGTCCTTAAAATGTTAAATTGAACATTCCGTCAGCTTTATATTGTGTTGAGTTTGGTTTAGTATATTTGTTAGGTACTATAGATAGGTTTTAATATCTACTTTAAAGTGGCGCCTCGACTGTTATGTACTGATGTTAATGATCTACGATGACTAACAGTTGATATTGATAATATCGAACGGTAACTATGAATAACGATCAAGTGTCTTTTAGCTTGTAGGTACATATTGTAACATGTTTGAACACAACATTTTTCGCCGAGTCAAAGTAGTTGATTTTAAAACTACTTTACGATGAACTGCCTTTCGGAGAATTTTGAATTGAGGATGCCCAGTGAGGCGGATATTTGGATGAAGAGTTTAAGCTTCCGTTTCCGGTCCCCAGTGCAACGAATCCTAGTGTGTAGTATTTTTTTATTTGTTGCAGTTTTGATTAAATTAGTTACTGGATAATCGCTAGTAGCAAATTTTTCATCAAAGAACAAATAGGAAATCATAACGATACAAGATTTTCTGTTCATGCGGGCCCCTACCCTAACCCTTTTAATGCCTTGACCGGACTCATGAACTAACATGTTTGTAGTTCAGTTCAGTGACATTCAGTTCGTTTGTTCAATTATTTGCTTATTTTAGTATCTACTAACTAACACACTAAGAACAAGAGTTTATAAAACAGAGGTGTCATGGGGCATTCGGTTTAAACAAAATTCCTCTCTTCAAAATGAGCAATGTAGTTAAGCCTATGGAGAATATATGTATATTCCTGACCTTGCATTAAAAAATAAAAAAAAATGTTTTATAGAAAAAAACATCCGTAATCATAATCACCATTGATATAATCTTATTCTGTAATTCATTGAGCAATCAAAAGACTAACATTAAGGGGGCGTTTCTGTTTGCTACGATTTTCATAGACAATAGTTACACACGATTTCTACCTGTTAACTGAATTTCATAAAGGAACTTCGTTCCAAAATTAAAATATAAATATATTGAATGTAAACAACTCCATTTGAAATGACACGCATTTTCTATATTTATGTATGAGTCCACAGTTAATTTTCGGTTGAGTAAACATGCATGAATTTTTAGTCCCCTATCCAATACATATTATAAATATTTAACGGGCTCGGAGTTTTGGAACTTGGTTTAACTAGTTTTGGTCCTAATGACGTTTCGGTTATAAATAGGTTTAACCATATCTACTTATGTAACGAATGTCAAAAATGTAAATAAAGTCACTAATATTGTAAAGCGAATGAACAGTTTATATAAATTACTAGCTAACCCAGCGAACGTTGTTCTGTCATATATATTACTTGTTGTTAATGATTTGGATATTGTTCATTCAAAAATACAAACGTATTTTTACTATTTTTTTTAACTTAATCAATAAAAAATAAAAATATAATTTTTCGTCAACAAAATAGAAAAAATACTAGATTGGGACAACCTTAACACCCAGCGGTATAATATATAGTTTAATACCTTATTTTCATATTACCAAATATACCAAAAAAGTTTCATAACAATCGGTCGAGCCGTTTCGGAGGAGTTTGACCACTAACACCGTGACACGAGAATTTTATATATTATAAGATTGATTTAACAATTTTTCAGCTTCTACCACATGTCTAGTAGTCTAGTCTAAGTAGGTAGAATTATGTACCTAAAATAAGTGATCCTTTTATTGCTTAAAACATACCACTTCCAATAAAATTTATAAACTATTTTCTTTCATGGATAACAATCAACCTACGTTAGTTGTTTGTTATCATTGAAGGAAAATAGTTTATTTACTTAAACACTTTAAATTACAAAAAAACCTAAAGCAAAACCATCCAAACCATATCATCTCTTCTATCTAGTCCCGAGAAAGCAATAGCGTAACTACATTTTAAATTTATTCCCTCAATAACAAATAACTACTTCCTAACTCCGCCCACTTGCCTATGAATCTCGGCAATCTTGCCATCTTTCGCCAAGGAACTTGTAACGGTTGCCCTTCATAGATATCATATCAATTGACAGTACAGTCGCAGTTGCAACGCAGTTAAATTGAATTCTACGCTTTGATTCTGTTTGTGGAAGGCATAACTTATGGTTCAGATATAAATCAATCCAGCTGTTGCCCAACAGAAACTATCGCCAGTCTATTCTCGAAGTGTATCCTAATAATATTTACGTCGTGTTAAATGGCCAGTTGTGTATTTCTAAACTTTAAGCAAATACTTTTTTATTTTAATAAACATAATACGGTTGCAAATAGTCTGATTGTGGTTTGAAATCTTTATTTAGTAGATTCTAGTTACCTAACTGCCCTCGCATAACTGGGGGACCTATAACTTAGTACGTACTATTTTTCTAAGTATGTACCCGCATTCGGAAAAATGTTTAGACGGGATTCTTTGATAGTTAAAGAATCCCCACCGAGAAGTTTTAAGAAATTAAATCCTAATACGTACTCGTACATCATTTTTGAAACTTATAGGTGCGGTTTAGAGATTTAAAAACGTTTTTCAATCTTGGTGCGGGTATGATTCGAATTCGAGTTGAACGTTGAAACGGCTATCACTACGTTTTGAAATAAGATAAATCTATTAATGTTAATCTAACTACTTACCGAGTATCGACAGAGTTCAAAGGCCACCTTTGTTTCGCATTTATGATGAAGTCAATTTACATACCTACCTACTCGGTCTGAGTGAATAAAGGAATTCAAATTATTCAAATTTCAAATATCATTATTTTTGATTGGTAAATAATATCCAATAATAATAAGAAGATTTATGTTATTCAGATCATTATGGAGCCCCGTTTAGGACAAGTTTAGCTACATATTTTGCTTCGATTCGAATTCTGCCATCTTTACACTACAATACTATACAAATCCTCTTTATTGTTCACCAGTTTTTGACAAAACTAGCAAGATATAAAATATAATAATACGAAAACTACCTCAAGCTTGAGCAACACATCTGTGACCCAATTAGAATAAGACTCTTATTTAACAATTAATAACTTTGTATTTTTACATAAGTTAATACTTGACTACAATCCCATTTGACGGTAAGCAGCGATGTAGTCGTGGGAGGTAAAGGGCATTAACTTAGAAAAGAAATATAATAAAAAAAATATAATATCTTAATATATATAATTCGAGTGTGAGTGTGTATGTCACTGAACTCCTCCTAAACGGCTTGACCGATTTGGTTGAAATTTTTTGTGTGTCTTCAGGTGGATCCGAGAATGGTTTAGATTCACAATTGGACCCGGTAGGTGGCGTCGCTGTCGATATATCACCAAAACATTTTTTAATTATAAAGCAGTACGAAATACGCCGGGACAACTAGTATAATAATAAAATATAATTAAATAAAACTAAGAATAACTGGACTATTACAAACAATAACTACCAACGGGACTAGCTATCACTAATCCATGCTGAAACCCTGCCCTAGTCCTCATACCTGCTATCGAACTGACTAACTAAAGTGACCAAATAACACCTTCTTCTAACTGGACTTCTTTTGAGTTGGTCACAAATAAAAAAGCAAATTAACATTTCTCCTACAAAAGAAGAAAAGATATATTATGTAAAATCTGACACCGCCGTGCATCGAAATTGTTTTTATTTTATTTTATTTAGAGCGCACTAACTTAGTAGCAGCCTATTCATTATTAATATTTATATCCATTATTTGTTGGACTATTAATACAACGATTTACACAAAAGTACTTAAAGCCGATGTCATGGTTTGTTTGTCAAAATAGATTTAGGGCGACGTTGACGGGTTTCAGAGAATTCCCGTAACACTAAACCACTGACGTCATACGCGGGGATTAATTTATAAATGGTTTGTTTTTAGTAAAATAAAAAATAGTCCATGCCATGCATTTCGTTTCCAGAGAGAATATGAGAGTATATTTGTACAGCAAATATAGATTTGAAACTGTAAAGCAACGAAAAACTCATCTTGGTATCCACAGTACCTATACAGGTAAAATGTGAGCAGACGCAGTTAAATAAAAGGTAAAAAACAGATTCAGAAACGATTTCTCAGAATGATCAGTTTAATATCATAGACAGGCCTACAACTTTTTTATTATAATTGTGTCATAAAAAACAACAGCAATCACAATGAGTGACACTTAAATTTTAAATACTTTTTGCTGGTTTACGAAAAAATCTTTTATATTGGTGTAAAATTACAAAATTGACCGCCAAGGTGTAGAAAATAGTGGCGCGTGACGGAAGACAAAAAAGTGCGTGACGGATGACAAAAAATAATATGATCACATTTATTTTAAATTTCAAATTGTAGAACGCCAACTTATGCGCAATGCTTGTCTACGCAATTAATTCATAGGACCTGGATATTTATTGTATGGGATGAATTTAAGGTATTAGGTACCTTAAACAATCCTAGCAATCTCCGTAGTTATACTAATGCTATGTATTATATTAAAATCAGATTTTTTTCAATATCCAAAGTTCAATGACCAATAGTAAACGAAATATTATGCTTTATATTCATAATATATTATAATACATAGTACTGTTTGTAACGACACGTTTTATAATTAGCCCGTCAGTATAACCAAATCGCTTTTTGTGTTATAACCATTACCTACCGCGATACCATCAAGATTTAAATTAAATTGATTTGAAATTCAATCTTCGTTGATACCGTCTAATCAGCTTTGTAATGTGTCTCCGCAACGATTACATTTATTTTGGTTCATTGAGTTTTTTAATTAAAATCGATGATATCTCTAATTAGTTTTGGAAATTTTAAGTTATTTCATTCGGAAAAATTATAGTCAGGTACATAGGTATAGTTAAAAGCTGTTTATGTGATAAACAAGGATATTAGTAAAGTCTAATTGTATCAATAAGTTAATCTTTTACTAGAAACAGTAGTAGAAATAGTAACAGATTATATCTCTGCTAGCCTATTCAAAAGTAAATAGGCAGCGTAAAACAGGTATTTACTAAGCCAGTGTTAACTTCACCAAGGACTACGTCGCCACTTGCCACCAAATGGAAACAGTACTTGATAATAAATAAAAAGATGGATAATATGTATATTAATACAATATAGAAGAAGAACAGAAAGACAAGAGATATATTGATGATAACATGGCTCTCTATACTTTATCTAAAGTACCTATTTTTAGTATAAAATTTGGTGTATTGGTATCCGCTAAGGTTGGCATGACAGTGTGATTTAGATAAAGAAAAAGGAATTATACCTAATCTCGATTGGTGAAGCCAAGACACGTCTCGGGCTAGGCCGCTGTATTAAATTCACATTAATTCTTCATCGATTACCAATTTGTAAATTTCGTGTCACTAGAATGTTTGATTAATGACACAGAATGGTAATTTACGGTAGGTATGATAAAGATAATATGATCAAGCTACTAAATAAAATCCTAAAAATACTGACTGAACTGAATCTAGCAGCATGTAAGGGAAGCATGTGTGTGAATGGTTGTGGATACAATTAATGGGGCATTCGTGTGACCGATAAGTTTTGTTGTCTGATTTGTGGTTTATTTTTGCTGTCCGTTTTTTTTTAATTAGAGCCTCATTTATTTCTTTACCTTAAGCTTTTGCTTCGCTTCGGATAACCTAAGCATTTATATCAGGCAATATTTAAAATTTTAGTAGTAAGTCTCAGACAGATCTATTACTGCCTAAATAATAATTCAATTCTCTTCACTAATGAGTGAAATAGGGCAAGAGGTTCATACGCCCGACGACGCGGCCTACGAAAACAGATTTAGATCGCACTTGACGGGCATCGGCGCAACATTCTCTGCACAAAGCTATGAAATCGGCTTATGAGAGAGAGGGGATTAGGGCATAATCTGCAACGGAGCGGTTGACGTGCGCCTCAGGCAGTTTGTTCATGTTTATCAACAGTTATACTCGTAGCAGTAAATATACAGGACATTAATCAAGCAGGACAGGACATCTACTAGAATACAAATATCTACTACATTACATTGCAAACCGATGTTACATCACGTAACACGTTACCTTGAAGTCTGGAAGCTGTTTTGAGTGATAAATAGTTATAAGCAATACTATCCATCATCAAATTCGTTTTGAGAAGAATTCAAATAACTAAAAATAACCAAGAAATTATATGCAGTAAATTGACGTAAGCACTTTGCAAAATAAAGAAACATGTCGTCATCTAAAGTAGATAGGGCAGATCTGACCAGGTCACGATATTTTGATGGCCAAGGATAAAACGTTACTAGCGCACTTACACACACACACACACAATTTACATGTATTTACATTTTAACAGATATAAAACATAAATTACCTTATGACATGGTGCCGCACGTTCTCGAATCTGAAACCAAAATAAAAACATGAGTTGGGATGACCAAAAGTGACCGGTGCGTGGACAATTGACCAGTAACTGACTATACGGGCGTATTGACTCACAATAAATGTCACATATTTCTTAATAGACGAATGCCTGGAGTGAAAACGATCTAGTCAATTGGTGGTTACATTACAGGTTATGGTCGTATAATGCATGTGAAGTCGGCTAACGGTAAGCTATCTATTGTTGCTTGTTATCTAGTTCACTATATAGTCGTATATTAATTTAGTTGGTTATCGTAAAAGGGAAGTGAGCTGGGGGAGAAATTTTACTGTAATCACAAAGCACTTCTTTATTGATATGGGAGTAGCAAATGATAGCAATCTAACTGGAGGTCATAACTCCTGCTCATTAATAATAATTATTATATTCGACAAGCAACATCAAACATTTTTCTTCTTGAAGATTGACGTCACGCTAATCTACAACGAAAAGCTAGAAGAACACTTAACGCTTCTCTAAAGTAAACCTTTTGCCAGAATGGTGCATGAAAGTATAAAAAATAATTTTGACCAAATTTACATTTTTCAGTTGTCAGGTGATTCTAAAGTAATTAAAAATTATCATTTCGACAGACGTTATAGAAGCACAGGATTGTAAAAATGCATTAAAGGTGAAACGCGCAGGTGCGTGAAATTATCGTAAACTAAAAATGTATCGCAGAATTACTGAGAATTAATGACACAAAAGACTTGAATTAGCTGGTTGGTTTGCAATAATATTAAAGCATAAGTATATTGCAAGTACGTTTACATAACATTTAATGTGCCGCGAACGTTCTGTTCGAAAAGAGTTAGCAGTATTGTATTCCTGTATGACTACTCTCTCTATTAAAGTTTCCAATATAAATATCGCTAAAGTTATTTACGTAATTCAAATTGCCACGAAACCTTGGTTTTTAAACAAATTCCATGAACGTCTCTATCGTATGTCAAAGTTTATCTAAACGTGGAGCACGTCACATGTCACGTACCATACAGTGGCATCCGATGATAGTAGATAGTCTTGTTTCTCATACATTCGCAATTGCTAAACTGCGAATACTACCACGAAATCCTATCCAAGATGTGGATAAAAGATAATGTTTCCTTTAACATTCCTGAATCTATTTTTTGTTATAAGGAAATCCTGACATTCAAGTTTAGTTATAAAAATATTTTGCACTACTAACTGGGCCCTGTTTTACTTTGAAAAACATTTCTACTTAATTGTGGTTATGTAAATTTCCGAAAAAGGAGCCACTTCCTAAATAAAAGGAACTTCCTATAAAAGTACCGACTCTCAAGCCAAATTTAAATGGCTACCCTGAATGTAAGTAAATCTACCCATAACTATAATTATCTTCTAATCCATACCAACAACTCCAATGTTAAAGTTATCAGAAGATACATAATTTCTCAAAATTATTCTGTCATTTTTCTTGACAGTAATGTCAAAATTTATGGAGATAGGCCGACATAAAAGCTTCAGGTTCACAAAAAGTGTACATATTCCGTCATACCTATGTTACAATTACATTAGTGTAAGATAAAACCTTTTTTCATTTAAGCACTCATGATTAGCGGTGTCTTTCAAATAGAGTAACTATAAAGTAGTCATTTTAGTTTGGGACATTTGTGAAGTAAAAAGTACGTAGTAGTCTTGTAGAAGAAAGTTAGAAAAAACTTACACATCACTCTCCGTTTTACCCTTGTACCTAGTTGAAAAGTTTTCAAAAATGTTGTTATACAAATTTTGTTCCTAATCTTTATTTACTTTTCCTGTGCGTGTGTATGTCACTGAACTCTTAAACGGCTGGACGGATTTTAATGATTTTTTTGTGTGTCTTCAAGGGGGTCCGAGAATGGTTTAGATTCACAATTCACCATTCAACTGGTAGATGGCGTCATTGTTGAGATTAACTAAGACATCAGCTAAACTATTGGAGACCTCGAAGTGCTGCCATAGAAAAAGTTATTGTATTTGATGAGCATTTCCAACGGTATATCAAATTTGAGGTCTCGCGGTTATAATCCTATTAATATTATAAATGCGAAAGTTTGTATGGATGTATGAATGTTTGTTGCTCTTTCACGAAAAACTACCGAATGGATTTTACTGAAACTTTACAGTAATATAGCATACACATCAGAATAACATATAGGCTATAATTTATAAAGATATAGTGATAATTATCCAAAATATATAACTAAATCTTTGCAAACTGAAGGAATAAGATTCTCGAAGCGAAGCGAGGGCGGGTCACTAGTACAAAATATGTTGCAGAACAACGTCTGCCAGGTCAGCTAGTTTTATATAAATCAGGGGATATTTATTTTATTTTTTCTATGAGTAGTCATACAAACTTATTCACACCTACTTACCTTTATGGGGTAAATGTCAAAAAACCTGTTCATTTATACTGGTTCAAGTTATGCGTTGAATGTCTATCAGTTTCCGTTTCATTAATTCGATTTTTTTCAAAACATGAATGAACATTTTATTTTACAATTTATTGACATGGGTCTCGTAGCAGATATTCTTTTGACATTTATATACGAGTATAATAGTAACACTGCCAGTCTAAATCATTGTTGGCATAGGCAAATCTACTGAAACTTTATGGTTTGGGTGATGGCCAAAAATTGATAATGTTGTATGTTTATTAAGTAACGCAATATGGAGGATAAAATCGAATTAACTATTGTATAAAGTAAATAAATGTCGTACAACCTTGTTCTCTTTACATAACTCAGGAGTTTAATATCCAGAACCCTATTCAATCCTCCGTTTAAACGTCATTGGGTAACTCGATTAAAAGTTCTAGACCACCCGAAAGTCTCTAGAAAACCCTTAGTGACTTAATATCTAAATGCTTAATGAGTCTCCTAATTCATGCACGACAGTTGTAATTAAGTCAATTTTAAAACTCTTTACTTTAATCCGTCATTTAAGTCCTACATGATGGTGACACCACTTTTAAAGTGACTTAGTAAAGCGCGCCCACGCTGCGCACGAGACGCTAATCGTTCATTTTGGATTACGATTATGTATAATACGCATGACGGCGGACTTTATCGTGCCATTGCCTCTAAATGGATTTAGACGGAGAATCTCTCTCAGAGAATTCTCTCTTTTAATCGGGTGTAATGTGACAGATGGATTGTATGAAATGTTGAGGATGGTTACATTTACAATCATGAAGATTTATTTGTTTTGTTACGTTGGCATCATAATCTTAGACTATTTGTCATATTATTAATCGAGTATTTTGTCTGATTAATTTATCATAATAATTCAGTCTCCATTTGTAAATCGAAGTATACTTTTGTCTATATTTGTAAAAATAAAACTGTTTTACCTTTTCCATAATCGGTGTCCCTTAATCCCAATCCTAATCTTCGGTGTATAATTTAATAACATAATTTAATGGCAATTGCACTTATGTTATCAAATAATTATTATCAATTATATCAAATCAATTGTATTATCAAATAGTTATCAAATAATGTTTATGTTAAACTATTTTAATAGGTACTCGTAGGTTAATAAAACTTAATACTAAAATCTAGTGTATAAAAGACGGAGGTACCTAATGGAGACACATAATTATAATATTTTTCTTTTGCAAATCATTTTAACTTTACTTCCTTAATAATACAGGTTCTGTAGGTAATTATATAATATTTGTTATTATTGCCGACGTTCTATATAATTCTTATTTAGTCTCGGCTAATTTTCCAAAATTGAAAGATACAATAGGTTGTCTCTAAATGGCTTAAGAGAAAGTCACAAGCTTTAGAGGATTGAATGTAATTTATAGTGCGTCCTCATTTATCTCGCGCGGCCAAACGTCACTTGCAGACAAAGGGCCGGCCTCGTATGAGCGCCATAGACTAAGTTATAAACAGAAATTATGTACTTATTATCACACAATCAAACCCTTTAAATGGAGTTTGTACTTCCCAGCTTTCAGCTAAAATCATTACTATATTGTAAACTGTAAAAGCTTTTGAGAAATTAAGAATTTTCAAAAAATGTCTTTAAATGTTTTTAGGATTAGAAACTATGGAAATAACTTTGCTTACATCTTGGTTAGCAACGCGTCGCTTACAGCAGCTTGCATCGAGGATTAAAATATCAGAAAATTGAATAAGCGGTTTTCTACGGGAAGTTTATCTTATACCCAATTAATGATTAAAAATCACAGTTTTAGATGTGATGTATTAATAACATAAAATTAATCACATTTATTTTCCTAATACATAATATTAATGAGATGTTTGCGTCTATTCTAGTAGTTTATGTACTCTGTGACGAGGGCTCTATAACAGAATAGAAAGGATGCATTGAAATCTTTTGTTCTCATTATTTCCTAGTACTTGTGTGTAAATGATTTATTGTGGGAATGACGATACTGGCAATATAGTAGGTATTCTAATATTGACATTTGATATGATAATGACAATACTGATATGTATTATATATTATAAGCTTTTGCTAATAATGTTCCTAACTGTACACTGTAGTAAGTTTAGAACTCGACTCCGTAAAAGTCTTGTTTATTAAAAACTAACATGCCATCAATTGTTTTTTTCTAATTTATGACTATTCTAAAGAGGGGGTCAAGTTGAATTTTAGAGGGCATCGTATATTATTGAATTAGGTGTTGCCTCACAATGTCTATGTCTATGTCACGACTAGAGGAGCAATAATTTCTAGTTCAAAGCTGCATACGTACCTACGTATGGGCTAAGATCTTATCCCACTTGTAATCGGATGAAACATAGAAACACGTGTTTTAATATCACTAAAATTTACTTAAACCTCCTATCAAACAACATGAATTAAAAACATGCAAAAAACCGACAAACGTTTCTCCCAAACAAAGCTGACTTAAAACTGAATCTTAATTAGACAGTTCAAAGAGTTCTTTGTAAACGTTAATTATCGATACAAAGCGGTTGTTTCCATTTACTGGCTTACGAGAGGCAGTTAAAAGTATGCTTCATTTGAACGGGTTGCATCTAATTTTAATATTATGGAGTTAACAAACGATACACAATTCATCGCAACCCATAACTGTCCCACTGTTGGGCACGGGGCTCCTCTCACTATGTGAGGGACACAGGTCAATGTCCACCATGCTTGCCGAGTGCGCATTGGCGAACTTCACACACCTTTGAGAACATTATGGAGAACTCTTGGGTGTGCAGATTTCCTCACGATGTACATACATACAACTGACGTACGATGGTAGTTACTACAGTGGATATAATCTCCACTTTAGGTAACTCGTGTAATTGCGTAAAACTTGTTTGTTGTGTAAAACTTCAGCTGCTTCGGAAAACCTATATTACACCCACTCTTGAATAAAATGTTTAGATGTCTTTAGGATTCAGTGAAACATAAATGCAAAAAGGTATAGTAGGAAAATAGGTATTATTTGTTAACATTGTTATGGATAAATAAATAAATGCAATTAATGATACATTGGCTGCATAATTTGTTTCATTGTTTGTTAGCGTTATTTAGCACCAGACAAATCGAACAATATGATAATGCGCGAGTCAAGCAGCTTGTTAGCGATCACGAAGGTGAAGCGAAAACGAGTCCAGATCTTCGCTAGTCGTTTACTGTTTTAATTTATTTGGATTTCCGAGCACACCATGCCCTTTGCAAACATTAACAAACATTCGTATCGAAAGTAGGATTGTATCAAACAGAAATTGTCGATAAGGTACAAAATTTGCATTCCCGCTGAATACAAATGGCTGCCTAAGTAGCCATAATATATACTTTGAGCTTCGTTGCAGCTTTCAGGCATAAAGTAAGCTGGCATTGCTTATAACAAAGGTTTAAATGATAAAACGAAACCAATATTTTAAAAACATTACATTTTTATATTTTATTTTAAACCATACAGTTTGACAAAAGAATCGCTATTCTAATTTTATCTGTATTAATATGTAGAATCAATTTCATCAAGTACACAGGACAACAAATTTTACACAATAAGAATTACCTACAACTATTTATATGTATTATTGACATCAAAATGTTCCTACTCAACAAAATATACCTTTGCTTATTTCGATACTACAATAGTTAATCCATTATCTAAGTGATAAAGCCTAAGTGTCATTAATCCTTATCCCGCCATTAAACGTAATGGTGTATGGCAGAAAGCCACGCGCGGACTCAACAAAACAGCATTTAGTCACCGGCCCGGTGCCGGTGCCCCGAATCAGTGTGCGTGACTCACACTAAAACCTGCTTTATTTCAATTAACTGGCGAAGGAAACTAATTTCACCTGAAAGATGTACTATTTTCACTAACATAACATAAGATCTATCTTGTAAAGCATGGCTACTCAAACGTTTAGTTTCATAAAGTGTGAGAAATTTTAGTACTATTTAAGTTAGTTTTTTTAGGTATGGTTTTAAGATAGTAAACCATGCAGCATCATCCTTCCGCTGCCGCCCATGACTATCGAGACTGGTCCAGATCAAGACTCAAATTGGGTCCAGGATGGTTAGTTTAGTTAGTAGAGGGTGTTATTTAGAACATGAGTTGCGCATTTGGTAAAGTAGGCTTGGGGACTGGGTCAGCAGGGGTTGTTATTGATAGTTGGTTCTGATAGTTGCTGTTAGTAATAGTCCAGTTAGTAATTGTAAGCAGGGCTCTCGGTCTGGTTCGGTCACTGCTTAGTTGTCGCTTCTTATAAAGTGTAACCTGATCCGGAACAAAAATATAATGTCACAAATCCACAACACATTCAGCATACTACATGGCGTAGATTGATATCATAGGTAGACATGGAGTCTAAGAACTTGGAGTAAAAAATAATTTAAACTTCATCAACAAACCTAACGACGACAATTTCTGAAGCACTTTTGGCAATATCGGACGCATTTATGATTTTTTTATACCTAGCGTTCTCTCTACTGTGCTTACATCTCGCTACTTAATATTGTCAATCATTTACGATATTTTTCCCCCTTTTTATACTTGTACTTCTTTTGTGTTTGAGGTAAGAAATTAGTATTTCGAGCATGTGATAAAAGTAGCGCGCGCTGATGTAAAACTAAATTTATCATAATTATAGAACAGGTGAATCGTGTAGAACAATTTCTCTGTGACCAATTTATTCCCGTATAATGTGTAATGTTAATTGCATTAATAGTTCTATAAAGTATAAACAAATAAGGTGTTTTTATTTGCGTGTTTTAATCACTACTCATTACTGAACTTCTATCGTTATACAATTTGAATGATTTCCTCACACCATCCGAATAGGTAGGGTAGTCCATTGGCTAATTAATTTCTGATACCCTAATAACCTGTGACCTTTTATTCCAGACTAAAGTTCAATCCGCTTAGTCATTGCACTATATCCTCATTTAAGTATATGCAAAATTTAAACTCAAAATCGAATTAACGTCATACAGGTACCAAACGACATTCTGTACAGTGTATATACTACACATGTACACATACATTGATATAATCATAAAAGTCGTTTTCATCAAAATAATTCTTTATATCATTGCGTGACATCGGGTTTCCTGGTGAATTTCACTTAATTCCGTGCTACTGTACGTGACCCGGTAAACACAAAACTTTCTAAAATTAGGTATCATAACGTGCAAATGGATCTTGATAATTTTATTTGCCTCGTACCCCGTTTTATCAAACATAAATACGCTTTCAATGTTATCGTTTATTTCACTTGCCCTTTGGATGATAACGCCGTAATCACGTTACTTCTCGTAAATTATATTGCTGATATTGCGTGCAATATGCAAGAATATAAATCGCCCCGTAGGTTTCGCTCCATTATCATAAAATAAATTTGTAAGGCCGTTACCTGATATTAGAACGATGTCGGATTTCAAACCGTTTTATTCCAGAAAAATAGATTTTTATCATTTAAGTATATTATGATCCTTTTTATAAGCAATTTTCGGTTCTGTACTGATGTAAAATGTAGATAACAAAACTAATAAATATTGTATAATTTGAACTAACAAAAATACACAATACGACTTCATTATAAAATTCGTGTAAAAGTTTAACAAAAAATTAAAGAAGTCGTACTTTTGCGAAGTACGTACGAGTAACATTTGGGATGTAATTTTATAATTACTGGGTTCATTAGCAACTCACTGCAGGGTATGGGTCTTTTCTCGTAATTGAAGATTCCTGGAGCGCCTGTTAGTTCCAATGAGAATTGATGAAAAAAATTACGGCGTATAATTAATTACATTTTTGTATAAGTAATACCTACACTTGGTATTAATGGTTAGCGTTCATATTGGCGATTGTGTAATTTTTGAACTTATAATTCGTTTTGTCTTAAAATATCCAGACGATGGAAGCTATGCTAAGAAATTATTAAATTATAAATTTCTTCCCTACATAGAATATAGCAGATTAGTCTGTTACTATGTATGTGTGTGTAGTAGACTCGCATGTGGATAATCTCAAACACCACAGCACGGATTTTTATGTCTTTATTTTGATATATAGATGCTCCCATAGAGAAACATGGGAAATATGAAAAAAAAAACGTGAATTTAAGATAGCAAACGAGCATGCAGCACCACCCTTCCGCTGCCGCCCATGACAACTGCGACAGACGCAGAATAAGACTCAAATCGGAACTAGAGTTAGGTAGTCAGCTAGCAATACAGTTGTTAGAACGTTAGTTGGTTAGTTAGTAGGGATGAGCACTACAGCCGGAAATGTTAGTGATAGTCCTGTTATAAGTTGTTATGAATAGTCTAATTAAGTTCTCGTCAGTCAGTCTTGTTCAAATTCAGTCACAGATGTGTTGCTACCCTTGAGGACTAAGATGTCTGCCTCTAAAAATGTGTAACTGGGTCCACATAATCATGAAATTCCGGCGATTTATTACACCAAAGTCGGACGGGTCGGCTAGTTAAAATATAAATTAGCGTCCCGAACAACTCACAAGCCCTATAACTTTAAAAAGTTTTAAGTGTTACACGTAGTCGCCTAACGTACAAGGAACTAATTAAAAATCTAATACGGTTGCTGAATAAGTAAAACGTTGTGACTAAAGTATAAGGAATCCAATTTATATGCAAACTCGCGCAGAATTATTTTTATCTTCAAGTACTGTACGGCTAAGATACTGTTACTGGTTATTTCTTTAAACCCCGGCGATAATTCATGATACCAACTGTAGTGGAGAATTATTGTACCTCATTTAAGAATAATTGAGCTTTTACTTCGTATTAATGTTACAAAAAATACAGCATAATGTCGTTGTTGAAAGATTCTTGTAACATATCATTTTGTATAAACATTGAGAACGTAGACTTATCTAG
Organism: Ochlodes sylvanus; assembly: GCA_905404295.2. Classification (NCBI taxonomy): domain Eukaryota; kingdom Metazoa; phylum Arthropoda; class Insecta; order Lepidoptera; family Hesperiidae; genus Ochlodes; species Ochlodes sylvanus. Next base: position 7,064,492 of record FR990137.1, read on the forward strand.
GTATGCCTACACATTTACATACATAATATTTTGACATGTCCCACTTAGTTTAAATAGAAGATGATCGGGTATAATTTTAATGAAACCAAATATTTTAAAAATATTTATTGATATTGACAACCTTACAACCTTGTTGGTAGTTACCCTGTCGAGGGTAACGACCTACAGGCAAAGCGCTGTAGGAAAAACAAACGCTACAGGCTTTTACGCTACATGCGTCATATCAATGTCAGTGTCACATTGCGAACAAATAACTACTACTACAACTAAACAAAAAATTACTCACAACAACTAACATGACTTACAGTCCCTGCTCTTGTTCTCATACTTATTAACAAACTGACCAATTAACATTATTATTACACACACACTCTGTTAACTTGATTAACCATCCTAGTCCTAATTTGAATCTTATTGGAAGTTGTAAGCATAAATTTTATTCATAGTCATTTTTAGAGATATTGATAGACATCTCATACACATATTAATAGAACAAGAAAAATATCTAACTAACAAAATCTTCACGCAAGCTTGACGGCGGCTTTGTCTTGGTTTTAGAGGCTAACAGTTAGTGACTATTTTTTCGTATGCTTTTGTTTCGTAACTCTCTATCTTGTAGAGAGTATTTAATTAAAGCAAATGAGGTTAGATGCCCATTTGAAGTGAAATAATGTTTGTAGGTATCAAAATCTCTTACTTTCTTCGTACCGTCTTGATTTTATTTTTATATTACACAGAAATAGCTTAATAATAAATATATAAAATGATAAAGTACAACATCCATTATACATAATACTTAGGTGTTTTATACACCTACAGGAAATAAATGTTAGATAAGTTCAAAAAAAGAAATATTATTCAGATATAACAAGTCTCATTCTTTCTTGTAAATGTAGAAAGGTATAATTGAAATAAAACGAGTGACATTTACTTTCTTGTCACGCGATATACGAAGATTAAAGTCGTTTTATATTTCGTTGTAGGTACACAAGAGTAGCCCACCAAGATTGGGTAAATTAATGTCACTGACTTGATATGAAATATGGATAACATTTGGTCAAATATAAAAATATCTTATTCTTTTTTTTTAGACTGCTGCTATTTACATATAAGAGTCATTATCCATCCATCCATCAGCCTTTGTGCGTCCACTGCTGGAGATAGGCCTCCCCTGGCGCCACTCTGGCTGGTTCAGAGCTTTCTGAATCCAGCAGAACAACAACTCTTCTTGTCCGAAATATGGTCACCGTGGTAGTCATCACCTACTGTAAACTACTATGGTTATTATACTCTTCTTCCAATCCTGATAGCGGTTTTCAATGATAAGTTTTACTAAGCTTGGCGGTTACACAGTGTTTGTTAATTTCAATCGGGTCACAAAATATAAAAGATCATGTGAATCTAAAGAATAATATGAAATTAATAAATGTTTAATCGTTTAACTATTTATTAGAGGAAACCGTTTCTCGAACGAAGCCAGTTCTTTAGTAGGTAATAACGTAAAAGAAGCACTTACAGTTAGGTACACGTATAAAACCTTAAGAAAAGAGAAACATTTTGTTGGTCTTGTGAAGTTTTTGTGATAACATTTCACCGTCTTTACAAAAACACACCCTACTTGCTAAGTGCTTATATTAATACTTTATACCACAATCTTGTTTAAATATGCGTGTTGGCCTTGAGATTACTATGAGATTGATAGTAGTGTATAATAACCATCACAATGATTGGTACTATAACATAATGACTAGCAGTCATCATTAGTAAAATTAAAAATAATACCGACCTAGCTTCCAAAATATCGATTGCACGCTTTCATTGTCGATTGCAACATCATTGAAGTCATTATTATATCAATCACTGTCAATTTTAGAGGTCAAATCTCAGAATAAGAACTGATGGTATTAAATTTCTGTAAACAATTTTTGCGACTATGTCGGATAATATGTCGCTCATGTATAATTTTTTTCGATATTAATTGTTTCATTGTGGGAACTACTGGTTAACTTATGCAATAGGTATCTCGAATCAAAGCTGTGGTAGGTACTGACCCTCATTAATATATTGAATTAGTAGTTATAAGGTTTGATGACCTAGTAGCCTAGTTGATAGTAACCCTCCGCCGGGCAGACATTTATGTGATAGATAAACGTTTATTCTCGGGTCCTGAGTATTTATTTTGTATGTATAATTTGTGTTATCCATGCCACCCACGACACTGGGAATCCTGGTGCGGGGTGATTGTGTAAGCGTTTTTTTTCTAGAAGAAAATCATTCAAATTCTATAAATTGTGTCATAACACCATTCTACTGACATGCAACGGATATTTACGAGTAGCGCTACTACATGCCAAAATTACATCGACGTTCTGACGTTGATTAAATTTTACTACGATTATTTTGCCCATGCGTTATTTCAACCGGCGTATTATTACATCGGCAGTGAAAAACAATTGCTTTGCGTAGTCAAGTTCGACAGCGTACAGCCAATAAGCGGTGACCTCGTTTCATATTTCCCCTCAAAAACTGGAGCCAGTGCGAGCCAATAATAAAGTCTGAGGCACTTCACCTTCGATGACCCTCCAGTCTTTGAGCTGTTCTGTGATGACGAAAAAATGGGGAGCGAATTATTCTTATTTCGCACTAAACCGTCAACTGAAAGCCCGCCCTCGCTAACTCGGGGCTTTGTTTTGGAAAAAACAAGAGGCCTATTATAGGAATCACCTTTATTCATTAGGCTTTCAAGACTCGCACGCGATTTTCGAGCTCCGGATGAGAACAAAAGACAATGGAGGTTGATCTAGTTGTTTTTTTCCCTTTGTGCGCTTATTCGCCGCACCGAAAACGGGAAACAGACGTTTTTGGATTATTACGGCCATTATTAGCAGCTTAAAGGGCGATTATTCGGTTTCAGACGGAGATAATTTTGAACAGTTTTATAATTTTCGTTCCTGTGCTGCAATTTTTGTAACATTGTTTTGGTAAGTACTTTAAATAATACGTTAATTGCAATAATATAGGTACATTGTTTAAGTATACGCATCTAAAATATCGTTAAACAGATATAAAGTTATCAATAGAAAATATCACCTAGTTTTTTAACAAGTAATAAAAATATATAAATGTTAATTATAAACTGAAATAACTGATACTTAAAGACTCACTCAACTGATTAAAAAAATTTATTCATTCAGTTTTGTAATATCCAATAAAACCAAATGAATGAGTTACAAAAACTGGGAACAGGAGGGTTCACTAGCAGTCACAAGTGATGAACATCGCGATACACAAATCGCTTCCTGAGCCGAATGAGTGAACAAGTAAATTATGAATATCGGGTTTGTTGTTAAGATCACTAGCAGATAACTATGAGTATGATGGATACGCCGTTTGTAAGTAAGATTTTATTTTAGGGATGTTTGATTTTGACTGAGTACGTACCTACTCGTACTTAGATATACATACGTAATTATAATTGAATAACTTTCCCTTAGTACAGGAGAGTTAAGCAGCGACAGTCGAGTGATTTGAACATTGAACTCCCGAAGCGGGGGGCCCGGGTACGAAGCCTGAACGCATCTCTAATTTACAAAAGTTATATTCGTTATCACTTGCTTTTCGATGAAGGAAAATGTGTACGAAAACCTGCACACCTGTTCTCCATAATGTTCTCAAAAGTGAAGTCCCGGTCTGTTCCCCTCACATTGTGATAGCAGCCCAGAGTCCATCAATGGGACAGTTATGGGTTGAGTTAAAATCATAATTAAAGACAACGAGTCGGACAGTGACAACGTGATGTGTGATGCCGTTAGTGGAGACCTGAGCAAAAGATCAACAGTCAAATCCAACGGGCGTATAAATTCTTAAAGAAAAGAACTGCCTTTATGATAAATACAAAATGTCTGTTCCGCGCGTCATTTCCACAGAACCGGGATTACGCAAAAGTAAAAAATCGTTGCCTTCTCGGTCGTCTTTCACTTAAACATATTCGTTTAGCCCCCGGCTTTAGGGCGGTGATTAATGAACCGTCCCGTAGGTGCCTTACGTCTCCCCCAATTCCTGCATAAATAAATAGGATTTAAAATTATCAGGATTGTGCTTACCAGGCAGAGGCAAGAAAGATCGGCATGTTGGCTTATGAACGGTAGATTATATATTTTACAAGATTTATTTATGTAGATAGCCGACAAACGAATGAGTCATCTGGTAGTAAGTGGTCACCGTCGCCTATCGACATCAGTCCTAGGAAAGGTATCACCGATGCTTTACTGGCAAAAAGAGCAAAGGCGCTAGATCAGAAGTACCGGCTACCAAATTTAATAATGAACATTTTATTATTTAAAATAAACGTTATATTTCATCTGGATTTAACAAATTAACGAAATATTAACAAATTTATATCCACGACCCGAGAAAATATGTAGTTATCTATCACATGACATAAATCTGTCACACTATGGGTGTATTCTGCCCAGTCGGGAATCAAACCCAAAACACTCGCTGGATAAGCTGGATTTCTACCAGGGGTACCTCTTATTGTATCAATGTAGGAAAGTATTGGTACATGTATGCAATAGTGGGCGTTATGCGCTCGAAATTCGACCGTTATTGAGATTCTCTTGTCAAAGGGTTAGTTCACATTCACACTATGACGATAAACAATTAATATTTTATTTTCTTTATTAATTACTAAGTAGTCTAATTAGTATAGTAAAAAGTTAATGCTTGACAACAATCAACAAAAACAAGTGAAAATTAATTTTAATTTAATGTTATGTTTTATGTTAATTATATGACATCATTTTTACCAAACAACATACATTATGTAATCCGACCTACATAGTGACCGATCGAGCCTACCAATTGACCCACTTAGGTAGCGGTAGATAGTTGTATAGCTGATTGTATCATAATTTCTCAACGCTCTTCCGTGCCTTGACGGGTACGTCAGGTCTTTATTATATTTTAAATCGTTAAATCTTTTAGCTATGTGAGCCTTTGAAAAATTCTTTGAGAAGATCCGACGCCTAATTTGGCCACTATCCCCTTCTAGGAACCATTGGAGCAGCGTGGGACAGTAGGCTCCAGGACTACCCACAAGGAATCTACATCAAATGGGCTTGTAACAGGTTTTAGCTCTATCTATATTTACCGAAAAAAATCACAAATCACAAGAAATTTTCATGAAATATAATATGAAGAATAAAAACCGAAATCCGTTTGCATTTCTCCATATTTTTGGTTACATATACCAACCTATTGTATTACAGGGTGAACGTACCGCTATTTGTATCGCGTGCTTTCTAAACATAAGCATTTGATACCCGAATGCTTTTCGTCGGTGGTTGTCAGTTGGCAAATTGAATACAATCTATCATACACTACATAGTCCGCGGAGTAATATTTTTCGTCGAAAATATTTTGTTATGCAAGAGGGAGGAACTATACAATGTTAAGGTTTTAATAATTAATGGTCCCGGCATAAAATGGGGTCATGATTCATATCGAAGACAGTAATGAGAATTAACGTCTACAAATTTCATTAGGGTTTTATTACACTTTATATAGTTTGAAAAAATATTTTGTTAAAGTGAGGTACCATTAGCCTCTTAATAGTGGAACATTAATATTACGCTAAGAATATCCACTCGAGCGATTGCATAGCCAAGGTGGAAAAATAAATTCTTTATATTATACTAGTTATCCATACTAATAGAGTAAGTTCTGCGAAAGTTTGTTTGTTTGTCATTCTTTTACGTCAAAACGAAGCAACAGAACGATGTGATTTTTGGTATGGATATAGTTGAAGGGCTAGTAACTGACAAAGGCTACCTTTTTGTGCAAAAATCACATTTTCACGTGAAAACACGTTTGGAAGGGCGGGTTTAGGGAATCCTACCTAATCTTCAGTAACGGGTATATATAATAAAAAGTTCGAAACGCAAGTTCAATTCAAATTTTAATAAGTAATGATTATTGTCGAATTTCAGCCACTGAAGGAACGCTTGCTATAAGTATGTTTGATTGAAACAGTTCATTTCTTGATTCCAATCTATAGTAATTACGAGTGGTAGGTAATCAACGAATGTAGGTGGTCTAACCTACGGATACGACACTTTATGACACTCTGCTGTGCGTCGTTTATTTATTTATTTATTTTACTTTAATTAATACGGTATAGACCAATTACATTAATTAAAGACAAAATATAAGTCGTTAAAAATAATCGTTAGTAAAAAAGGTCAAAATAATTATTTAGTACATACTAATCTTTGCTCTCGGCTTCAACCGCGAGAGAATCGGGAAAAATCCAAACTATCTCAAGTAAAAGTAGCAGACAGACAGACAGACATAAAAAGAAACATAGAGTTACTTTCTCGTTCATAATATTAGTTATGGGTAACATCATATTTAATATCTGTAAACGTAAAGAACAAGTTTACTGAAGCGAAGCGAGGGCGGGTCCACTTGTTATATACATATATTTCTCACAATTGTGTGCTTGTAATCTTGTTTGCTAAAAATAAAAAAATATAAAGTCGGTTTCGCTTGCTAAACAGCTACTAGTAGAATCATAGCTGTGTTACTAAAATTTTATTAGTCGTTACGGAGGATTTACACACATTTTATCGTAGTATTGTAGTCATTATGGTACTTTGAAATAAATGTTTGCTAAACCAGTTATAGTGCTGCTCCAGAGCTGTAGCAAACTGACCTTTTTGGTATTTCATACAAAACGACGTAATGGGCCAAAAAATGGATAACATTTGCTGGATTTTGGTCCCTGAATACCGTTATGTATCAAGAAATGTCAAGTTCGCCGACAATTAGTTCCATTTCACGCCAACCTCGCTGTGCAGTAGCAATTACGACGTAAACGGAGCGATAGAGCGATAGACACAGATAGTTTATTCATAAAAAAAAACGTTTTACCTTATTCTGGTAAAAATCTCGTGTGCTATGTTTTTATACTTTTTTACACCACCTTTTAGCTTTAGATTTATCAGCACCACCTTTGAGCCCACTGAAGCTGATCAATCTGAGTGAATTATTTAAATCAGTCGACTATGGAGGAGGAGGAGGAGGTCTGAAACAAGCTCCACCTCTGCCTCAATGCTGTTTAGAAATGAGGTTAGTGACAAGCCCAAGTGTAGCCAGTCCAGTACTTATGCAACCGAAAGGGCTTTGACGTACCTTAACAACAGCTATAAGCACCCATAACCATAGCGACAGGGACCGATGGCGTGACGTGCCCTCCAATGCAGGGTTCACGAAATTTACCCACTTTATTCATCCAACTACTTACGCACTCGAAATTGTCTAATCGGTTAGTTACGATGGATACACGAGTAGGTAAGCTTACGGTTTATTAACGCATCATTATGTTTCATTGAACATGTGGAATCATTTGCATGGTTGGTTTATTTTAGGCTTATATATTATTGTTTAAGTAAATTGAATGATGTTATTTTAAGTATTTTAATTGACTTCTCGTAACACGTTTTTAGAGGCATCCTTCTTAGTCTTCAGGGGTAGCAACACATCTGAAACCGAATTAGAATGGGGCTCTTATTAACAATTACTATCTGAACGAATACTAACAACAACTTACAGGACTAACTATCACTAACACTCTCTGCCCTAGTCCTCATACCTAGTAACTAACTTACCAACTAACGTTCTATCACCGTTTGCTAAGTGGACTAACCATCCAAGTCCTGATTTGTGTCATCTGTGTCAGTCACAGTTGTCGTGGGCGGCAGCGGAAGGGTGGTGCTGTATGCTCTTTTGCTATCTTAACAAATATTTCAAGTAGTGAAAGATTTTATCTAATAGGTGTTGCGGTTCTAGAAATTACTCTCCCCATATACAATTTTCCCTAAAAGTATCCTATTAATATCATAAATGCGAAAGTTTGTATGGATTTATGAATGTTTGTTACTGTTTCACGCAAAAACTATCAAAAGGATTTTGATGAAACTTTACAATAGTCGCTAATTATTTATAAAGATGTAATAAAAATGACGAATTTTCTGAAACGTGCAACATCTAAAACAGAATGCAGTAAATAACATTATCAGCTACAAGTAATATCCACTGGAAGCGGCGTGTGTATGTTGTTATTAAGCTCAACCATTTCTCTTCCGTAGAAATATAAGACTCTTCTCCTTTCTTCTAAGTGCACGTGATTTAGTTAGCGTGCTGTTAGTTTCGAATTGAATTTTTGTTCGTTACAACTTCTCTCGACATGTGTTCGGGATATATGTATTGAAAACGACAACGACATTGTTAGATACTACTAACTTGTAAGAACTATTGACCAACAGCAACAAATAACTATTAATTTTCGATAAATTGTTATTGAACTAATGGAGTACGTAATACTTTTGACACTATAACATGTGTTGATAATTTTACTGAAATACCTACATCGATATGCTATAAGATGCTTTTTGATCCAAATAGTTCTTTTGAATATCTTCCTATTCATTTTGAATGTTTGTGCAAATTTGGTGCCATAGCCTTTTTGGTTTTAGAAAGCTTAACGGTTAATACTCGTATAAATATTACTATAATTGGAATTAATTATATCAATATGTTGATTCATAGAAGTAAAAAAGAAACCTCTAAATTGATAAAAGGGGGTAAATTCAATGCATAGTATATTGCTTCTTCAATAACGATCGCAATTTCTGTGATTCCGAACAGAACAAGATGTCCCGAAGCGAACGAAGCAAGATAGGCTTACCTAGTCCTAGTTATTTGATCAAAGGTATGCAAAGTAGCCAAAACGTCTAGCTGCATTTAACCCTTTTGGTGTACCATGGTCTGAAGCCCTTTGTTTTGACAGCTTTGGTCCTCAGGGATTAACTATCCTTAGATTATGCCACAGAAGCGACATTGTGATATCATCACAGAAGCAAAGGGGTCGAGATGTCGTATCATTCCGTAACAAGAACCGCAACACTATATCATACCTTACGACCCCGTAGCCTGGCCTGAAGGATCACGAAGTGAGGGTTCCGGGTTCGATTCTCGCCGGGGCAGACATTTACGTGACAGATTAATGTTTGTTTTGGGGCATAGGTGTCGGTGATGGCTTATGTGTGTTGATGGACAACACCCGAAACACGGAGCCTAGAGCAGAGGATATAAGTTTGTAAACGTTTATTTTATTTTATTCTGGGAGATGACCTGTCCAAAAATTATTTGAACAGTTGTGATGATGACTGAATGAATAAATGAAAAGTAATCGTCTAATCGAATCAACTCAACTACCCCCCAACCATCACTTAATTGGTTTGAAGTGTTATAAACATATGAAATGGTTCACAATAAAAAGCCATTAGACAGTGGGGAATGACTTAATGAACCATTAAATGAACTAATAAATTATAGTTTATCATGACCAACTGAAGTAGCATACAAGGTACGTTATATCAAAGTAAGTTTTAAGTGCCGGGTGGTCTCATAAACTCGAATCCGGCTTTTAGTCAGATAAAAGACAAAAGATTAGAGAGGAATCGTCACAAGTGGAAACTGCGCGGTCCTTTTATCAGAGACTACATTAGAACCAGTGGCATAAAAAAAAATGATAAGACTTAAAATATAGTAAAATTCTTTAAGTTTTCGAAATTCATTTTACTGTGCGTACTGTGTGCATGAAAAAGGTCAATCCTTTGATAGACCTTTTTATGTTACCGATGATCCTCTAGCCTAAATGGTAGTGACCTATGAAGCTAGGAGTCTCGGGTTCGATTCCCGGACGGGCAGACATTTATTTGAGTTATAAATATCCCGGTTCGTCGTTAGTGAAGTTTAATTTTATTCATGTTATTGATACTACCAGGGACCATTCCCTAGGTAGTGCGGGCGTATGAGTGTGTAGGTAACTGTATATTTACTAATTATTTTATTTGTACTTAATACAGCGTGTTATACTTTAATTGTACAGAAATAAAATATTATGTATTCGGCAATATGTGATAAGTGAGAAATTGGCAATCCTCCAAATAACTTTTCAATGCAAAAGCGTCGTGAAACGTCCTCCCTTACTCTTCAAATATTAGAAAATATATGATGTACAGTGGTTACCAGTAATGCTTTGTTAAGGAATGTTTATAATCTATTTGTCTACATTAAAACTATTCATATTATTATCAAAGAGCGTTAAAGTTCATTGAACAATTTTGCTTGTGCTATAACTATAGACTGTTGAGATTATAACAGCTGCACACTCATTGAAAAACGTTCAATTAGATAAAGGGGCTCAGTTTTATAATGAATCGCCATAAAGCCACACAAACCACGACGTAATAGAATCACCAATCAAGTTGATTCTACTAAAGGATCTCCATTTAAACCCTTCATTAAACTTATCCGAGTCGGATCTAAGCTTAAATTCGTGTAACATAATCGATTTAGAAACGAGAAGCCGCGAAGGACAAAGTGCGGTCACAAATTTACATATAAATTTGGGATTATTTTGACGTGACAACGTCTTAAATTAGGTTAGCTGGGAGTCACTTATGAAAAATAGTAACGCTCGGTAACGTTACGATGAGTCACCGAACGAGAGAGAGGCCCGCCGAATGCCTTGCGTCTCTCTCCCACTCAACTATGATCGGTCTGTCGCGCGCGCAGCACTAGAGAATTAGGCGCATTGAATCGGCGCGTTAAGTTTAAGTTTACATGTACAATGTTTTAGTAAACAAAATATATTTCTATAGTTAAAATTTGTGCAATTCTTATTTTCATTCAATTCCTTGTTCCTATTGCGCAATTTAATTATATTCATATCAATAAATATTCTACCGAGAAAAAGACGTTGTCACGTAAAATCTTCGCCCGTAAAACCGACTTTACAGGCAACCATTTTTTTAATTTGTAATGCATTTCTGGAGTTTATTTACATATATATGAGCGTCCATTACCGTTTGTGTGCCAGCTAATATAGCAGTTCAATGAATTTTATACGTTAACACAAGAATGCGAGGGGGCCTGAAATGGGATACTTTCGAGCGCAAATAAACGAAAGAGCCGGGTGCATGACCACTTAATAAAATTAAGCAATTTGTCAAGTGCGTCCTGCACCTATATTGACACAGGGCGCGGTACACAGACTTTCTGATATGGATCCATTTACTTGATTTTTATGTCCCGTTCGTATTACATTAAGCTGTCGTTCGCTAATGATATTAAGTGTACAAAGCTCGTATTACGATTAAACATCAAAGCTCGCAACATATTGATATGCTTGTGGCTAATTTAGAGTGTTAAATCAGTCATTCGCTAAGAGACGTCTGTAATCCGGTTCGGAGTGCATACTGCGCCTAATATTTTTTCTTGTTGTGCTAATAGCTCGTAAATATTTCAGCAAGCGGACACACATGCGCCAGAGACAAATGGCCGCTTATAAAATATATGTGCCGTCACTTTGAACCTTTCCCATTCGTTACGTTTCCGACGACTGAAATAACAATACCGAGTACGGACTCACAAGTTTTTAAATACCAGCGGAAACTCGCCACTTCGTCATTAATTTTGACAAATTCCTTAGGACGAATACGCTCTATTTCTTTCCTACACATAGTTTCAGTGTCATTTCGTGTAAGCAATACTTTCTTAAAATTATGATAAATGTCTAATGTTATATGTATAAATGTAATATTATTGGTGCATCTATTTTATCGTTCGTGTCATGATGTGACCCATTGAGGTGATAATTGAGAAAGGTTTAAAAGGGACAGCGGTTTATACCTAGAATCCTGTAGGTGGCAAATCCTTCATTCTAGTTATTAAATAAACCATATAATGTAAATCAGACTTATTCATATTTATACAAACTACACAACAATATAATATATTATGTTGTTTGTCGAATCAATTTATTTGACCCCTGTAAGCTCGAAATTTTATGGATATAAACGATTTAACGAATATGAGTTAAATGACAAAATAATCCACAGCTGAGTAACATACTCGTACCTATAATATAGGTAGGTACTTTGTATCACTATATTATAGTGATACAAAGTGCGAATTTTGTAGAAGAAAAGCGGCACTCGAACAGATAAGAAATTGATGGTAAGTGGTCACCGCCACTCTTGAATTTCTGCAACACCCACGACATCACCGATCATCATCACGTTGCCAACCAAGACGAAGCCGTGAGCTCATTTTATCTGATTTTACAACAGTAGAGACTTCATTAAAAATATTTAACGGTTGGTTCTAGTGGAAATATGATAGCTAACCAAACAAATAAAAAAATACCAATAAGCAAGAGTATACCTTTGATATTATGATACGCTCAGCGACTTTCAACGGGACCTGAAAGATGTCATATCTTCGGAGCGTTTCCGTGTTTCGGAGGGCGCGTAAAGCCGTCGGTCTCGGTTGTTATCTCTAGATAATTTGAGTTGTTGTTACGCCACGTCGAAAACCTGCGGACGGCTTAATAACTTCCTTCACTTGGGTTGGCCATTACCCGCTCCACTTCTGGCCCTGAAGCAGCTTGGTGGAGTATGCTAATGATAACATGCTACGATAACAAAATGTCTACGGATTGTTAACACCAAAACTACTCGCTTACTGCGCAGGTATAATTTAAATTTTTATTAATTTAAATGTTAAAAGTTTCATCACGGCGAATCAAGCCAGGATGCAAGCATAATAAATAAAATTATTAATACTGTTTTAAAATATTTCTTATTCTATTATATTTTCTCTGCCTTCAGTGAAGCGAGACTAGAATAAAATATTCATAAGTTTATACAGTTGCGTATGATAAAGTAAACTGTAGCATGCAAATTGAATGTAACATAAAATAAAAGTGTTGTTTGAAGAGTTACAAAATAGAAAACGTGATTATTTACCGTGCTTCTTTAAGTTACGGCACTCAAGAGAAATTAAAAAGGCTTCTTAATTTTTTTCGCTTAATAAATATGCTGCCTAGATTAAAACTGCTTCTTTTGTACTCCGGAAAACATTTCATCTGGTTTCATGATTTGTTCATGTAACACTTAAAAAAATTCACATAACACATTACCCCATAATTTAAACATAGCAACACTAAAATAATAATAACTACCAGCTGGACTATCTGTGCTATTAGTCATCAATTTATTGCTTTGATTAAAGTTAAATGTAATAATAGGAAGAAAAGGGCGCCCGCAACCTTCAAAATGTAACCCTGTAACTGCCTTATTAGGGTCTCGGCAAAACGTAATTAGATAGGCCTTGCAAGAGCTTCAGACGTATTCAGAAAACACAATGTTAACCGAATCGTGGGGCGAATCACGTCCCATTCCGCGGACTATGAGAAAAGTTGCCGCGGAACGAGGGATTTATTTTGTCAACTTTCTTCTGATAAAAGTTTGTTCGACATTTGATTGTAAGAACACCCGCTCCGTCTTCTAGATAAGTCTCTAGAACCTCTTCTGGATCCAAATTAATTTTGTCACTTTTAAGGGTTTGACGCTTTTGTTTTATCAATACCTGGTATGTTAATATTTGACGCGTTTTTATAACTAATTATATTACTATTACTATTATATTATTCATGTCATTTCTGACTTCATGATTATGAACCGTTTCGTGAGTTCTACTTAAATTCATGGCATATTCTGCACGAAATTTATAAAGGCCTTTAATATACTTAAAAATTAAGAGAGCGAGAGCTTAGATAATGTAAGCCTTGGGTATGTGTTACTAAACTTATTTAAATATTTATATTATGCTAATATTACACTAGGTACTTATAATTTAATATCCACTGCTTTATGTTAATTTGAAGCATTCAATTATTCAATTTAACAAGAACATGATTTTCTAATCAACTAATTTTTCATGCTCTTCATTTTACGAATGAGGTCTTTATGACCGCACACTCACATAACATTGTTTCCTTACTGTCAGTAGTTGAAAAGTTGGTTGAATGGCGTCTATACGCACGCGCTTTGTTCTATACATATAAGACGGTGACCGAGTTTTATTTGACATTGCAACTTAATACGCTAATTTCAATAATTAGCGAAATTTATAGCATATACGTGTCATAACACAGTGTAAATAAATGCAGATGATATTTAAAATGACAAAAGCACTCGTAAACGAACGCGCGCCTCAGATTGTTCCATCGCAGTGTAACTAGTTGGTTCGTTTAACTTAATTCACAGCGCAAAATATACACGGAATGTTTCACTTGTAATATGCTGGCGAGGCTTCCAAAGCCGGTAATTCGTATCTCACAATAGTGCATGCGCCACTTTGAAAAGTTTAACCCGCGCTTTTATCAGTTTTCAACGAGAGCTTTATTTAAACTTTGAATGTAAGTGAGGGTTATTTATTAAACTGATGCTCTGAAAAAATGTGGGCTGGCAGATTTATTCGATACTGATACAATTTTTCTGCTGTTTTAATATCACTGACCAGATTTATTCGATCGATGTTCCTGTGTTTGTGAAACTTATCCAAACACAGATTTTAACAGGGGACAGGTATTGAAAACGTACTATCTGTTTTTTCATGTTCATTCTTATAATTTTTGTAGAGAAAGATATGTTCAGACGAGACTATTCACCAATAAAATAAAAGAATAAAATTTTTGTTTACATCCTCTTTGACGATATTTGAAGCACGCATTCTGTCAATGTTATGTCAAACGCCATAAAGTCACATTAAAAAAGTTTTTAGTGTCAAAAGCGCAAAGGTAGCATTAGATAATCACTAGAAAATTTAATATGGTGGTGAAGTATTGTTGAATTTTGAAAATTTATTCTTTCATATTCTTCTTCTCCTGACAGTAACAAACAAAACAAAAAAGAATTAGCAAAATTAGTCCAGCCGTTCACGCGTGAATCCGTCACCAAGGGAAATAGGGATTTATTATTATGTATATAGATCAGGAACATCTTTTTATTAGTGCAATTGCCAAGGGATGAATAAATACAAAAAGCTTTTAATTATATTATAACTTTATAACAAAACTTTCAATAATTTCGTTTATAGTATTGTTACAAGCTCTTCATTGATTTTCAAAGGCCTTGACATAATGTTTCTACAGCCGACATTTTTTTGGGTTCGCTTGGAGTCCAATAAGCCAATTTACTATCTTAAAACTAATGTCAGTATTTAACTTTTTAAACGGGCCGCCTTAACCAATTCCGTCATATTCCATAAATAAATTTAAAACAAACAAAACACGCACGTACCACCAACCTAGTGAGAGTGATCTGTGTATTTACTAATAATGTTTACAAAGCTCAAGGAATCCGGCAAATGAATTTATCTTACAACTCAAGTGTGCTACGTTTGTGGGGATCGCCCACGCTTCGACTAATTAGTACAGAAATAACGTGGGGACATTTGTCAACTTCCGAAACTTACGGCATTCCTTTGAGATACAATGTCCTACTGATGATACGTCCCTTACGTACAATAAATACATCGTTAGGGAAGTGTCACATATCATTTAGGTGGTCCTTTTATGTAGGTTATCTACAATATTTGTTTAAGGCGACAGTTTCTTTCTCATGTCTTATTTATCACGTTATCACGTCATTATCAGACACATCGGTGATGCTATTGGTGTTACTTATGGCCATGGGAGACAGCAACACCTCAAGTACGGTATGTTGCTCGTCAGCTGATTTGTTAGCTACTAATATAAAATAAAGCAAACAGAGTTACCTAAATCTGTATATGTATAGGTATACCTATATTTAATTATCTATATTACCTGTTTAAACCATTTTACCACCATGTTCACTATATTCTGACTGCAGTAGCTTTGAAACGTTATCTAATCTTAGATCATGTGTACAGCGATTGCTATCTATCTGTCCGATCGCTCTACAGATATCTTTACATCACTCATACGCATACCACCAAATTAGTATTTAAACAAGCTTATCTTCAAACAAAGGCACCAACACAGCTTGTTTGTGGGTATACGCTGTCCCGTCATGTACCCACGAAGCGTAGAACGCACACAAAGATTTACGTTGCAGGCCTGAGGACGATACTGTTCTTTTGTGTGCGTTCGAAGTTGTGTACGTACATACCACGCACACAATCATGCCTCGGCACATACGAGTGTGAAGATAACTGTTCTTTATGCACGTTGCCAACTACGGCTGAAATTACTTAACTTAATCCGAGCCCAATCACTACCGATTGATAAGCCGTCGGCTTATTAATAGCGCTTAATTATTGTTATTAATCAATGTATAATTATTAATTAGAAGTGTGAATTAGAAATTAGAAGTGTGTGTGTGTGAAGTGTTAGAAGTTAATTATATCTTACATGAGTTTAGGCTGCCATTTTAATTACCTGAAACAAATAAAGAATAATACATTAGTCTAAGCATATTCTGTACCACATAATAATATATGTATTAGGTTAATTCAGTCATGCATGTTAAAGAATATTTATTTCTCTCTTTCACGTCGAACGAAGCAACCGACTATGGGAATTTGGGTATGGAGCACTGTCCAAAAGACAGGCTCAATTTTAAGCCGAAAATATCTCATTTCCAAGTAAAAACACTTTTTAATCGAATAAGTACTATAGATACAGGCGCAATAATCAATAATGGTATAGAGTGTGATTCTGAAAAGCTACCTAATCAATCTTTGCAAACGTAAGTTATAAATATATATACTTATTTATAAGCCATCACAAGAAGCAACTGTGATCAAAGTAACAGTGAGTAATTGAACCTACTCCATTGCAACCTCATTCAGTTACAAGCTAAGACTAGGTGGCTACAACCTATTAATGGCCCACTACTGAGCACGGGTCTCTCCTCGTACCTGAGGAGGCCTAGAGCATACTCCACCACGCTGCTCCAGTGCGGATTGGTGGAGGGGTTAGTGGCCAACCCAAGTGTCGGAAATTTTAAGCCGCCCGAAGGTATCCGACATGGCTTAACGACTGCTACCAAATGATAACAACCGGGACCGACGGCTTTACGTGC
The DNA here is from genome assembly GCA_905404295.2 of Ochlodes sylvanus. NCBI lineage: Eukaryota > Metazoa > Arthropoda > Insecta > Lepidoptera > Hesperiidae > Ochlodes > Ochlodes sylvanus. Next base: position 7,081,474 of record FR990137.1, read on the forward strand.
CCTCCGAAGCACGGAAGCGCTCAAGAAATTTTTGCCACTAGCGGTCACCCATCCAACTACCGACCGCGCCCGCTGTTGCTTAACTTTGTCGATCACTTGAGATCGACGCAAGCCGCCGGGCTATGAGCGCTTCAAAAGAGAAGACTAGGTAACTCTGGGTAAACTGTAACAACCAGGTTTGAAAAGCAAAAATTAAATGACGAAAAATGAAACATGAAGAGGATTTGCAATGTAACAATTATTTCTCGTTAGGTACTTATTAATTTGCTTTTACCAAAATTACATTGTTATTTTCCGTTTGAAACAAAATAAATAAAAGGTCTTAAAAAGCTCTTTATTTATAATTCCCGAGGTCAAATCCCTCTGTTTTGATTCGCCTAACTCACCAGGAAATAAAGGGTAATTTTCGTAATTACAAGGATTATTATTTTGATACAATTCTCCGTTTGTTTTCGCTTTGTTTCGGAATCTTCGCTATTAGAATAACAAGGAGCTTATTAGACGGTTATTAAAATTGTTATTAATGACCGTGTCACCTGGCAAAAGAGTAAACGATAAGCTACTTAACTTCGAATTTTATGTGATGAAAATTACAGTGCTATTTTAGTGATATTTTAACACATCTAAATCAAACTAAAAGTCATACAAATAACTTTTGAGTGACATGAGTCATTCAAATATATTATTTAATCAAATATAACTAACTTAACTTAACTTTTAAGTTTTAGGTTTTGTGTATAATACTAAGTAATATTAATAGAACAATAAAGTTAAATAATCAAATATTATATATTTAATCAAGAGAGAGAGAGATTTAGCATTGATTGTCACATTTATATTTAGCAACAACATTTTTAATGTCACTTTCACTCAGTACATTTTTTCAGACTAATCATATACATATACTAAAACTTACAAAAATAGAAGCTATTTGAGATGTAACTTGCAATCAACGTGAAACTATGAACATTGTAACAATGACGTAATTAAGTTTTAGTTACTATTATCTCTAAACTTACCACACAGAGTGCAACAGGTGTTTAACAAACCCCTGGCATAGATAATTAACTCCTCTGTAATAATTGTATAGCCCACCTTAAACAAAATTTATTGCCGAGTGTAGAATTCCGCGGCGAAATGAGTTTTATTACGTAAATAATTAATGAGCATTGTTATGATGGGTCATATTGAATGTTAGAGCGCTTGTATACGTCCGTTTTTTTCACCGGATAACGGAGCGTCAATAAACGGCTATCCTTGTATAAGTATATTTTTTTACCGGATGGATATTACTTTGGAGTGCCGTCTATGTGCTAGTTTTGAACTGGTAGTCAGAGATTACACACGTGTGAAATGTTCAATAATAAGAAAAAAAAACTCGTATTGGCCTACTATTGGTACAAAAAGAAACAAAGAGAAATAGAAAAACGAAAAAGGTCATCGTGGGTGCATCCTATATTATTGGAAAGGGAAGAATATGGCGCATTTCATACTCTTTTTACGAAGTTGGAAGAAGATGAAACTAAATTTTACAATTATTTTCGGATGAAGAAACAAACCTTTCAACTTTTATTAACAGCCATATATGATAAAATAACACACGAGGATACTGACATGCGTAAATCTATCTCCCCGGCAGAGAGATTAGCCGTTACGCTAAGGTATGTTAAAGATATGTTCAATTTCAAATAATAGAAAAGAGGAAATATCATTGTAAATATTGTTACACGATTAGTATTTTAGAAGCTAAAAGGCAAAATGAACAATTACCTGTTATAACAAGTTTTAGTGGGTCATACTCAGTTTGTTACACTGTATCAATTAAAACAAAATTTAGTTGGTGGTAATATGTTTTATTAGGCTCAAAAAAGAAATTAAGGAGTTCTAGAAAAATCGAAATCGTAATCAGGCGATGTGATTGAACTGAATTCAGTAATTATTGAAGATTGGGAATCATCTTGCTGCATCAGTTCTTGTGGCTTACGTTGACTTTCATTAGGCATCCTGGATGTGGATGGAATGGGTTGTGTTGGCTGATATTCATAAAGCATCCTGGATGTCGATGGAATGGGTTGTGTTGGTTGATATTCATTTATCCTGTAGTCGGGTGTAGCCGTAGTATAGCCTCGATGAATATTATAATTGTAATTTTGTTGCTGCATGGACGCTTGATTTCTCCGAGTTAAATTTCTCATAACTTTAATGACTTCATATTGAAATTCTACATAATCGTCGTCACTATACTTGTCTACAATCGGAGCAATACCTTTGAAAAAACACATACTCTTACTCTTGTCTTCATCTTCAACAGATTTAATTAAGGTAAGCATTTGTCGATCAACTTCGCTACAGTCTGTCATCTTTCTCTTCTTGCTTGATTTTGGTCTATCGGTAGTATTGGCTGGTGCGCTAGGTTCATTATTTGTTTGTGAGTCAGTTTCTTCGGTGTGAGATTGTGCGATGTTTTTTTCTGGAGTAATACTTGCTTCCGTTGCTCGGCGACTCACAATTTTACACAAAAAGAGCATTTGATCGTAGAATTTATATTTACGTACACTTTTTGCACCAGAGCCGGATTTACATTCCTTAACTTTTTTGTGATATTTCAGCCAGTTATCTCTTGCATTGTTCCATTTTTTTATGATATCTTTGCCTAAAAAAGAAATAATTGTTACAGATACTTAGCTGCAGGGAACACATTTAGTGATCTACATTACAGTTTCAGAATGGGTATAAAAACTATCAGCTGTATTGTGCAAGAAGTACTTGAAACATTGTGGAAAACCCTTTCTCCAATTTATATGAAAATACCATCGGAAGACGAATGGTTAACAATAGCAAAAAATTTCGAGACTAATGCAAATTTTCCTCATTGCTTGGGAGCCATTGATGGCAAACATATTCGCATCATCAAGCCAGAGGAAAGTGGATCAATGTTTTTCAACTACAAGCACTATTTCTCAATAGTATTAATGGCTGTGGTAGACACAAACTATAATTTTATTTTTATTGATGTTGGAGCCTACGGCAAAGAATGCGATTCAGCAGTATTTAAAGAAACTGAATTTTGGAAAAGAATAGTAGGCGGTAAATTAAATATTCCTCCTCCTAAGCAGTTGCCAGGTGCAGACAGTGAGTTACCTTATGTATTTGTTGCTGATGAAGCGTTTGCTTTACATCAACACGTACTTCGTCCTTATGGTGGGCATCAACTGGACTCAATAAAAAAAATTTTCAATTATCGTCTCACGAGAGCGCGACGCTACGTCGAATGCGCATTTGGTATTTTATCCAATAAATGGAGGATTTTGCATAGACCATTGAATGTTTCAATAAATACTGCTGTTAACATTGTAAAAGCATGCTGCTTACTACAAAACATAATTCATAAAGTAGAGGGTATTGCTAATAATGCTACTGACAATGCTAGTTCACACATGATGTCTACTCTATGCCATTTGCCTCATTCGCGTTCAACACGAGGTAATATAACGGCAAATATGATTCGTCATAAATATGCAGAGTATTTCATGTCACCAGCAGGGCGCCTACCCTGGCAAAATCAGTATGCATATATATAAATAATGGAAATAAAATATTATTACCAAAATCATTTTTTTCTTTCTCGGACAGCGTTTCAAAACCTTCATTTAACGCAAGACAAATTTCCCTCCAAGCGGCAAAACTCGACTGTCTATTTTTATAGCACTCTTGGGTTTTGTCCCACAGTACAGGCCTATTTTCAACCAAACTTATTAACAATTCCATGTCAATAGCATCCATTTTTAAAAGAATGCAGAAAGACGGCACTTAATTTAAAGAAAACCGGCGAAACGTCCGGCAGCGTCAACACTCACCAATACACTGGCGTGGATGACCGCGCTTTCTTACACCGGACCGATGTCCGTCGCGCCGAGGGGGAGCGGTGGTGCATCCGGCGTAAATTGTTCGCCGGACCGATGTCCGGTGCATGTACACACATTCATTCTAAATCATACACCACCGCGAATCCGGCAAAAAACACGGTCCGTTATCCGGTGAAAAAAACGGACGTATACAAGCGCTCTTAGTTAGCCATTTCCTTACTTTCGTATGTTTCGGCGGTATGTTCAGGCGGGGTTTCTTGTTTGTATTGCACTATAATTATATGTAATTTTCTCGTAGTCGGGGATTTTCTAAATTTTATTAAATCCTTTTTAATTACATACAAATATGTCATCCGTCGCGAGGTTTTAAAAAAAGATACCCTTCTATTGCTGTGCTTGAAAGGGGAATCGGGATCTCAAATAATAAAATCAACCTTTGTTTTTTCTGTTTCGCATACTTTTATTTCGTTCATGTTCCGTCTATCTTAGTCGATGATGTCTTTAGTATACTGATGTCCATAGGCGACGGTGACCACTTACCACCAGGTGGTTCGTCTGTTCGTTTGTCGGCTATCCTGCCATAAAAATAGAAAAAAGTTTGAACACTCCACTAGTGTGTAGAGCAGTGGCCAATGACCGGTCTAAGCGTACGGATGTTTGGTCTCGTCTAATATTTGCTCTCTCACTCTTACAAAGCTCCGTCTCGCTTGGCACGAAACCAATGTCTGTGACAAATCAAAACTCTGTATTCTATCAACTAAAATTCTACCAAACTCAACATCTATCTGCCACTGATTTGGGGACCAGCTAAACCTAAGAGAAAGAACATAAACCGTCCAGCTAGCTGTTCGGTAATGGCTAATTAGCCGAGTGTGTGCTCAGTGGGAATTAGCCGGTCAATTAGAATCGCATTACGGGGAACGATTTGCCACTAACTGGCCGAGGGCGTCCGATGCGCGTCGAATAACCAAATGGTTGGCCAGCAATAGAAGTACAGAAGTGATAGAAGAGACTTGATAAGACATGTTTATAAATATACATATTTTATTATGAACACGTTTATAACTTGTTTAGGTAAACAAGCAGCTTAGAACCCAATTATGTATCATTTTAACTTTTTAGACCACGCTGCATGAAAATTTAAAATCTATTCATTAAATGAAAAACTAGTTTAAAATTACTTTGTCCGATTATAAAATGTTAGGGTGGAAAAGTGTATTCATCTAGTAAGAGTCTACCTTCTTGTCTTATTCCTGTATTTCAGATAAATATTTCCACCACTTTTTTCCATTAATTCCGTTACTTGAATATAGTATATAAAGGCATCTTCCAAAAAAGCACAGAAGCATTTGATAATCACCGCTACAAAAAATCCATAAAAAATATTCAATGGCATCGATCGACTACATCGATTCGTTATAACTCTATGGCACAATCAGCGGAACGTATTGGTGAGTAGCGAATGGCGTCCAGATCGTGACCAGACCACCCACTGACGGAGGCAAGTGGAATAAAACAACTATAAATAACAGTGCTCACGCATAATTGATCACAAATTAAAACTCGCCCGTCCGAAATGTTAAACGCCGACGCCGAAAGCGAAATTAGTATCTGCGTCCACTCACGGGATTGTTCCACTTGGATCCCTTTGTTTTCTTTACATATATAAAGAAAACATCACTCCCTGATCATCGCATGTAAAAAAAAATACCCCTTTGTCCTTTCCTCTTAAGTTTAAACTATTACGTGGTTGAAAAAATATATTGTATATTGATAAATCGTTGATCGTACTCTCGCATGCTTAATTAGGAATAGGTATTATAAAAGAATATAATAGAATATTATCGCGAGGATTATAAATAATAATAATATGTAATTCTCGTAAATCACAATAGATGAACTACGAGAGAGCCAACGTATATTATTAGTGTAGACTGTAGACTGAATGCTGACGTTTAACTTTCAAGGCTGTGTCGACCCTTATAACAAAACACTTTTAATAATTGCGAATTTAAGAAGTAACAGTGATTTATTAATAAAGAAACATGAACTTTTAATGGAAAACAATATAGGTATTTAAAATTGATGATAGTAATGGACAATATAAGTAATATAAAAAAATTAGGTGCGTTAGTTTTCTTTTCTAAATTGCATAATCGACTTGGAGTTAGTTTGTAATCAAATAGCAAGCCTAGCATAAACACATAAAATATATAATATAACAATAGAATAAACACGTAAAAAAATAACTATGTACATCACATAGTAAAGTCAAACAACGGGGTGTAATGTGGAACTCACTCGTAGAGCCACTCAAACAGGAACAGCCGTATTCGCGTGCGACAGGGCTGCCTCCAGCTCCAGACCGGTTTTGCAATTCTCTTTGATCTAAAAATGTGGCTATAGTTAGTCGAATCAACTAGCAATTTACTAGTCGTTTTCTTTGACGTTCGATTCTGCAGTTCTTTTTAAGCGGTCACAATTTGTGACAATTTTCTTTTTACTGTCGTTGTCGCTTTATATGACGACTCGACCGAATACAGACGTAATAGTTTTCCCCAGTGAAGTATTAAAGCTCTGATACAATTTGCTTGATTTTGGTATATCCTGCCAACTACCTTATTGGTCTAGAATCTAGACTCGGTAATAGTCGAGTCGTAGCATTGGCGTAAGTTGACCTCGGAATAGGCAAATTTTTAGTCTTTTTTGTACAGCAATTCTCCCGAGTTTGTACGTAGACCCGGTCAATGGCAATCAGCTCGCCTTGTGTTATAGGACACTCAGAACACAATTACAAATGTGTAGAATTGTAGGTATAACAGTATAACATCAGCTTATCCCGGTGCGTAAAGTGCTCCATATACCATCCATATACCATATAGGCATACACTCGTACCATCCATCTCCATACTTAAACTCAAGCCAACCTCCCCTGCTTGTTGTATACCTATCTGTATAAAAATGAGTTTATAGATATGGTGCCTGAAAATGTTGCTAATTCATATTAGGTGCGGTTATTTTAAAATCGTCAGAATAATTAATAGATCGTTGCAAAGACAGTACCAACGATACAACGATCGTACGTAACGATACAAAACACTACCGATCGAGTTCAGTCACTCTCATGCCAAGAATTCTTCATTACAGTTCAATCAATGCCGCTATGTATTATGTAATTTCATTGTTATACAGTTCAGTATGTAGTCATCACATTTGCATCTTGTTAATCATAGACGCAATCAAGTAATTACCACTTAGCTGAGCCAATATTGTGTTAGCGATTGTGCTCTGTTCTGTATGAACGTCAATTATGGAATACCACGGGTATTAGGCAAGGGCAATAATACCTTTAATCACTGTCCATTTGTATAATCAGATAATCATAATGCTTGTTATCGTTGAAGAGGGGTATGAGAAAGGGTTATGGTCTCTCGAGCAATATTATACACTATTATCCTATATTATAATATGTTTTGCTAGTTTCCTTGGTTACCGCTTTAGCAAAATATGTATTTGTGTGCTCTTAGATATTTTATAAATGATATGAGGTATTTGCTTAAAGCCGATGAAATTTAACTAAACGTTTTAACGTTTAAAATTTTGATAAAAATAGTTGGTTATTTTTACGTTTTTTAATTACAAGTCAAATAAATGAAGTATGAACTATAACATCTTGCATCGAGCTAATGTGTGTTACACAAATATTGTGTTGATCAATAATACAAACCGTGATTCCGTGGGAATTGAAGCCAAAATAACTTAATTGAAGCTAATTAACACTAAACTATATCAAATACGCACCAAATCACCCAAGTGTGTGGGTAATACCTATTAACTATAGCGTTCTATTAATAACGAGTTTAATCTAAATGTTTACAGCACGTTTAAGTTAACTAATAAGAATTGACCTAATAAAAGCGCTTCGGCGCCGGCGTTTTACATAGAAGACCCGAGTTTAAATACTGCACGCACATCTTATTTGCTCAGTCGACATTGGACTTATTTTCGAAGTTACCTGTAGTCGTAAAAGGACTTATTTACAAACACCTTTATTCTGAATATTCATCACATGCTAAGAAGGAAACCGTCGTAAAGAAACCCGTAAATACACCTAATAATTTATAACGTTCTCAAGACGTGTCAATCTCAATCTGCGTTTGGCTTTGTAGACAAAGTAAGAAAAGACCTAAGGCCAGCTGTAGAAGAGTCCTATGAATGTGTTTTGATTATTAAAACCTATGTTTTGATGACGTAATCATTTGGTTACGAGACATACTATACCATAAATATGAGAACAATGCGTTATTGCTGTCCAAATGGTGACTCAACATTCAATAGGTAATAATGTATCGCGTACTTTTTATAAATGACTATTCATTCACCTTGGGAACTATATAGGATCCCTACCAAGAACATTGGCTACAACCCATTAATGGCCCACTACTGAGCACCGGTCTCTCCTCATACCTGAGGAGGCCTAGAGCATACTCCACCACGCTGCTCCAGTGCGGATTGGTGGAGTACCAAGAACATAAGACATTTGAATTTAAAATTATTCCCAGTCACATTCAAACAATGAACGGTATTCAGAACAAACAGTTACTAAAATAAACAGACCGGGTTAAGACGTTTATTTTATGATTGACGCAGCTTGACATTCCAAAAAATTAAGAGTCTTAAATATCGTTGGGATAGTTTACTACCGACTATTTCCTCTGAACAAACACGCTTTGTTGTTTTAACAGTTGCCCAGACTATAAATCTTTTTATGAATTTTTATGTAACCAACGATGTGAAAATATTCAATGCGCGTGGTTATGTTTTAAATTTTTGTGATTGAAATAAAGTATAAAAGAATTACTCACACACTCGGATCAAGATTTACTTTATTACCGGGCTTGGACACACAAATGAGACATCAAAGGCAGTTAATACAAGAAAATATACATTTCAAAAAATTTTACAGTTTTATTCCTCGCGCTGTTGCCGAAGCCTTTGTAATTTTGTTTATCATACAACTTTGGAAAATTAGAGGTGCATGCAGGATTCAAACTCGGGCCTTTATACGAGAGACTAACACCACACTACGTAAACTATGCTAGCCTATCACTGTTAAGTTGACTTCATCACATTCCACTTTAAAATTGAACGTAAATCTCTGTGGGGAACTAAAACCACTAGTAAAGAACAGTATAAAAATATTTTCCGATGCTCCAAACACCAATTAGAATACTCTAACGACTAACGGCTCCGTTTTCCAATAAACCACTGGAGATAAAGTGCTGCAGTTATCTATACTACATACATATATTTACTCCTAGGGTTATAAAACCGCTGAAGTAGCTATGTACATATATCTAATCATCATCATAAGGTATCACCCTTATGATGATGATTAGATATAATTTTATTATTATATCACATATATCTAATCATCATCATAAGGGTGATAACTTATGATGATGATTAGATATATGTGATATATGTTTCTTTCGCTCTTTCATTACACCATTCTAAAGTTGCTCATACTTATAATCATAAAAATAATAAAATTATAAAGTAAAGGTATTTCAAAAGGAAAAATAACTTAATGTTATGTTTAAATCTTTAAAGCATGATGTGCTTTAAAGATTTAAACAGAAATTTCAATTTTACCTATACCATTATGCATGCATAATTGCTAGTATCTACTTTAAAATTTTAAACTCAAACTCAAACTCAAATCATTTATTTCATGTAGGTATGATGCATACACTTATGAACGTCAATTTTTTGCATTTACCACCGTTTCGCTAAGGTGCCTTTAAATATTGATTTTTTAAATCTTTGAGGAGAAAAAGAAACGGCGAAAGAAACTCCTCGGCACATCTTTTAAAAAAATAAAATAATAATGCTAGATTACAAATTTTATACCTACATACAGATACATACATACTAACATGAGTAGAACTGGTCGCAGATGTCTATGTCCAAGCATCTTTGTCATTTATTTATCGCTATGTCTTAGAAAACGAAAAGGTACACATTTGAGTGACGATGTGCAGTAATTGCAAAAAAGACGTGTGGCTATCTTTTATAGGCGCCATTATTAGCGGTTTATTAACTTATTAGCGGTTTATTAGCGGTTTATAACTTCAATGTACAGACAAGGATCAACAAGTTTTATTTTATTCATATTTCTTAACACACAAAGCCACTAACAGTTTAGTCAAGTGAATGTTATTACTTTTAGTAACAAAACAATGCATTCAATGATGACTCAGACAATACCTAGGTAATTCGTAAGTGAGTATTCACCGATCTCCACAATAAGATCATTCCGCAAACCCTTTACGCATACAAAACATGAATTTAAAATGTTACTGTTTACATTTATACCGACCGTTGTGATATTCAGAACAATTTATTAATAAAAGTAGCCATTATGCGCCTTCTTCGTTGGTTATAATATGGAAATTTCTATACTATCTTTTAAAGTTATATGTGCTATAAAGTATTATTCGTTTAAACTAATTTAAATAATTTTAATTGCGAAAGAACTTTATGATTAATTGTTGTGTTTCATAATATTGTTGCGGTTTTTTTTGTAAATAGCAACTGTTATGGCCGTCCTGTTGCGTCGTTATAAAATGCGTTTTGCGACCATAATTTAAAAATTAGCCACAAAAATTATTATTTTTCTCCACAATTAAAATCCGATCTACGTAAATATCGAGTTCTGAACACTTTAATAAAATTATAAATAAAAATAATAAACATAATAGCATTTTGAAATGTTCTCAGTATGACCTTTCATTTTGTTATCCAACATGGTACCTCTGAAAAGAAACATACCTATACCTTATGGCTTTTTGTCCTCTTGCAGTTATCATAATTTAATGGGGTGTGACTTCACTTTAACCAGGGGCGATCAAGACGCTTCAAACGGTACCTAATTTTTTAAATTATGATAAGTAGTTTATAAGGTCTGCAGGAACACAGTACAATGATTACACTAATGAAAACATAATTATGTATGATGCCTGCATACTTACGGACTGAAATCTTAACCCTCCGTTCGCTTTTGTCGTAGTCGGAAAATGTATAAATATTTGTTCCAATAGATGGACATAACAGATTGCTAAATAGGAAATTCTCAAGCCGTGAAACGGCAAATAACATCCGCTTACAACAAATTGCTTTACAAATAACTCATTGTTGTATTCTAGTCAGTTCCTGAACAATATCCTTGGAAGCCCAGGGGCAATGTGTGACACGATTTGTATTTACTGTACGTGCCGAGCAAATGCTGTATCGATCATCGACGAATGCATTCAACGCCTCCAATGCCCGACGTGTATGTCTGGAAATTACCCGTAAGTTTGGTAATAGGTAGGTTGATAGCAGGAAGCTAAAATAAAGTTAATATTTTAATACGATTAAATTTAAAAATCTAAATAAAAATACAACTGACGGAAGAAATAACACGAGTAGAGTAGGAAAATACTGGAACCAAGAAATTTTTATGTAAATTGCAGTGTGAAACCTTTTTCTGTTCGTTTTCGAAAATAGTTAAGTATTTCAAAATTATCGATAACTTAAATCAACTTCCGTTTCAAAAAATTTGGAAAAAAGATATTTGGGAGATGAATCAAAACTTCACAGTAGAAGGTGTATCAGCTCTAGAAACTTCCACAAGTAGTGCCGGAGCAGATTTTGCAGTGGCATTAGCCGGACGTGCAATGAAAATGCAATCGATCCTTCATCAACGACTGCCATCAATGGTCGCACGCTCCGTCTGGGTCTAAGGCGTTAAAATTCATTGACGTGTCGCATGATGAAAATTATTCGTGAATGTTCCTTGGGTTTGGTATCAATAAATCAATGTGAGTTATTAATGATTGTAATCATTTTCTATCACAACATTATGTCCGGTATTATTTTATCATATAACTTAAGGAAGTAGTAGTTTGAGAGCACCTGTTTCTGTAATAATACTGAGCGTTTTATGCGTAGCAGGAATCAAAACTATATCAGTAAATTTATCCAGTACCTGTCCTACCTGTCGATATTCAAGATGTTAGTTAAATAATTCATAAACTTTGTGACGAAACACATCGACGCCGCTCTGACGTATCCATGATGCCTGGAAAATTATAATTAGCTAAATGAATTCAATAATACTTCTTTCACTTTCATCAACAATTGTGTTGCGGTTAAAAAGGCTTAGATCCAGTTACACTTTTTAGAAGCGACCATCTTAGTCCTCAATGGTAGCAACACATCTATTAGAACGATACTCTTACTAACAATTACTAACTTGACTATTACTAACAATTATTAACTTGACTATTACTAACAATTAATAACTTGACTATTACTAACAATTATTAACTTGACTATTACTAACAAAAACTAACAGAACGAATTATCAATAACAGTCCCACTCCTCATCCAGTCCTCATCTCATACGTACTAACGAAGTGACCGACTAACATTCGGAATAACACCCCCTGCTCACGAGACTAACTATTCTTGTCCTGATTTGAGTTTGGTTCTGTGTCAGTCACAGTTATCCTGGGTGGCAATGGAAGATGGTGGTGCATGCTCGATTGCTATTTTAAATCATTATCATAAATAAGACGTTGTCACGTCAAAACCCTGATGAAATCATAAACAACTCAAACCGAGAACAAAAGTCTTCCGTCCCATTTTTGTCTGTCCCAACTGGAGATCAACCTCAAAGGTAAATCTAGCGTTCTACCACATAATATAATTATGTCCCTATGGATGTGAGATGACGTTATGTTAACTGAATGTTCCATAAATGCTTCATCCATCCATCTGAAAGAATGATTGTTGTCGAAACGTTGGACTGTGTTCATCGCTTAAAAGATATTTACAAAGAAATAGAGAAGGAATTTCGTCGTACATTTATTTGAGTGCTGCATCCACTTCGTAGATTTCTGTGACTTTAATCCACTTTAGAAGGTTCTATCGTAGTAAAGTGATGCTGGTTTCGGTAATTTACGTTTTTATGTTTACGGTTGCTTTACCTGAACGGATAATATTAAGATGCAACTTATTTACATTAGGTTAATTCTGTCTATAGCTCAAATATCTATTGATTTGTTGAAAATACTCTGACTAATAATAAACTTAGTAACAGATTTTTTGAGATTAAAAAAAAAATATTCTATTAAGTTACTAATATGTTACTAAGTATATATATACACTATATGAAATTTGTGTAACAATTCAGTAACACTATTTAAAAACTTTTCTATTAATATTTGAATCATATCTTAGAAGTTTCATATTGACTGCTTTTAAAAGAAACTAAATGTAACAGAGTACATGAAAATATAAAATGTCTATGACTAGTTACTATATCGTGTATCTAAATGTATACACTATCAAGCGCAATAATCGCCCGGCGTTGTCAAAATAACGCCAGCTGTAAGAACCGGACGGCCTTATCACTACAAATTATAACGTGCTTTTATTTTAGTTGTCCTTGTATCCGCCGAGAGCATCATTCGTATGGCTATCGATTCAACAAATCAGAACACTGGTATTTTCATATTAGCATAAAACCCTAAAAACTATCTTAACTTGCTGCGTATAGGAGCTATTTCACATAAAACACTCAAGCTAAAGTACAGTCTTGTACAACTTTCTTAGTCGTTATTCTATGCAGTGTACATCCTTATCACTACGGAGCAATCTTCAACGAACACTATTTTGTTATTTTTGCAGGAGTAATGTAGATGAGGGAAGAAATATTACAGCCACAACCATTAAAGGGTTATTTATGTCTCAAATGCCACTTACAGTTGCTTTAAAATTAATTATATTTCACGTTACGTAAGCTTTGTATTGGGTAAGGCCATTGAATGTAATCAAGCAAAGTAGGACTATCAATTATAAAGGATAGACGAAAAAGGTTTTCAATCCGATGCCTGCGGTAACTTCAAGAGCTGCGGTTGCTCAGGTTGCCTTTATTCAACTTTGGATTATTCAATGGCTGTATTCGGTCTTAAACTAGTTACAAGATTCAATTCTATTCCTTAAGCGAATTCAATTATCTGTTTCAAATTTATTCGCTGATTCATTCCCATGGTAGCTATTTTTGACGATGACAAGGCCCGTACAAGGTGCCTCCTCCGTAGGTTCATTACCGAAGGCATTGTTTGCTCGGCACACTGAGTTTTTGCCCGCAGCTATTGCACAAACGTCGAAGGATAACAAAGGCATCTGAGCGATGCAAGACGAAACGAGGTACATCATCACGTTGTACGGCATACAATACACAGAAAAAAACTACAACAACCTTTTGACCTTCAATCTTCCGTTAACACTACACTGATTTTGACTACAGATAAGCTAAAAACCGCGGCACTGTCGGCGTCGGTGTAGTCATTGATTTACGTCCGATGTTAATGTAATCAAAATTAATTCAGGAGATGAAAATGACTCCCGAGTTTGTAATGATTTAATATGCCTCACTTCCCCTCCTTTTTTCGTAGGTAGAAAAGAGAGTTTGAAACTTTTATTCGAGGTCGAGCAGCGAGTGATTTTAACGAGCTTTTATTCCCCGACTTTTTTACTGGAAGTTAGGAAGGCATTTTTATGAAACTAATGAATGTCAAAGAGAACTTATTTACTGTCACGATTGACGAATTCTCTGACGGTTCGCACGTAATCACGTTCGATTTTAATAGCCCATTTGAGAAGAAAATTACTGCTTGGCCAAAAATAGTGTTAAGTTTTAGGAATGTTATGCAATATTAATATTAAAGATACTATGAAAGAAATTAAAGGACTTACAAAATGGTTGTTCTATCCAGATAGGTAAATAAATTTTCTTTACAGAATTTCATTTTAGAATTTAATACGTAAAAATAACATTAATAAATTTTTCAGAATGCCAGATTTTAGCGTAATATTTAATACTATAGTCCTACAATTATTCCAAAAAGAGTCTACGTATCAAAAATAATCATGCATTTCTAAGTTCATAAGTTTTTTGATGTTCCCCACATTACGTACACCTAATAGTCACGATCTTAAAATACCGCGTTCAAACAGATTTATTCGGTACATCGTTACTGCAAGTATAGTAAATTAAATAACGATCAAGCTACTGAAAAGAGTCGGTCCTCTGCGACAAAGAATTATTCAAGACATCAAGTTTAGATGCGCGTGGGCATTTATTTAGTCATGGCTACGGCTCGGCTCACCTTGGGGCGACCACGATTTTTATTTTAATGTCTGGATAAATTTAAACTTTTTGAACATGCCGCGTGAAAAATCGTAGTAGTATGATACTTTACAAACAATAAATAATATCAAGCATTTTCGCTGTTTATGTGTTACGATTTCGGTACGGAAAACCTAGTTATTTAATGTATTACCACTTTAACAATTTATTATTGTAATATAATATATGACTAGGGTAATGCGTTTTATTGACTACTAGCTTTCCCCCGCAGCTACGCCTGCCAATTTCCAAAAATCACTTCGTAGTGCTCACTTGCGTCACTTGAGGAACCAATATACCTACAAAGTTTCAAGTGAATCCATTGAAGAAATAAAAAGTTTGAGTTTATTCCCCTTTTTATCCTGTTAGGGGAGGAATTTCCAAAAATCCTTTCTTAGTGCTCCCCTACACTCACCAACGAACATACATGCCAAATTTCAGCTTCTTGCGTTCAGTAGTTTCGGCTGTGCGTTGTCTGTCAGGCACTCAGTAACGCACGAGTTTTGTATGTATTGATGACGATAATTTGCTTTACCACCTTTGATTATTATGTCCATTCACCATCAGGTGGCATTGTAGTCAAGTATTACGACACTTGTAATAAAAAAAACTGTATCAGTAATAATTCTGCAGAACATCCCGTTAAAACCTTAACTCATGGCAATCACTCGATCACCCTTACTATACTCGTTTAATAAACCTATGGTAAGATGTTCGGAACTATGCCGCTGCCGCAACCGGTTAGCTGCCCTGCCCGGCCGTCGGTCACTGCACCATATCACTACATGTTAACCGTTTCTTTAGATGTCACAGGTCAGATTGCTGATGAAAAGTTAGCTTCGAGTGAGGACATTTTGTTTATTATTCATGTTTAAAGACGCGTTTCTTTTCAATAAAAGATCAGTTTGGATAAAGTCAATCTACGTTAATTGGATATTGAAATTGACAGGTATAGTGAATCGAAAGCAAATTCAACATGACGATGAAGTGGTTCAAATTAACATTACAGTGTATTGAGCAGGTATGAAATTGTTTCGTCTTTAAATCTTAAATTTGATCATTATAAAGAACTAAACATACATTTCTTAATTCGTTATTGTATTCAAATTTAGAACATTAATTAATTTATTACTGAATTTTTCAATATGAAGAAGTACAAATAAGTAATATTAATAGTGAGAAAAGAGTGACAGTTAAAAGATTTAGCTGGATAAATAATAAGATTTATGATAAATAAAAATACCTACTTATTAGATAGTACAAGTTTACTTAACAGTATTTTTAAAAGGGTTATAAAACTTACATGTATTTTGTTAAGGGATTAGTTACACCATCCGCTATAAAAGTAAGTCTGCAATATGATATTATTAAATTTGAAATAAAATTTGAATTTAAATTGCGTTTTTACCGTAGTTACCTGAGTAGTAAATCCAAATCTCAACACATTTAAGTGTTAGTCACAGAACAGCTTTATCTTTCTGTTTTGTGGTTAAAGTAGTTAAATATTTAGCCGAAGAATTTAAACTACACAATAATATACTAACAGAGAAAATAAAAGCTTATAAAACTGTTAAGTCCATTGAGAAACACTTTCGGATTTGTCACGGTATGCATTGCTCGAGTCCATCATCTGACGTACGATGGACTACAGTAGATGTTTTTATTTTTATTAATTCTCATAGCCACCGGCAATCTATATTTATGCAATTAAAATTCATTAATTTCTCTCCAGGGCTTTTATTTTTAGTACCCTTCAATGGCAGACTCCCCGCTGAAGAACCAGTATTCAATTTAACGTAGCTCTGTCAATGGAAAACAAATTTATGTGTATCGTTTTATTGAGTTACTCGTATACATTTCGTTACACTAATTTGAATCTTTATAACTTTTCAATTAAAACTAAATATATGAAATTTATTGCCCGAACGTTCAGGAATCTTAATAATATTAAAGTAATAGCCGAGGTGTTATCTAATAAATACCCCGTGAATTAATCGATTTCTTATTCGTCATGTTCAAAAAATGTGAATCCTGTCTGACTGTCAGGCCGTTAAAAAAAACTATCAGATCTTATTTATTTTACTTATTACTTACTTATTTTAGCATTTTTTATTATTAGACTTAATGGCAATAAATAAACAGATGATTAAAACAAACTTCTTAGCAATGAAACCGCTTTCCACTATATTATTTTTATAATTTTTTTCTTTACACTATTTTGTGCAAGTATGTAACAGCGTACAAAACAATTACGAAAAAGCAATAACGAATACATGGACCAAATATGTAATAATTATACGAATAAGCACAGAGCTTCGAGTTCGAATTTACGCGTGCATTTCAAACTGAATACTTACACAATGAGTGGAGTGGATGACAGCCGTCCTCCCGAAATGGCCCGTCGCGCGACAGTTGGAGAGGTGTTGGCTAAGTGTTCATGTTTTGGTACAAATGCAGATTGGCTGGGATTTTTGGGTGTCTCTTTAAACACGTGGCGAGTGCAGCTACATATTAGTGATAGGAACAACAACAGTCATAGTTGTGTTTGTCATCCGTATGACACAATAGTTATCAAGTCGGCCTGCCCGTCGAAGGGTGCTGGGTTCGATTCCGGGTGAGTTTAAATTTCTGTTCTTAGTCTGGGTGTATTCTTGTCTTTGTATGGGCATAGGGAATCCTAATGTTGGGCTATTTGTTATTAATAATTGTACACTACCGATTAGGTACTTTATAAAGATTTTAACACGAATACTCGTATATTTTCACGACTATTTAGCAGTACGACATGGTTCCGATGATCTTCCCAGAATCTGAAACACTTTTTCCTTGAAAATAATATTTTCCGGATATTTTCTTATGGGACCAAAATGATTTTTTGCTCACTTTTTCCTGTAATACATTGAATGAGTTTGAAAAGTTATTAACAGGTTTCTTTGCCGTTTTTTACCTTTTTTTACTTTATCAACTGTTTTATATAGCATGTCTAAATTTATAGAACATATAGTTTCTTTATATAAAAAATACTTACAATTATTATTTAACAGTTCTTTTAACATTTAATTCTGTCTGTTAAACTTCCGAAAACTTAAATCTGGTTTAATGTTTCAGTAATATTCTAAAGATAGCTAAATAAAATTGTGTTTACTTTATTCAATTCCGTAGTCATATTTTAATTAATAAATTAGTTGTCTATGATAACGCACTATGCACATATATTATATAGTTGTTAGTTAATCCATCATAGTGTTCATGTTACTAGCAAGAATAATGCTTTATTTTAACTTTCGCACATAGTTAAATTCACACGACAGTTGTCTGAATCAAAGAAACTTTAAAATAGAATCAAATCCAAATAGCAGTAATGAGAATAATAATAGCTTTAATAAACTTTCAATTCTTTATATTCCAATATATCCAAGACTCGTTCACCTTCACTGGTAACCCAAAAACTACCTTGTGCGCCATTAAAGTTATCGATGTTTTTTCAAGTACAGGTGAAGCGGCGAACCCACACTTAGCCGGCGTTAACCTATAATCTAAATTCATTTCTCGAACCGACCCACCGGAGCCATATCTCTGTTTTTATTATAGCTTTAAGACCCATTTGCAGGTTTTTTTTATTTGTAACAAATTAACTATTATTCTCATGACCGGATCCTATTATACATCGACAGGGCCCTTTTGTTCGTGTTGATGTCTAGGTAATTTTACTCATAATCTTTTGAAAGTTTGTGCCGTCTTGTGACTTAATGGTTATTAATTGGCCCGTCCGCGTAGTCGTAACTAGACTGTAATAAGGCGACGAATATGTGTCATAGATTTCCATTGAGTAGGTTTAAAGTACGTTGAACTGCATAAATGTAATAAAGGGATCATAGTGAACCGTTTAATCTTGTTGAGGACCGTGTAAAGCGCATCGCCTTGACTCGGGATTTGCTGTCATAATATCTGTAAGTTGGCCATGAGCCACATTACATTACAGTCTACACAACAAACTTGTCACAAAAGGTATTTATAAATAATGCAGAAAACTTTCCAGACTAATACTGAATAGTCAGTAGATATGAAACCAACTTTTTTAAACCATTCTCCATTTCTTATACCAACTTCGTCGTAAGAAATACTACAACAGTGAATATCTATGGCATTACAACGACTTACTGAAAGTAACAGGATTTATTTTGTTTTGCTTCGGACCGTCCCGTTGTCTTTATTACCGAGGGTTATAAGTTTATTAAATATGTATTAGTCTTCGCTCTGCGTCGCAAGTACCTATAGATGGTACAAACGTATGAATTATTTAAATACCGGTGGCCGTAAATAATCGCTTCATGTAAGAAATTTATAGGTGGAATATTTAAGGAAGTACAAATTCGACGAGATGGTCAATAACAAGCATATGTTATGGAAAATGCCGTTTTTGGGGACGTAGAATACTAAAATAGGAAGAATATTTTAGGCACGTTTTACACACATCTGTTTACACGTTTTTTTGGTAAAAGTACCACTCAATATCCATTCTGTAATATTATAGTAGTACATAATTAGCATGCGTGTAACAGTCAATTTATCATTGTGAGTGAATCAATTAACCCGTTGGGATTTGAAAATGGGATGAGAACAATTACATTTTCATACAATTTAACAGTAACTTTATTGTAATAGATAAAAATAAATTAAACAAAATTATATTGCACCTGAGAATGAAAAATATTACATTTCAGTATATAACTTCAAACTTATATCATCGCGGACACTTGACATATTAAATGCAAACTCACGATAGGTACTCCCGATAGTCCCGATACTGTATTCACGATTTTGAATTGTTATAGCCATTTATTATTACTAGTTATTACGATATTTCGACCCAGTTGCATGGATGATGGACACGGCGAGACTGCGGCGAGCTTGTGATATACACAAGCTCTCTAATATCTAAAATCTAAGTTATCTATGTAAAATTTATAGATTGAAACTATACAAATCTATAAATTTTTGAAATCAATAAGTATAATAAAATAAAATTGAAGTATAATAAAATAAAATTGAAGTATAATAAAATAAAATTGAAGTATAATAAAATAAAATTGAAATAATTCAATAGCGAAACAATTAGCTACGCAATCACATTTTAAATATAGTGTATAGTAATAATGTACACAAAGTAGAACAATAAAATATCGAAAGGCAGACATGAAATACATATTCATCATCGAACAAGATACGTGTTTAAAGACCTATCTAATACATACATAACACACATGAAATTTCCCTAACAACAAATCATGAAGCCATGAAAAAAAAAACGTTCATCGATAGAAAATTATATATCGAAAGCAAATAAAGGTTACATTCGGCATAATAGAATAACGTAGGTATAAAAATAAAAATAATGTTGATGTTAGTATCATCTACGTCGTATCTACGTCGGACTTTCGTAACATAAAACGACAGTTTGGAACCTGATGAGAGTGCGTGTCACCAAGCGACATTACTGTCCATTACCGGACGATTTCATGCCGTGAGAGAAATTACTACCAAAATTTCACAATCGTAGCTACCCATTTGATCTTTAGTTCTACTAACTAAAGGAAGTAAGCGTGAGAATGACACTTGTTTTTGTATAAATTATGTAACGTAATTGAACTATTGTGTAGAGAGAGACCAATGACATTGGGAACTTAGCCAGAAATGAACACGTGAAAAGTGAGAAACGAGATATTCTATCATCCATACATATAAATATCTTGCTTTACTGAGTTCCTGACAGACCACGCACAGCCGAAACCACAGACCGTAAGAAGCGGAAATTTGGCATGTATGTTCCTTGGGGAATGTAGGGGAACACTAAGAGAGGATTTTTGGAAATTCGTCCCCTAAGAGAATAAACTGATTTTTTGGAAATTGGCGGGTGCAGCCGCGGGGGAATGCTCATCTATAATAAAAGTGTAACTGATCTATGTCTGAAGATATGAGATATTTCACGAGCAAATGTATGAGAGGTTTAAATGGAAGCCATAAATATTATTTTTAGCATGATACTTAAAATGAGATACATATCAACAACAATTAAGTAAAAGGTATATATGTATGTTTGCAAACTTAAGTACCTAATAAGTTTCACGAAGAAAAAGAGGGGCGGGTTTACTAGTTTTTAAATATTTTGAAATAATTGAGCATTTAGTATCTGCTATTTCAATGATAAAGTGCCGTTCTTCACCAACATTGTCATTATAAAAGATATTATCGTAGCAAAGGCGAAAGAAAACACCGCAAACGTAAGCGAACCGCTATCTTCGAAAAGTCACGTTTCAGAGTTCCCTGTGAAAGTTTTTCATTTGTGGAACGTCTATTAAAGAGAAGATAATCTTTGTATGAGTAGATACAAAAATGTGTTATATCCGCCTCAATTACGGAGTGTCGAGTTTGGTTACGATTACAACAGTGTTTAATTTTAATTTTTGACTAGCTGTGCCCGTGATTTTGTTCCCGATCCCGTTATAATCGGTTAAGCCGTTCTTGAGTTATAGCGGGACATATAGACAGAGAAAAAATCATAAAAATGGTTTTGCAAAAGAAAGTAGAATTAAAGAAATCATACTTACCATGCCATAAAACTACATTTCAATATGGTACTTATTTCGAACATAAATCAAATATTGTTAACGTCGTTATTAGAAAATTAAACCAAAGAACTTACAAATAAGTTATCAAACTTCATAACTTCAATTGACTTAAAGTACTACTACTTGCTAACATAAAACTAAATTGATTAAATTAATTAATTATATTTTAGATGAATTCTAACTAATTACTAAAGAATCAAAAGGTAGCGTTAAGTTAATAAAAATTCTGAAATGTTTAATTAGCAGATCCTATTGAAAAAAAACAAACCAAAATGTACGGTTTCCACTTCGTTCGGAAGAGATACAAATAACTATAAGCAGCAAATTAAATATTTATTAAAATTAATCAGGCCGCTAAACGATGACCTCCTTTTCTTAACTATTCGTAGAATCAAAATTAGCATTGCAACGTAAAGATGGAACAAACATTAGTTCCTAACATTTCTGTCTTATAGGTAGGTACATATTACGACTAGGTACCTACGAGAATAGCAGAGGATGACCTTATTAAAATTTACCTAAATGGTAATGTTATTTCGATCACTTCATACAATATCAATTCTAAGTAATGTTTTAACCTGAACTTTACATACAAAATATAACTTACCTGCCGCGCCCAATTTGTATGTACAGAATGATGGGATTACTACCTACCGATGAAAGGTAGTTAACCTTTCCCTTAAAAATACTTTGAATGTCGCTGTCTAAGATACAAAAATTATTGACAGCAAATGCAATCGGTATTTAAATTATATCAGTAGAACTTCTATGTAAATTAAATGTTTTTAGATTACCATGAAATACCGTGAGGTATACGAGTAGGTACATACCTATAATACGAAGCTTAGGTTCAGTCAGACTTATAACTCAACCAACCATTGGTTGAGTTATAAGTCTCTGAACTAAACCATCATGGATGGATGGATAGAAGAATTGTTCAGTAAAATAGCTACCTACAATTGTATCTACGGTACCGGATTCCTGTTCCCCGCATTAAAATTTAATGTAATTAAATAAAAAAATAAAGGTATAAAATACAACGCCACTATAATAGGCCATTACTCAGTAAACGATAGTCTTGTCTTGCCAGAGCCCCGGTAATTAGCAGAGTGCTACGCAAATGGGGTTGCTCGGTCCCCAAAGGAGTCAGTGGGACCTTTTACACCCTTTGTTTATGGAAAATATTTTACTGAGTGTTTTATTACAACAAGCAATTTAAGGGAACGTAATGAGTAGAATTCGTGGCCGGGTGTAAATACGAGCGTACGAGTCTAGGGATTGAGAGGACTAAGTGACATTTTTTTTATATTATAACATACCGGTTTACTTGCAAATAAATTAAAATAAGTATTGCAAAAGCGATATGCTCAAAGTATTTTCTTATTTAACCCCCGACGCAAAAAGAGGGTTAATTTTGACGTCGATGTCTGTCTGTCTGTCTGTGTGTGCGTCTGTGACATTGTAGCTCATAAACGGATGGACTGATTTTGATGCCGTTTTTTCATTTGACAGCCAGTTTACTCGCGGTTGTTCTTAGCTATGTTTGGTTAATATTGGTCCAGCAGTGTAAGAGTATCAGCTGTTTTCCAAAATGATGTAAGGCATTTTTGGCGTCTGATTACTCGATTAAGTGCTTCACGCGTGCCAGTATAATCGTTTTACTTTTCAAGGGTCGTTCCTTAACCTATAAGTATTTTTTGCATGGGGTTTTTTAAATTTTAAATTTGTAGTTATCTAGCTAGAATATTCTGAAACATATTCTAGTAAAGTCGAATAAAAGGATTAAAAACTCGTATTTATACTTTTTTCCTGATATTATAGTTTTCTTATATACCTACGTATACGAATACATAACTTACTTGTTACTATAGGTAGTAAGAGTTTAGAGTTCGCCTGGGGTAGAAATACCGCCCGCCACGTCTTCAGTACCTTTTATACCGTGTAATAATAATTGTTACGACACCGCAGAATCATTATATTTATTTCTGTGTATTTCTTAGTTCAGCAAAACACAGTTTAACAAAACTTAATAAAGACAGTGGCACGAGTAAATTCATTAATATTCTCTTAATTAACATATCGAATATAATTTACCTACGCCTTTTCGTCATAAGAAACAACAAAAAGCTAAATAGAAGTGAATGTACAGCCAATCACAACTAACCAGTAAGTTAGATAGGGCGTGGTTTCTGTTCAAATTTATCTTTACGTATTTAGATTTTGACAGCAAGTTATCTTTTAAATTTTCCAAGCCTTTAAAAAGATTGATGGTATAAAGATACAGATATCTTTAAAAATATAGAAAGGTAGCCTCGCAGTAGGTGGCACATCTGCCTTTTGAATTTAAATGTATATACCTATAAACTAATTGCATAATGAAAAAAATCGCAATGCTTTGAATTTATGTCTGCATCTACTTAACCTACAGCATAAAATTCTGATAGAGAAAAGAGTCCAAATTATGAATTAAGCACTTAGGTAAATGAAATTTATTCGAATTTGGATTTTTAAAAAAGTTTTCGGAAGTCAAACTACGCCATTACTTCAAAATCCCTACCATAAGTGGTCTTGGAAGATGAAGCGCCAAAGAACTCACAAAGAGTTTTTTCCTACTAACAGTTAGAAACAAATCGTAAGAGAAAAAACAGTTGTATTTAACAATTTATTATAACAATTTATTTTAAAGAAACAGTTCGCAATCAAGCAATCCACGTGATGGTAAGTTATAATAACTATCGCTCATATGCTTCCGCAACATTAGAGACAACCTCGATGTTTTACAGGCCTAAAAGCGTTAAATGAACCAAATTCTGAGTTTTTCCAACTTATATTAAAATAAAGTATCGTTCTTGTCTTTATCTTCCACGGCAATCACGACACAGGGAATCTTAGTGAAGGGCTAGGAGAGTGCAGCTGTTATTATTATTTAAAAAAAGCACTAAAAATAGTGAAAGTACACGCAAAAGCCTGTAGCTATTAACTCGATGAGACGAAAGATAATTACAGTATATTGCTTATAAAACACGAAACCAATCTTATACTGTTGTAGCAAATAGATACTCGGCTATTACTCGGTAGTGAAAGAGCAGGAAATTGATAGCATTAGAACAATTTTACAAAATTACATTATACGTTAAATAATATGATATGAGTTCGGCTAACTTAAAAATAATTTTGAGGTTTATGGGGTCAGCTACATAGTTCACAAGATAGAGATAAGAGCGTCATATTGGAATAAGTGTGACGCGACTTATGACTTATTTTTAAGAGACAATCTTAGTCTTCAAGGTAACAAAGGTTCAAATTAGAACGTGACTTTCAACATAGCAACAAGTAACAAGACCTATCCCTAATCCCTACCACAATCCTCATACTCGTACGATTTTACAATTTATAAAATACTAATATCTACTCTATGGTTATCTACCTAAATGGGGCATCCCAAAGTGAATACTTATTTACGTGGTTATTTGATGCTTACCTGTAAGGAACCCATAAACCTTACGACAGGCAATATCACAATTGTCTTGCCAGAGTCACTGACACTAATTACTGTACGTCTATTTTCCCAACTTCTACTTTATAGTTATAAAATCTCAATAATTATTTTATGCAGAAACAACACTCCAAGACACTGAGTAACTTACAAAGTACACCTGTACCTACGCCGAAGCGAGCTTAAAATGCAAATTACAGCATGATTCATCTGTTTATCTTTACGAGCTATAATTACCACACCCATGCACTTTAAATTAATTTTTAAGTGCACTGTGTTACCAAGAACTGTGTTATTAAGTCCCGATATTGCTCGCTATGTTCATTACGCCTCAGGTTATGACGACAGAAGCATAAGGCCAAAGTCTAGTTAGAACGTAGCTAGTAAAGTGATGGACAGGATTTTATACTAAAAAATACCTAACAAGATGAATTTAAAATTCAAAACTCGACTACGTAAAAATCGCACGCTGAAATGTCTGTCTGAATAATAATTATGTCTAGAAGGCGTCATATTAAATTTAATAGTCACGTAGTCTTTAACCAGGTAAAACGATCAAGATGCCTCTAATGATACCTCATTTGTAGTATTATGATAAGTAGTTTAGAATTCTGCAAGAACAGATGAAGATATACATACACATAGATAGCAAACTGAAAGTGGTGGCACGTTCATGGGTAAGTGTATTAAAATCTATATTCTTTGTTCATTCTTCTTCCTTAGAGGTTTCTTGCCGCTCCTTCTCCCAAGACCACTCACGGCAGGGATTTGTTGAAGCGATGGCGTATTTTGATTTTCGAAAATTGTTGGTAAAAACCCAACTTCGAACAACTTTATTTCATTCCATACGGGTTGAAACCCCATTGCCTTCCCCGTGGGTAAAATTACATTAATTTTTGTTCTACAACTCTCGATTGAAAACCGTGTTTTATTATAGAGGTTTATTGACTCTACGATTGACTTGATAATGTCGCGAGCGATGAAATAATGGGAAGTAATCATGCGATAAATATCATGGCAACACCTGGCCAATAAAGCATTTGTCGAGAACAGTTCTGTTATTTTGATAAAAATATGGCGCGACTTTTTATAAGGTAAAGGTCAATTTGTTTTTAATAATAAATATATAGTTTTGTTAATTTTTATGCGAAATATCGTCTCGTAGGTAGGTACTATACTTCCCTGCATCATACATGGTACGGTGATACATTAGACCAGAGAAGACAGATTTTCTATTAACTTTCTTTTCTATTGTGGGGAGTGTAAGCCAAAACCTTTTTTTTGTGATATACCTTCGTTCCAAAACATGATAATTATAATCTTAACGTACACAAATTGAAACCAGCAAGATTCTGCTATATTATTAATTTGTAGATGCTATAACTACTTAATACTATTTTTTTACTTGTTGTTAAGAAAGAGCATCAAACGAATGTAACGTCTAAGCAAATTCATTATCTTTCCGAATGTCAACCTACGCGCACTGAGACTATTTATGGAGTGGCGTGCGAGCAACAATTTATTTAATATGCAGTCAGCCCATTAAAAAGCATTCAGTCTTGGCTTGAGTGCGACCACATCAGGCTTTGTAAAGGATGGTTTATATAGCTCACGAATAAAGATAAACTATTTAGAACTCGTTTCCAATTGCGGCGGTTCGTAAAAAGAGTTTGATATAATTCTCTAGAAAATCTTTATTGGAATTTTAAGGAACTCTACTTAGCGACAAGTAAAAAAATACTGGCATTTAAAATATTAGTATACATTTTAATAAAAAAAATTAGATTAAATTTAATTTAATCCTTTAGCCGATATTCGAACGAATTAAAATTACATTTTAGTAACTTATTTTACCAATTAATGTTATTGCAATTAATAGTAACGATATTTGCTCATATCTAAGAAACTTAGTGACTATTCACAGAACCCTCGGGTTCCTTAAATTCACCACCGTTCACGAGTAACTTCGGAATTAAACAGTATCCTGGGTGGTACATAGGCCAGCGACCTCCAACAGGGTAAACCTAGTGTCACACCCTAGTGCACTACGAGCAAGAAGGTGGCTTGGACTCAAAAATGAATGGAACCCCTGCCACAATCTTTGCCTACATAAAGTCTCCAAAGGTGTATGAAGACTACCAATAAGCATTTTTTCGACATGGCGGATTATGGAATCCTTAACATTGTGAAAGAACCCAGCACGGCAGTGGTACTGATATGATCCCATAATAAGAGATATCTTCATATTTGAATGATGAGTGATGACTAATGCATGAGAAATCAGTACAACAAGTGCCTAAACAATTTTGTAACGGCCATATTCGCTTCCAACAAAAAGACGGAGACTTATAACGACGTGTTTACCTCCTTGGTATAATTAATAAAATTATAAAATTCTTCACTCAACACTTTATTTACTACCCTTGTATGCATATCATAATTTACCAAATGTTGGAGGCAAAGTTATATGATCTCTGTATAGATTTGTAACATGTATAATATTACAAACAATATATAATTTATGTTAAAGAATATTGAGGTCAATGAAGAAAAATATTATTAATGACTAAACTTACTAAAAAGAGAGTAATCCAGTTAAACGAAGTCGAAAAAGTAAGTAACCTCAAAAACGTATTTTGTGTAGTACTTATAAAGGTTTTAATAAAACATTGTTTTACGTAAAAAATTATAACGTCTATTCTTTCCCACAAAATAAAAAAGGTTTTTGTATAAACTAACAACAATATCTATTGTATGAGCCTCTCAAATTAAAAAATGATAACTCGACGAAGCTTTTGAGCTTAGATAACCGTAAATTGAAGCGTGTCCCATTTTGGTACCATTCAATATAGTGAAAGAGACGGAAGATTATCAGTTAAAATTCCCAAAGGCAACACGTTCTTTTTAACTGTGACTAAGCGCAATCGTGACTGTTAAAGGACAGGCGATCGACGATTTTTAGTTTCATTGGTGCGTGGA
This sequence comes from Ochlodes sylvanus, assembly GCA_905404295.2. NCBI lineage: Eukaryota > Metazoa > Arthropoda > Insecta > Lepidoptera > Hesperiidae > Ochlodes > Ochlodes sylvanus. The sequence continues at coordinate 7,109,686 of FR990137.1, forward strand.
TTTTTTTCTGTGTGTAGCATTTGAGACAAGACTTTAACGTATACTTATGTGTCCAAGAAGACTTGATAATAAGTATTTAGTTAATGAGGAAAGTTTAGTTAATAATCGTAATAATACTGGCTGATAAGCATAGAATTTTAAAATATCGAATTCTAAACATCTATCGGATTTTAACTAATGTACCTACACATTGACTTGTAATAATAAGTCAATGGATGTACATCATCATCATCGTCAGCACAGCCCAAAACTGTCCCACTGCTGGGCACGGGTCTCCTCTCACAATGTGAGGGGGTATAGGCCATAGTCCACCACGCTGGCCAAGTGCGGATTGATGGACTTCACACACCTTTGACAACATTATGGAGAACTCTCAGGTGTGCAGGTTTCCTCACGATGTTTTCCTTCACCGAAGCAAGTGATAATTAAATTTTAATACGCACATAATTTCTGAAAATTAGTGGTGCGTGCGGGGTTTGAACCCGGACCCCCCGGTTCGGCAGTCCAACGTTAAACCACACGGCTATCACTGCTTTAATGGGTGTACATATATAGTAGAATTCCAAACACCTGTTGGATTTTAACGGATGTAAATACCTCGAAACTATTTTATTCGTTTATTCGACTCCTACGAGTTTAAAAATAAAAAAGCGATAAGAACTGCGTCAAGGTTAAATATAATTAAAGTTGTTTCGGCTCCTGGTAAGGCTTGTTCATTTCATTCCTGTTTTAGTGATAGTGATCTAGTAGCTACTAATCTACTAAAAGAACCTACCTTACCTAAGAAAAACTCTATCTCTCTTTTTTTATTTAACTGTAATCGACAAACGAACCGATGAACCACATAAATAGTCATTGTAATAAATGGATATCAGTAACGGCAATGATAATAGTTAAATAAATAATAAAGAGAGACATCCACTATGGAAACTATCACCAAACTCGATAAATCAAAAATTAAGTTCCTGTTTTAAAAGAGCACTCAAATTATGTTAACGTAATATCATTGTCATGTCAAAGTTTTAAAAAGGTTTAAGACAGCAACTGTATGGTAATCTAACTGGGTGGTTCCGGCTGACGAAACACATGTTGGCGGTACCATTGTTACGATATGTTAGTATAATACGAAACATATTTAAAACGGAATCGATTTACTGATAGCATCGACATCGACAATGCATAGACCGTTTTAAGTGGTACACATCCAAGCTAAACTCAATTCAAACTCTCTTTTGAACGTCCAATTCTTGTTTCTGCTACATCAATTTACACTTATATTACTAGTTGAGCGTTAGTTACAAAGTACACAATGCGGGGTTTGTTGTAACATTTGCTCCGTGGTTTTAACAAAGCTAACGTACTTTGAGGTTATGTCACGGCTGAACGGTTGGACCGCGTGTCAAAGGAGTATTTCTCGGAATCAAGGCATGTAGTTGTTTATGTGAACCATGGTACGAGGAATCGCTGACTAAAAATGGAGATGCGCGTTACTACATAATTTATAGGATGTTTATTTAACTTTTATCTAGAATAGAATAGTTGTGTAGGTTATCTGGTTACTGGGAACACGTAAAATTAGCCACTGTAATTTGGAGGAAAAGGCTTGACAGAAACTCAATTTAATAGATGCCGAAGCTACAAATTTGCGTCCCAATAGTGATTGAAAGGAAGAACCGACTGAGGAATTCTCTTTCGAAGTCGGGTTATTTAATAAAACACGGTGCGGTTGAGCTTCGAATTCAGCACTCGCCGCATTTCCTTGGTATAAAGTTTCTCGGGCTTATATAATGTAGGAGCAATGCTTTTCCTGCAAGCAAAAGTTTGATGAAGGAGTGCTACGTCACATTCGCACTACTTTTAACAAAATTAAGATGCGAACGAAAGGGTGTATAGGTGTCGGTGGCGTATGACGATGACTCATCGATGTGATTGCCCTCGTATCGCACGCGTGTGGATTAGAGAGGACATACTCAATAAGCATGATGCATTTCAAACTTAGGAGACGCCCGCCGTCTTTAGCGATTGAAGCGTGACAGTTTTAATAAGGCAATATTAATTTCATGTAACAAAAAAGACAGTCGTCGTCATCGCAACCCATAACTCTCCCACTGCGATATTCTAGTGTCCTTTAACAATGTGAGGAGTACAGGCCTAAACCCAACACGCTGGCCAAGTGCGCGGAGCGGCAGACTTTGCACAACTTTGAGAACAGTACGGAGTACTCTCAGGTATGCAGATCACCAGTATGCAGATTAAATGATGTTTTCCTTCACAAAAGCAAGTGATAAATAATTTCTAAAACGTGGGACATAATTGAAATAAAACCGGTCAATTGCGAGTCAGACTCGCACACGTAGGGTTCCATTCCACCGAGCGATATTAACCGAATTATTTCATTAATTACAAGAAAATGACAAATGAATATCAAACACCTAAAACGTTGAACAGTTACGTTGAAACAGTTGATATTTTCGCGCATACATTTCATGTAGCCAGGCCCAGTGGCTTTTTCTACTGACGCTTAATCAGGAGTGCATGTATGTGTTTTTCTTGAATGGTAGCCCTCCTTGGGAATAAATTTACTGTTATTTATATTATTTGTCGTGATGGAGGCTTTAATGACTCGTACTTTATGAAAATTTCAAGTGTCTATCTCGAACAGATTATGAGATAAAACAACCCCTATTTTTAAGGTTACTTGTATGGGTTAGATCCCATTTGGGACCTAACTTTTTACGTTTTTATTTGTTGTTATAGCGGCCACAGTAACACGTATTCTATGTAAATTTCTACCTATTTTACGCAAGGTTGCGTTTTGACCATTTTGGTACGGAACCCTAAAAAAATAGAGATGCGTGTAGTATGCAAGTTGAGGCACGGTAATAGTATCATATATTACCGTGGTTAAGGCCTCCCTGTTCGGGGGTTCACCATTGAAACCACTATCACTGTTCATCGACCAAAAGATTTAGCGATATTTGTTTGAACAGAAATTCTCTTTACAATTCGGCAACATATTTTAACAACGCGCAGCGCGTGGGATTTGAATTTAGCGCATTGCAGAACTTGCTTTTTAGAGTTTCTTTTAAACTTGAGAACGAATTCTTGCTTCAGATAAGTTTGACCAACAAAAACGTCAGGTTTTACTGCGGTTCAATTTACCACGGCTGAGGGAATATGGTAAAGCCGAAACATACCAAGTACTCGTATATAAATAAATGAATGTTGTCGGAAATATTAAATCTTGAAAAATCCTTAAATGAATTTTGGTGTGTGTTTTATATGTATAGTAAGTATTGAAACAACATCTATACATAATGATAAAATTTTGCTGTAATTGATTCATGTCAGTACATGTGACATATTAAAAAATCTAATAATGTATTGGTAAGATCAGAGTAACGTTTAAATTTTGTTTTTTTTTAATCGGTTTACAAAATAAAATACCAATTTATTCAATCCGGTCTTAACATTTACATTTTTTTTTAAAGTATGAAAAAAAAGTATTTGAAAGAAAAGCGAGGGCGGGTTACAAGTTAGGTACATAAAAATAAAAACCAAAGCGCATTGGCATTTTGAAGCAAGCGAACAATTTACTCATATACATCTAATACCTACTCTTATAAAGCGATATAAAAGTATTTAACTTTCACAGTGAACAATGAACTCATAAACAATAAAAATACATTAAGCTTTTGATATAAGAATACACCCCTATATTTGTCACTCGCCTCAGTACCCTTTCTATTTATTAGGAAGGTACATGCTTTTAATACATGTTAAGTGTAGTATTATATAGTACACGATATATTATATTTCACACTATGTAATGTAAATAATCGAATCCCTCAGAGAATACCTATACTTTTACTCGATGATAGGAACTTTAAATGGGTTCAATTCTCAAAGTAGTAGCTTTACTTTTTAGGTTACTTTGAATGAAGAAAAATACTTTCTACAAAGATTTGACTTAACACTGTATATTCAAATAACGAGTTTAAATTTTAATAGTAAATAATTCGAACATACTTAGTATTCTATCACATAATAATACCCAAAAATATAGCATAATATATGACATACTCGATAATGCTAATGCTATACACATAATAACAATGTAAGTGATCGTTGTTTGTACGTGGAAGATTTACATAGAAGAAATTATTAACGCAATTTATAGGAGACAATATACTGATTATTAGAATTTTTGTCTGTTTGTTTGTGCGTTTATGTGCGCTAATCTCACAAACGGGTTAACCGATTTGGCTTCGGTTTATTTATTTATTTAAACAATACCTTTGTATAACTAAACAGGCAGTTTAGAAAAGCATTGTGGTAAGGTTCACTTTAAATTCAATGTGTGCTTTATTTCAATTAGTTCATAAGTAAAAAAAGTTATATCAGTGTAAACATCTAACAATCAATCAATCAACAAAAATCTAACAATTTTCAAATTTTTACAATATAATAGGGTATTTGACAGATTTTAGAAAAATATCTCAAATTGTTCAATATAACATAATACATTATGCAGTTTGGTTAATTCTTTGTAAATATCTCTATTTTCTATGAAAATCACCTTCAAAGTTTAAATGAACAAAAAAGCCGCGAAAACGCTAATACGCCATATTAAATAGGTTATGAGGTCACCTGGTCAAATAACCATACTAAGCTGTCAATGCTGTCATTGCGTATAGTAAGCAGTAATAGCAAGTGACGTCATTCAGCCAAACCGCGTGTTTTCGATCACGTGATCAAACACAAAAAATTCATTATTTTATTATCGATTTTTAATAAAAATCCAAATAATTTTAAAATAATGTGTTGGCTTAATTGGTTTAAAAATTTATAATTATACTTTTAAGCTAACAACAGTTTGATCTATATTTTCATTGTAGTCAAATACCCTATTGCGTCCTAATTGACGGAATTGCCATATGGTAATCTTAAAACTCATGTGAAAGCATAGAACATTAAAATTTGACGGAGTGCCATTACAAACTGGATGATTATTATAAAGACAACACTACTTGAACACGGGTTTGATTTATAACCATAAGTAGTATAAAGTGTTATCTGTAAATGTAAGTAGTAAATATCTTTCTGCTTCTTCTTTTGAGATCCCTCATGTCATGGTAGAAGGAAGCAAAGGCCGTAATGTAACGATTTTCGAGAAAAGTCAATACATTTTTGATGTAGGCAACGTGCAAAATGTCATAGCATTTTATAAATATTTGCCCCATAGGCAGCTTCTAATAACTATGTTTAAGGATTTAATTTGAAATAAATAATGTGTAATCTAGAAGTTAATAACAAAATTAATATTAAAGTTATTTACGATAACCCAATATTACAAATATTACCTCTTAAAGCTTCTTTGCTTAATAAATAAATTATTTATTACTAATAAGATGAAATAAACCATTTGTATGATGTAACCAGTTGCATTACATTAAAAATTTAATAGGTATACACAAAAAATATCAGCTTCTCATTATAATATGAACGAGCGTAGGATTACGACACAACTAATTAATCTTTTAAAAAGTTCTAAGATGTTCTAATTGGACATCGTAAAATAATGAATCGCTCCCATCCTACGAGATTTAATTAAAACGAACGGCAATTATTACTTTAATAATACGGATGATCTACATGGCCCATGAGATTGTACTGTGTTATAAATTAATGTAGCATGTCCGAAAGCAACAAGCGGTATCTAAGGCGAACAATGTACACAATGTACAATAGAAGTAAGACGGAAATGTGAAATTACGGGAATTTTGGGCCTAGTAGGCATACTCGTAAGATCAACACTAACCCATAATTCAAATTATACAAATTTCATTTATAAATGTAACCTTCTAGATAGATGTTGGTACCACTCTTTCAAATAAAAACAAAAAAGATCATTATTACAGTCGTATTATAGTCGTATATACATAATTTAAAGTCGTTTATTGAATGGTGTGTAGTCCAGAAGCAATACCAAATAAAAGTTAATGAAAAAAAACATGGAAAATTGAAATTATTTATTATTTTCACGGAAAATATTGGTTTGTTTATAAAATAACAAATATTGTTGCTGCTGTTTGCTGCTGTCCAAATAAAAATGTTATCTTTAACGATCAATCAAACGAAAAGGTCACCGTCGTTCTTTGTTTATGATACCAATGTGTTGCCGACAAAAGATTAGCTTACATAACTTTCTAACTAAAAAACACCACGATTCATTCGGGAGGGTGTTAAAGTCCCATCGCACTAAAATAAAATATATACATTTATACACAGTATCTACGTACAGCCTCAAATTAACTTGATTACAAGATAACCATTACAATATAATAATACCGTCAAAAAACCGGACACACGTAGAAAATTGACTACAGACATTGGAGGCAGTAAAAGACCTCATTATTAGGTGTCTTGCAGTAAACAAGGACATAAATAAAAGATTAAGTCGACGTAGGTACTATGTAATCACTTTGATACGGGGAGAAACATAACTAACTTATTTTCTTTGAAGCGAGAAATGATATTTAGAAATAACATTATCATACATATCTTAAAGAGAAATCGTGGTATCGTTAACGTATGTTTTACTTTGCATTAATAGATGCATTCTAATTAATTCAGTGTTAACTTATCTATTTGAGATATAAAGGTTTATGAACAACTTAAATAAAGATATATACGGTTAATGTTTTTGATAAAGTTTTATCGCGAGTGAAGTTATTATCAAAGATAACATTTTAAATAAGGTATTCGATTTTATTCTAAGTTGAAATTTCTCAGCGTTGAATCAGCAGCGTTTGTTTGACTATTTGTTTTGAATTTTTAACCGACTTAAAAAAAGGAGGAGGTTCTCAATGCGACTGTATTTTTTTATGTTTGTAACCTCAGAATTTTCGACTGGGTGATGATTCTTCTTTTATTTGAAAGCTGGTGCTTCCCGTGTGGTCCCCTATCAATTTGGTCTAGTTCTGACAATGGCATCCATGAGAAAACCGTATAGTCTTAAATTCGCTTTATTTTGATGTCGATTTTTTACTTGTAAGATTATACAGTGTATATTTATTCAAATCAAGCTGCTATTATTTCTGGAAGTTATACAACCTGTTAGTGTCAAGTGTAGACTTTGTGTTGTTAAGTCTTCTACTTTATTTCTTCACAAAGGAAGTAAGTTCTCCATGAGGTTACCTGAAAGGAAATAACTTTAGTTAGTATGCTAATAAAAATAGCATTGAAATCAAACAGACGAAATTGTAGCGGTACCTATCTAATAAAAACAAAGTTTATACAGTTTTTGTTTCTCATTTAGCATAATGAGATATCATTTACATCAGAATAATGATTGATGTTACATTTCTGATGTCTTTTATTTGTTTGTAGGTACCGGTGGGGATATTCTGGTATTTAAAAATAATATAATAAAATTCTTACTGATTGGTGCCTGAGTTGTTGGTACATAAAAGATATTTCTGGGGAAACTATTGGCGGGGGCTGGGGGTATTTTATGCTTACGCATAGTTGCTACTTTCGTTGCTATGGTAACCGTATCCACGGTAACCGTTGATACGCTAACTGTTCATAAGCTAAATAATAATAAAATTAAGTAACTGAGGCATATTGAAGTGTGATGGGGTTAAGCTAGTTGCCATATCATTGCCCCTTGTAACATAAAAACATGGTATGTTGTACAGTCATTATTATGTCTTTTAGAATTGTCCAGTTTATTGGTGCGTTTAAAATCAGGAGTAAGATTAAGTGTTGGTTTCATTTCAATCGGTTCATAAACAAAATATGTATATTATTATGTAAATACAAACTGCTTATACCTACAAAGAATTCCGTCTAAACATTATTCGAGTGTAAGTAATGAAGTGTAGCGAAGACAATTACGTGTATCTAAATTATGTTCCGAGATTGGAATTTAATTATTCACGCATTTCTTTACAAATAATACAATATAACACACATTCACAAATAATACAATTTAATTTGCGTAGTTATCATATTTTGCCCATACACACGATATTGTTCTATCTATATTTCAATAATTCTATTGAAGTTATAAATAATAATTGCACAAAATAGCGAATAATACGGACACGGATTCTGTATGACTGGGGCACAGGGTTACCAACTATTCGGATTTGTCTGGACTTGTCTGAATTGTCTGTCTGTCTGTCTGTCTGTCTGTCTGTCTGTCTGTCCGGCTTTCGTATTGGTCTGGATTTTATACTAAACGAGCTGTGCCCGTGACTTCGTCCGCGTGGAATTTTAATTGCTACGGGGAAAATAAAAAGTTACTCCTTATTACATCAGCTATCTGCCAGTAAAAGTCCCGTCAAAATCGGTCCAGCCATTCCTGAGATTAGTTAAAACAAACAGACAGACAGACAGACAAAAATTGTAAAATAAAAATATTAATATGGTATATAATACCGTCTATACATCCATATGCATTTAGTAAAAAGCGGTTAATTTAATATTACAAACAGACACTCCAATTTTATTTATTTGTATAGATAAATCTGAATAGACCAACGACGTATTCGTTAAGCTTTCAGCTTTTTACTAAACTATAAAAATATTACTAAAAAGTCATCTCAAAAATCGACCGAAATCTAATTTTTAAAGAAGACATTTAATTTAGAACAAAAAATTACAACATTTTATTGTAATTTTTTGAAAAATGTCCGAAATATTAGAAATTTGCATATTTTTCTATAATAAACTAGCCAATGTCCCGGTCTTTTCGAACTTTGAGGTAACCCTTACTCGAGCATATCTATTCCGGAAACAGTTTGTTTCGTACAGTGTAACTAATTGGCAGCAACCACACGACACCCGATGCTGTATTCCAAACAAAGGACTGGTTTATATTACAGTATATTTTATATCTCAAATCATTTATACTTACGACACTTTTTAGCATAACAATGTGCCCACACAACCGTTGCTTAGCATGAACTACGTAAATAGTTAAATTAATATATGAGAATAATATCAGGTTATTGCATGACTCATAGTTTTCTACACCTGGCGAAATCAAGGCCTGGTGCCTGTGCCTATCTAGTTGGTCGAGTTAGAATTTAAACATCTTGGAGAAAAGTCTGAAGAGCTATTAGGTTAGGTTACGACTTTATGTTCTCAGAACATCTTTGAGACAAGTGGTAGGTAGGGTCACATTAATTACGCACATAACTTCAGGTAACCCATCCTTGCTTCGCTTTAGAATGCCAATTTTTTTAATTGCAACACTTATTATTATTTACAAATAATTTTTAAATTGATAGTTTTAGTTGTGGACCGACTTGACTTGAATTCTAACCTTGAGCTGCAATGTATCACAGAATATAAAATAATGAAAACTGTACGCAAATCTGTTAAGCCATTTCTTAGATAAGAGGGAACAAACAAACAAATGCCCCTAAAAATCTTCTTCTATACTTACTAATAATAAATCTGTAACTAGTCGTTGTCTGTAAATAGAAGTTATATTTACTGGGGGTCTGTATTAACGCAATAGCAATGATTTTTATTAGAATTTTTGTCTGTTTGTCTATGGTTTTGTACGCGCTAATCTCCGAAACGGCTTATCCGATTTGTAGTTGGTAGTTTTGTTTTATTTCAATCGGTTGAGAAATAAAAAAGTTATGTCAGTTCAAAGTATCACACCTAACAATGTCCGAATGTACGTACTAATGGACATGATTCCCGAAGCGAACAATTAAAACTCCACGCGGACGAAGTCGCGGGCACAGCTAGTACCTAATATCGAATTTCGATAGGGTATTTTGGTACGTTTCGCTCCAAGCACACTTCATATAACGCCAGACCGACTTACTCCGTATGAAATATTTATCACACGCCCTTAACTTGCATTTAGCTGTGAGCATGCGCCCATGCATAAAATATGTGTAATGGATCACGTGCCTCTCAATTAAATTATGACATTCTTCTCATGTAAAAGTAAGGAAAGCTTTGCGTCAACAAATCGCAAAATGTGATAATATTTTGGTTTATGCAACTTAGTTTCAACGTACCAGTGGACCACTGAGGATCCAGGTTCTTTCTAAGCCTAAGGCCTTATTTGAAGTGTAAAGTGATTATGTCTTAGTGTGATACCTATACTGAAGCGCCGGAAGTTCGGAAATACATAATATTGATACCTAATTCATAACACAAAATAACACAAAATGTAATCACAATAACTTTTTATCATTTGGTTGCCTTCACATAATTATTACAGAACAGTTCCCCGCCGCATCTGTTTGTCTGTCTGTCTGTTCGTGATAAACTCAAAAACTACCGAACGGATTTGAGCAATGTTCACTAGTAGACAGAGGGATTCATGAGGAAAGTTTATATTATGTAATTTAATAATAAGTACTAAGGAACAGGCTTCGCGAAGCAAAGTGTGGGCGGGTCGTATGAAAATATAATAGATAATATCTAGGTTTATAATCATAGATACCTAACTTTGTGTTTTGCCTTATTATCAGACCGGCAACAATACTATCTCACCAGTTAATTAGAACGTTAAACTCATTTGTCCATTAAAATAACCACATTCCATAAATTATTGGATAGATAACGCTTATTTACAGAGCTTATAAATTATGACAAATTGAATATCGGCCCTGATTCATACAACAAAGTCCAGATTAAATAATGACTGTACTGTATCGACATTCATAATATCGTGGAACCGTGACGGGTACCTTATCGGGTTGACCTCGACTTGACCTGTATTTATCATAGAAGGGAATGTAAAATTCAATGTAAATATTTCACGTAAAGTCGTTCTAAACAAATGCCATTGTTTGTCTGTCAATAGTCGTAACAATAACGTTTATCGAATTACCGGGTGGAAATACTTGGGTGGAGCGAAATTGACAGAGCAAGCATAAGGCTTTCAGGGCTGGTTCGCGTGTTGGTACGTGTTTGCATCAGTAATTTGTTTGTTGGCGGCGCTGGGCTGGGTCGGCTGGCTACATTAATGGATCTGTGGCGCGCACGCCGCACGCGACATGCTACACACTTTATCTTCGAACGTCTTGCTTTATTGCAAGCGCATTCATGCAATATTTTTCTGCTCAAACTACTACTCTATGACACATGATTAGTCATGCGTGGCTATGATAAGGATTACTTTTAAATATAAATACTACTTAATTGATTGTATACAGTTATGAATTTTTTTGTCAAGGAATAATTTATGTAAAGAATCGCCATTCGAAAATATTAACTTATAAAAGGTTTAAATCAAATTAAATAATGTCGTTTTAAAAATAAGGTCTCTCGATATTTCTGATTCCTGTGAATAATGATTTCTATTAACAAATGTAAATTTTAGCGTTATTTTATATCTATGTATTACATTGTTTTTGTTAGACATAAGCACACATTTTTTCAAAAATTTTTATTTATTGTATCTCTACGCTGAGTTTGTTACTTATTAGCGAAACCAAGCTTTATTTTGCGGTAGTTCTTCTTGGCCGTTAAGTCAGAATTTTACACTCAATATTTGTTAACCGCTGCTAAGCCGATGGAGTTGGAATAGCGTGTGCGCTATCGCTCCTTTCTTTAAAGAGCCGAGTCTGATCTGTATGTTTGATTATCCGCTAACAAGACCCTCGCAGACGTCTAGACTGATTTAATTAATTAGTATCTTTGTGCCTTGTGCGATAGAATTCGTAGTTGTGCGAACGAATTTGTACGATCAGCGTGCTTAGTCACACAGCCTCACAGCGTAGCGCGAGGTTTTGGTGTGTAGTGTACCTACGTGCTTTCAGAACGCGGCGACGTTATAAATTGTAGTTAGGGCAGCTCAGATTGCTTGCTGTCTTTGACGTTCACATAAATTATAAAATACTAGCAACATCCCACTTCACTTCAGAAAACGGTATACTTGTTGTTTAGGTGCAATGGTAGTGTTGAAGTTATACTTCGGATACTGCAGCGGCTAGGTGTTGATAGATCAGAATGATCTTTATATTACACTATAAAAGGTAACATTTACATTAGTAAATCTCATCGATAAAGAGCGATCTCTTCTAGACAAACTTTGGCCAGAGGATACAACAAAGATAAAGAAAGAGATAACGAAAAGTAGATAGAACTAAGCATACATTCAGGAAATATTTCGAACACAATACTATTATACATACATAATTTAATTTTAATCGTGACAGCGTTAAGTTTATATACAACAATTGGCCTTTGAACGACTTAAGATGGTCTGGTGACTATTTAGTGTTTTTGGCTTTAATAAAGGTGAAATGTCTGAGCTCAAGTAACTGAATTTCTAGATAGGATGAAAGATATTGGTTATAGACTATTCGATAATGGTTATAGCCTTATAGCCCACGTCCTAAGCTTGTGCGTGCTTAAAACGATGTCTTATTTATCTTTCACACTCATTTTTTACTTTTACAAAAAGTATCGTAGAACTTTAATTTACATCATTTGTTATACATGTAAACATTTTTTCATTTTCACCGCTATATTCTATTTCTTGTGAAACTCAACTTCGTACCTCCTATGCATCGTAAATAACTTGTAAGCTTCTTCCAGCGCAACAAAGTCACGTATCAAATTTGACATATTGCGATGTTACATGCATTTGCATTCAAATTCTGAAATGTTACAATGTAACTTAGATGGTATTTTTTACACCGTTTGATGTTATTGAGTATCGCCATTGACATAATGTATGTCAATGAGTATCGCACATGTTTTAATAGATATTTTACGACACCTAATATTGTTTTTCTGTACGTATATTAAACATATTTTAAGATTCCGAACGTATATTTCGGTGTGCCGGCTGAACAAAACCCACATAAAATAAATCTTCTCTTTAACAATACCTAAGAATCTATAAGTTGTTTTTATATAATTATGTATATTATGTAGATGATATTAAACATTTATACGTAATAAACTAGCTACAGATAAAATTATCATGATTCTACATCGTGTGACATTTTAAAATACACAAATAACGCTAAACACTCATAGCCCCACACTAGTATTCCCTGGCCCTGAGCCATCGACAACAACCAAGACAAGAACACACAAGCCAAGAATAGTTTAATTTAAACTCTCCATTTAAATTTCCTCCTCGCTGGGAATCTAACCCAGACCCCTGGGCCGGCGGTCCGGCATGGCAAAAGTGTAAGGGCTCCATATAAAAACACAAATTTAAATCTAAAGCATTTGGATCATACTGGAACGGTTTCAAAGGCACAAAGACTACAAAGAGCTGAGATAGTATCTAATTGCAGCAACGCATTTAGAAGATATCTACTTATGTCGCTCTCTCCAGACGCTATCATGTTGGTAACTGAAACCAACGCCAAAGTTAAGCCATTCGCTGTGTTAGCTCATTTCAATTATTCAAAATTTTTTCATGACATCAAAACTATAAAGATAAAATATATTTCACAGAGTATGACACTAACAGTTTCCAGTGCCACCTATGGACGTCAGTAATTTAAATAAAACCAATTTACAAGCTTTCATTTAGTTTCACCTGTTTCAGAGTCCGGATGTGATCTAATCTTGCTAGTTAAATTTAATCTACTTCCCGGTGTTTGAATGAGCTGACATTTTGACTTTGAATAAGTATATTTTGTCGACGTAATATTATGTAAATTCAATTATGAAGAAGCTAAAATAAGGAGTGATGGCGAAACGGTGTAGAGCGAATGACATCAGACCCAAAGTTACCATCATGTGGTCATGACCATTGTGGCAAGAACTTATCGACTGAGGAGAAGATGAAGACGAAAGGTGGCTAAGAAAACACGCTTTTAATGTTTTTAGTTTTTTAAAATATTTATTATCTTTAACTTTCTTTCCAATACTCGAACTGAAATAGGTTAAAATACTACGTTAAAACAGTTGATTTTGTTAAGCTGAGTGATAAAGATATCTAGGCACAGAGCCCGCGTTGTCCAACAGCAGAGATCAATTTTATTTACATTGGGATTACTTTTTGACAATATCAAACGATAACTGCCCCTATCCCAACAGCTTTTGTTAATCCGTAAAGTTATATTTTTGAAATTTATTCTCAAAATATATTTCTAGGACAGTTTGAAGAGTTGATATGACTGTGTTCAAGTGTGAATATAATGTTTCGCGTGGTGCATAACTGCATAGGTTACCACGTCGGGCTGCTGTTCGAAGAGTCCTGGGTTCGATTCGTCGAGTTCGTTCGAGCGGCTGAAATTGGTATAATGAGTTTAAATTTCAGTTCTCCGGTCTGGATGTGTATGTACTTATCTTTGTGTGACGTCCATGGCTCCCACGGCACAGGATATCCTAGTATAGAGCTATGAATGTGTATTGTGTAACGTTATTTATGATTAATATTTATTATATTGTGTATCATAATAATTACGCACGTTTGTACTTCGATTGAATTACATACTTAGATCGTAAGAACTTGTCTTAGTATAATGCGCAAGTATTTAAATTAAAAGTAAAATATTGTCCTGTAACAATTTCATTATAGTCTTGTACAAGCAACATTAAAATAGAACTAATTATGCAATGGAGGATCCAACTTAAGGCCTAACCATTCAGTGTTCCTTATATGTACATGTATATATAGCTCGGTTGACCTATTCAAAAATATGCAAATTGCAATTATTCAAACTGCGCTATTTTTGTTTACGCTATTTCTCGCAAATTTATATCGCCTTAATTGTTACCTGTCATTTCATTTCTAGTCGTTTTAATGGTAGTCCAGGATTATATTTTCTCGTCGTGAAGCATTCCTTTGGAAATAACGATGATATCCTATTAATATTATAAATGCGAAAGTTTGTATGGATGTATGAATGTTTGTTATTCTTTCACGCAAAAACTACCGAATGGATTTTGCTGAAACTTTACAATAATATAGCTTACACATCCGAATAACAAATAGGCTATAATTTATAAAGATATAGTGTGAATTATCCAAAATATATTACTAAATCCTTGCAAACCGCAGGAATAAGTTTCCCGAAGCGAAGCGAGAGCGGGTCGCTAGTAATTTATAAATAAACTAGTTGGTGAGGTTATAATAATATTGGCTCCAACCAAATAATACTAATACGAGGCATTGGTCTGTCATCATTACTGAGGAGGCTTAGAGCATACTCCATCACGCTGCTACAGTGCGGATAGGTGGTGAGGTCATTGGCCAACCCAAGTGTCGGAAGTCTTTAATCCACCCGAAGGTTACATGTAATAGTTATACTCTAAGATCAATATGGCATAAACATATCTAATGATTATAACCGGGGCTGCCGGCTTAACGTGCCCTCCGAAGCACGGAAGCACTCAATAAATTTTGCCACTAGCAGCAATAAGCAACCTTAAAAATTGAGGTATTCCAACATTCTATCTTGTTATTGAATAAATAATTAGATTTAAAATCGCTCGATAGTACCGAACCCTACTCGAGTTCAACTCACATTTGACCGGTCTTTCTACGTTTATTATGCTTACTATATTTAGGACGGGAGCTTAAATATTTCTCCCGAAAAATATTACTCATCGCCGTTTATTCTATTTTTAATACATCCGCAACTTTGTTTTGTTACTCTATCTGTACATTATTTAGAAAACCTATTATAACTTCCCTATTCATGGTATTTTTTAAACGCTTTTACACAGTCACTAGGATTCCCTGTGTCGCAGGTAGCATGGACAACACACATTGTACATCTATATGACCTGAGAACAAATATTAATCTGTTACACAAACATCTGCCGCGAACGGGAACCGAATCCGGGTTCCCTCGCTGCCCAGGGTCACTACCAATTAGTTAGTAGGCTACAAGGTCGTTATTGATTTAAAATTCATATTGAAAATTTCCATTACCTAACATTAGCATATTATTATAATCCAATAAATAATAATACTTACATAGTTTTAAAATATAAAATGTTAATTCCAAGTAAAGTGTTATTTTTGACAAAATTTTCAAAAGTGTTTCTAGGTTACTCATTTATTAGTAAAATACGCGAGGTGCGATTTTGATAGATCTCTTACATCTTTATAACATAATACATAAATTATATGGGGCTATAACATAGGCAGATAATTGCTTCGTGAAACCCTGGCAGAGCATTCGTGTCACATCAAAGCAGCGTAGCCCTTTACTGCCCAACACCCATATAAATTAATTCGGCCGTAGAGGCGTGAATAATAAATAAATTCCCAGACGCTTGATATGCAGGAAATGTTGGAGTTAATGACGTTATGCAAACGTTTTGTTCCTGGCAGTACAAAGTTTTACTATCCAACCTGTCGATGATTACGTACATTGTATTAATACATTCATTAATGATAGTTTATTATCAATCTCAATATAATGCAATCAAAATATGACCTGTTCGACATCGGTTATACCTACCTACACGAATAAATATGATTTTGAATTTTAATTTGTATTAAATACAATGCATTAATAGGTTATTATTGTTCCTTAAGCTTAAATAAAATTAATAGGACCAAAATTTGAAAAAGAAGTGTTGGCGATTTTATTCTGTGAAAAAAATGAATGTATTTTTCCTTTCATCATCATCGTAGTAAAAGTATTATCCGATACGATTTATTAGGCATACTCATAGCACCTATGTATGTATGTATACTTACATATTATTAAATCCTAAGGTAAGGTTATCGATGAGTGATTAAACTGAATCCTTCGGTATGCCGATATTCACATAGATATTTTATGTAGTTTCTGACGGCCAGACGATCAGCAAAGACGATCGCCTGAGGATAAGTGCCGAACGACGTTGGCATATCCAATACCAGAGGTCTTACCAACAGCTTGCTGGCCAAGGGAGCGGTAAATAATGGTAACGATCTCTAGGTTCCGTCCAATGAAAGACCCACTACGAAGGACACCGACATCGCATAGAACGAATTAACGTGCCCTCCGAAACACGGAGTCTCTGAAGATATTTTTGCCAATAGTAGTCACCCGCCCGCGGACTGCGGTTATAGTTGCTTAACTTATTCAACCATTTAGGACCGACGCCAGCCACTGAGATGCCTTCGTCTCTTAATAGACAGAAAACAAAAATGACCTATTTCATTCCATATAGGTACGTCACCATACCATACAAAGTACACGTCCAAGACTACGCAGATACTTTGAATACTTTCACACGGTATTATTAATTTAACACAGAAGTGTTAACAGTCTCGCACACCAACGTTTAACTATGTTTTCACCACGAATACCGTCAGGGTCTACCAAAACTAAACAACGAATTAGGACTTCATTTAAACTTGGTCTTAGTTGCAGACCACACTAACAGTTGTTTCGATTGCATTAAATTTATTAAAGTCTGTTCACAGGTGGTGTGATGTGAAGCACTGAAATTTCGAAAGATTTGGGTGTATTTTAGACAATTTATTATTTAATGGAACAGTTTGATATTATAGCTTGTTGTACGAGTTTAGTTTTAGTTAATTTTAGGCAAGATTTTCGGCAAATTTTTAAATCGCATAGTGTTTAGACATGATCATCATCAACACAATCCCATAACTGTCCCACTGCTGCACACGGGTCCAGGCCACAGTCCACCACGCTGGCCAAGTGCGGATTGGATCACAGATTTTTGTGAACATTATAGAGTACTCTTAGGTGTACAGGTTTTCTCAGGATGATTTCCTTCATCAAAGCAAGTGATATTAAAATTGTAATACGCACATCCTTAACTTTTGAAAATAAGAAATGCGTACAGGTTTTGATCCCTGACCCCCCGATTCAGAAGCCCAATATTCAAACCTATAGGTCTAGGCTATCACTGCACTTATTTAGACATATCGATTACATCGACTCTTGGAAAGATCGTGACTATTGCAGTCTCAAAATAAAAAATACCAAAAGTTGTTCCGTAACATTTCCCAAGTACTTTATTCCACATTAGATAAGTCTAAGTAAGCGAAGTCTAGTCGTTGAAATCTATCTTGTTTTTGCTTCTCATGAAAGTCACTTGAACATAATATATCAACTTGCTAACCCAAAGAATAAGTGCGTCGTATCCCAGAAACTTTCATTTTATCGGGCATACTCCAACTTTTAAGACATGTCTGGTTAAAGTAGTTTCGTGCAAAAGAAAACTAACTCGTTCGAGTCGCTTAACGATACGAGACCCTTGGAGTAACCCATTGAGATGTCACGTTTAAAATAAAATATGGGCGCGCAATGCAAAATTTTATTCCAACCCCAAATATTCCATTGTAGTTAAGAGTTGAAATGGCACATAGAGGTACATAAATTTGCGGAGAAACTCGTGGCGATTACTCAGAGGATACAAAGCCATATTGTAGGTTCGGTGTTGCAAGGTTTCGGGCCCATCGTTCCCTTGACGGTTCATTACTGTATATATTACCACGGGTTTATGGTTGGGAAGTATGTCACATATTCGGCGCTTTAATACATTGTCACTTCAATCGACCGGAAGGAAGCCTTACGGAGTTCACTACACGGTTACCGTAAGATAATCTGTATGGATTTATACTAAGTTACTACATAATTATGTAGTCGCGATTCAGACTTACGTTGGTTAGCTATTTTTCAAATAACCTAATTCCGACATAGTTAGATGTCATGAATTTTAATAACGAAATTACCTAGGTACATAGGTACGTATATCAATCAATACAAAGGATAATTTGACAGTGATGCTATTTAAGAGTGCAATGGCAACAAACTTAACACAAATGGGTACCAATATGTATTAATTATACATGGTTATACGTGAATACAGTAAGCCGGTAAAATTCAAACAAGGCAATTACAATAACTAGAATGATGACATTCTATTAAATAGGTATTAAGATCCCAGGCTGTAATACCTAAGTACCTAATATAAAGGTCATAATCGAATCTTGTATGCACTTACATTAAAGATAGGTAATTCACCTACGTAATGCTTAATCTTCCTACGAATCCTATAATTCCAAAGGGTCTTTTAGACCTATTAACCTTCAGAGACACGGTATAAAGGTAATGTCTAATTACATTATATTCTTGGGATATTAAAACGAAAATACAAATGAACGATTAAGCTGATTTGTCAATATAAAACTGATTTATGTATCGATTTGCCTTTAGCTTATTATCTAACTTAGCCTGATATTTTTCTATTAGGTTAACACTGAACTAGGTCATACATTGTCACTTGGTATATTACTCGAAATCCTAGGCTTACAAGGAATTCCCATATTGACGTTCTCGTTCGGTCGGCTCGGCTCAATCCGAAGAAATATAAAGCGGCTTAGCCATGTCGAGAAGCATTTCCGAAGTTCTGTCTTGTGTCTCGGTTGCCTGGTCGGATCAAATCAACTGGGGAATAATCTAGATCAGTGAATCGATTTGAAACTAAATTGGCGAGAAGTAAAGTGCCAAGCCTTGCCAAGCCTAATTAAATAGGCAACAATACTAAGCGATTCAGTATAATATAATGGATAGAGGGATATACTGCTTAAATCTTTTAAGTAATATCAAAAGCTTAACGCCATTGCAAAATGTTATAAGCAGCGCATTAAATAATAAATAATAAATTAAATCAATAAGTACGGTACTTTTAGAAATAATTTTATAGTTTTATTTTTGAAGTCAGTTTAACATTTTCAATAACACCAAACCCATATTGAAAAAAAAATGTTTATAGTAAAACCATTAGATATATTAACACTACAAAAGTAAAAACCTTTGTAAAAACAAACAAAATTGATACAAAACACACGTTGACATTTTGTAGAATTGCGTTTGAATTCATTCAATGCAGAACTGTTACAGACGTCAGTGTAGTGCGTAAACAGTGTCTTTACCGAGCAATGGCCCTAGAGCGGTCATTAAAGCAACAAGTAAACATTGGACTTGCTACGTGTGCCCTGTTGTGGCCAAGAGGCCCTTGTGTCCACCACTAGACACACAAAAGCCAGACGCTCGGTAACGAACAATTAGCTGAACTATTCTTGTTTTATCGTCACTACGACTGAGAATTAAATTGTTGCTTATTTCGATAAAACGAATGTTTTTAATAGTCTTAATAAACAAAATTATAAAATGGTCACCATGCTGGACTGCCGTTCAAAGGGTCCTGGGTTTGATTCCCAGCGACGTGGAAATTTGAATGATTACTTTAAATTTTTGTGTCGGTCTGGGTGTGTGTTGTCCATGGCTCTGACGATTTCGGGAATCCTGGTGTGGGGCTATGAGTGAGTATAGTTATAGAAAGGAGCTTGCAATAATGGAAAGTAAATACTGAAAATAATAATAAATTTAAAACTGAAAATAAATAAATATAGCAGTGATAGCGGTGTGGTTGAACGTTGGACTGCCGAACCGGAGGTTCCGGGTTCAAACCCCGCACGCACCACTAATTTTCAAAAATTATGTGCGTATTAAAATTTAATTATCACTTGCTTCGGTGAAGGAAAACATCGTGAGGAAACCTGCACACCCGAGAGTTCTCCATAATGTTCTCAAAGGTGTGTGAAGTCCACCAATCCGCACTTGGCCAGCGTGGTGGACTATGGCCTATACCCCTCACTTTGTGAGAGGAGACCCGTGCCCAGCAGTGGGACAGTTATGGGTTGTGACGAAATACTGAAAATACAAAAAGCAGTTCTCGCTAATGAACAGCTAAGTCATTCTAGATTTATTAACACTGAGAGTGAGAAATATTGTTTCAGACATCGATAAAACTTATGTTCTTAACACCTCGATTTCAAAAATACACAGGAAATACTAAAATTTATGCAAAAGTATTGCTAATGAGAGATTTATTCCACACAATCTCAGGATAGAAAATTAAGACGTTTGTTATAATTTTGTCAGCATTGGTTGTTTTTTGTGGGAGCAAAACAGCCCATGATTTCTGGTCGCACGCGGGGTCTAAAAAATACAAATGCATTAGAGCTTATGGCAGCTAATTTTGCATTAAATTCTTTTGCTGAAGATACTTGTGATTAAAAAATTTATATTAAACCTATTATTAAATTCGCCTCAAGAACATCACTGCTGTTACATACATAAATTGAATGGGGTGTCCAATATACTTAAATAACATTGCAAGAGATATTTGGAACTATTGTGATACAAAACATAATTTCGTATTTGCCTCTTATATATCTTGAGCAGATAATGCTATTGCTGAAGGTGAATCTCACCGGTTATGTACTGACACAGAATGGGAATTGAATGATACAGCGTACAAAAATTTTTTTAAAGAGTTTTCTTCTCCTCAATCGATGTATTTGCTAGTAGGATAAATCATAATTTCCCAAATACGTATCCCGGCATGGGATTCCCGACGTTTTTTGCTTTGATTCATTTACAATTAACTGGAGCAGCTATTTCTTTCACGCATTTCCCCCGTTCTCTGTTATTCTTCGTTGTTGCTCCTTACTGGCTTAACCATCCATGGTTTCCATTATTCAATAAATTTCTTATATTAAAAAAAAAAAAACAATATCTTTGCATATCTGCAGTTCTTATATTAAACGATAACTCAAATTTGTTATGTTCCCTTTGCAGACAACGCCACCCTCAACACAAAAAACTGTGTTTGATGGTAGGAGTTTTGTGCGTAAAGTATTCATGAAGAGAGGAGAACCTACAGGAGCATTAGTTATCTTATCAGATTCATTCTCGTCAAACGCGTTCAAGCAATACCTATCAGCCTTAGGATACTGGGATGAATATTGCGCTATTTACGTTTATTTAAAGAGTGCCAGGTATGGCACGATAAATTGTTGTCGAACAGTTTTTAGTTTTAGGCAGTCAATTAGATAATTATTAATTTGATTTTTTAAAAGGTGTATATCGAAGAGCTACTGCACTTCCTCGCTATCAGGTCACGTGGGATTCTTCCCTCACAAAAAAGATTTTCTCGCATTAGTCACTGCGCACCGTGTCCAAACGTTATCATTAGGTAATTAAAATTTACAAATATCCAGATTCGCGATACAAAAATTATAATAAAAATACCCGTCTTGATAAACACTTCTGGCATCAGCGATACCAGCCACTCTTGATTTTATCGTTTTTTAACTAGAGACCTGAAACCTGCCCTGAAAATTCTTTAATTTCATACATTAGAAAGATTGAATAATTGAGAACTAGTAATAATGATCAACTTTTTATTCGTTTTCGGAAAGCACACTCTGGCGCTCTGATTAGACAGATCACAGGCGGGTCGGGCTCTTCCAGGTGTTCGCTATTTATGACAGACCTGTTTTAGAGGAAGCGCTAGATGTCGGTTTTGCTACTTCAATCCGAAGTTAATTATACATGTTATAGTTATTAGCATTATAAACATGATTATATAATACATATTTTTTAGTAATTATCATAATGAGGATGCGCTAGATGTCGGTTTTGCTACTTCAATCCGAAGTTAATTATACATGTTATAGTTATTAGCATTATAAACATGATTATATAATACATATTTTTTAGTAATTATCATAATGAGGATGCGCTAGATGTCGGTTTTGCTACTTCAATCCGAAGTTAATTATACAGGTTATAGTTATTAGCATTAAAAAGATGATTCAATAATACATATTTTTTAGTAATTATAGTAATTATCATAATTGAAATGATCCTCATTGATTTTTTTTTTGGAAAAATTTTCTTATTGAAATAAAGAAAGATTATTCTATTTGCGTTTAGCAAATTTATTTTCATGCTCTAAACATCTACAAGTATTATGATCTTTCGGAAGAACCAGTGAAGTATAATTAACTATTAAAAGAAACTTACCTGTAAGGGAAGTTCAATAGTAATTATACGAGCTGGTTCTTCCGAAAGATCATACGTTAATCCCGCCCAGCCCAAACCCTTAAACCTGGGATGAAAATAAATTTTTTATACATGTACCTACTCTAAACTAAAATGACAATCGTAGCGTATGCATCTAACAGGAGAAATGTCAGTGTTGACAGGAGTTTTTGCCTTGGATTCCACGGAGATGGCTCTGAATGTGTGACGACGGTAGTACATGGAAGAACTACTACAAGTATTATGATCTTTCGGAAGAACCAGCTCGTATAATTACTATTGAACTTCCCTTACAGGTAAGTTTCTTTTAATAGTTAATTATATTTCAATCAAAATTACATTATTAAGCAATCATTACTTTAAGTAATATTATACAACAATAAGATAAATATGTAATAATGTCCATAGCTATATGTAAGTACACAAGGGATAGATAATAAAACGCTCGTTTATTTGCTGAATGCTGATAGCGATTTTAATATCCTAACTTAATTAGGAGAATCGTTTACAATCTCATGCGGATTGATAGATTTTTTTTAATTATATAGCCGGCAAGTGAACAAAATAATGCTTCATGGAAAGAAGTCACTGACGCCCAAGGACATAATCACGTAACCAACATCAAAGCCACCATCAACGCGTTTCCGGCCAACGCGGACGGAAGATCCGGTTATTACTGATTTACTTACTAACTGTTAGGTGATTAGAATTTAAATTTGGAAAATATTATTCTAATTTTTGTAACCAGCCATCTCTCAATGCTTTATCGTTTAAAAACAAAAGAAAAAACATCAAAAGGATTTTAACATCCGAGCAAAGTAAAAAATAAGTAACATGGAGGACTTTATACCTTAGATTAGGAAGCTTTTGATAAAGTTATTTTTTAAAAGGAAGGCAGTCAAGTGATGATAAAGTTTTATGATTTGGGAATCTCATCCTCATCGATGCTTTTCGTACAAAACATTTCAACACCCTTAATAAAAAGCTTATTAACTATTTTAATACATACATATAAGTTTTATATAAACCAGTTTAAAAAAGTATTCTCTTTTAGATCAGATGTATCAAATTGGTAGACATTTCGTAATATTAAAATAACTACCTTTTCTAAATGTACGAGTACATACGTGGATGTATACCTACACCGCCTACACGGTACATTATACCAAATTGTTTTTTACAATTTTTGTCTGTCTGACTGTCTATCTGTCTAACGGTTAGTTTTGATTTTTGTTTTTAATTAAATTCCACGAGGGTACAGCTAGTTTGTAAGAAAATATGCAAACAGGAGTATTTATTTAATTTTTAGACAATAATTGCGAGGTTGACCCTATAACCCAGCTTATTTCCAACGGTATTAATGAAGATTGGGAGGATTTTTATCCGCTTAGGATATTTATAACCCTTCTATAATAATCAATCGCGTTTCATATTTCATAATCTCTTTTGGATAGTGGCTGAGAGCCATTTTACTTACTTACAAACAGGTTCTCTGCTTCGGTGTATTTGCAACAGCACTTATTCTCATCAAAAGGAAAAATTCTCAAAAGGTCAGATTCCCATAAAAACAGATAACTCTTGATGTGGGTGTGGGGATGGCACCCACGACACAGGTAATCCTAGTGTGGGGCTATGAGTGTGTAGCGTTATTTCTTTATTTAAAAAATCTTTTGTAAGAAATTTGGATTACACCTTATCATATTACACTACATCCAATTGAACAAAATTTTAAGCTATTATTACAATCCAGGGAATTTGCGGTTAGACTCCACAATAATATCAGGCGACAGTTAAAACATTTCTCAGTAGAATTGGACACTTCCCCTTTGATCGCAGGGTAGATAACAATTCTTTACCCATACTCAGTTAACAGGCCGTTGAGCTATCGCTATCTCCACGCCAATACTAAAATCTGAAAATTTACAAAAAACCGGACAGGACCGCATAGGAGGTGAATGAGAGTTCCGTACAGTTAATTAACATGATTTTTGGGGATTTTTAACTAACACAACGTAAGAATTTTAGAACACTTATAAGAAATTTGTACAGGTTTTGCTCGAAATTAATGAAAGATTGGTAAAGTATTACCTACTATTACCTACTGTTTCTAGGAATATACGTTTTAAAAATTAGCATAATTTTCATCAACAATAAAATTTTACTCTGAAAATCAGCATTACTGACGAATGTAACTTTTTACAATCGACAGTAATGTCTATAACTCATGACACCTAACTCTTTATACTCTGCTAAACCAATTTCAACTTTGTTCATTTCAGAGAAAATGGCGAAATAAACTTGCAAGTAATCGTATGAGGGTTCAGTTTCACTGCACAGAACCCTGAAAAATGAGCACTGTGATCTCGTCTTGGAGATGTTTATCGCATTAATATAATACGGTATTAAGATTACAATGGGTCGGCTCAAGAGAGGTTCAATATAAGCTTCGAAGGTTTCGCTTTGTTGTGAAAATAACTTTATGCCTCCGCTAGTAATATAAGGCAAAGCTTTCGATATAACCAATGGCCCTTATACTTTATACCTTTGTCATTTATATCCATTGTGCAAAATTGCAACTCCATTCAGTTTGTGATTTTGTTGGCATTTAGTTTTGTTCGAAATGCACGGGTTTATCCAAACTCGGTGACAAATGTAATTCATTTCTTTATTGTGCTTGAAAATGTAAGTAAGTTTGAACTGGTTACAATGTATTTTTATTTATTTATTTCACTCTTTATTGAATAACCTAAAGCTAGGAATTACAATGGGCGGACCTAATGCTCTACCAGTTAACGCCAGCGTGGTGAGTTGTGAGAGGAGACCCGTGCCCAGCAGTGGGACAGTTATGGGTTGTGATGATGATGATGACTACTAGTTACAAATTTACGTTACAATTTTGGTAAATAGCATTTTATTATGTTCGGTCTCCCTTGTGTTATCTTTGGGAGAGAAAAGATAGGCGGTGTTAATTCAAGCTTAATCTCATTAACCATTATTCATGACACAAATTAATGAAGATTTATCATTGCACCTTTGTTAATTAAGTAGACCCATTATACCAAAATATATCTTTTTGGTTGGTACTTTAATATACTGCATATTATAATGAATCAGGCGTAAGAAAGAAATACTTATTTTAAGTAACATTCACACGCCTATAATTTTTTTACTAATAATACGCAATAGTAATATTTTAGCGTAATGATATTTATATTTTCAGTAATCATCAATATATAGTATTTTATTAGATGTTTTACCTACATGTTTATTTCCTTACATGTTCAGTTAATTTACTTACACCAATGATGCTGTCGTAAAACTTATATTTTTTAAATATGATCGGTACTATTATCTATCTATGCGTATAGATAGATTACAACGGAAGTAATCGAATAACGCGCAGTAGTTGTTGTATTAACACTTATCCATGAAGAGTGAAGTACCGAAAGTGATAATAATGACGCAGTAGCATTTCCTAATCATCCATATTTGTCAGTACAACGCCCAATAACAAGTAAGTATCTGTACATCCGTATACAGTGAATAGTTTTAACGAAAAAATCCATTTCACTCACACATCCAAGAAAGTAACAGAGAGTGAGAAAGAACAAAGTATTTTTGATGGTGTCTCTTTATGTTATAACACTAATACTCTTACCCCTGCACTAGGATTCTGTATCCAGGCGGCATGAACACCACAAAAACCTGAAATCTTGTTGTAAACGACTCTCCCTTTGGTATACATTATAAAAAAAACATCATAAATGTTTTAATACGATAATTTTCTAGTCAAAATAATATCATCATTTTCCTCATGTGTGGCCATAACTATCGTCTAAAGTATTCTCAGTCTACGATTACACCGGATGAATACCGGACTGTCAAAACAATAATGTTTTGAGAAAGCGTTCGGTGTTTAACTGTACAATACATTACCATCATCAAGCAGCTATCAAGCTTAATAAAACTGTGATTTGACGAGATGTTGTTTTGATCATGCAGTTGACTTCCGAGCTACGATGTGCGACTGGATCGATCTTTACTGCCTATAAAGTCTTTATTGCCCATTGTCGACTATTATTACTTAACCCTCATGACTTATGAAGCAATAAATTCGATCTTCTCATACCGCGGTCGTCGCTCGCACGAATTTAGAAATAGAAAGCCTGAAACGGTATGAAAGTGATAACGCTTTGGAGTTTGGGACGTTAATTTCGTTTGTTTATGTACCTACCTTTTGATGTTTGTTTAATTGATGCACGATACTGAAGTAAAGAAAAAAATAATTGCGCCTAGTTTTAAATATATTGTCAACATGGGTTGTCATCATTTCATATCAGTATTAAAATCACCTGATTTTTACCGTAGCTTACATTACCTTATTTTTAGGTATACGAGTAGGTACATATTTGGAAAATCATGAAGCCCCTGAGATGCTATTGATTATTTAACTAACTACACTAACTTCCATTCATCTGTAATTCTTTTTAAAATGGGTAAGTACATGTCAAGTATTTTAAATAAGTGATAAGAATAAGACGTGCCCAAAATAAAATAATATAAGTTATAAAAGAGCTTAATTTTAAAGAAGCTTAATGTTATTTATAAAAAATGTACGTAAGTGTCGTCACACTATCAAAACATAAATACCTTTCGATGTTTATTTATGAGTCTTGGCTTAAGATGGTCATAAAGAACCAATCATGCAAATGCTTATGTGAATAAATACAATTTTAGACACATTTGAATAATGATAACGGTATATTCCAGTACCTTTGTACGTACCAAATAAATTACTTCGATATGATTAGCATGCCATTTAAATACGGAATGCTACGAGTAACACCAAACAACAATAATAAGAATAGACTTTAAGAATTTGTTTCGGTAACCGTTAAAGTAAAACTTAACCCTTGACAATGTATTTAAAGTGAGAATGGTTGCTTTAAGTCGAAATAGATCCTAAATGGTCAAACACACTTAACAAAAAGGTTCGATTTTCAGTTTTTTTTCATAATCTGGTGTCTGATTGTCGCGACATTTAAATCTAATTACCTGTTGTAGACCCGTGCTCAGTAGTGGGTCATTGATGGGTTGAAGCCAAGCCAAGCCAAGCCACTATACATTAGTATTTTTAATCTTTACTTTCAATACTTACTTCAATTTATGTATTTAAAGTTGATATAGCTGAACTAATTTATTAATTTTAAAATAATAAACTAAACACACAAAAAACCTATAAAATGTCATCATAGCATAACAGAAATGTAAACAATGTGTAAATTACTGGATAATACAGTTTGTGGTTTGTGATACTCCACGCGACCGCAATAATTGCCGTGTCATTAGGGTCAGTTGGGTATTGTGAATACTATACTAAATTCCTGCCTAAAAACCAGCGGTCATATTATTTTATTATTTGATGTAGCTGTAATACAAATATTACGACAAATATTACGTGGTGACACCTGATGGTAATCAGCCACCGTGATCCATGAAGATCAGTGGCGTCGTTGTTGGCTACGAAGAGAGTACACAAGGCGTTTTATACCTTTCATGGAGTCTTTTTCTAACTGAGCAATCTAGACAACTTTGATAGTTGTCAAAGTTGCGGAGGTTAGGCCATTCTCTGTAAAAAAATTAAAAGTTTCGATGCTTCATTTCTTTGCTTCGTTATTCTATTGTTTTGTTGTAGAGCTCAGAACCACTGTCTCAAGTAATTATGTATCTTACATAATTCTCACATGAAAAACTAATCTCGACTAAGAAAATCTGCAATGAGCTGATGATCATCAAACGCTTGAAAAGATCTTCATAAATTAAAGCTAGGAATCAAATCGATCACGTCAGCTTTCTAACATTATACTAGCACGCGTGATAGAGTAATTATACGGCGAAAATACCTTACATCGTTATGGAAAAGAGCGGATACTCTTAAACTGCTGAACCGATATTAACCAAACAGAGCTTAACCAGCTAAAACCAAGCAAACCAGCGCAAGGAAACTGAGTTTCAAATAAAAAAAAAACTGCATCGAAATCGATCCATCCGTTTGAGAACTACGATGCCACAGACAGACAGACACACACACACACACACACACAGACAGACAGACATCGACGTTAAACTTATAACACCCTTTTTGGGGGTTATAAGTTAAAAAATCGTCGGGGGTTAAAAAATACGCTTCGAAAGTCCCCAAACATGAGGAGAGTGTAGGGACAACATTACTTATACATAGTAGCTGAATAATAACTATGTTTTGAAAATATTTACAATTGCTTGGATTTTAGTCTCATATGCGCTGACCGTGTCACCACAATCCCTCATGTATAAATGTACTTCGAGAACAAATTGTATACCACTAATATGATGTTAGAAGTGAATATTATTGGCACTCAATCACGAAATCTCGAAAACTACTTGACCTACGAGGATAAAATTTGGCAGGAGGATAGTTTATTAGTAGAAGACGTCACCTAATTTTGTAATATTTCATCCCTCCCTTTATTAGGGATGGAAAGTTTGAAATTGTGTCGATTTTAATTTTAATGGAACACCTGTTTTAAAGTTTGTGGAAAATCAACCTTTAACTAATCTGTTGAAATAAGAAATGAAACTGTTTGAAAATCAGTTGAAAATTCATCCATGCGGGCCAACCCACGAGCAATATTTTTCATAACAAATTGTAAGGCCGTTTCGATAATGATGGCATGATGATACATACCCACTAAATTAAAACTTTGAAATGTTAAATATTTTTGCTAAATCTAATATTTTCAATGTTATATTTATTATTACGAATTCATTAAATACTCGATAACAGTATCAATTAATATTGTCCAATTAAAATATTAATACAAATATCGATAGGCTGTTACGGTCATTCAACGCTAATGGAATAGGTACATGCTCGTTCGTTATTAATCCCGCATCAATAAAAACGCACATTAAATAATACATAATATATGCACATATATTATAGAAATATAGTCGTTTTTGACACAACAGTTTCGTAAAATAATTCATTAATTTAATTTATATCTCTACAATAAACGTATAAATATACAGAATACCTATAATTAAACTGTATTTGATCGATGTTACAGACATCGATAGATATAGAAGATTATAAGATTAGTATTTTTATTGTAGGCATGTGCGTTTGTATCTTATACACGTACGTACGTATAGTATCTTAGAAAGAGCTTAAGCAATTTTGCGTTTTCACTTATGTATTGTAGTAAGCCTGGGCCGAAGTTGTAGGTAAAATTTAGTAATAATTTTAGTTTAATAGGAAGTAAACTTCAAAAATGAGTAGAAATTAGTTTCAAGGGTAGTTACAAAGTCATCGTCATATAGTATACTCGTTAGTAATAAATAAAGTAAATGGTAAATATAAACCATACGCGTTATAAGTCTAAATTTTACTTATTTTGAGATATTAATTAAACATGCTCATTCACGAACAACAATTGCCGTACGTCATTCACAACAGCACAAACGTCACCAAACCAGAAGCCTCAGCGATGTCGATACATTGACGCATAAAGCGACACACCACATCACTAGCCGTAGACCGCAGCGCAGTGAGCTAATTAACACTCTCGAGAACATTGTTACAATATTTGTGGAACGATTTTAAATCAACTCGTTTTGAGGTCGACGTGAGAAATATTTATGTAAAATGTATCAATAAATGTACAGTTTCATGTAGCAATGCGGATACTGATGTGAAGAATATTTAAACTCTAGTTAACATTGGTACTTAACTTGTCTAGTGTTCGTGTATCTACATACATTCTACAATCTCTGAAAAAAATCAGCTGTTTCAAAGCCTGACATGGAGAATAAAAAGGAAATTTTCATTTTTGCTTTTGTTGAATTTCTTCTTTGGGTTCTATTTTAATTTTTTTTTTAGAAAACAAAGAACATAGACAGTATAAGCTTAACAAAATAAAGCTTAAAAGTAGTACGCAAGTACAAGGTGATAGCCAAGTCCAGTCTTAAAATTTTAACAACTATCGAAAGCTATCAAAAATTTATAAAATCAATACATTAATTATTTATGTAGGAACCAATTACCCCAGTAAATAATTTATCACTGAAAATCAGTAAATATTCTTTAGTAATACAAATATCAGTAAATATGAAACATTTAGAAAGTTCTCTTGGCAGGTTAACGAGGTAAAATAATACTAATTGAGAAATATAGTTACACCTTACCTGTAATTTCTTTAAAAGTAAGTAATTTAAAAATTCGATAATAAACGTGATATCTATTCAAATAAAGAAGCAATAGATTTTTATAAGCAATATAAAATTTGAATGTTTGCCTCAATTTAAATATTAACTACCAGCACTTTGATTCTTGATGTGCCTCACAGTTGTTAAAGCAGTCGGTTGATCGAAGCTATTCCTATTATAACTGCCGCCCATCTGATGAACTTTAGTAACCGAATAACTAGTGAAATCATATTAGCATTCATGCATAATCGTACACGAATAGACGCTGTCATTGGATAGTCCGAGACTTACAACAGCAGCAGCATCAGTTATCGGTCATAAATACTTACGTAATTATGCACAAATGATGAAATCGTCAAATATCCAAAGTTTAGTGACTTGTTTATAGAAAGTAAACGGAAAGTGGGTATGTAAGGGATCGTTAAACAAGAACAACGAGGTAAAGCATACAGCCTGTGGGTATAGTATTACCAGAAGATAATCTTACGGTTGTCGGCGAATGTTTAAAATAAACACGAGCGACCGCGGACGGCTCCTATCATAACATTATTGTTTTGATTGCCGACCGCCGCTGGACTAACCGAAACCCAACTATTTTATAATTAATAACAACAGACAGGTTCGATATCCTAATATTTACTTACGAGAATCATTTCTGAAGTCAAACAGGAATGGGTCAGAGAACAATGTTTTTGAAATCATAATATCAAAATATTATTCGCAAAATTCGTTACATTCCAGTAAAAGTTGTTTGTTTACATTTAAAATCTTTATTATTTGTTTAATACACTAAATAGAAAACGGATTAATTTCTACAGTATAATTATGTCTTTGTCACGAGTATGAACCAAATAACACATTCATACCCCCGGCATCCGCATTAGGACTCCTTATCGCTATGTTGCGGCACGGACAACATAAATGAAACATCACTATCACCAACCAATATACCCATGACTCGACTACAAACATTTATCTCTATCACGTCGTTTGCCTCGGCCGGGAATCGTATCCAAGACCAACTAGGCTATTAAATCAGCCATTTAGTATTTAGTCGTTATATTATATTTAATTTTATGGTAACAACTTAATACCATAGCTCACGCCAATATTAGTTACAGCAATTCGAGATTTCTCACAGTTTCTGTTTAACGTTCGATGATCGTGCCACTCATCTTTTATTGACAATGAACACAACACAATGGAATGTAACACGTAATAGAATAACATAGAGGCTCTCTCTGCTATCGTATCTTACTTGGTAATCAATGAAAGGAAGGTATGTAAAGTCAGACTAAAACACAAAACTTCAAGTTATATCAGCAAACAGCTATACTCAGTGTAATTTATTTTGAAACTATGAGCAAAGTTGGAGAATTGATATGACAATGTTAATAAGGACTCGGCTACAAATAAATTAATGTAGTACATTTCAACACCCAGGCACCAAGTGAGACTAGAAAATATAATGGATATAACTCTTACTAAACAAAATATTATAAGCACTATGTATAATAATGAAATACGACCTAACTAAAGATTTAATTTTAAAAATAGAGTAGGTATCATAATTATTATACCTACTAACTCGAATGGAAGTAAAATTTTAGGTAAGTTTAAAATAAGTTTACAACTGCAGAACGTAATAAAAGGTTTACTATAAAATCCAGATATTATTAATATATATTCTTTAGTAGCTAGTAATAAGATGTAAAGTCCCTCAGCAACTGACACATAATTCATTCTCCAGGGGTCGTAAAGATTCGCTTACCTGCTTGTTTGTTGTGCATAGAAAAAGACGTCGGGTGAACCTTTTTTTCATTCAATTTTATGTGTGGGAATTTTAATATTATGAACCCAAAACGGCACGTTCTACTCTCCACAGATGGGTCACAGTTGCCAATTCATGAAACATGTTTAACTACCTTTTAGCCGTAAAATTGGAGTATTTTTACACTTCGTACCTTCTCGGCGAAATGTTATTTGCTCATTCTCTTATATCTAATCAACATCATTTATACTTTTATAAAATAGCAGCTGTACATTTTCAATTACCTGGGAGTGATTGATGTTTGTTATATCTTTCCACACTCGGACAAATTTATCGCTGCCATCGATAGCCAGACAACTATTAATTTAATCATAGAGTGTAGGCTCGACGCGGCACTATAAAAGTGCAACGTCATTCGCCTCGTTCATATGGCCTCCGACGGTTAAACCCTAAAAAATCAGTCGTTTAAAATGAACATCATTTCCTGGAAGTCATACTTGTGGCGGCTATCCATGTCTTAACAGCCTCACAAAAATCACATTGATTTATTGATACGAACAAGATAAGTGAGCACATCTGTCTGTTTTTGTTTCACCGCGCGTACTCAAGTTTGTTTTTAAACGATCACTAACTGATTTTACAACGCGAGTACTTTTTGTTTCAATTAATTTAAAATGATATGGCATACACTTAAAAATAAAATTAAATCTCCGTTTGTAATCAACTAATAAGAGTAAGTAATGCTTAAAGCAGCTGGAATTCTAGCAAGAAATCCGACGGGCGGCACCCAGCGGGACGCCTCGACAATGGCAACCAAATTAAAGGGAACCGTAAACGTTTGGACTTGAGCCTCGCTAAATTTATTACTCCGAGTTTTTATTCTTTGTTTCGGTCGCTAATGAGATTCGAATGCTGCAACTGTGTTATTTGAGATGTTGAGGAAAAATAAAAACGGAATCTTATCAACAGACTTACAACTCGGCCTTTATTAAATTTTAAATACTTTTCAGTTGTAAAATAATTTCGCTCTGTTTTCTTTACCTCAGCGGAGACTATTACACTTAATAAAGGCAACCCGTAGTAGTAATATAACATGAGTTATTTGTAATATGTTTGCGCAAGACGATGATTATAGAGCGCTTATATTGAAAGCTATAAGTGATCGAAATCAAGTAGATGATTAAAATTGAAATCCTGTTACATTGCAATAAAGTTGAGATTGAATTGTGGGCTCAGGTCTACGCGGGTGGTCTAAGACGATGTTGATTGTTGAAGCGAAACAGGAATGCAAATTTCACTAGTGTTTCTGATCCTGTATACCTGGATTCTGTAAGATTTCATATAGGTAATGTATTGTATAATTTAGACAGGCCTGAGAATTCAATACCTTATTTTGTTTTAATATAACAGGAAGTGTTTTAATGCTTCTTTCTTTTTAGTGATTTTTTGGCAATATAATTATGACTAAGTTTCCTGTCTTTGACCAGTCAATTACTTATATGACAATCACCACTCTATTTCGTATACGTTTTTTAAATAAACCTTTAAAATGATCAATAAATCCAACCAATCGTTTTCTAAAGTTTAATTTAAAAAAAAGACAAAAGATATGATAAAAGAATAAATGGCGTTACATCTACATTTGCGCTGCGTGTTCAATTTTCCCTTTTTGCCATGACGGAAGTGATCGATGAAAAAAAAAAGAAAATGGTGTGGAACGAATGATGCGATACGAATTAAACGTGGCAAACTAGATCCGACGAATAAAGCGTCGCTCTTTTCAACTTCTGACGAAGCTAAACAGGAACAAAGGGACAATAGTGAAAGAGCAAAGTACCGAAGCGTGGCGATCCAGTGCTTGCTTCCGGTAACGTGGGAACACCTTTTAATTGCCTTCGATGAGTGTAGTCATATATTACTCCCTCACCCTTCCACGAATTATAAAATGATTCAGACTATGAGCAATAACACAATCAAAAAATTTCCATCGTAGATGTTAATCTTTCTCGGGTTAGACACATTAATGAAATAATGTGCGATCATAAGAGCTTGTACCGGCCATTTATTATGATTTAAGAAAATATTTAACATTAGTATGCTAATGAATGTCGAACAGTAAATTTTGTAATGGAATTTTATTAATTTGTAAAGTAGCATGAAGCCAAACTTTTTAAATCACTCAATAAATCAGATTACCGTCCAAACAAGTTAGCCTTTTCAAATTTGTAGTGAAGTAATCTGAATACAAATTTTATAATCATGGAATATGAGACACCCGTTTCGACAAAATTAAAACATATAATGTGTAAAGATTTACATTATACCATAAAAGATAACTTTATATACAGAAACCGAATACGTTTAATTGAGGCCCAGAATTTGGAATGATTTCCCAAATCGAACGGATCCAATATCAATAGACTGTACCCCAAACGCGAACACTTCACCGCAACTCCACATTCCTAAACAATAGTTCATCAGGCATGGGTTCGACCGACACGTCATTTCACGGCCCATCGACTACATCTATTTAGCACTTCTATTTTCTTGACGAGATACCATCCAACTCGCAACCAATTTCTTCAATTCCTTCCTTTGTTTTTTTTCCTGACGCTTCACTGTCAGAACATCCGCCCGTGTCAGTTATGCAGTTAGCCAACCAGACTGAAAAAGTTTTCCTAAAGCAATTTCTTTTAGTTTATGTGATTTTTAAATAAATTTTAATTTTTGTAATTTTATTTGTCACAGGCAGTCTGTGAAATGTTATAAAATTAAATAGTTAAACCCTGATTAACTAATTCTATATAATATAAGTTTATTGCTAAAAATACATACGAGATAACTGACGCACAAAACATACATGCAAGTATTTTTTCTAGTCCATTGATTGCAGATATAAGATAAGTGTATGAGACAAAAGTAACGAGAGGGTCTTGCCAAATACTACCCCAGTATCGTGTCGTAGCTCCTCTGAAGGGAAATCATGATTTATCTGTAAAAGTTCTAGCATTACTCATCTCACCATTCGTTACTTCAATAAAAAGAATGTCTTGCGACAATTTATAGAGCGCGGTATGGATTTTTTATTACAGTTGTTTATTTTGGTGTACACTTCGTAGTTCTATATTTTATACGAGTGTCACAATATAATTTATGTCATTTAATTTTTAGATTTTTGTAATAAGGACTATGGATATTGAAAATTACTCTCAAGATTATCAATTATACTCTTAACATCAATTTATTAGAGAATATCGGTAACTTTTTCAATTCTTTAACACCTGTGACAGGTGTTTTAATTTTTTTTTATGAAATAAAGCAAACGAACATGCAGCACCACCTTCCGCTGCCGCCCATGACCAACCTAAGTCGATCGCAGTTGCTAAAATTCCTATCCCAGTCCCCTGTGTTGCTGCCCCTAAGGACTGAGATGGTCGCCTCTAAAAAAGTGTAGCCGGCTCCACATCTTTCTATCCGAAACACAATTGCTGTTAAAACAATTATTACACGGTAGAAATGGTACTAAGTATCTTGGCGGGCGGTAGTACTACCCCGGACGAACTCTAGGCTCTACTACCTATTTTTTAAAATAATTTCTTGATAAAAAATAACCTCCAAGTCTTATTCATTGCATTTTAAAATATCATAAATGTCGATTGATCGACTTGTCTCTCATAAAACTACTTCTACAAAAGGATAGAGTCTAAAAAGTGGTAAGTCGCTACTTACCATAAGCAGGTAATTATTTTTATCGTTTATGTAGTCCGTCCAACAGTCACTTATTTAGGTCTGTCTCTATACGTACAAGTTATTTCAAATACCATAAGCATTTATAGTTGTCGCTACAAAAAGTTTACGTTAGAGCTAGAAACTGTACATACCTGTATTATTTTCTTGCATTCACTAATGTTGTCTTTCCCACAAACAACAATTTAAGTTAGGGCAACTTTTTCCGAATTTAATTTAACTTTGCAAATTTCCTCAAAACTTCTTGTTAAACTTGTCAACAAATCCAAATAGTGTAGAGTAACACAAAAAACACGCTATACCTTCTAAAATTGAGTTTGTGCCACTTAAACTCCCGACAACACAGGAAAAAAACTTCTCAAAACTTACACTGGATAGAAAAGTTTACACGCACTCTAGGGAAGTTAGTTCTGCGAAAACTGTAGAAATGCACTATTCATGGTTTAGCGTTAAGAAGTTCTTTATACACAGCACAATTATATTACTGGGAACATAATATCTAATCACATGTACCGGGCGGACCGGTTGCGGGTTGCGGCTTGCGATCGAGGGAGCGATCGGTCGCGAGTGTCTCGACGAACGTACGCGACCGGCGTTCGTCTAGCGCGGCCGTGCGAGACTCTCTGCCTGCACCGAGAATCCCCGTGGCGGGCGAGGGGGCGCCGATAGACGAAAATGGCTTCACAAGTTAATTTTTTTCTCTTTCCTCCTTTAATATTCCGCATATGCCGTGCGCGGCCATCGGTGCACGCGCATGCGTATCAATCGCGAGGGGCATGTAGGGGTTGTAGTGTAACGCGATGCACCCGTCCTTTACATAACTTATTGGGCCGTTTATCGAAGCCACTGTTTAATACCCTTTCCATGTCGGCTTTATGCATAGCTTCCTCCATGCTCCGTACAAAGGGAGTTAGAATATTAATCAACATTCTAAATACTTTAATCCACCCAAACTGGATATTTATGTATGTTCCATTAATCTCAATATGTATAATCTCAAAGTATTACTTACGCCATTCATGAAATTTGAGTAATCGTCTAACTCTAACCGATAGTGACGGGTCGCGTTTTGAGAAACAATTTATACATGCCGAGAGTAATGCTCCATTTCAGTGGAGCTTTTAATACTTTAATAAAAAATGATTCCGCGAATGCTAACCGTATACATTATTTATCACTTGGCACTTGGACTGCCATTAGCACCGATGCAAAATTTATTCTAAGTCACAAATAACTTTTAAATATTTAATATTTCCTATTTGCGACGACGTATAAAATTAATTTCCTTCTTACATAACGTTACTCATACATTAATCACAACGTTTATTTCGCAAAAAAGAAATAATATTATGTGAGTATTGACACTTTACTCTTGTACGAACCAACATAGGCTTATTATATTCAATAGATAAATTGATGCGCAGTTTCTTAAACGTAAAGTTATTAGGACCTAAGTTTAAGACGATTTACAAAGTAACTTTATAGCGTACCCGGGCCTATTTACGAGTAATTATACTTACTCGTAAGTTACAGGTTATAATTGTACAAGTTTAAATTTTTGTTTAATAAAATGTATAGTACATAACTACAATAATATTTGTTTGAAATTACTCTATTTGCCTTGTTATTTGTCAAGACCTTCTTGTTCTTGTTCTTGATGAGATTGATAACTTTTTAACAGTGAGAGCATTATAAAGTTATAAGTCTTGGCTTATTTTACATGAAATGTTTGTACATATAACTACTTATAAAACCCATTTGTTTACATTTTATTTATTACAAATTAGCAAACACACACAACAAAACACATTTGGTTAAATAAATTAATACTTATCTGAAAAAGTTAGTAGATTAGGTACTCACCTATTAGGTATTAACTACTAACTTTAGTATTAAATAATAAAGCCTGATCTAAATCCTAATTTCTGAAAAAGTTGGTAGGGTAGATTAGGTTAGTCACCCATGAAATAAATATTTCTTTGTTTTTTTTCTTTTCAACAAGATTATTGTTACTGTGTGTATATAAGGCGAAATGAATTATTCTTTCTTTCATTCTATTTACTACTAACTTTAGAACCTGATCCAAATCTTTATTATCCTGATTACAAAGTCATCTAAATTTGAATATCAATTTCTCAGTCCGTAGAAAGCTGAATTTTTCCTAGCAAAAACTGACCTCAGTAACTTTTTGCGTTATTCGCATGTCGCCAGCTCGTTGACAGCAGCGCTGCTCAAGGCGCCGTCCAATTTGCATACAGTTCCCATGCGAGCCGTCAACGTTAGGTATTCCAGCTGTAGATTGAGGGTTGGTGTATCTTGTCCGACGTAGATACGAATTATATACTGGATTTCTTTTATAAGCGAGACATTGGCGTACTACTCTTTGAGTATGAATACGATGAATCGTAACTGGTTATATCAAATCAAAATTTAATGTTATACGTCACTCGTGCGATACGATCAACGCCTATTTACAATACAGTTAAATTCACTAAAATCAAGTACCTACTATCACGTAGTCTAGTTAGTAGTAAGCCAGCCTTTGAAGGACGGTCAGCAAGGTCCCGGGTGCGATTCCTAGAAGGCGCAGGCATTTATGTGATAGATATTTGTTTTATTGATCATGTTTTCGAGTCGTGAGAGTTTTTGATATCTAATGTGTTGATAGTGACACAGCGAAATGTGGTAAGTACCCGGATTCTTAATTAAAGGATCGACAGTCTTAAAACTTTCGATTTGGTACTTTTTGATTCTTAAGATCGGAGCAACAATAATATTACCATTAGAAAACAGTTATAACTCAGGTATTGGTAATTTTCATTTGATCCCAAGCGAAGGGATACAGTTTCCTAGTCGGTGCATTGTATACTATGATCTTAGATCGGTCTCGTAAATATTTCTTGGTAACCTACCTAATATAACTCAAAAATTTGCAGGTTATTATCACGATCAGTTGGCAAAAATAAACAGACAGTATTTTTTGCGGTTAGAAAAATAATAGCTACCTCAGTAAATCATGAAAAGTGATGAAAGAGAATTAGCGTTCAATTCGCATTAAAGTTATCAATCGATTCCCAGTCCACATATAGTGCTTAATAATAGATATTACTTAAAAATTAATCAACATGCTTAAAAAAGGGCAGTACTCGTAGCAACAGAAAATCATAGTTCTATTCAGGACGCACAATTTGTAAGCCATCAATATCACGATCCGATATTTCAGTTGTAGATTGGAGCTCGGTATTTCGCCGGCAAATGTACGAGTATGGCTTGATACAGAGCAAACTATGGCAAAAACAGTCAGCTTTTTAAGAATCTTCCCGCCACGTAAGTAATAGAGAATAATCGTTTTTTTATAAGTGGCCGCTTATATAGTACGAGTATGTTGAGCAGAAAAGCCAGTAACTTACTCGTATGTACCTCGCACAGGTGCGCCTAAAAGTGGCTCCTGATTCCTCTTCATGTGTCCAGTGATTCTCTCATTTACTTTACTCATTGAATACTTCAACTTTAAATTACTGGAACCTGCCGACAGTTCGAAAGCACCTTTGAGAAATGGTGGTAAGAAAAATACGTAGAAGTGTATCAGTGATTCTTGCATGAATAAATTATTTGAATTTTAAATTATTTGAAAGGCAGTTAGCTTTTAAAATTAAGTAAGAGTACGTCCTAATAAAGACTGTTAACAGCAGATGATTGCACAGCTTCGCCTGTTTAGCATACATACATTTCCCATGTGAGCCGTTGCGTGTCGCCTTCAACGCTATGTAAGTCCAGTATTGCCAATTTCACCTCGAGGGCATATTTTCCTCTATGCACTCGTAGACAGCACCTTAAAGAACTTGCTTTATTGCCACCCTTGCCTTGTGGCAAGATATGAGTGTATTAGATTTGAAACACGTATATTTCCAAAACATTAAAATTAATTATTATTGCAACTCTCATCTAGCTTGTGTTCGAAATTCATTTAGATGATTTTAGAGATGTTTAAGAGTTACTTAGATTGAAATATAGCTGAAGAAATTAAGTATACTATTATATTAAATTAATATTTAATATTAAAGAAGTCACTGTACTTCTGTATCGCTTCCACTGTGTGTGTGTGTGATTATAGCTTAATAATGGGATTGATTTAGGTTGCCATAATGCCAGTGAAAACTAAATAACTGCTCAAACTCGAATATCCTCGAGATATAAGAGAACTAAGAGTTCACACATTGACTTATTATAAGTCAATGAGTTCACAGTACAGATTTCGTGAGTGCTGTTGTTACGGGTAATTTAGTGACAAGGCTGGACAATGCTTAAATTGGACAGGTTTGCTGAAATTAAGAATTTCAAATTTACGAATATCTACCTATATAATCACTATTGACTTAAATCACTGATATTTCCACTTGCCATCCATTATGTACGAGTATGCGTGTTTATTATATGAGCGACCATTAATTATGCCGTCTCTCACACTTTTAAACTGGCACATGCATGCGTGTGTTTTTCGCCTACTTGAGAAAAGTCTGAAGAACCTCGAAAAGTTTAACGACGTCAAACCCACCGCTCGTTAACTTGCCTCATATGATTTTACCTTAAATAATATTACATACGTTTCCATGTCAGTGTACGACTTACGAGTCATTATAAAAATATAACATTTACCACATCAAATATTAAATTTCATAAATTTTTAGGACCTCAATGTGTGAAGCTTCTCACCCTCACCACATACTTACACTTATGGTATTCAATAATCTAACAAAAAATTACTTATATATTTTAGTTTAATATAGAATTATGTAAGCCTTTTATAAAAATTACAATGATTTCGCAAAAGATGATGTTAGTAAAAATTTACCTGAATTACATAATTCAGTGTAATTTCTGTAATGAAAAAAGCATTTTTGTTACTTATTTGGTTTAGAAACCTCCATTTTAGTTGACGATTCCTACTTATAAACTACCACCGTGCCAAATATCTTTAGCGGCAAAGTAGTTTAAGTGATTTAGTTTTTAAACAGTGCATGAGTGCGTGAGAATCCTTTCGCATTTATACTCGTATCGATTCGGCGATGTCCATTTTCCATCACAAAACCATTCTACAAGCGATGAAGAACAACCGAGAAAATCTCTGAAATGTCGTGAATAGCAAAAAGAAAGCGTATGACCCCATTTCAGCACCTCCAATTTACACTATGCCAAACAGATCGACTCGTGTTCTGGCTGAAGGCCTGAGAGCAACTACTTTCTACTTCTCTATCTTTTCGTTGCCAGCGTCGCATCGATGATGTCTTTAATGATTTACTCAAAAATGACTAGTATAAGCGATGTTACATAAGTGACCAAAGAAATTCTATGGTTCCAACTCTTCAGAAAGACGTCTTTTGTATAAATATACACCCTGGGTCTCCAGGTTATAACACTTCCCTTATGCCTCGTTGAGAATTTACTATTAAATGTTGTAGGTACTGCCATGAATCCGTACTGAAGAAGCGTATTGGAGTATGCTCTAGGCCTACTCTATCATGTGGAGAGAGCCGTGACCAATAATTATACATTATGGTTGAAGGAATGTTGCACCTATAAACACGTTGCGTTTGTGAATTCATATCAACGTGAATATGCAAACGCAATCGAGATTTCATTCAATTAAATTCGTAGCATAGAATGGGTCAATCGGACTTTAAATGCACGGGCCATTACATCTCCAGCACCGCAGTGGATCAAATGCCGCGGAAGTGATACACCAATGATCGTTTACCTCTTTATTACCCAAGTATCTTCTGAAACATTGTTTTATGGGACCCGGGAGGATTCCACCGTTTTATGTGTTGTTTATGTTTGAATTTATACACTTTTTAGGAGGTATTTTACGTACTTTCAATGTATCTTGTTTCGTGTTTACTTATTATGTCTCAACATATTTTGTTTCACATTAATGTTTTTGGTGGCATCATAATTATACCCATTAGGTCTCATCATAAGTGCGTTACGATCATATCACAAAGCATATTTCTTTTGTCTTAGAAGTAAGAAATCAATGTTTGGGAATTATTGTTATCGTTCGCAGATATGTAGTTGTAAATACCAGACACATAATATAAAGCTGAAACGCAACGAAATCTGCATATGAGAATGATAAGATATTAATTCTTTTGAATATTCTCTGGCTTTTTGTGATACGGTCAAAAAAACCATAAAATTCACTAAACTTCACTAGAAACTCTCTTTCACGTAATGATTAGCAATTATAAATTATCTGAAAGTAAGTATTAATATCTGTCACATGATTGTCCCAGTCAACACTTAATCGCCTTTT
Organism: Ochlodes sylvanus; assembly: GCA_905404295.2. Lineage (NCBI taxonomy): Eukaryota > Metazoa > Arthropoda > Insecta > Lepidoptera > Hesperiidae > Ochlodes > Ochlodes sylvanus. Next base: position 7,152,590 of record FR990137.1, read on the forward strand.
TATCTTTGTGAGCATAAGCTCATAGCCCGGTAGCTTGAGTCAATACTAAAGTGATTGACCGAATTAAGCCAAATAGGCCACGAGCGGTAGTTGAATGGGTGACCGCTAATGACAAAATAAATCAGCGTTTCCGTGCTTCAGAGGGCACAAAAAGCCCACGGTCCTGGTTGTTACTGCTAGATAGTAGACGTTAAGCCATGTCGGAGGCCTTTGGGCTGGTTGATACTTGGGTTGGCTATTTACCTCTCCAACCGCAATGGGGCAGCGTGGTGGAGTAAGCTCTAGGCCTCCTCAAAAATGAGCAGATTTCTGTGCTAAGTAGTGGCCAGTAGTAGGCCATTAATGGGTTGAAGCCATGCTTAACCTTTGAAGTAAAGAGATCAAACTTTTTACTTAAACCCACTCAGGTGAGTCGAAGTTTTCAGAGATAAATTAATTGGATCCAGTTTCAATTTGCCGCACTTATATTTTTTTGTACGTGGCCTACTAACCTAAATCTACCTTTCGTTCGCAAACGTTGATTAATTAGATAAATTACCGGTATCAATAGGAGTCTTTCTAAAGTCGCTAAAAAGTTCGTTGAGAGGTTTTACGGTTGAATATTATTTTATTTAATATGGAATGTAACATCTGTTCAACGTGGTAGACAATATAATTATGCTGATGTATGAGAGATTAAAGTGTAAAGTAAGTGAGCACTAATAGTCTCTGCATCATTAGAACTGAGGAGTTGAAACCCGAAAATCAATAACAAGATATATTATGTATCTGCTATTCAAAATCAATATTACCTACTTATGCCACGATTCATGATTATTATTTATTAGTACAATGGCCAAGCTTTACATCGAACTTTGTGAAGTCTTACTTAGAATATTAGGTAGGTATAAGTAAATATAGGAAAAAATAAAGAAATAATATATAAATAAAGAAAAAAATCATGTAAATATAAATTCACTCTCTCGATAATTGATGGCACTTAGTTAGAATCATCTATTTTTTTTATTTTTTTTTCCTAACTTGCAGATTAATACATAAATTTGATTTATTTATATTTATAAATACAGTCTGCGTTGGTGTGTGTTTAAGGTAGGGATTGAATAAAAAATGCGTGTAACAAGCAATTGAGTAACGTCGAAAATTATTCATGACTTAGTTTTTATGTGACGTGTGTTCCCGCATCAAGTTTTTTGGTTGAATGACGAACATATTTCAGCGTCTGGTTTTATTGTACTCAAACAAAGAGGAAATAAATTAGGTACAAAAGAAATTGGTTGAAGAAAGGTCGGCAAGAAATAACGTCGTTACAGTATTTCCACCGATAACGTCTTCTTGCGAGGAATTTGTAAAATTTGCCAACCATTAACCGCCTCTGCTACCCACGACAGAAGCAAGGAGCGAGTTTGTAATACATATTTATTTTACCTAAACTTTAATAATTAATTATGCGTGTTGGCTGTTTAATAATTGGGAGTAGGGTACAATGATATTACATACTCGTACAAGAAACTGTTATATTTGAAAATTCACTTCTTAGCTTGCAATGTTGGGGCATATATTTACACTATTTAGTTGTAATGTAGTTTAATATTAATTAAATCTACAATTTTAGACAATTTCCGTAATGATAGTAAGATTTTTGGTCTCAAGCAATGGGAGGTCTGGGTTCGAACACTGCACAATTCTCTAACCTTCAAAGTTATATGCTTATTAGAAATGATTTGTCACTTGCTTATGAAAATCGAAACACCGAGAAGGAACATGCGCAGAAAAGTGTAGGAAAAGTAGCAAGCGCTTAAGAAGTCTTTTATTTTCTCCAACTTGTTAGAATTCTACTAATCCACTGTTGGTTAGGATGGTGCTCTTATAAAACTGTGAAAAGATACCCGAGCCGAGCATTGAAATAATTAAGATAAAATATTAGCATATAGGTAGGTTTCCGAAAGAAGTGTAAGTACACAAAACCGTAACATTGTCCGTTGCAATTTTCATAGATTGAGAAAGTAGAGTCCGATAAATGAAAAAAAAAGAAGCTTTGTAAGATTACCTACGATTATTCTTACAAAGGTTCCGTTATTTTGTGTATCAATCTATCAATCCCTAAAAATTTAGAATATAGACCAACGCTTGTTATTTACTCGCTTGTAGTTGGACAAGTCGATTATTTTCCATAGATGGCAGAACTGCCTGCAATTTCCTCTCGCCATCTCGGCCTGTCCAATATTGACATGCAATAATGCATTCTACAAAGTGCATCAATGAATAAAGCAAGCAAAGGAAATTTTATCCTCTTACTACGTACCTATTTCGATATTCAGTAAGCTACTTTGTAACTGGACTGCACGATTCGGTCATGTTTGTGCTTTTGTGAATTACAATTTTTGCGAATAGTACCTAACTGTGAAAATTCAGAAGAGAAATTGCTGTGTATGAAACTGAAGTGTAAGTAGTAAAGAAATACATTTTATCCAAAATACAACCAACTTTATGAAACAATATTTTTAATAGTATCTAAACTAAATGATTTCTCAAACAATTTATAGACAGAGGTTACAAATAATTCAGTTTGTATAGGAGTAGCAAATGTAATTTTACTTTTAAAAATGAAATGAATGATCAAATAAGTACGTACAGTACAGTACAGTACAGTACAGTACAAAATACAGTGAAACTTGGTTAAGTGGGACCTGGATAAGTGAGAAACCTCCATAACTGGAACTCATGCTGAGGTCCCAACACTTTGGCACTGAATTACCTCTGTTAGTGGGACGAGGTAAACCTCTATATCTGGGATTTGTTCTTTCGATTTATCATCTTAGTTACCTCTATAACTGAGACAGCGAGTAAATTTTATATGCATAAACCTCTGTAACTGAGATAACATTGTTTGTTTACTCATTCTTATTCTACCCACAAATTCCACACGTAATTCCAAGTACGTAAGTACAAATTTTGAGCTTCAATTACCTTCAGTTTTAGTTTCGCTTTACTATCATACAGATGTTTATTTGAAAAATGTCAAAACGAAAGCTACAATCGTTATCATTACGTGAAAAACTGAAGTTAATATCCGTTTATGAAAGTGGGAAGACACGCGAAGAAGTTTGTGCCGAATTTAATGTGCCAAAACCTACTCTTTGTAGAATAATTCTACAATTCTACAATTAATATAACTGAAATAACCTGTATTCTCACCTCTATTAATGGAACCCTCTGTAAATGAGACAGATATTTATTTATACCTGTATATCTGAGACACTGGGTAAGTGGAATACCTCTATAAGTGAAACGACATTGCAGGTCCCTTGATGTCTCACTTAACCAGGTTTCACTGTAGTACTATATTGTAACGTATAAATCCTGGCAAGAATTATAAAAAACTGGTGCGTGCGAGTCCTACGAGCAGACGAAGTAAAGTGTGAAGTTTCACACTGAAATTCGAAAGCAGAGGTTATTTTGTTTGATTTTTACAGTGTATAACATTAACATTTAACGCAACCATACCCTTCCTTTTAAGCCCCGTGAACTCTACACCGACCTTTACTACTACGTAGGTGTCTACCGTCAACTTCTATCATTTATTACATTAATTCTAACGCAACAATTTGCATCGTTAAAAATGTCGTACACACATCGGCAGCGGAGCGTCTAATCTCATGTCATCGTTATTAAGGGCGGTAATTTCGAGAAGAGTGTTCGAATTGAACAAATTGATCGGTGTCGTTGTCCTATCTGATCGTCGGCGTTACCCTCAAATGGGCCCGATCGGTCAAAGTCAACGTTAATCCGCTCTTAATGAGTTCAAAACCAGCAATAGTTGAAGAGCGGCTTAGGCCCGTGACCCCTTACCTCCGTTGACGCGCATACTTACACAACTGTTTGTATTATTATGATCCATCCGTTAGAGGTACTCACGATTTTATTATTTAATGCTTATAATTTCGATCTACTTTCATTAAGCCATGGAAACTGCAGCGATAAGTATAATTTTGAAATGTTTGTAAAAACATTATGCGGTCAATTTAAGAACCGTGGCTATTTAAAATTCATATGATCAACAACAAATTTGAACATTACATTTACATTTCACACAATTGTCTTTTCCTAATGCAAGTTTTTCTATGTCATTAACATTAATCCAGTAGCGACTATGAATTTAATTATTTCATGTAATATTATTTAAGTAGGATCGATTTCAAGTGACATGAAACGACATCGTACGTACAAAAAACGCTCTTACTATTCCTATACAAAACGTTTCTTTTCCTAATCTTTTTGTTTCATTTCTGTTTTATAATAAAGAGGTGGAAAACGTAAAGCCACGGAAGACCATGACAAAATGTTATCTGCTATCTAATTTCACACATTGGTATTTCGAGTTTCCCAGTAGCATACATTCAGCTGTATTTCTAATACAATTGGTAAAAATGTGGAAGCGTATTTTATCCGAAGTTGTCGTGATATTCTTATTACAAGCAAATTAATGGTATTTCGCCTAGTGCATCATCCCTTTTTAACATCTATCATTTTGTTAATACGAAAAAACTTAAAACTTAAATGTGTCAGATATTGGTAAGTCGACGATTTCATGAAGTTACGCTTTACTCAGCTTGCACTCAGCTAAATCAAAGATTACACATCAGCAGTACCATTGGCATCACCGATGAGTTGCCGGCCGAGAAAAAAGGAAGAGGGAAGAAATAAATCACTGACTCAAGTTACTAGCACAAGCCATGGCACAAGTCGTTTGGCGGCTGACTCAAGCAATAGGGTGGTAGCCAGCCAGTCTGGCATCAGCCCTACCATCAAACAAAATATACGATGTCAACCATTGACCCGACTTCAAAATCGACAAGACGTAATAAAAATTTGAGGGTTCCCTTGATTTCCCTGGGATTCCATCATCAGATCCCGACTTTAGACGGTAGTAGGACCACCGCGAAAGTACATTCTTTGAAATAAAATAATAATAATCGTAATCGATCCACAATTGACGGAGAAATCGGTGAACATACATAAAAAAATAAAACAGTCGAACACAGAACCTCCTCCTTTTTTGAAGTCGGTTAAAAAGAAACTTTTATTATGTCATTAACGCGCGAAAAGCGGTACAGTAAAATTTGGCCAATCAACTCACTTGTCTTATCATAATTGATCATAGCTATCTCTTACAGTCTCATACGTTTCGTAATTATCTTTCTCGCCCGTAGTGCCATACTAATGTCATCGGAGGGAATTCGAAAAGCGCAACTCGCGTTTTATGAACGCATCTATAGTTATAATATCTTCGATTGCACCGTGTGAGTGTGCACAAAACATTTTCGTAATCAAGTCGTGAATATTAATTTAGTATAGAAACCCTATAGATTCCCCTTAACCGGCATTCGTCTACATCCAGGACAGAGAAAAGCCTGCTAGTGACAACTGAAGAGTGCATTAATCATAGAGATGGGAGGACAATGCCAGCTTTTTGTCGTCAAAGTTCTTCGTTAAGGGTTAATACCTACTATATGTATATACGAGTGTGTGTTCACTGATGTATATTGTTTACAGAAATTACATAAATGTAAGGGTATAATTTTGATAGCCATTTAATTGGTAATAACCCTTCTGCCAAGTTGGGGTTTGTGTCCAATTTCAATAGGTACGTGGTACTTTTCTTTTACGGTACCTAGTCGAGTTTCTCATTCACATAATTATGTAGTTACTACATCTGCGCTACTTTCGAAAACATAAGCTAAAGTTAACAAACCGTACCCTAACCGGACTAAGGACTTAAAACTACAGAGAAATATATCATTAGGCTTAAATGGACGGTACAAAGCCCAACATCTTACAACAGCCCTTCTCTTGGGGGCACTGCCTCATCTCATCTATCAGCCCGAAACATGCATCTCGGGAAGGGGACGTTGGATAGTAGTAGATTGGATGCATCGCTTTACACTTCACTACTACACTACGACGCTTTTTATCATAGTAGATGCATAATAGATGCGAAGTAATGTAATATGCATTTACCATGATAAAATCTACTATGATATTAACATATTTATATGTATGTATACAAAATATTCAAATATCCTATTATCACTGGCTTTCAAATGTTTATTTCATTTTTTTTTATTCTGCTTTCATTTATCTTTACTTATTTAGTCTTTAAAGATGAAGTCGCAGGCAGAAGCAAGTAGTTTTGATAAAGTGGTTTGGAATTCTGATTATATGTTTGAAAACTGATAAAAATCATTATGTTATTATAATAAACCATGACAGAACAACGTTCAACAATTGAACAACAACATTATTTTGGTACAAAAAAAAACTATCAATAATAAATACGCTAAAGTGTAAGACAATCTAAGTTAATCTAAAACATTATTGGCTTTTCTCAGTAGCCGTCGACCTTAGACATGAATGGAAGCTACTCCATCAATCATTTTGTTGATTTTTATTAAGACCCTCTTTCATTGAAATTGATGACGTGAAAATAAGTTGTAATTACGTTTTATGTTAAAATTTAATAAGGTGTTAACGACTATTAAATTTATAAAATTTTGTTCTAGAGACAAGAAGCTTAGACATGTAACGTTAACAGTAAAAATAAACTGTACCCCCTCACATTGTGATAATGTGTGATTGTGTGTATGTATGTGTGTGTGCCCAGCAGTGGGACAGTTGTTGCGACGATGATGATGATATACCTATACCTGTACCTACATAATATATATACTTATCTGAACCAGCTTAGCTGTCCAACTAAACAAAATAAATGTAGCCCAACATTAAATTGTACCAGGACAAAATAAGTCACAGTGTATCTCCGGTTAGCTTTGGAAGGATTTGTACATTGTTTATCTCGTTTCTTGAGTGACAGTTGAAAGGAAAGAAGCGAATCTCGTGTAAAGCGCCGTGATTCAACAATCCGCTTTTTTTGTACCTAACGAATTTGTTCTGTAACATTTGCCTCAACTTCATGTGGTGATTTGGTTTTTGTAGCATTATATTTTAGGGTATTTCTATTAATTTGTCTCGGTGAAGTGAAAGGTTAGACTACGGTTTCATTAAGCCAATTTTGCTGTTCTAGTATTCGCTTACGATAGCCGTTCTTTTCAACCTACTTCGAAAAACAGGATGTGTCGAAAGAGTAAAATATTCAATTCTGAACGTGAAAATACATTGTCACTAAAAATGTCATAAAAAAACATAACGCAACCGTGAAAATATAATTAACAAAAGAAAAACAAGTACTTAAGTATTAAAATAAATTATTTAAAATTGTGAAAAATTAAATTAAACAACAACTTAAATTAATTTATTGTTGAAAACATTAATAATTGCAGACGGGGACAAAAAAATAAGGTAATAAAGTGGTCCCTTTTTTCAATCAAATTTTTCACAGACAAAGACGATTAAGATAAAATCAATAAGCAGCTCACATGCGAGAAATATAAAACAGCAGGAAAAATAATATCAACAGTGCAAAGAGTATGTAAATTTAACCGGTGTTCAAACATCGTGGATGTGCCAAGCAGTTGCTTCGCGGCGGACGTATCCCAATGACGAATGTAGCCAATTCATCCTCAGTAAACACTGGCTGCGGGAAACAGAACCACATTCGGAACATTTGCCAAAATATTCACGTATGCTACATTTTGTAGAAATCGTTACACGTACTCTATCATTCGCTGTTGTCACAAGTGAGGAACAAGTGTAACGTAATATTTATCGAAGATGAGCCTCGTATGAAATAGAATATTCATTTATTATTGTCGTAAAATGTTGTGACATGTTGTTATAGAGCTTGGTGACTTACAGAATAATACATAACTACATAATAATAAATTATTAAAGATACTGACTACATACATTTAAGATGACTCATTTGTCGTAGTAGCAATAATAAACAGGCCCCAGTTAGACGACGCGATAGTTGCCGCGCGGCCACGGCGAGAAAACTATCGCGTCATATATTATGTAAACGCGCCCTTAGTAAGATTATGACAATCAATTTTTACGACTTAATCTTAGATAGAAGTAAAATAAAATTGATGTTACTTTAATAAATGCTGTGCTTTGCAGAGGGCCAGAGATTAGATTACGTTAGCATCTACATTCTATTTAATAATTTACCTACTAATCTGAATATTACGTACAAGTCAATTACCCTTTTTGTCTGTGAACCCATTAATTTCTCGATGGTCTATGCGTATACTTATTATGTAGATACATACTAGACCTAGAAATCAGAGCCGAGCATGGCATTTAAATAGTAACAGACAGTGATGTGGTGGTGATATTATTTGACAATAAATACAAGAAATTTATTGGTCGACACGACTCGTCGTGGTCTGGCTTGGGGACCTGATGGCTAGTATCTCCATCTTCTCTTTTCTTCCTTGGCCGATAACACGGTAACCACTTGACGCCATGTGGCTTGCCAGCACTTTTGTCGGCTATCAAGCTTAAAAAAAGAAAAAGAAAACTGTATAAATAAGTGGATCCACAATAAAAAGCTTTCTCTAACTTCTTAATTCTCAGTGAGAGTATGTAGATCTAACCAATGTTCAAACATCGTGACTGTGCCAAGTAGTTGGTTATTCGCGGCGGGCGTCGCGCCCTGACGAATGTAGCCAATCCATCCCTCGTTCTGACTGCGGTACCACTTGCCAAAATATTCACGTACACTGCGCGAAACACTACGTACTAATAGTGTAGTGTAAATGTATCGTGCATTGTGTCAACATACTGCTTAAATAACTGAAATTGTTAACCCTGTGGAGATGCAAGTTGCTTACATTAACCATGACGGTTCGGTAACAAGGATTTTGGAGCCGGCGACCGCAACGTTTGCAAATAAGTGTGCTTAGCAATCGAAAAAGTAACAAATCTCTTACCCACAAATAACATTGTAATAAACACCATGTTTAAATGTAACCTTAGTTATCTCTTCTTCGGAATAAAGAGGTGTGGCCAATTCGCACACACATCACACAGTGACATGCATGAATCACGCTATTGAAGTTTTTTACATCGCACATATACGTTCTGAATGTGAACAGTCGGAGTACGGCCCCTCCTCAGGAGTGACATACATACATCTCTCTTTGATCTCTCTTTGTTAAAGAAGTTCTATCTATTCTTGATCTCATGCCAACCTGCTGAACAACTGACTTGGCTATGGCAAACGGTCTCTTTTCTCGCTGGGCTCTGTACTACCCAGTTTAAATGTTACTAATTTATGGTCCTTTTAAAATCGACCGCGTTTTGGTGGTGTTTTTTTTGCGTTTCGGTTACATTGTCGCGAGAGTTAAAAAAAGTAATATAAGTAAAATAGCAAAAATAATTAGCCCATTTAGCAATGGAATTGACACAAACCAAGTTGAGAATTTCAACCACCTAAACCAAAAACTGTAAACTGTGCTCTAGTACCATCTAGAAAGACTAAACGATCACCACCAGACGGCTCTTCTCATTTGACGGCTATTGACGTAGAAAACTATGAGCATGCTCGTATATCGTCGGGATTAAATTAGTTATTACAAAGCTTAATCACCTCCGATATTAAAGCCTTGGCTCCATTAATTCAACTATAAATTGAGTATTACGCAAAGGTCGAGCAACACTATTATATTCTGTACCTACAGTTGACAGAATACTGCGCATAAAAAGTGAAGTGGCGTATTTAAAAAAATGTTTCTTTGAAGCCATTAAGATTTCCCGCGGGTGCTACTAAAGAACAAGATTAGGATAAAACAAAATAAAAATACAACGCCGATCGTTTTAAAGCGCGTCCCGTAATGACACCCGTGACAACGGCTATGGTTCCACTCCGAAAACCTGGTGTCACGGAAAACGTGAACCGACGAACTTTTTACCAGAAAATTTTCCACATAAATTACGTCACATACGGTCTTATCCGCCATTATTTGGTCTACTTTCCGCCTGCGTATATACAATGTTTGTAAAAGCCCCGTTATTTGTCTTCGGGGTATCTTGATACAATCGTGTTTTTGTGTTTTTTATATTAATAATAGTAGTTTTTGCATGCCGTCACTTATTATTTTAATTAATTCAATAATAAATTGATAGTATTTAAAAAAAAACGTATTTAAATGCACTAAAAATAATAAAACAAACTTCCTTAAAACTTTCATTATCATTTCATTGACTATTAATACTATGGACGTCGTAGAAAGAAGTCATTCTATTTTTCCACATTGTAAGCAAGTATAAAATAAATAAATTATATATATAATACATAATTATATACTTTACTGTGTTCTTTATTCATAAAATATGAACTTCAAAATAACAACAAAAAAGATCGTGACCAAGTTGGAGCGCACCACTCCAAAATACATTTAAGAGGAGAGTTTTTGTTTTTAAAACTACTTGAATTAACTTTCACTGTTTTGACGCGAACTTTAAACACACTTGACGTTTGTAGTTTACTGGGAAAGTTTTTTGCATTTGCAAAGCAGAGTTTAAATAGACATTAACCTACATAATACTGTACACATGTGAGGAATTCTGACGGTCTTACTTCTGAAATATATTTTTAAAGATCTTTTACTCAGTACACTTTACCACCCAAGACTTTGATGTCATTTACCATTAAGTAGTCAAGCTTATCTTATATGTAGTAAGAAAATTTGCTAATCTCGACAACAAAAAGTAAATTACGCAAACAATGATCAGTCAAGTAGCACAATCATCGTGATCAATTTATTATAATTGAATTACTGTCACTGTCTCTACTCTCTATCACTGAATGATATCTAACTAAAACAAGGAAAATAATAAAACCACTTATTTTTGATCCTATTATAATTATGACCCTGACCCCTTAGAATGGTCGATGCAAATATACATAATATTTCGTATGTAAAATTATATAAATTACTTCTGTTCTGATAAGGTCATCTGAGAATTATTGAAAAGGTAAAGATTTTTGACATTGGCTTGTATGTTACATAGGTAAAGTACATTAACACTTTAAACTAGTGCTGATATTTTTACCACACAAAGGCGACTTTTGTAATCAATAATATTTACCACAACAAAGCATTGTTTACAATAGCTTGCACTAACACACCTTCAGGTGGTGAACTCTTAACGAGGAAATAGTGGTCGTAAATCAGGGGAAATTCGTTCTTATTGAATTTCCTTTTGTCGGAGAACGGAAGCCCCGCCTCGCTTTTTGTTCCAAATGGACGCCTCGAGACATGTTCAGTTTTTCGACCCGTTCTACTTTAGCAGACACCTGCAAATAGGCGATTTATAAAGTCGAACTACTAGACAATTTATCGATTCTTACTTTTTTCAAATAGACAAAAATATGGTATGTACATATATGCTTGAAGAGCCCGTATTGTTTGTGTTGTGCTGTGTCGATCCTAAGTGCTCGATCTAGCATGTTGCTTGACGACCACCAGTGGCAAACTTGCCTTATGAAGTTGCAAACTGGCGACTTCATAAGGTACATTAAGCCAAGGCACGTTAAGCTAAGCAAGTCCTGGTTGTTAATTGTTCCATATCAGTAGTTTCGCCATTTCGGAGACCTCCAAATAAACTTCAGAACCTAGAATTAGCCACCGCCCCACAACTTCATTAATCAGCACTGGAACAGCATGATGAAGTATGTATACTTTTAGTCAACAGTAAGCCCTTAATAGGCTGAAACCATAATAATCATGGTGAAAGTACAAAGCTTCATTGATTCCTAAGTTTACAACAGTAACAGCTTGTTATAAGCTAGGTCCTTATGTTGAAAGTTGCTGAATTGTGTTACATTCGGCTAAGTACCGATAGTACTCCTGCAAGGAGATAAAATTCACTACTTACCTAGCTGCCACTTACCTTCTAATTCGAGTTCCCACAGTCAAGAGCTTCGAGTTCACCGCTTCTGTTCTGATTATGTGACCATCATTTGGTTCCTTGCTCGATTTTTGTCTATTATCATAAAGTCAGAATGTGGTACTGCCTTTCATTTACGAGTATAACATGAGAAGCATTACTTTTGTAAATGGGTAACAGAATCATTTTAAAGACATAAGACAAATAATAACAATACTATTTCTTGACAAGGAAGACTAACAAAACAGGTCAACCATTTATTGAATATCTGTTAAGCGGTTACTTCAAAGGAAAATCACTTATTCGCATAATCTTTTAAGTTCCCTTCACGTTTGAGGGTGCATTATACCTTACTGGTCGATTATCGACTTTACTCGAAGCCATAGTTTATCAAAGCCTAGAGCCGTTTTAACTACTGGTTTCACAGGTACGCATTAGGGTTCAGTATGTCTTCAAATTACAGTAACTTGATAGTGTTTAGCAGACAATAATTACGAGTATAGGTAGTAGGTAAAGTTCACCGAGCTTCATTCGAAATCTGGTTGTGTAAAAAAAAATTGTTTAAGTAAATTATTTTTAAATATACGAAATTGCAGTTAGAATTGACCCTGTTTACAAAGCGAAAAAGTCCAGATTCGATTCTCGGGCGGATTTTGATTGATTTGGGAAAACATTTAAGTGAAAGATAAATGTTTGTTCACGGGTTGTGGGTGTTAAATATTAAGTTGATACGCGGATTTTTTTTGAAAAACATAAAACTGGTAACAAAATAACAGGAGTAGGTATACCTTTTCCTCGAAGGCCGAAACGCACCTGCAGCACCTTTACTGTTGCAAGTGTCTTTAGGCGACGGTGATATCCTACTATCAAGTGAGATTGTTTCCGCGTCACGACAATTTTGCTGCTGTTGATGCAAATGGGCTTATCAGCAGTGACCACTTATCATCGCAAGGCTTATCTGCTCATTTGCCGACTGTTACTTAAAAACGCCTGGCCGCAGATAAAGCTATTCTTAACCCCTTTCATTCGAGGGAACTTAGGCCCAGACGTAAGCCGATTATCTGTTATAATGTTTTTATTAGACCTAAGCATTCCGTTATATACTTTTCATATAGTGTGAATATTTCATTCGTGCAAATTACGCGGTGGACGATAACATATAAAACATTGAAATAATTCAAATGTTATTGGTAGAGGGGTTAGTGTCCAAGCTAATTGTCGGAAATTTTTATGCCGCCTGAAGGCCTCTGACATGGCTTAACGACTATACTGAACAATCGGGACTGACGGCTTTACGTGTCAACCAGCAAAAAACAATTATTCTATTGATTTTAAATTTGGTTTGGTACTACATTACATACATTTATTATTCTTACTATTACTACGAGTATCAATAACATACAAAAACATCAATGTTATCTACTTACTGTGTACATTAAATATTAAAAAAAACATTTCTTTCAACTCCCAGACATAGACAGAAATCGGAGTGATATTCTGTGCCATAAAAGTATACTCTAACTGACAAAGTTACCTCCACGTATGTACATGACGACGTATGCAAATCTTGATTACACGAACCCCGCTCCTAACAAACCGTTTGCGTCTAACACTCTAACGTTTTAAAAATATTACTCTTTCATTTTAATCACATTTTATGAAGGGAAGGAAGTGATGTCGACGCAAACGACGACGAAATAATGAGGCAGCGTGTGAATTTAGCGAGATATGTCATTTAGTTGTGTTAGTTAGGTATAGATCAATGCAAACACTTCTGTGTCGGCGGAAGTGACACCGGTAATGGATTTATGTTGTCCATCTCCGTCACTCTACATTATGTATCTTCATAATGTTGTACTCAACTGTGACTATTTTGTAAAACGAATGGTCGAAATTAGACTTAGGCTAGCTGCAAACAGAAAATCGGTTGACATAATGCGGGATAAAATTTTCTTCGTTCCTTTTTTATCAATCGTTTCTAAATTGCATTATAGGGATAGTTATGTGGCGACATCGTACACACGTCACACGGTGACGTCACGTAAACATGAATCACGCTATCGAAGTTTTCCACACAGCTGGCATATACTCGTATATAAGTTCCGAAATCAGAAGGTGTTTTAGGATTTTCAGTACGATATTTTTCGTTTTTTCAACAGCTGCCAAATAACTTTGTACTTACGAATAATAGAATAGATACGGTAATATATTGTAATATTTGTCTACTGTTTTTTTATAATAAGCCAATGATGTTATCTGATTATTGACTTATCCTAACGTTATTAAAAAATAATCATGTGAATAATCTGTGATGAGTGATCGATCATCTTTTTCTGTCTCAAACTTATAGTCTCAATCAATAGTCACAGCGTCGAGATATAAAAAAAATGAAAACTACATAACCAAACGTTGACAACATGTCAAACGTTTGGACGTTGAAATGAATAGCAGTGAAATTTTGTAGGAGTAAAAGCTATTTTAAATTAAAATCCCTACTAATATTATAAATGCGAAAGTAACTCTGTCTGTCTGTCTGTCTGTCTGTCTGTCTGTCTGTCTGTGTCGCTTTCCCGCTTAAACCTCTCAACCGATTTTGATGAAATTTGACACAGACAATCTTTAGACCCTGAGAAAGGACATAGGCTACCTTTTATTGCGACAAAAAGGGATGAAGAGGTTGAAATAGAGGTTGAAAGTTTGTATGGGATTTCTTCGGGTTTTAAGCACAGCGCCATCTAGGGGTGAACCTTCCTAACTTAAAGAATAAGAACGCCTAGCGCCATCTCTTAAAGAACCATGAAACTTTATATTTAAGCACTTGATAATAAGTTTCCCGAAGCGAAGCGAGGGCGGGTCGCTAGTAGGTATATACGTAGCTTAATAACACATAAAGAGCGTAGCTTAAAATTGCACAAAAACACCTAACTATGAACTTTACATCACACTAGCATCCAATCCTACCCATGCTACACTAAACTATCTATTGTAATCAAAAATCGAACATAACATTCGACTATCGATTCGATATTATTGTACTGTATCTGATAGCCAAACAGTTCTTTATACCTGAATGTTTATTTTTAATTATTTTACATCACTCGCAGAAACTTTAAAAGCTTCCGCTTGGAATTCGTCGCTTTAAGCAAAGCTTCGTGCGCAGCTTTTAAAGCTCGCTCGACCGTGCGCGCTGGAGTCGAGCGGAAAACATTACGATAGCGCCAGCTTCATAGCGCCGCGTCAAGTGCCGCTGTGCGCAAAGTAACGAGCGCAAAAATTATAAACGCTCCCACTCAAAAAGCACTAGAATATAAAAAAATAGTCAAGTGTGAGTTGGACAGGCCTAGATAAGGTTCCAATGACTGTGTATGAAATTTCAGAATCTAAAATAATGTGGGTGAAATCAGGTGTTGCGTCTAGCCCTATGGAATTGTCACAGAAAAAAACTGTAAAACAGATATTTTGCGACTTTTACCAGTTCCGTTTCCAACAAAACGTAGCATAAAAGGATGTAATAATATTTACTTTTATAATTTCGTAATAGCTAAAAAACATGCATTACAAAACGTTCCAGTATGTACTAGTGTCCCTCAAACAAAGGCTATGTTGTTATTTATTATCACATAAAGTCACTTCACAATATTTTTATTATTATAATGATGTATTCCCAATAGTTACATTATAATGTTCAAAAATATTATATCAAGGGTATCTCTTTGATTGAGACGCCTAACTACATTATCTGCTTAATTTATTTGTCATACTCAGAAGTGTTATCATAGTTTATAACAGACAGTCAGACATACACGCAGTCGTATATCGACTGTACTGAACCCCAAAAAAAGTTTAACTGTGATTAACTGTCGCACTTGATAAATTTCAGCAAACAAACTTTACGTAACATTAATAACACTGAGTGTAGTTCAACAATTAGTTTTGAGTGTAACTCACCTCACTTTGTAATCGGAATCTCAAAAAGTCTACTCATAAATGAACTGGCTTTAGTTTATATTTTAGTTAATTCAAAAGCTCTCTTTATTGATAATTCAAGCAAGTAGTTGAAAATTAAACGTACACTGAGTGGCATTAAAGGAAATTTGGCTAAATCTACAAAACAGAGTCTGAAAGTGACGTTAGGCACTCATAGTCCTGTGGGGTTACACGGCTTGTGTCAATTATAATAACCGATTTACCGTCGGCAGTTGATGACCGCACGTGCCACGAGAATTTCAAGTGTATTATTGTTAGATTTCCATCGTTATCCGATGAAAATACCTAATTTATTTTCCTACTTGGACTTAAATGAAGTAACTTCTTGTGTGTTGGCTATTTACACAAAAACAAACACTTTAGTATTTACAGCACAAACTTAGTAATAACGTCGACGTTCCCATCCGGTTATTATGTGGCTTTAAATATCGACTGAACTGCTTCGAAGTTAGTGTGGTCTACCACCTAAGTCCACATCTCCTCTTACCACCTTACCATCAAGTGGGATTATGGTGAAGCATTAACTTATAATTAATTTAAAAAATCAGTTACAAGCAAAAGATCCTGTGAGTTAGAAATGGGTTGTAACTTGTAACCAAGAGCGACAGTATTTTATGTATAAACTTTGTTGAGGGAAAACTAGCTTGGCGATACATTTCAGCTGTGGCACATTTGGCAAGTAACTTGGACATCCAGCCAACTGTTCCAAAGCTTATTTTAGGTTGTTTATAGTTGATACAATATATTAGGTATGCTGTATTTGAGGACGAACCTCGAACATTATACATGTATCACTTTAATAAACTTTGTGATTTGCTTCGGAGGTCGCACTGAATCTTGTATTTATTTTTGCTGGGAAATGTGAGATCAGAAACATTGAGACGTATCTACTACTGGTTTTTGGCTAACAATTATGTATAATTCGGTATACTCTAGCAGGAAATGGGGTATACAGTAAGCGCCACATACAGTACATTAGTTATTATTGCTAAGATTTTGACATTACCTATCTCATTATGAGACCTTACATAAATAATATAAGAGTTCTCATGACGGAATTGGCGATATGACCAGTGATCTAATTATATCATTATGTGATAAGACCTCACAAACCATCATGATAGGAGAACATAATATGTTTATTTGTTTCATGTCCGCATTCGAATTAGTTAACACGTTCGCTGCTGAGCACGTATACGTCGTATTTTTTTATAGAAAATTACGATAACTTAGCGGAAACAAACAGATAAACATACAAACAAACAAAAGTCTAAAAATCATTGTTATCCTCCAAATACCTTCCCATGATACCTCCAATAAGGTTTTCACAAATATCTTCCATGTTATATGTTGTTATATCCCACAAAACAGAGTTCTACTGTAAAGTGACACGCCAAGTACACAAAATAGTCGGTACAAAAAATAATGAAATAAAAAACAATCACATATTCGTACTCGAAACGTTACAGATCTATAAAAAAAATGTGTTACAAACATTGACATGTTACAAATGTAAAAAATGGGGTAACTTAGTGCGCATACCTTATTATTACATAGCAACTGAGTAGCTTTTTTATTCTAAAAAAATTGGTTGTCTGTAAAGTCGTTTTACTGACGATAGTTGAACGTGACAACGTCTTAAGAAAATAATTTCCTTTGAATGAGTAGGCAAGCACAATAAAAGAACACTTTTTCAATACAAGTTGAGTCATTTATTAAAAATGAATGCTGGATACTTATACATCCTACATCGTGATTCAGAATTATAGCGCCCCACTACTCAACGCCATCTAGTGTACTGCGAGTGAACTACCAGCTCAGCCAGCCTTCCTCCATCGATAAATGGACCCAATCGAACTTAATGAATAATTGTTCACTGCACAATACATAGATGGCGCTGGTATAATAATTCACCAACGGTAACGACGGTAACGCATGAGTCATGTTTTTTCATGCGTGCCACCGAATTATAAGACGTTGTCACGTCAAAAGTTTTCATTTTCAACTTTCAAGCAGCCTCCAATAATTGTTTAAAAAGTAACAAAAGTGCCCAAGTGAATTTTTTAAGTTTATATTTCCTATAAAATGGGTGAAGATCAAAGCAGTTTGATAATATTTGGATAGAAATGATGTTGTTGATTACAAATAAGTGCAGAATTATAGCTTTAGGACTATAATTGCTGAATATTAGGCATTTGATAAATAAGTGACGTCAAACCCACATTATGCGCCGAGAATGGAAACATAGTCTACCCGCGCGTTTGATTGTGTACTTTGTGCGCGAGACACGACCGTATCTCCGGATGTATATGTAGGTAAATAAAAGAATGCGAGCTTTAGTTCGGCAGCGCATTATTTATTACACCAATGATCCATTTTGGCTGTGCGATAGCCGATGTCGGCACTGCGAACTATCAGAAGCCCACACGCAAACTGGCAATCATCGCTTTCATGATTCTGCCTAAATGCAGCAAATCGGAACGTCTCGACATACAAAAAATATATCGCGTACCTTCGAATCGAACCTGCGTTTAATGGGATTCCGTACTATTAAACAATAGCAGTAATGCTAAATTTAATGTGTGAAGTTATTCTCATTCAGTGGCTAGAAACCGTTCCCGCTTCGGGTGTTTAGACGGGATTCTTAAATTGACATATAATTATGTTATTTGTGAACTAACTGAAGTAAAACAAAGAATAAATGTTACCCCAAGCCCCAAGCTCCAATAAATCAGTGAAAACGCATCCAAATCGCTAAAGCCGTTTCTGAAATAAACAGGAACAAACGCATAGGCAAACAGACATAAATTCGAAAAACCATTACTGTTATCTTAGAATATTATTGATTGGATCTACAATTTTGTGTCAATAAATAGGCACCATTATAAGTTTTTCTAGAAAATCTTTCATCGCTCAGTTACCGTGTTTATTATAATGTGTAATCAAAGATAGGGGTTAGAGAATCTTTTCAAAGTTGACTATTTTCTTTGACATCTTCTTGCTATGTTTTTTTAAATTAATAAAAAAGTGCCAATGTCGCAATATATTCTTTAGGGGTTACATTTTTTATTGTATGTACGGAATGCTAAAATACGTACCTAATGCGAAAAAGCATTGCGATAGACGATTAATTAGCCAGCTTTTAACCCTTTCTATCGAACCCACAACTTTTTACTATAAAAAAACACATTAATGACCTAACGATTCGAATGCTCTAGTATAAATGAACATGCATGCCTTAGGGGATAGACGCATAAATAACCAAGTTACTATATTTATATATTTATTTAATTAAAATGGGTATAAAAAAATATAAGATTAGATTTACTGACAAATGAACAATTAGTAAAGAGCAAAGTAAAAATTTTCAATTATATTACTAGATACTCATTATCGTGGTACGGACAGTTTTATAATGATAAAATGTAATATATCATTTCATTTAGCAAGCATTTATAGGCCTACGTATGCATGCATGTGTCAAAAAAAGTGATCGATTTAGTTTATTCCATACAAAGTTGGACAGAGAGCGTCCAAGCTTCGAACAGCTTGAAAAATCTGCCTTACTTATTTGCGATCCTTATTTTGGGCAGTCTACGAGCATTGAATATTCAAATCGAACACTATACGACCAAAAGTCAGAGATTGCCCAAAGGAATTCGTCTGAATTCATTCGATATGACTCCCGACGAATAACTTCTCGTAAACGAATTGATAATTGTAACTTGGAATTTAATTTCACATTGATTTATTAATTACCTAAATTCGATTTCTGAATAATATTAGCTTCTCAAAACATTCTAGTATATTGTACAAATATGTATGTATTTATTTTATGGCACTTACATGTTTTTTATATTTGTATGATTTTTTTTTTCTATTGTATTGTATGTGATTTGCCTACATTTGACAACTTTAGACACCTCGCCAATGATTTTAAAGTTACGAAAATTTATTTTCACCTGTATCGTTGATGGAAAATTATAATTATGCAATCTGTATATGTGAACGACCTCCATAATGTTCTGGTACGTGTGTGAAACCTATCAATCCGGACTTTGCCAGCAAGGTGGACATCGATCCCTCAAACTTTAAATAGGTCCGAAATAGTAAGTAGAAAAGTATTAGTTTTACAAGTTTCTTGCAGCTTCTTCTCTTGTTGTTTTTGAAACAACTTGAAGTGTATAAAAATCTAATTCAAATAAAATCTTAAACACGTGGTTTTTATATAATTATAAAAGTACTTGCTCAACCACCGTTAATTTCCCTGCCTCGTGGTTAAACTGGTTATGGAATTGTTTGTACAGCTTCTCTAAATTTAACCAGAACCCGAGGTCAAGTAAAACAAATTCTAACAAAAACTTTACCTATTTCTTTGTTTGTTTATTAAAGCCGTGGAAGAGTAAGTAGTAAAGTTAGGCAAGTCGACATTGTTGTTTATAAGCAATTTTATTTAGTGGCTTCTTTACGTCTTGTTTACATTCCGTGTATCGTAAATTATATCCCGCAATTAATGTTTGGGTTATGGCATTTTCGGTATAGCATTGATTTGCACATTATATATGTATATACAGATTATATATAGTCTAATGGTTGACTATAACTTACTTACGAAGAACATAATTCAGTATGACATTACACCAAAAACAAAATAAAAGAAGTCGTTCTAACCGGGTGTTTTACCTGATTACCTCATTCGTAACACCTAACTTTTTAACAACACCTGTTACTTACAAGACCTGTTATCACAAATGTTATCATTATTGTCGCCAACTACCTAAACTGGAAGGTACACCGCGAAGATTCTGAGCTGATTACAATACGCGTCATAAACATAACCTAGTATTCTGTACGGTTTCCTGAACTTAGCTATATAAATACAGAGCTGATTCAACCTGATTGATCTCTCATTCACAATATTGATACTGATATATGTATTTGCTGATACTGGTTACTGATAGTGATTACTAATACTGGTAAATGGGGGCTGTTCCAAAGCGTGGTCCTCCCCTAAAGCCGCCGCAAGCTTCGCATACTGATATGATACTGGTACTGCTCAATCTGATAACTGATTTTGAATATTATTCGCTAACAGTCCGTCCGACTCAACGGTATATGTTACACAACTGATTATACCAGTCTGATAATGCATGTACTGATAGACAATAATAATTTCATTAACTGACACCACCCATGACTCGTCTCTGAATGAGATAGCTCAAGGCGTACCCACATTATCACACTATTTGTGTGTAGACTGCCAATTCGTTATTCTTTTGTACCTTCATTTTCATTTGCATTTTCGACAATTATACTGCACAGAAAATTAAATTGTTAAACAGTCTAAAAAAATATAACAGGGTGTGTTTTGTTTATTACGTGCCAAAATTATTGAAAGTTTCATGTAGAAGTCAATAAATTTTATTTGATGGGAATTTTATTGTGTTTCGTTTATTTGAGTTGGCTGAAGTAATAAAGCTCGGAAGTATCGTAAATGGTTTCGACACGAATGTCATCTTAGAATGTACCCACATGTGGACATAAATTGCGTGCGTGACTTCCTTGTCATGTGTCCTGGTAAGGTTACTATTTATTATTTATTGATATATTATGTAATAAAATAAATTAAAAACTTTAAATTGCAAGCAACATTACAACACACAATGAAACATATTCAGTTAAATTGGACGTTACATAGCCTACAATATAGCAGACGATCGAAATGTATCCAACGGGTGCATCCAAATGGTTCATTTTTCAAATTAAAATGAGAAATTTAGAAGTTAAGAGAGAACAGATGAACCTAAATAACTACATGCCGGTCAACCAATCGCATTTAATTAATCATAATATTACCATGAAATAATATTATACACAATGAGATTGGCAGCAGTAAATATCACTAGATTTTGTAAACAACCTGATTTTGTTTGAATATGTTGCTTTGAAATAGCCATTGACGTACGAATCGGTTAGTTTATCTCTACTACCTTTAGACTACATTCAAGTAGTAAAGTTCTGGCTTGGAATAGATAGAACTAGTTCGGTTACACAAGCAACTTGGGCTTAGATTGATATATCTTATGTAGTTTGTCTAAACAATTCTGTGTCTGTAAAGTTTAAGGCCGTAAGTTTGACTGGCGTGAAGCATTTGAAACTATAATGTTTACAGGGCAAAATTTATTTTCCTAATTTATATTATAAGAACAAACAATGTCTACAGGTGACGGTGACCACATACCATCTGGTGGTTGGTCTGCTCGTTTATATAAAATGTGTACAAAAATTAATCAATATACACGAGTATAATTAAAACTCTGATTGACTGACAGACCACGCACAGCCGAAACTACTGAACGCAAGAAGCTGAAATTTGCCATATAATATTATATTCCTTGGGCAATGTAGGGGAGCATTTTTGGAAATTCTTCTCCTAAGATGATAAAAAGGGGATAAACTGAAACTTTTATATCCTCAATGGATTCACTTGAAACTTTGTATACCTATAGGTTCTTCAAGTGACGCAAGTGAGAACTAAGAGAGTATTTTAGGAATTAAGAATTTCACGCGTGTGAATACGCGAGCGGAAAACTAGTTTAAAATAATTCAAAGGTTCTAAGGATTTGTATGACACGTGACTTTTAATATGCGTCCCAGCTGTTGTATTAAATCTAATGCTAATGCTGAACAGAATTGAGGAAAGGTTCGGCTGCTTATGCCAAATATTTGACAAGAAATGCTTTCCTAGGCTCTGCTGAGACCTAGCGCTGCGTGCAAAGCTAAACTGACGTCGCAATTTATCGTTAATCTGTAGGATTTCATCTGTTCTTGCTGTGTATCATGGAAGGCAACATTGCTTACTTGCTCATAGTAAATAGCAAAAAACATGAAAATCACGTACCTATATGTAAATATATAGAAATATGTAGACCCGTATGGCGCAATAGTTACATGCTAGACTTCCGTTAAAAAGGGTTTGATTCCCACCGAGGCGGAAATATTCCCGAAGCGAAGCGAAGGCGGGTGACTAGTATGCTTGACTACAATCCCACCTGATGGTAAGTGGCGATGAATTTGAGCTGACATTGGCAAGGAATTAAGGCTTAAGTTTTCCTTCATCATTATTTTCGGATCAATTTTCGTTTGATATATTACGTGACATCTACAATCAAACACGCATAACGTAATATTAAACTAGAATCCTTCATAATAAATAAAGGTAAACCACAAGTACATATTTCCATTTCCATTCAGTGTTACATTTGTGCAGAATTTCACGTCACTCAAAATATTTGAAATATTAAGAAGGTACACGTATACTGCGCCGCATCATAGGATTACGGCGCAAGGCGTAAGTGACGTTGCAATTTATATGACTTAATCTGCAGTTCCGTATGTAAGTCCCACACGGCTTTAACGAGCATCACACCTTTATTGCCTCGTGGTACAACAGAGGCTCAGACAGTTTCCAGCTTACAAATTTATTTTAGTCATAATCCTAATTCCTATAAATTTATTTCATGATGGTAATCACCTGGACCATCTACATAAATTTAAAAATATCTTACTAGAGCCATTATTACATTAAATTTCTGAAAATTTTAGTACCTATTTATTATCAGTAGAGAATCTTAATTTTTTTATGTAGTATTTTTTCTGTCCGTGCGTGTATCTCATCAAAGCTGCTTAAAAAATTTTAGACGATTTTAAGATGTTCAGTTACAAATTTTATGATCTATACTTTTAATTCCTTAAGTGGATCAGTTCCGGCGGAATAGGTGAATAAAGGTTTAACTGCTTTTTTAAGTGGCCCTTTACAGATTTTCTGCATGTAAAAAGTTGAAAACGACCTGACGAGCCTGTCTGCCTGATTTACCAATTATAAACCACCAATTATAAAAACCATTGATAATAATTATACATGTATAACATAATTATATCAAGCTTCTATAATAAATGTTATTTAAAACTTATTCATTAGTTTAGAAACATATTTAAAGCAAATTATTCATGAAGTATTTTCATGACTATTCAGATGGTAAATTGAACTGAATATAATATGAAACGATATCAAATAGCCGGTGAAGTTCGCTTTAGCAAGACGCATTCTAATCTTTTCAAACTACGTACTTTAGATTTACGGTTGAACTTTCAATGGCTACTTTATCCCACTCGTAAATATATTGTATGATTTATGTGAACAATATTCTTTAAAGTTCACAAACGAAAATTTAGACGATGATATTTTTCATTGCGGCTAACATAAACGCGATTCGATCCCTGTGGGAGCAAGTTTTAATTAAATGGAATGCTTAAACTCAACAGTTAAATTTTGTTAAACACTCAGACGATGGCAATATCCCGTTTTAAATACAAATTTGTATAAAACCTCAAGCCTAAAAATATTCACAGGAGTGAAAATTTATCTGTTCTTTAAATTGTTCATTTAGAAGATTGTGGTTTTCAATATTTTTATTAACTATTTTTATTGCATTTTCAATATTTCTTCACCAAATAGCCATTTGAAAATTTGAACACAGCTTTTAATAGGTTATCAATACAAAAATGAAATACATATTAATATTATCCAGCTGTCTGAAAATTACTTACCTACTATTTTTACGTAAACAAAACAAATAACCAGGAACTTTTTAGTAAAATAAAAGTCAAATTATTGAAAAACTCGACAGGAATAAATCCCTAAGCAATTTCTCTAAGCATTGTACGTAGAAATAAATGAATTCTTATTCTAGTACCTCGTCATGTAATAATAGTATAAGAGAAGTTAAAAGCCTATCAAATACGGTAACGTAACTCATGATTACTACACAAATGGGTATTGACTAAACGACAATTATACCAAGCATGCAGGCATGCAGCCACGCCTACCATTATCTGCTTTGGTCTTCGCCGCATGCCAGTAATTATGATAATTTGATTAACTATAATTATACGTTCTAGTATCTAAGTGAGTGAGTTTATTATAGTCTGCGTTTATTATAGTCTACTTTTAAAAATATATTTAAATCAATAGTCGCTTTGTCTCATGGTTACACTAACAATAGGCTATTTTGAAAGTTAATAACTTTTCTTAAACAACTTAAGCCGATAAGGTTTTAATTATAGTAAGTTCGAACGAAACAAAGCAATAAGTTTGGAAACAATGCAATTCTCGCGGTATTAAGTTACCAGTAGACGGTTTCTAAATAATGTTCTAATGAAGTCTAGTCTTTTATGAATCTTGAGAATTTATAATTTAACTAGTGGACCCGTCCTCGCTTTGTTTCGGGAAACTTGCTTTTACGTTTACAAATATGAAATATTTTCCCAATTTTGCAACATATTTCATTTCTACGCTTCTATTGGCTGTAGCGCAATGTTATACATATAGCCTATATACGTATAGCCTACCACGACAGATGGACTATACAACAAAAAAAAAATTTCAACTCGAACCAGCAGTTCCAGAAATTAGCCCTTTCAAACAAACAAACGGATCAGCTTTATAACATTAGTAATTGTAGATAACAAAATGTTAAAATGTCAAATATATGGAATGACCCAAGACTATCACTGAATCGTCATCCTTCTTCATTTATAATGAGGATGACGAGTGACGACTTCACTTTATAGCCCGGCGCAGGTAGATAGGTGTCCGATAGTGGCAAAATTTCTTGAGCGCGTCCGTGCTTCGGAAGACACGTCGTTAACCCATCTCGGAGTCCTTCGGGCGCCATTTCCTGCACTTGGGTTGGCCACTTATCCTTCCACCAATCCTCACTTTAGCAGCGTGGTGGAGTATGATCTACATAGGCCTATCAGTTGTGAGTACAGACCCGTGCTCAGTAGTGGGACATAAATGACATGAAGACATTCTTTAAGTATAGTACAGGAGTAACGTCATCGGTAGCTTGCCTAAAAAGGAGTCTTGGTTAATTTTCCGGTTGAAATAAAATGTATGTGTTAGCAGTTAAATAATTAGATTGTCTTTGCCCTCCGGTATTAGTTGTTTGTATTATGAATTCGCCATAATGTATTCGCCTTCTTGTTTTAGTTGTTTGTTATTACTTAATTCTATAATGTCCCTCGCCACACGTCGGCCCTTAGATTAAATATTTTTATGTTTATTAATATTATTATTTCATGCCTTACAGACAAGAACACTGATGAAAATATTATATACTTATATTAAAACATTTCAATTAAGTGTTTTTGATCATCTTGTCTTAGCAAACATTAATAAATTAATAAAATTGTTGTACCTTATTTCAAATTTACGAGGCTTATTATGTTTTCTGTAATTGCTTCAAATGTTTATTTATAAAGCATCTAATTCAATTTATATCTCAGGCTCACCTACTATAGAACAAAATTTAAGATAGGCAGTTTAATAATGGTAGATATTTTAAGTTGATAGGCATTTCATTTTGAAGTTAGTATTAAGTTTCACTTTAAATAGCTCATTAACTTCAACGTATCAGTCGACATTTAGATGGCCTTGAGTTGCAATGGATGCAATAGTGGTGGAGTAAACGTATGAGATGAGGCATGATAATGATAATGTATGATATGAGTTATGTCATGACTTAACGACTGCTATTTAACAATAGCAGCCGGAACCAACGACTTAACGTGTCCTTTGAGACAGAGGAGCGCTCAAAAATTTTACTACTAGTGACGGCCCTAAGCCTAGTTTGTCCCTGCCGTCAAAGCGAGGGGTCCTGGATTCGATCTTATTTTTGTTTGTCCGTACCACCTGCCACACAGGGAATCCTTGTGTGGGGTTAGGGCTGTATGAGCGTTTATTTATTTAATTATTGGTCATTCTTTTTTTTACTTAAAATAAGTTAATGCTTGACAACAATACAACTTGATGGTAAGTGACGATGGACTTCAAAATGTCAAGATGATGCAGATATATACTTTTCTTAGAATCTACACAAACTGTTGGTCTAAAAGCGACTTCCGTCTGATAAATCTATGTAGTTCAGTACTTTTGTAAAACATACTTTAGAGGCTAGGTTTCCACGAACTCTGAAAATAAATCCGATACGTCGCTAAAAACTTGCCAAATTCATACAAAATAAGCAGCGCGGAAACAAAAATGACGACGACGATAGAACCAACAGTGCGTTTTGACTCCGAGTCGATTGGAAGCCCGCCTTTGTCTGACAGACTAAAGAAAAAAATAGACAAGTTGCAAAACTGTACTTTTACCTACCACATTTATCATTCTTCATTCATTCCATTCTTATTCATTCCATCTATCATTCTTTTATAGTTTGGGCATTGGCCACCCCTTATTGGCAACTACTCCAACCTATCCTGGGTCCTCAGAATACAGCGGTTTTCCGCTATCTTCTTCAGGACATCAATTCACCTGGTCACAGTGACCTATGCTCCAGGCGTGGTCGCCGTTCTGGGGCTTTTCTACCACATTACATTGGTTTTCTGGCTTTCGAACAATGGCCTACAGAGTGTTTACACACACTACAGACGTGTGTCTACAGACTTCATAACTTCGAATCTTATCTTGTTGCGAAATACCTATAATACCTCACTCCATGGTACCCTGAGCGACTGCACTTTCGAATAAGGCCAACAGTATATGCGTAACTGCGTTCAAAGTAGTCTCACCCGTTATGTCGAAATCTAAAACCCTACGACAATATATACATAGATCTATTGGAAATTTGTTGTTAGCTTCAACCATTGATGGCCCGTTTCAGGGCACGGTTCTTTCCTCATAAACTATAAACTAACGATAACATCCGAAACCGATGGCTTAATGTGCCGGTCACCCACCCACAAACCGACTGCACCCGCAGTTCCTTAACTCGTTTGATCGCTTTAAATCGAATTATTAATTAATAATATTTAAAATAAATTAAATTCCCAGAGTCCCCATTGCTCTCTTCAATCACAAACAGAGACCCATCTCTGTAGTTAGCAAGTAATAGTTAGCAGCCATACAAATTATACCCAAAGGCGAACATCGAAGATAGTACAGTAATATTCCCTCTCAATTCTGACCATTGAATTCAAACAGGCTGCAGAGGAACAAAAAGGATTGATAGATGGAACAGCCTCGTTCGGTTTAACAAGGAGTCAATTCTATGCGCAGTATAGCTCTTTGGCTACACAAAAAAGATAAAACATACATTGCTCTACAATTTGCAGCTTGGGTTAAAAGTCAGAATGCATTTAAAATTATTTAAGGGTGTAAAATGTCAAAACATCCTTGAATCAACTCATTCTGGCTAAACAAAGGACAATGGTAATTATGTTATATATTGAGATTAGGCTTCTGGAGTTGCTAAACCTACTGTTGGTTTTGTGAACATCTGTAAAATGTTATTGTCGTATTTAAGTTTTCTTATGTAAGAATGGATGGATCTGGCCCTTATAATTGAACATTGAATACATATTATCATCATAATTAATTTTACTTGAATATAAGAATAACTTTATCCATTGTTACATTTTATAAAAACTTTGAAGTTTTGTAACTGTTTGTGTATTTCACACAAACATTCCGGACCCATAGATTGTAAAACAATGAATGAAAATAAAACCTCCTTCAAGTACATAAGAAGTTAAAGTATTTAAATTTGCTTGGTGTCGAAGACTTTCGATGTAATTGACTTCAGGCGGCCGGCAGACGAGTACCAGTTAGTAACCAGTCATCTAGTTAGAAAGTTAGAAGTGAAAAGTTATCACAGGTACAAACAGAACACTCGAACGAGGAAAAGTCAACAGCGTCGGATCACAAACTAGACAGAAAAGAGAAAGAAAAGATAAAGGCTCTAGTGTTCTCCGCTCGATTCGCATTCATCAATCGTTTGCTCGCGTCGCTTCCTAGAGAGACTTTAAGCATCGATGTCGAATGAATTTTTCGAACATTTTCATGTCTTTTTAGACACTTATTTTTTGAACTTGGTTCCAAGCATCACTTGTAGAAAGTATGTTCTTACATGTTCAATGACGTGTTGATTTGCTGAGCCAAAAAGGAGCGGGAACTTACTTAATTTTTAACGTGCTTTCCAACAACCAACTTTAGGGCGTATACCGCTCCATCCGTTATTGAATCCAAGCCAACCTCCCTTGCTCGTAGTGCGTACTGCACTACGAGCTACTACAGTGCAAAATACCGTCAGGTGACCTGTAAACTCTTTTTTCATGGAATAAAGGTAGCAAACAAGCATGCAATACCACCAGCATACCACCGTTCTGTTACCATAGCTACCGACCGACCTAGAACAAGACTCAAATGGGGACTAGTATTTAGACTGGTTAGGAGACGATGTTCGAACATAAGTTGGTTAGTTTGTTGGTAATTTTGAGGACTGTGACAGAGACTGTTAGTGATAAAATTAGTCCTGTTAGTTGTTGTTAGTAATAGACCAGTTAGTGATATTTAGTAAGAGTCCAATTCGGTCACAGATGTGCTACCCTTGAGGACTAATATGGTTGTCTCCAAAAAGTGTAACCGGATATGAAACGAAGCCGTGTGGTTTCGCTGGTCCATCTACAAAACTACTACTACTAACATAACCGCCTAACAACTTTAAATTACAGTCTACATAAAAATACACATTTATAAATCCACTTTTATTTCTATGTTATTCCAAACTCCATTACACAGAATAGCCCGATAAGTTCGGGCATATCCTGTTCTATAATAGTGTAAAGTTGAAGCTCAATTGGCGAGGTAAATTAACTCGGTAAACTAGAAAATTAACTTGGTTAACTAATACGGCGCACTGTGCAATGATACCGGCACTTTCATGCTAGCCGGTTTAAGGCTTCATATCTATGATAATGGCTGCATCTCGTATATATTGTATAAAGTGGGCGTCCATAATAATATGTTAGTGAGAATTTATAGGGGCAATGGTTATTTCTATCCTATTAATAAGGTTAAGAAGGAGTAGAAATTTACTAAATTACAAAACAAAAAGATTATTATAGATGTCATATACACGTAGTAAACAAAGTTTGTTACTTTTTTATTTTATATCCCTTTCCTTATTTATGTTTGATCTTATCTCCATAAAAAGGTAAAGATTAATCATAGTTGATGTATTTCATGACTATTTTACTAAACCTACAAATTTATATACCAAGCGGGCAGAATGAATGACGAAATATTTTCCGTCATGTAAACTCGTTTATCATAACAAGCAACAAATGGTTTCACTTAACCTAACCCTAGAAACGGCGCAAAGTTTAAATTTGTTGACGTATCTCCGCTCTGAGTGCTTTAGCACTTAGGCATCGTCATATTTTCGTGACCATTTTGAAGAATATAACACTTTTATACTGATCTATACATACATAATTATAATAAAACTGTAACATTTTTTGAGGGAGATGGAGAGGGAGTAAAAGTCTTCCGTAACTAAGCAAGGGAAATTATTAGTGTATAATAAATATTTATAATTACATTATAACTTTAAAAATTTCTTTTGATGGAAACATAAAAGCATCCGTTTTTGTAGCAAAAACTGGCTTAAATGTTTAAAAGGTGGATTTTAAAATTTTTTAGTGACTTCTGCTCGTGAACGACCTTAATAAAACGGTAAAAATCAAATTACCGAACTGGTCGATCGCTTAATCTAATAGTGCTGTCTAATACTTTGATATTTATATCGGTTTTAAAGAACTATTAACATTTGTTTTTAAAATTATAGCTTTTTAGTCAAATTATTATCGGCTTCAGTTGTATTGTCAAACAATCCAGGAACCCATTGAAATATACATACAAAAATGTCAACCAAATCGGTCCAGCCGTATAGGAGGAGTTCATTGACATACACACGCACAGAAGAAATATGTATGTTTATTATGTATTAAGATTTTGTAACTAACCAAGCCACGGATAGATAAAGCGTTATTCTATTACAGAATAAAAATAATTTCAAACAAAATATCCGAACATACCAGGTCCAAAAGACAACATGTAAAACGCCATATAAAAAACCCATTATGAACATACGCGATACACGTCATAATGTTGCTCGTCCGAAAATGACCGACATTGTCGTTCGTCGCTTATTTTAATGAAATCGATGTAAAACAAGCGTTCGTTCGGATGGCACCGGCTGACCACCTTAAGTGCATATATCCATTTCAGGGCTTAATGGATGCTTTCATCGTTCAACCAGCGGAGATAAATGTGACGTACTTGTGCAATTTGCTTTTGAAGTTTGCACCGTTGTGCGGACACGGTAATGCACTAAAGCACTCGGTTCGCCAATAATTTAACCATTTAAATTGCTTCTATCAATCGAGCGCTAAAATATCCAACATGACGCACAGCTTCTCATGTTTATCGATTTTGCGATTTCGTTCCAGAGATACGATATTAATTTTATGTCGTACTTTTACAAGATGATTCATTCCATAAAAAATATAATAATGTTTTAAGCGAATAGTGTGAGCAGATTGTAGCTTATGAAATTCTTTATATAAAGTAGATAGCAAAAAGGTAAATTAAAATTAATTTACATTTTTGCTATATAAAATATGAGCCCATGCCATGACCAAACTTACTTTTCAGGGAACTCTACAAAAATTTAGCCTATACATAAGTTTTTCCAAGACAATGGCTTTATTTCAAATGTGAATTTAGGTTCGTACCTGAAAAGTAAAAAATAGAACCCTGTTATTATGCCTCCGCTGTCTGTCTATCTCTCTTTCACTCTATCTCTTAAATGGACTTCTGTAATTTTCATAGAATACGTGTTACTTTGGCCGCTTTTACATCAAATAAATAATAAAAGTAAAAAGGTAACACCCTAAACGTCCTCATACAGGTAACACTAAAACAATGTGGTTTTCCTACATTTTCTCTTGTTATTCATCAAATATTAGAGTTAGTATCGCTCGGTGGTACGAAACCCTATACATAATATACTATTAAACATAAACTACCGATCATACTTAATGCGCCAATACAAAGTTTGGCTATTAATGAACTCACACTTCGAACGTATTAGGATAGCGGTAGCGTATCTGAAGATTAATAAACTACGGCAGCCTGTAGCTTCAGCGAGAGGCTTCACTGAAAACTAAGATATAAAGGAAGATAAAGTTACATACTAGGAACTTAGACAACCTGCCACGCTAAAGCGTAATAAAAGCTCTTTATAAATTAAAGCACTTTGTTTTGCACTTTCTTAACTAGTTTTTCCTCTGTTTAACGTTCATTTGTGAGGTTCGCGCAAATAATAAAAAATGTGCAAACACTACTTCATTGTAGAGCTCTCAGTTCCAGTGTGGCGTTAAACTTTGTAAAGTTACAATGATGTCATATTGCGATTTTTATGAATAAGAATAACTGAACTTTTACGAAAAACTATTCTCAATTCAAAAAACTGGCCAATATGGTACACATAAGCTTTGAGTATTATTTTATCTAACGGAATATGCTTAGGTAAGCTTCTTATTTATATTCTAAATCAAGTGTTCTTTCTTAACGGAATAAACTCAAAAATACTGCACGGAATCATGGATGACCTATATTAAAAATTAAATAGCCGGATTAAAAAGAGTAAGAATTATTTTGAGTGCATTATGCGCACAAATGTAATGCATGCTACGCATTATATTTGTCCAAGTGAACTGGGAGGGGGTTCCTTGTCATTATAATATTAATAACCTCGAACAATAAACATAATTATTAATCACAAATGAAGATTTGTAAAAACAATAAAGGGCCGATTTCACCAACACAGAATTTACACAAGAATAGCTATCCCAGTATAACTTTACTCTGGCGATTTATGCGATGGCTAACTTCAAATTCGTTTCACCACGTTATCTTACTCTCGCATAGTTACTCTGCGACTTTGAACAAATGTATTCTTTTATTTATTCGAATAAATCTCGACAACAGCGCCAATTGACAACTGTGAATCATCCAGAACCCATCTAAAGACCCATTCAAACACGCAAAAAATTTCATCGAAATCAATTCAACCGTTTAAGAGGAGTTCACATGGTCAGAAGAATTACATACATATATAAAAAATCATCATCATCATAGCAACCCACAACTGCTGGGCACGGGTCTCCTCTCACAATGTGAGGGGGTACAGTACAGGCCATAGTCCACCACGGTGGCCAAGTGCGGATTGGCGGACTTCACACACATTTGAGAACATTATTGAGAACTCACAGGTGTGCGGGTTTCTTCACGATGTTTTCCGTCACCGAAGCAAGTGATAATTAAATTACAATACGCACATAACTTTTGAAAATTAGAGGTGCGTGCTGGGGTTTGAACCAGGGCCCCCCGTTTTGAGAGTCTAACGTTCAACCACTCGGCTATCACTCCTGCTGCAGCTGTTAAATAAAAAAAATATCAATACTTATTTGCTTGCTTGAACAAAACCATTGTGGGGTATTGAATGAATAAACAAGACCAACAAACATCAATCCATCCTGACAAACTTAACATTTAATAATATTAGGGCAATATTCAAGGCATGGCATATTCAAGGCAAGCTATAATATAATACTTTCCTGTATTATATTATAGCTTGCCTTGAATGCTGCGTCATATAATAAATTTGTCTTAACACGATATAGAATCTGGTGCGGCCTACCACGATGCTATCTGATAATTACGAAGACCGTAATTTCTATTTGTAATTATCTGCAACTTTGCTTCGGGGTAACTATTTAAGTTGCTCTAAATAATTGTCATAAAACTCTCATTAGGAGAAGCTGATGCCAGTTTTGAACGCTAACTAAAATTTGTGGAGTCTCCATATATAATTTCTCCGTGCCATTTGTTCCAACTCTAGGTAGTTATAAATCAGTTTAAAAACTCTTCGTGTGTTTGATGTTACTCTGCATTTATAGACTAAAGTTAGTTACTCTGCAAATGTTGGTGATTTAGATAAAGATGTTTTCTCTATTTTCTCTGAAAGTTCCGGTCTTTTTTATGTAGGTATTGTACTTTTTATTATGTTTGAATTAATGTTTCCTTCTTTAAATAATAATAGATTATTATTATGATAATAATTATTACGAAGCGCTCAGAGCCCGGCCGCTTGTGTCGATCCTTAGTGCGGGTTATTCAACAGCGGACGCGGTCTTTGGTGGATGAGAGACCGCTACTGGCCACTAACCCCTCCACCAATCCGCACTGGAACAGCGTGGTGGAGTATGCTCTAGAGTCTAGACCTCCTCTATGATGTGTGTGTGTGAGCTATTAATGGGTTGAAGCCAATCAATTACATTCTTTATTGTCATTTAACCCATAATGTAAATGAATTGTAGATTATGAGGCCAGTAATGAAAAAGAGGATATTTCCTATTAAAAAAATTGGGATCATGAATTTAGGTATTTCTTAAGCAAGCTCATAGCCCTGGGCCGTTACGAAGTGAAACTTAATTGATTTTGACTGGCGGTCACGTCACCCATTTTTGCAAACGGAAATTGACGGTTCCTGCTGGTATCAAGTTAATGAGATACGGGGACGTCGTTATAAACAAAAACACAATTTTATATTAATTTTGATACGGTAATCGTGGTCTTTAAATACACAAATGACACATCACGAAAACCCATGACCCGAGAACAAACATTAGCTGCTGCATTAACACATAAACAGCTGCCCAGGCCGGGAATCGAACCCAGGACCCCTCGCTTCGCAGGCAGGCTCACTACCAACTAGGCTACGGGTTATATTATCTATCTGAAGCCTGCCTGGCTAGCTACCACTTAATTACTTGAGTCAGCAGCCAAACCACTCGCCATGCTCCGGCTGGGGAGTACTTACTTACTTACTTTCTACTTTATTTCTTCTCTCTTATTCCTTGGCGATGCATTTGGTGTTGCTAATATCGACTCTCAACACTTTGTGGGTCTTCAGCTCGTTATCAGCTGATGTAAAATCATTGGCTTCAACCCATTAATGGCCCACTAATGAGCACGGGTCTCTCCTCATATCTGTGGAGATACCTAGACTACATATAGGACATAACCTAGACCTTACTCTATCACGCTTTTGCTGATTGGTGGAAGTAAAAGAAAAAAAACGAAAATAATAAACGGATTTTACGATTCTTAAATGAAATAAAACGTTTACTCGCGATATAATAAAGGTGCTAAGATTACGGCAGTCGTCACCCGACTCGTCGTTTGCAGGAAATAAGTTTCAAATCGCGTTAGTGGCTCGCGTGTTGAGTGTTAGTTACATGGAAAATATTGCTGTATCGCCCACGGGCGTGAAGCGCCTCGACTCACGATTTACGCCGACCTACAGCGCCTGGGGTAAACTGATTGCACTTTTATTTCGTTTTGATTTTTCGTGCCTACTAAATGTTTTATAGCAGAGATTTTAAAGTACGTACATACATAATTATACTGTTATAATAAGATTAATTTTATAGGATATATAATACTGAAAATTAATCTCTAGTTGTTCCCTGTCCCCTCGTTGTCTTTATCAAGAAATGTCAGTCAGGACTGGAATTAATTGGTTTATTATCTGTTATAGTTAATATCCAAGCACATTGCTCCTAGGTTTGACTAGTCCAACTCTGTCAAGAATCCTTAGTTAAAAGTTCAGATGTTTTTTTGAGTAAGGATTTTCTGTGTTGTCTTAACAAAACCTCTTCATTGGTTTTTACAGTAATGTTATGTATTTTTCAGTACCTACATTATTTATTTTCTGTATCTACCGATTTTCATTTTTAAACTGATCTTTACCATCTAGTGTTATACTTAACTTTCTAGTAAGAATTCTTGAAGGAATTATTTCTAACATATTTAGTAAGATTCCTTCCCTACTCAAGTAATACATAACATTCATTATTTATTTATACTTATCCAACATACATTGCAACAGATCTGTACACATCTGAACCTGCCTTTCGAGGATATCGGAATAATTGATAGGGTCTTACTTTACTCAGAATATAAAATGAAAGCAAACATGCCGAGAGGAAATGAAATACTTCCTTATTGACTCTACGACACCTTGTTATTGAATTTTGTATTTCTAATTAAATTACTCGTGAAAAGTCAATCAAGAATCACTCATCGCTAGGTATATTAAGGTATATACTATGCAGTAACCCGCCTTTGCTTCGCTTTGGTAAGAACCTACATTTATAATACCGTATGTATCTACCCGCTTGTGTAGGATACCACATACATACATATAATGATCTACCGACGCAAACGTTACATTGTATATGTAATGTATGTCACATCATTATTATAAATGTTCAAAATTAAACGATTCACGAGTTCAATTTATGTGGAGTAAGAAAATTTCAATCGCTGAAGAAGTATTTTTAAACATAATTTTATCGTACTCCACCTTCTAGGATCTTCATTTCAGAAGTTAACCTTAGTCCACAGAAATTTAACCTCGATCGAATACCTACTGGAAAGTGGGTCAAATTTAACTTGCAACATTTTATTACACATCGACACTGGGGAAAATAAACTTAAAGGCATGCAAGAAGAGCCTCGAGCCTCGTATGGCACAATGGTTACCATGACGGGCCGACGTTCAAAGTTCTGTTGGAAATTTGAAATATGAGTTTAAATTTTTGTTATCTTGCATACTCCACCACGCTGCGCCAGTGCGGATGTGATGGAAAGGTTAGTGATCAACTCAAGTATCGGATTGTTCTTTGTCCAACCAAATGTCTCTAACATAGCTTAAGTATTACCAATGATAACGGCTTACATGGTCTTTTGTTCTGGATAACGAATTATCGATGTAATAAGTCAATTATGAAATTCTAGAATTACGCGTGAGGTTGGAACGTACACGTAGATAAATAATATTTTAACAAGGTAAGTACCTGTAAACACAAATTAAATTGAACATTGCATGCCTGAAAGATTAAAATTAATATTGTTGGATAACGGTGTTAGCCGTTGGCCTGTGAAGCTTGCCAAAGCAGAGAAGCTAGGCTCATGCGTTATTAAACTTTCCGTAAAACGAAGAGGCCTTAGCTAAACACATTTTTAATCCAATACTAAGTTATACAATAGCACTGAAGTGTAACGGGATCCCTTAAGGCATAGCTAAACTCCTCTGCTCATGGTACTCCGGCCGAAAACCGAACAAGACTACGGCATCAGGGACCTTCTTTTGGAGATGCTTGAGTTGTTTAGATACCTACTACGAACAACCAACAAATAATAACAATTTCCTGAAATATCGGCTACAATATCCAACACAAAAAAACACTTATCTGTCATATAAATCCTCGATTTGCAGGCAAGGTAGGTACTACACCAAAGCACCAACTTACTTACTTAGCTGGTAACTTAGCTCGCTCTGAGGGTTTTGGATAAATAGATGATGTAAATAGATATGATGATTAAAAAAGCTAAACAACCAACTGAGGCATTTACTTTTCGTTATATCAATTTCAACGGATTAACAAATTAGGACCACACAATCAAGCAAACATTACCGTGTAAACTAAACCACGTAAATAGAAGTCCCGTATAGAAAATAGACGTAATGATAACATTATGTTCAATATAATTAATTAATGTTTTAATATCATGCCACACTGGCATACCTTATTGCTTTGACTGCGAAATTGAATTTGAAATCATTTGTGAGAGCAATATTTGGTTTTGCCTAAATAATATTCATTCGATAGCCGCGATGCAAACCCAATTTGATGTTTTAATATGAAATTAATAATGCTGAAATGAGCTTGAAATTACAGATTCATTCTATCTTATGGGCACGTAAACATAACGACGAATAAAAATATTTGAACAGTTTTATTAATTTTTTTAGTGTTCCGTACTAATACGCTTCTGCTATTTGTCTTTATGTCTGTCTGAACTGTTTGACCTGAAAGTTTCACAGAATGAACTCCAAGCCCAACTCGAATTTGAGCAGTTTTCAGCCTAATAAATATAGATATTATATCTCTTCCGCTACTGGGTGACTGACAGACAACGTACCGCCGAAACGTACTGAATGCAAGAAGCTGAAATTTGGCATGTATCCTTGTTCCTTGGAGAATGGAGTGGAGATTTATAATTGCACTAGTTACTAGCTAGTGCCCATTACTTCGTCCTCAGAAATATTTAACTTCCAAGAGACATTTATTATTATTATTTATTATTATTTGTCCCCCCTCTCCTTCCATTTTATTCCTTTAGGGGATGAATTTTCCAAAATCCTTTCTTAGTGCCCTCTTATATAATAATAGAACCCCATATACCTACAAAGTTAGCTTCCATATTCACTGGTTCCTAAAATGATGTTTATAAATGTAACACAGCAAAAAGTTGTAAAAGGAATAAAATATTTTGTACCTATTTCAACACTGTTAATTTACAAAATGAAATCAGTTTAAAAACCTTTTAAAATGGTTTTAAAATAATTTACTCCCAAAGTAATTGAAATGATAAACATAATTTAAAGCTTCCATTATTGTTAAGAAATGGCTTTTTATTTTTATTTAAAATAATAATAAAAAGCGTAAAATTTACATTTCTTTTCATATCACCCATCCATGAACGACATATTAAGAATCTTGGCCCCACTTCCAAAGTATATTTACAAACCTTAAATTGGAAACCAGTGAAAGGGTTTCTTTGAGCTAGCTCATAATACTTGATCTTCCCTCGCGAGTGATGAAGTCTTCATGCTCAAAACGTAAGATAGAGCGCAGTGTAATTTCCTTCAAATGTGGCACTCAGCCTTAGAACAAATCCTAATGGAGCAAAATTATTATTTATTATAAACTGGTACAACCAAGGATACCGAAATATGATAGTTGAAGTACCAAAATATCGCAATTACGCAATTATGATAATATAAGGTATCCAAGATTTTTTTATGTAGTCGTTACGAATTGAAATGAGCAGACTTGAGCTACCTGATGGTCAGTGGTCACAGGTAAATGTTTGTTTTCGGGTCCTGGGTGTTAGTGATGTCTTATTTTAACGGCATGTCATCCGACATAGAGAATCCTAGGACGAAGTATCCTAGTAAGAGTTTGCGTTTAGTTAACTTCACTACACGTAAATCAAATAGGTGCATATTACTTCCCTTCGTAGATTTCGTACAAAGTACAAATTAGAAAGTAGCTACAGAAAAGCTCGTCCTTTGAGCGATAGTCGAGTGATGCAGGTCGCGTACACAAAACATTCGATAGAACGCGCGGAGTGTAATTTTCCTCAAGTGGGGCACTCGCAGCCCTAGACGTAGCAATCAAGTCGCGCGCCATCGCTCCCCTGCGTCTCTCAAAAATAACATTAAAGCAATGAGCCATCACCACACGGATATATTTTTGATTACAGGTAAATGAAATGAATGCGCAACTTGTATTCACTAGCAATGACGAAATTAATCATCTCCCACGTCAACGTATCAAATGCAATGTTAAATATAATCATTATATTTCATCACACTCGTATATTTTATCTTATATATTGTAGGTTGTAGATTTTTCTGCTATCTTTTCAAACTTTTCGCTTTTTTAAACTCTTTCCAATGCAAATAGATTCAACTTTTATCGCGTTACCTTTTGTCGATTTACCTATTCATGCGCGAATTCAAAGAAAATAGGGGAAATATTTTTCAGTGCTCGTAACCTACAATCTCTTTGTACTAAATCGCACTGTTAAGAGAGAAGTTGTTTCCGTTGGCCCGACTACAATCTCCGAACAATGATGACATAACGAAAAAAATCAAAGAAATAAAGAAGTGGCTACATTTTCTCGCAAAACAAGCAGAATTGCCGGATGCGGCAGTCACTACAGTATCCGATTTGTAAAACAATATAAAGCTGGCATTGCTTTTGTTTTGCCAATATTTTGTGAATAATGATGTTTATGTTTTCAGATACAAAAACTCGAGGTATTATAATAACAAATTATGCGCCGGTGGTTCTCGCAAACAAGATGTACAGAAGTTTATTTATCGGTGGCCAAAGTTTGAAATAACTTTGGAAAATAAATGCAAATCGATTGACAAACAGAAAGGAGAATTTGCTCAATATTAGCAAGCCGTTTAGTTAATAAAGCCATGACAAAACTATGACTTAGAATAGCTACGAATCTGATCTCCATGTTTCATTTAATTAATCTCCGTAAGTTTAGACTGACATATCATTAAATGCCTCTATAGTCACTATCTCTTTCGGTCATATTCTCTGTTTGTTTAATTTTTACATCGATTGATGATTTCTTTGTAATAATAACTTTCCATTACCTTCACCAGTACATTACATTTGTGTAATGGAAACTTTGAAATAAATTTATATCTTCAAAACGACCCAATTCAATACGGCCTACTATTATTAAAACACGATGACAAAACGTTAAAATTATTTTTTTCATCTTCACCCTTTTTATTCATAAGGTTTATGCGTATTTCTCCAAAAGCCTTTTCTTTCCAGTATATCTTTTGTATGACTTCAATATATTTTTCGTATTGACTTGGAAGCCTTGCAATATCATAATCATTATCAAAGCAGCACGTTCAAACTAAAAATGAAAGTAATTTGAAGTTGTAATAAAACGAATAAAAAGTATCATTATGAATGTTTAATGTATATTGAAGACATTATTGATACTTTTGGCAATTGTGAAGTGACCTTATAGCCCAAGAGCCCACGACGGCCAGACCTTCGTTATTTTATAAAAGTTGAAATTTTCTCTGTACATGTCTCCTATACAGGTAAGAACGACCAGCGACTATAGAGTTTGGGTTGTGGTTACCTGGGCAGGTAACAGGTAGTAAAGGTGTATAAAATAGTACTTAAAATTTGTTAAAGCATAAAGCTCAATTTTTTTATATTTTCTTCGGGATAACTATAGAAATCTCGTCATCCATTGCCGGACACTTATGACAGTTGCTACCCCTTGCCAGACACCCCTAAACTTTGATAAATTACAATTATACTTTCGTTATAGTATAAAAGCTAAATTTTATATATGTTACTTGGGGACCTATAAAAAGGTGTTACCTCAATAGCCGGACAGTTTTTGTGGTTTTTAAATCTTGCCAGACACATCGAAAGTCCACTGTAGGTGCGAGCGCGAATACTTAGTCGATTACTATTTTTTAAGATATCTAATAAAAAATAATTTTATTACGTTCATAGCCATGTTGTATAAAGTAAAAAATATTAGTTTAATATCATAAAAATATAATAAAAAGTATGATTACAGGTAAAAAAAATATTTAAACTTGTTTATTAATTTAAGCATTGTCGTCGATGTTTTCATTTTCTTCATCACTACTACTCCAGTCGATGATGCCATCGTCCTCAACATCAGTCATCAACAGCTCTGTGGTGTTCCCCCTGGACGCCTCAAGCTACCCTATACCCTCAACGGCCTCGCTTCCAGGCACCGGATACCGATGGCGATTGTAAGCTATACTTTTATTATTACTTGTCACAGTTAATTGAGAGCGCTCTTCCCTCAATTGTTCTTGTTTAACTTATTAAAAATTTACTTATAGACTAAAGATATATAAGGATACTTATTCCATAATGTGACTGTAGGGTGATGCTGTTTTGCCTGATGTTGTGGTCTTAAATAGATAGGATTACAATAATTATCTTTCTACCTAATATTATTTTGTTAATTAAGTAAAATTGTTACCCTACTTAATATTACTTAATACTTGTTATTATACTAAATCTGTGTAAGCGCTGTCTGGCTATTAAATTTAAACACTGTCTGGCTCTGAGTAACCCTGATGGGGTTTAATTGTTTTCTGAGGGTGACATATTTGTTTATGTACACTTCAGAAGGTGCACTGTGGGGGCTGAAGTTATCTGCTTTGAGGGGGCTGAAGTTATCTGCTTTGCCGGGGCACGCTGTGTGCTTGTGCGGGGCCAGCTGTTTGGACCGCGCTGACTCCTCCTTCACCGAGGGGAACCCGTACCACTTTCTTTTCTCTTACTTTCTCTGTTTTTTATTGGTACCCGGAGAGCAAAGCACCTTGCAATACCTACTTAATTTACTTACATAATTTACCTTAATTTACGTACTTAATTTAGTTACATACCTCTAATCTTAATATATAACTAGTCGGGTCGTAAGTTCTGTCACGCCCATATTTGTTTTAATTTTCAAATACTGGCCAGATATGCTTTGACTAATTTTAAAAATAGAACATTCGCCCTTTTCAAATATAAAAAAAGTAATTGTTTTTATTCATTTTCAAATATGGAGTGGTCGCAAAACGAAGATAGAGTCGCGGTTATCGCGTTGCACCGCTGTGATTACGCGCCAACAGAGATTTTCAACATTCTGAAAAATTTGAAAATAACTCTACGATTTCTTTATCGCATATATCAAACGGTACACTGAAGATTCAAGCTTCGAAGATCGTAAGAGGAGCGGCCGACCTCGCACTGTTAGAACACCAGCGGTCATCAAATCCGTGAAGTCGCGGATTCAATGAAATCCGGTGCGTAAGCATAAAATTTTAGCTCTGCAGATGGGCCTAAGCAGAACCACGAACAAAAGAGTGTTAAATGAAGACCTGGGACTATGAGCTTATCGTAAAAGGGCAAATTTTTTTTTGAATGAGCGTTTGAAAAAAATTAGGCTGGAAAGATCCCGGGCTTTGTTACGGCGGTACGCGGCAAAAAAATACCGCGAAATTTTGTTTTCAGACGAAAAAATTTTTAATATCGAGGAAAGCTATAACAAACAAAATGATAAAGTGTATGCCCACAGTAGTGAAGAAGCAAGCGCGTGTATTCCAAGGGTGCAGCGCGGGCATTATCCTTCGTCAATCATGGTTTGGCTTGGAGTCTCATATTCAGGATTAACTGAGGTGTTTTTCTGTGAAAAAGGCGTGAAAACCAGTGCTGTTGTATACCAAAATACCGTCCTAACAAACATAGTGGAAGCCCTTTTCCAAAAAATGTTCGAAAATAGACACTGGATATTCCAGCAGGATTCTGCGCCAGCTCATAGGGCATGAAGCACGCAAAACTGGCTGACCGCCCGAGGAATTGACTTCATTGGTCAAGAAGACTGGCCGTCTTCTAGTCCAGATCTAAACCCACTGGACTATAAGATATGGCAACATTTGGAGGAAATTGTCTGTGCTAAACCTCATCAGAATTTGGAGTCTCTCCGAGCATCTCTGGTTAAAGCAGCAGCAGAAATAGACATGAATGTGGTGCGTGCTGCGATCGATGACTGGCCGCGTCGATAACGGGCATGTATTCAAAATGGGGGAGGGCATTTTGAACAATGTAAATAAATTTGGATTGTGCATTTAATTACCTTTCATTTCATATATAATTTGTAAACAATTATCAAAAACTGTATCATTAATCACATTAAAAGTTTTTGACAAAACTTATGACCCGACTAGGTATATTTCTTGTGTTCGTGTGTATGTGACTGAACTCCTCCTAAACGGCTTGACCGATTTGGTTGAAATTTTTTGTGTGTCTTCAGGTGGATCCGAGAATGGTTTAGATTCACAATTGGACCCGGTAGGTGGCGTTGCTGTCGATATATCACCAAAACATTTTTTGCGGTACGAAGTACGCTGGGACCACTAGTATAGGTATATAAAAGCCAGACAAACGACCAACGGGCCCATTCTTAATAATTCTTTAGGTGTACTGTTTGTCCCTACCTCTTGGATTGGCTACTGCCATTCCCTTTGTACTACTTAAACCCTTTACTTATACTTTAATATTATAGTAGTGTGTTATTGTAATTGTAACCACATTACGGATGTAATTTTACTGCTCTTAAAGGAGATTAAACAAGTTTGGTTATATCTAAAACTTTTATTCCACATTTACCTCATACCCTTAATTATTTATACGCACTTATATACTACATAGTATTATTACCCCCCCCCCTCTTTTTTACTTATTACAGTTGGTTGTATCTACACATAACAATTAAATACATCACTAAATAACAGATGGTGCGCAGTAAAAGAACGCACTCGACTAAGTGCTCTATCTCACTCGCACCCGCTTGAACAGTTGTTACCTCGCGCTCGCATCTACAGTGGACTTTCAATGTGTCTGGCAAGATGTAAAAACCACAAAAACTGTCCGGCTATTGAGGTAACATCTTTTTATAGGTCCCCAAGTAACATATATAAAATTTAGCTTTTATACTATAACGAAAGTATAATTGTAATTTATCTAAGTTTAGGGGTGTCTGGCAAGGGGTAGCAACTGTCATAAGTGTCCGGCAATGGATGACGAGATTTCTATAGTTATCCCGAAGAAAATATAAAAAAATTGAGCTTTATGCTCTAACAAATTTTAAGTACTATTTTATACACCTTTACTACCTGTTACCTGCCCAGGTAACCACAACCCAAACTCTATAGTCGCTGGTCGTTCTTACCTGTATAGGAGACATGTACAGAGAAAATTTCAACTTTTATAAAATAACGAAGGTCTGGCCGTCGTGGGCTCTTGCTCTATTAGGAAAATCTGTGATAGTCGGGTTCCTACTGGTGATCCTACGTATTTTTCGGTAATGAGCCGCTATCGAATTCAGCACGCACTTACAATTTATCATACCGTTCGTAAAATCGTGTCAAGTGCCAAAATGCACTTCGCCAGCATTGTGGAATTTGGTCTTTATTTTTCACAAGAGGTCATCCGACTCCCGAAGAGGATTAAACGGGTATCACAAATTATTGTTTGTATATAAGTGAATAATTGATAATACACACTCTTTAAAAAGAAATGATAAATTGCTTCCTTCCTTTCTTCCTGATTCAACGGTGACCTGCCATCAAGTGCCTCATCTGCTAGTTTATCGGCTATTTACTTAAAAACTTTCATAACTTACATAATATGTACACATTGTACACAGTATGCAACCCTGAATATTCTTAAATTGAACCTTACAGCATGTAATGCTAATAAAAAGAAACGTCTCCGTCATATTCAAAAGCAAGCATATATGTACTTGACGCGCTCAAACATGCACCCTCTGCTTCAAGATAGAAATGAACCAAATGTTTACGAAGCTCAATCTTCAAAGCTATCCTCGAGTTGTCTATTAGTATTTTAGAGGGCACATTTCGGAGAGTGGGTGAATACTACGCGACCTATTTCCCTGCCGCCTTTCCATCATCCTGTATCAGACGTGCGCAGCAGCTTCCTCCTCAGATT
Organism: Ochlodes sylvanus; assembly: GCA_905404295.2. Classification (NCBI taxonomy): domain Eukaryota; kingdom Metazoa; phylum Arthropoda; class Insecta; order Lepidoptera; family Hesperiidae; genus Ochlodes; species Ochlodes sylvanus. The sequence goes on from FR990137.1 coordinate 7,197,572, forward strand.
GCAAATGTACTCCGTTTTCCATGCAGCGATTTGTCCCGCATTTTCCAACTTGAAATAAAATACGGACGAGTTTTCAAATAGTACGGAATACATCCCTTTGTTCTATATATGAAAATCTTTGAAGTATTTTATCGACGTAATTGTTGTCAAAGTATCCTAGGTAACTTATTCATAGACTTTAACCCATTAATGGTCCATTAATAAAGCACGAGTCTTTCCTCATTCATACATATAAAGGCCTAGAGCATTATCCACCATGAAGAACAAATAAATTTATAAGTGTAAACGGCGTGTAAATGTCGCGACATTCCAAGTTTCCAACCAAAAGTAAAACTCTACAGTATCACATCGTTTATTTCTGCAATAGTACAAACCTGCATGGCACCGAGCTATTTTAAAACAAAATATTTCACGACTTGTCCAATAAATCACTTCCATACAATCTGACCTCAAAACCGCCTCCGTTAATACAAAACACAACAAAAATGTTCTAATCCGTCCACTAGCAACCGCTTTAGTGCAGTTGCGGTGCGATTCTAAAGTGGTTTCTCAGAGTTAAGGGTAATTGTTATTTACGTGAAGCTATTAAGTTGCGAATAGAGACGTAATTTACCTGAAGTGTTTTATTTTGTTCGGTCAATCTAAACCTGTATCCAACATTAGTAACCGTGAGTTACTTAATCCACGTCGAATTCGATTTACGACCGTTTTGTTATTAAGGGTTTATTGGCGAAGCTTTCTATGCGAGGTGAATCATTTTTGATGTAATATATTATGAACATAAGAATAAGGTATTACATTTATGGTGGTTTTTGTTATTTTAACAGGGTTTTAGGAAAGTAATTTAGTTTTTTCTAATGAAGAACAATTTTTTTTCTCGCAGCCCATTTCACATTTTAGTGACTAAGTGAAGTGTAAGTGAGTTCCTTAAAAATTCTAATAGCTGATATAGCGAGGGTTATTTGAGAAAATTTTCAATAGATTCAGCGCTGTAGTTACTTAGTGGTGCGTTTTCAAACATGTAAAATGGAAAGCAGTATTTTGAGCATATTTAACTTTTGCTACTTTTGCTCAAACAAGAAAAAATTAATGCACAATGTGTATGGAAGATGTACCTACTGACAAACTGCTAGTTCGAAAAATAACCAAAACAAAAATCACATACGGTTGAATATTTTTTATATACTGAATAACAAACCACACTCCGATTCATATGTTTAAAAATTTAATTTAATTAATTTAATTCGTTAAATTGTATACTAGGCTGTTACAATTTAACGAGTTAAATTAAATAAATTAAATTTTTAAACATATGAATCGAATAGATAGATAGAAACCGTAAAATAAGATCTACGTTTTGAACGACTTATAAAGTGTACCATGATGAAAGAGATTGGCTTAGGAGGGTCAAATTCGTTTCCCCCTAAACATTAACACAAAATAAGTGGAACAGAAAAAATATCCATTGTATTCATGTGATAGTTTATTATAATATACATATAATAGGTAAAGATAAAATAATGTATTTCTATGGTACCTACAAATCAGTCCATAGCTAATTGTTATTAAATAGGTATAGTACGTATGTTTTGTCATTTTGTAGATTAACTATTTAGTGAACGAGAATTTCTCGTTTACTTGCCAAATCCAAAAAAAATGGATGAATTCAATAGTAATTCGACAGAACGGGACTTCTAATTAAATGAGGAGGTTGTTGGCGTAAAGTTTTGTCCGCCCGCCTTTGAGAAATATTTGAATTTCACGCTTCTGTACTCAGCCCACGTCGCCCACTATATCAATTTGATGCCGGCATCTGCGCAGTGAATTTAAAAAGGTAACACTAAAAATAATCTGTGATTTAATTCACTTGTAATGAATATTCCTAAAGTAAACATAGGTAACCCGAAATAAATCGCTACTATTTTTTTCAGGTATTATATACAGAATATGATATTTAAGTAGTTCGTTTTCTACGCTTAGTGGATAATTTCTGGTGCTCTCTAAATTAGAAACATTTGTTGAAATAGTTGCTCAAATGCTGCTTACGTTCTTTTGAACATTAATTTCTTTTGAAAGAAGCGAAACATGACTTATTAAATTAGATAAGTTTATTAGTGAAAATCGCACCCAAATCGGTTAAGCCGTTTCTGAAATTATCACGTACAAAACTACAGATAAACAGAAAAACAGACAAAACTTCTAAAAAACATTATTTTGGGATCTATTGCGTTAATAAAGAACCTCTGTAAAAGTTTTTCTACGGGAATAGAATACACTCGTAACAGGTTTTCATCAAAATGAAACAGGTTTACATAATGGAACACATGACAAGTTGATGACAGAACTGGAAATGTATCAAAAAAGACATAAGACCACATAATAAAGATTGTGACAAATAGATGCTACGAGCCTCATACATAATTGAGGAAAACAGGGCAAGGAGGACGCAACGTACTGTAAAATAAATCCAACAAGACTAGCTCATACCATTATGAAAGGAGTAATAATAACAATGGTCTTACGTTCTGAAGTAACAACATAGCCTCTTGTATAGATTTAACAAGCGGAGGCAAGGTGCGGAAAAGTCATAACGAGCCGATAAAATTTTAACCAGTGTTACTAACAAGAAGTTTAAATTTTTTAATTACAATATTGTTTCTTAACATTTGGGTTTACATATTAACTGTGGTTAGCGCATTACAGCTATTTGAATTTTTAAAGGTTATGAATATCGGGTCATACTTAATTGGCTGAAATTGTATTAAATATATGTTTATGATAAATCTATAACTGTCAAACATTCAGTTTTAGTCTGTTTTTTGGTGTTGGTTTTTGTAAAAACAGTAATATCGATAAAAAAGTATTAGTTTTTTTTATATTACATAGAATGGAATGGTAGAGATTTGTATTACCTAGTGAAATGATTGAAAATTTTAAACAAACAACGCAACAATAAATAAATCTTATCCACAAGCCGTTACAGTGATGTCTGTGTCTCATCGATCAGCATTTACTCATAGAGTTGTGTGTGCTCCAATAGAGTTAGTAGCTCACTAGAGTCCACTCAAATGGAACAGAAATATTAATTCTAACTCGGTTTTAGTAGAACATTATAATTATCTAAATAATAAATATAACTAAAAAACAATTCACAAAAAAAAATTAGGAGCAGATGTAATCGTATCATTTTAGCTGTACGTACCTAATGTCGACAGCCCTAGAAATGTCAAATCCACCGACTTTCACAAGACACTATTTTTGAGGCACCCTATATATGCTTTTCAGAACCATTAGGGGAAAAATCACATGTTTCCATACAAATACATATGGTTAAGCTGTTGTATGCTCAACTGTACCACCCCAAGGAGATCCACAAGTATTGCGAACAAAGAGCACATACGCGCTTACATGCAGAGCTCAACTCTCGAGTGTAACAATGCGATAAAATGACGCTTACAGCTAATGTGATTAACTAACATTACTTATATTATAAATACATTTGTAATTAAAACTTTTCGTGATTATACATTTAAGAGGTAATAGTCCATTTATGAATTAACGCCATAATTACATACAATATTGGAATACGTAATTATGACTAAAATTGAAATACGTTTTGTAATCGTAAATATCTAGGTCCAAGTCGATTTTTTTAGCATTAAAAATAAAAAGAAGACATATTTTTCATTGCTACAGAAGTCAAGAATGCAAGGATATGACATTCGATACTTAAAGGGTTGAGAATCGTGTCACGTCTGGAACAAATGAATATTTTTTATATCACGTTATTTCGATCGATGATCGTGATTTTGAGTCTATATTGAAATTTATGATGAGCAATCTAGTGAAATTTGAATTAATTTAAACTTAAAAAATTTTCAACATCTTTATTTATACATTCATAAAACTCCATGTAACATAGATTTTTTATGTAAATGGCCGGCAAAAGAGTCTACGAGCCATCTAGTGATAAGTGGATAGACGGTAAGTGCTCAGCGTCGCTCAAGGACATCAGAAACACCAAAGACGTTACTGATGCGTTGTGAAGAAAGAAGAGAGAAGAAAGAGAGCCTAGTTGGTCGAAGTTATATGGCCATGTTACTTTCTTTGGAATCACAGCCGTACGCTGGAAACTAGCAGTGTTCCGTCCTGCGCCATTTTAGCGGCATGTTAGTCAAACATAACATGGGTAGGGATGCCTTGGAGTGTGCACCGCTCGCAGTAGGCCACTTAAGTAAAATTAGCTTCTTCTGTAAGCGCAAAGAACACTATCGGTGCTCGCCGCCTAATGCTCACCCGTTTGACGTGCCTAGATTAATGCGAGGGGTTAGCTGTGAAGATTTGCCAATACTCTTTGTTACGCGCACTCGTTGGATGAGGTACTCGGTACGGGAACTGAAGTTGGATTTGAATGGGCCTTTCGACCTGGGAAATACATCATTTCTTTGGATGAAAGGAAGTCGTTATCAAATTATTATTCGATCATAAAATAAAGATAAATGTGCATAATACTTTGATAATTTGAATTCCACCCCCTCTAGCTCTAAAAAACAGTAAACAGTGCTTTGTGAAGCACACTCTATTTTTCGTCGGTTATGTGTAGAGACGCGTGCCCTGTAGTGTGACGTCACAACAAACCTGAATCACGATATCGAAGTTTTCTACACCGCTGGTATATACATATACCTACACGTTCCGACTGTGAATAGCCGGAGCCGCTCCCCAGGCATGACAGCTCGCCTGGAAGGAGATTTCCCTTTGCCTAAGTTATATCAATTTTTTTCCACTGTTAGCACTACAGATCTGCCCAGTTAGAGCTCAAAACGATCCTAGAGGGAATTCTATGCGATTCTACTTCACATAACTTCATGCTATTATTATACTTCACTTTAGCTATATTGCGACGGAAATTGTCAGCGTTTTCTTTCTGTTGCACCATTCTCCTAACAAAGCAGTGGGATTAAGGCTGACTACTATTTACTGCAACGTTTTATTACGTCTTATTATGTGAAAAGGAAATCTTCTGTAAGATTCATAAACAAAGATGTAGTGTTACAGTTAAAGAGTTTGAGTTTTTCTACCTCTCCATCTGCTCTACCATCCACTTTAATACGATCCACTTTATCCACTTTAATACCATGCACTTTAATATCATCCACTTTAATACTCATGAGTGGTGGTAGTGTGTTGCACACCTCACGCGGACCATTGAGCTTTGAGGTAGTGCTCTACTCTCAATAAGTCAAGGTCAAGCAATTTTCTAGACTTAAACTGTTTTTTTATATTCATATTGCACCAACACAATCATAAAAGTTTGCTTATCGGTCATAATTGTAAAATATAAATGATCATTTAAGAACTTGATTACAGTAGGGGTACTTTATTGAAAAAACATCCAAATCAATAAAACGACCATCTAAGTATACCTACTTATCTCCTTTTGCATGATTTTTTAAACTGTGTTTGAAACCACCTATTAAACATAAACATTTTATGTTTGTGGCAGGTAAGTACACAGATATAAAAAAAAATTTTACTTGTCTGATTTACTAAGTAATATTTTTTGGACTTCAAACAGCAAACAAGCATGCAGAACCACCTGCCGCCCATGACAACTGTGACCGACGCATTATAAGATTCAAATCGCGACTAGTATAGTTAGTCCAGTTAGCGAATGTTAGCTGTTGATCACTTCGTTAGCATGTATGAGGGCTGGGGCAGGATCTGTTAGTGATAGTTGGCCCTGTTAGTTGTTATTAATGCGAATAATAAAAAAATATTGATCGCCAGATTCCCTGTAAGTTGGCATCATGTCGGTGATGCCTTTGACGACCACTTACCATCAAGTGGTTAGTCTGCTCGTTTTTCGACTTCTTTTAAAATTAAAATTTCAGTTTACAGGAAGGCTTTTTATTTGTAGTATTTGTGCTTAGTATTTTTGACAGGGTAATTTAATACCTGTTTGAAATGTCATAATAGACAAAATACGTTTAATTTGTGTCGCACTTTACGAATTCATATTTTATTAATATAACTCGTAGTACTATACAATTTATTTACTTTCAAGAAATTATTTATTAAGACGCTTGAAATTGGTATTTTATAACAAGCGCCTACAGATCATCATCGAGCAATGTTGCGAATGTGCTTTTACTGAGTTCGAGCATCAATTCTAATTTGAATATCTCTTCAATCGATATACCAAAAATGTATAATTTTTCCTAACTCACACTGAACTCAAAGGCCTCGGCAAAACCCTGCGAAGCGAGGTGTATCTGGGTCGATTCCCGGCTGGGACAGACATTTATGAGACAATCTTTGTTCTCGGGTCGTGGGTGTTTGCCATTGCTTATTTGTGTTGTCCACGTCAACCGCGACACACTTAAACAAAAAATGCTTTATATCTACACTTAAATCAACCAATCTGAGACCTTAACAAGGCCAAAACATTTAATAACTTCAATATTCAGAGCCCACAGGGCAGCTTTTGGCGAGCTGTTGGTGAGTAGCAACTAGCAACACATGAACCCGAGTGCTCCCGGGGGAACCCCCTGTTCCTTATCTACAGTAGGTGGATTGGAAATTGAGGAACAAGCCCCCACCTCTATGCTTGCAGTTCTTATACAGTCTGATTGGCAGGTGTCCATAGTATTCCATAGCCCTTTCACCAGTCCCTCGTAATTCACCTAAATGGCCCATTCACCCTGTAGTTTCATAATAATAATCATTTATTTCAGGCAAATAAGGCCCATAGAAAAAAAAACATACAATTATTTAAAAATATTACAGACTTAATAATACATAAACAAAAATATTACATAAAAATTTTAAATTTAATTTTAAATAACATTAAATAATAGAATATAAAACTTACAACTAAGATCAAAGATACTATACATAAAATACATTTATTACGAATAAAACTATTCAATACGAATGAACGGCGTCGTGTGTCGCCTTATGTATTAAGTTTGTCAGTCAGTTTGTAACAGATGGCTAGATTATTTATTGATTAATTATTTACTCGTAGTAATACCACCGCATTTCATGCCGGGAGAAAAGCCGACACCGTCTAGACATTGCGTCATTTCAGCAGGATTATTACATCATGATATCAAATAATAGAATTATAACCCCCTCTTCGATTCCGATTAGGGCGTCTCCAACTAGGACGGTAAATTGTATAGATACAAATGTCAGTTTTGTAAAATAAAGGGTTCATTCAGATTTCATATGGCCTCCCTTGACTAATTGTAGATATCCTAATACTATTACTATTTTTGTTAAAGTCACCAGCGCGCTATTCAAACACTTTCGTCACAAGCTGACGCAAATTGACGACTTCATATCATTCCTCGTATGTAGATTTGAATCAGAAAAGGTCGACGCAGCAATAAATTAATAATAAAAGTTGGAATTTCGTTGAACTTTCCCGATTTAGACGTAACGTAAAGTGAAAATCCCATTTATATTTTGATCGCCCCGCTTTCCCGAACACTCCCCGAGGATCGTTGGCAATAAACTAGGTTGTATTGTACCTAATTTTGTTTTGCTTCCAACTTTGTATGGCTCGAAACGAGTTCCACTTTTTGCATTTGGTATACTAGCACATCATAAATTTATAACGTCATTAATTATATGAAATAGTTTTGGTATTTGTAACCCTGAACCACAACCGTCTTTCATTATTTTGGATTGCTATACATGCTCGTAGTATTTTTAAAAGCCAATATTATAACCCTGAGTAACATATAACATAACAATTCTTTTAACATAACCATGGTATAGACATAACTTTTCATCTTGGTATGGACATACTTAAGCTCGTTCAACTTTCTTGCTCAGTAATTTCTAACATTTTTGTATAACACTTATTTTGACCGTTTTAAGAAAAAATAAAGTCAAGGTTGGCATTTCTAACTTAGGAAAAGCCTTTGTATGAACGTACATTTTAGATTTTATTACTCTAAAGCAAAATGCCGAAACCCTTATACGTAGATAGAATTGATTATTTGAACCTCTTAAAAAGATAAGATGTGGAACGAATTGCTTTTTATAGGGGTGTTTGATAGTTTCTATACGATGATGTAGCGGATTCGTATTTCAATAGCGGTACTACGCGCTAGCTACGACCTATACAAAACGACGAAGATGTATTTGGACGTTATACATTGCTGTAAGGTTTCTGTAACTTTTAAAAATAGTAAAACGAATGCGGCGATATATAGCTCTAATGAAAATAATTTTATAAAGGCAAGGTTCTTCTTAAAACTCGTGATAAAGGCACGGGTCGCGGTCGGCACTCGGTGGGTGATAGATGATGCGACATCTTCGGCCGGCTTAGAACTCATTGAGAGGAGGGGGATTATACAGGGACGTTGACGAATTGCTACACATAGATAACTATTGAATCGCTTTAAAACCTCACTGACCATTCGGAGCTATTTGTCGAAGTGTTTTCGATGGAAAATATTTTCGTGTGCGCGCGCGATAGATACGATCGTGTAGATCTGGATAAATAGTGATATATTATTTGGCATCGCTGCGAGATACGTTCGAGCGAATACAGATATTTTTGGATATAGACAGGATATATTATAGATATTGCGATTTAAAAAGGAATGAATAAAAGCGCTGTTACGTACATATTCAACCCGTTAGCGATTATTTTTTGCGTTAACCAAAAGCTTTTAAAGTAATTAAAGTTTTTAAAGTAGTTAGAAGCGTTAGTTCAAATTGATTGTTTTCGTATTCATATACGAGTAGATGAAGCTTACAATATTTTTGGTAACTATTAATGAGTGTCATCAAATTTTGAATTTTTTTACATATTTCACAAGTTAATGCTTGACTACAATCATGAATAATAATACAATAATGAACATTATGATAGAGGCCATGGGTTAAAATTGATAGCCATTTCACTGTACCAACAGAAATTAAATTGTTAAAGCTTAAACTTATTAAAATAGCACCAAAGGCTGGTTTTCATTAAAAAGCACTGCCTTTTCATTTTTGTATTTTTCATTATAAATTATAATATTACCCAACAAACCAGAGTAAAACTGTGACCAAGATATGCTGTAAAAACTCTTGGGACAGAAAAGTCATACACAGAATACAGACTCAATTCGTGCGTAAAGCGGTCGCGAACACGGAGCAAAAAATATATAATTTTACACTCGCAATATATGTAGATCGTTGCCCGCAATACTTCATATATTTCCCTGATGAAGTTAAGCAATGTTTCATGAAAAATAAAAACTGATATGTGCTACTACTAGGGTATATCAAGGCAAAAACTATTGTCTACAACTCAGTCCTGGGTGGATGTTGAAAATTACAATTTCAATACTATTATTATCTTTCTAATACACACCTGATTGAAAAACTAAATAGACATATGTACAGGAATCAAACCCCGAACTGTAAACCAACGTGCGAAATAGTAAGCTATTTCTGGGTAATAGGGTACCTACATCCCTAGCCCTTTACTGTCACTTATTTGTGAGTGACTAGTTGTTTCAAAGTAAAACATCCTGAAGATATAATAATTATGTACTTACTTGTGAACAGTCTGTTCTTGTAACGGCTAATGTGGCCGTAATAAATCATACTGAATAAGCTATGTCACTGCAAGATGTTAGAATTGTTTCAGTGTTGTGTCAAATTCCAAATTTTCTAAGTTACGACGAAATATTATTTTGTAGTGTTAACATGAGGTCTTTAAATTTGTTATTTCAAAGTCTGTTAACAATGTTTTGAGATTCAACCCAATAACAATTTTAATTGTAATTATAATTATATTATAATTTTAAATAGAGTAATTGTAATTAAAAAAATATTGGATTGAAGTATAATTTCGATCGATCTTCAATTAATTGTTTATAAAAATTAACTAGTTTATAACTCGGAATTACCGGTACTAACCATCCTCTAATTACAAATAACTAAAAACACTGACGTTACTTAGAATTTAGTGTGCTTTCTCAGGGGATAGCTTCAATATGATTGGAACTTTAATTCAGAATAACTCATAACACGTGCATCCGTTGTTAAAAGCTCTACATCGCAACTGGCAAGTTGGAACAAAATTGTACTTCGGTTCGTTTGAATTTGAACACATAACTAATATCTTACATGTACATTGTGTCCTAAAATGATAATGTAAAGAAGTATCGAAATATCTGGTCGCGTGCTGTAGTGTAGAGAGCACATCTGCTACCAAATCAATTTATCGTAGATACGTGATGTTCGTTCCCCGAGCGCCGGCAATCTCTTCCACTACATCTGTGTTATTTTTGAAGCTAACACTAATTTTGTTCCGATGATGTTTGTGTAGTATTAGTATCATTGTACAATATTTTTTTGCTTACGTACATACTAACTTATAAGCTTAAAACGTTCGTTTACTTTTCGTAAATGTTTTGTATTATTCATTCTTGTATATTTCTTGTAATTTGTTGTATATGAGGAGAGACCCATGCTCAGTAGTGGGCCATTAAAGGTTGAAGCCAAACAATTATTTACTTACTTTGAAAATGTTTGGAAAACAGGCTCTCCATCACTGCAACCAACGAAATAACATGGGAACAATTGTTTTTGACGTGATAACTTCTTTAAAATAGATGAACACCGGCCGCGCGCACGAAAAACTGTCCCGTTCCAACTGAGCCTGTGCGTGCAAGCGAGATCGCGCAACAAGTGATAAAGAGGCACGATCGGCCCAAGCGTTGGCTTGCAACGCATCTATGTATCTCTCTTCCACTCCAGCAAAGGATGCAATTTGTCATCAATGTTTTCATATGATGTTAATATCACGTAAAATTATCGTCCGTAAACCAACTTTACAGACAACCATTTTTTAGTCATACCTTTACCACGAAATAATCGAAAGCAAAATGAGCATAATGTTGAGAGCAAAATAACATAAAGATGGAATCCGATAAAGAGGCGTAGTACAGAGCTGACGGGCCGGATGTAGACGATGTAGGACTTCTTCTCTCATCCGGCAGAAAATGTATCTTCAGCTGCCGTAACGGCATAACATTACGGCGTTATGTTATCTGTTACCATCACGATAATATATGTATGATACTAGTAACCCGCGCTCGCTTCGCACGGGATACTCAGTACTCGCACCGTCACGACGAGTTAGCAAACGTTAACGTTATTTTGTTTTTCTTAAATTTAGTAATTGATATTCTTCATTATCGATTCATTTACCTAATCATATTGCCGCCATATTTGTTTAATTTTTATTTTCGATTTTCCGTCAATATTTTTATAAACGCACGTCACAATTGTCGACTAAGCTCGGAAGCCGGTTGGCCAATGGAATTAAAGTTGGGTTAGGTTATGGTTGTCTCTTTATTTACACTCTAAGGACCCCCCCAAAGGCAAGTGAAATCTACCAATCCGCACTTGGCCCTCGTAGTGAACTACGGCTGAATCGCTTATGTTATGAAGGTCTCCTACCTGAGCTCAATTATGGGATGGTTACAGGTTGCGAAGTTACGTGATAGGTATATACTACATAGGTAGCTACTTAAATTCCAAACTGCTTAAAGAAATTCGCAAAGCAAATGCAAAGGCGACAACATCTTGACATGCTGGATGTGATGCTTCGTCTCAAAACCGGTGCGAGCGAATACTCGTCCAAGTAGCTTTATCTAAGCACGCTGCAAAGCTTTCATAGCGTAATGATACACATTATATAATATCTAAAATAAAATATATATGTTTTCCCGATTAAGCCAGACTATTGTTATTTACCCAGCGATTATATTTATCAGTTTAAAGCCTTTTTTCGATTTGCGTCAAATGCTCAAATTTTCTTTACATTAAAAATTAATACCGTGAATCCTATATACCTAGCTATACCTATTCCTACATATTTTGTTAATAATTATTATGAATATTGCCTTGCTAAATTATCCGAGATGATAGCCTTAATTAAATTACTTAATCTACTGTTAAAATCGAATGGATAGATAAACTCTAACAACACTTAAACTTCGTAATACTCGTACTTGTGGTAATACTAAGAGATGTTGTGATTTTATCCACAAACGGAATATTTAACATGTTAAAGTCGCCAGTTACAAATGTTCGCTCACGACCGTGGGCCGCAGTTGCAGTCAACATTGTCGTTCCGACCGTAAAGTGCCTTCGGAGCGTTTAATGTCGTTTTATGAGCCGTTACAAGCCTGTGTCCGTTTTATGTGTGTGTCAGACTCCTTTTACTGCCTTTCAAATGCGTAATCAGCCTTAGACACGAGTCGTCCGCTATTGTAATAGGTTTTTAGTTTTTACCATTTCGTTGTAAACATATTTTTATAGTTAAGGTTTTATTAAGTTAGTACCTATTAAGGTTTATGCACATCACATCTACTCCTACTCAATCCCGACGCAACTCCTATCTTGTCTACTTTGCGTACAATCAGTTTCAACAATGTAAGTAAGTACGTGTTGGGGTGGGTATGAATATTGGTTAATATCTACTGTGTCGTAGTTGGAACGTACCGTCGAATGTCAGCTGGCGGAAGCTTCCAAAAAGCGACTAATCGAGGCGATGAGGGTACCTTCAATGACAGTAATACACAAAGTACCGTCACACTGTGCATATTACACCAACTTTTGAATAAATGCATGTTACCATTGCGGGATGAAGGAAGGTTTCCTCTCAAAAGTTATATAGGTAGCATGATCACGTCTACCGAAAGTACCGAAACATATAAATAGATATTTTCATACCAAACGGTTTTCCAAGTTTTCTTTACGAGCATAGGTATGAGAAGCATTTTGTCGTTAAAGCTAAAGTGTTCGCGATGCATTTAATGTCATTTTATGAGCCATCACTAACCTTTGTATGTTTTATGTGCATTTCCATCCTTATGGATTTTCTAGTATGCTTCAAGCTTAACGTAATCAAATTGGTACCTACTTTGAATGATTGTCGAACATTTTATAGATGATGGTTTTTTTATCATCATTATCATAATATAATAAAACACTATAATAAAACTGTCACTGCTCGATACATGAGAAATACTATTATTGTGAGTAGGTATTTATTAACTAAATAGATCCCATAACAATGATTTATAGAATTTTTGTCTGTTCGCGTGTTCGTTCCCGCTAATCTCATAAACATCTGAACCGATTTGAATACGGTTTTTACTTATGTAGGCTTAGGGCAATTAGTATGTTTTTTTTATTTAAATCGGTTAACAAATAAAAAAGAAGATTTTACTACATTTATAGAATCTCGAAAAAAAATTAGGTATTTAAATAGATATTTAGGTAAATAAAATTAATAGAAAATCAAAGTTAACTAGTACAGTGCTGCACTATACGAGTACAAATTAAAATTTGAGTTAAAATTTGATCAAAATTTTATTTTGGTAAATCAATGCGATTCACTTTTAAATTATTCTCCTATCATAGCAATAAAACATCATCTCAATAGAACGAATTGCATAAAAATTACTTCAAACCACAAAGTAGATAAGTAAACTTCAAACGATCAAGCAATATGGAATTACTCGTACAAGGCACCCACCGTATCAGAGCTCAGAACAAAATCAGTCACTGCCGCGCACATTCCAAACACAAATTACAGTGCAAGACGTTAGAAATATTGACAGCTAACAAATTCGGTTTTCTCCAAATACGTTTGAAACGCGATTTGTGATTGATTTCCGGTGGCGAATACATTCTCCGCGTCGTCAGGTGTTCGACACTCGCTGCGAATAGTTATTATATGGAGCGAAGATTGACTGATTATGTTTATCCCTTTCGTATTAAGTATTTCATAAAGAATTTAATAATAGAGAGAAATGTTAAGAAATTAAGAAGTATCGATTATCCCCAATTATTGACGATCCTAAAGCCTATATGTATGTGCCCTTCGTATTCGAAGTCCCGGGTTCGATTCCCGGACGGGGCAGATATTAATGTGACAGATAATTATTTGTTCTCGGGTCATGGGTGTTAGTGATTATTTGCGTTGTCCATGCCACCCGCGACACTGGGAATAGTCCTGGGGTGTGGATGGATGTGTTATCGTTTATTTATCATTATCAAGAATTGACTTTAACCCGTTAATGACCTATGAGATACCTACGGCTCTCTTCTCAAAACCTAGAAGGCCTAGAGCGTACTTCTCCAAGTTTCTTGAGTGCGGGTTGTTAATTAGAGAACCTAATTACGGGGATTTAAATGTATTCCACCTAACCGCATCAATGCGAATCGATGCATGCAGGAGTTACCAACCCAATTGGAGAAAGTACAGCGCCTCCGACACAACTTAACGACTGACATCTCACGATAAGGCTTAGCATTTTTTAGGCCTTTGAAGCCTGTTATCATTATTCTGCAACTGACGGTTATCCATCCGAATTTTGATGTATGGTCAGAATGGATAATCGTCGACGTTATGGTCAGGCCCATAACGTGGTCGATCGTTTACGAATAAAAACCTTCGTACCTACTGTAAAAGCTATAACTTTAACAATACAAAACATTTTGTAAAAGGATTTTCCCGCATAAATACTTTTCCCGCCACAAAATCAACCACGTCCCAATGGCTGAAATTGTTTATTCAAGTCCGGCTATTCACAGAAATTATAGAAAAACACGTTCCAAGCAAGAAAAACACTTCTATTTACACTTCTGTCAACAGGCCACACTTAGGCGCCCGCAGACGAAGGAAAATACTTCATTTCTAAAGCATAATGAATTTTAAAACTTGAATGTGGTATTAGAATTTAAGGAACTTTGATGAGGAGCTTTAGAAAACTAAAAGGCATAATGACCACTCGACTTGTTTATTATTTTCTCGTATCGTAGCGTTAAACCTTTTGCCATTGTACAGCGCTGAATACACAATTATTTATAACGAAAATTTCTATGATATGTACCAGAAGATTTCGTTCACATTGTACAAATACTTATTATTATTATAACGATCAAATATTTCTTTTTAAATAGCCATAACAGCGTCGGATAGGGGAGGTCGCCTTGGACTAAAAATGGCTGGAGCCGCTTAAACCCCGACAAGGGTTAGTTGTCAACCAAAGGAAGTTACCATAGCTTATAGATATCCACCCCATGAGATTGCCCTCCAAAAAACGAAACTGCTCAAGATTTTTTTCTAATTTTTTTTTCTAATAGCGGTCACCTATTCAAGTATTGACCGCGCAAAGTTGCTACGCTATACCTTAATCTTAATGTAACACAAGCCGGTTATAAGCGCTTCGTTAAGCATTAAAGATAAATAATTATAAAATCAAACTAGAAACATCAACCAATACATTTGAACAAAAACACGCTTAGAACAAAGCAAGCTATGGCTAGGTGTATCGGGTACATTGTACCGTGACACCGAGCCACACAATTAACACAGTACTCACATTATAAACGATTCTATCTTATTTGAGAGCACGTTAATTGCCAATCACCAAATGCAAAATTGAAATGAGTTAACGAATTCCTTTTGTTGGTTTGTTGGCACCCAGTAATGTCAGGCGTTGATTATTAAATACGTATATTTATTAAAACTTTATTGTATATTTATTAAACCTAATAAAGACTATTGAAGGTATGCAACACATGCTGATTTATGGTAATAACGTAACTTTGGCCATCACGTTGATATTGAAGCCGCGGGGGAAAGCTAGTTATCTATATTTTTCCTATTGACTCCTCTTTTTGACATCTTTTGATTAATTTTTTTGTCATCGGTACCCAGATGTTATAATATGCGTAGTGTACCTACCACGTACTTCCATTTTACCCACTTTATAGCAACGTACACCGTATCTTTATTGAGATACATATACATTTATGTATAGGTCGTAGGAAAGAAATTATAAGTAAAGTTTTCGGGATAGTTGGACTACTTCGAACATTCTCGACCGCCGACAACCTTGTAAACTTCTTGCTACCTAATTTTGAGAAACAAATCAAACACGTCGTACTAGAAATATTTAGAATATAATGTACTTATAAAGATATTTATATAATCACTAGATCTTCTGTGATCTGATGTCTCGATAAAAAAAATTAAATCAATTTACACAAAACTTTACCAAAGTATACACCTAAACCTTCTTCGTAAATCACTCTGTATATTCATGCAATTAGGTTTAAAGAATTTATAGTACTATTAGGAACACAATATATAATACATAATATGTACCTAATATATGATATCTAATTAATATACTTACGCACGTGTTTGCCTGTACCTACTTATAGTACATAATTATAATTATATTATTCTATTATTAAAATTGATATTGTTTGCTTTAAAAATAAACTTTCACTGAGCGAAGTGCTTTCTACAAATAAAACGGGTAAATTCCCTAGAAAAGTATTCAGATATCCAAACGATTGCTTCTAATGATGAAAGCAATCAAGGGACGGCTTCATTTTAATGAAAGTCTTTCGAAGAGAGGAGAGAATCAGCTAAACTTTTCAGCGAGTACCGTGCCTGGTAGGGTATAAGCCAAGTACTAAAATTAACTGACGCTCTCATGATGTGTATTTTACACCAAACAGACATTATCATAAAAATATGTAGTATAAACATTACATACATAATTATGTACATTAGGTACATACACTACATAGTAGAACATTATTCAGCCCCAACCCCGTCATTATGACAATCATAAATGACTTATTTTAGACACACAGGTTGTACAATTTTAATTGGAGTCCACGGCCTTCAAATAGGAATGTACTGGACCCTCGCACATATGTACATACTTTGTTTAATATTATGGTACATTGACCAGTAAAGACTGTCCTCTCCTAACTTTAACTTAATTGGAGTTACTAGAATCTTGGTTTAGATTACATTCTTAATCGAACAGCACATACAAGTACCTACACGTACTTCTGACGTCATCTACGAAAGCGATTATCAGAGTCCAATAGTAAACATTCGCAGTATGTAGTAGAAAGAAAATAGACACAAAATCTAAATCCGGGAAGAGATACTTTTAATTAAATTGAGCGTTCCTACTTGCGCTATAAAACTCTTTTAAGTGATTTCACAAACTTTGCAACAAGCTGAAACAATACTTATCTAACTCCTTGTACCTTTTGCATTTTAATAGGAATTTGTAATACAATTGCGCTATTAAAGTATGGATGCGATAAGCAACCTCCGTAACCGTGTTTTCAAAGTTTTAAGTAGGTTAACGAGACAATATTTTAATGAATTTTATTGTTTTAATTACCTGTGTTGTGACTTTGTTTTAACAACAGAAAGTAGTTTTACTTATTTGTACCTTAAGGCACTATTTCTGATTTCAGTTCTAAAGTATTTGAGTATAAGGGTAATTGGGAAGTATAAGGGAAATAAGGCGGCGTAAAACTCTAGTAGCATGTAAGTAAGACGAGACAGAATATTGAAAATTGAAAAACTTACGTAATTTTAATCAAGTTGATGTATCCTTTAATATCTGTGGTTTACGAAATTCTATTTATCGTGAACTTACCACGTAACGTAAGTTATCCACATCATCTTAATATATTTATATGTTTTTTTCTTCTAGGCGTGAGTATGTCACTGAACTCCTCCTAAACGACTGTACCGATTTGGTTGAAATTTTTTGTGAGTCTTCAGGTGGATCCGAAAATGGTTTAGATTCACATTTGGACTCTGTTGGTGGCGCTTCTGTCGATATGTCACCAAATTTGATTTGCTGTACAAGAGAACATTACATAATTTTGAGCAGTACTTTTTGTTGTTTAGCTAGAAAGAATAGAAAATTATAAATCACCCGTATTATTCTTATTTAAAACTAAACACTTCAGATTTGTGATGCGTAGTATGCATTGGCTAAACGATACGCATTGACTCACTTAGCGTATTTATCACGTCACTTCGCGTGACTCAATTGACCTAGAAACGAGGCAGAATACACTCGGGTTTATTTTATTTGGATTGAAATTAAGAAATATATTGCGTTAGGGAAATAGTAATATTATATACTTAAAATTCAACGAAGTATTATTTTATAAATAAAACCAACTTTTTACAAACAGTACTGGGATAGTTTGACAACAATGTTTTCATGTAGAAAACTTATATCTTCTAATGGTAGGTTACCTGAAAGATGTTGTTCTGCGATAATTTTTTAACTAACTTAATATAGCAAACGAATATGCAGCACTGCCCTTCCGCTGCCGCCCATCACAATTTTGACCGACCCAGAACATGACTCAATTCGGGACTAGAATAGTTAATCCAGTCAGCAGAGGGTGTTGTTAATAAAGTTAGTCGGTCATTTCGTTACTAAGTGGGGCCATACTATTGCGGATGTGGTGGGGCAATACTATTTTTGAAGTAAAACTTCTTTACGCACGCTTGACTTGGGGAATAAGCTGGTGAATGCGTGACGAGAGCGTTCCAAAAAGTGTACTCGGGCGATTCGAACGGAAGTTGAGAGGGAGATATAAGTTAGTGAAGATAGAAGAAGAGAGTTACGTTTCGTATATAACTATAGAGGCAGGAGAGAGAGGGAGTTGTGAGCACACATTTTCTTTCTCTCTTTCTCTAATAGCCAGTTATGTTTCGTTTATCTGACAGTGCAGGCCTATTGTCTGTATCACACTGTAGCAGCAAGAGAGAGCAGTGCGCGCCCACATTCTTCCTCTCCTTCTATCATAGCCAGCCACTTGTTTGCGACTTTGCTAGCGTTACGCGAACGGTGATTTCTTGATTATTTCGTAATTTCATTTCGTTTCAAACAATTTTATAAATTAATATTTTGTTCAATACATTTAATATACTACGTTTAAAGTGAATAAAATTGTAAATTAATTTTAAAGTTCATATTTCTTGAATTTTCGGATGAATAAAGAAGTTTTACTGCAGTCCTGTGATCTAAAGCACAAGCATGTTTTAATTTAGTTAAAACAATTTATATAAATCTGTTACGTAATAAACACCATGAAATAAAAAACAACGTCGATTTTTTATCGTTTTCTAAAGTCGAGTCGTTCCGGAACCATGAAGGCTAAGAGACCCACCTAGGTAAAAACCTACATGACAAAATTGATCTAGAACATAATATAGGTATCTGAAAGCTTTGATCACAACCTTGTTATCGGCATTGTACTCGTATGTAACGGAAATGGCCGTTAAAATCTAATATCCGCGGGAGCAATGTAGGTTGAAGCTGTAAAACTGACGATACTACAATGTCGCAATTGCTCCGCGGTCACCGCAAAAACTTTAACGGTTTCTTTTATCGACCATTTGCGCGGTAATGGTCGCATTTTGTTCCGACGCACAGCCTAATCTTTTAAGCACTTTCGTTTACTTAGTATCAGGTACCTTGAATCTCTAACTCCTTATCTCCAACTGCGTGCCTAAAGTAGTGTAGTCTCCTGAAAGTCTACTGGAGTTTGCCTGGTTGTCAAGGTTACACCATCTTGCTTGAGTCGGCCGTCAAACGTCTGGTCGCGTACCGGTTGGGAACTTGAGAACCAGTACTTTGTTGTTGTTAAACTAATTATTACACGATAGAAATGGTACTAAGTATACTGTGGCGGGCCGTGGTACAACCCCGAGCGAACTCTAGACTCTACCACCTATTATATTTATAATAATACATAATTTATTTTCCACCAAACCGAAATGCTTAATAACAGCAAGATATCTTCGCTATTCGTCATAAAGGTTCATCAATAACCGCACCCAAGTATTCATTTTTTCCAATACGGAAAATACACGCCACGGAAAGAAATCATTTATTTTCCCATTTACATTTCGTACGCCAGCGACGAGGTAGAAAAAGTATTGACAAGGCAATTAGGCTCATCGATATTCGCTAGTCACTAGGGCAACTCGCTAATTATGTAATTTTGGTCGTAATCTCCCGTTGACCCATTATTGCAGCCATTAGCTTAGGAACGTTTCATACTTGAACGAATAAATCCACGCCGTAATGAGATAGATAAAACAGTAGGTATATGGAGTCGAATTTAGAATCACAATTAACACACAATTAAAAATATATTAAAGAAAGTTTTCAGTCTTCTGCAAAAATTTTATGACAAGATTATAGATTACTCACAACATGCAAAATATGTAAAAAAACTAGTAATTTCTATTTTACTCTAAAGTACCTATCTATTGTTATAAGATTTTTAACTATCTACTTATACACAGTAGAAACAGTCAGATTCAGACAGACAGTGATCCGTTTTTTCAGGATTTATAGAATCCTAATTTTTTGTTAGATTTCTTCCAAAAACTCGCTGTGAGTTTTTGTTTCTGTAAGATAATATTTCCTTTGATAAATGTTTTAAACAAAGGCCCGTATTGGCAGACCATTAATCGTGTAAGCGGGTGAAATTATCAGTAAATAAAAAACAGTTTTTGTTACGAGTCCTTTGAGCTTTTTTCGGTAAGCAATAAAGATAAATCATCATCATCATCATCATCATCACAACCCATAACTGTCCCACTGCTGGGCACGGGTCTCCTCTCACAGTGTGAGGGGTATAGGCCATAGTCCACCACGCTGGCCAAGTGCGGATTGGTGGACTTCACACACACTCTCAGGTGTGCAGGTTTCCTCACGATGTTTTCCTTCACCGAAGCAAGTGATAATTAAATTTTAATACGCACATAATTTTTGAAAATTAGTGGTGCGTGCGGGGTTTGAACCCGGAACCTCCGGTTCGGCAGTCCAACGTTCAACCACACCGCTATCACTGCTGTGATAAATATATAAAGATAAATATAAGATTAATATTATAGTATTTAATAGGACCAAATTTATTAACACTTTTTAATAGATACTCATTTCTTTGACTTTGAATCTGCAGTTCAACGTTTTTTAAAATACTAGATGGATGACCGAGCTTTGCTCGGTATTTTTTTTTTTATAAATTGTGTTTTTTGGAAATTATATTTAAGTACGAATAATAATATTAAGAAGACACAAATAATATAAATAAACAATTGAATTTCTTAGTCTAACCTCAAAGCAAACACTCATTGACTTCGTGTTACTTAACAACGCCATCTGCTGTTGTGTCGTTAAAGCAATTAGTTGCTCACAAAAAGTATTATTATTCGCCAATAGATGTCAGGAAGAGTCATATTTTTCAGTTTAAATTGGGACTACAAAAACACGAATAAAATGACATTTTCTAAAAATGATTCCTAGCTAGATCGATTTATCGCCCCCGAAACCCCCTATATACTAAATTTCATGAAAATCGTTGGAGCCGATTCCGAGATTCCAATTATATAGGTATATATATACATATACAAGAATTGCTCGTTTAAAGGTATTAGATTAGATTTTATTAGAAGATAAGAAAGCTGTATAGTCAAAACTGTAGAGAAACAAAAATGTCAAATAGAACCAATAAAATTCAAAGTTATACCTCCAGCTTAATTCCTCAACGTCATGGGAACTGACAAATCAAATCGGAGATCATCTTATGTATGACATAATAGTGTAAACAATATCAATTCAATTTCTTACTTGAATTTAAAGCAGCAAGGCAGTGCTCTATTACACTATGCAAATTGAAGCTTAAAATTAACAAATGAACTGTTCTACCAAGCAAATTTCAGGTGTCCATTTGCGTACTACCTAACATAACTCTGTCAAGTATTACAGGATTAAGTTTGAATATTTTATTTTGCCGTGTTTCCTAATTCTTATTAGCTTTAGGAAGATTAGTTAATTTAATTAGATGGTATTCGTTAAATTGTCATACCTTTTTTACTTCTATATAATTGAAATAATTCATCTGAATCGATTGAAATAAAATAATGAATGTTTTCCCAAATTCACTACCAATCCTCAATGAAAACTGCATTTAAATCTGCCGAACCATTTCTGATATAAAAACGTGCAAACGCAGTCAAACTGGTAAGAAAACATTTTTTTAATAACTATTACTTACTAATAATATAATTCTTTATAAATACGATTATATTCAATGTATGTATAGACTTCAATCAAATACATTTTATTATTTAATTATGTATGTATGTTTGTATGTGTATGGTTTCAAATACATAAAATAGCACCAATAATTCTCGCATAAAAGTTACTATCCTTTTCTTGTTATATTGTCTCTAAGGTTATAAAACTAGCTACAGCGCGGCGTAGCACTAAGTGATCATTCACACAAAACATTATTACATCACATCACAATAACAAAACTTCTTGATGAATAATGATGACTTGTATAGTGGTAGGAGCCAAGGTATGATGATTTTGTCGATACAAAATTTAGTATTTTATGTTTATGAAGTAAAACTTGTATATATGTAATGTATTTAAATAATACTATGTGCTCCAAATACTTTATCAAAAAATATAGTTCAATTAGTTTCAGTGAAAAGTAACCCTTCGTTAAAATGAATTACGGTCGAATTGCGATCACAGGAAGCACTAGTTAAACGGAGTCTTAAATGTCAAAACACTAAGATACTGATTTATGCTGGCCGTGTTCGAGACAGTGGGATAACAGTTTTAATGGCTGTTTTAATCAACCCCAACATTTAATAGAGTACGTCCGATCAATCTCAGTCCAAGACATCTCTCGCACAGATTACAGAGTTCACTTAATTACACACTATGAGGTAGGAGTTTAGTTCACCACATTACAGACAAACAATTTTAAACTAAACTCAATTAATATTATTTAGACATGGAATTAATATAATTTAACAAAAAACCATGAATTCACAAAAAAATTCTTTATTCCTTTCCTCCTTTCACAGCCAACACAATTATGTAAATAAGTGATGCCTTTGTTATATCTCCATAATGACAACAGTGACTACTTACCATCAAATACTAATCTGCTCATTTGTCGTCTAAAAAAATCTGTAAGCGCTTACTTCCTTGTCCATCGCGATAAACTACATTACAAACCATTTGAAGAAGATAACACATTGCAAGGGACTACGGCTTGTTATTTTTATACGTAGCGGAGTATACCACAAATCAAGATGAAAAGCACTGATACACACTAAAGGGGAATCACACGACCCGCCCACTTCATTTACACGAACACAAGTTAATTTGTTAACGTATACACGTACTCAAATAGTGCATTGGAAACCAGTAATTGCATAATGTTTTTCCACCCTTTCGTATATTAAGTAACGTGATTTCGCATAATGTTCTTAATGAATCCATTAAACCGCAAAGCACTTCATTTGTTATTCTGTTACAGAATAAACCCACTCTTATTAATTGAATTTGCAATGTTTAGCAAACGCGAAATTTTTTGTCGCAACTGAAAAATGTTAAAATAAAAACAATATTTGATTATTATGGATCAGCTGTTTGCGTTTGTTCAATAATAGTGTCTGAACAAAGCAAAATCACATCAGCCCTGTATTGGGAAGCAACTGTAGATAAACAAAGCAATTAAGTCGGAGTTCGTTTGGCACTTAGCTATAAAAATAATTGGTAAGCGGGAATGGCAGACGACGTATGACTTCGATAAAATTTGCTTTATTTTTATAATAGAACCTATTTAAAACGTTGTGTAATAATTGAGGTTAATGCCCGTTTATTAACTTTTTCAGGTTTTTTCAATGCTGCAAATCAAATATCAATTGCTTCGGTGAAAGAAAACTGTGAGGAAATCTTATTCCCGTTGAAGTCTGCCACTTAACACTCGGCCATACCTATTGTTGGATGACCTTTTCTGTCACATTGTGTACAAAGACCTAAATCGAGCAGTTAGATAATTACGGATACAAGATATAAATAGGTATTAGTGTAAACCTTGGCGCAGCGCATCGAACGAAATTAATCAAAGCAACTTAGTTCATTCTTTAAACGCCGTTTCACCCGGCACGCCAAGTTTGGCTCACTCTCTCGTGATTAACTTCGGAATAAGGCAATTCATCGAAAGAACAAGTTTATTACTTTGAAGTTTCTGTGAATGCGAGAAGGTCCCTGAAAATCAAATCGCACAATGGCTCCAATTATAGAAAAGATCGTAAAGATTCGGAAATTTCACCAATTTCATCGTTGTACGGTACTTAATCTGTTTGCTCTCGACTCGAAGGTCAATCCAGAAGTTCAATAAATGTTTATAGCGCGCAATATTTTCATAAGTCTTGAGGGCGCTTTGTTTTAATACCTTCCCGGCAATTATGCTTACACCGTCATAAGTGTGTAGTAAGCGCTCACTTTACGACTGTATGGGAGCTACTAAGTCTACATTTTCACCTCACGAACGGGGCTATGAAAGCACCCTTTGTCTCGATGATAAATGTCAGTATCCAGTCTCTGTACGTATTAACATTGTTACCCTATAGTTGAATATATAATGAATTCGTCGACGATGAAACGCCACGCCGTCAGTAAGGAGTTAGCATTATACCTCGCTCGTTAAATTGACGATCGTTGTAAGCGCTAGCTATTCAATGAAGCTTTGTTTTACGAGTGCTACGGTTGCAGCTATTTGTCAAAAGATTCAACTAAACGTTTATCCATTAGCTCTGCATAAAGCGGCACGGAGATAAAACTAGATTTGACGAGCGAGACATTACTACTATATCTAAATTAGACGTACCCACTTAAAACCTTAACACCAACGAGTTAGTTCAGACTTCAGAATAATAGTCTCTGCATTCTGAGGATAATAAAATTTTCACCACCACCGTTTAATAATTTTAAATTCCTTTCTCGTAAACGTATCGCTTTATGCGAAACTGACACAACATAAACTGCTCGTATATGCAAAAAGTCTTTATGCATTTCAAGGATAGCGCTTCACCCCTATGCTTATAAAACCGCGGAATGCGATGGAGGAATTGAAAATAGAGCCCTTGTTATTTCGAGTACATGTGGAGTGGAATACAAAGGGGGGGTTTTGTCTCCGTCTCCTCGTTATGCACCGCTTCAGACGTTCTGATAACAAACCGCGAGTGAAGCCGGCGCCTGGAATAAAATATATATTATCTGCGATTGGTGAATCGGAATATCGACTAAAGAAACTCAAATACATTGAGTCAATGTATTCTTAACTTCTTGCTTTGGATACGATCTGCAATATAAATGTTACATTATATTAATTGGAGGTTTATTTTCAATGGCGTACCAGTATAAAACTTAAACCTTTTGATAGATATTTCATACAATAATACATAATAATATATAAAAAACTTAGTAAGGTTTTCGAGGATTATTTTAATTCTTGTCGTTATACGAGTAAAAGTATTGATCTTGTAAGTTAGTATGCGTTAAATAGATATCGGAATTAGAACTACTTCCCCCTTATGCTACGCAGTTGAAGTTTTACATCTTGCTTTAGTTCGAATAACCATGAATTTTTATTAGCATGATCTGATACTACGCTCAGGACTGACTCCAGGCGGGAGAACTCCTCAACGCTCAACATTATAGACATGAAATTGCATACACGCATTGAATTATTACAGGTCATTCTAAAGTCCCATAATGACCTGAATACAGCGTTCATTAGTAGCACCATACGAATAATCTGAACGTTTAACGAAACAGAAAATTAATAAATTTAAAACTTTTTGACGTGACAACGTCTTATAATTCGGTGGCACGCATGAAAAAACATGACTCATGCGTTACCGTCGTTACCGTAACGGCGTAGCAATCGGCCTTTGCGTTCGGCAGCGTTCGGCAGCGTCCGACATCCGTCTCTCTCCTACATGAGTGAGCGATGCGTCTACGTGGACAGCTGCTATACTATAGTACATTTATATGTTTTGATCGAGTATCAAGTGCAGTGAAAAGTGAATGTGGTGTCAATTGTTTATAGCAACGATAATTACAGCGATAAAGGTAATGATTCTTTCGATATTAATTATATATTCAGTGATATATTGTCGAATAGGTATTCGTGCTTTCATCATTAAAATGAATAGCATCGGTCCGCTAGTGCAGCGATTGTAGGTTATGCTATAATTGACATTGACAAATCTATTAAACAAATGAAATTAAAATTTTCTTTTGAAAAATGCTACCATTCCATCAGTATTTTCTTAAGACGTTGTCACGTTCAACTATCGTCAGTAAACCGACTTTACAGACAACCAATTTTTTTTTTCAATCTTTTTTAAATGCATATTACGATACGAGCTGTGCCCGCGACGTCGTCCGTGTGGAATTTAACAAAAAGTTGTTGATGTAAAATAATAAATAGTAGCCTGTTACTCCTTATGACATCAGCAATCTGCTAGTGAAAGTCTCGTCAAAATCGGTCCAGCCGTTCCAGAGATTAGCTCAAACAAACAGACATATAGACAGACAGACAAAAGTTGTAAAAATGTATGTACCGTGTATACATTCATAATATGCATTTAGTACAAAGCGGTTATCATAATATTTTAAACAGACACTCCATTTTATTTATTTGTATAGATTAATAGTCTTCGACTTAAATATTATGAGAAAAAGCACAGGTAATTTTAATCTATTTAAATTAAAAAATAAATATATAGGCTTTTTGCCAATCCCTCCGTAAATATAAAGGTGAAGTTGGACTAATAACAAGTCCGGACTATCGCCCGCTGTAAAGGGAGGGTTGCTCTACGTGAGAGGGCTTCAAAAGTTGTTGACTTACATGTGGAAGAATATTCTTTTTATTGTAATTTTATTTATGTGACTGCTATTATTTATCATAATGTCGCGTAGATGAATCTATTGACACGTGCAAGCGGGATAGAAGTACCTAATTTAAAAATAGAATTATCTCTGTTGACACGACCATTGACACGTGCGAGCGGGATAGAAGTACCTAATTTAAAAATAGAATTTCTCGAATGTTCTCGACTTCTCGATAACAAATTTAAAAAAACGTTTAAAGTTGGAATGTGGTGTTCGAAATTAGGGGTATAAGGCGATCTCAAACACGGCAAGGACAGTTCAGTTTCGGAAGCGAATCCGAAAGGAGGACCAGAAGAAGAAGACGAAGAAGAAGAAAGAAGAAGAAGAAGAAAGAAGGAAAAGCAGTGAACAGAAAAGTGAAGTGAAGTGTACACCGTCGAGTCGAGTCACCGTGTCGCGAGTGTTACCCCATCCAGTGAATAAAAACATCATCTTTTGAAACCGACCTAATTCCTTCCAATCCCGTACCCACTCTTGTGACAATAATATTATTTACTTGTGACAATAATATTATTTACTACTAGCATACTTATACGGCTTGTAGTACCTAATGAGTCAGGAGCAAGTCGCCTAACCTTAAAGTCACAATAGTGGTGGAATCCTAGTATCTGGAACCTTGAGTCTGGTGTAGCGTTTGCGGTTATTTGACTACTGCGCAGTATGTGATATTCGCAAAAAAATATCAAAAAGCTTTTGTCAACGTCGAGTTTTTTTACATCTTATTTAGGCTATAAATAATCCAAAAATAACAATCCCAGACTATTTTATTGGTTTTAAAGTATAACCAGACTCTTCCAAACATATTTACTACTTAATTGTTTTCTTCATCATAATTATATGACAGCTTTTACAAATTAATAGGTAACTGATATGCTTTAAAATTGTAACGAATTATTGCTAATCAGAAGTTGTTATTTCAACTCTGTAATATCACGCACAGTAATTACATTTGGAAAGTAATTAAAAACAGAAAATTAGATATCAGAATAAGTTAAAATGAGTTTTATATAGGGGAAGCTGCTATACCTTACCATGTTGCTATAAATGTTTTTAAAAATAACAATGTGATATCTACTTTTGTTGATGAACTAATTTTTATCGTAAAGAGCATCTGATCGAACTAACAGTTAACAAATTTCGACGCGTATGGCAGAGAGAAAATGTGCGAGCAGAAATCTAGAAATTTCTCGACTAAATAGAAAATAGAGTTCGTGGAAGAAAATGAGCGAGAAGGATATAAGAAATTAAAAAAAATAGAATTTCTAGATTGTTCTCGACGAAACGAGACAAGAAATTTAAATAAATGTTTAAAGGACAATGACCATTAAAGTATGGGGAAATGGCCTTAAATGGCTTCATAATTACTTAATTTGATCAGCCTAGTAAATAATATTGATTACCAAGTCACGTAAGTACTTTTCAGAGGTAAACCAAGGTTAAAAATATATTTATGATATTAAGATATTTACAGTTCAACATCCTTCTCGACATAGATGACAACTTAATTCATTATACTCATAATAACCATGATTTTACATCTAAATCACATGCTGCATCAAAAACTTTGTTTAGGTATAATTATTTCTTACTTATTATATCTTTATAATAAAATCCCCTGTTCAAAATACTGATTGTAATACTTAGACGACGGTTAGATTAAAAACTAATAATTATGGTTCTGGAGTTCATCCGAAGTATGAGAAAATTGGAGGCAAAAATAATCATTCTCCTTTCGAATGTTAATGTTCTAAATTAGGGGTATATAAGGCGACCGGAAACACGGCATGAGTATTTCAGTTTGGGAAGCGAATCCGGAAGGAGAACAAGAACAAGAAGAAAGAAGAAGAAAAAGATGAGCAGTAAAGTGAATTATAGGGAAGTGAACAGTGTGTGCAAGTTAGGGGAGGCCTATGTCCAACAGTGGACGAATAAAGGCTGATGGATGGATGATGATGGATGAACAGTGTCGTGTCGCAGTTACAGCGTCGCGAGTGATACCCTGTGGAGTGAATGAATAACACCATCTATTGTAGCCGGCCTCATTTATTTTCCTATCCTTACCTACTCCTGTAAAAATATAAAATATTCATAACCATATACTAATTTTTGCAATTTTTAGATAGATAGAATACACTTTATGTATTTACTTTACGTACTTTTCTTTTTAAGTGGCTTTAAAAAGAAATAGTATTTTGATCAAGGTACAACAAGTGCTGAGCATGGTGGTAGTGTTTTACACCCGCCTGGCCAAATACGTGTAAGTGAAATTTTTGTTGACGTGTTTCAGCCGCGTTCTTTGAGAACCTGTAATAATGGGGGTCCCCTCTTCTCTGAATTAAAATTCAAAACCAAAACGATTCTGTTGAGTCACTGACAACGCAGCGGTGATACCTTTGTCGTTACTGTTGACCACGAGCGACGGTGACCACCAACCAGGCGGGTCGTCGGCTTGTTTTTAGATTATTTTACATTAAAATATATAAACACGACTAATAGAGAAAGGTTAATAAATAGTAGAAGAAAATATTAATGACAAAGATGCTTGGATATAGACATCCGCGACCAGTTCTGCTCATGTTAGTATGTATGTATCTGTATGTAGGTATAAAATTTGTAATGTAGCATTATTATTTTTTAAAGATGTGCCGAGGAGTTTCTTTCGCCGTTTCTTTTTCTCCTCAAAGATTTAAAAAATTATTTAAAGGCACCTTAGCGAAACGGTGGTAAATGCAAAAAATTGACGTTCATAAGTGTATGTATCATACCTACATGAAATAAATGATTTGAGTTTTAGTTTGAGTTTATCAATATAAAAAAGTTAATCCATTATATTCCGTGAAAGTTGTTATGGCGAATGGAGTAAATATTACATCATAATATTTCAAAAAACTTTCGCAAAGGACGTGCTGGTAACATATGGATGGTAATTCAGTAATTTAATATTCATATCATCACATATTCATTAGCCGCAACTTCGTGTCCGTGACATCCACGTGTAAGCTTAAAGTTATGAAACCTAAAAACACAAAAGTGACTCCGTGATGAAGTATAAAATGAAGTAATAAGATTTTGATCTACTATTCCACTTTAAATAAAGAAAGTAAAACCTTTCTACTATCTCATACTAAATGTATGGGAGAGTTTAATGTAATTTTTTTGGATATTTCTCGTTTTATTTTTAATAATTTATTATTGTCATTTTACTCATTAGGTAAAGTGCTTTCAATATCAGTTTAAAGTTTTTTGATATCTGTAATAGTTACGGAATAATCACCTGTGCACACTCAACGATTACACCCTGTATACGGGTATAGACAAAGTTCGATTTTATTTTAAAAAGGCAACGTATTTACCAAAAACTGTTATTGCATCTTGGACAAACAATGTTGGAGTTGTATATGTATGTATCACAAAGGCAAGACGGTTTTAAGGAAAAGAAAAGAGTGAAACACTCACTATTTATTTTATTTTACGCAAAAACAACAAAATAATTAATTGACGCGAAAATAAATGAACAATTAATTTCGCATCAGGAATTCTGTAGGTTAAATTTGAAATATATTTGAATTTGGAATTTTAAAACAAACGTCAAATATTTGAGTTATAAGTTGCTTGTATTAAGAATCGACAATTTAACAGAAAAGGACCTTTTAATAAATTACTCTGTAATAGAAAGTTATTGTAACGAAAACGTTGAATAAGAACTCAGTTTTAAAACAACAATTTGGTTGTGAATTGTAACATTTCGAGCACTTCTTCATAACCAAAAATTTTTCATAGAACCTAGAAACAGGGTTTCATTTTCAGTGACATGAAAAATTATTCAGATCATGTTCCATTTCGACAAAGCCGTACTAATTTCGGCTAACACATTCCTCGCCGGCACTATTGCATGTCAGGCTTAAGAGAAATTAGGTATTTTAATTATGCACATGCAAACAACCCTTAATTGCATGTGGAAGAATCTCAATTTTATTATGTAACGGTGTGTTCAAGGATGGTGCATGTAGAAAATGTATATATTACAAACGACTATTCTCGTTCATTACATTATTCCTCTAGTGTGCTTTAAACATTTCGCTTCTATATTTCCTTAGTAATAATGTCAAATTGATGCGAATGCAAGACGTAACAACTATGTTTCTATGAAACATTTTAGTGGGACTTTTTATAAATAGCAACCAAGTAATAACTTTGGTAACGTTGATATCCATAACTCTTGAATTATATTATCATGCTATCCCATTCCCGTGGAAACTTGGGTCCCAAAAGTATCTAGGTATAAATATAAAAACACTTTTTAAACTTATTGTTAAAAGAATTTTCTTCAAATCCATATTTGGTTATAAAAGAAATCGAGGAATGTTACATAGGAAAGAAATAACAAAAATATCAGATTAATGTTATGCTCGGAGTCGGGGCTATTTGTGGTCTAATCCTAGTGCAAATGTGTGTATAAACGCAAACGTTAGTATTAAATATAGGTCAAGTGAGGTCACGATAAAAATTTATATTAAAAACTGAATTTCAATAAATCTGAAATGTGAATTGAAATTGTGGTACGAAGCCTGGTTATTGAATAAAATAACGGTTATTGAAACTGAATAAATATACCTCCCAAAAGTTATTTAAGTGCGCTTCAAACCTGACCTAATTTAATGATATTACAAGACTAGAAAACTGCCCTCGTTACAGTTAGGTTAATGTATTCCCTACGTTTACATAATAATTATTATAACACCAATTTCGAAAACAAGTTTACTTTATATGGAGTTTTTTTCATTTGGTAGAAGATCCGAACCTACATCGACCTAGACCGGGTTGATAATAGAATCAAACTTACTTTATAATAAATTTCGTATATTAGAAAATATATTAAAAATGGGTTGACAAAAAAAAACCTGGACAGAATATTTTTAATTTTTTTTTTTAATGTTTTTTTACATTAAATGTTGCAACATGAAGATAATAATAAAATTTTATACTGGCCTTAAAGTATAAAACATAATTATAGAATGTGCAAACGTAGGGTTGACTATATTTACCTGGACGAACTACTGGGTTGACAGGTATAAACAGGTATGTCAATACTACAAAAAGTTATCAACCCGGTAATGGTCGATGTAGGTTCGGATCTTAGACCAATTGGACTCATGTCTTTTTTTATTTGTGAACCGATTGACATAATAACTAAATGTTATCTCAATTGTATTTAGTCCACATTGTGTAATTGTATTTAGCACATAAGGGAAAAAATATTCAAATCGGTAAACGTCTCTGTGATATTTAATCCTAAATAACATTGTTTCAGATACCCTATAGTCAATTTAATGCCGACAAATGAACAATCGACCCACCACTCACCAATGCGTTGCCATCGAAGAAAGAAAGTAGATAAAACAAAGCTTTTTTATTTTATCAAACATACCCTTTTTTCACACTTTTTTAAAATATTTTTTAAATACATCAATCAGATGCAGTTTTACTTGTAAATAGATAAATCAGAGCTTCGTTTATTCATCGTTTCAAAAACTGTTTCGGTTTTCAAAAACTTAACTGAATTTTCCGTCCATTATGTCCCCTCTCGAGATTCGAGTATCTAAAGGCACGTTAACAGAAAGTACCAAGACGATGGTGATAAATGAAATGACCACAATTCAAGATATAACGGACACGCTGTCCTGTCTGTCTGCAGAACACTCGAGGACATTCGTCAATGTCCGCCGGGAAGCTTACAAAGAGTTTTTAACATATGTCCGGAATTCTTCTTTATATGGTCCGCGATAATTATTTGTGACCGTAATTAATTTTATCTGATCCAATTTTATAACACATTTGTTACCAGTGGCCAAATCTATATTACTAATGGTAAGTATTATAGCTGAGCTGAAACTCTACACAAGATTTTTAGAATTATTATAATTAAAACAAAGGTTTTAGCTTCTACATACATTTAGACCTTCATAGAAGTGGATTTTCCAAAAAAAAATAAAACTCGTGTCACCATTATTTTAACGGTTACACATTCATACCCCCACACAGACCCCCTGTGTGTGCCAGGTGGCATAAACAACACAAGTAACACATCACGAATACCCATGACCCGAAAACAAACATTCATCTCTCACATAAATATCTGGCCCAGCCTTGATACGAACCGGAGACCCCTCGCTTCGCAAGCAGCAGGTTACCACCAACTCGTCTACGGGATTTCTAACCATTTCTAACCAGAAAACTAAATAAGTCCACAACGATCCTGTTTTTCTTACAAGAACATAGTCAGACATCCAATCATTCGATCAGAGAACACGGTGTCTATACTAAAGACAACTCCAAGTTGAGAGCATGTGTAAGAAATGAACAAATAAATCAATTACACGCCGCCAGGCGGCACCGCAGGAAAATAATTGGATTTGTACTCAGCCGCCTCGGGGGACGATCGCCACTATTGTCTAACATTACTTGGTCTCACTCGATACGGAGACCTGCGAATTCTTTAAATTACATCGTAAATAAGTTATCTGAGAAGATATCGTTACGAAAATCATAAAAAATAAAATGTTTTTCCTTGGAATAAAATAATGAAATGCAGGGTGTCAAATGTCCGCATTTGTCTGAGTTTAAATACAAAGCATAATAGCAAAATCTTTATTTTATTTTGACACTACATTGCACTGTTGCCGTATTAAATACGTCCAATATTGTTTTCCCAAATATCCATTTTTTGACCACGATCATTATGTATGAGAACGAGGCTGATTGATTTTTTTTAATCAATAAAGGTTTGTTTTCAATACATTTGTATAAAATATACATAGGAACTACCATGTTAACATTATGACTATAACAATTTGATAAGAGATATGAATAAATTCAATTCCCTTTCAAATTCAATAAAGGTTAAAGTATGGTTTATTGCATCTTAACTTGTATTGTAAACCATTCCAACCAAGCGTCTAATCATCTTGTCTTTCTGTTGATTTTGTACAATTAATCCGTCTTTCATTTTCATGTCTTAATCAGAATGTTTAAAGGAATCACGCGAGCTATTCAATTAAAACTACAGCGGCAAGTCATAAAACTATAGCAAAATCTTTGTCGTGTGCGCGCTCATTCGAAAATGCGGAAACTTCGCCTAACTTTAACTCGTCAACCAGCGAGAAGGAATCTACAACTTACTTCATTATGTTACACTTCCTTAGGAAAAGATGTAGATACTATGATTCTTATAAAATATTAAAGGTACCTACTAAAAACTAGTAGGTATTCACCCTTCGTTTTTGGAATAAATACTCCGAAATTAATCAAAATTTAAAATGTATCTCTACTGGCTACGTATATAAATTTTGTTTAAAGTACGTAAGTATCCAAAATAAGTATAAATCATCTTATTGCGAGTATAGTATAACAATGTGACGTGACTATACGCCCCTTTTGACGCAATGGTTACCATGCCGAACTGCTCTGTTCGACGGTCCTGGGTTCTGAGGCGGTTATTTGAATAATTCGTTTAATTTTTTTTCTTGATCTGGGTGTGTGTACTGTTATCTATGTGTTTGTCCAAAAAACAAGTCCTAGTGCGGGGTTATGAATATGTTAAAGTGTATTTATTTACTTAATTAATTAACCGTAATAGTAAAATTGAAAATACCAAAACTGACCAAAACTTGCTAATAAAGAATCGCAACAATCCTTAACAAGTGTTGCAAAAAGTATAATACATGTTGGTGTAGGTACGAAACACAAAATTAAATGGATAAATAAAATAAATACATACAGTTTTTTGTAACTAACTGTTTCAATATAGCAATTTGGATCATTGTATAGCTAAATGATTCTGAATTGTTGTTAAGGAGGCAAAGTACAAAAATCCGCCATGTAAACTGAAGCACTCACGCTATTTCATCTCAGATACAAACAAGAATTTTATGACACATAATATGCTCGTAGATGAACGGTTATTAACCCCCTACCCACCCTTCCCAGGTTTCATATTATCTTCCATCGTGAAAGAGCTACCTGCACGCCTACATTCGTACGAACGTAGTTGTAAAACTAACAGTACCTAGTACTAATTACAAAGCTAACTAAAGTCTCAAGACAGGCAATACCCGTACTTTCGGCTTACCGCTTCAGTTTTGCCAACTTATACGAAAATTTTAGCGTGCTAGCTCAATAAAAAATAGTGTACAGTCAGATAGGTAATGATTACCAACAGATTTGGCTGTTAGCAGTTCAATGCACAGTCTGTTTTCACTATGAGAAGAGCAGTAGGTATATCTTAGGCGGCTCCAACGCGGATTTTTGTAGGAGTTAATAGCCAAACTAGGGTCAAGTAATTTTTTATTGGCCACTGGTTAACAACTGGCAATGGCTTAATACGCCCTCCAAAGCACAAAAGGGCACAAAATATTATTAGCAACAAACAGTAAATTTCCAATCCATTCAACTTCGGACCACGCCCGAAGTTACTTAACTAAGTCGATCACTTACAACCGTCGGGCTATGAGCGCTTTAATAAGCGAGTATGAAGTGTTAGAACTTAGTGGACTGTTTTTTAGTTTCATATTTATTTGTTTGTACGACCCCGTAGAATAATTGTAACTCAAGCTAGCGATACACGCTAGGGTACATTAGAAAGGTTTACCTTTAAACTTATCAGGTAAACTTCCGCAACGTAGTGGACATTACCAACATAATTATACGCTCAAGTTTACCTGCACAGTTCAACTGTGCAGCTAAACGTGTCAGGTACACCCTAACGCTATGCTGATGGCTAGCTTTATACAATTGAAGGATCAGTAACCCGATTTTTTCAAAGCAGTGATTACTATTCTAACGAAAGGAAATAAATCCGTCATTGTGAATCGTATGGCTAGATACATCAGCGAAGCACGAGGATTTGGCCCAACGAGTACAGTCGTTTTAAATCTCAAAAATTGAAGATTTTATCAACTTTCAATCTTAGCACCCATTCATAAAAATCATGCGACGCGCTTTCCTGAAATGGTTCGGTCTAACTGGAATTACGGCGGCCACGCAGCCAAACGAACTGTAAAAATAATGGCCACAGAGTAATGCTCGTCTTAAATCGACTGCTCCTGGGATTCTCAAACTTGTGTCATGGATGTATTCCTGATTTTATAAGATTTGTTAGTTAATACATGTTATGTATAAAAAAATAGGATTTTTTAACTAAAATACCTACACTTTTTGAATAATCTCTCGTGTAAGGACTTATAAATGAAATGGGCTCTTTTTTAAATGTTTTACTAGTTCTTATTTAAATTACGACAATAAGGAATTTAAAAAACATTTAGTACAAAAAACCGATTTCAAAATACCACAACAAAGTATTTTTTTATTTCCACATTGACTTACACGATTTCGCTTCGATTCGATTTCATTTAGTTTAGGATAATCGCATTATTTTACTTCCATCGCGATTTCAAATAAAAAAAGAACTCGGTAGGTAATCACAGTTCACGGAGAAATCAACATATTGTATTAAAAAATAATTCTCGTCTTCCAGTAAAGGAATCAATAATAATTAACATATCTGACTCCAGTTTAAAGAGTAATCATATCCAATTTTTCAAACCACCATATTTTCTTTAATAGTTCTGATTCAGTGCAATACAATTTTAAATATAACTGGTAGTGAAACTTATCGTCCTTCCAATGTCTGTTATCTCTGTTATATCTGTTATCTCTATCGTTCATATAACTTAACAATACGTCAAATATTTTTGAAAGGGTCATAACTTTGACAAACGCAGAACTAATGCACTCCACTGGCTGTTTTTACAGCTGAATTTTTGCCATATTTTATCACGCAGCACAATATTTTCTCAGTTGTTTTAATTTACCCGCAGTTTATCGCAAATGCTCTCGGCATTTTTACTAATTGGTACTTCACTACTTGATTTGACCGGAAGCTAAATCCCACTACAAACATCCGACTTTATTTTATTTTCTTCCAATAATACATTTTTGAGTTCAGTTAAAAGAAGCTTTATATAACACTTTTTCATAGACAAATACTAGGAAATTAATGGCGTTTTATACCAAAATAGGTCAAGTTTGACCCGTGTTTGGTAGGATTACGTACTGTAAAAATATTCAGAAATGTCTTCGCTTTTCTGTAGAAATTACCGCTAAGTACATGATTATAATAGACCTGTATTAAACTCGGTTTATGAATTACAGGAACTTTCGTGAATTTTCTTTACTTAATAACACTGTCTTACAAATGAATTGGGAAATTCCAGGATATTCCTTTGAAGTAGACTAATACTATAATACCGATAGACTAATACTATAATACCGATAGACTAATACTAATAAGAATAAATAAATTAATACTGTAATACTGGATATATGTGTACCTATTACGGATATATATAGTGAGTAATCTTGTTAACAAGAATTCCATTTTTTCAGTTTGTATTTGCCAACTACTTAAGTGCAGTTTTTACAAGTTTAAAAGTACTTTTTATTTGTTAATTTGCTCATTTCATAATTATGCCGTTTTTACATTATAAGCTTTGTTAACTTTTAGTTTTAAGTTTATTCCTTTATTGCTGATGATTGCATAATTCATATCTCCACATTCAGCAGAACGTTAAGTTATTTAATCCCGGTGGCCAGCAAACTATTTCCTCAATGAAAACTCTCCGGAAATTAAAACCAGGGAAAAGTCTTTCGGGACATTAAGTCGATGAGGGAAAGGGATTTAATTTAAAATTTGCTTCATGTTTTGTTTGCAAAGGGATTATTGGGAAGATAAATTACCACGAAACTTTCCGAGTTTACAACGCCGAAGTTTTGGCATGATCTCCAAATTTCTAGTCGTAATCATCGTTCAAGTGAGAAATTCATTCGTGTTTAAATAAATGCTAATACATACTTTGTTCTTGTACTAATATTGTCGTTTTATGAGCTTTTGAATAAAGGATTGAGACGACATTTGTGCTGTATTTCGATAAACCCAATGATTAAAACAGTATCTACCAAGTATTTAGGAGTAAAACAAGCCAAAAACAAAATTTTGCATGGATCATTGGCATTTCCTTTACGTACCTACTTGTATTTATAACGAAATACAATTAGTGGGTCACAGAGGTTAATTAGTCTAAGAAACGATTTACATACAGGTGTTGTTACCGCCAATCATAACATTAAACTTAATGTGCTTTCCATAAATACTTTCAGCCATTAGACAGAATAAAGATTTAGTAAAAAGATATTATGCCAAACTGTGCGAAACAAGTGAATGAGTGTGTATGAAAATCAAAACAGTTATGTAGGAATATTTATTATCTAATGAAATATCAATTAACAATGATTTGACGAACCCGTAGCCTAGTTGGTCACTACCAACTAGGCTACGGGGTCACAGGGTTACTACCCTGCCTGCGAAGCGAGGGGTCCCGGGTTCGATTCCCGGCCGGGGCAGATGTTTATGTGATAGATAAATGTTTGTTCTCGGGTCATGGGTGTTTGTTATGTGTAGTTTGTGTTGTCCATGCCACCCGCGACACAGGTGCTGTGTTAACGTTTATTTATTTACTTTATTTATATAATTAATGATCTTTAGAATTTTCGTCTTTTCGTCGGTTTTTAAGTATGGTTGTGCGTTTTCCCCCGCTAATCTCAAAAATAGCTTAAACAATTTGTACGTTGATGTATTAAACTTGGAGTAACATACGAGTAGTTTATTAGTCATTTAAGTCAATTTAAAAAGTCCCAGGTTTCCTAAGCGAAGCGAGTTCGGTTACTAGCAATGTAATAAGGAAGATACATTGATGTTTTATTCTTTGTCAATTAGTACTCCTATAAAACCTTTTTCCCTGGAAAATAAAAAACTTGTTAAGGAAAATGTTGCTTAGACTTTATTTCCAATTCTCTCCCAGAAATTAACAGAACCTCTCCCATGTATGTACATAGTAGGATTATTCTACATGTCGATATGTTGTCATCATTAATTAGTAGTAATTATAATTAGTGATCAACACAATAATTACTAATTAATTGTCTTCAATAACATTTCAAAATAATAATAATAATACATTATAATTTTATTAATAAGAAATATAAAAATAAGACATAATAATAAGACATATTATGTCTTCAAATAGATATTGAAAAGATCAGTTATGGTATTGTTTGTTGGTTTATCATTTGATTGTATGCTTCTGTTATTACCACTACTAATATAAACTGTTCAGAGTATGTATTAAGCAAATCACACAAAAAAAATCGGTAATGTTAGAAATTTCTGATTGCAGAAAGTAATAAGTACTTTATCAATGTTTACCCATAAGCCCAGCGACAATCGACCCCATTAAATAATTGTGTTATCGACTAATAAACAAAAGTATCGTTAATATAATTATAGTGACACCATATATAAGCTATGTTTTGAGTAACGTTTGTCAGTGAATCAGTGGTTCGTCGAGCATTGATAAGTAGATACCTACCATATCTCTGTTACTCTACATAAAAGTTTACAAAGTTGTGCTTGATATTTTTACGGAAACGCAGAAGTAAGTTATTTCTTATACCTCCTCTTTATTAACAATTTCTAACGTTTGGCTGCTACACGTTATTGTGTTTCGAA
The DNA here is from genome assembly GCA_905404295.2 of Ochlodes sylvanus. Classification (NCBI taxonomy): domain Eukaryota; kingdom Metazoa; phylum Arthropoda; class Insecta; order Lepidoptera; family Hesperiidae; genus Ochlodes; species Ochlodes sylvanus. The sequence goes on from FR990137.1 coordinate 7,236,857, forward strand.
TAATAATAATAATAATCTTTATTGGGAAAACAATTATAAATATTATAGGCCCCAGTTAGACGACGCAATAGCTTTGGCACAGTTGCCTCCTGGTGCATAGCAAATTAAACTTTATTTTTTGTCCACAGCGTACAAATCCTAGCAGTTACCTAAATGCGCGGCGACTGCGCGAAAATATCGTGTCATATAAACGCGTCCTTACCTATAGTTAACGTATTAAAAAATAATAAAAATGTAATTTCATACTTATACAATAACGTAACATATTTAGTGAGTAATAATAATTCTTGTCTAGAAGATTGATATTGTTTTGATATTGATATTGTTTGAATTTAACTATGTAACAGCTATAATATATAATATAGATGATAGAACTATCTTTCCACAAATTTTTGTTTCGATTGTACGTAGCTTGTATCGTATTATTCGCCCGTCTGGTTCGTAGACACAGCTCGTCCGCCGGGAGCACATCAACAGTCGGAATGGGAATCGAATCAATTTGTCCGACCAACATTGCGCTTGCTCGATCTTCGTCACACGGTCCGATCTCATAATACAACCTTATCTCTGACCTCATCCCACCCGACTCAGCTGCATGACCTTACAGATAACGGCCGTTTTACATTTAACGCTATTTCGAAATCACCCGAGCGAATTCTTGTTAAATGGCATATAAAAACAATTGTTAAACCGCGGTTTCCAACAACGGGCGATAGCAAGCGGAACAAATATGAGGCTGGCAAGCGACACGCGCCCCGGGCGAGGCGCTCTTGCCAAATGTGCCATCCGATAGCACCAGAACATTGTAGCAAATTTACAACCACCCTATTAGCACTAAATCTAAACATTAACCCGATTCCGGTAACCAAACTTCACGGTTACTCGCTCGAAATATCGGTCACAGCAAACGGAATATATTCCCCTGACACCCTCGCCTGTTGGCGGAGGCCGCAAGTAATAAGCATATTTAAATGCAAATGGCCAAAAAAATTATGAGTTAAATGTTTCCGCTTAAGTAAATTATTGGACAGATGTATGTTGATTATGTCGATAAACCCAACGGATGCAAAATTACGCTTAATGTTTTGAGCCAAATTTTTTACATTTTTAAATCACGTACCTACTTCTTGGGGCACACAAAAAAACTTGGAATGGATTAATTTAAAAATTATTTGAAAATATTACTTCTTTAATTACAACTGTTCTTTTAATTACTTACAGAAGTTCCGAGATGTCTTTACCGAAGTTGATAGTTGAACCGCCAAAGATAGTGGACCGACAGTTTAGGAAACCCCTGCTATGCGGGCCTGGTCCAAGCGACGTTTGGCCTTCAGTTGCTGAAGCTCTTACCCGGCCTATTTTATCGCCTATCTGTGATGAAACTTTTAATGTAAGTCTTTAAGATTTAATAAAGAAAGTTAACTTCAATATTATTACTATTATTAATGTTTTTTCATTATAAAACCCTCTCATCAATACTAACATAATATTTCAGGTCCTTGACGATATTCGTAGAGGTCTACAATACGTATTTCAAACTAAGAGTCCTCTGGTCCTTGCAGTGAGTGGTTCGGGCCACATGGGCATGGAAGCAATCATAAGCAACCTCGTAGCCCCAGGGGAGACCCTTCTCATCGCTACCAGAGGCATATGGGATGAACGTGCATCTATCGTCGCTACTAGACACGGTATGTTATTAAATTTATATACTCCGCTTGTAACTACAACGAAGAACTACAATGTTAACTTGATTTTGTAGATTTTATGTCATCAATGCTTAATTAATTAGTAGATATCATCAAGTAAAATAAATATAACCGAAATTACATGAAAAAATCAAGTAGGTATGTATAGTAATAAATCTAATAGTCATGAAACTTAACGACAATGATGATATGATAATGATGACGAAACTGTTTAAACAGAATGTATTGTATAAGAAACACCCATATTTTTAGACGAAAAGATAAAACTCTAATTTAAGATTACAAACCCGGTACTTATATTATCAACAAATCAGTCAATCTTGTTAAGTTATTTTATATGAGATTGGGAACATATAAAGTCGAAGCTTTTAATAATTTTGTTACAATTGCTTTCAAGGTATCAAAGTAGAGAAGATACATGTCCCGATGAACGCAACATTCAACTTGGAGCAAATCGAGCCAGCGTTGAGGCGATTGCGTCCGACAGCTCTGTTCATTACTCACGGGGACTCCTCCACTGGGACGATGCAGAACTTGCAGGGTCTTGGAGATCTTTGTCACAAGTAAACATTCCTGTACAATATTCTTACTTCTAAGTTGAGGATTCTTCTAGAAAACATGTAATATTTAGACCCTCTCTAGATATCTCTTAGATATCTCAGCCAGGTTGTCATCCTTAATCTATCTCCCGTATATCAATAGCCGGCAAATGAGCAGATGGACAATGACAATAAATGTTCATTAGCACTCGTAGTTACAGAGTTATTATTAACCCGTCGCTGATCAAGGAAGTTGTAGTTGGTTTACCACAAATCCACAACACAGTGACTGGCTATCCAACACTGTATTATGACTAACACTACACGCTGTAGTGACTACAGCACTATGTCATTGTTGAGTTTAGAAAGAAAGATTAAGGGGACCTCTGAAATAATTATAATATCATAATATCACCTTAGTTTGATCTAAAATAATAAAGGTTTAAATCGTTGTACGTAATTATAATTTTTCATAGAGATTTTACCTTGCTCTGCTTTGAAATTTTAATAATAAAACCTGTATTGCGACAAGCCTTTGGTTTAAATAGTAAATTGCTTGACTGTTGTCGATAGTACCAACGTGCAATTGGAAACAAAAAGGATTGAGAGCGATCGATAGCTCTTTTCATCAGTCACGAAGTCTTCTCCAACGGCATTGACAGCTTAAGTGAGTTTGTAATTTAAACAGATAACCGAGTCACGTAAAACTAAACAAATCTTATTACTCCGTTCGGTGTCTCGTTTACTGGAAAATATTTTTTCGCTACAAACGTTCAGCACAGTTTACAGTTAAGAAGTCTTTCAATTATACCTCCTCAAAAAGTCCACAACGTGAGTATAAAAATAGCAACAGCGTATTTGAAAATATTTCCATCTCAGTAGTTATTTAAGGGGACTTGGGAATATAAGTTCCACTTTGACAGAAGGTAAAAGTTATAATTAAATACTTGGCATTATTTGTCATATTTTTAAATAAATTTTAACATACCTCGGTCCTCACGTAGCTATCATGTACGTAAATCGTATATCGTAACGTATCGTAAAATTAACCACATTGTCCTGACCAGTCCATCCGTGTAATACATAGATTGAAGTAAGTATACTTTATAGTGTAATACTAAATTATTGTCAAATAATATCAACCACTTTTGTCAAATGCAATTTGATACGTGCAGGCTGCAATGAAATAAAATATTGTGACAGTGTAATACTAACATTGGAACAATTCATATCGTTTTAACTCGCGGCTCATGTTTATTTAGAACAGATGACATGACTGTATTATTTAGAATTTTCATTTATAGTTTGAAACTGAATGGAATATGTAAATCTCTATGTTATAAAATTTCCTAGATTTTAAATTACATTTTTGGTGCTCATCATTTATAATAGGGCAGTAGGGCGTCACGTAAGGATTATAATTATTAAGTAATCAATGATATTACTAGTACTAATATCTTTCCGTAAAGCCCACCTGATTACCCTGATTGACCACCCACTTATCATTTTCCCGCTGAGGTCTTGAGAGCCGATACGTTCTTCTCTTTTCTTTTCTGGCAAGGCATCGGCGGCGGTGATCACTTACGGTGACACTGCACGTTTATCGGCTATTTAAATAAAGGATTTCATTATTTCATTGTTTTTGGGCTACAGGCAAATGTCTACAATATTTTGACAGTCAATCTGTTTACAAAACCATGCTTTTTTGTAGGTATGGCACTCTGGTGCTAGTCGACACCGTGGTATCTTTAGTGGGCGTTCCTTTCTTCATGGATGCGTGGAAGGTGGACGCAGTTTACACGTCAACCCAGAAAGCGTTCAGCGGACCAGCCGGTATATCAGCTATCGCCTTCAGTGCAAAAGCAGAGTGAGAAGTCTTTTTGTTTCATTAATTTACTTTATGTGGTTATTTATTCACGTGGTATAAGGAAACTTACAGTTCACAGTTTTACCGTTCTAACAATATTGCCTTCTTATTGCAGGGAAAAGATAAATAAAAGGACACACGAGCCGCCGTTCTACTTTGACGTGAAGCTATTAGCTCAGCAATGGAACTGCTATGGAAACACCCGAGCGTAAGGATCCCTTTTATAAGTGGTTTAAATAGATTAGAACCTCGCTTCGCTTCTGAAAACAATGTACCAAACTCGAAAAAACGGAATTATGTGCATATTTTAATTTAATCATCACATGCTTCAGTGAAGGAAATCAACATGAGGAAACCTGCACGCCTGAGACTTCTCCATAATGTTCTCAAAGGTGTATGAAGTCCGCCAATCCGAACTTGGCCACCGTGGTGGACTTTGGCCCCTCACATTTTGAGAGGAGACCCGTGCCCAGCAGTGGGACAATTGTGGGTTGGAAATATGATGATGACTAGAATCGATTTTTTTTTCAGTTACCACCACACAATGAGCCCTCCTCTCCTCTGGGCTCTGCGTCGCTGTCTGGAAGAAGTTTGCCAAGAAACCTTGCCCAAGGCGTGGGCCCGGCACGCAGCTACCGTGGAGGTCTTCCAGAGAAAACTGACGCAATTTGGGTTTGAACTCCTCGTACCCAAACCGGAAGACAGGCTCGCCACTGTCACCACGGTCGTTCTACCGAAGGGATACGACTATTTGGAGTTTACTACGTATTTAAGAGAAAAGTAAGTTATATGTATATTCTTGTACTAAATATATGGTAAAGTTGTAATTTTTTTTATTGAACGTTTACCGTATGTAAAAGCTGGGTGTCGATCCCATTAGCGGCCTAGGTCTAGAGCATACTGCACTATGTTTTTCTAATGCAGATTGATGGAGCGATTAGTGGCCATACTAAGTGCTCTTATCCTGATGCCAAAGACCTCCGAGAACGATAACGATAACGAAAGCACAGAGACGCTTAAGACATTTTGCCAGACAGGCGTCCAGCCAAATACAGACCGCCTCCCCAGTTATCCGCGTCATCATCATAATTACATCAATTAGAATGTTGTTAAATATAACATTAACCCATCTTTTTGCACTAGTGACCTATGTGAATCCTGCTGCTGAATGCTTCTTATATTCTGATTTTTTTGAACTTGGATAAGTTATTTCATTAATATTATTTTCTACAAAAAATATTTTCACTTGCTTCGGTGTATGATTCAAATAAGGAACATATGAATTTGAGAGTTCTCCATAATGATTTTTCTCTTAATCACCGTTTCCATGGCTTTAGCTGTGGCTTTAGTCCCTCATTGTGACAGGGAAACCGTACCCAGGAATCGGACATTTTTTTATAATGTGCTGAAATTTTTATAAAAATTTGTAGAACTAAAACCAGTACAAAAATCTGAATATTATATTTTTTTTCTTATTTTTACAGTCACAACATCCTAATTTTTAGAGGATTGGGCCCGACAGTCGGTAAGGCTCTACGCATCGGACTTATGGGCGTCAACGCTACCACGGAAATAGCTGAACATGTTGCAAATGCCATGATTAGCACCCTGAAGTCTCTGAAGAAATCGGCACTTTAATATTTACACTATCTACTTAGTTTATTACACTTGTTAATTCTTTCTAGTAAGTAGTAAGCAAACCTAATGGCCCTTTTTTATTAATAATATTGATTAAACGGGTTTATGAATAGACATTTTTGTCTTATTTTTTATTCTCCTTAAATAAAGTTTATTTCTCATGTAATAATATTTATTATCATGTTCAGAAGGCATTACTAACAGGAATATTTCAAGGATTTGAAAATAGATGGCGTTAGTAGGTACTTATTCTTAACACGTTGAGTGTTTGTGTTCTAATTTGCAAAGGATAGTATAGTTACAAAAGTGTGTACTGATTCGGGAAGGATTTTAAATGAAAGAAATAAAACAATACACACATAGAATTCACAGGTAATATATTGCATATTAAAACTGAATCGGATCAAAACATGGGCACCAACTGGTTTTACCCAGTCAGCAACAATTATGCAATTTATTTTCTAGCATTAAATAATGCGATTGACGCATTCAATTGATTTAATCAAAATATAATGTTGTTTTGTACATTAGGAAGAGTGACCGCGAGCTATCACGTACATAATAATAACTGTTTAATGAAAACAATGCAAATAAGCAAGTTCATGTATCCTTTATGGCTATTAGTTAGGTTATTCGCAAGCCATAGGTGTTTACTCTATTGTTAGAATATACGATACAACTAAACCAAGATAACTCCCAATTATCGATATAGTTAAGTAGTTGAATAATATCCTCATTACGACAATATATTAAGAGCCAATAACGTGAGTATAACTATAATACAGTCACAATTTTGATGGACTAGAACCCACAACAAACAAAATTTATTTTACAAAGTTTACAAATTTTTGGCAATGTCTCACGAAATATTTGAAAACGCTTGAAATCCATGTCGCTCAGACGAAATACTTTGTAATTACATATATAATTCATATAATTATTGTAGACAGAATATCTCTACCTACATGGCCTTCATTTCCATCACATCGAAACATTTGGACTAGCTTCCTTAATTATGTAACTATAAAACTGTTTACCTAGTAATTAAACAAAACTAGTCACGAATTTACATAATCTAAACTTAACAATAGGCATATTGCGCAATATTTAGACAATATAAGTAAACAACGTTTAAAACGTAGAATATCATACGCGTTCTATAATATATTATAGTCATAATCGTAGGCAAAATTAAGATTTATTTACAATAATATCTGTTCTGGCCGACAGTTGTATTACATCAACCTTATGTTACTTTACACTACCTTACACCCGTCTATACGAATGCGGGCATATTAAGCCCCTCACGCACAATCCGGTCTTGCTGACCACCGCTCCATTCACGATACAGAACTAGCAACTTACTGAATGAACGACAGTTGCGAATAACCTGAAATCATCCATTTCTATCGTGTGGACGGACAACAGACAGATGGTGAGTTCAGGGCTTACAGTGATACATACTACACGAAGGTATAACATATAACATGACATTACAAAAAGATATACAAAACTACAAGCAAATGCACAAATAATAACGTCCGATTAGAAGATTTTGTGATGGTTCCGATACAAGCTACACTTGCAATAATCCCATAATAATATACACTAGAATCGTAAATAAATATGCACATAAGTAAGTTAAATGTAATAATTTATTATTTACATTAAGAAAATATGGCACATCTTATAACATCATCGACCGCGCTCACACCATTCCTGACTCCCTACCCGAGCGATCGAGCCGCCGTAAACTAAACTACGCTACAGTCGGATCGGTATCGGGTAACGCATTGCGCCTATTAAATTTCGGGACTCATAATACCAATTAAAATACCGGTGGGAAGTAATATTCACGTCTAAATGAATAACAAACAGGGAAGTCGGTTAGTCCGACTCCGGGCCTACGCGCAGCCGATCGCCGCTCACCGCCGACTAAATACTAGACACATCCGAATCAAGAGTACATAAAAATATATCAGTCTATAGAACGATGTAGTGGTGTGCAATTATAAGTGATTGTTAAGACGTTTGAAGATAACGTTTAAAAGGAAACTTGTCACAAGATACCAGTGTTTTGCTGGTTTCATTCATAACCGCACACCACAAATCGTAGCATTCACTCACTTATCATACACAATCTGGGGTATTCGGGGATCCGGCGCAGTAAAGCCCTGTACGCATCATTCATCCCTAGTTCCGTCCACGCACGATGCACGATACAACTCAACTTCGCGAAACTTGTAATTAACAATAAAAAATATCATAAAATAACTACTACATCACTATTGTACCTAAATTACAGATTTTCAAAGTCAACTAAAAATTATAATCAACTAGGAAAATGCCTTATTATAAGGAGTAGGATAAACAACGTCTCCGCTATTGTATGAAAATGGGAAGTAGGTCAATCTAAATAATAACGTCACGCAAGGTTTTATTTAGCTGTCAAAATAACTTGTTATAGAACACAAAGAACAGATAGGTGCATAGCACCAACTTCGCGCTCACAAACACAATTGGCTTGCTTATATCCTACTCCATATCTTTAGGCTGTCACTAGCTGAGCTCTCAATTTTATTGTTGTATTTATCGTAAACTATAAAGTTTGCGCGATCGTTTTGTTTCGTACAACGTAAACGAACCCGTAAGAGATTAATGCGTGATTTGTGCGGTAACCGCATAATACTGTGTCCGGAGTGGCGCGGCGGCGTGCTCAGTTGGGCGGCGCTTCCTTATCATTCCTTTTATTCCTTAGCAATTACTAATGCTCTTAATCGAGATATTCTCACAATCGAATGATTTCGTTAGTATCATTCACTCACAATCGCACACCGCTAGATCTAGCGTTCACTCACTTAGCCTATAGCAGTCTGGGGTTTGACGGGGTCCGGCGCAGTTCAGTACATCTACAATATATGGCGATACGTCGATTTTGGTTCACGCAGCCACGGATAAACAGCACCCGTTAATACTTTGAAGTCTTAAAACGGTTTGAAAATTATGAATGATTTTTCAAAAACTACTTTTGAAATATTCATTCAATAACCGCAAAATATTTAGTCGGTTTTACGATTGGATTTAAATTATAATTTGCTTGTCAATACTACTGTTAACTATCAAACCTAAGTAAAATAATACAAAATTAAGAAGTTTCAATGATGATACAATAGACTTACTCAAAACCACGCAGTTATACTCTTACTGATAAAAGAAGAGACCGATAATAATCTATTACTATTAGTGCTCCAATACGAATCAATAGCAGAGTTGACTAACGAAATATTCGGGTGGTTTCCGTACTTAAAAGTATACACGTGGATCACAAACGTGTGATAATGGTCGTGCGATGATCGCCACACTGGTGTGTACCGGCGCGTCCCGTGCGCTCAGCTGGGCGTGGGCGCGCGCTGGCGGCGGTGGCGCGTGCACGCGCAGCAGCCGTCGCCGCGCCGTCGACGCGCGCACGCCGCGCGCCCGCAGCGCTTGCGGATGCATGTCACTTCACCGTCCTGGAAACAGACACAATTTGTTCAACAACCGCCGAAAGAGCGCCTTTCGATACAGATAATAATTTATATATCGTCATCGTATATATAAGACCGCCCTTCGTGTATTGCTATTTGGAATAATGGTTAGCTGGTAGAGAATGCAATTAGCATTAAGCTCGCCATTTGTACCGTAATATTTTCATAATCCAACTTTATTTTTATGGTTTAGGCACCTAGGTAGGTACAATAGAAATACTGTGGTATGATACTCATAACAGAGTAACTTCAGAGGATCACTGTAAAATACAGATTTAGATTCACCACCCGATGGCCTTAGACATGGCTCCACGACTCCATATCAAGGATTTACTTAGTATATTTTGGCACTAAGAGTCACCTTACACTTTCTATTACTCAGTGGTGTACATTGCCTCGATCAAATTTTCTGAATTACTCTGACGCGCCTAAAACTACTGAGCATTTTTTTTTAATTATAAGTTAATGCTTGACCACAATCCCACCTGATGGTAAGTGGAGATGAGGTCTTGGGTGGTAGAGCGCACTTACTTAGTAGCAGCCTATTCACTCTTTATTTGAAGACACCCACATTATAATCGGATGGGAACACCAACGCCGGCAATTTGTTCCAGTCCTTCGCGGTATTTTCCGTGTGAAACTGCTCAGCACCGAATACCGACATCAACAGGAGTACTCACTTTGCACCTGCACGTGACGCATCTCTGTTCCCCGTGCGAGTGTATCGAGGGGTGGACCTCCTTGCCGTTGGGCAGGGGTCCGTCGGGGAACTTGCAGCCGCCCTCCGCCAGGATCTCCTCGGCGGTGCGCGGCGCCCCCTGGTCTTTGGGAGTCTCTTCCTCGGTCTTCTTTGTCTTCACCTGTAATTATATTTTTTGTGTCGTTATTATAATAGAAGCTGTAGGTTCCATCGTGGGCCTAAGTCTGCTAATTCAATTGCGTCGTGGCGCAATAGTTATATTTAGTTGTAATGTATTTCTGCCCTCGAATTAATTCAAAATCACATAATAATTGTTAGAAACTAATTGCGATGATATAGGTACATCGTTCCTGATGAATTTGTAGTAATTTTCTTATATTTAATTAAATACCTTAAATTTCTTATAATTTCACATTCAAATTTATTAACAGACATTATGGCCACTTAACATTAGGTAGGATTGTGGTTGTACGGTTCATTTCAACATTACTTGATATAGGTATTATGTAACTTATTATCATGTAAAAAAAAGTTGTGAAAACGAAAATAGGCTTACGACTGAAATACTACCTCCAGCTAATGCTAACCTGTTTGCTAATCATTACCTCTGGACAAACCCGGCAACAAGACTTCTTATCGGGTCGATAAGCGTCTCTCTCGGCGCACCGCAGCGGAGGGCACCTCACCCGAGGGCACCGCACTTGCCGAGTGGAGAACTCGCAAGTGCACACCGCACACGTGTCGTAACCTCCCGGGACCAGGTACGGATGCCAGGAGGAACCCGGCGCGTGGTACTGCCCCGATAGATGGCAGCCGTGGGACTCGTTCCATACCGCTGTTGTTGAATCTGGAGCGGAAATGTAATTTGTTGAAGCAAGTTCAAAACCTTTATGTTAGTAGTTAGACATTTAACGACCTGGATGGCGCAATGGTTAACACGCCGGATCGCCGTTCCGAGGGCCCTGGGTTCGATTCCCAGCGAGGCGGAAATTTGAATGATGAGTTAAAATTACTGTTCTTGGTCTAGGTGTGTGTGTTCTTGTCTTGTGTGTTGTCCATGGCACCCACGACACAGGGAATCCTAGTGTGGGGCTATGAGTATGTAGCGTTACTTAGTATCCCTGATACATTTATATCATTATTTGATTCAATAATAGGCTGTTTATTAGCAGCCCCTGGCTAGTAATATTAATTGTACCATTGCTGTCTCTTCCCACAATAATGGCCCTACACTGGCCAAGTGAGGTCTGGCAGACTTTACATATATTCGAGAACACCTCATATCCGAAATACCTCGTTAAATATTACTTAAAGAAATCTGTAGACGTTAGGGCTGTCATTTCACACATTCACATAATACTCACTGGTACAAATAGGGCAGCACTGTCCTGGCGGCTGTATGGTGGGCACGGCGCAGTTGACTGGCGGGCAGCGCACAGGGTCGCAGCGGAGCACGCCGTGCACACATCCGCACATGTGGCAGGACTGTAATGAAAGACATCTTCTATAGAAGCTATTTATCTTCCATCAAAGATTTTTATTAGAAGACGAACGAGCCACCTCATGGCAAACGGTCACCGTAGTTCATGGACATCACTAACATCAAAAGCATCACCGATACGTTGCCAAAAAATAAAGAAAAGTGCTGAAGGGTTTATTCCGCACAAAATACGAGTCTTCCGCACAAATTATGAAATAATTATGATCATCATGACCAATCGACTAATCTTCAAGATGATCTTCAAGCTACAATAGCTAGTAAGCGATGTCGCAATAATATTTAGCTACTTCTATAGAATCGTCTTGGTGGATAACAATACCTCAGCAGCCATCCATTGCGCGCCATCTTCGTAAGATCTCCCAGCGTAGTAGCACGACGCGGTATTGGACAGCGAGTTGTCCGGTGGCTGCACGTTGGCCGGTCCTGGCGGGTAGTTCGCATTGAGCTCGTTCTCGTTGGTCCAAAGCACGGACGGCAAGCACGATGGTGGCACGCTTATCTGATATACACGACAAATATATTCCTATGTTATTACACAGGCTTGAAACCTAGAGGGCGCGTTTATATGACACAGCAGCTTTCGCGGCGAATGCGCGCTCGCTTCCTGGTGCACAGCAAATTAAACTTTATTGACTCGTCCAAAACGTACAAATTCTTAGCAATTACCTCAATCAATCAGCCTAACCTTATAAACTTTTTACTTACCTTTTTATTTCGATCTTTGAAGCATGAAAATAAATATTCAAAAAATAAGTTAATAAATTGAATGATTTGATATTGATATGGATGGCCATTTTGGATTAAAAACATATAATTACATTGTCACCTGAAGTACTAACGTATTCCACAATTCAGCCCCATCGGACACTGAGAAGTGGGTCAAATTTAAAAGTGTGTTCTTGTCTGTGTGTTGTGCATGTCACCCACGAACAGGGAATCACATTATGGGGCCATGAGTGTGAGGCGTTATATTCAAATGAAAATTACCTGCGGTAACCGCGTGCGCAGAAACTCAGTGTTGTTGTCGGACGTGCGCAGGTTGAGGTAAGCGGCGCCGGCGTGCAGCGCGGACAGTTCCACTGGAGTGGGCTCCAACACGCAGCCCTCCGTGCCCATCAGAACCCGCGAACCCCCGCTGCCCCCCGCGTGGCTCTCCAACCAAGCTGACCACACCCCAGTGTAGCCGTTTAACACGATCTGAAATTATCAATGAATTCGTTTGCACTTATAATATTTCGAGTTTTACAAAATATTCTCACTTATGACAGAAGTTTCTGTAGGTTCAAAAATGATGCGAATTTGAAATTGCTTTCATCGCCATCAGCATCGCAATCAGTAGTAATGAATGAACGAGCGTACGAGCCACCTGATGGTAAGTAAGCCCATGCACATCAATGACAACAAAGACATCGTCCATTCATTGATAACCAAGAAAGGAAAGAATTGATAGAATATCACTTTTATTCAGTTTTTGATCATTACTTACTTCATAATTCATTCCACAAAGAGCATCTACAGAGAGCCAGGCGAGACCAGCTACGGGGGTGACAGTGACTGGCATACGAGCGTCAGTGCGACGCAGCAGAGCCGGACCGGCGCCCGCGGCGTCTGGCAAAGATCGTGACAGCAGTCTCCCGCGGAGAATTGGTGGACCTAACGATATAAAGAAAAGAAAAGCTTACATAACAAGCAATTTTAATTAACAAACTCCTATCGAATAGATATTTCTTGAGCGCATCCGTTGGACTTCGTGTCATCGACCAATTTAGAACTTCAAATTTATGAGGAGAGAACCCTGCCCTCAATCAATACGTTTAAACCAATTAAATGAATATAATTCCAAACTAAGTAAATAATAGTAAAAAACTAAATACTTAATATTCAGATAGTAGGTACCTGCGTCTGCACCTATATGAACAGCAAGCTGATCTTCATAAAGAGGCGGGAAAATACGCGCACTAGGCCTTGCTAATATTCCCATTCGAGTGTCTAAAATCTCTACTTGGGAATGTCGTTTTCCTTGCTCTTCTACTAATGTAATTTTAGGATCTGTTATACCCAAATTGTCAATCTGAAAAATTATAAGTTTTCTGTAACTAAAAGCTAAGTGTTAATGAAAGGAGTGTTAAATGAATACAATTGATACACATTTTATTTGGTACGGTTACTCACGATATGGATTTTTTACGTCGATATATCGAGCCAGTTGTTCAGCTGTGACCACGATCCATGCAACTGGGTCGAAATATTGGCCTACAAAATCCATATCGTGTGTAACCGTATCATAATAAAATGAAAGCTTATCGATTATAGTTATGGTTCACTATGCCATGTCTTAATGCTGAGTTAAAGGAGACAATGACGAATATCATACAAAATAATGCATTAAACGGTAATTTAACTCATAAGAATAAGAGAGGCCAACCTGGATATCATAAACAAGGGATCCATCTTTGTCAATGTACAATAAGGCCAGTCCTTCAGGAGCCGGAGAAGCTGGAGCTCTCTCTGCCATTAGTGGAGCGTGGAATACTTCACAGGCAGCTCTTTGTCTGACTACTCCTGATATACGTCGTTCTGGTGTCCCGACAGCTTCTACTAAAAGAAGCAGTCTCCCACGGGACAAAGAACGTAACTCTGCTGCAGATACTGGAGTGGATACTTCTAGGACATTCAATTCATAACCAGGTTTGGAGAGTTTTTGGACCTAGAAAAAAAAGGCGAATGTTATATAGAGTCCACTCCTATTTTGTTAATATACTGTGTGATTTTTATTTCACTTGACATTCTCGAGGACATGAAAGAACATGGTCATAGGTAATTATTAAAAGTATAAAGTCAAAATTCTACACGAGAATTATTTCAATATGGCAATCAAAATTATCTAAAAATACTCGGAATGTATGGACATGGACACGCCGGTACGTCGGGGCCGTACGGGCGGGGTTAGTGACGTGCGCTCAGTTTGTCCACATAGGTTAGTAATGTAATTAATGTTAGTAATATAATAAGTAAGTAATGTAATACGTCATTTTTTAAGCACCCTTTTTAATTACATATTTGGAATGAGAATCGAATACTGAGTACCCCCAATGAATACGTCATGTGACTAAAAAATGACCTTGTATTTAATGAACTTAAAGTTTTCAACTTACCTCATCAATTATAGTCTGGTTTCGTTCGGGTAGCGTCAGAAGTACCCTTACTGATTGGTCTCTAGAGGCTGGCACAAACACTCCGTTATACACAATGGCCAGGTGCAAGCTGGGAGCGGCACCTGCTGCTCCGGTCACCACGGCAGTCCCTCCCCACCAGCCCTCTTCCTGACCAGGCAGACGGTAGTCTTCACACGGTCCGTTGCTGACCGTACTTGGCGCATGTTCAGGTTCCAATAAGGAAGTGAACATTTCCGATGATAACGCCGGATATCTGAAATTTAATCAATTATTCATTATGTATTACTTTTGTAAGTAATACCTATATGTTGATTTTTTCCCTCTACTATGTACCGCTTGAGAAAAGCTATACATATTATATAGAAGATATTGCGACAGAAACTCTTCAGCACTTCTTTAAACAATTACAATGTTTGAGGCCTTAAAATGTTCAAAAACTATTACACAAATACAACATTTAATTCTGTAACTTAAAAAGACTGGGTTACA
This sequence comes from Ochlodes sylvanus, assembly GCA_905404295.2. Lineage (NCBI taxonomy): Eukaryota > Metazoa > Arthropoda > Insecta > Lepidoptera > Hesperiidae > Ochlodes > Ochlodes sylvanus. Next base: position 7,252,000 of record FR990137.1, read on the forward strand.
AAGTCAAAGTAGAAAACATACAAAATAAGTACCTATACCCTATAGCGACCTATTTTTTATTAACTTTTTTATAATAACTAGTGCAGCATATTAAAACTATCTAAAACACACTGATACTGGTAGGGGAGCCCAAGAGGGGATTTCTGGATTTACTGAAGCGCGGCAGATTAATATACAGGGGGATACCTTGTACCCGGTTAAGTACCACCACATATGAGCCCCATATATAAGGCCGCCCGTGAAGGATACAGGATCAGATTAGTAAAAAAAAATTGATCATCAGACATTCTCGAGCGCGTCAGATTAAGGTAGGGTGAGTTAATTACCTCCTAAAAAGTGTATATTCTACTAATCTGACAATTTGAGAGTGACGTAAAGAAAGGGGAGGGCAGCAAAGTTGTAAAAAAAAACGTCATCTTGACATTCTCGATTGGTTGATCCATTCAAAAGTTATTGCGGTTTGAAAATTCCAAAAATAGTGTTCTATGAAACTTCTATCAGACTTTTGAGCTGGGAGAGCTCAAATGCATAGAAATATTATTTCTTTGAACTCCGCGAGCTCAAAATAAATGTCATAAGTACAATTTTAAGCGCCCAGGAATGGAATTAGCGGGAAGTTGCAGGGATGGCCTTTAGGGTGAACCGTTTTTTTGTCAGATTAGGCGAATCCCTCTAGATAATCGTCAGATTATGAGACAGTACGTTTAGAACATAAATATGAACCATATATATCCTAATCTGACGCGCTTGAGTATGTCAAAATGGCGAATTTTTTTTGCACATTATGGAAATGGCCACGAGTTTGCGTCCCATCGAAATCGTCAGATTAGTGAATGAGAGCTTATTTTTGGTGCACTTAACACTCCCTTAGAAAATCTGACGCGCTCGATTAAATTTTTTTTTTTTCATTTTCAACCCTTACATACAACCACCCCCACCATGCAAACGATCAGATTAACATACGTACATTATTAAAAATACCTAGGGCATTGATGCTATCAATATCTGACGCGCTCGAGGATGTCTATGCATCAGTTTTTTTTTTACATATTTAAAAATCTATAGCCGCTTCCCCCACCGATGAAAAGGTATATATCATATAACATTTTTTTCTTCTTATCATCTAAGCTTTGCAACCCAATAGGTCTCTTTGACGCTCGAGTAAATCCCCATTTAGCACCACGGGCTCCCCTACCATACACAGAAAATCCTAAAGCTGAAGATGTTAAAAAGCTACCAACACCATTATTACACAATTACACACATGTCTTATAGTATACCTACATCAAAAGTGTATAAACAACGTTAACTGCAAAACATTGGAGTGGCCTGCTTTTTCGACCTAGAGATAATATAATCTGGGATTACTTTTTCATAATAAAAAATTCCACTGAACAAAATCACTAAAAGTATGCTAACATCATGCACGAACCATATGTTTTTCTAATCGGTCTTCATTAAATTCGAGCGAGTAGGTTTCTTTTATTAATCATACGGCTAATTTGATACGAACAATGAGACTGGTAGTAAACCGCGAATATCCTTGTATCTAAGTAGGTAGACTGGTATGGTTCTTGGTACAATGTTTCAAGGGTAAACTCTGTACTACTCGTAGTATGGTAGCCATCTGCCATATAGATATATATCTAGAGAGTTAAAAAAATATTAAATGTTTGTCATTTTTCGTCATATGCGTGATAAAAGCCTTAAATTTAACCCTTTCTTTATACAGACAGTAAGTCTCTGAAATAAGTTCCTGAAGACTGCAAAGTACAGTGACTTATTTCTGAATAAGTATTGCGGAGGGCGCAAAGTATACGGTTGGTATTGGTCATACGTCATGTCCTGAAACAAGCATGATGCAGACGCCATAAGTAACTAGAATAACTAGATGGGAACACGGAACTAGGAACATAGGAACGTTTCCTAAAAAACTTTCGTGACTTAGAGGGCTCGTCAAGTCGCTGGACCTTTATAATATCATTTTTATATATGGTTGATTGACAACCATTTAATATCATCAACATAAATAAACAACTATCATACCTGTTTATTCGTCCGCTCAGAGCACTGTCCATGGAGTTATTACGTTCATCACCCCAGATCAATGCTACATAAAGCGATCCTTCTCTAAGCAGCCGTTTATATTCCCGCGGAACTCGACGCCAGACACCACACAGCTGTAAATAGAGTTAATTGATTAGAGGACGGTAATGGAGTTTTTAGAGTTGTTTACAATAATGGGAAGCTAAGTTGATCTCCAGGTCGAATCATTAAAGCGTCAAACAAACGCACTACATAGTTCTAGATGTACTTAATACTGTAATAGTCTCTAAAACCAGTATCTCCGTTACTTCTTTGATGTAGAAAAAAGGTTTCCTCACCATGTTTTCCTACATCAAAATTCCGTATTTTCTTGGCCGTCAACGCGTAGTCAGTAGCGTCAACGCTGTTATTTACATAAAAAAGTTATAATATTTTTTTGATACTCATAACTTTGAAATTAAATGCACGTACAAGATTAAAGCCAGGAACATTAAAAATTGACGTAGCAACAGTTTATATTAGTTTATAATGACGTAGTAGATACATCTTCTCTAGTCTACAAAGAACTTACTCATTTTACCTTATCAGTTTTTTCTTCATATGTGGCGTGAATTCCCGGGGCTCTTTTCAGAGGGTGTTCTAGAAGCATGCGACCACCTCGGTCGAGGAAAGCCAGCGCTCGTGGTTGAGCCAGCATTGAAGGGCCGAGGATCACGGACCAGTATAGGTGACGTCTGCGGAAAGTAAACCTGGCGGTGGCTACTCCAGCGGCCACGGGGACCCCTGTCATGTCATCCCGACGGATGCACAGAGGTGAACGACCCGTGAGAAGTGCACCGAAATCTGAAAGTACAAAAATTACTAATAATAAATAAACACTTGTATATCCCGCACCAGAATTCCGTGTTGTGAGTGGCATGGACAATACAAACAATCAATCAACCATACACGATTCGACATATAAATGTCAACCTCGACGGGATCGAACCCGGGACGCTTTGCTTTGCGTGCAGGGTCACCAAGGTTACGGGGATCAACTAGGTTACGGGGTCGTTATTTCAATCAACATTATTTATATTTACTACTTATTTATATCAATAATATATGGACGACGGACGAATAATAATAGGTATGATAAACAACCAAGAATCGGAAACTGCCTGACATTTAAATAATTATTTGACCCAGAAAGGAACTAAATGCGGAACCTCTTGGTCAGCCGATAGTACCAAGTACAAACCCGTCATTAACGTTTTAATTTTTTTATTGATAAATAATCATTGTTAAACTTCAACAGCGAATGTCTGAGCATAGACATTCTATATATTATGTTTGAATATCAATAACTATGTATTCTATAGTTATTATATTGCTGTCTCACAAATATCTAAGGAATATCAAGGCAGGTTTGAACTGAGTATATAAAACTTGATATGATGACATCCATGGACAACGGCTTGTGGATTTAAATATAACATTACAACAGCATGCGATGGTTTATTATGTTGTAAGAGCCTTGGTATATCAGAATCTTGGCTGTTGAAGATCGGCTCCCAATTTTTAAATATTATATATTTTCTACACTCAAGCAAGACGTTTTCATTTGCATGTGTTGTAGCTATTATGTAATTTAAAACCATACTTGTTTAAGTAAATAACGGACAAACAAACAGATGAACTAACTGGTGGTAAGCCCATGGATATCATTAACACCAAAGGCATCATGATGCGTTGACGGCAAAAAAAGAAGTAGGATATGCACATTTCTGGCTCTCCTACAGTGCAACCGAAACACGTAACATTTTCACGGTGAAATTTATAAGAGTGTAGTACTCGTATATAGCTAGGCGGGTGAAATACCCCATCACCATGCATGAGTACCGTTGGAATTAAACTGGGCAGTAGAATACAGCACACTCCAACAGAAGGGAACTCTTGTCATACGAGTAGTTCCGTTGTTCAATAATGTACAAGGAAGGTCGGCTTGCACTGAGCTAGGAGTAATTTAATAAACTTTGAGTGTCCAAAATTACATTTTAGTTTTAGCAACATTTTAACTCAGAAGATCCATAAAGTTTCTCCATGTCATCAGACCCATAAGTCGGATAACGCTTTTGCCACGTCAAATTTTACTGCTGCTTAAAACTCCAGATTCACTCATTAAACACATCAAGAACATTTTGTTATTATCCTTTTCTTCGAAAATACGGATAAGTGAATGCTATCAAGGAATAAAGTAAGGAATGTTAGTTTCCAAAATAAATAAAATAAAGTGAATTAAATTGTTTAACAGTAAAATGTATCATTTTATACTTACGCTTCATGCTAAGTTCTTCCTCATCAGTAGCTATGACCACAATCGGACTGTCCTCTTGAACAATGTCAGGCGCTGGAACCAAGAGGGATAAATTAAAATCGAACAGCCTACTACCATTAGTTACCGCCTGGCCCGCATCAAATAAATCAAACCTATTTGCTATTGCTGTTAGTTTATTTGACTCCAACTATAAAGGCAATAAATAAGTCAAGCGATTGGCATTCCCAAGGATTTATGTAAACTGATGGGAATCGATAGGAACTATAAACATGGTGATTTCAAATGTGCATAAATAGGTATGTTGGTACTTTCTCCGAGCTTCGGAGCTCATAAAAACATGTCGCGATACCAATTGATCGTGGACGAGGTTCGCGGGCTTATGGCAGCCGGTTCGCAAGACCTCCCCGACCCTTCTATTCGGGTTGATTGGATCAAGTGTTATTCAATCATAGCAGGATCGGCGTCTAGACGGCGACGGTAGAATTTGCGATTTGCATAGCTTTCTTGTTGGGTCTGCTCCAGACGGAAATAGAGAGAGCAGTGACATTTTGCACGACGCTTTGATTGTAGCCGATTTAACGACATGCGATCGATAAATGGCCGAGAAGCGAGTTATATAACAACGGATAATGGATTAAACAATTTACATGACGGCCGGGAATCTAGTGCAGAGCCGTAACATACACATTTATTTCTATAACGTAAACACGTTCAATATTAACCCAGAACGAGGCTCGCGACGCGTAAATATGTTATAGTTACGACGGTGTTCGTAAGTAATGTTCATTCTTATTTTTTAATCCAATAGAGAAACTTTATCGCGTTATTAATGATGTTATTAACGTCACAGCCAATAAGTAGTTCGATCGCAGAGAATCTCACCAGCGACAAGTCGCCTGCGCACGAGTTGATACGGCGCGTACGAAGTTATTAAATTATAATTATGCTTAATAAATCGTCCTATCGTATCTGATTATTCGTTTGCGGAGTATGACATGTTGCTTCGAGTACGTGCGTATAGGCACGGTAAGTAACCTCAGTAAACATCGTGATGAGCAGACCTGTTTACGCGGCGAGATCTCGGAAGGCAGATTGTGATCTAGTGCGGCCCGGCGCCAGTATTCATAATTCAATCTGTGAATTTATTTAATGCGCGAGACAGTCCTAAATTTATTGGCAAGTGGCGCCAACGTGGCGACATGTCAGCCTAGGGTATTTGCAATGCAACAAAGAGCAGAAGGTCAAGAGAACCTATACTTGCCGCTTACGGCCATTAAAAATAGCTATAATTCTACAACCATAATTAAGATTGCATTGTAAACCCAGATTAACTAGATATATGACCGTCGGCTTCTTATGGAGTTTATGGCCTCGGTCTCTTCAAGATATAATTATTACTTACGTTTCGACTTTAAATTAAATTGTGTGGTATGGTTCGAAATAAGAGATTAAAGGTTTTGTCGCAGTGGAACGAACTACTTTTGCCTTTAATACGTTTATATTCTATTGGAGATAAAGACAGCGGCGCGGCGCCGGGACACCTTCGACTCGAGTCGCGACGCGCGACGCCCGCACACTGCACCAAAGTACGTAATGAATATTTATGCGCGTACACGCACACATGTAGCGGTGAAAATCCTCGGACGAGGCGCCTCACCGACCAGCTCCACTCATTAATGTCGTTTAGCGTAAATTTAAACTTTTGAAAGCAGCCTTGAGTTTGGAGACGTGACGTGACTAGTGCCGTGACGAGTTCATTCCGAGTCTAGTCGCGGCCTAACGTCTTTAGGCCTCTCGACGCGGCGAGTTTTCCAATCGCATGATGTAACCAGGCGCCGCTTTGACGACGACGTTCACGACCGACACCATGAATAGGCTGCGTACACGACACTTACGACTATCAATAATTCATGACGCCAAAAGGTTGTAAAAAAATCATCTCCGTGCACCCTGAGCAATTCTAAGAAATATTTTCGTTTTACGCCGCAGTTACAGGTATCAGTTTTCTAATCGTGTCATTCTACAATATCTCACAGCTCTATGAGTCGTGATTTTTCGTTTCAAAAGTCACGACAGCCGGCAATCGCAGAAACACGATCTACCTAAAACGGAAATGGATAATATTTACCGGCGCCTGCGCAAACTTTTAAGACGCCATTTGCAACCGATATGGATAAACCTGTCGATCGTATGTGCAGTTACGTACATACCTAAGAAAAACAGATTGAATCGATAAATACCTAAGCTATATAAGTTCTCTAACAACTTGGTCTTTTAGTACTTCCTAAGCGATCTGCATATTCATAAGCCTTTTAAGAGAGTATCGAGTGAAATGATAATACGAATACTTGCATATCCAAGTGCATTATATTAAAAACTTTGAGTAAAATATCTATGTAAGTATTCATTAATTATCTATGCTAGATAATTGCAATTACATTCCGCGTATGCAGCAGACGCGTTATGACGATGCGATAAAGCCGTTTTCCATACTGGCACAAGACGAAACGTAATGTTTTAATTAACCAATGGAGGAGTTGTCGTGCTGATCAGGTTTCTGCTTCGTTCACTAAAAAATCTTAAATAACTATCTATATACTTAAAGATAGCAGAATTAAGTATCTGTACTATAAGTACCTAATATCTACTTGGTATATTTGGCAATTATTAATAAACAAAATTCTAAATCAATAAAATATGCATAATAAAGGGAAATAATAATATAAACTGAACGCTTTTTTGTTGCAATATAACTAAAATAAATATGTCTCGAGCTCAAGGCAAGCGACAATATAAAATACACATTATGGTACACCCTGACCTCGCCATTTTGCTAATGAAAACCGATTTTCAGCACGACATTCTGTAACGTCGACGAGATGACGTAAGTGTACACGCCCGATGAAAACCCGCTCTATTGCATGTCACTTACCGCCAGATCACAAAGCAAGCTGTCAGTGAAACGTGCCAGGAAAATCGGCTCATTATTCTAAAATATTTCTTTTAAAATAACACACATCTTTCATATTACGATGCATACACCTAGACAGTAGACAGTTGCCTTAACAATCCGCAACGCCACGCTAGTTGGCTTAACCTGATTAACTCTTGACCTACATAAAGTTCAATTCAAACAAGCTGATAACGTCGATAGCATTGTTTTATGCTTACGATTTATTAAACAAAACAAAACCATTTGCAACAATGATAAAAATACAAACATACTACTTGACAACGATTTCTTAATAAGTTGATATAAAATAATATCTTGCAAAATATCAAAAGGCTATAAATAATTTTAAAAACTCAGACAAATTTGTCTCGTACACGTCACAATAATTAGAATCGTTTCAAATTTTAAAGTCATGATTCGCAAAACGAGTCGTTGAGTTCAATCATAGTCGATAATCTGAAATTGTGAGCACAAAGTCTAATTGGCAGAGCGATTGTGTTGAGACGATGTGACGGCTGACGGCCATTGAGCAAGGAGCACTGGTGTCTGTGTGCGGTGTGTTATGCGTCGCGGACTCGTGGTGCGGCGGCGTGCAGGTATTCCATTGAAGCACGCAACAGGGCTGCGGCGGGCCCAGCCTTCATTGCGAATTCCCGCGACGCCGAGCGGCTTGTTCGCAGTCGGCTCTGCGCTAATTTATAGGTTATATTCGTAATGATTGCGGCAAAGAATGTTTATAGCGCAAGGCGCGGTCTTATTGTTGTCGATAGGCACGGCGGTGCTCGCCGCACACACGCCCGCATAACTGTCGCGCTACGAGAATGCAGCGAGCGTTGGCTCCGATTCAATGTCCATTTCCATAAAATATAATTTCATCTGGACGTTCTCGATGCGCCCGATGTTAATGTTTCCGCGCGATCTATATTCATAAACGTTACACGAAAAGCAAAAACGGGGCCGCTTCCAGACGTCTGCTATAAGCAGGCGAACCGTGTTCAGATAGAAAATAAAAAAATTGTCACCCGCCCACGCGATTACGTACGCATTCGCCATGTTTGTACAGAACCAAAACCATGAGAATTTTACTGCTAACTAAAATGGGTGTACGTACGTGCTTTGGAAATATCGTACAATTGAGAATTGGCGCGTTCACGCCCGCGTCTACCTTGTACGGCGGCGCCGAACGAGGTATTGTACCGCCCGCGGTATTTCTGCGGCGGCCTATGCACGACCGTTTACGGCCGGCCACTTACCCAAAAAAGTAGAACAACAAACCACGTCCGCGGTGTTTACAAGACGGCAACACTTCGACCGCATTGTCCTGTAGTGAAACGCTTGCGATTTGCATTTTACGCCTACAAGAACGAGCCACCCCGCGCCGCAGACTCGCGCAATCGCTCGAGGCCCTCATGAATTTCTCCTGGAGCCATGTAAATACGTACGTGCATAAATCTATCTTAATGCAACAGTATATAATCCATAGAACAAGGAAACGCAAATTAATAAAGACACTGTTTTAGTAACATACATAAAAAACGAATCAATGAAAACATTCTCGATAACGCCAATCTATACAGCGATAGTTCTTTATCAAATGAATATTGTTGTCGTTACTTCCTGTTATCTACGTAAAAACTGAGGCACTATTTATTACTCATTAGGTCATACTCAGAGATAAAAAGGTGTTAATGAACATCGCAAACAGATACCTCTGTAGGTTTTCGTTGCGCGTGTAACGATGCTTACAACCAATGTCATTCAATTCATACACAAGCTTAAATTCAACACGTAAGATAACCAAGCAAACATGGACCTTTAATATAATTGATATTAAAAAGAGGAGAAAGATACGAGCATTAATTTTTCATGCTTAGTTTATTATAGAATGTTATTTCAACAAAATCGAATAGCATAAGTCGTATTGGATGTTAATCAATGTTATACAATTTGTTCATCAACTCAAAATCTTGTAACATTTCCAATACATTTCTTACTACAAAATTGCTGGAAAAAGATCAAAGACTCCCAACATTTATCTTTTTGTTACTACAACTTTTATCTCCAGTTATTTTTATTTCCTTAAGCCACCGCTGCCGCTCAGTGGGCTTATTCATCACATAAATTAACTGCAATTTATCTTAACTGAAATACCAATTGCTAACTTTAATAGATCGATCGAACTTCTGACTCATTTAAATCTGTTTTCTCGCATTGTATTTTATGTCGTTATACCTTTTACGATAGATCCCTGTGTGAAACCGGGCTATTTCTTTCGATGAAAGGATTGCGTTTAAATAATTTTGCATATTATTAGTAGCAATGTCTTTTCAATAATTTACGCACATTAACAATACAAACACTGATAGCCAAGTCGAACTTTGGACTCTCGTACAGGGGGTTCAGATTCAGCCTTCAGGTCCGGCACACACCTCTAAATTTCAAAAATTAATAATGTGCGTATATTATTGAAAATACATTGCTATTAATAATAATTTACTATGCAATAGAGAATCTGAATACACTGAATTATTATTTACTCACTTTTACTTTTTTAAATTATTTTTTACTCATTTCATCACTCACTTAGGTGAAGGAAACCAACGTAAGGAAACTTTCTAACCCGAGAGTTCTCCATAATATTTTCAAAGGCCTGAACCCTTCACACAGTGAGAGGAGACCCGAGCCCGCAGTGGGACAGTTATGGGTTGCGATGAGAACAACACAAGATATCATAAATCAAAACTCATAAAATTTTTAGAAAATCTCAAAGTTCAAACAAATAATATATCCTTTGGAATAATACTTTTGCCACGACTCATGTTCTTTTTAAAGTCTCTAATTTCAAAGCACCACTTACAAGCTATTGTCGGCAACAATCAACTTGTACTTAAATGTCGTCTCTACAAGGCAGAAACACCAGAAATACAACGGAACCAAGAGGTGATTGTCAGCGAGATATATTGGGAAATGGTGTGAATGGGAGCTTTTTGCGAGCGAGGGGCATATCAACTTACGTTCACGTAGGTACACGAACAAGCCGACAGATCAAAGACGATCCGTTCTGAATAAACAAGTTCATGACAACTATATCTTGAATTACTAATTGCGTTTCCAATTTCAAACCACTTTACAACAGTTCTATTTTTATTTCCACTTGTTGGTACTATTGAAGCCATAGATTTCTGTCCTTGCTGCTAAATATAGAATGATTGAAAGGATATGTCTGTATTTATATTGATCTTCTAAATGTGTAAATACAAGCACGTCAAGCACCTCCATATTTTTATGCATACAACTGTAAAAAACCCAGGTCCTTCGAGCCGAAGATTGACCTTCAAACCACTCAGCCGTCATTGCTTAAATAGCATTCAATAAAAAGTTCACGAAAGTTTCTACTAATCTGATAACGATACCAAAAGTAAGCAATGATTTTGACTTTTTTGGCATGCATTGACGACTGAGAAAGAGAATCGAGAAAAGAAATGTATGTATAATGTATTTATTGAGACGTTTAAAAACGATATTGCTTATGGTTTTAGACTACATAATGATTAAGAACAGCAAATAATATTCATTTTCTCCAACTATTTCCATAAAAACACATAGGTAGTTGTTAAACAATCTACGCCACTACTCCGTAAACAGCGCTTTCTTAGTAAGACATTTTCTATAGCGGGGCATCCTTGTATGAAGTGTAGTGATATGTTATTACCTTATTATCGGTTGGAAACCAATCCCTCGAGGCATTAAACATTATACCGCACTATTATTCACTACTCATGCATTATATGATAATTACATTAATACGCTAACTACGTCTAAATGGATAAGTATGCCGCCCAGTGTATGTTTTTGAAATACTTTAGATTATTACGGCAACATTTGCGAAATATTTGAGAATTTCTAGATAGATAAACGGTATATTACTTTATAGTTAGATAAACTGATTAACAATACTAAAAACAATGTAAGGTTTTTATTTAGGAGTATTTCATCTTACAAACTATCAAAAACATTTTTTTTAAGAAATTGTAAATCTTCTGTCTGTTGGTAAACTATGTATGTATAGGAGGAAACTTAGAAGTGGTGAAAACCAGCCTATAATAGTTCTTACTTCCAGCAGAGTCAATGGAAGTCGAACTCTATATAGTGGCATAGTGGCTGGGTGGTTGTTTAAAGGATGTAATCGGTCCAACCGGTGTAAAAGCAATTGTTGTACCATACGTACTGGTTGCATTCTGCATTTTAATTTTTATTCCCTCTGGCCAGCGTCTTGAAATACATACAATACCTTAGAATATCTTAGTTGGATTGACTAACACCATTAAACTACCAGTACTTAGAATACCAAGTATAATTTTAGAGAACAATTTCCGAGTTGATTGACTCCAATCAGTAATTTCAGCCAAATTAGTTACAACTGAACAAGAACCAATCACGTTGTCTTTGCTTAATCTACTAGATCGATCCTTATACAGCATTCGTTCGATTGATTGATCTCGATTGCCATATTAGCAAATAGTGAAAATGGAGACTCGAACGAATTTAGAGTATTTAGGCCACAGCAAAGTTTAGACGTATGGATATTACTAAGATTGTTTGTTATAGGGTTCAATAACGAAAAATAAACGAAGCCACAAGGATTCCTTAAATATGGAGTATGGAATTGGTACATAACTAACGCAACGGGATAGCCCGGGATTCTTTATTCCGGCAGGCTGGGTCACTACCGCATCATGGTCTTAAATTCATGAGGAAATATATTCTACGAAGCTCGGCTGACTCGCTACCAATCTCCTGCTTTAGTCGACCACCAGTCGATTCTGGGTTTCGACTGGCAAAATGAGGCCAATAGTTTCTTTAATTTTTTCTTTCTTTCTTCTTCTTTCTTTCTTCTCATTTTTTTCTTGGCCGGCACGCATAGGGTAATGACCCATGGACGACGTGACCATTTGCCATCAAGTGGATCGTCTGCCAGCTTACGCTGGGTGTAGTCTGTTAGTAAGACACAATAAGCGTTTTATTAATTAACATAAAGTTTTAATTTCATTATATTTTGTATATCACAGAAAATGTTACACACTCCTAAATGATTAATCGATTATTTTATAAAGCAAACCGACTAACTTCTGAGAAATTGGACTTTAAAACCCGAGTACATTCTCGTAATTATGAATCAATTCACGGGTAATTATTGTTAATCTACTCTTTAATGCCTAAACGTATTATCTCGCATAACTCCTATTCTTAACACCCCGACAAATGTATAATTAATGATTGATTGATCTCAGCCGCTGTTTAATATGAAACAGTTATCACAGTAGACATTTGTATAAATAAAGAATCAACTCGTTATTGTGCCAGTGCGAATAATATATCATCCTTGTGAATCATGGTTCTGCAAAAACGTCATTGTCTCGAGGAAGGTAGGTTGTAGGGTAACCAAGTTATTTGAACATTTAGGACATCCGGTTGTTGCTTATTTGTTTGTGACATTTTTCCTCTATATTAATACCTTGTTACTACTTACTTAACTTTTCACTTTCACAACAGATTAGAATACAACATTTTACACCAGATTAGAAATTTTAATTACGGGAAATTGTGTGCAGTGCGGTGCATTAACTTAACGGTCAAATTACAAAAATATTGTAAAGTAATTGTTCTGCTCAATAACTTTGTGTAAGTTTTAGAGATGTTTTATACGTCTCAATAATTGTGGGTAGCTGATTATGTACTCAATTAAATAATCTTACAAATAATTTGGTCCGTGGTTTGACGCTATGACAACTGTTTTGTTTATCAGAATTGCATTGTTAATCTTAATAATTCAGCCTTGATCTCAGTGTTACTAAATAATTCGCGGTATATTTGAACTCTGTTAGGGTTGTCGACTATGATATTTCATTTAAAAAATCAAAAATAAGACGAGTAACACAATATTCTTAAATTTTGTCGAAAGCACAACTATAAAATCAAAACTGACTTAGAAAAATTCACTGACAGAATACGCAATATGCGCAGTAATTCACTAGTCTAAGAAATAAAACCCACAACACACACATCATTTTAACATTATTCCAATTTTAAATAATTTAAAAAATACCAAAGATTTGTGATAAAACCAAATAAATAACGTCGAATACGTTTTGATTTACTAGCTTAGAGCCTACACAATATCAATATACTATGCTCATAGACATTTCTAACGCAGTATAAAAGTGACAATGTACTTTTTAACTTTTGAAATACATAACCCTAAAAATGTGCTAATTTTGCTGGCAGTTTCCTTGGGAACAAAGAGAAACTCGTAACTCATGCAGTGAAATTTAATTACGAAGAGCTGTGACTGTTTTGCTAATGGAGACGTCTTCGCGAGATGTTGCCTATGTAGTTAATTTTGTAATTACTCGTCTAACGTTAAATTAGTTATAAACGGTAGAATTACGAAGTACATATTTTATATTAATAACTATTATTCTCTCTCACTCATTCAAGACTTTCTTTATAGTTTTTTATTCTTACTTTGCGGTTAAGATCGATGTTTAAATTATGTCAAATTAATTTTCAATCATCTGGTTCAGTTTCAAATGAAAAATAGACGAAAATATTTACAAACATATTGAAAATACTATAAACCAAATGTTAACTCTCTCAAAACATTATGGTTGCTTCATAAATAACATTGTCTTCAATTATTAACAACATTATATTAACAACAACACTATGCATCGTTTGGGTCAAAATATATATAGTCACTTGGTTTACAATTTATTGTCATAACGTCTCGTATATAGTATACGTCAGTAGTATACGTCATTAATTTGCATTCTATTTATTTACTTCGAAGCCCTGTTTGTTTTACCGGAAAAACAAATTGTCTTCTAAACATTGACTTAATAATAAGTCAATGCTTGTAAATTATCATGTCGGAGACCATAGAAACATTAGGCCGGAAATAGCTTATACCTAATTATATAGCATTATATTCGGAAATTGGCTTTGACAGCACTTTCTCAATTTTCAGTGTCAGCTGAGTGTGTGCGGAAGTGGAGATAAGAGAGGACAGATATCTTTCTCTCTCAATATCGCGAGATATATCAAAACAAGAAACGTAACTGAAAAGAAAGTATAGAACACAATCGAATCTTACAGTTGAATTTGTTGTGTTGTGATGCTTGTCAGCAGTGTCAACCCTACGAATAATAGAGATTAAACGATTCGATGGGGTATGAATAGAGGCTTTGTGAGCGGAAACGAGTCATGTGGCGCCCCAGTATCGGCGCCAGCGTTTGACCATGAAACGTGAGATACCAAAGGTCGAAGTTCATAGACCCTGACCTACAGGTCCAAGCTCCCCTGTTAATAGTGCGAACGAATTCGTGTCCCACGACCACGTCGCTGACTTTTTTTATAAGGGCATACCAAAGATTTTATCTCGCGTTATATGACTAGGTATTTCATGTATTTCACGACTATACATTTTATAAGCTAAATATCCGAAACCTGTTTGGCTTAAATATCTTTAAAATTATATAAGTATGCACAAAGTGATTGTTAATATGTCCATTTGGGATATCAATAGTGTCAATTGTCCTGAAATAAAAGACATTGGTCTTTTAAATAAAAGACATTGGTCTTTTATTTCAGGAAAGAAAATTGTTTCTTTTCTGGTTGCATCCTACTGTACAAAAGACGAAGCAACATCATCAAGTCCATGTTGTTGGTGCTTGCCTCGTACCTACCCCTTTCCCGATGTCAGTAGATTTTGGTTTGCCTGAGTAGCTACTAAATTGTGAGTGCTGAGCACAGTGTTTTGAAGACGCAGTTTCAAGGTGGTGATATTCCTCAGATTCTACTTCCTTTCTTCCGTGTCTTCCTCCCTTCTTTTGTTGTTTCCTTCCTTACGTTCGTTCATGGGCGGCGGTTATCCCTTAGCGTACGTACCGTGTATACCACAACATTATACCGATTATTACTTGCACAAATCTTTCAGGGAATATTTTTAACGCATAGCAATTAAAGCGATTCAGCCCAAAATTTACAGCATTTCGTCAAATTTTGCAAATACCTAACCAACGCTACCAAAAGTAAAAACAAACATTAAAATTTCTATTTCGTAGAATGGAAACTAAAAAAACTTCTAGAAATTATATCAAAAGATTTTTACTTTAATTCTGACTGGCAGGTGACAAGCATTTCTTATAAATAAAATTCAAACAACTCGAATTACAAAAAAAAACTTTCTATCATCTTATCTGGAATGTTAATCACGAGTGGCAGTTGTAGTAATGTCAAGAAGTTTCGTAACTTCCCACACAAATAACTTTATTTGACCGCAGACAAGTATTGTCACAACAAATAAATGGACGCGTTTGTATAACTTATCAATTGGAGAAGTAAATATTTTTCTTCGTATTGCGACGAGAAATGGCCGCTTGATTACAGCAATCTCTAAATATTGCGAAAACTAGACTTCATTGTTAACTACTAAATTATTAACTACAATTAGTGTGAGGTCAGGGGAATACTCGTATACCTACTTACATTCATGTTCAAATTATAATATATAATAATATCTAATAATTTTTAGTATATTATTATGGTCAAGTGTCAAAAGGTGACCCATTTCAACATTAAAGAATAAAAATATTTATTTAGCGACATTATTGGCTCTATACGACATTTTATGAATTCGTATGTTAGTCATTCGTTAATCATTAGCCAAAAGACAGTTAAAATGCTCTTCCAAGTTGATGTTAAGAATATTTATATAACATAATTATATAATAAAACACGACTCTAACGATAAAGTTATAATAAAATTTATTTCTTATATTTTACAACAAATACTTTTATATATTCTTCCGTTAATTGAATGCTTCAACAGTTATTTTAATATAAGTTTATATAACATAATTATATAATAAAACACGACTCTAACGATAAAATTATAATAAAATTTATTTCTTATATTTTACAACAAATTATTTTATATATTCTTCCGTTAATTGAATGCTTCAACAGTTATTTTAATATAAGTTTATTGTAGCGCTATCAAGTAAAGTGTTAGGTTACGTTAGTTGGATTCCCAAAGGGCACGGGTCAAACTTGTAATTGCTACAGTCAATTGATTAGCGAAGATATTAATTCTACAGTAAGGCACTTGCAAACGGTAAGTTTTAATTATTATTATTAAGAGCCAACTTTAATAAAGAAATATTACGTTTACTATCTTCCAATATACAATACTGGTATATTCTTAAAGAAAAACCATAACATAACATTTTATTTAAATATTTTTTGTACATGAAAATAACTATCGCGGTTATCGTTATTCTGCATTTTTATTTCACGTTTTGTGTTAATGATACTAGCCGAAAACCAAGCAGTCAATGGTTACCGTCAGCCATGGACTTGGATATCAGCATCACCTAGGTAACGCATCGCCGACAAGTTGGCGGCCAGAAAAGATAGAAGACGAAAGACAGAAAGAACTGGCCCCCAAGCTCCCAGCTGGAATACGACAAGTTGTTTGGCGACTGGCTCAAGCAAGAGTGTGGTAGCCAACGAGCCGGGCTATAGACTACCACGACTAACTCGAGGCAGGGGCCGACTTATTTCGCCTACGCCACCCTAGTCTTCCAGCATGGGACTGAGGGACTGGGGTAAATATTCTATGCCGCCCCAATACGACCAACAACTGTTATATGTTCGTTGTTACTACGCTATTATAGAAAGAGTAACAAGCGAACGCTTTCGAATTTATAATATTAGTAGGTATAGATTGCATTGAACTACACTGAAACCTTTTCAATGTGGTCGTCCATTCGCTTCTAATCGACTGTATGCGTGCGCAAGCGCCTTTAGTTATTACAACACTAATTGCATAGATTTATCGCTTCAATTAAAATTCGCTTCAGAAATTCAAGTTGCGTATATGTTTTTAAATAAATATTTATCACATTTGGAATTAAACAAATGTAATAAGAAAATTAATCGTTTACATTTGTTAAAAATATGTTTTGGTTTTAGTTTGTTGGCTAATTCATTTTTTGGTTGGTAATAATAATAATAATAATAAATTATACTTATTTGATTAATTTTATGTAAATAAAATTTACGTGGAAGATGTAATGTTTACTACCTATTGAAGATCTCAACATCAAACCTGAATCACGCTATCGATGTTTTCTACACCGCTCGCGTGTGTACAAGTTCCGAACGTCAAGGCCATACACTTTATAATCATAAAGACTAATAACTGCTCGAGGTTCGCTTCGGGAAACCTATTCCTTGGTATACAAACCTAAGATATACAAACAATAAGATATACAAACTTGAAAAATGTTAGGATACTTTTTTACCTAAATAACATACGTAATATTTGCTACCTCAATTCTATAAAAAAAGTAAAACCATCAATACAGCTATCTTTAATAACTACTTCTAAATGTACGAGTACACTCGCGAAATACGTTCGGTCTGCTTAAGATAAATCTCTCAGCGCTGGTAAGCTATCGACTGCAGCCACACTCCCGATACAATGTTCGAATGTTTATAAATTTCACTCAACAGCTTACCGCACTAACGTAGTTCAATAAACATATATGCCATCGACTCCGTATCTTCTAATAAGTGTTTTCAATTAATGTACGAGTAACACTAGTTTCTCAATTTATCAATATAACTTTGATAAATACAACATTGCATCTAACTATAGGTGGGTTCTAGAAATATCTATCTTCTTCGCATATATAAAATTCTCGTTTCACGGTTGTAAGTGGTCAAACTCCTCCGAAACGGCTCGATCGTTTTTGTTAATATTTTTGTATATTCGGTAGGTATGACAATAGGTTGTAAAGTATATTTCATACCGCTGGGTGATCAGGGTGACCTTGTCTAGATTTTTTTTCTACTTTTTGAGATTTTCTTGTATTTTTTATTGGTTTAGCATATAAAAATACATTGTAAAAGGGCAAATTAATACACGAGCTCCATTTTGCAATACATTTCTATTCAATGACAATATTGACATAATTCCTTTGTTCTTCTTATTCATCCGTTTATTCTTGTAGATGGCCTGTTCGCCGGCCAGTAACATTTTGCTAGAATACCTGAAACCTATGAAAAACTACCAACTGAATATCTCTCCTCTCCGCTCCTCAATCTCATCTCCACTCCTCAAACCTGCACCTCACCACTCCACACCTCGCCTCACCAGCTCACCACACCTCACCTCTTGTCCCCACACCTCATATGACCATTTCCTGCTGATCCTGCTTCTCGCAGTTGTTCTAGTAGAGGTACAAAATTCCTCCGTTACAGTCGGCCATCCTGAAACAATTGCGGCCCGCAATTGGCACGCATACAAAAGTATCAACACTCAAGAAAATCGACATCAAATTGTACCTACAGTGAAATCACACGTCAAGGCATACATCACCCTTTTATGCTGAAATATTCTCCTGTATATCTCCTCTACATCATTTTACAACTCTGAAAACATGCACTTATATCTGGTTATATTTTACATCTCCTCTTTAATCAGATTGGTATAAATTCCAGTTTATTTTAATTAAGGCTCCATAAAATATTCTTCCAGAAAATGCCAATTTTATTGCAATAAAAACAATCTGCACTCATCGTCTATTCTTCATTTGTTTTACGTCTTTTGTCTTTCCCACTGACACGTTTATCTGACATTTTATAATATTTTCTGCATCACAAAATATTATTATTTCTTTGCTTTACATCATAATCTCCAGGGCGAAACTCTTTCTAAAGCGGAATGATACACCACCGGCCAATAATATAACACGAGCGCCACTCTGACTTTTCATATATTTCATCGGAACTCATGAACTTTTAATTACAACGGCACAATTCACAACTTTCTGAACTCTTCATCAAATTGATAAATCCACATTTTATCTTTTTATATCGAGAGAACATTCATTTCTAATGCATCTGACACATAGCCATAATGTCATAATATATCTTATTTGAAATCTTACTCCTTTTAATCGAGAAAACTTTCAATTCCGGCAATTGCTTTTTATTCTCTCCATTCTTAACACGTGGGTTTTATGTTTTACAACATAAATATGCCACTTCTGAATGTAAAAGGGCAAATTAATACACGAGCTCCATTTTGCAATACATTTCTATTCAATGACAATATTGACATAATTCCTTTGTTCTTCTTATTCATCCGTTTATTCTTGTAGATGGCCTGTTCGCCGGCCAGTAACATTTTGCTAGAATACCTGAAACCTATGAAAAACTACCAACTGAATATCTCTCCTCTCCGCTCCTCAATCTCATCTCCACTCCTCAAACCTGCACCTCACCACTCCACACCTCGCCTCACCAGCTCACCACACCTCACCTCTTGTCCCCACACCTCATATGACCATTTCCTGCTGATCCTGCTTCTCGCAGTTGTTCTAGTAGAGGTACAAAATTCCTCCGTTACAACATATAACCCCAAAATTTCACCTTACAATCATGACAGCCCCCCCCCCCCCCCTTAAATCGCGCTTTTAATAATTTTGTATGAATAATATCTAAATCATCCACTACAAGTAATTTATATGGCAGATCAACGTTCGCTGGGTCAGCTAGTTATCTCATATAAATAAGATAGTATTAAGACCAAAGAACAATAAGAATTGATAAATGTAAAGCTTAGTACCACCGCGCTTAAGAGTCCGGACGTGACCCAATTCATGATCAAAAATGGCTCGTGACGCAGTGAGCTTTCTAATCTTATAATGCACGTACTGAGTGGATTTGCAATGGAAACATTAAACGATGTTTATTGACCATCAATGCGGCCGCTCGTAAGCGAACCGCTCAAAGAACGGCACGTCATATCGAGGTATTTTCACAACTGCAATTATTCAAAGCACGTGCTTAAGGCCTCATGAATTATTACAGTTTTAAAGAGACCGTTTGTAGACACGGTGCTCTATTCACATTCAAGTAGCGGGTGTGTTGCAGGAGACAATGTTTACAAGAATTGATCATAAAATTAGCTGCGAATACTACTGGCGCCGCTGTTCTATGAACAATGAAACGGTTGGAGATGGCGCCACCTTGTGGTCATAACCTGGGCACGCTCAGCTCGTAAACATTATGGAAATATTTCAATGAGCGTCAAAGGTCTCGGTTAAGCCATGCAATGCAATGCAATATGCAATTTTAAGTTCGTTGTTACCAATAAAAGTAACCTTAACTATTCTTCAGTCTCTATTCCTGTCGCTTAAATATAAGGAAGGATTTCATTGGTGGTTTCCTAATATACTTCGAGACCTTTGTAATGTTTATACACAAGCAGTAAGGTACGTTGAAGTATGAATGATTGTGAACTTTATTGTTGTATTAATCATCATATCATAGTTAATATCGGGGTAACCATTTATTATTTAAGGGCATTACTACGAGTAAGTAAACGCACGAATGACCTTAACTTTTGTCGTGATAAAGTATCACGACGTTTTGCACAAACATCATTAAGTCCACCAGATTTCTCGTTGTATTAAGTTATTACCTACCACCTTATTGGTATTACTCACTAGTTTTTGAGGTAATTGTAACTTGTTTATGAGTCTGACATTCTGCGGGATATAATGACTACCATTGTCACACACAATGGATTAACAAGCAGACAGTCATCTGTTGGAAAATGGTGACCGTCACCCATGGACATAATTAACACCAAAGGCATTACCGATGCTTTGCCGGCTAACACAAGCAAAAGGATGGTAGTTAGCCAGCCGAGCTACTTACAGGAAAGCGATCTTGTCGTATCTCGAAAAAAATATTTTTAGATTTAATTTATTATTTAAAATAACTGGGCCGCCATCTTGTGTGTTCCATCATGTTAGATTTTGAATGACGTCACACATCTATCCATACAGTGTTATCCAAAATAAACGTCTAAACAAATTTTCAGGTTAATCGGTAGAAGATATCTGTTTCACAATTGAGTTGCAAGATGCCACCTAAACAAACATAGTCATACATTAAAGTATACATAGGTACATACATTGCAAGTTAAATAAAAGTTAAAAAAAACATAATCTCATAGACGAGAGAGTGAGTGTGACTAACCCACAGATAGGTTAAGTGGTCTGTGGACTAACCAAAGCTTCACTATTAGCACAGACCACTTAACCTAACTATTAGGTAACTTAATTAGATATGTATTGAATCCAGTTAATTCTATCACGAACTTTAACCTCTCAATGTACTACGAGTACATTAACTTACAATTAACATACGGTATCGATACACTCTTAATGAGATAATTATGTCATCGAAACTGAATTTCTAATCCGAACTTAATAAAGCCCTACCGAAACTAGTATTTAGAATCGGTGTCACAGCCAGATTACATTCAATGTGGACTGGACTACTGTCACGCATTGGGTTTATTATAATTGGTCTGTGTGTCACCTTTCGTACCTCTTTAAAATACACGTGGACCGTACATTATTATTTTTTTAAATAAATGCTAGTAAAACTAGGATGCCACCCGCGACATGCCATGCCACGCGCGCATGGACAACACAAATAACATATCACTAATATCCATGATCCTAAAACAAATATTTATCTGTCTGTCTGTCTCAGGGCAGGGCAGGGCCACTACACTACCAACTAGATTATGGGTTCGTCATTTATGTGTAATAAATAGCCAGCCATATTGAAAAATACTTAAAGCTAGCCGACCTTAAAAAACACACAAGTCTAAAACGCTCTCTCGTGGAATACCTACGGTTCCGTAACGTAAAAGAATATTAAATCTTAATAAAGTTGGCCTTGACAAAGCCTCCGCAATTCAGGACATAAGCAGGAAAATGGTCAATTTATATTTACCGAATATTAAATTTTCATACCAGAAAATTTGAAAGCAAACGGATGTGACAGATTGAACGCGAATAATCCTCAATGAAACCATTCGGATATACGGAACGGAAGTAGACTATCGTATAAACGTTGGTCGTCATCTACTGTAATACGTCGGAAGACATCCCTAATGGCTAATCTACATTATATCCATAATCTTTGTACTACACTATAATACGTTAGTGCCGTTAGTGGGTAATGTTAACTCTACAATATTATGAATTTTTGACACTCGCTAGGCAACAGACTTAAGGATTATAGATTCTAAACACTTGATAGTGTTTACTGTATAATATATAAGCAGTGATCTGCTTATATATGAAGTATATATATAAGCAGTGATAGTGTAGCAACTAAAGCACTATTGAAAGATTAGTCAGAATTCCTTGTTTGTAAGTAGTACATTCTTTATCATTGCTGGGTAATAGCGCTCTTTAGAGTTTAGACTATACAATTGTTCATTAATAATAATTTAATTCTAAGGCTTACAGCTAGTTAACAGATCGTAAGAATCACTGTTTTTTGCGTTTCAGTACTTCCGATCAAACCAATATACACATTATTGATATCACATTCATCTGATACTCTTAGAACCTATCAATTACCAGAGATAAGTTGGTAAAAAAACTGTTAATGAGCACTAAAGAAAAGAGAGGTTATTGAAGGTAATTAGTGAACTTACTATAAGAAGTACGACGTTGATACGACTGAACGTGTCGTCTCGTTTGTGGCTATTCCCTTGCCTAAGTTTCACTCGTACTTTGTGAACCACGATTATACAAGAGAGCAGTGAACGAATTTCTCCGCTGAGGATTCCGGGTTTTGTTCCCAGTACTGAAAAATATTTGTATGCGGGTCAAGTAGCTGTCGCGGACCGAATGCACATTTAAATGCGTCGAGTGTGTTGTGTGTACAGGTAAAATTAATTTTTACCTGTTGCGTGGTTACTGAGACCTAGTTTCAAGGAGTCATTGTAAAGGAATAACAGATGAGTTGAAATACATCTTTTAGGTTTTTAAAACTTATGAATAAACCCGCCCCCTCTTCGCTTCAGGAAACATTACGTTTACAAATATTTGGTATTATTAGTAATGATGGACTGTGGTTAGATTAAAGCGTATTTTCCCATGGAAATTAGATATTTCCCCCAAAAAAGTAGCTTCAAAAGTATTCTCATGGAAGCAGGGGACCCGCGTAATTACTGGCTGGCCACACTTCGACCGAAACATACTCGACTTCGTATTACGGTCGATTTTAGCTACGCGATAATTCAACAGGGTTCAACGAGAACACGGAAGATTACCTCAGTTCTTATGCGTACCTACTAACGAACTGATCAACTAACTGAGTTGCCATGGGCAGGAGCGAAAGGGTGGTGCTACATGCTCACTTGCTGGCAATATTACCCCAAGCTTTCTACAACACTAATTAGTGAAAACTGCATTTGAATATACATACATAGGTATATTTTAGTTTATAACGTAAGCGGGAACAAACGCACACGCAAACGAACAAAAATTCTTAAAATCATTATTATGGTACACGTAATCACTTTTCTTATGTATCTTCTATGTACAGACATAAATCAGTTAGAAATAAAGCATATTTAAAAAAATCGTATTGTAAATAATCGTAACCTGTTATAAGGGATTTCGAAGTGAGCTGATGAAATAATTGCAATCTTGACGGTAAGCTGCTGTGGAGCCAGTGTCGGCGGTTCGACACAAATCTCGCCAGACGATAACCTATGACGACTTCGAAAAGACGTCAACAAATAACCTATTACAGTACATGTTCATTAATAAATTGTGGAGGAGTACTCATTTATCTTAATAGTGGTAGTGCACTAATAACATCAATTTGCACGGAAATAGCTACAGTAAGTACCTGCCTAAGAATAGAAGTCCATCACACATCTACGAGTAAATGGGAATCAATATTAAATCCAACATTTGAGTGCTTGACTATATTATATACTCTCTAGATAGATGAAAGTCACGTTGTAAGTCATACAAGAAAAAGTACCTGAATTACCGAGCTTTGCTCGGTAATTTTATTAACAGCGCCAACAACTCTTAACAACGCCATCATCAGGGTGGCGACGCAGCAACACTTTTTACTGAGAGTGTTGCTGCGTCCCTAGTCCCTATAAGAAAAGCAAATAGGTAAAAGGTAAAACTTGGGTAAAACGCATAATACTAGAGAGATCACTAAATAATTTATTTATTTATTAAAAGAATTGTTAATTTATGTCTGCCGAACTGTAACCCAGTTTGTCAGCTACAACCGAAATAGTTTAGGTAGTCGTTTATAATATAATAAGTAAAATGGGGAATAAACTCACACATAACACATTTAGGAACGATATAATAATATAATATAATACAATATATCTAATCATTACTGTATCCGGAGAAGGACATAAAATACATTATTCCCAAGTACTTTTGTCAGCAAGCAAGCCCACCGGATTAGCTACCGTGGGTGGTAAACATGAAGTCGATTAATTCTTAATCATCATCATCATAATCATAATCACTACAAGCATTCCCGGGTCCAGGATATAATTAAGTTATCAAGGTGCGTGCAGTTAGAAGGCATGTCGCGTAATCCGGTTACATTCGACGCACTTACCTACTATCTTACTGACGATAGGCTTAATAGTATTTTTTATGTAAAAAGCTGTCAACGGAGCTGACGGGCCACATGAAGGTAGTCACCGTCGCCATTGGACATCAGTAATACGAATGCGGCAGTGATAGACGTGTCGTTAAACGTTGGACGCCCGAACCGGGGGGCCCAAGTTCAAACCGGTGGTTTGACCGCACCTCTAATTTTCAAAAAATTATGTGCGTATTAGAATTTATTTATCACTTGCTTCGGTGAAGGAGGAGACATCGTGAGGAAACCTGCACACCAGAGAGTTCCCCATAATGTTCTCAAAGGTGTGTGAAGTCCGCCAATCCGCACTTGGCCAGCGTGGTGGACTATGGCCTATACCCCTCACATTGTGAGAGGAGACCCGTGCCTAACAGTGGGACAGTTATGGGTTGTGATGATGATGATGAATACGAATTCGTTTCCGGCTATGAAAGAAAAGGAGAGAAAGACAGTACTGGCACTCCAGCTTCCAATTGAAACACGACAATTCGTTTGGCGGCTGAAACGCAGCAAGAATATGAATATAACAATTAATGAATGGGCATCATGCTCTTACAAAATAGGTTTAGTTAGGTAGTGGACCGCAATGAGATTGCTAGTTCAAACTATTATTGAAGAGTAGTGGAACCGCCATCGCTTCGCTTCGTGAAACATGCCTCTTAGTACGCACATGCAAAAATTGATTGACGTGATTCTTGAAACAGACATAACTTTTTTATTTCTCAATCGATTGAAATAAAACAAACACAAACATATGATAAGTGAAGCTTACCACAACATACTGCGACCAGATACAGATTTATTATTATTATAGATTAAAATAATATCAGTTTATGCTGTACCTACGACGGAATTTCCGTAATATATTATGAATTTCCCATTAAATTATCGCTAATTATTATTTAACTTCGTAAGTAGTTACGTCGGTTCCCAATTTGCAAGTAGACACGCCACGTACGCAATTTCGACCATTGTTCAACGTTACGTGTTTTGGTATTTACCGCAGTCAGCAATTCCAGTGCCGGTAGCCGTAAGCGCATTCTCATCAAATTTGCTTAGCGGCGCACTGGCGCCAGTCCACTTTCCAAATAGCCTTCGAGTCTCGCCTGTGACCTTTTACGTATAGGTACACTTGCCTTATGGGCCGTGATCTACTCCTAGCTCTACAGACTATATAGACACGTTTGTTCCCTGAAACAAACCTCTTACTCGGTCATTGCTAAGTAAGAGAGAATTTTTGCACCCCTTTTTTATCAATATAATTAGGTATATAAAAATCTTCCGCTACTGAGTGACTGACAGACAACGCACAGCCTAAACTACTGAACGCAGGAAGCTGAAATTCGACATGTATTTTATGTGAGAAGAGTAGGGGAGCACTAAGAGAGGATTATTGAAAATAACAAACTTACCAATTAATGTTCTAACACCGTCTCCTAAAAGGACGAACTATTCTAGTCTTCATTTGAGTCTTGTTGTACGTCAGTCACAGTTGTCATGGGCGGCAGCGGAAGGGTGGTACTCAATATAATACCATAAAAAAGTTAAATACTTATTCATCTGCTATTGTTATTAATTAGCTGTTTAGCGTCACAATAATACGCACAGATAAATGAAAATGCAAACGCGCGTAATTTCAGATGCAGCGACGCCCACCGGACACTGTTAACTTTAAGTAATTGACAGCCAATGACGTCAGTTATGCAATTGCGTCTATATAATATATCATCGCGAAATTGTTACTGCTAACTTTTGTGAGAATGTAATGTTCTATTGCATTGTAAAGTGAATTTGGAAAGGCTTATTGTTATAGCTCGTTAATTTGTTCTGTGATTTTAGGACCATTTCATTGGTCACTTACCGACAAATCAGAACTGAAGCCGCGTGATGGGTATCCTCAGTTATGAGGATTCAGGGCCACACGAAACGTTGGAAAGAAATAGATTAATTTAAGCAACGGGAAAGAATGAAACGGCACGAATTTATATCGGTACTATAATACTGATGTGTTGTTTAAAACCATTTTCCTGTTATTTGGAGTCTAGTGGCTGTGTGGTCGGTGGTTGAAGCCAATGCATACATTTTATTTGGTATTCTTCAGATAATAAAGTACATTATCATCTCTTAATATTAAATATTCGCAAACAGTCAAGCTGCTCTCCTTACCATATAGGTGGTATTTGGATTAGATATAGCGCATAGTGACAGACTAGAGATAATTATCTATGTAGGTGAAATAATTTAGTAAACATATTTATTCAGTAGAAAACTTATCTCTGACTGTTTTATGATGTTATCATAATTTTAAGTCATAGATTGATACGATTATAAAGGTTATGTTAAAAATACAATACGATAAAATAATACGGCTTGTAGGTACTATTTATAATCGCAGATATGAATTTTATAAATAAAGTTTATAAGAAACTGAGGAATTTGTCGAGGCCTTTTTTTAAATATTTAATCAAACCTTTACCAGAACTGACCTTTCCTTATCTGTGCTAAACAAAAATATCCTGATAAGAATAGTTAGAAATATTGTAAGTAAAGTATCCAGTGTAAACAGTTCTTTATAGTTAACATTCTCCCGCGGCCATACACGACCCACGCCATAATATTGTGTGAAATGCAATCGCCCGCTAAGTTGTTACACATTACTCCGCACATTTGTGGCGCCAGTCAGAGACTATCTTTAAACGAAATAGATCAGATTTTACGCACTTAAAAAGCAATCGGAATATGCTTTAAAGACTTAAAACGTCGCGTCGTAAACAACCGACGAAGCCACTAGAAAGGTCCATTATAAACGTTATGTTAACGGTGAATGATGTTTTGAAATTTTAAAAGGAATTTAATATCTTCCTAAACAATGTTTTACCTGTAAAAAAGTTTTATGTGCTTTTGTACTTAATCTGACATTGATGATCATGATCATCATCATGCGCTGCCGTCCAATAAAGTAAAGTAAATAAATAATCTATACGTTTAAAAGGAGAAGCTGACTGGCTGACTGACTGGCTGATTGACTGATTGACTAATTGACTGACATATCAACGCAGGGCCTAAACTTTATAGTTTGTGCACCCCCTTTGCAAAATTTCAAGTTTCTAACCCATAAGGGCGTATGATCGTCTAGGGCCACCTTTACGTAGCTTGTCTGCTCGTTTGTCGGCCATTTACATAAAAAGTTATACATAGTTTGTTTTAAGCGGCGACGTATTTACAGCACACACTGACCTGCAAGGTAGAGATCACTGTAAAGACATGTGGCGCCAGTGTCCTATGTCGTGGTTTATTTACAAACTAAAGTGTTGAGACTGCAGACTATCTTTGACAAAATGACGCTACTGACAAATATTTTAAAATGGCGTCACAGTTGCAACTGTGTTTGTCAATTTAATGTCGTATTTACCGACGTGTTGCGAAACAATGCGCGAGGCTGTTTTCAGAATATTTGCAATGTCTTTGTTACTCGTGCGATGGTGTTTGGTAATATAATAGAAAAGTTTAATGCTGCAAGGCATGTACTAAACTGTTTTCCTGTTATTCAATTGCTAAATTCAGTTAGCAATGGATACAGCGTTACATTTGTTTTCAGACAATTTATAATAATTTATGATCAGTTGTGAAGTAAAAATAAGATATGAAATAGTTAGAACAACTAAACACACGCTTTTATAATGCTACCTGAAATATACATAAATGCATAGCAATCAATTTAGTCACTCTATGCTATTAGCCGTTGAGTACTTATCTACTTTGTGACTAAAGCTAATCCTGAGCGGTAGTATCCGGTCATAGCAACAAGCAAAGTTTCAAGTCCGTAGAGGATGTATGTAGTTCTAATTCTGTTTGCAAGATCCGATCTAATATGTATTTAATATAAATATCAGGAAATATTTTACTACTTAATTAATCCATACATTGATTGATCCATCATTAATTCTAAGATTTAGGGTAATGGATTGAATCACTTACAAAATGATGACTAAATTTGCTGTAATTGTCAAGCTCATTAGTCAATCGAACTCATTAGTCCGATGCACATTCTTTCCGATGTCTTCATCACAGGACAAACAAAGGGTGTCCTTACCGGCGCCGGCGCCGTCGCGACGCAGCTTTGTTCATACCACACATGTTCTCTATTTACGCAACGCTCAGTTTTATTGCTCCAATAAACACACAGAAATGCTGACTACTAAATTATTTAGCACACAAACATGGCACCAGACTAGCGCCCTAGTACAATTAGCTATTTTATGCCAACATAACTTCGTTAATAGACTGTTAGCAAATTTAAAATAATCGCTCCGGAGTTTACGAATGTATTTGTTTCTGGAAATTATAGTTATCTCGGTTTGACCTGAAAATATTCGCAATTTAATTATTATTTTACTCGGCATTATTTTTACCGTTAGCCAGCTGTAAAAATATAATTTTAAAGCAAAAGGTGTTTAAGATATCCTAAGTTAACATATACCTAAGCCACAAAATCACATTTATTTTGTATCTCTACTATAATGTAATGATTATTGCATAGAAATATTGAAATGGCACAGAGTCCTGTAATTAATAATAATATCATCAAACTTACTTCAATTTAATAAACATTACAACATACAACATTTTCCGCAATGAAACTATCCTTTGATAATTTTCTTTGCCCCATGTATTCCCAGGGAAACAACAATATTAGAAAGCTCCGAGGAATTCTAACAATGTGTGAAGGTAATGGAGATATAACCACATTTCATGTTTCCCCGCACTTGTGCATCCGTAAATGATTATTGCTACAGGAATAACGCAAAACATAAAACGGAATTGCGCATACTGCTAAATTTTATTAGGCATACACTTTGTTTCGCTAACTTTAGTATATGTTCTGCTTCGTACATCTTCAGACACAGAACAGTAGTGGTATAACTTACAGGGAAACCATTTGAAATTATTCACTAACTGGATTGAACTGTACTAGACTAACCATCCTAGACCCGATTTCTGAGTCTTGTTCTAGGACGGTCAAAGTTATCATGGAGCAGTCGAAGGGTGGGGCTGCATGCTCGTTTTCTACCTATGTAGTTAGCATAAACTTGGAATAAGAAAAGCAATGTCTATCTATAGAGAAACCAACTAATCAGTCGAACTGGGCGCAACGTACAATGAGCCCGTCCAATCCGACCTAGACCAATTCACTGACAATTTATTGCGCAGACCGCGTGGACTGTGGTCGGTTCGTCTAATTCAAGCACGTACTATTATCCCATGAGTGTTGATTTATCGAAGTCCCCAGACTATCATATTTCATCAGCTCAATAATGTCAAAGCAAAGGTTCTGTACGCGCAGGATCGTATTGTCGTTGTGAAAGGACTGAATAAAACATGCACGATTGTTGTTCTACTGGCCTGTCATATTTTAGAAATAAATTTGTTGGATGTAGTTTACTTTTCATTTAAGTAAGGTTAAACTTATATTTGGCCGGTAATAAACTCAGAAATAAAAATCAAAATGTGTGCTACACACACGTGCTAGAAGTGAAATTTCATAACAACGAATACTGTCAGTCCAAATATTGATGTTTTGCTTTGCTTATGTCAGCCACCTTTTTGCCGATGCTTCATTCGCGTCTTTTCCGTTTCAACGAATTCCAAATCACAACGATACTAAAGAAGTATTCACTTCAAAAACTTTTTATAAATTTACTTTTAAATACAAACGCTTCACATAATATAATAGGTATAGGATGTTTACTAAGAATTTGTATTTCACGATTTCAAGTTACAAGTTAAAGCAAGGTAAACAAGGAGCGGACATAATGCCCAATGATAAGAACATAATAATATATGTTAGGCAACAACAAATTGATCTGCTCAGTTAAATTTTACTTCCATACCTTTACTTATCTTGCCGCCAATTTGCAACAGTCATAAATTAATATGTGATCATTTCTGTTGACAGATTAATAGGTATAGGTTTGTAATGCAGTGTTGACAACATTAAAATAATGGATGACCATGTATGTGCCAATGGTACCTTTTAAATCTTTTACCTTTTTTATAGCTTTACTACAATATACCGTTAATTACTCTCCTTTAATGACCACTTCTACCATCTGTATCTCTACGACTACTAAAGACGATCTTTCTACGGACTTCGCGTAAATGCATCAGAGATACCTATCCTTGTAGATAACTACAAAGCTGCATTATGGAAGATATTTCCCCAAAAGAACTGTAACCTACTTACATGCACATACAGAGATTCTACCTCCCATCTAACACTTACCAACATCGCGTTAATTCGCAATACTACGATAAATCTACATCCTCAGAAATTAATTTTGAATCAATTTGAGATTCTAATTATCCGATCGGTACAATTCGATACTGTCACGCAAAATCTAAACGAACAGAATTTATAAGGCAAAGGTTTCAACGATATGCATTATTGATAAATATGCATGACCTGTATCAAATTAATAAGTCAGTCGATCAACCGACCGCATACCTATCAGAGGTTTGCGGTACAATACATCAGTCCTATAGCGATATATTCAAATGCCACTTACTACAAAGCACGAGCCGGTTTGATCAAAAGATTAATGTTTGACGTAATTCAGAAAGGGTCTGGCGCCAGTGCGCTCGGCACAGCAAGTCACGTACGGTAAGCACCAAACGATACCCCTATTACTCAGGATAAGCTTGCCCAGTTACCGCGATCGCCTAACGCCGCCTTATTAGCCAACATTAAATTAATAACGAGTACCCGTTTGCGGTTGACACAACCGCTGCGATTCGAGGCGTTTAAAATTGCTTTACGCCCGTTTCGGTTCCAGCGTAAGTTTTAAAACAAACGTGTAAAAAATAAGCACGTCTGAAGTCACCTAAACAATGAAATTTGATTTATTTTAATTTGATTCAGATTTCAATATTTTTTTATATTTAATCGCTGTTTTTTATTGTGAGTGGTCGTCGCCTATAATTGTCCTGGAACTTAAAATTATACTTCTGTGTAATGTTCATTTTTAACTAAGCTTTAGTGTACAGAATGTTTGTGATTGAATAAATAAATCCCTGAATATCTCGAAAACTTTACATAGATTGTTACCAACAAAATATTACCAGGTGTCATACAAAATTGCAGCAAAAAACCTAGAAGTAAGAAATAAAATGGCATATGATTTTGTAAAGATTTATTTAAATATCACCCTTATTGCCTTTAATTAAAGTCTAATTGCCTAAAGGCAAGTCAACCCTTGTGTGAAAACAAAATAACGCCACAGTCTGTGGGGTTATTTTTCGAGCCCTACGCACGCAACCCATTATCAAAATTCAATTGATCAAAGAGAAAACCCTGTAAAAACCGTATACATAATTATATCAAAGCTAATTTTCGCGGTCTTAAGGAAAAAGGCGCAAACAAAATTATGGAGTGAAGGAATGCATCGAGCGCAGGGACACCGATCTCACAAAAATAAAACAACGATTGTACGGCATCGGCGTGCACAAAACAAATTCCTCGGAGGCACATGCAGCACACTGAATTAGATACACTCGTGATCGACTGGTCGACGATACGATGTCCGATGAACCGTGAACGGCGCACGCTAACATCTCGCACACGCAGCGCTCCTAAGGAATTGTTTTCAAGGGCTGCTATACAATAATATATCCTGCGTCCAATTCCGCGCAGGTTACAAATTAAATAAATAATAAATAACGCTACACCTAACCCTACTATAGGATTCCCTGTGTCGTGCGCTATGGACAACACAGAAAGACAAGAACCGAGAGCAAAAATTTAAACGCCTTCATTTAAATTCCCACCTCGCTGTGAATTTAACCCAGGAGGACCCTTTGAACGGCATGGTAACTGTTGTATACATTTAAAAGATGTGCTGAGTTCTTTCGCAGTTTCTTCCCCTCGAAGATAAAGCACTGTTATTATTATTATGTATTGACAATTCTGTCAATTTAACCAAATTAATTTGAATAGTAGATACCTACTTAAATTGGCCGAACTAGACTAGTTGCTACTTTTCTTAAAACCACCGAAACTACCGTTTAATTAAAGTAAAACGTAACTCACCATTTTCGCTTAGATAATAATAATTAATTAATGGTTAGTAGGAAAAATAAAATTTGAATCCCAAAGAATTGTAAGTTTTTGTTTATTATATCTTCCATAAAAACACAGGGTACCTACCTACTCTGTGAAAATTGAAAAAAAAACGTATTTCAAAACTAGGATAAATAGCCAACAACATAACTTAAATACCCATTCCTTTCTATGTCAAAACTTCCTCAAAATGTAATTTTCTATAACAATTGGATATATCTTTTTGATAGAGAACTTCACTTAAATAAGGGATTGTTTTTTCTGATCCTAGTATCATTTATTTCTAAGTTAACTTACCGTACAAATGCGAGAAGATAACTTGACTTTATAGCCCCAACACCTGGCAAGATTTAATTAAAAATTAACCATTATACGTTCCATTTGCCACAAGGCTTTCAATAAAAGCAAGATAACATGTATTAATAAAGTAACGGCGACTCACCGCCAACAGAGTTCCTGACATAAGCAACAGCAGAATAATGATTTTATACGCTTTATACTTACCACCAATGACTACACGATTACTTTACCTCACCAAGCGCACTTCGAACAATAATTCCAACGAATTTATTCTCGAAACAAAAACTGGGAATGCTACTAAGTGGCCTATTTAAGTAAAAATGTCAGAGGATAAACCCGATTGCTAGAAAAAATGATGTCGTTTTTGCCGGCGACGTTAACAACATTAATTTATTTATAATTTTCTTAATACGTTGGTAGGTAAGCAAATCGAGGACGCGCACAGCTAATCAATTAACGAGACGGGAACAACGAGATTGTTTACTCATCGGGACCGCGCTCCAGACGCGGATTCGCGGTGGTAGGAGACCGTCTCGAGAAATATCAAAAATCAGTCTCGAGTACGTTGACATCTGGGATATTTGTTCGCAAAAAATGTGTGTGTTGTAAGCATCGTTCGCTAAAAAGGCGCGCAGACGGCGTCGCGACGACGGGTCGTCGGCCGCGCCCGGAATAACCAGGACCAACAGCTATATTTGCAGCAGAGCGCGCGGGGCGGGGGGAAGAGCAGCGCGTGCCATTTCTGCACCACCGCCCGGTGCATCTGAGTAATGCCATTGTAATGCTCTCGATATATCCGACGGTGGACAGCCGCAGACGCGCTGTCGACGCCGACCATGCCGAACCCCAACATCTCGCTCGAATTGCTCTCTTGCAAGAACCACGAAAAAGGTGCTGATCAACACTAAATCAGTGTTTCCATATTTTAAAACTCATTTATTCCTTTCTTGATCCTGGATACATCCAGTTTACTTTCCGTTTTGAAAGAGTAAACTGCTGCTCTAACTGTTGCACTTAGCTGAATTATTAAGACGTGTAATTGTTTGCTCAGAATTGTTTAAATGACAAAATAAATGATTCAGAAAAAAATATCATAAATATAATAAATATCATTTCAAAATCACGTACCTAATCATGATTTTGATTCTCTACTATAAATAGAAATGAATCTGTGATAATATTAAACCGAAAACCCTTTCATATGACATGAAAGTTAATGACAGAACAAACGAAACTACGCAATCATTTTTGTTTACCTAAATGAAGTATATAATTATGAATTACGATTTCGCGTCGCAATATATGATTATTTAGATCGAATGTTCGCTCGCAGCGTCCATGTGTGAGGTAATGATGAGAATGAGCCGTGGGAGCCGGCCGCTTGTCCACCCTCATTTGTCATCGCGGTTCCTGTCACGTCAGATGTACGCATGCTTTCTCACATTGCAATTACCTTTAAACTCGATGGATTTGCCGATTCGACAGAAAAAGTGATAAACGATGAGGACAATTACTACACTTTAACAAATCGAGGAAATTTTCAAGTTTAAATCTCGTTAATAATAAATCGTATGAACCTCGTTACATTCAACTTAAGTGTTACTCGTATTATTCTACCCGAACAATTATTATAATTTATTCAATTAATAGTAATTTATATTTTTAATATGAATATATTACTGACCAAAAACTGACGAAGTGTCGTATTACAGCGAGGTGCGTCAACCGAAAATTGGACATATTAAAATCTGTCGAAAAGTCTATTAATAGAAAAATGTATCTTATTAAACATATCACTCAATCGATTTCCACATGCGCGGATAGTTTTTGCACCAGATGGCCCGTGACTCACCAACCTGTTACCATCGGTATAAGTTTTCAATATAGTTAAGATGACATCTATAAAATATGGTTTAGTAATCATTTTATGTCATGTCTATATTTATGTATTGTATATGCATTTAGTATAAATATTTGAGTGGTTACGTATATGTAAACGGGTACGGTTGATAAATTGTAAACTGATCATTCGCTGTAATAACAGTGCGCTGTCAACGAGTTCATCTGAGTGGAATATAAATCAGGATCTCAAAATAAATCCACGGTACTCACTTTGTAGACATGAAGTACATATTTGTTCATATTAAAAAGAGACTATGAATTTTTCCACAACACGGGCCACACAACCAGGCCAGGCCAGGTTTGTCCAGTTAGGGACAACACTAATGTCCATATGTCTATGTTAAATATGTGATAAAACTTACATAATAATTGCGGACAAGTCGTATTTGCATTGGAGTGCACACTCAAAAGTTCCGTGACTTCGGTCACGTCACCATAATTTACGTAGAGCAGTTTCAATATTTATATTTGCAGAAACAAATTCGTATTTATAAAGAAACTGCATAAAAGCCAATGAACGGTGCTTTCTAAGTATCTCCCGAAATACAAATATGGAATCAATATTATACAAGGAAATGCAAATACATGCTTTCTATTTTTAATTAGAAACTACTATACATCTATATAATACAAACAAATAAAAATATTAAAGGTTACAAGAACAATTCGCCATAGTGTGGTACAATCTATACTAAGTACACATAATTATAATATCTAAAACTGTAACTGATCTCGGTCTGTACGTGGAAGATATTGAAAAAAAACAAAGTGTTTACTAACGCAATGAAATGCATGCATGCCTTCGTTCCGGCTTATCTCAGTAAGGGCTTTACCGCAAGCAGTTTTCACTAATGTAATGTATAATTATGTATTGTATTAAGCCTAGGCTAACATCTAGTGTTATTTATATTTTTTATGGTATTAAGGTAGCAAACGAACATGCAGCACCACCTTCCGTTGCCGCCCATGACAACTATGACCAAATTAGAACAAGCCTCGAATGGGGACTGGGATAGTTAATCCGGTTAGGAGACGGTGTTACAACATTAACTGGTTAGTTTGTTAGTAAGTATGAGGACTGGGACAGGGACTGTTAGTGAAAGTTAGTCCTGTTAGTATTGTTAGTAATAGTCCAGTTAGTAGTTGTTAGTAAGAGTCTCGTTATAATTCGGTCACAGATGTGTTGCTACCCTTGAGGACTGAGATGGTCGTCCAAAAAAGAACGAACACCATTGATTTAAAAACAATTATCACACGTTAGAAATGGTACTCAGTAAGTAGTTACCGTGGCGGTAGTACTACGCCGGGCGAACTCTAGGCTCTACTACCTATTCATAACTAGTTCATAAACAAAAAATATTACAATATGTCAGCTTAATAGGTTAGGTACTTAAATTTATGAAATAGATAAGTAATAATTTTCATACCGTTGCAGACGAAATAGTTATTTAGGTAGATATCTAGACACCATGACATCAGTGAATGGATATTGACTACAAAAATGACATCACCGGCTATGAAACAGAATTGAATCGACACCGTGACAAGCATTAACAGTTATAACGACGCCGCTTGTCAATCGTTTGAAGCCCGTCGCTGAATTGATTCTACAGAATTATTTGCGTGTGTGCTAAAATGTATGGTGATTTTTTATCTAGAACAATTGCAACTAAGCTTGCTCAATACCAGTGTTGAATTATCGGTCAATCTTAGATGTTCCCACTTTTATTACTTACAATAAATTAATGCTTGACAATAAGTCGCCTGACGGTAAGTGGCGATGAATTCCAAGATGTTGAACGCACTACTTATTAAAGCCTATTCACTCTTCAAGATACCCATAGGCGGAAACACCGACGTGGACCAGCTATTCCAGTCCTTTGCAATGCGACACAAAAGTAAAGTTTTTTTTATTAATTACTATTTCAATCTGAATTAATGATGTATTTGAAGTCGATTTGGCTCCTGTGCATTACTGCCGTGTTAGTAAAACACGGGGCCGTCGCTGTTCGTCATTAATATCGTTCCGAGTCACCGTCACCGTCTAGATTGATAAGTCTACCGTTATCGCGATGCTCTTTGGCTATTGTTAGCTAATAATACAGTAGGTCCTTCTTTTGAATACTCGAAGTCCGGAGGAATAAGACTTTAATCGAAAATGTCGGTATCCAAGCAGGTTTTTAACAGTCAATTACAGCACATATACGAATAATGAAACATAGTATGTTTATTAGAATTTTTATCAACATATAAATTCATACAATTAAATTCAGAAACCCTAAGTACCCTTAACCCTGGTTCACATTTGGCGTTTAGAAGCGCGTGATTATATAACACGCGTTTAGGTAAGTATTAGTGTACCTACACTACATGACATCAGTGTGTATGTAGGTGTAGGTACACAATGAAATGCGGCGTGCGCTTAATTTAGTTCTAAAGTTCTAAAAACGCGCGTTGCCAAGCGCCCGCTTCGAAACGCCAAATAATGTACCAGCTGTTAAGGTAAAAAATCATTACCGACCGATCAATATCTTTTACCAATCCTAATTAAGTTCTGATAGGAATAAAAGTAAACCTGGTTATTCTTTTTGTGTAGCAAAATAAAATCGTACTTACAGTCAACATCTCCAGGGCAGGTTTTACAGCATCTGCCGGGTAGTAGCACCGGTGTGTCACACGACGGTTCCGGACACTCATTCTTTATGTTCCGACAATGGACTTTTGCTACCACGCGGCGTTTCTTCTGTACCTGTTAAAAGCGCAACATTGAACATTTGGGAACTTTGTCTTTAATTTTTTTTGGTTTCGATATAAATCTAAGCTACGTTTAATTTGAAATCACTATGAGTGACAGCGTTTAAAATTAATTTAAATTTAATATTTAATCGAATCAAAGTTAGATACAAATTATTTGTAATAATAACAATTATGTGATCTTTTTGCAGTCTACCCGTTGTACATTAATTCAAAGTCTAAACACTAATTAAGTGAGAAAGTACATAAGTGAAAGAGTTAAGTCCAAAACTACTTTAAACCACCTTAAAACTTTTAACCGCTTTAAACTTTTCTTCACAGTCCACGAGGCCATCAATATTTTTCTCTTAACATTCAATAAAGCAAAACGATACTGTTAATACGTACCGATATACACTCACATTTGATGCAGTACATGACGCCGAAAGGAGGGCCGAGGTCCGCGAACCAAGTTGACCCCAGCTCTTTCGCTTGTTTTCCAAACTGACATTCTGTAACAATACAATACAATACTTGTAGACTTAAAATAACAATAATAAATTGACATTAACAACACTAAAAGTGTAACAAACGAGATTTTAGATAATCAGGAAGAGACTATGAAGTAAAAGTTACTGTTTCTCCGCACAGAAAGCTCGTTTGAATTTACTACAGAAGTAGAAACTTATAATATTGTAGCCGTTAGAGGCTTAGTCACGATGAATGCTTAAATGGTGGCTAACAGGAATAAGATAAACAACTTGAAGTGCTTATCTTTTATTTAACAGAATTCTAGAGTTAACGCTCAACTAGTAGGTCCCTTAATATTAGCAATTCGACGTACCATTAGAATGAAGCTTAGATTACGGAATAGTTATCTGGGAACCTCGGCATAGTTTCGTATCGAAATATTTTCTTGATTAATTTAAAGCTCTGATGAACGCGATGCCAATTTAAACATTCGATATTTGTGCTTTATGATATCCTGTAACTCAGTCGGTGGCTACCCACTGGGCAAGAAGTTCCAGACTAGATGTCAATCTCTTGTTAATTTTCTTCTTAATTTATTTTCTACGACCTCTTTCTACATGGTCCAAAACTAATTTGAAGGTATCTTCAAAAAAATTAACAAGTGATTTAGATATCTCCGAGATTACAATTTTTTAGAATATAATGTTAATGCCATGTTATGTCTGTATTTCTATCATTTAATTTTAAAGATCGATTAATCCTATGTACAACTTACAAACCTTTACAAATTAGAGTTTAATATCTGTGTGAGTCTTAACCAGTATAGGTTGTTGTTCGCATTATAGAGTAAGAGCCCACAGCGGTCTGACGTAACTTATTTTTACATGGATGAAACCTTAATTTCTCAGTAGCGCCCATGTTCTTTGAATACCCTGCGTGCTTGTGGAAGCTCACCTCGTGACACCTGGGCAGGTACCAGGTAAAGCTCGTGGTGAGTGGAGCTTTAAAGCGTCTGACAAAAGCTTTGGCCCATGGAAAGTGTCTAACACTTATGGATACTATTTAAGAATAATATCTGAAGTATATGAAAGTAACTGAAGTAGCTCTTATTTTTACCTGCCTTTCTTACCTGGTACCTGCCCAGGTCTCACGAGGTGAGCTTCCACAAGCGCGCAGGGTATTCAAAGAACATGGACGCTACTGAGAAATTAATGTTTCATCCATATAAAAATAAGTTATGTCAGATCGCTCCTGGCTCTTGGATTATTAAGTATTAACATAAATTCCGTTTTACTAATGTGGGAGGTCAAGAATTTTATGCATAGAAATATGTACTGATGTCATATTAATTTGCACGCGAGAATATGCAAACAAAATGGTATAATTAAACACGAATGCAAGTTATTCCATCGTTTCCATGTCACGCGATCAATACATTTTTTTACTGATATGAAATTTAAAAAGTGGAATCAGTTGGTGTCAATTGCCTGTTGCCACTTGTATACATTTATAACCAACTCAAATTGATTCTAGTTTGAATATCCTTTGTAGCAATTAGGTAGGTACTATGAGAAGAATAAACACAAGAAGAGGCGTGCAATTTTAGACCCAGCAGTTATTTAGTTGAATGATAATGTATTTTTTTGAAATGGAAAGCCAAAATATGGTACTATATTTAGTTCAGAATGAGAGAAATGTTACATTAGAGTCAGAAATTGAAAAAGAAAAAGAAAACCGAGAAGAAACAAATCGGTAAATCTTTGAAAATTAATGTTTTACAATACATACTTCTGTGTAGTAGTATTTCTTAATACATTATTGTAATGTATTAAGAAGTATTTCTTAATACATTATTGTAATGTATTAAGAAATACTACTACACAGGCTTGGTTTTCTAAGAATAAAATACCTATTTCAGTTCAAATATTGGTTAGCCATCTAGTGTATCCGCGATGAATATCTCAAGTGAAATCAAATAAATATTTTCAATCCCAACATACAGCAGCCCCAATCAATTAATAAAAATTTGAAAAGTAAGAAAGTTTTCTCTAAAAATAAAAATAATAAAGATATAAAACTGGGAATGTTGTTCTGCGCCGTGCCAGTTATTTAGGATCTCTTTGAACTCAATGTCATCTGTCGTCAAATTATTATTTATTTATGCAATGAAATTTCAAAATTTCAGCATAATATTGTTTTTGACAAGAGCAAAATGACTGTACGCTTCCAAATTATAGAACAACAAGATTTTCGATCTTATTTTAGAAGATCACAGGAAGAGTAGGATCAAGTCAAAAAGGCTATAAAATTCAATTTCACGCTTAGAATTCTACTTGAAAATGTGCGTGCTTTACGCTGCATGAATTTATTATTCATTTTTGTATGTATTTTGTATGTATGTACCTACCTGCTCTGGTAGAGTGAAGTGAATTATTAAATATTTTGATTATAACTAAGGTAGTTCTTGAATTTGAATAACTCGTAGCGTTCACGTCTAATCTGCATTAACTATTTCATATTACGAATTAGTATCTATAGCAAAATTATTTTACGATTTGATAAGTAAATTAAACTCACCGATGTTTATTGGAACCACTTCAAATAATACTAATGCAATACGGGAAATATTCAAAGTTTAATTCAAGTAAGTCTGCTATTAATTCAAACGAGTTCATTTTAAGCTATAAGATACTGCGCATATTATTATTATAGTCATAAGAAATGTATTATAATTGCAGCCCTATGCGTAATTGGCTGTAACTTGGTACGTGAATAAAAGCTTGAGCGCAGTTATTTTTTTATTGATATGCTTTGTGTTGATTGTGCCGGCTTGGCTATCAGGCGAGTAGACATAGGTACAAACAAGTCCCCCCCCCCCGTGTGTACGTACATATAGTTCTATGTTTGCGTCAATTTTAACAAACGCATTGTTGTGGATTGTTTTGATTAGTGAATACGGAGAATAGTGTAGGACTAAAATTGGTCTCCTGTTTTTAAATATACAATACATAAAGCAACTTTTACATAAACTGTAACATAAAGCTTTTAATAACTTTAATATAAAAACTTTCGTTTTGTTATATACTCGTACCTATCTGCTTGGTGAGAACTGTGTTGAGGTATCTGTCATTGGTTTTGAACCTTTTGCAACATGTACAAATGTAGCCTATGACATATTTTAATTTGTATTCAAAACATTGTTGTCATGTGGAACCAATTGGTAAGCCTATATAATAAATAAATAACTCTATTTTGGATTTTCGTCGTAGTCGCGTATCCTGTCGGTGTTCGTACAATGTGCGGTGTACCTATACCAGGTATCGCGAACTCGGTGCAAGCACGGGTTAACAAGTCGCATTTACATACCGCACTCGAACGGACATCTAAAAATAAAAGTTGCAGCGAAGTGTTGAAACGTAGAACAGGCCGATTAAGTTTGATGTTTCAAACGCTTATCCTTGAATTTTATTCAACATGCAACACACAATGGGCAATGTAACACTTGTTTGTGATAGGAATATAGTTCTTAATTAAATAAGTAATTACTGGCAACTAGGTAATTTTATTCATTGGTAAATACTCAACGGAGACTGTAGACACCTAGAAATAAAGGCAAACATTACCAAAGGCATTACACAAGTCTGTTGTAGAAGGAGGGACTACATAAGTAGTGTGCGCACACTTTAAACACAGCATAAAAACATTTTAGTAGGTTTTGTTAATATGTACCTACCTACCTTTATGCACGCACGGCGTGTTAGTTTATAATTATGCCGATATTTAATTCATTGTAATCTGAATTTCACCCAAAAGAATGAAACTCTATTCGAATCTCGAATTCTTCGAAGTTTAGAGCCTGGAACCCACATGTTATTATTCATTTAGTGCAATATTTTCACAAAGTGCACGCTCACTAATAAATTGTCCTATCACGGCTTAGGTTATAAAAGAATGTTTCAAAGTTAGTTAGTTAGTCAATATTTCTAACTCTGAATTGTATAGATATCTCGTTTCTAGACCGAATTACAGATTAATTATAGTATTAAACACACATTTTTATAAAAACGAGTACGATTAAATTTCTCACTAGATATAGCACAGATGCACTTTGTAAGATTTAATTATTCAACGCTACAGACGAACCGCTTGATGACATAATATGGTCACCGTCAAGCATGGACATCAGGAAAAAAATACCGTCTCTCAAGCTCCCAGCCGGAACATGCCAAGTGGTTTGGCAGCTGGCTCCAGCAAGGGTCGTAGCACAGTAGAAGATAACCAGACGGGATATTCAGCCCTACTACCAAGCATGGGATTGGAGTCACTATTTTATCTGCTAACGCTAACGCTCCTACTACCAAGCATGGGATTGGAGTCACTATTTTATCTGCTAACGCTAACGCTAACTACTATACACTTGACGACAACTACATCTATGGAGAACAGGAGTCTACTACTCCTGGTCTCGTCAGTAATGGAGACGCGATCCCTTCAAGGTCCTAATCAAAATTCATTAGTTAAAGCAACTAAAACTAATACTACAATAATTAATCTTAGAAAATATAATGAAGAGAGAATGCACTCTCGAGAAACAAACGGAGTGAGCGATTCGGTGTTAAATAGATCGCTATCAGATTCTTTAGGTCGATAAGGTGGCCCGGCCTCTATAAATAGGCGTCACTGTTATCTCTCCCGCGTAACTATTTAATTAACCTCACCGCCTGAGTGCACTGATAAACGGAGGGACATGTTACGTGAGAACAAATTGATTCAAGTCTCTTTGTGTCAACTCAATTTATTCTATAACTCTCTATTGTGCGGACTTTTTTACACAACACATGCGGACAGTATAATGAGGATGGAGGGTGCGGCGCCTCGATGAGGATGCAACAATCACGCCTCATATACACCATGTCCTTTATTAAATCCATCTGACTCAGTTCACGATGTCTGCTGAATAAAGAATAATCTATGTGCAGTTTCTTAATAAAAAATGTTTTCATAACTTTATTTTTTTCGCGTTACAATCGATCATTATAAAAATATTCATTCCGAGCGCTGCCAAAGCAGCATAACCATTATTCACACCGTCCGAACTCTCCTCTGTCGCATTACTTCGCTGCGTCTCCTGTAAAAGTCTGAATTTTGTTAAATACCCGTAAAAATATTATCTCCGAGATGATTTAGGCATATAAACTGAGGCGAGACATCGCGTAACCTTCTGCGTTCTCGGAACCGCTGGCGCGTAGCCAAAGCCGGCACGCCAGGGAAATGAAGTATTGGCGACGCCCGTCTTATG
Source organism: Ochlodes sylvanus (assembly GCA_905404295.2). NCBI lineage: Eukaryota > Metazoa > Arthropoda > Insecta > Lepidoptera > Hesperiidae > Ochlodes > Ochlodes sylvanus. The sequence goes on from FR990137.1 coordinate 7,295,714, forward strand.
CTTCTTTCACGATCTGTTTATGGAAATTTGTACCCGATATACATTGCACTTGTTTATTTTGAATATGCTCAATATCGGTAAATTTGCCAAGTCCACTGCCATTAACTGAAATAATCTGTTTGTACGTAATAATGTAGGAGATTTAGTGTTGAAAACAAAAATGTTACTCTGTGACGCCAGACTACGTCGCGTCGCGACTCGGCGTTTGCAGAAAATAATCTCATTTTCCTTATCTTAAACTGTGTTAATGGAGCCTTATTTAAAATTGCGATATCTCACTGTAGAATATTGCTCACAACAATGTTTGAAGATCGTAAAATGCAAGAGATTTCGCACGTAAACGCAGTATTTTAAATATTCTGTTGTATGTCCTTTTCGAAGTCTTTCAATAAGTTCATTGCCGGCGACTATTGAACCGTGATGCAATTAAACAGCCGACATGAGTGGGAGCCGATACTCTGGTGGGTACCGGCCGATGTTCGCAGCCAACGAAGCGTAGCAAGCACAGCATTGTCATATCCATAGATCACGATGAGTATGAGTTACATGTCAAACCGGAGGTATATGGCCGGCTCATTGAAGCGTGTACGAGTCACATCAATAAATCCTCTACATAAAAGGGTTGAAAGAGCCGTGCATCGTATTTCAGCGAGTGGGCAGAGCATAAATTGCTCGGTCCGAATTAGTCTTATGCAGCACATTTTGACGTACGCTCGCCGCCATACCGACTAGATTGCAGCTGATTAATTATTTTTCACCATTGACTTGACAATTTATCGCATGCATCGCAAACGAAACAAAGTTAAAATAATGAACGCAAAGAAAATATTAGTTTTTTTTTAAGAAATCTTTCTTTTAATTAAGGATTCCGAAACATGACAAAATGTTTTCTACATAATACATAATAATTTTCTAGACCTTGTTAAAGAAAAATGAACATTATAATATGATTATATCACCAATCCTCGTCATAAATCCGGTATCAACATTTGTCTTCCGCCGGTGCGCGTTTAAGATAATTAAATTTTATGTAGCCATCAATTGTGTGTCAAACAAGTGTAAAGTGAATTAATTATTGACAGCAACATGTGCGGATACTGCTATAAGTGTTTGGTTGGATGAATCAGCGGCTGGAGGGAGATGATAAACTTATTCGGAACCCGATGTGGTGGAATGCCCGAGAAATTATGAAGCGCAAATAATAATATATCAACTAGCCTATAGTAAAATAAAAAAGCAATAATAATTTAAATATGTTTCTGTGATAAATAAAATCATTCCATGTTCCTATTTTAATATTTTTAATAGATACTTAATGTTTGAATATGTGTATTTAATTGCAATAAATGTATTCCTGGTCGATAAAAGTAACTATTTATCGTCGGTAATTAAATTAAGCCCTTTTAGAAAAGACCAGCAATTTTTTATGTTACCTAATATTAAATTGAATAATGTTCCATCAAAATGAATAACATAACTCGGTATATTCGCTGTTAACATTAATATGATTGCTACTTAGCTTTGTCTCGTTAACCTTTTAACATTTATTTACAAATAAACATTTGTAAACAAACAGAGTTATCATAATATAAATCATGTTTGCTCGGCCATAAAATATGTTCGTAAGTTCCACGACAATTAAATCCTACTAATATTGTACACGCAAAAGTTTGTATTTTTGCTACCCAAACACGCTGAAACCGCTGAAGAGATTTGGATGAAATTTGTATTTGATACCAGATAGCTCTCTTTAATTCTTACTCTTTATTACCCTTAACCCTTAAGTTTAACGGGGGGTTAACACATGTTACAAGGAGTACGTGTGACGTAAACTATAACCTCTAACTCCTCTAACTAGTAGAATTTTTCCCTTACAATTTTCTGTTTATAAGTGTCGACCGCTGACTGTTAATTAATCAAGTAAAGGCGAAATGTTTGTGATGTAAATTTCGTTGATAAGCTGATTCCATGAGACTGTGGCTCCCGTTCAGTTTGTAATATAGCGAGGTGTGCAGATTATGTAAAGTGCGGCGGTGTCGTATGTCACCAACAGGTGTTAGCCGCTGCTAATAAGAATTATTGTTGCGCGTCGCTTAATCAACTCTACGGATTCAAACCCGACTGTATTAGATATATTATGATAGATTAGTGCTAAACTATTTTTTGAGTAAATTACATGTCGGTTTGCCTTTTATATCTTTTTATTGATAGTATTATTTAATATTTGCGAGTTTTTCTAAATTTTTTCTCGTATTTTGCATTTTGTTAGATACCTATTCGTTAGTGTTATGTTTGCTGCAATAAAGGTTAAATAAAAACATTTATTTTAATCAATCTGATCCGTAAGTATGATCGTTTGAAATCCAATCCAGATTACACAAGCAGGTATATTTCGTTGTCGATGTCCATTGTCAATATTTTAAGTCAAACATCTCACTTTCGAAGCCAGCATCATGATATTCACTCTGTGCCAGCATCACAGAACTTATAAGTAGTACAACATGTTGAAAAAGTTGGCGTAATATTCACATCGTAAAGTAATTTATTACATCCTTAATCTATCATCGGTTTATTCTAGACAACTATACACAAATGTACCTATATTCTAGTATAACCTACATATGTATATTTTATTATATACGATGTAGCAATGTTTGAGATCTGAGGAAAATGAGTAAGGTATTAGAAGTTTATTTGAATATTCATATATCAGACTACGAGATCCATGTTGAGTTGAGTTTAAATTTATATTTTTATAGCATTTTTATAGTATTAAGATCTTTGTCTTTAAAACATTCTTACTAGTACAAAAACAATATGACAGCTAACAGACCAGTGCTCGCTTGAATTTGTGCGTGTATATTTTGGCAACAAACAATTGAAACGCCTATCAAATGACTACTCTGGCCGGGAATCGAATCATGGAACCGTTCGCTTCGCATACAGGGTCACTGCTTATTGGGTAGCCCAGTCATATTTATTTTCATACTTTTTATTTTATAGAATTCTAAACGTCAGGTTTTATTTACACCTTATTATAATTAATACTTTCATAAAACGAAAACATATAAACTTGTCATCGTAATTTTATAAGTGTGAAACAAAATAAACGATCGCGTTTAAATTATTTAAAATGTGTCTCCGTTTCCTAAAAACATGTTTCTTCATACACTTCTCCAATAAACAATATGTTTGTATACGATTCGTATAATTGCCGATTCGATAAAATAGTCGTAAAACATTGGAGGGAAGCTTTAATAGATGCTTATTAGCTCCCAGCATGAATTTTACATCGTTTAGGTTATGTTTCTTTGTATTTCGTACATAAAATTGATAAAAGCGTATTAAAAATTGGAAACCTTATAGGATCAGTACGGTGTCTATCTTGATGTTCCGAATCTATTTTATGAAATTTGTTTTGCTACACAGTAATATAACGGAGCTCATATTTTTTTGGATTTTGGTGGCTTTCGTACATTTCGAAAAGAAAGTTAAAATTTATCATAATTATCTTACCTATTATTACATTTTCATAATGTATTTTTGCTTTGCAAAATTAAGAAAACAATGTATTCTCTAGGCATTTTCAATCATAAGGAGAGACCGGTTCGTTTGTTTTTAATGAATTATAAGTTAGTGCTTGACTATGATCCCATCTGATGGCAGTGTTAAGAGTTGAAGCCAATAAGATGATGAAGTTTCAAAATAGGTTTAACAGATTTTTAAATATAAAAATTGTAAAGAAATTCCATATATGACAATATTCTTATTATGAGAAACATCTCCAAAATTTTTAAGAAATAAGTGTCGAAACAGACTGAGCAAAATAATGATACTCTATGGAACAACTTTGTTTTTAGACAGCGCCAACTGTGCGATTGCCACTTCGCGGTGTGAAATATATGGATCTCGTGGAACCCCAAGGCATTTCGTGAGTTATAAATTCTATAAAATTGATAATTTCTTGATGTTCATATTTATTACCTGCAAAGTAACCATAGAAGTGAAAACGTGATCGAATATGGAATAATGATTTTACAAGTAGGTAATATACTTTGATACATGAATCCCTTACGCAATTCTCTGTGCGTGGAATTACATAGGTACCTACTCGTATGATTGAAACAATAAATAAATAAACACTAAACACACTCACTAACCTTATCAGTAATATATTTTATCTTGCATAGATATTTCTATGAATGTATTTGTAACAGATGAGTAGGCACCGAAAAAATGTATTTCATTATTCGACACAACTAGGCTACCGCTATTTATTTCAGGAACTGACAAATTTAAGTCTAACTTTGGAGTAACTTAATATTAATCACAGCTGTCCTTTATGTAATAATGACAACAGGTACTAATAACATTATAGAATCTGTATAAATACATGTCAGAAAATAATTATAATTAGCGTCTACCATTAGCAAATATAATATTCAAATCGCGAATGTTCCATGTAACGAGGTTCCTTTTCAGGTCAATATTATGTAAAATATTCATATTTATTCAATTATTATTTTACAATTTATACCATTTGAATTAAAGGACTGGAGAATATTTTATAGATAAAACAATAATTGAGCTCGTAAAGGTTATAGGCCGTAGTAATTGGCGCGGCGTAAACTGTGAATGTAGTAGCCAATTGATTCGAAAGTTTGATTCGCGAACAGGAGAGGGGGGGGCTGAGTTCGAATCCAGCATGCACCTCTAATATTTAAAAATGATGAGCCGAGAAATTAATAATCACTTGCTTCGGTGATGGAAAACATCGTGGGGATTTTGCACAGCTGAAAGTTCTCCATAATGTTCTCAAAGGTGTGATAGCCGCCAATCCGCCTACCACCTACGCAATATAGCCCAGCTGTGGGACATTTATGAGTTGCATCGATGCCGTTAACACGCTTAATTTTCCTTTAGATTGCTTATGAATTGAATACTTATACCCACGACTTCAAGCGCATAAACTTAACGGTGTAAGGCAGACTTTCAAGACTGAATTTATATAAATGTATACGCTTTGCCACCCAAGATCATAATCGAATACCTATGTGACGTAGCCTGATAGTAAGTAAGTAAGTAAGTAAGTAAGTACCTAACACACACACACGTTGACACGTTTTGGTCGATGTGTGTTGTTGTGACATCAACCAGTCGGTTGATGGTCAATTAGTTATATAAAAACGTCATATCATATAATAATTAAAAAAAGAACTACAGCCTTCCGGGAAGGAGTCCCGAATAGCAGAATAAGTATTAAAAAAAATAAAAAATTGAAGACTCGACTGTTAGGCGGTACGAAATTCGCCGGGCCAGCTAGTTTAGTATAAAAATTATGATATTGTAGTTACAAATTTTATCGTAGGATGATCTACGATAAAATTGCGTATGGAAATAATTTACAATGTTAAAGATCCCTTCCTATAGGGCCCGATATTCTTGTAACCTGTTGTATGATTTTGAGAGAGTAGAGAATAACACGCTACACTATAGGTAGAGCAATCTGAAAGTTTTTATATTTCCAGAGGCTACACATAAACATTTTCATACGTACGATAAATTAATGAATGTTATTTTTGTATCTTGTTTGTGTTCTACACTCTGAAGATTATCGCTACTTACTAGTCTGCATGCAATGTACTACTGAATCAATATTTTATAGTTTTATTTTAATGTATGTTTTATACTTCGGGCGCCTTTAGTCGCATTTGTGACTGGTTCTTCTCGTTCTGTCTGTCCATATTTCAACTCTACACGTTCAGTGTTCCTCATTAAAATGCAACTCGACGACAGACATTGTCCAACTAATTTGTATCCTTTTTACGTATAAACAAAATCATGCGAATCATTTGATCCCCTTATTGGGTTTTTGTTGTAACGGCAACCTGGTTTTAACACCTTAAGCGTTCAGAAACATCATATTGAGGCAGTTTTACGATGTGTAGACAGTTTTAAAGATAAGGAACGCCTTATCGGCACCATTTTGTGCAAATTTATAGGATTTTTACGACTTTATTTCGTCATATAAGGCAATTTAATAGTCTATTTTTATCATAATTTAAGATGTTCTGCGACGCTTCGCCATATTATTCTTTATTCAAATAACAGAAAAAATTGTAGAAAATAGTGGACATGGGCCAACTTACTAAATATAAATGTCCCATATAATTTATTGAGGATCATTCTACAGATGCCTAGGGAATGAGAGTATCGTACAATTGCACCTCATAAAACAATCTTTAAAAACTGTTTTCGCAAGTATGAGTTTTCTCAGAGACACGGAATTAGACAACGCTCGCTCGGATGCAAGATATTTCGTGTCTGACAACGTTCGACCACATATATCTGTTATTACCAGGCTAGATTTCCACGAAAACAAATTACCTATCATCATTTTCTGTCATAAACGTCGAAATCGTGTGTGTTCGGGCATTATGAAAGGATGTTCGTAAATTTTAAATAACATAATAATGTTTGAAATACGTAGAATATATTCTAGAAGAAGCCAGTCGCTAAGAGCTGGCGATGTGAAAGTAGGAAGCCGTCAAAGGTGAGATAAACGGAAGACAACAACGTTATCTTCGCTTATTACGTTCAAATCAATATAAAATACTATCCACTTTCTTGTTAGTATAAACAGAACGTAATTTTAAACCAAGCTCAAATACGAATATAAATAGACAATGTAAGTTATTATGCGTTCGTTATTATGTGGTCGCCAATCCGCACTTGGCCAGCACAGCGGGGTGGACTATGTGTGTACCCCTCACTTTGTGAGAGGAGAACTAAGCCCAGCAGTGGAAAAGTTATGGGGTTGTGATTATGATCTATCAATATCTATAGTATAATATAAAAATAGTAATTGTGTCGTGGGACACCAGGTAGGGACGAAGTTCCTTTCGCTACTGTCGCGTCTCATTTAACGGTTTTATTCCATGCACTTTTTTCCACGCGTCTCATTCCACGCTTACGGTTTTACTATCACATATTTTTCAGTTCGGTCGCGCAGCAAATCCCTATCCCCTCCAAGCCTGCCGCAAGGAACTTCGTTCCAATAATCAATATAGTCTATAGTTCACTCCACAATCAAAATATAAACTTTAAATCAAAAACACAAATCTTTCAAAATATAGGCTGTGGGACAGTTTTATTCGATGATGATGCGTTCATGTTTCTACGTAGGTATTGGTCTACAGGACTATGACGAATGTATTTTGAAGGAATATATTTTTGTTCAATATATTAAAACGATTGTAGGTACCTATAACATGGTATTCCTTCTACTACACTACCTACCTGTCTATATATGGTTCGGGTTTCTTATCAAAATGCAAATATTGAGTTAAACGATAGAATAGAATGATGTAGAGATTTTCTGAAACCGATATACAACATCACGCTAGTCGTAAATGGGATAGAATCTGAAAAATGTTCGAAAATAAACAGACGAACATAGAACCTACTCCTTTTTTGAAGTCGGTTAAATACTACACGGTCTGCAAAAAAATTAGTTCATTTCCATGAAATGATGTTGGGATTAAAGTCTTATACACACATAGCTACTCTGGAAATAACTTAATGCAATGTGAGCAAACTTTTTTTATTTTGTAAATAGATAGATAAGTAGGTACTCGCCCTCGTTTCATTGCGATTTCGTGTACTTTACAAATTTACACGCACTCGTATCGTTGCTACGCATTTATTTCAGGCGTTATGCATATGCATACTATGTTTCCCTATGTATGAATTTAGAGGAGCCCTTTAATTGTTCTATACATTCAAAAAAATATTCATTTACTGCAATAGTTCCAATAATGCTGTCAAAAAGTTAATTACTAATCATTTTTCAGAACTTCCACCCTAACTTTCATTTGTTATGTCTTGTGAACAAATCTGTTTTCCGAGATGAAAAATATCCTAGTGACCCGTGATATAAGCTAAAAACATGCACAGTATTATCGAAATCTGTTCGCAGCATAATTATTATACTCGAACTAATAAGGAACAATTAAAAAATAAAATAAGATATCATTTTTTTTCAAAAATGTCTAATGTATAGATTTATCCATTCTTATTTTTATTATTAGTAGGTATATATGGATTTTTTCTGTTAAAAATGGGTACCTAGTCACCAAAAATTATAAATTCACCTAAATACTTATAAATAAAAGCAAAATGTACATATTAGCAGACATTTACGCAATCACAACAATCGACTGCAATAACTGCGTTTGTTTCCTGGTGAAAATAAACCAGCCGCATCGTGCTCCGGTACGCCTACGCAAGTCAAATGCCGCCTCACCAGCCCAACAAAGTTATCAATCAGACGACAAGAATGCAAATTTTAATTGTGGCCGGGCCGGGTCGATGTCGCGCGATATTATGATCGCAATTTATTTGCACGGCGACATGCATCGACGGGGGGCGGGGCCGCGGGGCGAACCGCACGCACTGCACCAGGGACGGAGACAACCGCCAATTATGAATAAACAAGCTTTACTACTATGTTAATAAGACTTGAGATTTTTCCTAAGCGATTTCACTGAGCGAGAACACTCATTAATGGTTTTGTGGCTCCGTTATCGAGTCTCGTAGAAAGCCTCGATAACCTATAGCGGGAGAGCCGGGCGGCGCTATTTACAAGTGAATATTATATTTAATGTTGATATTATTTCATTAGCTGTGCTGTTAAATGTACGAATGGAACTCGTCTCGGTGCGGATGTCGGAGCGGCATCGCAGAAGCGCCGACGGCGATACGCAGCAGTTCAGTAACGATGATAAACGCGCACAGAGATGCCAATTCATCAGATCGTACGCCGCTCCCACGAGCTGCAGTTAAATACATTTCGTGTGCATAATGTAACTTACCGACTAATTGACTAAGCGACGTCTCTAATGGACATTTGAGGATAATTTTGAGGGAATTTAATAACCATATATTGATCCCTTAACAATGATTTCAGAATTTTTATCTGTTTGTAGGTGCGTTTGTTCCCGCTAATCATTTCCGATTTAGATGTGGTTTTTACTATTGTATTTCACTGACCTTGAAGAAGCATTTAATGTTTGATTTATTTCAATCAGTTCACAAATAACTCTCCGTGTCAAATTAAAGAATTCCGTCTGTGACATGACAACCTACGACGTGCTTTTGGCTTTCAGCGGAGACAATGGCTTCGGTGTGGTCCAATAGGACGAAACGGAACGCGGTGAGACGGTGGCGATGGTGCGTGGGCTCGACCTCGATTCCTGGGCTAAATATAATTTCACTTGATCATTTAATTATATGGAGATTAATGGGCAAGCGTACAATATGTCGTGAAGTAGTAAACGTTTACTATTGAGGCGCCTAGGTGGCCGCTTGAACGTCGCGCGTAGTCTGCGGCGTCAACATCTACTAGCGTTGTTTGTATTGTGATACGTAGTACGTTGGTTTACTAGGCACGTTTATACGAGTACGTCCAACTACCCTATATTGGAGATAAAAATTGCAAGAATATAAGGCTTAGTAAATGTTAACGTACTTTCGAAGATAAAGATCTCGTGTATGCGATATAAAAGAGTACGATGCCCCCGAGGACAGTTCTTTAACAAGTCATATGTTCAGAAAACTATAAGCAGTGATAGCTGAGTGATTGGAACTTTAAACTCCCGAACAGGAGGGCCTGGGTCGAATGATTCACGCCCTAATTTTCAAAATTTAAACGCGTATTTGAATTTAGTTACCACTTGTCTTGCTTGGATAAAGGAAAACATCGTGAAGAAACCTGAAATCCTGAGAGTTCTCCATAATGTTCTCAAAGGTGTGTCAAGTCCGCTAATCCGCTAATTGGCCAGCGTGGTGGACTATGGCCTGTACCCCTCACATTGTGAAAGGAGACTCGTGTCCAGCAGTGGGACAGTAATGGGTTGCGATGATGTTATGAGAACTAAGATGCAAGCTGTATTAAATGTTAAAGTATGTGAACTATCAACATAGAATGTGTTTGTAACGAACATACGTCATTTAGATGGTACCCGCTGGCGCCGTCGTAAAGATAACTTACAAGCATGTGACTGAGTGAAATATATCGTAATTGTAGTGTTTTATCAAAATAAAGAGAGATTGATAAGGGCTATCAATTCACAGAGATTTGTAATCCTAATAAAGGTACCTACCTAGTACCTAGACCTACCCAGTATAGGTGTCTACCTAGAGTTACTTATCATCATATCAGCATGACGATAATGTTACAGCATTTTGTTATTTGATCACAAACGGACGTAATAAAATATTAATCTGCAGTATATCTGTGATGTAAGTATTTGAACTAATAAATTAGTAAGCACTTGCTTTTAAAAAAATATCCATTATTTAACCTATAGTGTTTTTCAATTTTTCATGTTTGTTCCACTTCATGTTATGAAAACATGTCCACTTCATGTTAGTAAAACTGAATGGCAATCCGCTATAATTTCTGAGCTTAACGCATTCAGACGGACACACAAGAGACATAGTTATACTATGTGGTAATATGCCCCGTTTTACAAAACAAACATTAACTACCTGTAAACATAACATCACTTAGATGCACACCATTCTTCAACTAAAGGCACATTCGCCTGTTACATAATTTGTTAGCGTAATATCTATTTATATATCTGATATAATCAGTTGTTGACAATATTTAATTACAGTTTGACCTAAAAAATAAGTAAGGTAAGTAGTCAATCACAATAATTATTCACAATACCAGAACATAGGGAAGTATTGCTATTATTAATATTGCCATTCGCCACACGTTTTGCATGTACGAGTACATACATAGGTAGGTGAAGATAGGCACAGATATCTACAATGTTCTCCATCAGACTCATAACTTCGCAAAGAGATAGAAATTATGCACTTAAGACGTCATAAACAATTACTTACGATTAAAATCTAAAATTTATTTGTCACACAATCTAACCCGAATGGAAATTGATCTTAAGTTCTTTTAACTTGTAAAGACACTGGACTACTTAGGTAAGTTTAATTTTAACCACAAAAGCAGTCTTTGTATACTACAATACATTATAATATAAGTATTTCATTGTCAACAAACACCATGTATTTGTATGGTATTATTGCCTACTACTATTAAACTAATAAAATCTATTTCAGACAATTTGCAGACGATGTGCAATAGAACGAGAACACATTTATCGAAATCACTGGCAAATTCTACGATCGGAGGACGGCATTACAGATGTTGAGGAAATGTGTTTTATTGAAAGCATGGCCCACACACTAAAAGGGTTATTTATACATGTTTGGTGACATCAGCTCTTCGCATCTACCCGACCTAATTAAAATTTAAATTTGGATCCACATTGGTACCTATCTAAATAAATTAACGAATTTAATCCTGCCTCCACATTTTATCCCACAAAGCTTAAAATTATTTATTACTAAATTGATATTCAATTTTTGTTGTAGGACCAGTGAAGAAGGAATTATAGCCGTTGAATCCTTTTAATTAAAGACAGAAAAATTCACGTCGCTAAAAGGTGTTAGCCATACAAGATTTGTTTTGAAGTTAAGGACCTGGCAAGATTCTAAGTGCTGTCTGAGGAATGCGAAACAGGGATAATTTCCAGCAGCCGGTTATTAATATTGTATTTCGAATCTAATTCTTAAGAAAATCGATATTACATACAGAGAGATTATCGATTGTTGAACTAGAGAAAGATTTTTCATTACCTTTAATGTAAAAACCATGACATCTGTTAATAAAAATATGAAACTCCATTATTTTTTGTAAAAATAAATAACAACAAATAAAAACAGGTATGTATAAGATTATGAGAAAATACCTAAATATATAAACGATCTAAGATATTAGAACACTACCAAGGAATCGAACAGCGGTCATGTGATCTAAAATATTTATTTAGTATGAGGAATTACGAAGAATAATATAAAGATCATCATATAGCAGTGCATGTGAGAGCCTTTCTGTTCACTGAGCGCAAAGCACTTCCAGGACACACAAGCATAAAGTTCATTGAATAAGATCGATACATCTATGAAAACTAAGCACATTATAATTTAACGAACAATTTTTTTCATAACTTACGAGTAGGTATTATCTATCAAGGCATTATTAATTAGCATGAGAATAGCTACTGATTTCTAAATCAGTATTTAATTTTAAGGTAATTTAATGTAGAATAATTAAATATGTGTAATGTTATTATATTTAAATTGTTAATGTCTTGGTACATTTGGACTTTCAATTTAAATTTAATTCACCTTAAATCATAAAACCATAATTTTAATCAGTCGTCAGCCTTTAACAATCAAAGATCAAAATTGAAGATGGCATATAGATACTTCAAAAAGGCAATAAATCTCCGTCATACGCAGAAATATGCATACACGAGTACGTATTGTCCAATAAATCAACGTTATCAAAGTCAATTGTCGTCTACTTAGCACAATGAATCTGATGATATTCTGTGCAGACGATAAACATGTCAGTAACTTACTTATTTCGTTGTCCTTACAGTTATAATTTCTAGTTTTAATTTTTCACTTTTTGTGTTACTAAGCAATACCTACTAGTGCCGACTTCCAGTCCTGTTGATAGAAACTATTGACGGAGGTGTGTACTTCCATTACCTAGTCAGACATAATGTGAAAGAAGAATAGTCAAGAATCTTAGATGTCTGTAATGTCTTATTCGTGTTTATCCATGCAACTCACAACACCTGCGAGAGTATGAATGTGTAAGCATTTCATTTCTATTAGTCCGCCAGCTAGTAAAAAGCGGCCTTATGTATAATGAAGCAAAAATTCCATGATGGTGATATGGGGAATGTGTCAGATTGGCAATAATCGCGTCGGATTATGCATGCGTGCACGCGGGCGGCCCTGAGCTATCGTGCATTGTATTCAAATAGCCACAGGACTATGTGCGACCAGTGGACGCGACGCGTCTGCACACACCCGCGTCCTTTGCCCACGACCGACACGCCCTCTGTCGCGACATCCATATAAACACCTTTAACAGTTACCAGTGCCACAATATGTTCGGATATAGAATTGACGCTGGATATCTTAACAACCAGGTCTCCAATATTAGTCAAGTTGAAATCGCTCTAATTCCAAAGTTTTTGTAATTCTACATGATTTGCAAATATCAAGAGAAATTAATTGTATATCACTAATATTGACATTATTTTGTAAATATAATTATGTTATAAAATATCTTTACCTTATATTCCTTATCAATATATCATTTGTTGTGGCATTAATGACGGTTGATAAAGATCTTCCTATTTATATTTTTCCATTCATATTCACACAAATTAATTCGTATTTTTAAACAAATTAATTTCTGTATCAAATGTCTAATACACACAATATTGTTTTTCTTACGCGGTGTCAATGGAGCATATTTATGTATGTACATATTGTAGACGCACTCATGATAGTCGATAACCAAAAGATTTAATACCAATTGACTATCAATTGGGATTAATAACGTGGAACAACTCCGCAGTTATTGGTTTGGTGCACATACATCTCTTCCATTGAATATTATGATTGAGCTCCAAGGCTACATTCCTTCGACGGTCTCTCGGGGCAACGGGTGGCGTCTAGTCATAGCCGTATATCACAATAAAGTTTCTGTTACCGTGCTAACTAGCTAACAGGAACGTCGGCATAAACATGTCCGGAATAAAGATAAACTTACTATTGAATACTTCGATATATTAGCGAATGTTGCCGACGGGGATGCCGAAGATAGCAAGAAATTCAGGGCCGCGCAATGCCTACCAAAACGAAGTAAGAACTTACTTAAATTAATCTCTTATTTCTTCTTCTTAATACCTTTTATTTCTAATTAATTCTTATTAAGACTTACTATTTTCTTTTATAGAACAACGAATTTGAAAATATGAGACACTACATGAAAAAATGGAAGAGGACTACCTACCAGTAAAAGGACTAGTAAGGAAACATTTCTGTTAACATTTTCGGCTTATATTAATTAATTAAGATGAACGGTTCATTCATATCAGCAAAATATCTAGATTTTAGTACTAGAGGCAGCCTCGCCTACTCACTTTCTGTATTTATCGCAATTGACGCGGACCGAGAGGGTAACTAGAGGTCAGTAAGTGATAATACAGTCACTAGCTATTACTCAATGCCACAGAACGCGTACCTTACGAAAACAACCACTAAGTCTTATCAGACACTATTTAGGTCTACTTACCTAAATATAATGATGCAGACAGATAATTACAAAGTGGCTTTCTGCCATATCTATAAGGTTTTAAACAACTTTCTCTTGTAGGAATAGAAGTGACAATGTTTAACGTGTTTGTATTAATTTACTTATATACACCGCATCATTTCTTGAATGTACAACAAGTACGACTAAATTGTTTTAAAGGTGTCCTGTCTCTTTATTCGGTTATGTCATCGCAAGCCATTCAGATACTTTAGCAAATCGAAAAGAACAAAACGTAGCTAAGAAGCGTTCCTCTGCGACAAAATTAATCATTGAGATAATAATATCCTAGAAAACGCGTCAGAGCGGGTTTACCTACAAAGACGAGTATGCCAGTGCAGTGACACGATCAGATCTAAAGTTGACGTCCTCGATGAAGATGCAATATAGGTTTCAGCGAACAAAAACGTGTAGACAATGGAAAATGGCGGGTGTTGTGCTCGATAGCTGAGTTGGCGCAATGGCAGTGGAAGCAGCCAACTGTCCAATGCCTATTTGGGATGAGAAGCTCCCTATTTGGAAGGCTGCGTTTCGAGTCAGATCGATATCGTATCGCAGCGAAGCGACGGCCGGCGTCAAGCACCCGTCAGCCGATCATCGACCACTTTTATGAATATTTTTATACCGCTAACCGCTAGAACGTTGAATGTGAATTGTATGATCGAGGAAATTTTAATAGCGCCGTCTTGTTGATTAAATATTTTTACAAACCGTGACAAAAAGTCAACAAGACTTAATCCATATTATTAATTCTATCTCAATTAACTTCTATCTGTCTTGTCTGCCTTTTATCGCTTAGTCCGCTGAACCGATTTAGTTCAATTTGGTATGGAGATAGTTTGACACCCTGGAATGAACATAGGATAATTATTATCCCGATAAAACATTTCCCTAGGATAATTTAATTTATTTCGTTGTTTTCCGACAACCACAATCAAACCGCAAGAAAAAACTAGTGTCGTATAAAATTGTATAGATCACTCATCAACCGATCCAAAGATTTTAAAGGGTGATTCTGTAACGATATATCAAAGGTATAGAGAACCATGCATTGATCACGTCAGATTGTAAGGAATTTAAAGGGATTATTTTATTTAAGGCATAAACACGAAGCGCTCAAGTGTCTATTAAGATATCGTACGATTCTTATCGCATTCCTTAGGTAGTTTTGCAGATTTATCATTTGAGCAGATCATCAAAAAGAATATAAGAATCTTGGATGGCACAAAGATGAGATAGTGTCTTAATAGACGTTATCACTAATGCATTTCATTCTACTCGTGGCAGTTAAATATAAATAATAGTACTGTAACGGAGCCTAATTTATTATTTGTTAAGACAATATGTTATGTTTTCAATATATTTTTTGTATTTTTAATTGTCTGTCGGTCTATTACGCGAAAAAATTGTAGACATAGATTAGGTAGGTAAAGTTATAATGACCAGTACTTAAGTAGAAGTTCATTTGGTAGTTCTGTCTAGATATAAATTTATTATACTTACTTATTTTGAATGATTTTATGAAAATTATTATTTATGAATTATTTGCTACTAGTAATATAATAGTTAAATATATTTCTTTTACACGGAACTAGGACAACCGAGCATTTAATAGATCAATTTGTCTAAACAGGAAAGTTATAAAAGGTCTCATTAATGTGGTTTTTTTTCATGGATGTTTCTACTCAACGTAATGAGTGTTTTCAAAAGTGAAGCGAGAAGGGGTTGCTAGTCAGCTGTAAGCCACAGATTATGTCAACAGTCGACGTCACGCGTCAGTGTGAATTAGATAGTATGTTATCAGTAGCTGTCTCGAGCTCAACATGTACACGTGAAATCACGATGATTCTACTTTTGCTACTTTAGCTAATATTACACAACATGATGGAACACTTATAAACTACTGTACTAGATGTCCTGGCAGACGTTGTTTTGCAACTTATTTTATATTCTAACCGAGACACATTGACTTTTTAAATACTTTTATAGACTTTTTCTATGCCAGCACTTAGATGTCTCCAATAGTTTAGCTGATTTCTTTGTAAATCGACACGGTCCAACCGTTAAGAAGGATCCAATCATCAGATCCTCACCATGAGTTTTACTTTCAAACACAAACGTTTAATTTATTACTAAAAATATTTTTTTTCTGTTAATATTTTAGGAATCTCATCTGCAAGTTATAATTAATGCATAGTTAATATTTTTCTAAAGTTAGGTCGTTGGTTGCGTCTTGCTTCAATCCGCGTTGATTTGTCGTGAAGTAGGTATGCTTTAAGCTTTCTCAATTAGGAGAGACCCGTGCCCTTCACTGTATACCTACTAAAGGGTTGAATAATAACAAATATGGACATAGTAAATATGTTTACTACCAAAATACTTATACCAACTACATTACATAATTTTATAAATCATCAAACCAATCCAATAAGATTCAATTTAACGGTTAAATGGTTACGATTTAAACGAGTAAATAAAAACAATTTAAAAAGTATAAAAGTGTTTAATAGCCCTGGTTAGCAATAAATAAACGGGAACTGTTACAATTCACACAAACCGAGGCCAGGCTGGCGGCGCTATTAGCTCTACATTGAATTGTGTCAGCGGATACTTGACTTACGCTCCCTTGGCCACATAAAACAAATACAATACAGCTTTCGCACAACCCAATACCTCGCTATACTATCAACTCCTATTGACCAAATTACAGTGAGTATAATTTTCGACACATTCCGTTCTAATACCAAATACCTCGTAAAATGTCTGGGCACTCGCGTAAAATGTGCCAGTAATCTTATTAGCTAACACACAGCTCAGATATGTATTAAGATATTCAAAAAATAATACATTTTCTTTATTTCGCTTTCTCCAATAGCTATTATGAGGTATGATTAATTACAATATGAAAGTCATAAACTTGTCCGCAACTACATCATTTGTTTGAAAATTTTATTTTTGCTCGCTTTTATGTGTCCAGACGCTAGTCTTGGCTATTTTTCTTTAAAATCAGGTTAGATATGTAGAGATTATGTACGCAAATAATTTGTGTTAAAATTTATGTTTTGTTTGTGTATATCAATTGCTCCTTAACTGTGTAGAGACATTACAACATTTCTTATATAAAAAACGATGGAAATGCTCTAATGTTATCGTTAGTGTGTTTCTTCCGTTACTGAGTGACTGACGGACAACGCACTGCCGAAACTACTGAACGCTTCAGAAGGAACATAGGTACATGCAAAATTTCAGAAGCTTCAATTTAGCATGTACATATGTTTCGTGGGAAATGTAGGGAGCACTAAGACAGGATTTTTGGACATTCCCCCCTAAGGTGATAAAAAAGGGAATAAACTGAAACTTTTTATTTCTTCAATGGATTCATTTGAAAGTTTGTATTGTAATATTTGTGTATTTTTCTCGCGGGCAAAGCCGAAAGCGGAAAACTACATATTTCTATAATAAAACTACGCTCAAATTAAAATAGCTTAATCTGCGTCACCCGCGAGGCCTGGTTGTGTCGGCGAAAGAGCCATCCGAATTTGTGTTACAGTGTGAACATGAAGACAAGTGAAGTGGTACAATGGTTTCAAACAAGTGAGGCACCCTAAATTATAATAACTAAAGACTGCGAAATAGTGCGAGATGGCAGTGAGCTCACGAGTTACGCGAATGCGCGTGCCAGCGCCGTTAAACTGAATGAGTGCTCGTTAAAAAGCAACCCGCCGTGTAATTAGCTGCCGGCACAACACAAGGCAATGAAAATAAAACAAAGTCGCCCTGTCCCACGGCCCACGGACGCCTCGTGACTACTCTCACGGATCCATCACGAAATTTTACACTCGTACTGCATCTTATTAAGTGTTATGAAAGGTCTCTCGTAAGTGACAGCTCCTTTTAAGGAAAGCTGAGCGCCCTTTGCGGGCACCGAAGCTGACGACCGAGCCGCCCTCGGCGCCGCTCTCTCGCCTCCTATTAAGTACATCGCATTATCGAGTTAATGTGTATCGGTGATTAATAATACTCTATGTACTTTGAAATATTACATTAAAAAACATTAATTATACTTTATTGCTCTTTAATCTTTTTCGCTTTATCATACATTGTAAACAATCGACAGGTATTAGGTAATCGTTTGGTGGAACAACACTTAGGCATAGTAATTTCTGTCAACGCGCTATCACTTCTGTCTCAATTCGCACTCCTAAATAGGAAAGGCGAGTCGCTCGAGGGAGTTATTATCGCGTCATAAGCGGGCTTTATCTCTCAATTTCGCGATAATTTCATAAAGACAAGAAGGCGGCGCCAGGCGACGTTCTCTTGCGGGAGGTCCATACTTGCGCCGCTTAAAGAAACCACTAATTGCAAACCGCTTTAAGGACGCTGATCGATAACACGATAATATCTTTAATGCCGGTCCTGTGTCGGCTCGAAACATTTCATTTTGTCTCGTCGACTCGCTAAAATGTACCCGCGGCCGATTAACGTTTTCTCACTTTGCACGCTGCAAGCCAGCAGATTACAAAATGTATTTATGTATATCACTTGCTTGAACGTGTGACTGACAGAAGCTTAAGTTTTTTAGAAAATTCATGAGTTTATTACGTCACCAGTGTCGATCTAACGATGGATCGTTAGATAGCAGTAATTAAACGATCTAAGAAACTTTCGAAAAGCATTAAAATTCCAGCTCCAGGGGTGGGCGCTAACTTCTTCCAATCCGTAATGGTGCAGCCTGCTGAAGTGCGCTCTAGGCTGTCAGGCCGTTACAACACTCACAACTATGAGGACAGAACCGTGTCCTATAATAAACCGTAATAGGTTAGATACTATGATGATAATCCCACACGGAGACGAGACCACGTAATGAAAACAAAACAAAACATTAACTCGATTTAGATATAAAGTAAAGCGTTAAAATTAAGATTCATTAGTTTTGTTTTGCTGGCGCGGTAAGCCGAGGGGCCTCCCTGTTTTGGTATGCGATCGAGCTGCTCGTTTAAGATGGGATCGATACGAGCAGCGCAATGTGCCGCGTGCCTTCACGCCCTTTTTTACCACGACGACCCTTATTAAACAATTTCCTTTGTGGGTGAGAATCAGAATTTAATCGAAATGGCCTCAGCTTGGAGCCTTCGACTTAAGCAGCATTAGGTATTTACAGACGCTATTGGACTTCATCCAAATAATTTAAATGCGGTATAAGTATAAGAAACTTCACAGTGTTCCTTTGCTCGTGTTACCACCACATGTGCTGATTCTGCTGTGAACATTGATACATGAAAAACCCGAAGCAAGTTGCTTCACAATAAAAAGGACGGCGACAAATCAGACTTTTTAAAATTTTTTCGTTCTCTCTGTCTTTATCGTTAAGTAGTGTAGTTCTGTTGTTGCTTATAGGCACAACACCTTGAGATCTATATCTCAAGCCACTTAAATGGCTACATCCTTTCAGAAGAACTGGATGCTCATGTAAAAATCCCATATAAAAAATGTGATTGACGAATATTATTCAACGCAATGATATCAATCAACGTCTGAACATTCCCCTAATATGTACCGTGAAAATATGCCGCGATAACTATTATAAATGCAGGTATGATAAATATTTCCATCGTGTTCTTGTTTCTCGCGGCAGGCGCGGCAGAAATGGTCAACAGATTTTTTACACGCCGACATACTTCTGATGTCCTATTCCGAGTACTTAGTTTACTTTATACCTTTATAAATGGTCGTTTGCGCCCATCTCGCCGCTTACGCCTACGAGCGGTAGAAAATACAGCACAAAGCTAGCCAAGGACCTGTAGCGGCTGTAGCTAGTAGCGATTATACTACACATAATCGTAAAGACTGAGATGATGGTGACAGAACGCACACAGACACGCTTTTGCATGTGTAACTTATGGCTCGTTGCGCATGCTAGCTGTCAGGCCCCACAGTTCAGTCGAGCACGCCCCCGCGAGAGCACAAATTGCGACCAGTTACATTACATGCATTATTTAAACGCGACAACCTTATAAGAAAGTAATAATGTGATAGAGTACGTATGTCGCGTGTGGTGAGTCAGAACGGGCGCAATGACCCTCGCACGCCCGTCGACTCACACTATTCCTGTGCAGCTGCACACTGCGTAACCTCATACAAAAATATTACATAACAAACCGTTTTTAACTAATAAATCAATCTAGTGTCAATTTTAAAGCCCTTCCGGGGGTGCCTTAATGCTTAGCGGCTCACAGGTCACGGCTTTCTCCACGTAGTGTTTGAGAACTGAAGCGTACCGCATCACGCTGCTTCAGTGTACTTTGGTGGGTTAGATGCCTACCCAAGTCTTGGTTATTCTGCTGAAATCCTCAGTTATGATAACTGAATTCAACAACGTTACTAAATTTAAAATCATACCAAATGCCAAATGACAAGATTACTCCACTTATAACACTTATCCACCTCAGTTCATTACCGGTCTTAATCAAGGCCTCTCTAAGCCATTTGTTCTGACCCTGCGTAATCTTGATCGCGTCGAATGTGTGGTAATTAATTAGTTTGACATCGTATGTCCTATCTTAACTACCAACGGAACTTCAAAGAAAATTACAAATCTCATTTAATATCAATTAGTTTCAATTAGCTTAGATGCTTAAGTACAGAATTACCTAATTACCGTATAATCACCCGTCTAAGCACAGGTTTTCCTTCCAAAAGTTGCTCAGAAAAATGTTAACTAGTTATATCATTTAATTTTTATCTTTAACACGTAAGAATACCTAAAGAAAAAACGTGTCGAACCTGTCGGAGTGCATAAATTTATATACATTGTAACATGCAGCTTCTAAATAAAACATGCCTATCTAGAAAATTCATAATTTTCACGCCGCCCATTCAATCGCTACAAAGAATCATCGAAACATTTATCAAAGCTAGAAATAGCGCCGGATCGCACTATACATGTTTTCGTTACAACAAAAGCGACACAACGCAACATAATTAATTTTGCAACTCTATTACAGGTACGAACCCTACACAACGATTGAGAATAATCTATTTCATCGTTGAATATTCACGTGCGGCGGTCGGTCGGCCGGAGCCGCGATATTTATTTTCAGGGCGTCAGTACATCATTCATCAGTTGTTCAGTACGCGTGTAAATTTGCATAGGAGCGGCGGGTTCATTCGCAGGCACCGATGGAATTAAAAGGGCCGAGGACCGATCTCGTGTCGATACTGTCACATGACTAATGGAGCAGGCGCCGATCACCGATACCGACAAATAAAAATATAGTCGGGCCACCGCCGCTGGCGTCCGCCACAGGGCCACACGTTCGCACGTTCGCCCGGCTCTTCATCCACACTTCGGTATATGTGCTCAACATTAATGTGTTACTTACTTATCTGATATTCTCGAACCGACCTCATCGCTAATGTGAAGTCGCCCTATTCAGCTTGTAGACTTAATTAACAGACATTATTAATGCAGTTCTCTTACTTCCAGTTATTTTTACTTTACTGGATAGCTCTATAAAGGTTTTTCTGTTAGGAATTTAATTAAATATTTTGATTTGTTTATAATATATAAACCTTTAATAGAGCTTTCGATTAAGATCACTTTATTCTAGATTTTATGAACAATCTTCTCGGTATAATAATTATAATGCGTGAGTATAATTATAAACAAAATAAAAAAAACACAATCACGCTCCGGCACTAGAAACTAAGATGCTGTGTTGCACAGTTGTGATAAAAATTTACAGCATAAAATAAAAAAAATATGTTTAAAGTGATTGCAAATTATTTGGAGAATCATTGCGTTGGCGACAATACTTTTGTTCTTACGAACGTAAAAAATACCGTAAACAAAAAACATAGAATTGCGACAAAAACAAATGAACTAAACCAATGTTTTGAAACTCGATAGCTCAGTAGTGTGAATCAGACGTGTAAGTACGCCATAATATTTCAATGTGATAGTATGAATCACGCTAAGCAGTAATTTTAAACCTTTGTATACATTCTTACTAGGACAGAGATCTACGGTTCTATTGCACCGTATACCGTACCTGAGTTTGTCGCAGGTCAGTAAACCACCGCGAGGGTGTCATTGAATCCAAATTTAATGTCATGAAATATTAAACGTTAATACGACTTACTCATAATATTTATTTGAAGTAATCATTTAGTTTATTTTTATTATTGAAATGTTTATTTTTATATGAAACCTTTTGTATTCAACTTGCGAGGTTTTGTTAGAAAAGTTGGGTCTATTCTATGTAGTAGTCCCATGGGACAAGTGTTCTTTTGGTTTCAGAAAACCCATACATAGGTAATGTGACTGTATTCTCAAAAGACTTTTTGTCAAGTGTCTCCAACCACCAAATGTAGTTAGTTGTAGAAAATACTCGTATATGGAAACATTCAGTTTTCATTGACTATCAAATTATGTTGGTAAAATTGTTACAAGTTTTAGTCCTGAAAGAAAACGTGTAGCTGAGATCGCACATTCGGGTGCATTGTTAAAGTATTTAAAAAGGGAAAATAAACAAATGAATCTTTTTCAGATCGATTACAAAAGTACTGTGAATTCTAAAACAACTCAATAAACATATAAGATAATTTAAATGGTAATAGAAAAAGTAATTCAAGTTAATTAAAAAGCGAAACGGTTCATTGCTACTTACTACTCCATAATTTCGATGTCACTTATAAATAAATCCACTTAACAGTCTTTACGTAAAAAGGATATAATTAAAAGAGTCATAAAAGTCAAATCAATTAATCGTAATGTAATTGAAAAACCTTTATTGAATTAGTCTTGTATAGACATAACTCTTAATCATCAGCAATATACCCATTCGATTACGTTTATGTGCGCAAATATGTAATCAATGATTAATTACACAGATCGAGTCTATTGAATTACCCTGATGGCATAATGGTTTAGTATTGGACTCCTGCGAGAATGTACTATCCTGCAAACACCCGCCATTTGATCTTCGGTAATTTATTGGAAACTAGCTGTGCCCGCGACTTCGTCCGCGTGGAATTTAATTTTAAACAGACAAGTAAAAGCGGTTATTTTAAATTTACAAACAGACACTCTAATTTTATTTATTTGTATAGAAATAATAGCCAGGTATGTATGTATATATTTATTACCATTAAAAGAAATGTATGTATACGAAGAGTCGCAATTGAACAGTTATGACACCCGCAAATACAAAGGTTCAGACTGTCCGTTGTCTGTCCGTCACTGTTAGCATTAGCGTTTTTCTCTATAGTTAATTAAGTAGATCTGGTAAATGTGAACCAAATTCGCTAAATAATCACAACAAACGACCGTGGCTACACTTTTATTGTTTTTTTAATAAATAAAATGTGCATTGGTGTGAAAATTTTCTATTTACCATCATAACAGTTATAGGCTTTATAGCCTCTTATGAGTCATCTAAAACTCTACATTGTATTTGTGACGCCTATACAGCCGAGTAAAATAGGGCCGGATAAAAGTCATTAACTGTGATGTAAATTTTACAATGGAAGTAGGTACCTAACCGTGGTGTATGGGTGCGTTATGCTAAGATAACAGTTTATGGCCTTTTTAACCTACATTCCTGGCTCACAACGCCACTTTGAAATTTCGAAATTAAAGACATGCGCTAATGAGCTCCTGTTGGAATTTCGTAGAATCTTGCTCAGTTGCCTATACTCACTTTCTAGCATTAGGATTCTGTCTGATGCGAATGGCATGGAACGTGAGACAACACAGACCACATGATCCTAGAAAAATATCTGTCACATTTGCCCCAGCGTAGATTTTATACCGGGACCACCTGCGCTTTTAAGATAGACTGGTTTATTATTCACCAACTGGGTTACAGTTTCGTATAGGAAATTGTGGATACTTAGGAGACCTGTTACTCGATTTTGTCTCATACTCGCACAAACTTACCCGCTAATCTGTTTAGTAATAAATTCTGTAATACGTTTTTTGTTAAATGCTGTAAGGTTTTTTATTTAGTTACAAAGTGTATTTTTAAAAGTATTCATACAAACTTTTACCCCCCATTTCAAGCCTTTAGTGGATGAAATCTCAAAAATCCTTTCATTGCTGCCCCCTGTACTTACAAGGAACCTCTCAAGTTTCATTCTTCCGGATTCACTGGTTCAGACCGTGCGTTTTCTGAAAGTCAGTTACCATTGGCGTTTTATTAAGTAGAAAGTCAGTCATGATTGGCGTTTTATGAAGTAAATAAAATATCTATTTTCATTAGTCTTGACATTTAAATGTTTATTTCGTATATAACTTTATCTAACGTGTTTTGTGTGTGCCTCTAACTGAGTCGTAAACTTTATAACGCAATAAAATTGTTAGGTCGCTCATTCTTTTGTTTTCATTCGTTATAATTATTAAGGCAGTTGTCCCACCGGTGAGTGAGCGAACGTACAGTAAGATACACATTGCGTGTAAACAAAAAAGATGCATATAGCTGACGGTTTACACTGACGGGCGAAGACTCGGTGACCCGCCCGGGGCAATCGCTCGGCGGTCAAAACGCACGCCGAGTAAGGTAAGTGTACTATTATTAATTGTGTACTAAAATTTGGCTTCTGACATTAATCTGGCAGTCGCAGTACGTAATCCCGTGCGGTCTTCAAAGCATTACGTATTTGTTTAAAAGGTAAGAAATGAAACCATACGAAACATTTATGAATATATATAAAACGCATATTAAATACTTACCTTATTTGAAGCTTACAAGTTTGAGATAGGCCCTTCCGATTTCCGCCATCGTTAGATTCAAGAGCAGTGGAGGTGGTTGGCTAGGACTCTGAATTGCCCCTAGCACCTTTTACCAAGAAGTAAGTAGTCATGCTACAAATCGCAATCGCTCGCGCTATGACTGTTTGTTTCATCTAAAATCGCAGTATTAAGGTCGTTTTTACAAACTTCACTCTTGTTGTTATGAGGTCGTTGGGTCAACTTAATGAACATTTATTTAGATAATACACAACTAAATTAAATTGGTCAGCAATAAATATAGATACAATTGACCGATGACCACTAGACACGGTGGGCGGCGCGACGTAGGCGGAGAATCTTCTAATTATCGTTCGATAACTATCAAGCGTACCTATAGCTGTATTATGGTATATTATGTATATGGTAATGCCTTCAATACTTCACTATTTTGAAACAATTATGCAGCAAACATATTTTAACTACTTATACCATGTGTTATTGATACGTACGAGTATAACATATTATACCTAGTAAAAAATCACCTGAGCAATGTTCGTTATTACATACGATAATAAATTATAACATTTATAACAATTAAAAACTTCAGATATACCGTAGCCATCTCGTAGCCAATAGTTTGACGTCAATAAAAGCAAAATGTTTACGTGCAGCATTGGACTTGAGACGGCGCAAATTCGGTAGCCGGTCGTATGTGAGCGGCGAAGACCGACCGGGTGCAGCCAGAGCCGATGATGGATACTTCCGGACCATGTGACGCTGTGACGGACGCCGTGACGCGCTGCCCGTCACCACTAAATATACCTGAGTGACAATGCGACACCCCGCCGCCGGCTAAAACATCCGAAACTGAAAGTGCGGGTGTGCCGCCTCGCATGCTCGTCTCAGCCTTAATAAAAGGTTCAACAACCGCGCCCCGAACTAGTACGACATGTTACCTAGATATAATGCGGTATGCGGTTTATATCTGCCGAGATAATATCTACGGAGATCTAAATAAATCTGTAGAATTATTGCCAAGTGGGAATCATTATAATTTATTGGACGCGTGGAATTCACTTTGACAATATTTTGACAGTCCGCGGTCTGAGGGATTTAGCGTCGTTCGCGTCGAAGCGTCCGACATCTTTTATGAAAATTTTAAATTCAGCGCATGTTGGTGTTAATATATTTGTAAATTTTGCGGCTCATAGCTACATCTTTTTCTATATTTGCAAGTATGTTTAGCTAATCATAAGCTTAAGCATAGATCATTGTTTATTTACGAGCACTGTGGGCCGGAATGCTACGCGAATGATTTCAGGCGCAGTGACGTGGTTCAAGTCATACTCGTATACTCGCTAATTACGTGGGAGTCGACACGAGCGCAATTAGAGCTGCGCAAATCTGCTTGCATAATGAAGGCGTATTGTCTCTCCGCAACAAACGTCTCGATTACGACGATGCTATATACATAGTACAATCACCAGCTCTTAACTAAACAAGGCCAGTAAAAGTATGTGTTTTCTAACGCGTACGCGTACGCGACCTTACACATCTGCAGCCAAAACGAACGAAGCAACGCAAAGATTGCTATAAACCTACCATAGAGCAATAATAGTAATACATAGTAGTAACAATTTAGACGCACTGATATTATTAAATAAGTTTACATTATATTATAATGCTATATTTTGCTGACAATTAGGTATGTAGAGTATCATTAAATTAAAACTTCGAAGGCAAAGTTAATGATCCAATTAAAGAACGGATTCATCAAGTTCTTTGTGTAGTAACTCGTTGCCTCCACGTCGCTAAAGAGCAACAATAACCGCTTACAATCGTACATCGCTTACACCAAGCGCTTACATCAAGTAGCCCTTTCGCTCTGTTACTTGATAATTACAAAGGACAAAACAGAGTGCTCGGGCACTTGAAAGTCGTATGATTTAATCAAGTTACTATGTAGCACAATCACCGTTAGAAATAAATTTGATTGGACCAGACTAGAACAGATTATTTGAATTTTCATAACATTTGTCACTAGATTTTTAGCGGAGCTTTTGTTGTTGTAATAAATTGTATGTAAGTATTCTAAATGTTTCGCTTAAGAACTTGGCACACATTTTTGCTAGACGACATTTTAAATATCAAAATATTATTAATGTAAAATAGTCATGCAGACGGAATTCAACTATTGGATGGGAGATTGTTTTATAAACAGAATTTCAGTGTTACTTTCATATTTTTTAGAAGCGATAGACTTTGAATGCCGTAACGTCATTTTTTGCATTTGATGACTATAGTAAAACTTATATCAAAATATCAGGTAGCTTCTCAAAAATATGGTTGTTTACGGTGCGACGACCTGTGTTGGATGGTTAGTGGTGACCATCGCCCATGAACATGAACATCAGTAAATTCAAAGACATCGCTAATGTGTTGTCGGCCAAGAAAGAAGAAAGAGGAAAGAAAGAAAAATAAATAGCTAATCCATCTATACAAGTAAACAAAATTTAAGTGTATGTTTTTAATATTAAAATAACCGCTTTTTTGTCTGTCTGTCTGTCTGTATATCTGTATGTCTGTCTGTCTGTATGTTTGTCTGTCTGTTTGTTACGGCTAATCTCTGGAACAGCTGCACCGATTTTGACGGGACTTTCACTGGCAGGTAGCTGATGTAATAAGGAGTAACTTAGGCTACTTTTATTTTATATCAATAACTTTTTTTGTTAAATTCGCGACGAGTCGCGGGCACAGCTAGTTGTAAATATTAGTCATCGACATTTGTTTAGATAATTGCCAAATTTATTGATATTGAAATGGTCTGTGGGTCCGGTCTGTACGTTGGTGGACGACCAACAGTTGATGACCATACTAGACGATAGAGAAACGGGCGCCACGGTTGCCTTCTAAGGAGCACAACTGTACAACCGGAACATGCACCCTTCTACTTAGTAGTACTTATCAATTCATGTTTTTAGACAACCTTCAGATGTTAAGCAATAGCGGGGAAAATATTTTACACTAAAACTTAAATGTGTAAATTGTATTATCTCAACCAACAAACAGTCGCATCACGACGGTTGTCAAGAGTCTTAGAACACGCAATGTGTCTGTAACATTATCAATGTGTGCAAATAAATGCACTAGATACATATAAGCAGCCACTTTGATAATTGCTAAAGGACGTTGTGACTTGGTCTTGAAATATAGATGTCATAACGCCAGCGGCAGCGGCCTGAAAGTAATGTCCCTCGATAGGGAGGTACATACATGCGGGACTGCACTTGCGGTCATCGCTCCCTCATTACGGCTCAATTGCCTAGTTTACGCACTGCAACTACGCAGTCAACCCGTCACGGTCAAAATTCACATAATAATATAATCGTCGTTGTTATTACGCATAAAATAAATAATAGCAATGTTGACGTAATAATAGGTACATTCATTGTTAAGTAATTTGATATCGCATAGAGAACAATATAGTCAATTATTCAAATGTAAATTACAAATATGTTTGCATGCTTGCAGCGTATAGTTTATGAGGAAATCTGTGACAAGCGTCAAATAATACGGAGAAGATTATTCGTGTATTAAGTTTAAATATGAACCCATGATATTTTTTCTGTAACAAAAGTTACAAATATAAAACTTTAACCGTTACTTTGACAACCCCATAGCGCAGTTACTTGTCAAGGGTGCTGCGAAAGTAAAGGTCCCGGGCTCGATTCAAGACCAGGGTAGATAATTATATGACTGACAAACGTTTTTTTCTCAGGCTCGTCGGTGTTTATGAAGTTTTATTTGTGCTGTCAATGCCACCCGCGAGACCGGGAATGCCAGTGCGGGGTAATGAGTTTGTAACCATTTTATCATTTTATCTTACTTACCGATGCCGACACCAGTTCAACATAAAAAATATGATATCAACTGTAACTTTTGTTGTTATGCAAATTATGAAACAAAAGTTAATGTTAATGCTTGACTACAATCCCACCTATCGATATCTTCTTCTTCTACTTCTGTTCCGATTCGAGATCGAACCCGCGACCACCTACTCGGAAGAAAATAATTAAAGGAAACGGAAATAAATTTCACAGAGAATCAATGTAAATAGATCGTAATTTCCTCACGGATCAATTACTGGTCTGATGTGCTGACTTGTAAAAGGAACAGAAAATGATTCATGAAAATATTATTTCCGTTTTAAATGTTTTCCGCTCCAGTATGCAGCTACGGCGAATCTCATTGAAGATACAATCACGAGTATTCAATCAATAAGCCGACGCTGACTAATACAAAATATTTTCCGAGAAACAAGAAAGGAAATCCGCAAATAACTCTAAGTAGATATCAACTATGTGTAATTACCTAATTACACTATTATATTTTAGGGAAATTGCATTTAAAAGATCAATGAATTACTTATTTAAATTATTATTTTTTTTTTAAAGTTGTCCTAAAAAGAAAATCATCTTCAGCTTATAATAAATAAAGATTATTATAAATATAGCTTTAATATATTCTCATTTGCTACACTATGCAGATAATGGTTTAATTCGCAGTACACAACCTGTGTTTTTCCTTTAATTAGTGGGTTACGTAAATAGCACAATTAGCTATAATATAGGACGCTGAGCAAACATAGATAAAGTTTATTGTATCATAGATAATAAATAGATACGTAAATAATTTCAGATAGGTTCTACAATACCTACTGAGCTGTTATAATAATTATAATGAATATCATCGGCTTGTATAGGATTCTTTCTCGGAAAAATATTTCGCGTAGTCATCTCTCATGAAACTACGTTGGTATATCTATAGATCTTCATAAATATATCTGCATCAACACCGACCAACAGGCACCCACTTCAAATCCAGGCTCGATAAATATTTATTCCAGTTCGCGCCAAATGGTCCACTCACAATCACTCAGAGAGTTCCTTTTGGCGCCAAATGTCAATTTTCTAGAGATTACCCATCGCCGCAGCCTCAACAAACACGCCTGTCCAATACCGCGCACGCAAATATGATACTTATTTTACACAAACTTAATTGTGATAATGGCTTGATGATACAGTATTTGCTCAAGCAGCGAGTAATGGATCCGAGCACTCTTCTCGATCGCTCGAAACGTGTTATGGATAAATGCTAGTGTGACTTTCATATCCGAACAAGATGCTTGTTCAGGGTTGGTATTGACTTGCTGATATGTATGGTAATCATGCTGTGCAAATACTCGTATTGTGCACGTTCGTCGCACATTTTTTATATATTTTTTGCAACAGGGCGCGTTTGATTTTAAACTTTTATCATCACGAACACTAACATTTTTGTGCCACCTCACCATGTCATGTTGTATGCAACAGGGAAGGGGTGGAAATATCGGTAGAAATAAAAAGATCGTGAGTACCCATTACATTTCAAGTGTGCCTTCGATCGTGTTTGTTAGAATTTCCCGCAAGTCACTCTAAAAATTTTCGGTGATTTTTAAAGATTGCTATTTTTGAGATATCTGATGATAAGCGTTCACAGTCGCCCATGCATGCACGTTAGGAACACCAAAGGCATTAACGTGTTACCTTCGGAAAGGAATCGGGTGACCCGCAATGTTACTGGCTCTCCGAAACTACTATCGATACATTTAAAACATTCGCGGTCGATATTAGGAGAGAGGGGTAACTAGCCAGGCGGGAAATATACATACATACTCTATGATACAAGTACCGTCGAAATTAAAAGGAGTGGTATAGAGCCCAGCGTAGAAACAGTTCGCTGTAACCTCGTCGATTGTCCAGCAGGATACACCACGCCTAGAGGATGTTGACTTGGAGTCGAGAGGCTCTCTTACACTCAATAATATCATTATACAAGAAACAAAATTCCATTTGTCAGGAAGACGATATATCAATCTCCTGTATTCAAAATGCCGAATCAACCTATTTCACCGGTCAATGGATTATTCGTGCACTCTATTTTAGTACGACTAATTCAATTACTTTGTTTCGCTTTCATTGGATTATTAAGTAACACATAAACCCGCTGTTTTAATTCTCATCAGAATGATAACGTTGTATAGTGTACCTAATTGTTATCATCGTAGACAGAAAAGAATATAGACTCATTGATGCCATCTATCGCACTCACACAAGTAAAGGAACAACTTACGCCTGTGACACGAAAAAACGAAAGAGAATAGAACGATGTTTTTCCACACATAGCGTGACGGTTGTTTCAAAGAAAGCACAGGCCACAGTTACTTACTAGCAAATTTGATAGCTGATGCCGAATTTTTCTTGGGCCACATACAATTACCTTCTCGTGCTATCTCATGTTGACCACGCTCACCAGATGTCTATATCCTTCTCTGTCTACGGTTGTTATTGTAACCTTTTAAGGCCGCCGAAGCGGAGCGTTGCGGCGAAGGTTACGAGCTGCTGGCTGACCGCAAGTGTGGAACCACTTACGGTTACAGCCGGTGTCGCGAGCGACCGACTTGCTGTCTGCCGCTCACAATCACACACTAAACGTTATCGCTTATAAATTGTTATATTATACATAATTATAATCTTGAGCTGAAAGCTGTAAGCACTGCATATAATTGAAATAAATAAATAAACAAAATACCTACATGAATAAATGATTTTAAATTTGAATGGGTACTAAGTTTTTCAACCACACGCTGTTAGGATCAAATTTTATTTACCTATACTCAATCAAATTTTATTGCTGAAAAGTTTTTTTTTGTTTGAACGCGATTATCTCTAAACTGCCAGTCGGATTTGAAAAAATATTTTGTCTATGATAGTCACATTAATGAGGAAGACTTGTAGGCTACAATTTTTAGTTAAATATTGATTTTACTTAAGATATTCTTTTAAACATATTAAGCTTTTTTCTTTCCCATTAATGAAAAGTTAATTTGCATTGATCAGCTTTTCAAAAACTGGCGGTACGTCTTCCAGTCTTGAGCTGGTCAACCCCTCTGGGCAAGACAAGACTATACCAATTTCTCAACTTGAAAACTCATCTCAGCCAATAAAAAATAGTTTCCTTAACAGCCTACATTTTAAAAAGGTAATCGAACCATAAAATTGCAATAAATACAAATACAGTAATTGCAAAACAAGGTTATATTTAATGCGTTAAATACAAACCTACTCGTAGCTTCTCGGTATTTTATTATTAGTATTATTACCTTATAAGTAGTAATAAGTAGACCTAGTTTCATACGAGCCATCGTATCGAGTATCGACTTTCGTAATTCCATTAAATGGTTAACGCAACTTAACCTGCAGGTTGGAATCAATTACCATGTTAGGTTGGAATAATATATTAGAGTAATCTTCGGACTGGTTTAGCGACTGTCATCTTGAAACGACAATCATTTGACCACATCCTTAGTTTACGCTTACGCTTATCTATAGGCTTACGATTTATTTTATTTCTTTCTTTGATTTCATTTTTCTCACCAATTTTTATTATTTGAACACGCACTTTTGTCAGCTAACACTGAGCAACAATTTGAAATGATCGAAAATTCTTATTTTCACGGGAAATTCTTTTATTGTAAATATTAAAGCTCTACACTAACTGCCAAACAAAACTGCAAAAAGAGAAAATTGTTTGATAAACAAAGGACTGATTTTCTTTAAAATAATATGAGTATATTGTACCTAGAGGTCAAGTTATTTCAAGTCTATCCAATGTTAGGTTGTAAATAATTTAAAAAAATCATGATTAATTAATATACCCATAAGTATATTAAAAATAAATTGTACTTAATTAACTATTTTGTTATTCTATGAAGTATGTTTGAAACATCTCTACCAATTTATAAACACCGTTTTTTAATAAGTATTATACTTAATTACATGCGCATGCAACATACCTACAGATATTATCCGGAATGTATACTGAAAGAGTTCCCTGTTTCCGCTAAATATATTAAATTTAGTATTTTAGTTGAAAAGGGAAAAATAATATGTTAATTGTAGGATTCTGAATAATTTAGGATTGGATTGTAATCTTAGATCTATAATGTACAAGTGATTAACGACAACCTTAAGTACAGATCCCAAGAACGATTAGTAATAAAATTAAGCAATACTTCTCTTGAAATTAATAACCTGTCACATTTAGCAAATCTTGCTATGTGGTACCTATGACCTATAACATAACATTATAAAACCAACAATATATTAGCCTCATTGAATTGGCACAAAAACAGTGTATAAAAATAAACAGACGAACTTAGAACCTCCTCCTTTTTGAAGTCGGTTAAAAATACAAGTGACAGCAGTGGTTTGGGAATTAGTCTCCTGCACATGAAGATCTGGGTATTAAAAATTAATTATCGCTTCCTTCGGCAAAGAGAAAACATGGTGATGAAACATTCACTTCTACGAGTTCTCCATAAGTCTACCAATCGGCACTTGACCAGCGTTGTGACATGCACAGTGGAAAATTAAATTGCTACAAAAATTATGTGTCTAGTCTTCATTAAACATTTTAATTGTCAAACAATATAACAAATTACACCTATTATATAAGAAGACGTCAAAGAATGAGTATTACTATAGTAACTTTTCCGCTAAGAACTAGTACTAGACATTCCTAAGGAAACCTTTGAATTATTATAATTTATTGCTAATTTATGCGTTTGTAAAGCTATAATTCTATAAACGATTACAAGGTCACATTTACGTACTTACTATGAAATGTAAACTTAGGTCATACAACTAATATACGCCTAGAATTCCGCTATTAGTAAGATAGCAGAGACAATATGCAATTATATATGTACCTATCTAGTGTCTACATTATCTTGTCATCATTTTGTTGTCTTTTTACAAGATGTATGTTCTGGTCAAATCTTACAAGCTGAATTAGAACTATATGTACTTCCTTCTACGGATTTGTAATTTTCGATATTGCTTAAGACCTAATGACAATACATTTTTATGACAAGCATGTCTAGACCCTTAGGATGATGACATGACGCTCAGGATTGGCTCCAGACATAATTTTTAAAAATTAGAGGTGCGTGCTGGGGTTAAACCCGCACGGTTCGGAAGTCCAACGTTTAACCACTCGGCTATCACTGCTATACGGAATATACGTATAATAAACGGGGTTAAATGATTAAAAATAACGAAATTATAACCTACATCGTCTTCAGTAAAGTAACTATTTTCATCATACACGTTCACGCAACCTAACTTGACCCAGGACGCTGAGGCAAAATTACAGCGTTTACTACAAGTTCCTATAAAGCGCAACATGGTTTGTGGTGTTTGACTTGTAGCACCTAAACAATAAATTAAAACGCTGGGCATAATTCAGGATCGGGCGTGCGGCGTGCGTCTTGCGCTCGGAACGTGCAGCGTACGGCCGAACAGCGAGCGTCCGCGTCGTGCGACTCGCAGCGAGGATGCACGTGCGCGATGGGCTAGCGTGCTGAAGCGCGCCTCGTACTTCCGACTCACATTCATTGCCGCGCCATTCATACAACTGCGTCATTCATTTAATTCAAGTTCATAACGAGGGCCGCCACCCGTGGGAGGGATCGCCGCATTTCGCATCTCACCGGAATCGGACCGTATTCATACGCTTTATTGTTGATGAAAAACAAGATAAAAAAATCACATCTCATCCCTTCACCGGCTCAAAAATCTCCATTAAATAAATCAGCTCGCTCGAGCCATTCACGCCGCATAATCGCTTCTCGGTATTGACACCGGGGCGCCTTAAATTCTCTAAGGCACGCAATAATTCACGGAACGTTAAAAGTGAGCTTCTAATTAAATGTGGGGACAGTTACAAAATGGTCAAATTTAAGCGAGCAGAGGTTGAGGTCGGAGTGGGCACGTCGGCGAGCGGCGGGCGGTATGGCGCCGAGATGGTATCGCGGCCGCGGCGTATACCGACCGATCGCCCGACGTGCCACACTTTTCTAACTTTTTGGTTTGTCGGGTCGCGCGGGGGCGTATTTTGTGCAATTGTAGCACGCGAGGGCACCGCCGGCCGACGACCCGTCGCCTCTCCCGCGCCGCATAATCCGACAGCGTTATGGTCCCGCGCCGCCTTTGTAGGCTACCGGCTTAATTAGAACCCGTGGGTGGCTTATGACACGCCAGGATCTGATCATAAAGGTGCTAAAAATTCTACCTGCCAGAATCAGTGCCGACGACATTCCTAACTCGCGTTTTTCGAAATTAATGCCTATTGTGTGCGCACAAGCGAAGGATTGGCGGGCGATATTATTTTCCTTTTGTGTGTTTAAAAGTTAGCAGCAACGTGTCCGAAGCTGATAATTTCGTTGTAACGAACATCGAGTTTAATTGAGACGTATGCACACAAATTTTTTGACCTCAATTAAATTCATGGAAGTCAGTTCATTGAGCGTTAATTAAGTGCGCTAATATTTGATGAGAACACGCCAATGGTCAAACATGGGTATTAGAAGCGTCGCTTGGATTTCTTTCCACTTAACTTGTACTTGCTAACTAATGTTTGTTTTGTAATCACCTGGCTTAGGAAATTTCATAGTAGGGAACATTATACATAAAGAAGATTATTCCATAAATCCAAGCACACCTAGTCAAGTAAAGGTAAGTCACCCAGTATCCAATTAATATTAATTCCAGATACATATCATCACATGGTTTATAACACCGAATGTGTTGGCCTCACATATTTTAACACGTACATAATCACATGTAAATCGCGCATGTTCATCACAGCCGAACGATGTATGCAAATTATTATTCTGCATAAATCAATTTTTAACCTACAGTTTAAAAGAACAAAACATCATTTGTAATGAGCAAAAAAGTGTCGGATTGCATATTTAAACTTTTTGCATATTTTTATAATTGCCCATGGAAAATATTCTAGTAGTAACAGGAGTATTTCAATAAGTTTTTAATGAAAACTCTTTGAAAGGTGAATACCTTGTATACTGAAGCTTATATTTCACTTTAATAAAAACAATTCCTATTAGTAATCAATCTTGCTTCACTAAACCTTTGCCTTTACCCAAAGGCAACATTTTTTCGAGTTTGGGTGGGTTACCCAAACACGGTACACACCTATAACTTCACAAATTCTGCATTATTTATAAACCTATTAAAATTATGTATGTATGTAGTATGTTTGTAGTAAGCTTGGTGTAACATTTAATGTCAACATAATACCTCCTTACTCATAAAACCGACTTCAAAATCGACAAGTAATAAAAAGATTTCAAGGTTCCCTTCGATTTCCGTGGAATTCCATCATCAGATCCTGACTTGGTGGCAGTGGAAATCCTTGGAAGGACGCTCTTTCAAATAAAATAATAATAATCGAAATCGGGCCAGAATTGACGGAGAAATCGGTGAACATACATAAAAAAATATACAGTGGAACATAGTACCACCTCCTATTTGGAAGTCGGTTAAAAATAATCGTAGACGGAGAGGCTATTGGACACCAATCCGCAGTGGATTAGCAAACCTCCTCGAATAAAGGCCCAAGTTCTGAAGCGGGCAACCATGTTATATCCTTATTAGTCTCGCCATGTCGTTTGTCCCACATACAGGCCTCATTAATTTCACGATTGCCACAAACTGCAGCGCTATAGCACGTCATTCATCTCTTTCAGATCTTCATAGACAACTACCCACCAACCTACTTACAGCTAGATAATCTCAGGTAGCTATTGTTAACTCATTTGATAAACTGTATGCTTTGTGAATTCAATTTGATTTTCAATTTGATTGTTAAATAAATTTTGAAGAGTCGCAGGACAATGACTCATCTCCTACATACATTAAATAGTATCAATAGGTAGTATCATTATCATCTTCAATATTGACACAATGATATACGATTTGGTAAATAGAATAAAAAAGTAAAAAAGTGAATTATGTCCTTTTTCGTAGATACTAATGGTCCGTCCCGGATTTGCCTGGGTTGAACAATGATCTATCTCAGTCCCACCAGTAACGCATCGCTGACCGCTGGGTACCAACATTTTTATTTTCGCACGAACATTTTTATGTAATTTCGTTTGTTTTTAATAAAAGCTAAGATATTAAACATATTACGTATATACTTTATTAACACCGATACACAATAAACATAAAATCGATGTAAAAGTATTTTCAATTCCTTACTGAACGGTCTTGTACCCATCATATTACCCTAATACAGTGCCCTTATTATTTACTTAATTTTCATAAATATTAATTTCATTGTATTCAACCCTACGCTGAGGTCCATTTACCTCAGCATTAAAAATTGTCACGTACAAAACAGTTGTATTAAGTGAGTATGATGGGTACCTGCTGCGAGAGCGTTAGTCCGATGCAATTTGAGCGCAATGCACATGACTTGACGTCTCTCAGCGGATCGTTTGTTACGGCCAGGCCCAGGGCAATGAACCAGCGACTGAATTGGACATAAGTGTCCTGCGAGGTTCTGAGATACCGACATAACGCAATACAACTCTCAAACACGATTTACGACATTACGCCTCATTCAGTGACGCTATGCAATGCGATTGTATCATTTTAATTCCAAGTTGCAAAAATACCTCGACTTCCTCAATTAGTAAGCTAACAAAATGTTTTGCGTTTTTATGGCGAAACCTAACTCTTTATAAGTTTGTTTTTGAATGGTTTGATGAATGCTTAATTTAATTACGTCGTGTATTGTTTGGTTAATTTTGGCGTAATAAATCTATTAGTGTGTATTAAATTTCGTAAATTGAGAGTTCTCCATTTATGGCGAAACCTAACTCTTTATAAGTTTGTTTTTGAATGGTTTGATGAATGCTTAATTTAATTACATCGTGTATTGTTTGGTTAATTTTGGCGTAATAAATCTATTACTGTGTATTAAATTTCGTAAATTAAGAGTTCTCCAATATTATGAAACGTGTGTGAATGCCAATAAGAAGTTGGCCAGGGTGGTGGACTATAGCCTGTACCTCACACCTGAGAACGACACAACCCAACAGTGGAGGGTTGCAAAGACGAAGAAAGAAAACACAACTTATTTGTTCTATTACTACTCTAGAATGTAATTAATTCACCAACAAGTAGGTACGATAACTGATTAAAGCCACCTCTTTACCTATAAAGCTGCCAACCAATAGCGTACAAAGTACAAAAGGAACCGCAACATCAACACATTACTTGTGAATTCTTTATGCATGTATGAGCACCTCAGAGCATAATATGTCAACTATGTCAAATGGGTACTAATTTATACCTACACAGCACTCATATAAATAAAAAATATGTTATGGCAATCTTATGTACTACGATACTTAATTAATACAAGACAGTTTTAACTTGTATTAAATCAAATAATATATTATTAAATTTTATAAAATATGGTTGTATGATAACCTATGGTTGATCGATCTTTACTTTTTGCGCAGTTTACCTAAGGTGTGGCCTACAATTTTGTTTGCTTAGCTGCAAACTATGTAATTGTGAAACATATTCAAACACCTACCCTCTCTAGGATTTCTGAATACCCACTAATACATCCTTTCATATGTGAAGTCTGTCGTGAAATATGTTTCTTCGTGTAATTATATTTATACAGTTTTGGGAGCTGCGACACTTAGATATGAGGCATGCAAGATGCTTGTCTGATGGATGACCACGATGGCATCCGCGTAGATTAGAAGTTATTTTTTTAATTATTACATAGAGATTTTGTTTGTTATTATTTATATTAGTTAAAGAGATATATATGTTCAGGAGTTTCTTTGGCCGTTTCATCTGCTCAATGATTAAGCAGAGTACCTACCTAACGAAACAGTGTTAGATTAAAATATAACGGACGTCCATAAGTGTATTGAGAAAATACCCACATACATACCTGCTAACGAACCAACCAACTAACGTTCTAACACCGTTTGATAACTGACTAAACATCCTAGTCCCGATTTGAGTCTTAAGACTCAACTGTCATGGGCGGCAGCGGAAGGGTGCTGCATGCTTGTTTGTTATGTTAATTTCATAAAAAAATATTTATGCTTAAATGATTTTGAATTTGAAACATGTGAGTTCCCGAGAGCAGTGACACATTTAACCGAAAACAAATTTGGCTTTAGTTTTTTTAGTGAGACGAAACAGATCTTCATGGACGAGCTACCTTTTAATCATAATTTGTATTCAAGTTTCGAACATGTTGTAAGGAGTTGCGCTACTGTACTTCACATTACCACCAGAATTACAATGTTGCGTAGTAATCAAACGCGCGAACACATTTTTATTCCGTCCTCGTCACAACACAAGCAGTTACGTATATTATAACGCATTCCAGAAAGCAGGGTTATTCATATCGTTACGTGTATCGGTATTAGGAACTGATGTTTGCAAATATAGCAGGTATATGTTAACGTGCTTTAGAAGACACGTGAACGTCCGGTCGTCATAAAATATTCGTTAGAATAGAAGTGGACTTTAGCGTCTTTCTTGTTGTCGTAAAGTTGCTTTGGGAAAATGTTTCGCTCAAGAAGCTTGTGGTGTGTTTTTAAGAACAAACAAATACGCGATATTAATCCACAATCAAAGTTATTAAGAAAAAATATAAAATATTTACAGAAAACGAAAAATGTTCCAGGAAATTATTAACATTACTTAAATTAATGGAAAATCGTTTTTCAAACCTTCAACCATTTTTATCTTACGTTTTATAAAACGAAATGTTTAATTTTAGTGTTAAAAAAGTGTTCATTGTTTGCACAATAAATACATTTCAAACTATTGTCCAATGTAAATACTCCGGTTCCGTTCAAAGGCCATTCTGTACAACAGTCCAAATGACAATCGCTAAATGACGCACGCTGTTCTATATCACACTTGGCCGTGAAGATGTGACTTCTTACTATTAATCATAATAGTAGTGCTATATGTGTCAAAACACTCGATATTGCGTTCACTAGACGATTAAATGAATGGCTGCAATTAATTATACCTGGAGTTTCATCCATCTTTCATTTATAAGAACCATCTAGTACCAAAGTTGTTAGTAATAAGTAGGTAGGTCTGTATCGTTTTAACTAACATTGTTAACTAGCTGTTAACCCCTCACTTCATCGTGTGCACAAATTCATACGATGACGAACCTACTCGAAGATTTTATAAATAAAAAAGTTAAAATACCGCGTTCAAATGCAATGCATTAAAAACTCAGAATTAACAGAAAATAGTGAGAAAATATAGTTTTGAGTTTCGCGCTTACAAATCTATCAGTTTTACTAATATTTTATTAACATAGGAATTTTAATACTTGTTACTGTAAATTTAACTTTAAATAGTTTAACTAAAAAATTTCAATTGATTTATTTTCATATGCAATGTAATGCATATTAAATTATTTAATTTTGACGATGACCGTCCAGTACAGCTTGATACTCCCTTATGCCCGGTTCCTATTATTAACCAATCGATAAACCGATATTTTTTTAGTTAACAGCAACGAGTCGTTAAAGTCGTTCCTTATAATCGCTTCTAATAGGAACACTTTTTAGTTATGCCTCGTAGATAGTTCTACTACCAAGCAAAACGAATTTTTCGTTTTTCGAATAGGTATATTAAAAGGGCATTATTCAATAAACAAATATTTAGTTGACTGAATTGTCAATAGTAAGTACCTACATAAAAATACTAGATTGCCTAGAAGCGGTCATGAAGCGCTCACCTTGAACATCAAGTTTTAATCAGGAAGCCGAATGCTGGCGCCGGAAGACAGATGGAATGCACTCTTCGGCAGTTTGCATTGAACAGGTTCTTTCACTTGTTTATAAATAAATAAAAATGAGTAATAAAAATATTATTAGTATTTTAAAACCACACTGCTATGTTTTATTTTAAGATCTTTCCAACGGTATGTAATTTAAGTCAATTACAGGTTGTATATTGTTAATATTTAAATAAGTTTTTATGTCAATGCCTATCAAAGTAGCAAACGGCATGCTTGTGGGTAAGTGATCACCGCTATTCATGGACATTCGTACCACCAATGGTACTGAGGTGTTGCCAGTCAAAAAATAAGCAGGAAGCGTACAACCAGTACGCTAATTAAACCACGGGTATCAATGAAACTCTTACTTGGACGTCAAAATTATCATAAAATATTTTCTAATAAAAAATAAGCGTCTCAAAAGATGACTAATACATTCAATGTTTTGAATATCAAAATGACATAATAGCCTAAGTCTTGTGATTTGCTACAAAATAAGATAAGATAGTACATTATACGGTTTATATTAATCAGTAAAATAATGATTGATTGTCTCCATTTACAAATAGTAAACAACAAAATTCCGATTTATGTCTGTTTACAAATTTAATTGCTTAAATCAGCCAATATCTGTATTTAAAATTTAATATCTTTTCGGAAAAATAAACTTAATATAAGCAATTAATATACTTAGGTAAAAAGTAATTTCAGTTACATAATAAAAATATGGAGGTATTATCCTACATCCCAAAATTATTGTAATAATGTAAATAAAATAGTGATCTTGAATAATAAATAACAATATGATGATTGCATAGTAGATAATAAATAATCAGTTTATATTTAGTACAACATAGTTTCATTTAACAACAATATTTGTTATTTTATCTCGTAAACTGATAAGTATATTACAACCACGCCGTGTTGCGATAGGGGTTTATTTTGCATTTCTTTTCCTTTCATAACT
Source organism: Ochlodes sylvanus (assembly GCA_905404295.2). Taxonomy (NCBI): domain Eukaryota; kingdom Metazoa; phylum Arthropoda; class Insecta; order Lepidoptera; family Hesperiidae; genus Ochlodes; species Ochlodes sylvanus. The sequence continues at coordinate 7,337,435 of FR990137.1, forward strand.
TTGATATATAAAACACAAGGTTTCAATTTCTATTTGTGAACTTTTCTATTTAAACATATGAAGTTTAATAAAATACTCTAAGTCGTAGTAACAAGTTTTACAAAATAGTCGCGCTTGCCGTTCAACCGCTGATGATGAAAAAACAACAGAATCTGAACGTCGGAAGCAACATTTTACGTCATTACGTCATCTTTACCCGCCTCTGCCATGTCATAAGATCATTTGATAAACTTGTGACAAGATGCCCAAAATAAATCATGTGTACTAATTATATCTAATTTCGGATTGCTCCACAATTGTAATCTAATTGCTTCTCACGTAAGTTCACGGTCAACTGTGAAGATATCGGCCGCCGATTTTGATACACTTTTGATTCGTACTACTTTTGATTCGCTACGAAATCTATTTAAGGAAATAAATAATTATAATAACTATAGTCTCACAATATATTTTTGATAATATGGAGCCAGCTACACTTTTAAGAGGCGACCATCTCAGTCCTCAAGATAAAAATGCTCCAAGCATTTTTATCTTTAAAATGAGTTTGATATTCTAGCTAGTAAGTAGTAGTAAGTGCTATCTGTAATGTGAGTAGCAAAAAAAGCTTCTTGGAAGTTTCTTACCGCTTCTTCTTCCAAGACTACTCACGGTAGGGATTTGTTGAAGCGATGGCGTAGATTGACTTTCGAAAAGTGTTTGTAAAAAACCAACTTGGAATAAATTTCATTTCATTTCAAATTTCATTTCATTTTAACGAGTACCTAATTCTAAATATAACTTTTTGTCATTATACCTCAGAATTAGTTGTTAATTTTTTTTTATTATTGTTTATTATTATTTTGTTATCCTTGGTGACTACAAGATAATGTTTTTTGTAAATATTCTGCAAACGGGCAGAGGAGTCACCTCATGGTAATTGTTCATCGTCGCTCATGGACTTATTAATAACATTCTTGGACGCGTTAACAATAGAAAAACAGGCGGAGTGCTTGTCGGACCCTCCTTTATTTTATAAGCTTTTATTTCACTTTTAGTATTTCTTGTTATACTGGTCATAGTTAGGTACACATTCACGTGCCTACCAATTAGGGATAGCGTTGCAGCAGACGGACAGATGGACGGACAATAGCATAGCGTCCCGTTATCAACCTTACCTTTGGGTACGGAACCCCAAAAATCGGGGGACCCGCATTATTAAGTCAGCAGCATTATTCAGTTAGCATAAATCCACTTTTGAACACAACTTTTGTGTCAAAACAAAAGGTTCAATAAATAAAAATTAATGGGTGCTCAAGTTTTCTTCGTCTGTGACAATTATATATATACATACATTTATATAAATACGTGTCAATGATAAAATATGTGTGCATATGTGATTCGAATATCTAATCTAAATTAAAAACCGCTATACTGTCGTTTGTATTAAAAATAAGTTCGTTGTATAAATATTCCAGTGCTATACTATTTTAAAACGCAAATTTCTCGGAACACTATAGATAGAGGGTATGCAGCGCGTCATCTATAGATAGATTCGTTCAAAGACTACTGCAGCTAAGTTTCCCTGTCACGTCTCTCTGGACCGTCTAGACGATGGAGACACGACCATTTTTTTCTCTTCTCGGTATAACCATTTTTTGGCACGACTGTTAAGACGTTTTGGCAGGCTCACCTACGATTCGATGCGGAAAATGAATGAAAGTTGTCGGGAAAGTGAGTCACTGAAGCCCGTCAGCTCCAAATGTCCTTCATGTCTATTACAAATCGGGATTACATCGTCCTGGCTTGCACTCAAGGTAAAATGTATTATATAACATGAAATTTGCAATAATCTATAAGACACTCCAATTTTATTAAAAACATAACATTAAATAAATTAAAATTAACTTATCAATTAGAATAAAATTGAAATAAATTTACCTAAGATGCTGGCAGCATTTCCTCTCTGTATAGCAATGCTATTACGCTGAGCGAGACAACTGCCAGCTCTGGGGTCACCATTTGCAATCATGAAACACACAACCTTTTTCCTGTCCAATTATTATTAGGGAATTATTCGAAAATAACATTCTAGTAATCTTAAATTGGCTTTGTATTGAAAAGACTAGAAATCTAAATTTTTTGTAAGTGACGTATTTGGTTTTCGTTAATCATAAGGCTTCCTGCTGCTGGGCAGCAAATGCCGGTTAAAGTACACTGTATCGCTCAGTCATTAGTCCATAAAGAGACCTTTTAGCAAGTCGTCAGTTTATCTTTACAAAAGTAGGTACATAAATGAAAAAGTAATAAGTATATGATGCACCACACAATCCGAAAGTGCTCTAACGTTAAAACTCCATTATTTTCAATAGCGTAGTTCAAAAAACAGAAAGAAATCAAGAAATGTAGATTCTTTTTTATAGTTTTAATGCATAGATAATTAAGATAATTAAAGAGATAGGTAGAAAAAGGCCGGTTTCAACTTTTTCTGAGGATTGATAACTCAAGATTTTATGTTTCTAAGTATTTGAAGTATGTACCTACTTATGTCGTAGTCAGCCACACTGTTTCTAATCAAAGGTTCTATCATTAATTATCATTATCATCACTATCATTGTCACTATCATTATCATGTAAGTAAAAAGTGATAGACAATTACCAAGAGACTAAAACTACATCACTAGGAGTAATTAGTACGTCTGAGTTGAGTTCAAGCAATAAATCGTAATATTTAAATAAAACATCCACAGACATTTTTAACATGATTACGTCAGAACTACATTACCTATCTACTATTTGCATTTCAAGGATTATAATTATCTGTATTACATCCAAGAAATATGCGAAAGAATCGGAACAGCTGTAAACGTCATTTTGTATTACAGTGCGTATCCAATCTTTGATGAAAAGACCATCTCGATAAGAACATACGACAAGGCTATCTGATAAACTGTACAGTAAAAGGCCTAAGCAATTGGAAAATCTTAAACAGATTACGTTTTTAACAATAATCACTCATGCAATAAGTAATACATCGCGATAAGATTACAAAATCGTACGATTTCCATATAAAGTGATTATGTATTCCAATAGATCGTTTAGTTTGACTTACATACTAGCCTCAGATCTTCAGAGGTTTTACGATTTTGAATTAATTATAGATTTGTTGGTTTTTATATATGTTGTAAATAAAGAAGAGCATAGAATTTAGTTAGTTTCTTTTTTGTGCATTTTTATTAGACACCAGATAAATAAAATGTATTTACAGGATATATTTTCTACATAATAAGAAAATGGCATGCAACTATGAGGTCTATGAAAACAGTTCTTAAGTGACACATAGAAATCTGAACACCTGTAACCGATGTGAAATAATTCTACAGCCCTTCTTGAATTGAACACTACGACATTACTATTTCTGAAGACTGACTCATAATATTTAATTTGTTTGTACTTACAAAACAATTATAGGCGTTTGCTGATCCTAACAGACTTAAGTAAAAAAACAATTTTGCTTAAAATAAATTATTAGGCAGATATAAAGGCAGAATTTGCAATATAACATTAGTCAGTGTTAGTTTCAGGCGAATCATACCAAAGTTTCATCCTTTCCAGTTTTTATCCGTTTCTTTCTTATCACATTTTCTTATTTAAGAGTCTTTGCCCGATAAAATATGTTAGGTACTTATTGTATCATACTACGAAAATAGATCACTTGACATCTATCGCTTGCTATTGGAATCGAAACGAAAGGCGATCACCGTTCTCACGTGGTATTGTTTTTATTGTCCAACTGTACCAACATCGATAACAAGATAACAACTCGATAACGATACGTCAGATATGTGTATCAATAAACCGTCCTCACGGCGCGTTGTGCCGTGACGGCATCGAACTCCCGCTCCACGGTCTGTCGCGCCACTCACTCACTTCCGCACTCATACTCATTACGTGCATTTTAATTTATCGTGTGGCTCGAACGGCTGGCTCAGAAATCTTGAGATGTAATTATTTACATACGTACGCAGCACTCGATCGTTTGCTATGCGGTATGCACTAGCGTATAGATGTTTCGCGGCGCGTTTGCATCCACTTCGCCGCAACCGCATCACACAAAATACTCAGAGTAGACGCAGAGACGATACCTACTTTAACTAAAAGCTTGCATTACATAAAGTGATTGAAGTTTGCGCGTCTTTGCACGCAATTTAGTCTTGAATATCTAAGAGTTTTAATAGTGGGGATGATTGCGGTAAATTTGGTTTGTTATGATGCGTTTAGAAGGCGCGTCATGTAGATTACGAGGTACTGACCTGCGGGGCGGGTAGTGCGCCTGGCGGGCTCGTCCTCCCGCAGGTCGGGGGCATGGCGGCGCGCCGCGGCGGGCGCCGGAGCCAGCAGCAGCGCCAGCAGCGCCAGCGCGGCAAGCATGGCGCCGCCCGCACCTACCACTCTTCGCACGGTTCTCACCGTTCCCGGCCACGAGCTCACTATTTTCGCCGCGCGCGCACGGTTCGACCAAATATCGGATCGAGCGTTCGATTCGAGCGCGAGAGCAGAGTGAAGCGCGAGAGTCGTGCGCGTCTTAGTAGTGCGACGGCGGAGTCGAACTGAGACGAGCGACGAGCGATTTCCCGGCTGTCGCGGCGAGGGGGCCGCGCCCCTCGCGGAAAACGCGGCCCACGACGCGGTGCGGGCGGGGAAAATTGTAGCGCCGCCGTCCGCGGCCGCCCGCCCCGCCGCACAACACTCACCACGCTACACCCGTTTCTTGCACTCACCGCACTGTCAAGCGCGTTGAGTTGCGATGTACTGTGTACGTATTAGAGCACACCGCGACGTTTTTGCACAACAAGTAGATACATTTTGAGCTGCTTTATCTTAAGTTAATATAATACGTGTCACGTGTTAATATAATTCATTTTTTCAGGCAATACCTATATAGGTATTTTTTCATTTCATTTTATGTATAGGTACCTCGTATTATCGATTTCGGGTACAATATTATTATATTTTTTTACTAGTGACCCGCTCTCGCTTCGCTTCGGGAAACTTATTATTACTTACTTTATATTATTTGGATAATTCACACTATATATTTATTAATTATAGCCTCACAACTTTTTAGGCTCAAAGCCTAGGTAAATACCTACTATAAACTAAATTGAGTCAAAATCTAAACCTACGCTTCAAAACAAAGTCGTTATAGCTCGTCTCTTGTCGCCTCAGAATCTTAAGATTATTTATTTTTTCAGCCCTTTTTTTTATAATCCAGTTCGTTAAAGCGAAGGTGTGTTTTTTTAAACCAAAACCGAATGAAACGGTTTTGGTCACGATTTTTGTTACTAACATACCTGACACTACTATTACGGAATGCATTTGAATCATTTATTTACCCATTAGAAACTGAGGTACTTAACAAGTAAAATTAACCTTAATAAAATGTGTAGGTACAACAAATGCCTACGGCAGCGATAGCAGTAGGATTATACATATTTTAGAGAAGAAATGACCCTTGTCTAACTCGTGGGAGGCTCTTTGTATCTTTGACACTGAACATGGCTCGCTCGTATAAAGCCCACTCAGTTGAGGTAGGTCATAAAGTTGTTTTAAGCATTAACATGTAAATCTGCGAATTTACCTACTTGTTATTGTATAGAATACGTTTTGGCTTGATACAAATAAAAGCCTTTTAAGTTTAGATAAAATACGTGTTTAGTAAGTGGTTTTATCTTTTAATAATAGTTATATGAATAAAGACTATTCCATCACCATTTACATTTCATTGTTTTGTAGGTTAAGTACCTACTGCAACTAATAAATAAACAGTTACCCAAAATAAAATTAATTTGATAGGCATTAAGATTAATGCTAGACATATTTTATCCTTGCTACCTCTGTTAAGCAAGAGTAGGGCGTCTCTTCGAACGAAGCTATTCACGATGATTCAGCTTGATAGTAATTATTTTTACATCATGGATCTACTACTTTTGAGTGCAGGGCCGGGATAACGTACCACGCAACTTCTAGGACAATATGACTGTTAAATTATATAATTAATATTAACTAACAAAAAAATCAGCTGGTTAGTAGTTAATCATTTTTTATGACCCTGTTATCGATACATGTTGGAAGTGTGGGACTCTTCGATCAAACCATACATTTTGTAGGACAAATATTTTTTCAAATAATTTAGATAATAATCTTGAGATTTTAAAAAATACAACCGGTTAGTAATACATTTTTTAGAATCATCAAATCGACATATTTTATCCCTGCTACCCCTATTACCATCCAAAATCGAGATTTATCGTTCAGAAATTACTTACGGAAAATTAGTAATGAAGTGGAAAAAATATACTGGGGATCGCGGACCATAAACAATTTATAGGAAAAATAAGTTGAAATGTCTTGTCTAGAAACTTTAAAACGTGAACTCCCAAAAAACTACTTTTTGTATTATGCAAGGTTGCTATTTATGCCCCGGAATCCAGTTCCAGTCAATGAATCTTTATACATAAACTTTTGAAATGTGTTTTCTTTAAAAAAAATACATAAAAAAAGTAAAAATAAAAAATTTTTATTTTAAAAAGTATATTAATTTTTCAGACTTTTCTTCGATTTTTATTAATTTATATATTTTGAAAAGGAGAACTATTACACACGTATCCTTGGGTATCAAGGAACTGCATGTACCTATACCTAAAGTTAAGATGGGGGTGAGGGATTATAGAAGGGACAACAGCAGCTGTTGACGCGGTCTTCATCAGATTAGTACCTACACGTGAGAACTAATTACTCTACGCTTGAATTTCTGTGTCGCATAATTTATTAGTCAAGTTTCTCTATTCACGGGCATAGAATTAAATGCTTAAAACTCACGATTATCCCTAAGTCTTATACCATGTAATTAGTAAAGTTTTTTTTTTTATTTAACAGCAAACGAGCAGACGATCCATCAGATCATCAGGTAGGCAGGTAAGCGGTCATCGTCGCCCATGGACTAATCAAAACTAAAGGCATCACCGATACGCTGTTGATAAGCCGCGCGCGGTTGATAAGCACGGCCGACTATGTATCGATCCAAGAGACGCAAAGCCCGTGGCCCGCGACGCTTACCAACCGCGCTGGCGGGCGTAAGCGTGGTAGGCGTGATTCTGTAAACTGACATAACTTTTTTATGTCTCAACCATCTATAAAACAAACACTAAAAGTTAAGTGAAGCTTACCACACTATATATTATTACAACCGCACCCAAATCGGTTAAGCTGTAGCGCGTACAAAACCACAGACAAAAAATTCTAAAAATCATTGTTTTGGGTCCAATTGCTTTATTAAAGACCCCAAGTAAAAGATTTTTCCATATATCTTCTATGTAGAGACAGTGACCAGTTACGGATTTATTATTTAGGATAGAGTTTCGGCATAACTTTATGATAAAAGTGGCGAGAGTGTATCAGGTGGCCCACCGTCTAAGGGCATTGAGGTTGGTGGACGCGGGGGGGGGGGGGGTTAGTTTATGGAAGAGGTTTTAAATAGGGCCAAAAAGGCCACGGTTTAGGAGTTATTGGGAGAATAGGATACCCAATTTCATATCTACATAATAGAAAAATAAAGACATCTCCATACAAACTTTCATAGCCCATTTCACCCCCTTTACCCTTATTTTTTATTTTGTTTTTTATAAACCTTCCTCTTGAACCACTCTATCTAAAAAGTAATTTAAGATCTAAGCATACATAACACAAGACAGTGGTTGCTGTAACGCACAAAATAGAAAATGTTCACCAGAGCCGATAAACTTTTAAGATTTCAGAAGAGAATAAATGAAAATACAGTTAATTTCAACGCTGTACAAAATTACCTTGTGTTCGTAGAGCCAGGACACTAACAAGCGGGACTTAAGCTTGGACCATTCGACGCAGAATTTTATTCTGATTCCAAATCTGTACCTAATAAAAAATATGTCATAGTGTGGGTTACAACACTTACAACGTACCCCTTTTTACGTCAATATTATTTCTTTATTCCCTACGTCATCACTTGCAAGTTTCAACACACTTTGCTCGATAAGTTTCTGCAGGCACTGGAGTCTGAAATCAGTTTCTATAGAACTGTTAAATTATTCTATGTGTGTATTCTTCCAATGATTTCTTTACTAAAAAAAAATCCCTAAGTCATCTTTTTAAAACCCCCTAGGCAGCTATATAGCTCTTAGGTATAGGAATGAGAAGGCTATAAAAAGCAATATGCCTTAGATCTGCAAAAATGAAAGCTGAATTATTTTTTAACAGAGGGAGATTTTGTCTTATTTGCCTATATTGCTTGTACGTAATGAACATTTTTCGACATAGTTTCAGATTTAAATTATGGCATTAAATTCTTTAATATTTAATATTTTCATGAAGAAACGGTCTAGCGCGAGTCGAACTTACACACGTAGTTTCCGTACCACCGAGCTATACGAATGTAAGAAAACCACCTTATTTTTTAATGGTTACTTAAGTGGAGACCCAAGGGATATAACTTTTTACTTTTTTATTATTTGTTGTGATAGCGGCCACAGTAACAAGCATTCTGTGGTCCGATTTCATTCAATGCTTACCGTGAGTTTATACACGTCGCTCTACTCATACTACTCAATTAACAGCGCAGACGATACAGCCACACAGCGTGGGCAACGCGTTGGCGCTTGTTACAAAACAATAGGACTTCTAATCATTATTTTTTTACAAACTTTGTTTAATGATGTGTCTGTGTGTAGCATAAAAACAACATTCGACGGAGACGCGCAGCTAAACGAAAAGCTGAACCAAAGTGCGTACAATTTTATTCTGGTTGGTGTTATTTCAAAAAGGACCACTAGATGTACGGCACAAAGTTCATATTGCAAGGTTTCCTCGGATCGGGATCGTGCTATGAATACATATTATTATGTGCAGACAGGAACCTATGTCATGTGGTCCTGCCGTATTTTACTGCCGTCTACAATCATCTATCTACCATTTTACTACAAAATCACCATTTAATGCTGATCAATACTCCGTAATACTACGAAGACCACTAAATATGTAAATCATATTTAAGATAATCGTTAAATAGGTACTATCTATATAAAACGTACTTGATTCACAATATTTATTTCTGGTTGGTATAACATAGGTAATTATAATTTCTTGAGCATTTTCTGGATGGATGGTTTTTAGTGGATTGGAATGGTAAATAATAAACCAACCTAGAGCTGTCATAATACTATATTAGTAAAAAATTCCTACAAAGATGTTGAAGCAAATAAATAATATTGAAAGTAAGACTACGTAGTCATAATCAATAAAAATGACAATATCGGTTACATTCTTAAGTTTTATTTGAAAGCCACATAACAACAATTTAAGGGACTTAATACAAAGACAAAACTTGGTGAGGATATTTTATTCCATAATACAGCATTAAGACAAACCGGAATGTCACATTTCTCATCATTAGACTTCTTGATTTTTGTTATAATAAAAAGAATCTATCCACCACACTTGCCACATAATTATATCCTTGAATTGTGTTTTAACAATTTCTCCTAAATTATTATAAAAATGCTAAGTTATAATTAATTGTGTAAGAGCAAAGTACCACCGAGAATTCTGAGCACTGTTCCCAAATAGGTAGAAACACTTCTCAAAATAACACCGTGTTTATCTAATACATATAACCTAACCTCGGTCCGTCATAGGTCAACTATAAATGCGGGTCCATCGTAATAAGCAGGTCAGACGAACGAGTAGCGTCGATCTCGAATGTTTCGACTGTAAAATACATAACAGCTTACTCTACCTAGTTAACTTCCATAAAAATAAACTATCATCATACATTAAGTCGTTCAAATAATAATTGGAATCCACGCGAATCGGTGTTCAATACCACCGCACAATCAAAGTGGGGAATACAAGACATTACAAAGGGGAAGTGAGCGATGTGAATAGGTGTGAATTCTGCGACCACGGCCACACTGTTTGAGCTACTTACAATGAAGCTTCGGACCACTCCAAAGCACATGTATACCACATCAAACTAAATTTTCCAATAACACCCTTAATTGTGTACGCACGTACTATCATATGGTACTCTAACATTCAGAGACCAACCTAACACTTTAAATCACTAAAGGCATCTTCTAAAACACTAATGAATTAAAGATAAAAGTGGATTGACTTTAAATACTTTATTATGACAACTTATTCCACATTATAGTATACATTATAAAACATGTTATGCTGTGGTTCACTTTATCACGAGTCAGCTACACATACCTATCCACATCACAAGGCGCGATCACTCGGGAGTGTACACGTGAGGTTTGTTTACTGATATTTAAACAAAATTGCAATGCATTAACTTTACACACTATATTTGTTCAACGTCAACAGGGATCGAACTAACGTCGCATCTCGGCGTGTACCGTGGTGCCGTTGGACGATTTCACAAACGGTCGACCCCCGGTTCGATTGTACACTTTCTATTGCAATTGTGATATCGGCATCGTGCGACCGCGGCCCGAGTGTACAACGTGCGGTGCGAGCTCGGTCGCCGGTCGCGTCGGTAATACATTTGATTCCGCACATAATACATTGTATTCATTTATAGCAAATAAAGTTAACATATCTTAAACCATAGTCTCTTTCAGTAATCAGATTTGTCTGTGAGTTGTAGCGCACATGCGGTTAGCGGTTGGCGTTCTTCAGCTGGTTGGAGAGCCAGTCGAGCCCCTCGTACAGGCCGTCGCCGGAGGTGGCGCACGTCGCCTGGATGTACCAGTTGCGGTTGCGCAGCGAGTGCAGGCCCAGCTTGTCCGTTATCTCGGCCGCGTTCATTGCGTTTGGCAGATCCTATCGATAACAAAAGTAACGTTACTAATACACGCAAATGATGAATGATTCACTCCTCTACCACCATAAAACCATACACACACATCTACACGATACAAATTGAAATCTAACCGTGGTCTAGCTCGCTAAGTGCTCTGCAGATTGGATGATGTAATGCGGCTATAAGTTATGCTCAATTAATAAGTATACACAGACAGATTATTCTTTCCATCACTGCTGATAAAAATGTATTAGATAATTATGTTCCAATAAACGAAAGTAACTACACATATCTACATATGATTGATTTACAGCTCTAATGGCCTATCCTTTATCAAAGGTAAGTGTAGGCTAATACAAAAAAATAAAGGAATGTTAACCACAATAAGGACTAGAGCGCTTATATGAAAAGACATTAAAATATTTCCATGTCTAATCCATAATTATTCCCAGTTATGTAATAAGAGCCATGAGAATCTCAAAATGACATCTAGAAATGTGATTATGATTTACTTTTATTTTTATTATCTTGATAGGTGGAAAACCAGCATCAAGCTACCAGATGGTAAATTGTAAAGGCATCACCGATGCATTGTCGGCCAGAAAAGAAGGAAGAGGTAGGGAAGGAAAAATGACCATGAAAAAATGAAAATCAACTTTAAAGCATCTTATGATTTGCATAGAATATTATTGAGACGAAACATTACAGCCATGTGATTTGCGGGATGTCTAATAATGTATTGCATAAATAAATTAATTCATTATCAGTCTGATTATGCTTACATTAGTATAATCATTTAACAGACGAAACATGTAAACAGGTTTGACTGTATAAAATCATGTCTTATTAGGAAATACCTGAATGATCAAATCACCAATTTTTTTTTAATTATCATTATAAGGAAATGCTTAACTACAACCCTGTGGTGTTATGGCAATGTTATCATAAATAGTAAAGCACTCTCAAAATGTAAAGACTGCAGTGTCCAATATAAAAGTCAAAAAAATAATATAAATTATGCTATAATTATTACCTTATCAATTGAATTTTAGAGACAGTATCTCATTATTTAACAAGTGTTTTACTTAAAACTGTTGTTATCATGGTAATAAATATAATAAGTATCATTAGAACGCAAAAATTTGTAGCCTTCAAAGGCAATCTGTAAGCCACAAAATTATAAATTAAATATAATATTAAATTATAATATTAGCTGCAAGGTTTTTTTGATTAATTTTCCTTCTTTTCAACTTATCCTCATTTTATACTCATGTAATTTGTCCCAATGACCTATTTTCACTTCAATGAATTATACTATGAAAGTCATTACTCAAGGATAGATCACCAATATTAATGTTATCATGATTATGTTATAAATGTTAAAAAAAATTAAAGTGTTGTATTTCATATCTGGATAGTGATTAGATACTTAATCAATACGATATAGTATAATTGATTTTCTGAGAAATAAAACCTACTTCCTTTCCGCGTATGAAACATGTTTATAAATATTAGTGTTCGAAATTCGAAACTTTTTTATTATTAATAAATAAACTTAACAAAAACTGACTTCAATTAAATTTGGCATTACACAATTATTTGTCATATTAATTTAACAATTTTTCCCCCAATGTGGGTGTTATTTCTTCCTTAAATTTAAATGGGAACAAACAAAGTACATCCTTATAACAATTATAATCTGTGAGTAACAAACACGAAAAAAAACGAATGTAACCCGTAGCCTCCCTCCATTTTTGAAGTCGATTAATAACCTTAAACTATTTCATGAATAGCTTCCAAACCATAACAGATTAGAAAAGGGGTTTAACGGTTTTCCCCTTATACGATTTATAAATAGATGCGTTTCCTCACCTGTTTGTTTGCAAAAATCAGGAGTACAGCATCTCGTAATTCGTCTTCACTCAACATCCGCATGAGCTCCTCCCGCGCTTCACCTATACGCTCCCGATCGTTACTGTCAACTACGAAGATGAGACCCTGCAAAAATAATTACCAAATTAATATCATAATTATGCGTTGTTAATCCAGTTCCTGTCTCTGCTACCCATCATCAAATGGGAAGAAAGTAGTTGATGGTCAGCAGTGGATGATGTGCGGATATCGGTATGGTCAGAGATCTTGGAATCATTCCTGCACTAAAGATAGGCTCAACTGGTAAAAAGGACACTCAAACATTCTTTTAGATTAACATATTTCCCCCTAGGCTAAGAGAATGCAGGCAAATATGCTTATATATTTTTTGTATTATTACCAAATTACCAAACATTATATTATTACCAAACAAAAATGTTGGTTTACATCAGAGACTAGTGTATGGCTTACGATCACCGCTTACCCCCCGCGACTCGCCGCGCCATCACGGAAACATTACGAGGCTGCTTGTCTATTGTTAATGTTCGATAACGCCACGCCCCATATTTTCATTGTGGGGGAGTGGTAATAATGTAATGGCCTCAACACATCTGTGGCCTGTTCAGAAAATGGGAACATCTTGGTTATTGGAAGTCTGGAACTACTGAATGGCAAATGGTCCACTCAAACGTTAAGAAATACTTAATACAACCAACAGCTGTCCCCAATATTCTACCTAGGATTTTTTTTGGATAATTTAGTAGGTAAAGTAATAATTAAATTGTATGTGCTATTTTGATTGTTGCTAGGCAACTTATTTAAGATTATGATTGATATGATTTTGAAAATAGATGGTACATGATAGTCCAAAAAAATTTTAGTGCAGGAATAAAAGTGCACAAACGTTTATTGATTTTAAAGTTTGCTGCAGCCAGATTACATTTAATTGCCCATAAGAGTAAGGAGCTACTCTCAGAAAGAGAGAGCTATACACTCACATTGTGTGTAACTTAAACTTATAATAAAGTGAGTCTTGAAATAAATTTGTATCATTACAACTTCTAACTGTCCCATTATTGGACGACTCCAGAAATGTAGGAAGTAAAAGACATAGTACACCATACAGGACTTCACCAATTGACAATATCAGGACTCTTGGGTATCAGATGCCTGATGAAAGTCCTACGGTTCATTCTAACAGTAGGTCTCGGCGACCAGGTATAACAATGGGTTTGGCTAGCAAATATACTGCACTACATCTATTGAGACCTATTTTGGTTGTAGTGCAATGCCTTTGGTAACTTAACACTTACCCACAAAAAACAAATAATAATTTTACATAATTATGTACTTATAACCATAACAAACTTTAATTAAAAAAACGAAACAAACCTGTGTATTCTGGAAGTAATGCCTCCACAGCGGTCTGATTTTGTCTTGACCACCGACGTCCCACACAGTGAAACTGATGTTCTTGTATTCTACAGTCTCCACATTAAAACCTGTAATCAACATACATTACTCAATATGTGACACATGATATCTTGTGTGTTACACATGAGCAGTATGATGCAACAATCACACACAACTCTATGCTTTATAAGTAATAAGTAATATTGAATTTAAAAGGGAAGTAGTATACAATCACTTTGAATTGCATATATGTATGTACCTACAATACAGTTCATATAATTTAGACAATGCATAACATTAAGCTAAACTAAAATATACATCATTAATCAATAATAAATTAATTTGTATGATATTAAATTTTCCTTTACATTAACCATAGTATACTGCATACTTTAGCACAATAAAATTTATAGTGTTAATGACATTTAAATAAATCCAGTGATTATTTTTGTAGTTTTTTAACATTACAATTCTAGTATTACTTGCAAAAGTTCATAAATTGACATAATGTTACATTAAGCAGCATAATATATGTAATTGATGTATGTAGCGTGCAGTGGTTAAAAATGCAAAAAGTAATATAATTTGTATATTAAGTAATAAAATGACAGATTATTTTCAGACACTCATTAGGTCATGATGAACAAGTCTATGATAGAATCAAACATAAGCCTATGATGAATCATACCTGATACAAAACAATATGAATAAAAGATATAAAAAATATTAATATACAATACAAAAACTAATTGAAAATCAGCAGAGATCAATGAGCTTTTATAAGCATCATTATGACTGATCATAAAAAATATAAAATGAAAAAGAATAATCTGTAACTTTAATAATGCATTAAATCATTGCACTATTTATTAAATGAAAATTATTAACAGATTCAGATATATATAGATTTATATGATTATATAAAATTTTATATATTTTAAGAAATAAAAAATCAGCAATTCTTTTTCACTTTCATAGATGTATAAATAAAAAAAATACTCACCAATAGTAGGAATTGTTGTAACAATTTCGCCTAATTTAAGTTTATATAGGATTGTGGTTTTACCAGCTGCATCCAAGCCAACCATCAATATTCTCATTTCTTTTTTGCCAAATAGGCCTTTAAATAAATTTGCAAACATATTCCCCATTTTGCAGATAGTTGTGTTGTCTGAAATAAAGATTTACAGGATTATTAAGTAGAGTACTAGAGTCCCTATTCACTCTGACTCATCCATCAGTCTATACGTTACTATAATCAATGTTAATGACATGGCATTTACATACATAGGTACTCTTTACTACGAATAGTACGAATTAGGGAAACTATTGTGTTCACTTGACGTCTATAATTGAACCTAAATATATCAGAAACGATAGTAAGAAGCAGATAAACAGTTGTAAATCTGCATCAACAGAATTTAGAGACAAAGATTGGCTGACATAGACGTTGGTAATTCTGTTGCGGTCACCACCCCTGAGTTGTAATCTAATATCACACATATATGTCCCGGCAAAAATATTAAAACATATCGTTATAATAACTTGGAGTTCTACTTACATTTTCAGAAAGAAATCTATGCAATATGATGAAAAAAAACGCTTCAATCCAATGAAGTCTTTACAATTCGCTGGATGTCAAAATGGCGGCGAACGTGGAAGTCTGGAAGTTGTTCGTGCTTATGCCACGTATCGGTAAAAAGTGGCCAGAATTAAATAATATTAATAACAATTTTAGTATTCAAGTTTATTAAAATTAAATATCTTTAAATAATATTATCATGAAATATGAGCGGTTTATTATAATTTGAAAAGAGATGATATTCATAAAATTATTTTTCTGGACTATAGATACCTACCGGTATTTTGTATTACCGGTTTTATCGAAACCGCAACCGCAAATAGTGCAAATACCAGAGAATAACCTATAGAATTCTCTGCTTGCTCGGCGAACACATATCAAATCTCACACGTAACTTCACGGAATACAGAAAGAAGTGGAAGTGCGAAGTAGGCGTGGCACACGGACTACGGTTGCGCGGAGCTCCGCGTAATTGCCGGACAACACAATGTCAACTTTATTTCTTACAGTTTTAAGTTTAAAAAATTAGTTGTTACGTAAAATTTTGACATCTAGCGGTGGAAAGAAAATCTTTACAACTGTTATGTTCTTAATTGATAAAGGTAACAAGACACCAAATATGACAAGGAAAAATAAAAATTAAGATAAATCGTTAAGGTGCATTTTCAACTATAATGAGCCGGTTTGATAGACTATTTGAAGTTGACAAGTACCAACCAATAACAATGTAAGTTTCTTAGTGTGAATAATACGATTAGGGATTTACTTGTGTTTATTTTGCTACCGTGGTTTTCTTATTAATCAACACTTGTACCATTTCCACTTCTTTCTGTATTCCGTGCGTAACTTAAATTAATATTACCTTATTTAGAGAATCTATTATGTATGCACATTTTTTGTCTATTAAAGTTAACTATCAAAGTATTAAGCCTTTTCCTAAAGCGAAATGAAGGCAGCTAGATACTTCACAGGTTAGGTACTTCGCGAGAGCAGTTTCGATAGTTACTATTTTACTAGTTTCTTGAAACGATTGCGCTCTGCATTCCATGTATTGCATTTCATAATAAACTTTTAGAACTTTCCGTTTATTATAAAGTACTCTGTGTTTAGAACTTCCGCAGTTGTCTGAAAATTCTCTGGACGTTTTCCTGCCTTGGCAGACTTGGGCCGGCTCCATACGTTGGTGCCAACCACAAAGTGGTCTGTGGTGCCAACGTATGGAGACCTTAAGCGGCTGGTAAACTATCAAATTATTTGTCAAATTACGTGTTTGGCAAGTTGTTTGACAGTCTGCGATCATGTTTGACATGTTTGTCAAGCAAACTACGTACTGAATGTTCGAAGATTTTGATTGACAGCGTGCTTGTCAACATGTTTGAAAGTGTACCTGTACAGTTATGTTTGTCTTACAAACATATACGCCATTTGTCAACGTTATTCATCTGAGCGTCATTAGGAGCGACCCGGAGTGTCAACTCACGGCGAAAACAGGTTTAAAAGTGAAGTCTTGTTTGACAAACTTGTTTATGCGTGTGTGCGGTGATGTTTGATGAAAACGTACAAATACAAACAAAACGTAAAATTTGACAAACATGTTTGAGCGTTTACCGGCCGCTTTAATTAAGAAATATCTAGACATCGACAATGTCACAAACGTAGACATAAAAATAGAAGTATAAACCAATGGATGCACACTTGCACAGCGCATGAGACACAGTACCTATTTCTACTTTGTCTGTGACACTGACATTTTTGACATTGTACTGTCAACTACTGTCCTGTCATGTCATTCATACATCATAGTCATGCTCAAATGTCAATGATCTATCGTATCTATCCACTACGTTCTATGTCATGCTCATGCTGTCAATTGCTGTCAGATGTCAGATGGTCAGCTGTTGGCTGTTGTTAGCAAGAGCAACAGCAACAGTACAGTAAGTAAACAAAACCACTAACCCTACCTGCCCTGCCTTTGGTTAATCAGTAATAGATCATTTATATTACCTTTTAAAAACCATGGATTCTCTTTGGAGTTCAAGTTGGCTATCCGAAACTCCTACGTTTACAACATTCAGAATAAATAAACTTATGGAATTTGATATCGCAAAACTGCATTCAGTTTTAACAGAAGTAAGTACTTAAAGGTTCTGAGGTCTCCTCAAATACAGGTATTATAGATCTTATTGAGTCAGCTGCCTAACGTATTGTCGTAATTCGGCTGAGAGCTTGAGAACCAGTTCCTTTATTCTTTCTTAGCAGGCAACATATTGGATGATGCCTGTGGTGTTTGCTGATGTCCAAGAGCGACTTGTTTATCGGCTATTAAGACAAAAAAGTAACACTATTCTTGTTCAGACCATCCATGATAATAATTATTTCTAGTTCTAAAGTTAACTAGCTTTCCCCTGCGGCTTCACCTGCCAATATCCAAAAATCCTTTCTTAGTAATGGGTTTGCGTTGTTTGTCAGTCACTCAGTAACGTAAGAGTTTCATGTCGTTGAAAATATAGGTATATATACTGGTATCTTATACATTTTTGTTGCAGCAATGTAAAGAATTAAATACTACAGTACTCCCTAACTATTATTTTCTAAAACCTGACTGCTTGATAGTTGAGAAATGGCCATCAACCTTAATGATCAACAAGAGTGTTAAAGAAGTTATTGTGGATGCACAATGTGGGGAGGCAGTGCTAAGGGGTGCTCATGTCTATGCTCCTGGTGTCATAGGCCTTCCAAGCGGTAATATAATTATAATTTAGTATACATAAAATATATCTATAGGTGCGGCACAAAAGGAAGGCCCCGATGAAGTTTATTTGACGTCTGTCCGATCATCAAGTTTCGTATAAATTATTACATAAATTTGAAGGAGCAAATTGCTGTTCTTCATGGTCTATAGTGATGTGCAAAAAGTCATAAAATTTATCGAATGTATAACTTTAAGACCCAAAGTTAATTAATTACATGAATATTGAAACAATATATATATATTTAAATATTATGGACTAATGCGGGACCATATAAACAAAGTATATGGTACCGCGAACAAATTCCTTCACGTTTTTACTAACAAAATACAGTGCCACCTTTAATAAAGTAAGTAAGGCAATTACATAAATGAATATACTATAAATCATCTCAACCCAACAAGGCCCACTACTGAGCTCAAAGCCGAGGAGACCTTAAATATAAGGTGATTCGTAAGACTCTTGTGATATTAATAGGGGGTACTCAGTATTCGATTCTCATTCCAAAATATGTAATTAAAAAGGGTGCTTAAAATTTTTATTCCAAAAATGTATCAATGTGACTCGCACTTGACCATATTTTTTCGATACTAAATTAACATATTTCACGTCACTATTTTAATGTGTCAAAGGGGCCTTAATTTTTTGCCGTTACTATAATAAGATTTTCATGACTGTTCTTATTTCAGCTCTTTTTAACAACTGAACTATTAGTAATAACAACTACCAAAACTAAGTGTCACTAACAGTGCCCCAGTCCTCATAACTACCGACAATCCAACTACTATTCATAATACACCCTCTGCTAGATGGACTAGCTATCCTAGTCGAAATTTGAGTTTCGTTCATGGTCATTTTAACAGGTGCTAATGTAAAATGCAAAATTAATGTTGCTCATTATTTTTAGTACACAATTATGACAAATATTTTTTTTCTCCTTACAGACTGTACACTTAATGAAAATGTTGATATATATGCTGACTTGGATGGAAAATGTAAACGGGGCCTCAAAATACCTTACACTGGAAAGAAAAAGTATGTTGGGTCAGGACACATAAAGATGTTGCGATGTGATTTGTTTGACAATGGAGTTCAACCAAAGTATGTCCATGTTAGTAAGTAATAAACTATTGCTTTGTAATATGTTGTACATACGGGCAAATACCATCCTAGTTACATATTATAAAACTAATTAAATGGAATAAGAACATAAAATCTAACCAAAACAATGTTAATGTCTAACATGGTGAAGTCAAATGAGATTATCATTAAGTATAGTAGGCCAAATATGTAAACAAAATACGTCTACAGTATAGTGCAATAAATAATAATAAGTAATTGGATATAAGTGAAATAAAGGGTCTAAAGACTTGTCATATCGCCAATCAATTAATATTGACAACAACACACCATTACCCAGTTAACACACTTGCATTTTCTATTTTGTGTTATTAGATCTTAAATAAGTCTTATTAACTAGATTTATTTATTTAACGATACGTCAACAACATAAAATACAAAAAAATAATCTTAAGTACTTAAAAAAAATACATTAGTAATAAATACATTAGTAAATACATAATAAATACATAATAAATACATTAGTATAAATGGTGAAAAAATTTCAACTGTAGACCAAGTGAAGGATCTAGGCGTAATAATGGACACAAAGCTCAAATTTGATATCTCATATCCTCAACACCGTTTCAAAATGCTACAAACTACTTGGTTTTATATTACGCAATAGCAGAAGTTTTAAAAAACCTATAACTAAAATTAAATTGTTTATTTCACTAATTCGACCGATTATTGAATATTGCTCCATAATCTGGAACCCACAATACGACACATATGTAAAACGTATCGAAAACATTCAAAAACGATTTATTAATTACTTATCGTATAGCGACACAACAGCAAATAATCTCCCATCCTATCAACATAGACTTGCTCATTTCAACATGACAGACCTGGCTACCCGAAGAAAATTAATAGACCAAACTTTTTTACATAAACTTTTCAATGGATCTATAGACTGCACTGAACTTTTTCAAAAATTACGAATAACTTGTCCATCTCGTCTTCCCCGGAAAAAAACATACAACTTATTTCAATTACCTTACTGCAAATCAAACCTCGGTCAGCATTCGGTTTTACCTAGGCTCTGCAAGCATTATAACATCCTCTCAAAATCTAGTGATTTAGACATAACGGATCCACTTAAAAAATTTAAAACAAATGTATACTCATTATTAAGCAATAATAATTAATTACTGATTTTCAATTTTAAATTTATATACTTATATATTTTTGTTTTACTGTAACTTTTATATTTCTGTAATTTCAAATCTATTTCATTAAATGTGTCTGTAAGTTGTCTAGCTGCAAAACAGTGCTTGCTGTGGCACCCTATAATTATGGGTACACTAATATAATTATTATTCTCTAGCATTATGTTCTATAGTTGTGTATTAAGTGTAATCTGTGTTGGGTGTCCTATTAATAAATAAATAAAATAAATAAGTATGTACATAGTATTATGCCTTTTACATAACAGTTGTTACTACAGTATAGATCTGTTTTGTTTTAGTGGCATAGCTGTTCACACATTAGTTCCTGAATCAAGGTTGCCAGTAGTGAATGAGAATCTATTTCCTAAGGGAGAAGTGCTGCTACAAAACTTGCCTTCGATAGTGGCTGGGTGGGTGGTAAACGCACAACCTGATGAATTTATTTTGGACATGTGTGCTGCTCCTGGCAATAAGACCACTCATTTAGCTGAAATGTCCAATAACAAGGTATTCAACATCATAAGGAAAAGTGTTAAATTTAAGAGGAAATATGTTACTTGTCACAAATGGCAGCGGTGCTATTGCGCGATTTACAGTCAAAACCTATCAGACTTGCGTCATTAAATATGATTATTATGGTAATATTATAATTATCTTATTTTGGTGTAGTTGCATCTAAAACAAGAAAACGAATGTTCCATTGAACAGTCTACTTTTTTGAATATTCTTTGCTATATTGACTTGTTTAACAAGCCTTTTGAATTGTACATACATACATAATGATTGTGAAATTTTCAACAAGTAAAAAGCACTTTAGAATAACCATTTCCTTCTTGTTCAACAGTGCTTCTGTGACACCCCTGGTGTTTCACTTATATATGGGTATGGTGATGATTATACCTATACTATACCATGGCGTATGACCTTTGTTTACAAAAATTAGTGATTTAAACAATATATTTGGATACCTATTACACTTCTAATAATTAAGCATTAATAAATCAACATTTTTTTATTAGTTATAAGTTAATGCTTGACAACAATCCCACCTGATTGATGGTAAGTGGAGATGACTGTGGTCTTGGGTGGTTATCATAAATTAATTATTATGATAATATAAACTGTCATTTAATGAAATTAATAGGTGAGGCGATATTGTTTCTTTTTTTTATTAATAGGACACTATTCCTTAAGCATCAGATTTTTTATATTTATTAAAATAAATATCCAGAAGTCCATATTATCTTAAAAAGTTCGCAAAACTCTTACATAAGTATTCGTTATATAGGTATCAATTGTTTGTTCTAACTAAGAAATTTTGTTCTTTACAGGCTTACATAATAGCAATTGATAAAACAGACAACAAAGTAAGGAAAATTAAAGAAAAATGTGAAGCACACAGAATCACTTGCGTAAAAGCATTTACTTTTGATTCAACTAAGTGTTACTCTGAAGATCGAAGTGAATTTCATAGTGAACCACCATTCTCAGGAAATTGTTTCGATAAAATACTATTAGATGCGCCTTGTAGTGGCTTAGGCCAAAGGCCACAATTACTTAGCAAATTAAATATGAAAACACTCGGCTCCTATAAATTTTTACAAAGGAAATTATTTGCAACAGTAAGTTTTCTTTGTTTAGTATTTGTGATTGCCTCTAATTAACCCTACCTATCCAATCAAGCACGTGAATATTATTCCTTTAGAAATATTAACAAACATGCTAGAAAGTTCTATATACCAGTACATAAATAGGATTTTGAGGTAAAAGAAAGTACCTACCTTCATCCATCCCAGCATGTGTACATTATTGAACAACAAGAGGCTCTGGGGTAACATATACCTACAACGTATCATTATAATATAAGCTATTTAAAGTATTGGTAACCAATGTTGAATAGGTAATTTTTATAAACGTGACAATTTATGTACTTACCGCATATTGTACCGCATACTGTTAGGTAGATACTGTAAATAATACCAATTGCTAAAAAAGGTTCCATTTCCATTGTTTGGTAAACCTGGTTCAATGTTAATTCGTTCCTTTGCAGGCTGTTAAACTATTGAAACCAGGTGGAAAGATCATTTACAGTACGTGTACGGTGACAGTGGATGAAAATGAAGGAATGGTTGTGTGGGCACTGGACAAATTCCCATGTTTGAAACTAGTTCCTGCTGAACCACTTCTAGGAGGGCCTGGCCTTGCCAATGTTGGTCTTAACAATGAACAAAGGTAAACATAATGTTATTTATAGGTACTTAATTACATAATTATGTATCCTTGAAATATAGTATTCTTGGTTTGCAAAACAAAATCTTATTAGGTGGACTTATATGGAACTTAGGTAGGTATATCAAATTGACATTTCATTACCAAAATTCATGTTCATAAATTCGATGGCAACGGTCAAGTAGGTACTCATTTGTTTTTTAATAAGCAGTTACATTCAGTACTATTTTACCTTGCAATAAACGTAAAATGACGATGACGGTATTAAATTTAACAGTAAAAAAGTGGGATTTTTTTTATTTTATATTAAAGTAATGTTAAAATGGAGAATATGTGCAGACAGATTAACAACTATGTTACAAATAGTTTTTGTAAGAAAATGTTTACGTTCAAAGCGCCAATCAGAAATAGTCCATTGACGAAATGAAATACGGTCGAAATTTCGAGCGCAGAGCTGGTATTATAAAACTGGCACATCCCTCTCTCTCTCATACACTCTAGGATAGAATAAATTTAACTACAATGTCAATTAACATAAAAATATATTGTATAGTAAATAATTACATCCAATAAAATTCAATTACTTTCTACCCGTTGATATATCACGACAAGTCATATCACAACTACCACATGTTAATAAAAGCGTATTAAAAATAATGCTTTCTCCTTTCGAGAAATTGGTTAATTACACTGGATGGTAGTATTTTGTTTAGTGGTAACTAAGTCGAAAAAATAATGGTTCAAACAGAATAAAACCCGTACATACACAACTGGCAAAACTTTGGAACTACAGATCACTTTCGATTCGAAAACAAAATATAATAATTCTTTAGAACTTATCCTTTTGTGACAGTGAAATAATTACAATTTTTAATGTGTGTCTATCCATCTTAGCACTGGGTTTGTGTATTTATGGAATCATTAGATTCCATAAATACCACTTAATCAGACCGTAATCCATATTGGTATTGACTGCTACAAAAATGACAGCTTCTGTACAGAGTCAGGTTTGAAGGCATTCACAGTCCCCGAGACGGAGTTAGAGGGAGGAATCATAACAAATCATTACCAAGAAAATCGATGTATAATCCCTAAGTTTCCACTAGATACTTGAATATGTGACACAATTATTACTAGAAAAATTAAAATGATTCAAACAGCTGTCATAGTTCTGGAGTATACACACCTGTGTATATTTTGTGATTTTTGTATTCTATCATTGTTTTACATGGCATAATGCAAATAGTCATAATATTCTTAACTAACAAATAAGCAACATAAAGGTATAATAATGCATAATTTACTCGATAAAAATTAGTGTACTACGTAAAATAGCACACAAATTATGTTATTTTTGTAATATTGTGATATTTATCTACTTATTACTCTTATAATATTATCACACTTTACGTGTTAAATTACTGGTCATAAACAAAATTAAGAAAGTAGTAACTATAATATGAATTAATTATATTTTGTACTATGTAAAATTCCACTTTTAAATTGGTTTGTACTCTATTATCTAACATAATAAGTATTACATCAATGGTCTGATCTCACATGGTAAGAGAATTATATTGCTTGAATAAAATACATATATTTTATACAATATAATTTCGTAATTACTTCCAATTGCAACTACGTTATTTGTAACCTTATTAATATTATACTTGTACTCTAATCACTAAGCAATTTTAGTGTTACCAGCAAATGACAAGAAATATTATGTTATTACAAATACCATGTATGTATAATAATTATTATTATGAATGATTATATAGTTGTAATGTTCTTATGCTAAAATATATTTGATTTCCTTACAGAATCATAGTGCAACGCTTTGGCCCAGAAGAAGATAATTTAAGAATAGTTGACGACGTTTATATGAACAGTATAGGCTTTTTTATAGCAACATTTACAAAAGTAGATAATATGACAATAGGTTAGTATTATAACCATTTATCAGGTAATATGTAGATCTGTATTTGATATATTCTGGATTATTATTAAGCCAGAAAATACTACGTAGAAATTTTACGTATCGTTTTTGCAGATACGTAAAGAAGACCTGAGTTAAACTTTATTTATTTATACTTATTTCCTTAATTCTGCAACCGCAAGCATGTACTTAGAGAATTTGTACATTATATATAATTGTATCCAAAACATGTTTAGTTATTAGCCCGCATTATAATTACAAAATTTTATCAAAACAAAAACAGACGCCAATTAAATTTGTGGTCGGGAGGAAAAACCTCAAATTCACATGAAACCTAACTCCCAACCAAAAAATAATTTACCAAATAGGTAAACAAACATACAAACCAAACATAAAAAAATACAACCGAATTTTTTGAACTTGGCTAAAAAATATGAAGGCTTTTGCAATGTGTAATATCAATTATTTGTGAATTAATTAAGTCTTAACTGTACTCTACTGTCTAAAAATAAATTTACAATAATGTCTTGTTGGTATAATAACTAATTTTATTGTTATGTATCTTGTTAAACCCATTTTTTTACATGTTAATTAAAAATTTGTGGACATGATTGTCTTTTAATAAAAATGCAGTAACCATGGCGCACAATCAAATGATTTAGTAATTACACTCAAGGACAAAATAAATTTTCAAGTATTAAATCGTTCAATGAACCATTTAAAATAGGATTTTACTTTAAATCTAAACACCTTATTTCTATTAATAATAATTATATTGAAGAATTTTTGTTTTGTTTGTTCGCGATAATCTCTGAAACGGCTAGCCTGACTTGAATAATTATTTTTGTGTATGATACTCGTTCATGAGGAAAACTATAGCCTAGCCTAGCATTGTTCTACAATTTTTAACCGACTTCAAAAATAGGAGGCGGTTCTCAATTGGACTGTATTTTTATTTGTTTGTTACCTCAGAACTTTCCACTGGGTGAACCAATTTTGATAAATATTTTTTATTCGAAAGCTAGTGTGGTGTGGTGTGTGCTGGTGGCGTGTTCCCGTGTGGTATCCATCCTGTTCTGATGGCTTCCATGAGAACCATATAAGTTTTAAATTTACATTATTTTGAAGTCGGTTTTTTACTTAACTACGTAAGATTATAGTTAACCTTAAACATTAATCGAAGTGAAGCGATGGCGGTTACTAGTACCTTATATATTTTCGATCTTGATCCACAAGCCATTCAATGGTTTCAACAAAAATGTTCTTTTGTCAAATTCTATCGGAATTTCTGTTTTAGAACACGGCGAGAATGTGAAATTTTTTAAAAGGTTAACCATCGCATGTTTTGCTGTAAACATTGCGAAACGAAGGCCTGAAACAAACACGTTAAAATTCATGTTAACTTGAAGTGATGTGAAGTCTAATAACTCACTCTTGTCGCCCCTGACTTCATATTTTGGAACGAAGTTCCTTACGGCAGGCTTGGAGGGGATAGGTTTTGCTGCGGCGACCGAACTGAAAAATATGTGATAGTAAAACCGTAAGAAAAAATGCGTGGAATAAAAGCGTTAAATGAGACGTGCGCAGGCGCGACTGTCGCATACACAAGCGAGTAGTGTATAATACCTTTCTCTTTCTCCCTCTTTCTTTTCGTTCGCCGTTGCCTTCATTAGCCGAAGGAACTTCGTTCCTACCTGGTGTCCCACGACACCACATCATTATTATAATGAACTTACATTAACCTTATCCCTTATCTGATTTAGTGACCGATAGACATTGGAAGCAACATCAATTTTATGTGTAGGAATGTGAATATATCGTGTTAATTGAAACACGAAATTGTAGTTACATCTTTAAACCGGCCGCGGCAGTAAGGGATACAAGAGTTCCAGTAAACGCCTAAGATATACTCCTATCAAGGGTGATTTAATCCCTTTTACGTTTCTTAAGTCTGTCACAGTCACAGACTTGTTTACAGCTTTAATCAAAATTGTTAAAACTTCAAAAGAAAATCAAATACCTACTGAGTTTGTTTTATGCTAATGTATGTAAGTATAAAACTTACCAATACAATTTCGCGGTCCAATTCCAAAGGCTAAGAAATGAGAGGGTCTTTTCACTTCTTTGTCCATAAATCTTTCCGGTTTGAACTCGTGGGGCTCTGGATAAACTTTTGGGTCCATGTGGATGGCATAGATAGGTATGGAGACTATGTCTCCCGAATCTACCTGTACATTTGTATCAGGTATGGTGTACTTTTTTGTACAACACCTATCAACTCTTGCCACGGGCGGATACATCCGTAACGTTTCTAAAATAAAGACCAAATTATGTATTACTATAACATAAGTATTAGTTTGTTGTTGTATGTGATTGTACTAGTCTAACTTTTGTTAGTAGTAAGTAGTTCCTTTTTCTTTGGCCGGCAACGCATAGGAGGCGTCGATGATTTATTCGGTAATCGGTATTATTGAGGTCCATATACAGTGGTTATTGGCCACTTGCCATAAACTTGCTGGCCAGTTCATTACGGTTATTTACATAAACAATAGGAACGTTGTTTCAAAATGTTTTCGCCATTTCATGATACACACACGAATTGAATAAACCATGTTTAAGGACATGGCCGGATTTTTCCCTGAAACCTACACTGGCACTTTTAATTGTAACAGTATTTATGGCCAGACATTTATGTATATTGTAAAATATTTTAAACAGAAAAAAATTGTTTACGGACGAAACCTTTTACAATAAAATTGAACAATATTTTAACAAGCAATATGGCCGTATTTATGCTCAAATCTCTAAGGAAGCTTTGCAATTAGTCAACAGAGAACAACGTGGGCATTATCCGACTTCAGTGATGGTTTGGTGGGATGTTAGCTATGAAGGAGTGACTCAGCCATATTTTTGTGAAAAATGTATCTAAACATCGGCAGAAGTGTATCAAGATACTATTCTTGAAAAGGTAGGTGCTCCAAACATGCTACAACTTTTTTAAGCGACTCCAAAAAAAGGAGGTAGGTACTATGTTCAACGCCTATATTTTCTGACGAGTAGTTTTGACTTTATTAATAATGCATATTTAGTTGACTTAGATTATACCTATATGTTCTCATTTTATTACAAGTCGATGTTTAATTCTATTTTTTATCAAACCTTTTCGTACCTAATAAAAATGCTTCCAAGAAATCTAGCTGAGAGATTAATTCGTAAGACAATTCCTTGTCCTTAGTGACCTCTATAATGTGGTTGCGCAGTTTGGTCTGGAGGTCCGGTTTAATTGCTAGCACGTAAGTGGCGAACGACAGCAATGTACTGGACGTTTCATATCCTGCTATGAGGAATAGAAAACATTGTGCATCTATCGTATCATCGTCTAAATCTGAAAACGTAAAAGGTCATTATTAACAACTAAATTATCTAAATATTAACACGTGAAGCAAAAAATTTGTACCCCTTTTTATTAAAGGAGAATTAGATTTTATAGAGGAGTGCAGAATGCTAATATTTTTTGAAAATAATGCATAAAAAATACATTAAATGAATAAATACAACATTACACACACATAATTATATAAGTTAGGTACTCTATTCACAATGCCATACGTTTGAAACGAGGTTTGAAAGGGTCATCGTTCATAGTCAATGTTAAGTAGTGGTCGAATTTCGACCGCAGAGCGGATAACTTTTAGCAATTATTATCCTGCTTTATAAAATCGCATATGACGTATAAGTACATACTTAGTTTAGGTAATAGCTTTCTATTAATCTACACTAATATTATAAAGAGGAAAGATTTGTATTTTTGTATGTTACGAATAAACTCAAAAAGTACTGGACTGATTTCAAAAATTCTTTCACCATTCGAAAGCTACATTATCTACGAGTAACATAGGCTAAATTTTATTTTGGAAAAAAAATAGGGATCCTTATAATGTAACCCAAGGTGTAAAAAAATTAACTAAAATATTCTTTACATCGCGTGCGCTGCGAAAACTATGGACAATAGAGCAAAGTGATGTACTACAGTTTTATAAAGGACATCAATATCTACAATAAAGTCCGCGATAGCATATGTGTAACTATTATAGTTAGGCCACAATAAGTGTTTTTTTATTTTAAAAATTTAATTGAAATACCGCCGCTAGAAAAGGCTCTTTATTTGTATCTTGGTATTAATCCTTATCAAAATAAATAAATTCATATTCAAGACTGCTTCAATACCTATAAATAACTTTTTAAATTATTCAATTCGGACATTCCATTCGAAAGATATCACGAGTTTAATAATTTAAGTAAGTATTAGAAAAAAGTTGTATACGAGTATAATAAAATCAGTGCCACTTTAAACTCCTCCTGACGGGTATACCGATTTGGTTGAAATTTTTTGTGTGTCTTCAGGTGGATCCAAGAATGGTTTAGATTCACAATTGGTCCCAGTAGGTGGCGCTGCTGTCGATATGTCACCATATTTGTTTATTAATTATAGAGCGGTACGAAGTTCGCTGAGGCAGCTAGTAGTTAACATACCTAATCATTTGTATGTCATGACATGACTACCTAATTGTAAGTCTTTGTACCTACATTACTGTGTGAACAACATAATGTAACCACGAATACCGCAAATAAAAATAATCATTCATTACACCAGTCAAAGGTCACCTTGAGTAAACCTGAAGCGATCTTATTACGATACGGTATTAGCAGTCGCGGTTGGAAGTTGAATGGATGGTACAATTTCTTCTTTCTTGAGCTTGCGCTTCGGACACGTCACCCATTAATTATAATTAACCCCGTTTGTTGAAGTTGTTGTTCTATCTGACATTCAGACTACTTAGAACTTCCGGCATTTAAGTTGGCCACTAAACCCATCGATTCGCAATGAAGCATTGATGTAATACGCTACTTGTGCGCCGTATCCAAGAATGGACCGTTACATAATGGTGTAACATTAATATAGTAATTTAAATCAATATTACATTGTGTTTTAAGTGTTTGGCTTGGAAACTAAGTAATATTATGGCTAACTGCCAATATCTTTATAGGTGATAATATTAAACCACGAGGACAATTTTGTTCATTAAACAAAGAAACTTACGTTTTTTATTAGTAGAATCAGAATTTTCACCTTCCTTCTCAGCCGCGTCTAAAAGCAGTTGCAAAAAGTCGTTCTTTCTAGAAAAAAAATTTTGGCCTAAATTATTGACTTTTGGTGTTAAATAAAATACATGGTTAATTGATTACTAAATTGTTTTTACCTGGTATTCAGCTCCTTCCTTTCTGTTTTCGTATTTTTTAATATTCTCATTAATTCATTTGAACTCTCGTGATTAAAAAATGATATATTAAGATATCTGATGAACGCTGGCATGAATGTTAGCAAAAAGAACAAATACAAGCGTTTGTACCACGTCATGTAGTTAAACTTCTCTGCTACCTTAAATAAAACATTCACTGTCCTTATTTGTTTTTTCTACAAATAATAGAGAATTCATAATATTGAGTTGTTTTCATACGAACCTGTATGAATTTCGCATTTTCGTCTTCAAGTGCATCGGATTGGATACCAAAAGCACAAGTTCCAATAACTTCTAATGTAAAACGACCAAGGACGCTTTTCATTTCTACTTCATTTTTGTCTAAAAACAATAACAAAACAAAATAGTTATTATTTGAAAATGCTATTATTATGTCATGTATAGGTAAAATGTTTCATCTTAAGTTAAAAATAATGACCTACTTATCAGATCACAAAACACAGTTTGCGAAATTTACTGAAATAGACCTACTTTGAAAGTCCCTAAACCTAATAAATATTACCTATATATAAATGGAATGGTTATTCCCTAAAATTTTCTTACAAGGTATCAAGTTTAATGATTATGAATTATATGAGACCAAAGTAATAACTCCTTGAAAATATTTTCAACCTTCAATTTATACCTTATATATACATATTTATATCTTTTATTTCAACAAACTCTGCGTCCATTCACAGTAACATATAATGTAAGTTTGATGTAC
The DNA here is from genome assembly GCA_905404295.2 of Ochlodes sylvanus. NCBI lineage: Eukaryota > Metazoa > Arthropoda > Insecta > Lepidoptera > Hesperiidae > Ochlodes > Ochlodes sylvanus. Next base: position 7,368,375 of record FR990137.1, read on the forward strand.
AGACATGATACACTTGTATGTAACATACTAATATTTAAAGAAGCATTAATAGATAAAAGCAAGTTACCATCTATTATTTGCTTATAACAATAAGGAGTTTAATTCACACTCATGATAATCTAATTAGTAGCATTTTCATATTTCATATAACAGAAGTGGGAATCATTTGCGCAGCCTCATTATTGCACAACTTGATAATATTTGCATTATATTGATAAAACACTTATCGTTTCGAAGGAACAACAGAACTAATAGTTATTGTTTGCGCCATAGAATTAATACCGCCTTATCATAAAACAGTACACTTACCAAACTGTTGTAAAAACTTCACCATTTGTTGTGAGCAAACATCAACAAGAGGTAACATAAACTTTAGACGGGATGCGCTGAAAGACGGAGTAATGGTGCTACGGACTGCTTTCCATTCTGAGCCCTTAAATTTAATCATTTTTTAGTTATACAGGGTTACTGGGTAAATATGCCTAGACCATTGAGAAGGTGAGTCAATCCAAAACCATCTTTTAACATATTGAGACAGCAAATAAATCGTTGCCGGAGATAAGATGAAAAGGCTATTGACTAGTAGTGTAGTAAACTGTGGATTAAGGAGAAGGATGAGGACATGTGAGCGGAATAGTGGCAGGCATGTAGAGCTCGAATGTAATTGACGCTTTCTATAAAATAATAAGAAATGACGATGGATGTATACTATCACCTCCTCAAGGGTCTGGGTAGACTTACCCAGTGACCTGTAGAAATGTTTTATTTAACATAAAATATTTTTAAAATACATTGATTTGAAGAATGAAATATTATTTCACTTGAGCAAATAATATTTGTGCTAATACAATGTATTATCTCTGTAATGAAAAAGCTTATGAGCATAAGTTTTGCCATTGCCCATACAGCCGATGACACCAGTAGTAATAGTTAGATGATTTTTTATTATTACTTCAAGTTTGAGAGTTAAGTACATGCAATTTACTTGTAAATTATTTATATATGAAAATTACCTTTAAATTGAGCAGAGATCTGCTCAAATATCCAGGCTCTCTACTGACAAACCTGTTCCTATCAACAAAATACTCAAAGTCTCTTATTGTTACTGCCTTTATCAATTCTCTATCAAAAATATATAAAATTGGTCTTTTGCCCTCAAAGAAACCTAGAACGAAAATTGCTAAATTAGAAAATTAAGACACCATAATGTTGTGCATTTATTTTACAATAATTTTCTAACGGAAGGTACATTATTAAAGTAGTAATATTAATAAAAATTAACACACTCATACCCCCGCACTAGGACTCCCTGTGGTGCGGGTGGCATGGACAACACAAATTACACATCACTAACACCCATAACCTGAGAACAAACATTTATCTGTCACATAAACATCTGCTCCGGCTGGGAACAGAAGCCGGGACCCCTCGCTTTGCAGGCAGGGTGACTACCAACTAGGCTAAGGGGTCATAAAAATTTATATTTAAATTATATTTCATAATAAGTAAATTAAATTACTAATTTTTTATTTTTAAAATAAAATTTTTATTTTTGAAATAAAAAATTAGTTTTGAAAGAATGAAACAATAATGCTATCTAAAAAAAAAAGTACTTACCACCAAAACGTTCTCCTTTAAAGTTATTGTATATATCTAATTGAAATTGATGAAAAGATGTTTTGGCAAAAAATCTTGGAGCAAGATTACCAAAAAAAATTTTAGGCTTCATATATTTAACACCCTTCTTTTTAAAAAAATCAAATGTACTCGTATAATAGAAATATAGAGCGAAAACAGTAGTAAGAAAAAGCAATAATTTCCAATCTTCTAATATGAATTTTAAGATATGCTTTGTTCCCTCTCCCATGACTGAATTGTAAATTTTTCTATTATTATTTTTAAGGCTTTATACGTAACAAAAGTTCTTTTAAGATTACTTCCGTAAATTAAATTTATTTTATTTACGCAACTTAACACTGCGAACGTCTGATTTCAGCTAAAAAGCGTTATGTTGTACTTGTAAATCTTGTAAATTGTAATTGTAATTTGTAAACTTGTAAAGTCAAGTCGTAATGGTTTGGTAACTTTGGCATTGGCACTTTTAGCAGATGACAGTTCAGTTCAGTTGACATTGACAATTGACAGGCATGGCTTGACTTGATGACTTGACACTGACAGTCTCGTCAAATCGAATCAGCAACGTGAATTGAACAAAGATTGTTTTCTATTTAAATCCTAAATTAAAATAGAAGATTTTAATATACAACTGAATTAATTTCATTTTGATAAATTAAATAATGGGTAAAACTTCTAAAGACAAAAGAGATATTTATTATAGACTAGCCAAAGAAGAGGGTTGGAGGGCGAGAAGTGCCTTCAAATTATTGCAAATAAATGAAGAATTTAATTTATTTGAAGGAGTTTTACGAGCTGTAGACTTGTGTGCAGCCCCTGGAAGTTGGAGTCAAGTATTGTGTAAGAAACTTCGTCAGAACACTGATAACCAAGAAAATGTGAAAATAGTGGCTGTGGATTTGCAAGCCATGGCGGCACTCCCTGGTGTCAAACAAATCCAAGGTGATATTACAAAAGTGTCAACAGCAAATGAAATTATTAAAGAATTCGAAGGCTTAAAAGCTGATTTGGTGGTCTGCGATGGAGCACCCGATGTTACTGGCTTACATGATATTGATGAGTATGTCCAGTCTCAACTCCTTCTAGCAGCTTTAAATATAACAACTCATGTTCTGAAGAAAGGAGGTGTGTTTGTTGCAAAAATATTTAGAGGCAAAGATGTGACACTGCTCTACTCTCAGCTGAAACAATTCTTTGAGTTTGTAACCGTTTCAAAGCCAAGAAGTTCCAGAAACTCAAGTATTGAAGCATTTGTTATTTGTCAAAATTATAATCCACCACCTGATTATGTTCCAACCATGGTGAACCCTCTTCTGGACCACAAGTACTGTGATTTCAATCAGTTTACAGGCTGCAATCGGTTTATTGTTCCATTCAATGCCTGCGGGGACTTAAGTGCATATGACTCTGATACTTCTTACTCCCTAGTGTTAGATGGACAAAGTTCATACGAATATAGAGAGCCTGTTCAAAGTCCCATTGACCCACCATACAAAGATGTAATTGACAGGATTAAAAATGTACAAATCAAACCTACAAAAGAATCTGAAAATAAAGAATGAGTAATATATTGAATTTATTATTATCACCAAACCCCTTTTGATATTCTCCTTATAATTGAGAGGCCTACCTAGAGCTTAGCCTGCCATATTGCCTTACAGATTGATGGAGTTGTTTATGGTCAGGTTATGGTAACTTTGAAATATTTTTAAAAACTAAAATTTAGGTAATTGAAGTTTTAAATTTACAAATTAAAGTTAAGAACTGTTTGATGAATAATTGATTCTTGTTATTGTTTTAAAAAATATGTACATTTGAGTTCCGTCTGCAATAGGCCATTCCATAGCCTAGTTGGTAGTGGGTCGAAGGATCCCAGGTCCCGGTCTGTGACAATGTGAGATGGACAAATGCTTGTTACCCAGGTTGTGGGTATATGATCATTTTCCATTACATCTCATGATTTGGAACTTTCCCACCAAAAGTACAAGCACGGCTGATGTGTAGCTAGTTTACCGAATTTTATCGCTATAAATCCCTTTGATCGAGTTCTGCATACATAGCAGAATATATAGCTTGCGTGACCCGCCCCTGGCAGCATATTAAGGAGGCTGCTAAATGTTTTATTCATTTTTTTATCGTATCTACAATGCGAACCGAACTCGTAACTTTTTAATAAGTACGTAGACTCGGTAGACTTTGCTCAGCTCGCACTCACAGACGATGTCAAAGATCACACTTAAATACGGAACACTTACACTTAAAACAGTCTCAGTCTGAGCAAATTCCAAGTAGGTACGCTTCATAGATCACAGCGAGCAATAATTTATATTTTTACGTTGTTTTCTCAATATTTCGTGCTTATGAAGAGCAGCAACGATCAAGACACTCTCACTCACTGCACTCATGTTTGCAAATGCAGAGAAAATTCAATAAAATGTAATACAATAATTGCATAAGAAATTTTTATTGTATGCAACAGGCAAGAAACTGGTATCATGTAAATGAGGCCTTCGGAATTTCTAAAGTAATATAGACTTTTCACTTACTCGTGTATTGTCCGCATTCATTTTGCATTACATTGCTCACGCTCACCTGCAAAAAGTGACGTATAGCGACAAAAAGTTTCAATAGCAAAAAAACAGCAGTCAAAGCAAAAAAGAAAATTATTATTTTCCATTACGTCAAAATTATTGGTAATGCTAGAGTAACAAAATTTTTATGTATAACTAAAGTTTATGTTTTATTTGAAATTTATAAGTGTTAAATACGATGGGGAAGTTTAAGATGCCTACTGTTCAGCAATTTTTAAAAAAGAAAGTAAGTAATTAATTTTTCTGGTCACTTTATTCACTTCTATACGCCAGCGAAAAACCAGGTCACACACGACTTACTTTGCATCCTACACATTCAACCATCAGACACTGATGATAAATATGCCCGTTCTCTATTCGGTAACACTCTGAGCTCATCCTAATGCAGGCTTGATACTTCAATGACAATAACAATAACGGTTATTTTCAGAAAATTTACGACAAAACTGAACCAGTATGGGTATATTTAGAAAGAGAAATGAGACAGAATGTCGACAAGAAACCTTATAACGAAAAAGTAGGAACTTGGCTCAGGTTTCTGAGAGATCTGAAATATTACTTCTATTGCGAAGGTTAGCAACTTGTCTTACGAGCGTGATTGACAATAATATAGATAGATAAGAAATTAATAAAATGTCTGATAAGTATCTAACAATAGTTTTGGGTTAGCACTGTTTGTAAACATAATAATTTTATTTTAAAAGACAACTACAATTTCCGAAGCAAGGGTAGAATGGGTTATGTTATAGGCTAGCCTTTGGGTAGAGCGAGAAGAGCGGCTTTGCAAGCAGGGGAGTCAACGCCATCAGTGGCGGCCCTAAAGCGGTTTTAGCGGTGTATCAACATTCAAAAAAGGTGTAAAAAGAGTTTTCCTTCAGGGTCGGTGTTGCACTGGCGACTCCCCTGGTGTTGCCCGTGTCCATAGGCCACGATGACCACGATGACCACGATGACGATGACCACTTACCATCAGGTGGCTCGTCTGTTTTTACGTCAGCCCTTCAGGCTATAAAAAAAGCAAGCTTTTTTACTGAAGTGACAAAAACGTCGTCCAAAGGGCGATGAAAAATAATTTAGCTCATCGCTCTACCTCAATGAAGAGCTGTACCGGCGCTAAAAAACTAAGAATAGTAAATATTCATCAACGAATAATGATCTCCTGTTATATTTTTTTATACTAACAGCTAAAAGAAAAGCAAAAAGGTTACATATTGAGGCGGGACCAGCTTGGTACTTTGAGCTGTCAAGTCCTCAAAGAGACGTTCTTGGGCATCTAAAATCTAACATTCATCAAGACTTACTGGAAGATTTGCCCACTCGAATACGTAAATCGCTATCAGATCTCGGATTAACGTTAAGAATACCCAAATCCATATTAATGAAGGCTATGCGTGATTCCGTTCATGACCCGGGCGTATTTATATGGAATCTCTACACAGCATACTACAAGAAACCTCCAAGTGAACTACGAGGAGGTATGTAACTTGTAGGATAATTAACCCAAAGTAAAATAAACCCAACAGCCTAATCCAAAGATGTCCACAACAACGGCCTCCTGAAATTGTCATTTGAAAACATATCACATCCCGGCTTTTCGGTAATACTTATTTCATGTAGTTTTTCAGTTTTTGGCGATTCACAAAATGAAAGGATTTGGGAATAGGTACTTTTAAAAATACAGGTAGGTACTAAACGATACTTGCAACTCCGGCTATCATCATAATCACCGCAACCCATAACTGTCCCACTGCTGGGTTTGGGACTTCATGCACTTTTAAAACAACTCTTAGGTGTGCAGGTTTTCTCACGATTGTTTCCTTCACTGAAGCTAGTGACAATTAAATTGTAATAATATGTACCTAGGAACGCACATAATTTTTGAAGATGTGCATGCAGGATCCAACATTTAAACAATTTGACTAGGTAAGTATATTACTTTACATACCTTACATGTAGGTATAAGGTACTGTACATTAAGTAGATATTTTGCGCCTGACATGACATGGTATCATGTAAAGGGGACTTCAAATAATACGTCATAAAAACATCATAACAAATAACAAGTTATTAATTATTCTATTTCAGAATATGATATGAATGCAATGATACTCATGTCAAGTCTTGTGTTTATTGATTTGGACGAGTGCATTGAGAGACTTGTAAAGCTGACTGAAGTTAAACACGAACCATCTATCATAATACCAAAAAGTATGTACTGCTATGAATTCATTTACTCGTATGTATACATACACATAATTAAAATTTCTGAGATGGCGTATTGCGCCCACTGGTCTCGTTAGTATTGGTACCGTTATATATAATACTATTACCGTGGTATTGGTTATGAGTCTGACTAATGACTGATCCAACAAATGATGGGAACAAAAAACATGCCGGATCGCGGTTCCATGGGTCCTGAGTCCTGAGTTCGATTTCCAGCGAGGGTAATTTGAATCATGAGTTTAAATTTCTGTTCTTGGTCTCAGTGTGTACGCACGCAGGGCATCCTAGTGTGGGGTTATGAGTGTGTAGCGTTATTAAAAAATATAGGTAACGGTACATAAAATTAGTCTGAAACGTGATAAAAACCGTCACTTCCATTCATGGATATCCGTCACAACAGAAGAGTTGCAACACGTTGCGGACACGAAAGAAAGCGGTGTCATTTAAGTACTTACTCATAAATAACAACCCATTTTTTGCGAGTTAAGGTTGTTTGTGATTGTCTTATAATCTTATTGAACAGGCAATGTTAAGGCGCGGTGAATATATGGAATTGTTTACTATGTAGATAAAATATATTTAGGTATTAAAATAATTTACCATTATGTTGTGCATAAAACCGCATTGATTTCGTGAGGTCCCTATGAAAGTAAGTGAATTAAATTTTATTTTTGTACAGAACAAAAGAAGAATACACAGCCGAACGTGCGATATGGGGAATATTTACAAAAGTGCTATGTGCCCTGCTACAGCACACACTCGAAACCGAAGCAAAAACCTCAAAAGCCACCTCCTCTTGGGTATAAGGTCAAGCTAAGAAGCGCTGATGTACGTATTTCAGCTTAATTTAGTTTTGACTTACCTGATAAAATATTAAAGTGCATATAGTTGTACCTTTTTAATGTACCAAACTTATTTATTTTTTTATACAGAGTTACGAACGACTATGCAAAGATCACTCTTTCGTAAGTATTTAAGAGCTTATGGTTTCTTAGATGGCATATAAACCTTCCTCTTGAATCACTCTATCTATTAAAAAATCCGCATCAAAATCCGCTGCGTAAGTAGTTATAAAGATCTAAGCATACATACTTAATAGACACAAGACAGACACAACTGCTTTGTTTTTACTATGTACATTTATGTTAAGAAGTATTCTAAAGACCTATTCAGATATACCTACGTGGTCGGTACCTATCCGCTGTCGCCATGGCCAGGTGGGTCGCAAATTCTGAATGAGTAAGCGATATTCCTTGTTCCATTCCGAAGCGAATAATTATCCTCGTCCAGTCTAGACATTCTTCACTTCTTCAATGCATCTATTGTATACGATACGACGCAGAACAGTGGACGCTTACCTAAATCCAGCGCCAAGCGAAAAATACTACCTAAACGGTATTCAATGTATCGTAATGGTCGCAGAATCCTGATCGATATATCACAGCGGCAGCGGATACCGCCCATATCTGAACGGGCCTTAGGTAATGCATAGTTCTATTTTCAAAATCCTCAAATGCCTACTTATACTTATATTATAGTTGGAAAAAAGGAAAGAAAGAAATAAAAAGGAAAAGGAAGCTGAAAGAATCTGTACATACAAATTTTGGGAGCCACCTAGCACATTGCGTAAGTACTTACATAATATATGTATATTTAGGTAGGTAGGTACCAGTGATGCCAGATTTACCAACTTTCCGGTAGATCTACCGATTTCGGCCTTAGTCTACCTGTCTACCGATTTGACCATTAGATCTACCGGTTTTTAAAGTTATCAAAACAATCCGTTAAAAATCAAAATTTTAATGAAATCAGTAGTGTAATACCGTGGTTAAACGTTAAAATTAGTAATTTAGTGTCGACATACGAGTATTATAGTAAGTAAACTTGCCACTAATTCGAATGAACGAGTGGTTGACTGAGCCTGTCGGGTGCAAAAAGTTATTGCACGCGGGTGCTAATAATACAGGTAGAGGCGGCCCTGAGTACCTACTTAGGTAAAAATCGGTAGAAAATAGGTAGATCTACCTAATTGTACCGATTTTTTGCTGACTAACTACCACTTTTCTAAAATTTGGGTTGGCAACACTGGTAGGTACTCTGTGAATCTATTCTGTTCAATTTTTTTAACGGAATATGAAATAGATCTGAAGCTTAATACTGAAACTAATATTTTTAGGGAATACCAATCCTAAGATGGCTTCCTATGTTAATAAATTAAGAATGTTAAGACTTAAGGCTAAACAAAAATACAAGGCGCCTTACAAAAATGTTCAATACCAGGTGGGAGGCGTATCATTCTCAGGAGGAGCACCTCAGTATATTTTAAATAGTAAGTAGAATGATCTGACATCGATGCAGCTATGCAGTTTATAAATTTCCAATTGCAGTTTATAGTTTCCAGGGTAGAAACTATAAACAGCAATTGGCAATGTATATGTATGTATTGACCGACCGGCAGGCCTTCAATTTGTCGACATTATGGGTTTGTAATGGATAATTACGTCAAATTTTAAGCAACCTTTTTAATTACATACGTATAGTAAATGAGAATTGAATACTGACTACCCCCTATTAATATGTCCCGTGACTAAAAATCACCTTTTATATGTTATACCATATATTATATCTCTTATACCATTTATCTCCCTACGGAATCAGTTATGACATGAGGTTTGTCTATTAAGTAGATATATATTCATTTACCTACATTGCGTAGCTTATACCTCTCAATATATCGGTGTATATCTATTTTTATATACGGATATATAAAAATATAGGCGTTTCGCGCCTAAGTGCCGGCTCACATATAAGTCTAATCTCACTTATTTTTCAAATGCCTAACTTTAAGGATCTATATGTACCTAGTCCCAATATCATTTGTATCCAAATATTATCAAACTTATTTGATTCCTTATTCTAGATGTTGTATTGTTACCCACTGGATATATACCAATAAACCAAGGCCTTGTAAAAGTTTATGGAGATTGTGTTACGACCATAGCTGGTTATTGGAAGTTTCCACGAGAAGTTAAGCAAGAATGCGATGACACCTGTGACTGTTTGGAAAAATGGTATTGTGTTATATATGATGTAGCAAAATATGTTTTATTTGATGTAATTTGGTCTATAGTCTCCCAAATATTTATTTAATCATCTCGGTCTTACCGCTAAGCTCTGGTCTTACTTCACACATATAATAGGTATTATTATTTTGAGAACAGTGTGGACAAGCATGAAAAAAATATTTTTTAATACCACATACCTATGCAGCTATGAAAATAAGAGGAGTGAGCAGGACTCTAAAGGAGTGCGCACATTACACCAACTCGACGTCAACTCCACTCCGACTCCACTCCGTTTCAACTCCGACGTTCTGTTCCGCGATCAACGCTTCATCGACGTCAACTCGACTCCGTCTCCACTCCGTTTCAACTCCGACGTTCCGTTCTAGGTACATTACGTCATTGTGTCGGTCGACGCGTGGACTACTCGTCTACGGTGAGTCGTCAACGCAACGTCGACGCGTTGGTCTCGAAACGGAACGGCTATGGGTACAGGGCTTTTAAGTATAAGTTCGAAATTCAACCTTACTTTCAAAGATATAAGGCTCATAATTGAATGTTAGCTTTGTCAAGGTTTTAGTCGCGTTTTCGTCTGTCGGTCGTGGAGTCGTTGTACTGTGCGCAGTCCTTAATTTTGGCTTCCCCGTTCGGAAGACTCCTAATATCTATGGCTGTGATGTATAGACGATACTTACAGACTTTACTTACGAAAAACTTGACTTTGCAAAGACTGCGATTTGGTATTTATAGACATGTCACGCTGAGATTGAGCTAAGACCGCTAATATCATAATTGATTGCTGCCATCTATCTGTTTGTAAATACGAAAAATTTAAATGTCTTAGAAACCGACTAATATCAAGATTATTTGGGACCATTATTTTTGTTCGGATAATAGCCAAAGTTTATGGTAAGTCGTCTATTTCATTAACTTATTAGACTTTGCTCAGCTCGTACTCAGCCAAGTCAAAGATCGCTTTATAAATACGAACGCTGTCTTAAGTCAGAGTAAAGTCTGAGCTAAGGCTAAGTATCGTCTATACATCTCAGCCTTAGTAAAGTTGAGGGTGTTTCTTATAATCAAATTAAGGGAGGAAGTCGCGATGAAGTATCTCGGCGAATCTAAATGTACATGCGGTCATTTGTACGATTTTCACCATGAGGGCAAAGCAAGAGAAAAATATTTTCACCCCCCAACAAGACACGGCCAACATTGGATCGACAGCGCAAAAGTGTACCAAATGGACCCCTTAGAAGACTTCATTAGAGATACATTTCGGGAGGCTTTAATGTCGCAAGAACCGACGGTAAGAAAATCTAATAGTTAGGTATATCTACGGTTGTTTTTTTATCACCATACAAGAGCAATCGTCAAAATTTTTAAGGTGGTTGTATTATAACTTGTACTCCATATTATCGTTTCCTACTGTCTTATGATAAGTACCTACAGCAACATCATCACAACCCATGACTGTTCCACTGCTGGGCACAGGTCTCCTCTCACAAAGTAACGGTTACAATAAGCCATTACCCGCCACGCTGGTCAAATGCGGATTGGCGGACTTCACACACCTTTGAGAACATTATAGAGAACTCTCGATGGGCAAGTGATAATTAAATTCTAATACGCACAATTCTTTTTGAATATTAGAATTGTGTGCAAGATTTGAACCCGCCCCCCCCGGTTTGAGAGTAAAACGTTCAAACCACTCGGCTATCACTGCCACATACCTACCTACACATGCAAGTAAATAATTGAAAGTAAATAAAAAAAATGTAAATATGGAGTACCGACTAAAATTATTTTATTATTTGTTTTCCAGCCCGAACCATCTATGCCCACTATATCCCCTTCGGGTCTTAAAGAAAAGGAGTTATTAGAGGTATGATGATCAAATTGTTAATTATATAATTGTTAATATAACATTCATTCAAGTAGGTATGACTAATAAGAGTAAGCCTTGAATGGAACGATTATGAGCATGATAAAAATATAATATAATTATTTTTAGGCATTCTTAGCTGAATTATCAGACACTCCGTTAATTATTCCGCATTTACCACAAGCGAATCTATTAAACAATCTTCAAGAATGGGTAAGAAAACGAGTGAAGGGAAAAATATCACCGGCTCAACACAGTGAGTATATTAATGTAATTTTGGCGACATAACAATCAATCAATACGTCAATCAATAATCGATCGATGTTCAATACTTTTTTCTGTAGGTACATAAATAGCGGACAAACGAGCAGACGAGCCATCCTATGGCAAGTGGTCACCGTCGCCGGTGGACATCAGCAACGCCAAAAGCATTTCCGATCCAAGAAAGAAAAAATAGGAAAGAAAAATAAAAAAACTTTCAAGCCCACAGTCGGAACGCGACAACTCGTTTGGCGGCTGCCTCAACCAACAAATTGGTAGCTGCTTGCCTGCGTGTTTCAAAACCCTACCTCTAGCCTGAAGATTATATTATAATTTTATTGATTTTTTTGTATTCTGTTTTTTTTTGTTCCAGAACAATGGTTGCTACAGTCGCAGCGTCGATGGTTAGACCTTAAGCACATGGATTTTAGAGCTATAGCGTACAGAATACCTTTTACTCTAAAACAATTGGAGCATATGAATTGGTCACATAGGCAATTAGTTCAGAAACTGGTATGAAAAAACTTCGTAAAATTATATTGTTACTATCGTTTTTTTTTTCACATATTATGCAAAATCAACCATTTAGCTAGCAGGGGAAAGACATTTGACTTTCTCAATAAAAATAACTTTTTCGCGTACATTCATCTGTTGACGACGACTTTACGTGCCCTTCGAAGCCCGAGCTTCGGAGGGCACGTTTCTTGAGCAAAATTTCTTGAGCGCTTCCGTAAGCGCTCCAGAAATTTTGCCACTGTCATACACTTAGGATGGACGCTAGCCGCCGGGCTATGAGCGCTTCTATTTCATATAAAAAAATAATTTAAATATGTTCTAGTTTGAAATACTGCTAGATGACTTTGTAAGAAGAAACAGACTCAATCAACTGAAACAAACAAGACTATGGTGGTCGACCACAAAGTACGATGCATATCCCAGCAAAGCGTTTTTGTAAGAACTTTATTACCTTTTACTATTTTCAATAAAAATAATATCCTATTCTCATTGTTATATATCGAACCACTCAAGCTATATTAATAGCTTAAAGCTCAGGCTTAAAATTTAAACTTTTGGAACATCTAAATTGCACTGCATCCCTGATGAGGTCTGGTGAATAAAGCCATAGTGAATTATTATTAATTCTGCACCCCTAGTGAGGCCTGATGAATAAAGCCATAGTGGATTAATATTAATTCGACACCCCTGGTGAATTAATCGAATAAATTATCCACTATTGCTTTCATAGTGGATAATTAATTCGACTTGTTTCCAAAAAGAGAACGTATTCCTAGTTCAAATTGTAAATCATTAAAGTTGAGTTAATATTATATTTCTTTTTTGTTCAAGATTTTTTGTGTTTTACAGGGACATATTCTTCACCTACATGCCGGGTCGTATGAAGGATACGTTCCTCATTAACCCATACAGTTCTGAATTGACACCAAAACATGGCGCCAAAACCTGTCCCTTGTAAGATTTTTGTACGTTTTGTTTGACGTGAAGTTTTAAATGCATATAAACATTCGTGTCTAGAGTGTAAATAAAATTATTGTATCGTTTTGTTGTAAGTATTGTAACTTAAATAATATTAACGTACGTAAGAAAAATGTATTAAACTACTTTAAATTAACTGTTTTTTATTACTTTGTATCCGATTCCATTAGGCTTATGAAGTTAATGTAGTTTTAAAGAAAGGAATAGCTAAAGTACCTACCTATAGTTATTAATTATCATTCTGAGAGAGAACTATTAATAATATGGATTGTGTCTTTAGTTACGCTTAAGGAGTGCGCACATTACAACGACTCCACCACCGAGCGACGCCAACGCGACTAAAACCTTGACAAAGCTAACATTCAATTATGAGCCTTATATCTTTAAAGGTAAGGTTGAATTTCGAACTTATACTTAAAAGCCCTGTACGGCTCGTCCTACACCCATAGCCGTTCCGTTTCGAGACCAACGCGTCGACGTTGCATTGACGACTCACCGTAGACGAGTAGTCCACGCGTCGACCGACACAATGACGTAATGTAACTAGCGTCGGAGTTAAAACGGAGTGGAGACGGAGTCGAGTTGACGTCGATGAAGCGTTGATCGCGGAACGGAACGTCGGAGTTGAAACGGAGTGGAGTCGGAGTGGAGTTGACGTCGAGTTGGTGTAATGTGCGCACTCCTTTATGCTGTTACCTCTCAGCAATAGATACACTTTTTAAAATGTACCGTGGACTTTTTAGCAGACCTCTGTACGTATCTATTCTGTCATATGGTAGGAACTACCCTAGTCTCGCTCGGAACCAACATTCCGGACTTTTATAACAAATTTTAATGCTGTATTCATTGCGGGTAATAGATTTTATTTATTACTACTCGTATCAAAATAATTATTATATACATAAGTAACAATTCCTTTTCAATCTTTTCATCGATATAAGCTGTTTTCGCTAGAATCGCTGGATATACAATACTATACTTGATAATTATTGCCATCTGTGTTGCCAGTTAATGATTTTTTAAATTTGCCGCGCTTTCTTTTGTGCCAAATAAGCGAGGCTATGTCGAATATTTTCCCGAGGCGAAAGTGTGCGACAAACATTAATAGTTAGGTAGGTAGTACCATACTCCTCCTCCAAACTCCGAAACGGCTTGACCGATTTTTATGAAATTTTATATGCTTATTCAGATCTGAGAATCGGCTACTATCTATTTTTTTCATTTTTGGACAAATTTTTTTTATTTCTTTTTTGATTAAGCATAAAAAATACACATAATCAAATTTAAATCGTTCCCTACAAGTAATCTATATGGCGGAACAACATTCGCTGGGTCAGTTAGTAGCAAATCATTACTGATTTCCGTGTCATTTGTTTGTCAATGTTGATAGGTAGGTTGTCAATGTTGTCAATTGTCATTTCTGTCAATTCTGTCTGTGACTCTGTCACCTGTCATTGTCAGATGAAATATTGAGTGAAACTGTGAAAGAAATATTTATTGAAAGTAAATCGAAATAAAGGTTCTTGGTTCTTGCCTTGTATAAATAAGTGCCTCAAAATGTCGGCTCGGCAAGTTATACAAGTGGGTACAAAAACTGTAAGGCCAGTTCTTTCCTTGAACCACCGTGAGGCTCGTACGAGAGTGCTGAATCTTTACAAAGCATGGTATCGTCAGATTCCATACATCGGTTTGTAACTTGTTATGTCATCAAGTATTTTCTTTTAGAGACTATTTATCATTATTAGACATAAATAGTAAACATAATTTGCTTTGCCAATTATAATAGCATTTGAAGTATTAAAGCACGTAAAAAACACTTGATTTGGTATAATAATTTTGGTATCTATAGATGTAACGTTATATAAAGTAAAAGATCAGGAATAATAATGTAGTTGACAGAATAGATATGTAATAATCATTTATATTATTTTAATCATCAAAATTAT
This sequence comes from Ochlodes sylvanus, assembly GCA_905404295.2. NCBI lineage: Eukaryota > Metazoa > Arthropoda > Insecta > Lepidoptera > Hesperiidae > Ochlodes > Ochlodes sylvanus. The sequence goes on from FR990137.1 coordinate 7,383,469, forward strand.
ACTTAAACAACATTGTTGCTCTAAAAACATCTTACTTAAAATTGCAAGTGTTGTGTATAGATTATTTAAATTTTCGTTAATTCTATGGGGTAAGAATGGGTTAGCAACGAAGTGGTAATTAGGAAAATATCTGCAGGCTAACAAATGTAATTGAAGCTGCAGTAATCATATTAATAATAACAACAAATATATCAATAGAACAACAATGAAAAAGCAAGGTATTAAAACGGATATTCTCAATCCCAACTCTCATATCAATATTCTGCTGTTAAAGTCAGAAGTGTAATACTTTAGTTTTTCAGATAAAATATTGAGCTTCTTAGAAAAAACTAATATTCCAGCACTGGGAATCCTTGTATGATAGTTGACATGGATATTCATAAATAAAACATTACAAACATCCACAAATTGAAAACAAATCTTTGTTTGTCACTTAAATAACTATCCTGGAGTATAATATCCTGGACTACTTGGCTAACAGGTTCACTAAACAACAATACCAACTGATCTCTGATGGTCAAGAATGTCAAGTCAATAATAGGTTGCTTCATATGTGAGCAAATTACAGAACAATTGTCTTTCAGCACCCTTTGTCATCACTTAATGATATTTTCAGTTTATCTTTGGTAGTTGTTTGGTAGTTTGGTAGTAGTTGGTAAAAATTTTTGGTGGTGAAAAACTGGTGCTTCTCTGTATGTCATATATAAACTTTCATAGTTACCCACATTGATCGTTATTGGTCGATAATGTAAATCTCATGTGGTTACATTTAATTATATGTGAAATTTGTATTAACCAGCTCCTTAGCTCAAATAAACATACTTACGACAAATAATTATTTTTTCTTATAATTCAGTAATTTATTAGGTCCCAAGAATGGTGGTATTTGCCACCTGGTGCTCTCTGGCGGGCCTTATATGTTAGCAAGGTCAGTGCTTCATTAGATCTGCCAAAAACTATGTTGTTACTAGTAATACTTATTATTATAACATTTTCAGTCAAGGAATTTGACATCCCTAAAACTGAAGCTCGATGCAGAGAGAAGCTGAAGGAGCTGTTCCTGAAGAATAAGGATGTCACAGATGTTAGAGTTATTGACATGCTCATTATTAAGGTAATAAAAGTCTACATTATCTTTTTATTATTTAATTTACATTATCTTGTACACATAGTAAAATACAAATGATTAAAAAAGTGTATTCACCGATTTGTTGCGGCGCCCATTTTCGAAAACTTTTCGCCATGGTTTTGAACAAATTTTCTACATGACATTTCTATGCCTCAAATGAAATTTAAGGACAGGTCAGTTAAAAATAATTCAATGCAATTTATAAAGGTTGTCAATTCCTGCAACTTTGGAATTCACACAATATCCAGAAACTAAGATAACAGGCTTGGTTTAAGTGGAAACATGACACGCCTATCGTATCATAAGCCACAAGTTAAAAAATTGATGACACGCCTTTAGTGCCATCAGCAACAAATCGGTTAATAATCCTATTAGTGTAAATACATGTAAAAAGTGAAACTGCTTAATGACATTTTGTATTTTTTCATAATATTTTAATGCTGTTTTATGTTATTTTTTAACTTTCTGACTCTTTTTTCATCTGCACCCTCACCATCGCTTTCATCCTTGTTTTCACCTACAACTATTACTTCAACTTTACCTCAAACTCCAACTCTACTTTACTCTTTACCTACTACTACTACTCTTTACCTACATAAGCAGGTACTTTAAAAAACACTTTTATTTTATGTTTTACCTTTTCAGGGTCAAATGGAGTTAAAAGAATCAGTGAGGCTTTGGAAACAAAAAGGTCATGTTATGATCTATTTCAAGCCAACGGAGGAACCAAAACCGAAAGATTTTCTATCAAAGTTTTTCACTGGAATCGAATAATTTCTTTGATTTCTGTCAATTATTTAATTTGTACATAGAAACCACTGTTATAAAAATAGATTATGGCAAAATAAACCTTTCAATTACCTGAACGAAGTTGAAGTTTTTATTTTAACCTGTTATTTTTCTGAATACATCCTTTCCATATCATAAAGATTTGTGTAAAACTTTATGATGAACAATAAAGAGGACTTGTAGCATTGTATTTTGTTAAAATTTATGTAAATGTCCCATATTCCGGACTATTAAGGCACTTTTGACTTTAAGGTTGGTTTTTAGAAAAAGTAGGAAGGTTCTAGGGATAAAAATTGTTTTATTCTCTAGATTGGTATTATAAGATAAATGTTGAAAAATATTTTCCGTCGTAGCCGTTAATTTATAGGAATAATCGTTATTTTGCTGAACCTCACGTTTGTCTCTAATTCCGTACTAAAATTTGGCGTCGGAGCTAATTCCGGCAATCACTGTACGTAATTCCGTACTATCTTTAGCATACGTTTTCTTTGACCTAAAATCATCATACATGTCTTTAAGAATATACTTAATGAATTAAACTACCTAATTGTATTCATTTATACTTTTATTAAAGTATTAAGTACGATATAATTGTTATTTCGGATAAATAAAAAAAAACAATTACCATAAAACTTCTGCGACAAAATGAGAGCTGCTGTTTACTAAATAATCACCATCGTGAAAATTTAATTAAAAAAAAAGTAGGTATAATTAACGAAAATTCAAAATTACAAACAATTTTACAACTTTTATTATGACAAAAATCTTAAAGAACATAAGTTATGAGTACTTACCTATTCTAAGGAACATCAATTCATAATAATATTAAGAACAGGCCTGGTTGGCTTCAACCCATTAATGGACCACTACTGAGCACGGGTCTCTCCTCATACCTGAGGAGGCCTTGAGCATAACCCTGAGCACCACGCTGCTCCAGTACAGATTGGTGGAGGGGTTAGTGGCCAACCCATGGTTTCGGAAGTATTTTATGCCGCCCGAAGGCCTCCGACATGGCCTAACGACTGCTACCAAATGATAACAACCGGGGCCGACGGCTTTACGTGCCCTCCGAAGCACGGAAGTTCCCCAGATTTTTTTTCCACTAGCGGTCACCCATCCAACTACTGACCACACCCACTGTTGCTTAACTTTGTAGATCAGTTAAGATCGACGCAAGCCGCTGGGCTATGAGCAGGCCTGGTTACCAAATGTAAACCTAAAATATAAAATAAAATCGAGGTTACAGTTATAATGATAACTGTGAATAATATTAAAATGTTTTAAAATGCAAACGTATCGTTTTAAATTTTTGGATACATTTTGTGATTAATACAAAAATCTTGAAAAAATAGAGATTTGGCGTTTTATGTTGAAAACCAATGTTTCTGCTTCTTATTACTATACTACGTAATACCGTACGGTATACCGGCATATGGGACATAAGCAAAAAACTCTTGTCCCTTATTACGGCATTGAAGAAAATAGGTTAAATTAAAAAAATAAAATAAAATATCTGAATATATTAAAAGTTAATATAACTATTATGTGCACAACATCGATATAAATAGTTATCCTTATTTACTTTTTGAAATAAACTTAATTTAATTTCGATAACATACTGTATTGATTCTTTAGTATAACATAAAATGTCATAATTTCAAACTCGATTTTAAGAATTATAATTAAAAAAAGCATATACCGTAATTACGTCACACTAATCTGTTATCATTACTGAATTAATTTATGTCATATTTATGTAAGTATTTAACCCCAGTTCGGAATAAAATCCATAAACACATCATACTAATTTACCCTTATTACGTAATACAGCACGTATTTATGTTCACCGTTTCACTGTTGTGAACATAATTCCGGCAGTCATATTTTCTCTCAAAATATGGTTTGTTATAACTCGAAATAACGCTGAAACCTTCTGTTAATAAGTAACAATTAATAATATTACAAAATTAAATTAAATTAACTTACCAGTGTCACATAAGATCCTTACGAAAATGCACTGTCGCTTTACGCTCACTGTTAACAACATAGTACTGAAACGTCGCGGGGGCCGCTACTGACTCTTCGGAAGCTCGATACGGCTTTAAGAATGATTATTTATATTCAAACATCGTGTTATTTTGATTTTATATGAAATGTAGTTGTAGTGACATTCAATAAATTATGAATTTTACGGACAGTTTTCTTATTTTGCGACAAAAATCAAAATGTTACGGATTAATGTACTAGCCCGGAATATGGTACTTTTACCTTAAATTATATAAAATAAGTCATGCCAACGACACCACCACGTCCTTTTGTCCAAATTAAAGGCTAGCCTCAATCTGAGTTTTTATTATGCAGGTTAACTTAATTATGATAGAGCACAGTCAAAGCACAGCGAAATTCACGATCTTTTTTATAATTAATGACATACTTACCATGTTATATTTCTACCACAATAAAAGAGTACCGAATTTGCTTATTACCGAATGCGCGATACCATTGCTGGAGGGTGTGATATGTTTTATGTTGTGGGAATAAAAGTGAATCCGTTGTTGGCTTCTAGATTTTTGCTTCGAGTTTCGCTCTGGTATGAGTTGAGTTGACCCTTAGTAATAAAATCTCGTTGGAGCTTTGGAGGTTCATTAGGTTGTTTTGCATAGCAAAGTTATGAAGAAGTTAGTTTTTTAGTGTTTATTATCCTCTTTGGTTTTTATAATATACACTTTGTTAGCGTGGTCGTTATGTTGTCAAAATTAGATGTCTTCGTGACATTTTAAAATTAAACGCTGCTTCGACGTAACTGCAGCCATAACAAACCGATTTAATTTAGTCTCCAATAAGCACACTACTGATCTATAACTTCTCAAAATGGCAGGCCAAGAGACCGTAAAAGCTGCATGCAAATTGGTAAGACCTATATTGTCTAGAGATTACTGTGAATCTCACAGGCAAGTCCTCGGATTGTATAGAGCTGCGTATCGTTATATTCCTTACATAGGTGAGTAATATAGTTCCTATTCTCAAATTAAAATGGTAGATAGTATACTAGATAGGTCCTACGTAGCAACACGTGCAGACGTAAATGTAAGCGACCCCGTAGCCTAGTTGGTAGTAATTCAGCCTAGGAAGCGAGGGGTCTTGGATTCGATTACCGGCTGGTACAAATGTTTATATGAAAGATAAATGATGGATCTCGGGTCGGTTGTAAGTCATGATTTTGTTATTTGTGTTGTCCATGTCACCATTTCTGTAAACCACAGAAACATTCAGAGGAAAACTCATAGTATGTCCTTTTGAAGACTTACGCATCTAGTTTGGCTTATCCTTGTTTTGAACAGGGGCTTTACCTATAGTGCAGGGGGTGCGGTGCACCCGGGCGCCGAGTGTGACGGGGCGCCGAGAGGCGCTTCCGACACCAAGACCTAATCCATTTCGACCGCGCATTTTGATACAAAAGGGCGCCAGGGCATTGATTGCACACGGGCGCTACATGTGCCAGAGCCGCTTCTGGTTTTGAAATTATTGCTCTTTATATTACCTACGCCATCAGATCATCATCGGATAGGTTGCTGACGACGTCAACTTTTTTTACACGTTGGGTTAAATTATTTGAATAGGGATCCCTAGTTTTTTCTAGTAATAACCTATGATTCTTCAGAGATAATGTAGCATTCTAATAGTAAAAGGTTTTTTGAAATCGATCCAATAGTTTTTGAAATAATTCGTTATAAACATTCAAAAATATCAAAAATATCTTAATATATATAATTCTTCTGTGAGTGTGTATGTCACTGAACTTCTCTCAAACGACTGGACCGATTTTGATGAAATTTTTTGTGTGTGTTCAAGGGGATCTGGGAATGGTTTAGATTCACAATTGGACCCGATAGGTGGCGTTGCTGTCGATATATCACCAAAACATTTTTTAATCATAATGCGGTACGAAGTACGCTGGGACAACTAGTAAATATATAAATTTTTTTGCAGTTAGGTTAATATAGGTAATATGATGACGATGAACCACTTGCCTACTGATGGGCTTGTCTCTGCAGGCAGGGACTTCCCTGCACTTATTTATGTGCAATGCATTATTAATGAATGGTCTACCAACGATTAAATTAAATTTTATAGGGTACTAGTTGTCCCAGCGTACTTCGTACTGCTTTATGATTAAAAAATGTTTTAGTGATATATCGACAGCAACGCCACCTACCGGGTCCAATTGTGAATCTAAACCATTCTCGGATCCACCTGAAGACACAAAAAATTTCAACCAAATCGGTCAAGCCGTTTAGGAGGAGTTCAGTGACATACACACTCACACTCGAATTATACCTATATATTAAGATACCTACTATTAGGCACCTATATTATTAGGTGGTAGATACCTATTGTAACTTGTTTTTTATATTTTACAGTCAAATACTTCGACATAAATAAGAATGAACAACAATGCCGTTGGAAACTCCGAGAATATTTTTACAAGAATGCGTTTTTAACTGATCTACGAATTATAGACACTCTTATAATCAAGGTATTTACCTATAATAAAATCAAACTACTATAGTGAATTTAGCACATAATATTTTTGTAGTAGGTATATTACTGTCTATGTACCTAGTTACTACATAACTACAGTACATATTACAGTACCTACATACTGTCACAAATCAATCTCATATTGTGCTCCAACTACCCTTGATGAAGGTCTGGACTATGTACCACCCAGTTAAATCCTACGATACCTACTTAACATGGTGGTAGGTTGGTTGGGTTTTTTATCTTAAAACCCCCTGTGAATGATTTTTTTCCGATTCGGGCGCAGTGTCGTAGACCCTGAAAACGTGACATTTTTGAATGGCAAAGCGTGACTCAAATAGTCTTTAGCGCCGCCGATGTTCATAAGCCACAGTGACTACTCACAATCAGGTGTCTCGTCTACACATTTGGCCATTGATCTAAAAACATCCTAGAGATACGCAAGTAAGGTCAACCTGATCACCATGTTTGCATATCAGACAATCAGTGTCTTTCTACTAATCCAAATGACGTTAGGTACTATTGTAGGTAAGGTTTTTATTCATGTGACGATTTAACTCATTTAGGGTTACATGGAGCTTAAAGAAATAACCCATGGTTGGCAGCAAAAGTCCCGTGTGATGAATAACTGGCATCCTTCTATCGAACCGAAGCCGTGCAGCTTTTTGGGTAAATTTTTGAACGGAATTGACTAGAGATCGGTGTCATTTTCATTAAATATATTTTCAGCCAGAAATAAATAAACGATGTAGGTAGGTACAGATTCTATTTAAAATGTAATAAATAATAAATCCAAATTTTATTGATCACGTATCATTCACATCACTTGCCTTTTAAAGGCGATTAATTTATTGCAAACCATTGCAACTGTTATTACAGGTCGTAAATTTATGTTTTTCATCGAGATCTATTGAGTGTTTGAAATAAATAAGGTAGCGAAGGTAACATTTTAAAATTACTCCAAATATCAACAGTAGACAACCTGTAAACAAATTTGCAATCGCTTTCACAGATCAAGCAGCACAAATCAGTATTTAATTAACAACGTTTATAATAAGTATTTACACGTGTATTTTATTAAAACTCATGTTTTGTTTGTTACATAATAATAACAATATGAAAGCGTTGCAATATATACAACTTTTTGATATAAATTACCACTCACAACCGTTAAATTACCGTAGGATTCATTCGGCGGTATACAGGGTGAATACGACCTAACTACATAGGTACCTATTACCTACCTATATTATATTTGAGTCAAGCTACTTGGTCTACACCAACTAGCTTGGCTTGGCTCTACAGCCAAGGCACGTGGTATGTTGCTGTGCATGTACTGTGCTACTACCACTACGGCTAGTAGAGATAGACCTAGACTAAATTGCTTCTTTTGACGCACTACAACATCGAATTCAAATAAATAAATAATTATTAAGATGCCCATTTTGATAAGGTTACAACGAGATGTGTCTTTTGAGAGCTTTAATGGCATTTAAATGCATCAAAGTATTCAAAGTTGTGTCACAGAATTCGATTTTGCATCTTTCAAAGATTAAAAATACTTTTTCTGGTAATGGTCGATTCTACGTCATTGATATTATTTATTTTTACTCTTTGATAACAATTGTATATAAAATGGGCAGAGTTGTAACGTGCTGTAACCGTAAATAGGTAAGGTTATCATTACATCAATAATAATTGTTTTATTGTAACTTTGGTTATGATTTTTTATAAATTAATAATGTGCAGTTATAGGTAGATACTAACCGCAGTTTCGTATAATAATCACCCGTATACCTACTTCTATGTAATACTGTCGTCTAGTTAATAATATTATAAGTACATAGTTAGTTACCAAAATTTTATGTCAATTGAATCCGAATATTAAATGTAACAAAAATATAATATTTGTTTTACTTTACTTCATAATTGTCTGTTTTTATTTTACAGGCACTGTAGAAAATTCATAAGTTTTATAATGAACTCAAAAGCATTTATAATTATATTTTATTGAATGTTCTAAGGCGGCAATGTGACCAGCTAATAAAGAACAGGAATACGAATACAGAATAAACAAACTTTGCCGCGATAACTGTTACATTTTTGGGATACAGCGATTAATCTATGATATGGTTTAAATGTCCTACTCTTACACACGATAACATAAGTTAACGGTTATATTAAATTAACCTTTACAAAACCTATAATATTAACCTAACACAAAAATTTTCTTATTACTCTGTCTCATACTTGTCTTGACAGCCAGTAACACTACAATATTCCCATCTCTCCCATTCAGCAGCATCCTTGCGCGGGCGCAACATCAATGTCATCAGTTTCTGTCATTACATCTAGTGAGGTCTTTGTTGAGGTATCTTACAGTAGCATCTTCACGAATTCTGAAATTAATGCGAGAAAATTACATTATTTAAGTACATTTATAGAAACATTTAAATTGTGATGCAGCAGGTAATTCAAAAACCAGTGATGGCCTGGTGGTTTAAACATAATTGCGGTTTCATACAAAGTCTGGGTTACAATTCTGCCCGTCCCTATAATATGCGAATTAGCTAACGTAACACAAAATTTATAAATTAAGTATTATGTTACTTTACCTATGTATCGCGATATATCGCGGGTAGATACTATGATAGGGTGCATGATCTAGGATAACTTTTCGTCCCGGAAAGTGTATCTGTTCCCACAGGATAAAAGGCACAAGTTATATCAAAAGTTAGGTAATAATTGTCAACAACATTTGTACATCGATTGCACTAAGTAGGTACCTACATATACCAACTTATACATATTTTTCTAATTCGTGGGACAGAAATTGACTGAAAATGCTTGAAGAAAAAGAAAAGCAATTGATTCGAGTGGATACTAAGGCCTAAATTCCCCTAAGCGAAGTGTGGAGGACAAAGGTCACCATATTGAATTTAATGGGACTATTTAACCAGCGGAATATCAAGACATAGATCCTTTGCTGAATTATAAGTAGGTACTTAGTTTAGAAGCTTTGGGTTAAATAGAAATTGAATCTTGAATGAAATTGAGTCTTCTGTTCTAACTCCGTCTGCTAACTGGACTAACCATCCTAGTCCCCATATGAGTCTTGTTCCGTGTTGGTTACAGTAGTCATGGGCGGCAGCGGAAGGGTCGTTTGCCACCTTAGATAATTCCATAAAAAAAATCACAACCCTCACTTCAAGCTTTAGCGAAGTGGGGTGAAATAAACTACGGACCTTCGTAGTCAATACGGCCGTCGTGGTCAATGTCACCCAACGCCAGCACCTGGTTGAGCTGCGCGTCCGTCACCGGCTCCCCGATCATCTCCAACGCCGACCGCAGCTCGTCCCGCGTTATATACCCGTTATCATCGCGGTCGAACACCCTGGTACAAACATTATATAATTAAGTAACTTCCCTCAGTATTCGCAAACAATCCTTCAATCAATGCAGTCCACTACAATTCGAAAACGTCACATACCTACATATTATGTATATAGTTATGGTCGCATTGATTTTGTTTTGACTAACTTACGTTATGTATTAAAATGTTGAAAGTATACTTAGTAGGTGCAGTTCTCTTACTTGAATGCAGCCAGCAGATCTCTCGTGATCTCTTCTTCAGAGTCCCCGCCACTGGCGCCCACGTCTAACCCTTGTATTGCTTGTATCTTCGTCACCCACTGCATGAAATCGTTCTCGTCTATTAAACCATTTCCTGGGGATTCCAGACAAAGATGTAGAATTTTAAATAAAATACATAACTTACGAGTATAAGCACTAAGAAACGATTTTTGAAAATTCATTCCCTTAAGGGTTAAGATTGGGCGTACTTAAATGCACAAAATTATAGTCCAATTTAGAACATACTCTCCATACAATGGATTATATCTTAATATTAGGTAACCTCTTTGATATGACCTAGACTACTGATTAATATGGCTTGAGAATTATTTAACAATAAACCGATATAAGTATGTTAATAAGCTGCTGAAATTTGACTTCGTGCAAACTGTGACAAGAGATTCGATCCAAAAAGTGCGCTCGTGCTACAATGGTAACCTTAATGTGACGATTAACAAAAAGGTTGACGTCGTTAAATCTTAATTAACGTGGTAGCGGGGTAGTCATTAAAATCATGACGTCAGCGGTTAACCCTCCCTGAGCTAACATTGCTACATTACCTCTCAGTTCATTTTCACGACAGTTTCTAATTAAATATCAATATTTATATCTAATTAATACTATAAAAAAAATTGATGATCAGAAGAACATAGTGCGAAGCCGTGGATTTTATAGGGCGGAATGATCAAAGAATTTGTAATGGAAAAGAAACTCGTATCCCACATAAGTATATACCATTACTTAGGTACTTATTAAGATCTCTCTTAAAAGTTTTTAGGAAGTTTTACTTCTATCACAATATGTAAAGTACTGCATGCGTAATGTTTTACGGAAATTAAAGAAACAAAGTAAGTAGACAGATGTATAAAATTGCATACATTGAAAACATGAACCCGTTTATTATTTTTCCTACAATACATCAATGATGTCTTTGTCCGATGTCATACTCCTATCTATCATTGACTAATGTCCATGGGCGAGTGGTCACTCGCCATCGGTTGTCTGTCTACGCATTTGTCCGCTCTTTGAATAAAAAGGCAATTGATTTATAGTTACCTACGGTTATGCATCTAAGACCACATGAACAGTTGTGGAATGTAGTTAATGTAACGATATTTCCCGTATCAAAGTGTCCGCTTAATATTTGGTTACCCGCGAATAAATGAATTCTGCAGCCAACCGCTATAGAGTCAATTTTCTCTCTATTTCGGAGCAAACACATGTGGCGGTAAATATTGTGGTATTTTGTTTGTTATAAGAACATTCCTTTGTGCATGAGAGGGAGGTGCTACGCATGTCTAGACGGGTATCTCACACCATCAGACCATTCCATCAGTATTACACATTCTGTTCACAGATTGTTACAATTATGATTGTCAAATCTTGTTTTGTGAGATACATAACTTTTCACGTACCTCCATGTTAAAATGCATACCTACGTCCTTTTAAAGGAATAGAAGAAAATATACAAAAGTATTTCATTTAACTCTTGTGTAAAGTTGTATAACAAAATTTTTAAACATGATGTTAATTTTCCCTATGAACTATTGAATTAAAGAGTGAGATAATACATCGTATCCAAACAAAATCGCTATCAGTTGTCCGAACGTGATAATTCGCGTTAAGTTTTACAAAAACAAAAGTTAGGTACAAATAATTAATCACAACCCCTATTTTCATGCGGATTTTAGCCATAGATAGAGTGATTTATGACGAAAGCTAGGTGTTTGCCCTTGATAAAAATAAATAAGAAGGTTCCTTTATTTATTATACTCTCTAGTCATATCAAAAATCTGAGAAAATGCCTTATGACATGATTCGCTGGAAAAACCCTAGTGACTGACTTTCGGACACTTTATTTTCTAACACTATTTAACACTATCCTGAGAGTATAAATAGTAGGTACTTATAATCAAACGTAGGTTTACAAGTCGGTTACTATTTGTGAACGTAACAACCACGTTTCCCGAACCAAAGTAACATTTGAATAGTAAAACAATTCAACGTGTTAATTTACTTATTTTCGGTTAGTCAAGATTTTTTATCGTATAACGGCACATCCGGTTGTACGGGTAGGACGTAGAATGGGGGTGTACAATCTGATAGGCGGTTGATTAGCATAACGCAACGTGGCTTCACATACTGGGGGCCACTGGTTGGCATGCTACTCCCTAGTACCTCACAAGATATTTTAATCACAGAGTAAAGCTCATGTTTTTTAAAATACTTCCTATTTGGTAACGTTTTTTACGTAATATTTATTGTATAGCGCTCTAGGTGATAAAAATACATGATCTATACATATACTTACTTCAAATACGATATTGTTGTAGGTAGTCTAATTTAAACGACCATAAAAATATTTTCGTAGATTCATAGACATACGTTACTATACGTTAAAACAAGACTAATAAAATACCATTATCAATATTATTAGCAGAATAAAGAAAATAGCATTCAATTTACATATAAAAAATATATAAAACAAAACAACTTATACGTTTTTTTATGATTTAAAGCAAGCTATTATGATTAAATCACTTTTATTCTCATTATCATATTACACTAAATTCAGTTGCTAATAAGTATAATTATGATTTAAAACTAATATCATCGCGGATACTAAAAATTTGAAATGTGAACGGGTATGTACTTACGATTTTGAATTGGATGACAACTGGGTCGAAAAACGGTAAAACAATTTAAAATCGTGAGTACCTACCTACTCGTATCTAAAATGTTCAGTTGCTAATATTTCCGAAAACAACTTGGATAAATCGATGCGTACTAAACTAATAGGTACACAAATGTGTAGGTATTCCAAAACACCTTCACAAAGAGTTCAAAGCCAATCTGGCGAAGAGCCATTAACGTTTATAGCCCTACAGTGAAACTAAGTCTTTTATGATTCTTTTCATCGATATCGCAAATAAATTGTTTTGGTTCTCACTTGATAACATTCACATCATCAAGGCGTTTTGAATTTAGATGTACATATATACTTAATATTACGAGTGACATTCAGGCTATCGAGGTAAATCGCGACTGACACAAATATTTTATCATTAAATATACATATATTATATAGGTAATATAATACATAAGTAGGTACTAATTATAAAACCGTCTTAAGGTAGAAAATATTTGTTGAAAATTTATTCACGTAAGTATATTTTAACGAAATGCATCAGAGGGTTATAATTTTCGATTGTTAATTAAGTAAGTAGTAACATGGTGTTAGATTGTTTCAAATAAAGTCGACATATATATTTTTTTAAGCTGCCTTATTTCCAATGTATCTAATTAATTACGGTAATTTCCAAATCGACGCGAGTGTAGCTGCGAGTATTTTGCAACTATTCGATATAAAAGCATGTCTTTGAAACTGAACGTGTATAAAATTTCAACTCCATAGGATAAGAGGAAGTCGTTCTATTCTGATTCACTTTGCTATATTTGACCTACACAAAGTAACAAATATAGCAGTCAAAATAAAAGCTTGTAAAAGGGAGTTCCAACGACCGTTAATACCTTCCAACTTTTTATTAACAGCAAAACAAATACTGTATTCGTTTGTTATTTTGACCGCTGAACTCATCAATATAACCTAGCACTAGTTAATAGTATTGACCTTTGACTTTTAGCACGAACTCCAGTTAACTTCCAATGCGTATAGGAATACCTACTACTTATGGAGCACCTAGCTATAAGACTAGACACCTAGAATACGATTTATTCATCGACCATTATTTATTTGTAACGTACCTATAGTTACATGTTTACACCAAAGTGATCATCGACGCGTTATCATTTTGTCTCGTGTTTTTAAAGCATTCTTATACTTCATATTGAGTCTAATAAGTGGACATAAATTGTTAATAACTTCAAAGTTACTTTCAGATTTCAGTGAGAAAATTTAAAGTTACTTTTTTTCCCAAAATTACAATAGATCCTTATCCAAACTCACTTCTTCAGTAGGCACAGCTGTACACCTGAGTCGGTTCAAAATAACAGCGACGCGGACGTTCTATAAAACGATCTCCATTCAGTTTAATATACTTTTGTTTGTTTGTTCCTTTACTAACTCTATAAATCACATACTATTGCGCCAAGTTTTTCTCTGCCAACAATAATACGGATGCTTATAAAACAAACTTAATTTTACTAAGGTTTGAAATTGATAGTCACTTGGACTACGTGCAAGTTTGTATTCTGGAATTCATAGGTAGGTCTGAATACGAGAAAAATCAGCGCACGACACTGTTCATGTTCATATCTGGCAACAGTTCAAATCAAAGTGCAAAGTGGGGATGCTCGCGACTTATTGCTATTTAGCAAGGACATGTACGCCTACTATTTTAAAACATATGTAATTTTGGCTGCAATTTTTTAGCACAAACGTTAAGTTCGTTGTAACATTTGTTCTTAACGCTTTAAGCTTAAGTGTTTAATATACTTCCTTCAGATATACATATTATGTATAAATTTGAATTAGAGAGTTTATCAGTCAATATTGGTTTTGCGTCTTATTTACCTATTAGATATAAGAAAAGTCTAATTGGGAACAATCGCGTTAAAGATACAGCGATAATGTATAGATTATGACTTCATGGATAACATATAGGTCACTGACCGGTCTTACTGGCGTCCTTAATGAGATCGGCTATGAGGTCGTCGCTGACCTCGATGCCCAGGTTACGGAGCATGTACTGCAGCTCAGCTGGCGTCACGTGGCCGTCGCTGTCCCGGTCCAGCAGCCCGAACGCTGTGCGGAGATCTGGAAACAAAATGACAGACTCAAATCACACAATCAATCATTCAGTTGCATTCCCTAAAGTAATTATAGTTAAGTAGACAGGTACAGTTAAAAGAAATTCAATCAATCAAATGATTTGAAATGTGCGATTATCGCTAATGATTCTGAAACATTACATAGGTAAAAATTATGCTATTTTACCCTAATTTAATCTTTCCGAATTTGTAATTTGTATCTATAAATAAATAAGGTATCATTTTCAATTTTCATGAATGTCATTCGTGACAAAAAAATTACAAGACTTACAAAAGTTATTATCTTTTTTCGCCATTTCACATAAAATATTAAATTACACTGACAAGTTATGTTGCTACCAAATGACCGATTATAAAAATTAGATTAACTTCATATTTTCCACGTCTTCTGTTAACAACAAAGTTTGAATTGAGAAAACGCTGTAGAAATTCATCGGGTCGTCTTATAACGTTGACAATATTGACAAAAGATTAGGCAACGTGACGCGTGTAATACCTTGCCTCTCTTATCTCATCTTTCAGTTTTCAGTCGCATATCATTAGTGATTAGACTTGTTTTTAAAATTCTTAAACATTTATAGGTATGCCCTACTTGTATGCGAGTTTTGGCATTTGTATTCTAAACCGATGAAGAAATAAAATAACTGGACTGAACTGGAACTTGCCTGCGTCGGTGTTTCCGTTCGATTATAAGGGTGTCTTTAAGACAAGAGTGAATAGGTTTTTTCTAAGGCAGCGCGCTTCACCATGTTAGGGCTATACTTTGCCGCTTTCCATCGGGTGGGATCGTAGCACGAACCAAATACAAAGTATTTGTATTTGCTCCGTGGATCGTAGTCAAGCGCTAAGTTATACTTACAAAGTAAAAACGAGCGTATTTGTATTAAAAAAAATTAAATATTCGAGTCTAAATGTATGCAGTAAAAGAATGTAACGAATTCTAAAACAGATTACATTTCCTAGTAATCATTTCATTTGTGGTAGTTTTAAACATCGTCATAAATTTATTACATCCATTAACACTACTGTTAGTTTGCCAAATATTCAACATTTTAATGACTATCGCTTGCTATTAGGTACCTTACCTACATGCAATGAAGAGTAAGCGAATATTATTATCCTCAACGGAATTTGTCACATGCTCCCAAAATACCTATCCATGATGTATAAAGGAACACATGCCGGGAATAAGGTCTCGATGATCGCAGATTTGGCGACGAGGTTAATTTCTAGCAATCAATACTGTCACGGCATTCCTCAAGTCAATTAAATTACTACAAACCATCTCGAGGTGACAATCTATCAAACTGTTTACGATTTTGTAAGCTGAAACATGTAGATAAAAGTCACGAGTCACTTTTCATGACTTTCGTAGCATTCCCAAATGCTGTAGGTATAAATACTTGCGGCCTAGTTTGATTCTGTCATTAAAGATTTAAAACAAATAGAAGTTACATGTCTTTAGTCACATTAGCCAAGAAAGAGAGTCGATGTCATTAATTATGCTAAAATCGTCTCTTATCGTGTGTAAGCGTTTACTGTAAGCACCTCATAAACCTGTAATATATCAGTAAACAAAGATATAGGAAAATTACACTCGTCCGAGTTTAAATCATTTGCGTGACAGCTACACACTCATTTGTTATCTTTTCGAACATGACAAACAGCGAATGACATTATTTTTAATCTTTTTACAAGTAAGACCGCTATCATATTGGCGTTCGTAGAACGTCCGCATTCCTCCTGAGCATTGAGGTCTGGGCTGTGCCACCCAGCTTGATCCTGACGATACTTGCAGGATGGTACGGTAGATACTGACGTCTATCTAAAACCAGCCGTGAAATGTTTTATAAGTGTTTCGGTCGCAGTGTCGGAGAGCCATTCATGTGAGTCACTCTACATAAGCAACGCGTCGGAGATGCCTTAGGACCTAAGGCATAAGACATAAGGCACGAAAGGCTTAGTTGTTACAGATGGGCCACCGTAAACACTTACCATCAAGAAGCTCATTAGAGGTCTAATTACTGGTCGTTTGTTAACTAACAAGACAACATTATGTAACAACATAATGTTGTACTTATACTAGTTGAAACAAAAAAATGCTCTAAAATTGTTTACTTATACAATTATTAATTCTTAGTTGCAAAGTTAAAAAATAACGATGAAAGTTAGGTTTATTGAATCTTCCTAAAACTTGAAAATTGCGTTGAAATAAGTATTGTAATTATAACTTTATTATAATTAGGTCAATCCGGTCCATTAAGCCGGTGTAGTTTATTCGGGTTAGCACGTGGTCTAATATAAACCATAAATTCATTTGTGAAAATTGATGCTATAATGGCTCAATAAAGGGTGGTGTGGGTGACTGATTCACTAGATGCGTAGGAGGGTAAGTAGAAATTATATTTACAGCTTTTGGCGTGTTTGGAAAAGTTCACAGTGTACATAATTATGTACATATTTAATTTAAAGCCCCGCGCTTTAAATTGTTGCACGCGCCTATCACCAAATAAGTAACACTTAATTTATTTTTTTTAAAACTTTTCACAGAAAGTTACTTACGCAATTTTAATTATAAAAATTACTTACCTACTATAATTTTTTCACATTTTGAAACGTTCATTAAGCAAAATAAGAAATTGAAAATTATATGAATTTGTCGCCATTGATCAAACTATTATATTTTGTAATAAATTATTCAGTATTGTCTATTGGTCGTTTCTTCAGTAAATTTTAGTTTCAGTGCAAAAAGTCATAGGTTCGTACATAACTACATTTTTAGGTACATATTTATTAAATATGTAACTTCCAGTTGTATTCCAGCGGATTTTACCTCCTTTGCTCTCTTCAATAGTATACGAACCGAACAACACTAGTATAGTATGAACAGAAAATGGTAGGTCGTCGGTATACTATACAAGAGAACGGCCACTTGCAGTAGCACGCTAATGGATCGTAGCCAATACATCATTAGTGTGATATAATTAGGTATCATTCGTCGCGCTAGGAGCGGATATCCGCTGATTTTGTTTATTCTTGGTAAATGTATTTGTAGACAGAATGCAACCATAGTTGGTACTTATCGTCAGTAAGCTTTTACAATTAGATGTCGCTGAAACTTGAAACAAGATTCACGTCTGATTTCATGGATTTGATTGATTGATTTCCCATTTTAACACATAACGTTAATGAAAGGTTTTTAGCTATTTTAATCGGTCACAGATGAAGTTTAAATCAGTTTGATAATCAATGTGGTACCAGCTGGAATTGTAAATATTTTTGAAATAATGTAGTTTGAATTCAATCAGATGAAGTTACTTTATTTACTTCTTTATCTACACACGATTTACTTATCAAGACGAAAACCAAAACATAAAAGTCATTTATTGCACAATGATAAAATATAAACAAAAAATATGCCTATATAAAAATAAGAGTTATAATTATAAAAATAATAATATTCTATATACGTGTATATTATTATTTTTATATACTCCCGGATAGAAGAATCGAAGCACTATTCGATTTTCACATAAGTAATTTAATGTGCAAAAAGCAATTATCAACTTGAATTTTTTTATGCATTAAGCAACCTAAAGTAACGCTTACTCACGATTTTTGTTATTTATTTATACTGGTATAATTAATATACCTACATACATATATGGTAAACATACCCGTTACAATAAAAATGTGTAGTGTACACCACGATAAAATTTCAAAATCATAAACTAAAAAAATGGCTCGATTTATATATACTCGTAGGTACTAATTATCATATGAAATAAAACAAACTTACTGTTAAGCATAGCCTCGCTGGGCGCCGGCACCACGGGTCTCTCATCTACCGGCGATTGCTTCTTCTTACTTTTTTTTTCATCCTCTTGCTGTAAAATAACATGGCCATCATCACCTGACATTAACACAATACAATATCCTAAAGAAATACCTTCACTGCGAATAACAATGATGTTACTGCGTGAAAACTGCTGATATTATTATGTACAGATTCTTTTATCAAGTTATGTTCTTATCAATCTTGTTATGTTATCAAGGGCACTTAGCAATCTGTTGTCTAGTAGATTGTGTACGTGTTTTTAATATTTAGATGATTGTTATGTCCTTCGGATGGATTTATTTGTGTCGTTTATTTTTATTACTACAGCGGGGAAACTGTATTGTTAGGTATTACCGGTGATAGATATAATTTTTCTACCAAACATGCCAGATTAGCTATCACTCTTTTGCCTGAATTAGCCGCCATATGACATGGTCGTGTTTCGTCTGAAAGCTTGAGAGCGAATGTTCTCCCTCTCTATGTTCTCTTCTTTCTTGGTTGACAACGCTTGGGTGATACCTTTAGTGTTGCTGGTGTTTGTTGGCTATTAAAACTGGTCAAGTGCGAGTCGCACTCGAGCACCGAGGCTTCCATGCTAACTTGTAGATAAGTAATTAGCTTATTCCATTTGTAATGGTTTTATCCTGTTATTTTACCAATTTTCGGAATTTTTCCCTTTATTTCTAAGTACATACCTACTATAAGTTCTCACTTCTTGCCAAATTTCAAGATTCTAGGTCAACGCGAAGTGCCTTACAGGTTTTGACTACCTTGCGAACGTCAAAATATGCGGCATAAACGGAAAATTAACGGCCGTATCTTTTGATCTTTCAACAACACTAACTAGATGTCGGGTCAGCGCACAAAAACTGTCTACAAAAATTACAATGCGTTTGAAATGTGAGATCTTTTTGTTTAGTTCCCACGAAACACAGCCAATGTTAAGACGTATCACAATGTCACAATATTTATTAAAAAAAAAACACAGGAAAAAGTACTTTATTTGCTGCACTTTAGGGTTGATTTCACGCTACATGTCATTAATTTCTACGTTACAGGCATTAACTTAATATTACTATAAGTCAATGGTTACAGGAGTATTTATTGCTTTGCTCGTTTTTTAATGACAAATGGTCATAAGTATAAGATAATATTTGATTATTCGATTTGTTGTACCTAATTAGGTTGAAAGTAAAACTTTAGTCTTAGTTCGTTATACTAGTTCCATTTCTTTATTTTCTCGATGACAGTTCTGTAGTAGTGTTGTGACCAAATAAGTAATGATATCGATCGCATATATTTATTATATTAAATTCATCAGATTTTGATTAAAATAAATAAACAAAGATTACCTGTCGTTATAATTATTACGTTTCATTGTCGAGTATCTACCTATACCTACTTATTTTACAACATCTTCGAAAATTTTAATAGAATAAATACGAATAAATACGAAATAAACAAGAATAAATACGTGTCACATCTTGTAATGAAATATAGTATAATATTAGTTAATAAATTGGTACAAAAGTATCCGGCAGCAATTAGTTTCTTACATTTTGTAAAAAAATATCGGGTCTGTTATCGTGTTACGTTTATCGATATAGCCCATCCCTATCAGTTTCTCCGAATCAGGTATAACCTTGTACGTATGTAAACGTCATATTTTTATAAAATAATGCATACATAATGTAAAAAAGACGCTCGTTCAAGTTTTCACAGGAGCTGTCATCGAGAAAATAAAGAAATGGAAATAGTATAGTAAAGAAATAAAACTGTATAAGTATTATTATATTCACGCGGACGGTTTCTATCGTGGATTTTGTATGTGAGCCCATATCTAGTTGTTATTGTTGATCAAAACTTTTGATCTACTGAACCCTAAAAATGATTTTTTTTTATGTAAACTTAAAAACTGTTCTAAGATCAAGTAGCTTTTGTATCTCAAATTTAATATCTCAAAATTAATAATTATTTATACTCAAGGAAAGAGTGACGAGAGATAATGTCGTT
This sequence comes from Ochlodes sylvanus, assembly GCA_905404295.2. NCBI lineage: Eukaryota > Metazoa > Arthropoda > Insecta > Lepidoptera > Hesperiidae > Ochlodes > Ochlodes sylvanus. The sequence continues at coordinate 7,404,204 of FR990137.1, forward strand.
CACCAGGAACGTAGTACTAATCAGTTTATTTGAAGCAAGTGCCAAGTTCAACGAAGGACCATCGTCTATATATAGGAGATTACATTCATGAAAATGCATGGCTCTCGAAATATAGCAAGTATATACCTATGTGAAGTAAATAAACACGTTCTTTAAGTAATAGTAGTTTGCATAGAAATAGCGATGTCGCGTTTGGCACGACGTCAACATGACAAGTAAACACCGCGGCACCGTGCATTCTTTGTGAAAAATATAACATCCCGAACTTTGTAGTTAAACAAACCACGCGTGAATTATTGTTAAGTACGAAGGAGGCGTGAGGTATGCACGACGTCTTCAAAGACACCATTAAATCAATCCGTATCACTAAACATTACTGTATTTCTGGCACGTCATATATCAATGTCAGTTTTATCCTACTAACGGTAAATATCACTGGTATTTATTTTTAAAGCTAGGTACATATTTGGCTATATTTTACTGTATTTTGGTACGATTATAACCAATGAAAGAATCCCTGCTTGTGTTTACCTACTATTAACCGACTTCAAAAAAGAAGGAGGTTCTCAATTCCGCTGCATTTTTTTATAATTATGTTACCTCATAAACTCTTTACTGCGAGTATCGATGTTTGTGATTCTTTTTATATTCGAAATTTGGTGCTTGTCATGTGGTCCTATTTTTTAGTTATCTCCAATAATGCGTTTTAAATTGACTTCAACTACGTTAATGATGTTCTCATTTTATTATGTATCGAAGTATTTTTTTTTTGTCGGTATTTTGTTATATCTATTAAATTCGTAAGCAACAAAAGAATTATATTTGATTTTTTGCGATTGCAATAAGTAATTTAATTTCTGGGAAGTGCTTGACACCGCGTAAACAGTGTGCCAACAATAAAACACTGTAAGTAGCATGCATGCAATGCAATGCAATATAATATCCATGACATCTTTTTAGGTTGAACAATAAGTACCTAGATAAATAAATTTATCTGTCGCGTGCGATTATGATGTCAGGATATCTCTACTTCCAATTTAGATACCTAATAAAGAGACGACGTTATCATAATAAATGCATAAAATTTTAAAAACACAGACAAATACCAAATGCAATCAACATTCGTGTAGTGTAGGGAAGCTTTATCAGTCAAAATGTCAAAAAATTTGTTAAAAAATATTTGGCTCTTGTAGTTCAGTTGCTCTCATTTAATTAAAGGAAAAGCAAAATATAATAAATTAGAAACATAACGATAGGGTGAAGATTGGTAGTGTAGTGACACGAGAAATCGGTGCCAAAAACATTAAATATTCATGAAATACTCCGAAGCCTCACATACATTTTTACACACGGCTTACGATACGATTATTTGAGTATTCCCGTAAGTAATTTTACACAATGTTTCTTAGAAGAATGAAGTTTAATGGTATGCGTAATACAAAAACGCCAACGCCTCTTAATTACGTTTCGGCACAATGCCATCAATTTCTTCGGTAGAGAAAATACGTACATTTTTAGGTACCTACTTATGTACATTGAAATACACGTATCTACCAACTAAACTATTTGTTCGTTTATATAAGAATGCAAAAATATATCAAGTTTCAAATACATAAATAGATAGTATAGAATCTCGAGCTTGTATTACCTTTGCTCGTAACCAAACATGTGCCACATTCGTATATAATCTCTTGTTTGAATTAATTTCGAAGATTTACATTATGTATTTCATTTGGTTTTATTTTAAATGTACTTGTACAAACAACCAAACACACCATGAAATGTAATCAAAATTAACAAAATAAATAGAAACAACACATTTGAAAAGGAAAAAACAGACTTTCGTCTAAATAAATTAAAAATGAAATGTAAAGGATTAATTTAATGTAATTAGATATTTAACAATACGAGTTGAATGTTGAATAACATTGTGAGATGAATATTATAGTATCTTGCATCCACCAGCATTTTGGAAAATCCCTTATTATACCGGCCATATACATATATCATAATTATGTATATTATACATATATTATATGTATATTTCTACTTAGTGCAACGCTTAAAACTCTTCACTGTTATTTTAATGAACGTAAATAACTTTGGTGACGATACCGATTAAATTAAGTTAAAAAATATGTAAGTACCTTGCGTGAATATTTTACATGTATAATCTTAATTTGAAACCCCAGAAAGCGGTACTGGCTATACTAAACTATTTGTTATATAGCTCGTTGGTTATGGTAGTAAAATAAAATTTCACCCCTCAATGGCTTAATAATAATAGCATAACCAGCGAAATTGCAATTATTTTCAGTCTCTCTCAAAAGCTGACACTGTTTACAATGTCACTACATGGTAAAGGTATACATACGTATACATAGGTCCGTCTACGAACTGCTACGAGATAACAAAGCTCTACGACGTAGCGTTGCCTGCATTGAAAGCGAACTCAATTGTTGCAAATGACAACAAATTTTTCATTATGACTATATGCTACAAATCTATATCTATACGTATAATAAAAATGTAACCGATCACTGTTTCTATATCGATGAGATATGAATAGGACAAAATCTATTATTAATTACAAAAACTATTATACTATTATTATTATTAAATTTTATGTGTTTCCCTGAGACGTTGTACGCGCTAACCTCAGAAACGGCTCAGTTTGGGACTTTGGGTGCGGTTACAAATGTATTGTGGTAAGTTACACTTAATATTTTAACTTTGTTTTATTTCAATCAGTTCATAAATAAAAAAGTTATATCAGTTTAAACAATCACGGCAAACAATTTTCGAGTGTGGGTGTTAAGGGGCAGGATTCCTGACGAGAAACGAGGACGGGTTTACTAGTAAAGAATAATAATTTGCATTCGTATTTGTAAGGAGTAGTATATTTACGAGTACGTTGATGCCATGGTATGGTGAAATGTGAATAAGTAATGGAAGTCAAAGAACGTACAATGTTTCGAGCAGCACGCATTGTTGCGAGTGTTTTCTAACAAAAGTGACATACTTTACTCGGTTTTGTTGTCAAACGTGAGGGCTGCGAGCGTTGGCTGCGAGAGATTCTAAGCATTCTAGCCGCAGTCGAGATACAAAATGTAACATTCTGGATTGTTTCGGGCAATGGCCCGTGGCTATCTGTACCTCTACTCCACGTGCGATAGTTGCTTACATATTTATATGTTTATTACGCACTTAACACAAGACATTTTCGATTTTCATTTCAGATAGTCATGTATAGATAGTCATGTAGTAAATACTCTTGGTAACAAATGTTTGGTAAATCATGTTCCTACTTTATAATATTAAAGAATTGAGACTCGTATTATTGGTTCGCCCTACCCTTTAGGAGTGACTGTGGTGACTTATCATCATTTGTTATTATGTCACGTGCATTTATCTAGAGTGCTTGTGCCAGTTATCGGCATTTTTACAGAGTACTGAATATCTTCACAACCTTTACTTTAATTACAACTCTTGTCAATATGGATATCAGGTTTAATTATGTAATGAAGTTTTAAAAAGTTTACATAAAGAAGGTTGAAGACGTGTGTTATTTATTACACAGTGTAGCCAAAACTTTACAATGCAGTGTTCATTAAGTACTTAATAGTGTATGTATGATACGTGTAAAATTATAGTTTAATAGTACGTACACATGTTAGATGTTATACAACTTAAGCGCTCTTGGAAGACCTCGAAGTTAAATATAACCCAACAGATAATGTTTGTTAAACTCTTACGTCACAGTCATTGATATTATTATGTCAATGGTCAGAGCAAATGCTATTTTATTTAGATTATCGTCACTCCAATTAAGACATTCGGAAACCGATACTCGTCTATGAAATTCCCCAAAGCACCATACATAATATGGTAAATGTTGTATGTTGGTATGTAATAGGTTGGTTTTATAATACATACCTTTCTTCGAGTCCTCGAAGTAGTCGCCATACCCTGAAAGGAGCACATATAGATGTCATGAGTTGGACAAAAATGCGTAAAATGTAGTATTTACGTAGCAATCGACACTTATTAGGTACATTTTATGTTCAGTAATTATTAATTTTCACAAAAATTGAATGTATGTAATGATAAACGAATGTAATGAATATACCCGTTCAGAACTGCTCTCGAATGAATCAGAAGCAAAAGTAAAATACGTATAAACTCTTTTCATTGAGTACATGATTGCGTACATAAAATATTGAACTATCGATAATAATCTATATGTACCGAGGAGGATTAATTAAAATCGGAAATGAAAAGCTTTCAGAAATATTTTTCATGGATTTCATAGAAACGGTTGAGATTCTGCAAGCAATTTCCTATAAATTTATAATCTCGAATATTCTCATTGAAAATATTTTTCTATATTGCTGGAACCTAAAAATTTGTTATAAAACTGTTCGACATTGGCGCGAAATTGCTTGTTATATCTCTGACAGACTTTTTCAATAGCAGTTATAGCCAAAACATGGAAAATGGGCGTTTTATGAAAAGTGAGCGTATTTCTTTACTGTCTCATAATATAATCTGACACAACGGTTACAGATTAACACAAACACGAAATCATGTTAAAACATAGTACATTTAAGTACACAAATTTAATGTACGTGTAACAGTAACCTACAAAAAAATTAAATGATGCATCACAATGGACTATATTACATTAATATAATTATAGTACAACACAGACTATAATGATTATGCGAACTTTTTTGGAGACGAGAATGAGATCGCCTATAAGTAGTTTGTTTAGGTAATATTATTACTTTTCTTATGTGTTATTTATTGGATTTGAGTAAATACCTAAAGTGTTTATCTATTGTAAAAAGTAAAAAACAAGAAATTAACAACATAAATGTACCTATATTTATTTATTTTTAATAAATGTCCTATTGTTAATAAAGAGTTATAAATAAAAATAAATAATATAACACACATTCGCTTATTTTTCATATCAACATTTCTATGTAAACATTTTTAAATTAAAAAGTACGCAACAGCTTGGGTTAAGTTATAAGACCCGTTAAACTTCGTACAACCTAAGCCGTATCTACTTCATTTTCAGTCTCTCTCGAACGTTCACATGATAGTAGGAAAAATCTAGCGATAATCCGAATACTTATAATATTATAATATATATTCGATTCGAAACCTTTTTTTTAATACGTATTACTTCAATCAGAGAGAACATGAGGCTACTGTACTAACGCGCGACGGGACGTAGAGGTAAATTACGTAGAGGTACCTACATTAAATATTTGACAGGTAAAACAGTTTGTACATAATTATAAGATAAGAAAATTGTTTTGTTTTACTATTTTTCTCGCAATTTTTTCATATTGTCATCAAACATCCAGGACTTCCACAAATATTTTTAAACCAAAATTAGCGAAATCGATCTAGCCGTTATTGTGTTTTTCGTGTTTTCGAGACTAACGAACAGCAATTATTACTTAGAGGTTACCTAATTCCTATTATTTTACCCCTTATACAGATCCGATCGTGAGTTCCATTCCCTAAGATATCTTTAACAAATCATACGCAACAATTCCTGCAATTAGGTCTTTTAAGGTAATTTTGGCTCAAAAGGATTCCTTCTTTTTATTCCCATTGACACACTGATGAAGGGTATAAGTACCTAATTTAGATTCATCCAGCAAATTCGGTAATTCTAACGTAGGTACCAATATGTTTTTATTGATGTTCATAGGATTGCGTACCACCGAGCGATATTAACTGAATTTTTCATCCATTACAAGATAACGACAAATGAATGTCAATGACAGTGCACGTTGAAACAATTGATATTTTCGCGCACATTGTTCAAGGCAGCCACGGCCCGGTGGCTTACGCGTCTCCCGAACCTTGAACCGAATTTCAGGTGTTTACCAACTTATTTCCGTTTAAGAGATAGAGCCCTGTGAGTGACAGACGGACATACGGCCCGACAGACAGTACCTGCTTTTACTTTTTTTACATTTTCCCCATTTTTTTAAAAAACAAATAGCATACTTAATATTATTAAGTATTCAATGTACACAAGTATTCAAAGTTCACAAATAAATTTTTATTCGTAATTTATTTATTGACCAGTTCTCAAAACATTAAATGTGGCCCCTGTAACACCTGTAGGTGTCTACGATAAAGACTCAAAATGTAGGTACCTACTTTACTTCTAGTAGTGGGTTAGGTAATCACGGTAATTTTCAATAATCTATGGTTTAAATTGTTTATAATATTATGTAATGGATATACGCGTACGTAAAGTACCAGCAATTTACACTAGGTATAGGTAATATTTTGTGACTTTGACAATTTGCTAGGCAGACTTGAGGATTATGGATACTTAGATGGAATATTGAGAGCGGCCGTAAGTCGGTCACATTACGTCCGTGTAATAACCAAGGGGTTACCTACACATAATTATTATGAAGTATATAAATAACATAAATAAATAAATGTACTACATACAACGAGCTATAAAGTAACTAGGTACTACCTATTAAAGCACATTAGGTACAATATTCGCCTGTATAGTAATAAATAGCGAAAGTAACGCAACGACGTCGTATTCTTAATGTGTATATTATCCAAAGTTCCAAACCAAACGCTACACAGAACATAAATTGTCATTACACGGCTACAACAAAGCGACGAGTAAAGAAGCCAAAATCTGAAAGCATTTAAGTGCATAAGAAACTTACATAACAGGCGAATCGCAAGAGTCCGATGCGGATGTTTTGTAATATTTGTCTCCATTGACAATACGAGTTCATTGTAAACAGTTTCGCAAACCTGTCCGTGTTCTTGATTTCGGGGCAGGTTTCAATCAGAAATAGCAGGAGCAGTGGCCGAGTTCCCTATCTTCTATTTTTAATCGCCAAACCGAACCGACTGGTCTGTACCACTGTCCAATTGGTATTTCCCACTGTACAAACGGTCCCGAGAAAAATTACTCATCACCTTTTGTTTTTTAAAAATACCCGATTGCCGAACTTTGTTTGGCGCACTAATTCTTATAGATCACCGCTCAGATGCAAAGGTTAATATGTTTTCGTATATTTATGGCGTTAAAAAGCCATGAGTAGGTGTACCTACCTATTTAGTTGTTAGTAAAAACTAAGTTAGAGTTTATAAATACGTTATCTCAACCCTGACTATAACGCAACTAGAGTGAACTAAAAAGTTGACGGACGCAACTTTTAAAAACTCGACAGCATACCAAATAAAAGCTGTCGCATTCTAAGTACAAAATAAATAATGTTACTTCAACGGCGACATACTCAACAGAATTTTAATCTTAAGCAAAGAGGGCTGTGCCAACGGCGAGTAATCGATCGACGCGGTCAAGTCTTTACACGGCGAAGGCAACCTTGCACTCGAGCCTGTATTTCTAATTCACATTGAAATAGCCTTTCAGCTTATCACACGACACATCAACATTATCTTTCTTATATGTACTTATGTTCTTATTGCTAAAAGAGGAATTCCTGAAATTCTGCGTCCAGTACTTATAAGTAGTACCTAGCGCTTCAAAATAATAAATAGAATTTTAATCACAATTTCGTAAATTCTTTTTGTGATTGTTTCTTTACTACGCTGTCGAATTAGATCAATGTTTCATTCTCAGAAGTGTTAAATGAGATAAGCGTGGAAACTTCTCTGTTTATCAGACTACAACGCAAATAGTCGCTGTCTATTTGTAATTAAAAATACAGTCTTGGACTTCTTGGAATTTTAGACTTTTATTATCGTATTTTCCTACCTTTTAATCAATAACATACATAAGTACCTATAACATTATATACTTAAGTATAATATAATTTAATTTGTAACCAAAAATTACGTCGTACCTATTATTTTTTCTTCATAATTCTTCGTAATTTATTTGTAGGTGTTACAACACCTACAATAAAAATACGAGTAAGATAAACGAAACAAAATAAATTTTAATAAACGCTATAATCTATCGATTGTCAACGTATTTGTTTTATAAAATTATCAACAAAGTATCAGAATAAAGGAAGGATAGCGAGACGTGTTATTAAATAAGAAAGTCCCTGAAGCCACTCAGCTCCTTTAGCTCCACTCACCGGAAACAGGAAGTGCGCTCAAATTATACAACTTACGAGAGCATTTCAGTACAAACTTCCGACATTAGACATTGAGCACAGTAGAATTCTTTTTAATAGCTTTTATTCAATTAGCAATGTCTGTTTGTATGTACCTACGGGTCATATCTTGCTGAATGAGAATGATAACTCTACGGACTTGAAATTTTGCATATTGCTACGAGTATGACAGGATGCTACGCGTAGGGTCGTCTCCAGACAAGGTTAACACTTAACATCACAGAGACATCTATTGCTTTACATTTTTTTTCACTGAGCATTATAAAAGTACCTACATATTTATAACTTATCAAACTATTAATTTATTTACTTTATACTAAAAACATTCGTAAAAAAATATTTGAAACGATTTATATCAAAGAATTTTCTGTAGCATTCAAGATATAATAAATACAGCTGTCAATTAGTGGACGAGGGGTTCATTTATCTGCAGCAGAGACATGGGCTCCGTCAGGATTATTTTCAGGGAAGTGCATCCATGCATTCGAAAAGCCTTACCCTCCCGCTGGGTCACTCGGGTAAAAGATATGTAATTTTTTCTGTGTAAGTACTTTCTTTCCGGACAGGGGGTAGAATTGTACCTCATGCATCCCGCTGCCGACGCCTATGAGCAGAGAAGATTAGCTTGATTTCAGGGGTTGATTGTAGTTTGATGCATAAAATTCATTAACTAGGACCCACCCTTGCTTCGCTTCGGGAAACTTGTTATTTACGTTTACAAATATTAAATATTTTCCCATTTTTGCAGCATTTATCATTGATGCTCCGCTTCTATATGTTGTAGCGTGATGTTATAAAGCATATAGCCTTCCTCGATAAATGGACCATCCAACACAAATTTTTTTTTTTCAATTGGTAGTTCCTGAGATTATCTATCTCTTTCGAACAAACTCTTCAGCTTTATAATATTAGTATGGATTGTCATAAGATAAAGTCATTATTAAAGTTATGCCTAGGCTTATACTTTAGAACAATATTAAAATAGTAACGTCTCTCTTTAATGCATTTTTCGAATGTTATGTCCATGAAACAAATCTTTATCGTTATAATACGGAAATATTTAAGACCTTATTAATACATTTACAAAATGACTATATAGAATTTTCTTTCCCACACCACGGTATCAAATAAATTTCTCAAAATATCCTAGTTACCTTCTATAATATAAATTATAAGTACTAATGCTATAGTCATCTGAGTTTCATGGTTTCCGCCTGATGCGGTTACAAAATGAGTTAATTTTGTTTTTGTAGTTTATTTTTCTAACTTTTAGTAGAGATGTTCCTTACGATTGTTTGGGAACTTTTTCTACTCCGTAGTTGTTTTATAGGTTTTGAGCTATTTTCAAATGTATAAATTAATACATAATTATACAGATTGACATAAATAGGTTTAAAGTTTTTGTAATAAATAACTTTGTTTTAAATGTTACGAAAAACGAACGAAAGCGCATCATAGTTCCTTAAGTTATTTTATTCACTTTTCTCGAAAGCTAATAAAAAAAATGTAAACACACTTCTTGAGTTGGCCTATTTAAGCAGTTTTATTTATTTCACGATGTTCCATCAAAACGAAAGTAGAAAACTTTGTTTATACTCACTAATTATTCGCACTGCACTTAAATCGCTGCGATAACAGCGACACTAGTATAAGAATTTAGTGAACTTTAAATATGTATTAGTTTTGTACCTAGGATCGCCGAGGAGTGGAAAGTCGTGTAGTCGTAGCAAAGTCGCGTTGTCGGTGGCGGTGCACGCGAGACGCCGCGACCGGTCGTGTGGCCGGCTTGCTGAGTTCGCACGAGTGGCCGAACACCGATGTCGCCCTGCCTTTGTACGCCGTGCGACGGGTGTTCGTTTATTGCGCGGGTATTTCGGTATATCACAGCCATCGGACAAATCACGGCCGTGCGACCCGGCGCGAACGAGCACTCTAATAATAAACTTGTTTATATTTTTTATTCCACCGATGACTTTTCCGATCCGACGCCTCCCGCTCCGCTGGAGCCCGGAGGCCGGAGGCCTCGCCGACCTCGAAAAGCACGTGTGCCCCGAAATAGATTCGTCGCGACTTCAATCGCTGCGCCGGTTAGGAATACCGTGGAACGGAAAGGATGGCACCGGCGCGGCGCCAGAATGCGTTTCGGCCGATGGAATCGTAAAGCGCGAAACGGGCGGCGTGTGACAGCGTGTGGGGAGGCGTGGGTAGTGCGCTAGGCGCTGGGCGCTGGGCGGCTACGTACCGAGAGAGTGTCGGAGAGCGCGCTGCAAAAGGCGCCAAAGCCGGAGTTGGCGGCGGGCGGGCCCGGCTCCATAGCGCGGCGTGCCCCGGTCGGCGAAGCACTGCCGCCGGCGCGCCCGTTCGCGCCCTCGCATTACATAAACCTTTGCTTTGCCCGCTGCCCGCTCCCACCTGTCTGTTGTTGCTACGTTTTGGCATCACATGCAACCCAAAACAATAACACTAAATAATTATAGACCTGCTATATTTAACGCACTTGCCTCCATGTACGATTCAGACTAATATGAAACATTGCCATAACTCTGCTCGGCTGGTAGGTATTAATAGAAATACTATAAGTAGTTTGTATAATTTACAATTCATGAGATTCGTAAATTTAATTGATACAATAGTGAAAAACTTAGATAGGTAGGTAGGTATTACTATCACTGCTCATAAATTTATGAGTTGGCATGCAACTCTACTATGCCGTGATAAATTTTCTACAACTACTTACTTTTAAAGTTTATTGTTATACAACTGCACTCGTTTTCTTTTAGGAAATCTATAACTTTGCTACTAATTTTATCAGCCATTACATAATTACCTTATATCTTACCCACGAGAATAGACCCCTCTATCAATGTTCTTAATTTCATTAAAATCTGTTCAGCTGTTTTAGTTTGATAGAGTAGCAGACATCCAAACTTTCACGTTTGTAACTTGAGTGGGATTTTCAAGGCACCACAAGACAATGACCGTTGAGATAAGAAACAGACACTGATTACTTTAAATATTTCTATTTACCAGCTTAGCAGATAACTAATGAGAAAATATGTTTTAAAGTGATGTCAGTTTGTAATTCCTAATAAAGTTTTTACACAACAATTGGAAAACAATTAAGAACTGAAAAAAAAAATTTAAACTGTGAACATAATAAAAAGTAACTTCTGCTGGGAATCGAATCTGCTGAGCGGTAAATTTGTCTAGACCACTGCTGGCAACCTGTTTCACATTCACGGGCAAAATTAACGATTAAAAATCAATGGGTGCCCGCCACTAATTACTGTCGATTCCCTATATAATTATCCCACTAGCAACTATACCTAGCATATTATATATAGCATAGCATAGCATAGCATATTATTGTGGACAAAGAGCAGGCTTAATGCTCAAAGCATTTTTTAATTTTCGTTGCAGTCAATCGCTATCTAAGGCAGATATCGGCGATACATTACACAATCAATGATCGATACTTTAGCAATAGCAGTAAAGAAAATTATGATCTAAATTGTCGAGCGTTGAATAAGTATAACGACATATAGATAATGAAGATTATTAAAACACTTGTATACACATAGGTATGTCACGAATTCTTACATGCGTTCTACAAATACCAAATATTATGTAGTTACTCGTGCGTAGCAGTACTCAGAGTTTGACCACACTTGACGAAGTAAAATGTATAAGTCGTTGATATTTTTTATATGTTTGTGGTTAAATCCTGGGTTAATTTATAGTGGTAGAGTTAAAAGAGTTGTGGGAGGTATTGAAGTTGAATGTGGTATGTATTTCGGATTATAGTTATATAACTAAACTACGATATCATTATTATGTTTAATTATTTTCAGTACTTAACTATTTTTATTAATCTCATAATCATCTGATATGGTCTGATCGGTTTCTACACGGAAGATATCTGAAAAAAACTATTAGGTAGGTATTGGGGGAATTTCCTAACGTACTACTACCTACAGTTTGAATGATTTTTAGATTTCTTGTCTGTGCGTTTGTTCCCACTAACCTCAGAAACGGCTTTACCTACCTATTTGAACGACATTTTCCCTTATGTATTGTAGGAGGTAATCTTTTTCTTGTTGTATAGGGCAACGTTTACTGTTTTTTTCTACTGTTCCTCAAATAAAAAAGATAATATATATATTTAGATTTGAGGAATACTATCTAATATCCCATCCCATTATATTTGTCGAGTGTGGCTAAGTCGTAGGTTTCCCGAAACGAAGCGAGGGCAGTTCAAATTGTCATTAAAAAAATTATACCTACACATAATATAAACGTAGCTAAGCATTTTTCAATAATGCGAAAAGTTTTAGAGTTACTTTTAAATCGGAATTTTCTAATGCACTTACGATGCCTCCCAGCGTTTGCCCGCGCCCTAGTTCAATAAATACTTTGCGCCTAGGTAAAGGCTCCTCTATCGTATAAGAATACATCCACCTGATTCCACCTAGACTCCAGGATGGAGAAGAATTTGCTAAGTCTAGGCAAGCTAACTTCGATATTCAAAAGTATCTGAACCTGCGTAAGTACCTACCACTTAAGTATATCTCAATTGCTCAACGTCGATTACTTAACATACAAATGGAGTGTTAGCCATTATTTTGTGTGAAATATAAATAAACTTAAAAATTGTAGAGAAACTGCTATTATGTGTTTACTGTGTATGTGTGTGTCGAAGTTTTCATAACGCAAACGCTGCGTTTGTACATCGTGAAACAAATTATACCTACGAAAACCCATAAAATGTCATAAATAAATCTTAAAGTTGTGTTACTTAACTTTAGTGTAGTGTAGTACTTAATCTTAAGTGTTGTAAATAGATATTTTGTGCGTAGTGCCGAAAGCTTGTTGTGTTCAGGCTGGGGTAATACAACTTACATTATACAAACAAAATACCGCAGCCCGAACTCTTAACGCGTCAACAAACATCATTTACAAACTAGAACAATGCTTGAAGGGACATTCATTCAACCTGTGTGTTCTACAAACTTTATAATGGGAAATGCTCGCCACTGAGAAACTTTGTGATCTAATGACAATACGAAACTTAGATAGGTAGGTACTAAAGAATAGATTTTTATGATATAGCAGACCAACAAGCCATCTTGCGTTAAGACGACCCACCTTGTGGTCACTTAAGATAATTAAGAGATAATTATAAGAGTTCTGAAATGGTCCCAACTCTATTAAATTTATACTCTAATGAATCCAGGTAAACAAGTGAGGTGCGCATCATTGCAAAATTCTACCAGCAGACAACATCTCTGTGGTACCACCATCATCAGTACAACGTTTGCGTTGACAGCCGCGCACTGCGTACATTACGAGCCAGTCGACTATTATCTATCACTAAACAATTATTGTATAGATGACAATCAGCTGCCGCCAACTGCTGAAGTCCTAGAAATCATTACTCATCAGTCCTACCACAAGTAAGTTTATCTAATCTAAATTATATAAAAAAGAATTTTGAAAATCGGTCCACAATTAATTAATTTTAATTGTTAATTAACGATTGGAGAAATCGGTGAGAAATCGACTGTATATAAAAAAATATACAGTCGAATATAATAACAACGACAACAACATGAATTTTCGGGGTTTAAATTTTGTTTTAAATTCCACCGATTGTAAAGCAGATGATATATGTATAACAATTGGCATTTGGGATTAATTATGGTTAAAAATAATGAAACACCTGTTTTAGTAAGTCCCTCCACGCGGCCCAAACAATAAATATCGCTCAGACGCTATTGTTCCCGATTAACTATTCAAATGGCATACTTCATTGCAGATAATAAAAATTCAAAAAAAAGGTATTATTCAGTCGATCGCTAGGAATCAAACTGACCTGACAAACGGGACCTTTTACTCGACAGGGATCAAGATATAGCCCATATAAAGCGCGCATTGCGATATGTAATGTATTACAAGCGAAGCGTTTTTACTAACATTAGTGTGTTGTCTAACATTAGCGTAATTGATAAAAATATTTAGTTAGAGACATAGGCCTACTTTTATACTCTTTGCCAACGGTCCCTGCAACTTGGTTAGCTGGTTAGTAGGTATACCTACTTTTTGATAGGTAGGTAGATATTTAAATGAATAGTCTGGGAAGAATGATTACAACAATCAACTGGTCAACTGTCCAAAACTGATCTGTGACAAACGTAATAGTAGCTATATACAAATTGCACAATTCAGAGTAGGTATTCGCTTTATGAACATCTATATGAACTTGTATGGTTTCAGATATACGAGAGCACATGACATAGCGTTGTTACGTATTAAACTGGATCTAAATAACGCAACATGGCTTACGGAGAATGTGCTTCCTAAGTGGTCATTTGGTGTATCAGGTGGGTAGGTAGACGAATACCAGCCTTATCTTTATTTTTTTAACTTTAACACACTCATACCCACGCACTAGGATGCCCTGTGTCGCGGATGGCATGAACAACACAAATTACACATCACTAACACTCATGAACCGAGAACAAACATTTATCAGTCGCATAAACATTTGCCGGCCGGGAATCGAACCCGGGACTAGGCAACGGGGTTGTCAGTCTTGTTGTCCAATGATTTCAAAGATCCATAAATATATAGCAAACTTTTCACTTACTACTTTCTTTTGCTACCTTCAAGCGATTTAAATAAAGATAGGGACTGGAGTGGTCTATTAATATTTTTCCCAAATTAAGTTAATAACTGACCTGTATCCGTTCAGGATTGCCAACTGCGTGCGATAAATTGTGGTGATGATTGTCCCAAGGGTATTACGCCTGAAAATGCCCAAGGAATTGCGACTGTTTTGAATCCACCGAAGTCGAGCGTAAAAGCACTATTTGTGACATGTTTAATTTGTAAAACTGCCAACAAAATGTCTTTTGCAACTACGATTTTAATATCTCATCACTAATCGCTTACAGACAGCCATTGTCATAACTTTATAAAGTACCTTATAATGTAAATTACATAAACACCGTATTTTCACTTAAACGAAACAAAGTCTTCGAACGAGACTTCTAGATCAAAATTATGGGACGCGAGCTCATAGCCCAACACTTCTTAGATTACCTGTGTCGTGGGTGTCATGAATAACACACAAGACAAGAACACACACACCCAGACCGAGAACAGAAATTTAAACTCCTTATTCAAAACGCCTCGCTGGGAATCGAACCCATCACCTTTGGGACGGCATGGTAAGCATAGCTCCATACGCGTCAACAAAGTAAGGTAAAAGTACCATATTCCGGGCTAGTACATTAATCCGTAACATTTTGATTTTTGTCGCAAAATAAGAAAACTGTCCGTAAAATCGATAATTTATTGAATGTCACTACAACTACAGTTCATATAAAATCAAAATAACACGATGTTTGAATATATATAATCATTTTTAAAGCCGTATCGAGCTTGCGAAGAGTCAGTAGCGGCCCCCGCGACGTTTCAGTACTATGTTGTTAACAGTGAGCGTAAAGCGACAGTGCATTTTCGTAAGGATCTTGTGACACTGGTAAGTTAATTTAATTTAATTTTGTAATATTATTAATTGTTACTTATTAACAGAAGGTTTCAGCGTTATTTCGAGTTATAACAAACCATATTTTGAGAGAAAATATGACTGCCGGAATTATGTTCACAACAGTGAAACGGTGAACATAAATACGTGCTGTATTACGTAATAAGGGTAAATTAGTATGATGTGTTTATGGATTTTATTCCGAACTGGGGTTAAATACTTACATAAATATGACATAAATTAATTCAGTAATGATAACAGATTAGTGTGACGTAATTACGGTATATGTTTTTTTTAATTATAATTCTTAAAATCGAGTTTGAAATTATGACATTTTATGTTATACTAAAGAATCAATACAGTATGTTATCGAAATTAAATTAAGTTTATTTGAAAAAGTAAATAAGGATAACTATTTATATCGATGTTATGCACATAATAGTTATATTAACTTTTAATATATTCAGATATTTTATTTAATTTTTTTAATTTAACCTATTTTCTTCAATGCCGTAATAAGGGACAAGAGTTTTTTGCTTATGTCCCATATTCCGGTATACCGTACGGTATTACGTAGTATAGTAATAAGAAGCAGAAACATTGGTTTTCAACATAAAACGCCAAATCTCAATTTTTTCAAGATTTTTGTATTAATCACAAAATGTATCCAAAAATTTAAAACGATACGTTTGCATTTTAAAACATTTTAATATTATTCACAATTATCATTATAACTGTAACCTCGATTTCATTTTATATTTTAGGTTTACCTTTGGTATCCAGGCCTGCTCATAGCCCAGCGGCTTGCGTCGATCTTAACTGATCTACAAAGTTAAGCAACAGTGGGTGTGGTCAGTAGTTGGATGGGTGACCGCTAGTGGAAAAAATTTCTGGGGAACTTCCGTGCTTCGGAGGGCACGTAAAGCCGTCGGCCCCGGTTGTTATCATTTGGTAGCAGTCGTTAGGCCATGTCGGAGGCCTTCGGGCGGCATAAAATACTTCCGAAACCATGGGTTGGCCACTAACCCCTCCACCAATCTGTACTGGAGCAGCGTGGTGCTCAGGGTTATGCTCAAGGCCTCCTCAGGTATGAGGAGAGACCCGTGCTCAGAAGTGGGCCATTAATGGGTTGAAGCCAACCATGCCTGATCTTAATATTATTATGAATTGATGTTCTTTAGAATAGGTAAGTACTCATAACTTATGTTCTTTAAGATTTTTGTCATAATAAAAGTTGTAAAATTGTTTGTAATTTTGAATTTTCGTTAATTATACTTTTTTTTTAATTAAATTTTCACGATGGTGATTATTTAGTAAACAGCAGCTCTCATTTTGTCGCAGAAGTTTTATGGTAATTGTTTTTTTTTATTTATCCGAAAGAACAATTATATCGTACTTAATAACTTTAATAAAAGTATAAATTAATACAATTAGGTAGTTTAATTCATTAAGTATATTCTTAAAGACACGTATGTTGCTTTTAGGTCAAAGAAACGTATGTTTTAAAGATAGTACGGAATTACGTACAGTGATTGCCGGAATTAGCTCGGACGCCAAATTTTAGTACGGAATTAGAGACAAACGTGAGGTTCAGCAAAATAACGATTATTCCTATAAATTAAAGGCTACGACGCAAAATATTTTTCAACATTTATCTTATAATACCAATCTAGAGAATAAAACAATTTTTATCCCTAGAACCTTCCTACTTTTTCTAAAAACCAACCTCAAAGTCAAAAGTGCCTTAATAGTCCGGATTATGGGACATTTACCTTAAGAAGTGTTTCCGTTTGGGAATGTTATATTACTATGGTTTAATCAAGCGTGTTAATATGTATATTAAAACACTCCTTTCGAATCAGTATCATCACCGCTGCGTTGTAACTTTGTAAGTACAAAACAAGCATTTCAGAGAAATCTTAACTATTTATTTCAGGCGAGTGTGCTATATACGGATATGGCTATAAAGATGTTGTCAAAATGGACACTTCTGATAAGCTGCTGGCAGCGAATCTGAAAATAATATCACTGGATGAATGCACGCAGCTGCTTGGTCAATACGTAGCGCCTTCCCCTGACGCCGGCATGATGTGTGCTGTTGGCAATGGAGTAGATTCTTGTCAGGTATTTCTATAACGCGCGGGTTTATACGTACTTAGATGTAATATTTATATTAAATACATACAAAGAAACAGTTACAAGAACATGTAACAGAAGATATAAAAAATAATATTATTTAGCAATAATAAATAGAGACCTTCTATAATATAGGTAACCGATCGATGTATATTGTAAATAGAAGGGGTACCTACCATAGAACATCAAATTACACGGCATCGCAATAATCGGTGGTATTTGCTATTCTGTAACACATTCTGCGTATCATTCTATACCAAAACCTTGAATCACCGATTATACTCGTACATTATTTTATTATTTTTATCATTTAAATTTATTGTTAACTTTAATTGCTTATACCTACTGTTACAGGGTGACTCAGGAGGGCCCCTTATGTGTGGCAATTTACTAGAGGGGATCTGCAGCCACGGCCTAGCTTGTGGACTTCCTGCGTTGCCAGGAGTCTACGTCAGTGTTGCCGCTCATTTACGGTGGATTGATGCGATCATCAATAAACCTGAACATTAGGATTCGTTCACGAAGTGGTTATATACTCTTTGGATTCGTTACGTGTACAGTATGCATAAAATATATTGGCAAGATAGAAAAAAAAATACCTACAAATACCTACAATCATTTTTAAAAACAAGCTTTTTTAAAAATGCGCTAAATAGAATAAAATAAACTTTTCCTTTAAAACTTTTACCATTAAATAACGTCATTACACAATTTATATGATATAAAAGCTTTAATTTATTCTTCCATTACAATAAAAATAAAATAGAAATGTGAAAAGCTCAGTCGCTTTAGCTTTATCGTTGACGTATAATGAAAAGTACCAGATTCGCCATTTTAGAAAATGTTGAATGACGAATTCTGATTGGTTGATTGTCATAGAGAGTAATACGTCATGATGTTTTTATTCTATTACCAACATCATTCACTTAGGTAGGTAGATAGGAACATTTAAGTTAAATAAAACAAAAATGTAGGTCCACTAACAATTATATTATCTACTCAACCAAATATCAACAACATAATATATTATACGACACAGATAAGCACAACAACGTAATGATGATTATGTTTAACATAATAATTATCAAGAATTCAAATGTAAAAATCAGAATATTATCCGAAGTACAAAAGATAGCTAAGTAAATAATGTAACAAATTAATGCTTAAAATTCCGTCATAGAAGAATTTGAAGGAGATTCATCACATTCGAATCTTATTTATTGCATCGCATTGATATGATTATGTACACATAAGCGAACAAGCCATTCGATCAAAAGACACCATTTAGTTATTTATCATTGTAGTTAAGAGGAAATGCTACGGGTCATTTTTCCATACAAACGTTCTCGACTAATCCCTCGCTGGTTTTTGACTCTAGATCAATATTTTTTTCACACAAGAATAATATCATCATTATTTATGTCGGTACGTTTTGATTTTTTTGATATTTTTGTTTTCAAAAGTTTTAGGCTACTTCAAACAGCGCTTAAAACGGCCAAATAAATATGCCGCAAACAAACGCCTAGTACACAAATTGTATAATAATTAGCACAAAAAGCTAAACGGTCCGACACAGAATATCTCCTTCCCGTTCAATTTCCAAAATTTCGTTAAGATTGCTTTAGTTTTGGCGGGGGGATTAGTCGAGAACGGAACCTCGATTTTGATGATTTTTGCCTCGGGTTTTTACACGGAGCTGCAGTTGACCCTATCGCACTGACATACACGCCGCTCGCAAGCGCGACAGAGATATTGAGTGAAAAAATCCCAAATTTGAAAAAGGGTTCGCGTGGTATTTCCTCTTAATATTGCGAACACCGACCACGTTCTAAACATACAAGTTGATTTATATTTTACGTATTTATCAGTACCATAACAATATATAAATATTAAAATTGGAAATATGAGACAAAATAACGAATGAGTAGCAGACTTTACACGTAAAATCATAATAATTTTCCCTTAGAATAAGAATGTTCCATGCAAGCATTATTTACTTATATTAATTTGATTTACTTATTTCAACACCCAAACGCGCCAAACTTGATGATACCCATCTCTTAATAAAGTTTTTCCCTACGGAAAATCAATCCCTGCTAACTGCATTAAAATATAAATTCTTTGTTTTATTTCATAGCAATTTACTTCATTTTAAAGTAAATATAGAGATAGTTACATAAGGTTCATACCTACTAACATGAAACGTATCAAAGCATTTGTTCTATATATTGACTATTTTATTTTAATTTGACCCCAAAACCCAAAGCGATAAAATTAAGGTGTCTAAATATAAATTATGGAATGTAGATGTACGTAATGTACCTCGCGGAGAAAACTAATATAGCTATAGACAAGCCTGACTATTGTAAATAAATTATTAATTCCTTTGGTATATGTCCTATCCGTCAAATCCGTGATTGGTCCAATGCACCATTTTTGCTTTCGCTGTTAGTCTAATTCGCGTTAGTGGATTCTAAACAAACATATAACACGCAAATAGTTATAATAATAGTTATAAATTGCATATAAATATTGCTGCGTCACATACAATCAGCCTGGCTCACGGTTATGTTGTCTATGGTAACTTAATCTCAGCGGAATGAAACCTCTATAATTATAACACCTAATCTACTAACACCCATTAACCAACTACGAATACTTCATTGTAACTTATTAATATCCAATTATAATTATAATATCATAAATGTAAGCAAATAGGCCGTTAAATGTAGCATTTGATCAAGTATTATGATACAATATTAACAATACAATTATATTTCAAATTTAAGTTATAGGAACTGAAATCTTATAAGTATTTTAAATATTTTATGGTTATTTATTTTTATCTGAAAGCTACTATAGAATTAAAAATAAAAATTTTAAATACATATTAAGTAGTATCTAAAAATGATGTAAGAGTTATAAAATATATTCTGTGTCAGATGTTTCCCAAACTGACCAATAAAATTGGTCTCTTGGTTGAACCGAGCTCATTAATATTTTCTCATTCATTTCTATTCAAGTCTTGTACATACTACTGATAATTCGAGACACACTTCGAACACTTATTTACGCTTAATCTAACACATTTATTGATATACAATACAATACAACATTAATTTTAGAAGAATAACGCCAAATGAGTGATTTGTATCTAGAACGTTGTTTTGTTTTACAAATTAATTATACAAATATTAATAATTCAATTTGCTTGATATAATAAGTCTAGTTGTTTACATATTATAATATTTTTTTGTGAATGATCAACCCTATTCATGGGTTTACCTATTAAAAAGAAGCTAATTCCTAATTCCTACTAATCTACATTAATTTTTTACTACAAACCCGTTGTTTATTATAACTTAGTGATTGTACATAAAAGTATCACCCGATTTATTCAAAACATATTCAGGACTTTGGTATTGCACTACTATATAATAATACTTCCTACTTAAATGTATAATTTTCTAACATTTTCACTTCAAGCTATTTAATATAACAATGAACATTTACTACCTAAGTGCCAATGCATAATAATTCGCAATGTGGTTCAAATTACATAACTAACTCAACATCCAAATTACCTAAAACTTACACTACATTTTTAATACCGATTTAATATTCGAAGGTTGACAAATTTGTGACACTGATACCGGTAACATTGAAAATATTGATCTCTTGTTTCTCTTATCAACTATCGGTCATTTTCAATATTCTATCTATCCATTACTCGCAGTAAGTTACCTAGCAAAAGTCGGTAAAAAAGTCAAAATGTAAATGAGGCATATATGCCTCATTTACATTTGCGATACTCGCCCGAATATTCACTCTCCTTTTTCGACGAATATTCGTGAAAACAACCACAAATACACCCATAATTCATATTTGCGACTATTCATATCATCTCTCTTTCTATCTCATATATTTTTAACAAGGAATATGCGCGCACCAAATCAGACGAGAAACCCTTTGATTCACGTTAAAATTTCGGCACTGATGCGTGTACGACCGAATACTCGTAGCGAATACCGAAGATGACCGAATAGGCCGTTTACGACAGACAGGTAGAACATTTATATGTAAATTATTTTTGTACGGTTATATCTCAGAATATAATTATACACATTATATATTATATCATACGAAATTTTATCGCTGACCACTTTTTACATAATTTGTTTAATGTAGTGATTACTTTGACAATATAATATTAAGAGTTCCCTGCATCGTCAAACAGAATTAAGCACTATATTAAATTACACAGACACATACAGATAAAAATATCATTTCCTATCGAAGCATAGATCGTCAAAAATGTATATTTTACTAAAATAAATTCCAGCAATGGATAGAGGGGTACCGGTAGGATTCCAGTCAATTACAGAAGTCAAAATTAATCTATCATCTGAGAATGTTTAAAATTACAATGCAATAAATTCACCTAAGACCACGAAAACCACGACTTGGTCTCAGCCGAAGGGGTTCCCACGGGAGTCTTGGCGGACTTCGGGGTTTGTGGCTGCGAGGATCCAGCTTTTTGCTCGGTTTCCAACGCTGTTTTAACCTGGAACACATTTCTGTAATATAGATGTGTAATACAACACATTCATAGCACTCATAGGCTGACCTGAGAGGTGCACACTTGAGAGTTCTCCATAAGCTTCTCAATGGTGTGTGAAGTCCGCCAATCTGCCTTTGCCCAGGGTGGTGGATTATGTCCTGTACCCCTGATTATGAACCGTGCCCAGCAGTAGGACTATTATGGGTTATGATCATTGTTGGATGGCTGTCCTGGTGGCAAAATTTATTTATAAAAAAAAATTACAGATAACATTTCTTAAGCGCTTCAAAGGGTACATTAAGACGTATCGGTTAATATCGTCAAATGGCCATCGTCACAGCACGGCGGACACGGACGGTATAGAACTATTAATGAATAAAGTGTAACCTTTTCCAATTCACAAAGTGCCATACAACAAGCCAAGTCCGGCATGGGCATAACGGGCATAATTATTTCTGGTAAGAGGATCCTTGATCCTTGATATATAATTTTCCTCCAAGGTCGGCTGGCAATGGTAACTCCTGTAGACTTGCCATAACCATTGGCATTGGCATTGGTGACCACATACCACCAGGGAGCCTGTCTGCTCGTTTGTTGCCATCTATTGTGAATCAGTTTTCTAGGGTTCGCAATAAATAATAATGATTCCTATAAACCCTAAATAAACAAAGAAACCCTATATTCCTTCATACCTTCATATTTGTCTTGGCTTGCATGTCCTTTTCGTAATTCCTGACATCTTCAATGGTCATATTGTACCACTCATCCATCCATGTGAATGCTTGCCGATGTCCAAGTAGAAGAATGTCTCTGATCGCCTGGGAAACACAATTTAAATGTAAGCGTTGACGTACCATACCACTTTAAAATAAACAATATATTTGTACAGAAAAAAATAAACACTAACATGCACTAGAATTCCCTGTGTCACGGGTGGCATGGACAACACGAATAACACATCACAAACACTCATGACCCGAGAACACAACATTTGTCTGCCACATTAACATATTTTTGAGTTATTCTTAATAATGCGTATTTAATAGACTTTGACTACTTAGATGATGTTCCCATTTTATTACATGTTAAAAGTTATCATAAATACAGATGCTCTTAATGCTTACCACTTGAACATATTCCTCAACCTTAGTCTGCAAGCCCCACACTTCGAACTTAGCTTCGACAGATTTGTAACAGCACATTATAGGGTCTTGGGAGTCCCTCCAGCCTTCCCGTAGTGGACCACGACCACACTTTTCAGATTGGAAGAGCTTAGGATCTTCTTCTGCTTTGTAATGATGGGGTTTCATCTCATCGTAAGCTATGTCTATAAAATCGACTTCCCTGGTTTCTAATTCTTCTGGTGTCATACCCAAGCACTAAAAAATATCACAACATCAAAACCCAGAATTTATCTCCACTAATACTTGTGGTGCACCCTAATAATACTAAGTCCCACTTGTTTAATGTTGCCATAATCATGCATGGTGGCTAACTGGACATCCTAATCTCAATTTGAGTTTTGTTTTGAATTGGTCACAGTTGTCATGGACTGCAGCGGAAGGGTGGTGCTGCATGTTCGTTTGCTATCTTAATTCCATAAAAAATGGCAGCAATAATTATTACCAGCCTGAAGGGCATTCCACCCTCACTTTTAAGCAGGCAATGCATCCATGATGCCTTGGTAAACGCATCCATGTTGTCAGCCATTAACATAACTAAACACCGTGTACATCAAAAACATATCGACGGTTAAAAGGCGAATTGATTCAAGCGCCATCCTGGGCGATATTGAGTTATATACATCATTGGAATCGGCGAATTTTTCCGCTTCGATTGAGCCAGGTTTGAGGTTAATCTGAGCACTTTTTTGGCGCTTGGCTCCATGACCAATTTGGGTATCATTTTTGCTTACGTGGTGTCAAGTGTAGCGAATTTGGTTGTTTTTTTCAAAGCATGTATATAGACCCACGAAAAAAAAGGGTTTTTCTTACTATTTGTAATGTAAGCCATTTATCCTCGAATAGAATGAAATGGTATCGGCATTTGAATTATTTTTACTTGATCTTAAATAATTAAACAAAGGATGTTAAATCCTTTTTGCTTGAACCATATTTATTAGTGTATGTAACTTAAATCATTTTGCCTTGAACATTCAAACATTATCTCTGTCGCTTGAATCAATCTTACCTGAACTAGTATGTGGAAGAATATGACTTGTGCTAATTTTCCTTGACCAGTTTTAAGTCATATCATTTAGAATTACGAGTAGTGCCAATATTCGAAGGCTGATTATTACAAATATTACCAACGTTTAAATATACTTAAATTTAAGTAAATGAATAATTAAAACAAAAGTTGATTCATGAAAAGAATTGTTTTATTTTAATTCTTTCGTTGTATAAAATCTTGCGATTAAAACAATTTTTTTAAAATCTTATTACATCACTGTGTAATTTGAGTCATTACCCCTTGAACAGTTTACAACTAGGTGAGCGGTTTAAATCATTTATCCATGAACAGTTTACAACTAGGCGAGTGATTTAAATCAGTTATCCATGAACAGTTTACAAATAGTTGAGTGATTTAAATCATTTATCCATGATCTGTTAAAGAAGTCATTGTACACTTGAATTATTTTGCTTTGAACAGATAAATAGTAATCGTGTACTAAGATTCCTTTTGCCCTGATCAGAGAATTGTGCAAAAAGGCTCAAGTTACATCTAACTCCGTTAAAAAACACCTTTTATTTGTTATATATATACAAAAAATTAGCACAAAATATGCCGCTTTATGATTGGGGAGACTCGTCAATTTTTATTGTATACTTTAAGAATAGTGATTTTTTTTCTCAAAAAATAAACTTTAAAACGCTCTCCTTTAAAGTTCTCAAAATGGCGCTTGAATCAAGTCGCCTTTTAACCGTCGATATACATAAATATATTATTATCCCAAATCACAATCATCATTATTATTAACTATAGTCACAATAATAGTATTTTCTCTCTCTCACTCATGTATCTCTCAACCAATATTTTAATGCCAAATACATGCAAATAGTTGAATGAGCTCCAAAGTATATTTTTAATCAGGGTTGTCTATTTCCCCTTATCTTCATAAAGATCATCTAGATATTTACATTAGTCAGGTAAACCGTATTAATTGTGTAATATATTTCGAAACATACAAATTTTATTATTTGTTTGTGTTGGTACAATTTCCCCTTGCATAATTATCCATAATTATTATAGTTTTTGAAAGGCATATTTATACCTTATATGTACCCAAGTAGAGATTTTAATGTAACAATAAATTAATTTTAACCAGGAAAGTTTAAAATGCTGTTGTGACCAATGTAGCAATAAATTGTAATGATGACATAAATTTCAAATTGGCGAACAGCAATTTGAAATTTATGTCAAACTAATATATTAAATATTTCAAAACTAAACTAAATAATTCATAATTAGAAAGGTTTAGATGTAAAATTTTGTATAGGACATGCCTATATGGTATGGAATCTAATATGTCTATGGAGTATTATATTTATAACTGAAACACTTACATTTTCAGTGGTTCCATTATTATCCTCATACCTAGTCTGGATAGATATGGAAAACTTTGGAATGAATGAACACTGAAATAAATAGATGAATTAAGTCTTACATTACTACACAATGGTTATGTATACTAATTTAAGCAAAATTATATAAAATCCCACATAATATATGTATACAATCCTGGTTGCCAGGGAAAAACGCATACTATAGAAAAAATGTTAGAATTTGGTTGACATATCAAGCAACATTACACACAAAAGTTTTCAAAAAAAAATTGCTTTTTAACTAGCTATCGCAAATAAATTGATTCCAGCTAAGATGGTCTTTCCTTCTTCATGGACATTGGGTAAAAAAAGCACTTTTCTTCATACATTAATAATAATAATAATAACATACTGTATTATATCTGTGTACAACAAGAATAAGATAATAATACTCACTGTATATTCTTTGGAGGAGCCATGCATGAAACAATTTAGAAATGTTATTAGTTAAATCAAATTATGTTGAAACATTAAATGATCATATTTAATTTTTCCATTACCTGTTACAGTGTATGGATAATAATTCCAAGCCTTTTCAGTTATGTAAAATATCTTTGGTATGAGACTCTGCACCCAATAAGGTAAATGGCTGAAATAAATCAAGTAAAGGAAACATAAAGCAATATTAAGTTTTCTATAATAAATAACAAAATATCATTAAAATATGATGATGGGTCGGGTTTAGAATAGTAACTCCCCCAGGGTTGGATTGGAAGTAGCGGGGGGATGTCCCCCGCTACTTTTTTAAACTCAATAGTGGGGTCACAATCAGCCCTTGCAGGTTTAGAAGTAACTGAAGGGGAAGTCCAGACCTAAATCATATGAAATAAAAGCACCTTTTTCCTGAAAAGGTCATAAATGCGCATATACCTGGACAAATGTATCCTCTTCTCTGTGAACTGGCCACGTCCATTTTCGTCTTCAATTTCTTCGTTCGATATCACTTCCACTCCTTCGCCATTACCCGATTGCTCAAAGCTATGTCGAGCTATCATATACAACTGCCCGATACGATACTGAAATAAGAAGCCATCAAGGAAAATTACATGAAAACAACCTTACATAAAATAACCAAGTAATCAAAGAGATAACAAGCTTTAGCCTGAAAATATCACCTCTTCCACTGTCATCGGCATACAAATCCTGTACTCTTTAGTGAGAACCATGTTTATTTATAAAATTAAAATGTTTTACTTCTATTGATTAGAGGTGGGATCTCAATATAAATACAAATGAATAAAAACCTCAACTTGACTTGATTTGATTGATTGATTTGATTCAAATTTGACAGTGACAACATTGACAATGACAAGTATTGACAACCAAAAAGATTTTTTTTCAATATAGCCACTCACACGCCTAAATACATTATACACTCAACCACAAACCAACCAAAGAGTCCAAGCACAAGGACAATAAAACTATTTATATAAATTATTATCTACTGTAGTCTGTAACTATGGATGGAAAGAAAATGACGGAATGTTTGAGACAGAAAGAGATGCTACATGGAAAGAAGGCCAATTAGCCGTTTTTGACTGGCCCACTTTTTTGCGTTAGTGACATATTCACCTCTTTTTTACATATAAAACGAGCAGAAAAAGCTTCGCTGATTTGATATAGGTATCATGATATTTCATTGATGACAGCACCGTTTTATTGACAAGTGACTGAACTGACAAGTTTATTTTTTTATTACATGGAAGTATGAAACCTATGGAAGTGACATGTCAACAAAAAATGCGTGCCACTGTTACGTCATCAGGCCACCAAACATGGCGGCTTTAGTGCTGACCTATAACTCATGACATTGACTACTCATGACCTATAACTGCACATAAGAACCTTGCTTATTATAATGTAAATCTTCCTTTATTTTCCCGGCAACATTAACAGTAACCAATATAATTAATATTATTTATAGCGTACCTGTGTATGGTAAAAGATGGCTGATTTGACTTTGACCACGACTTTTTGACAAAACAAGTACCGCCTGAACTGACTTACAATGACATTTGGGTCGGTAAACATGGCGGATTTTCCACCCCATTAGGTAGTAGTAGTACGTATAGACATAGAACAATATGTCGTGTCCCTACTATAATACGTCCATGCTTTATTAGTGTTGTTGATAACCACAAACAGGATAGAAGGATAGAACCAGTGTCGCCAACACTTAAAAATATTATATGCCAAGCCAAACCTATTCACTGCCTTAAGGAGTGCGCACATTACACCAACTCGACGTCAACTCCACTCCGTTTCAACTCCGACGTTCCGTTCCGCGATCAACGCTTCATCGACGTCAACTCGACTCCGTCTCCACTCCGTTTCAACACCGACGTTCCGTTCTAGGTACATTACGTCATTGTGTCGGTCGACGCGTGGACGACTCGTCTACGGTGAGTCGTCAACGCAACGTCGACGCGTTGGTCTCGAAACGGAACGGCTATGGGTGTAGGGCGAGCCGTACAGGGCTTTTAAGTATAAGTTCGAAATTCAACCTTAGCTTCAAAGATATAAGGCTCATAATTGAATGTTAGCTTTGTCAAGGTTTTAGTCGCGTTGGCGTCTGTCGGTCGTGGAGTCGTTGTAATGTGCGCACTCCTTTAGCCTAACAATCCCTATCAAAGGTAAAGACCCCCCTCGGTCAAAAATGAATGTCTGACTACACGGCCATCTATAAAAAACTATGTTACAATTACAAGACCTAAGTACAAGTGATAAAACGCGATTTTGTTTTTGTTACTTGTTACGTCATGGTTCTTGCTAGCGCATTAGTTCGATCAAAACTTGAATCCTCAATTTCAAATTAATTAATATTTAATTTGAAATTGGGGCATTTCGGTTGGCAAATTTTGACATGATAACCCTAAATGTGAAGATTCAATGGTATTGTTATTAGGATCAAGTAAGAGAGGAAAGGATATGGTTCAAATATTATATTTACATGATACACTAATATCTAAATTACAAATTTTAAGCTTCACAGCTACTGTAGTTTTATGAAAACTAAACATTTATATCAATTCAACATTACAGTAAGATTCCTAAACTTACATAATGTACAGATAGAATAGCTGATTTTGTAAATTACAGTGTATTTAATATAACAAAGTTTAGGATATTATAGTAAATACTTAAAGTATATTGCACAAAATTTAATTTACATCAATAACATCCGTATACATTAATTAACTTCAGAATACATAAACACTTGCTAAATCATCATAATCAAAGGTTCGCTTTAAAAACAGATCAACTAGAGAAACACCAATTATACTGTGAAGGCCAGTATTAATTGGCAGAGCAGTTAAGTTAACATATGTTGCATTACCAGGCTCCAAGGGACCAAGCCTACGGTTTGAGATACCACACCAGAGCAGACTGGAATCTTGGAGTGATCGCAACTTCAGTATTAGATCCAAGGTCCTTTCACTAGCATTAACTATTTTACAATTGAAATTAAAAGGCTCATCTACAGGGACTTTACTGGGTAGACTTTCATAAAGAACTCTAATGTCTCCATAATCCGGACTCATCCGCTGAATCTGACTAGTTTGCAGCCTCCCCTTTTCTCCTAAATTGGATCTCCATACAATATCCAACTTCCCAATATTCCTAGCAGCAGCCATCAGCTTGATTTGCTGAGAAATATTTTCCTTTGGAGTCAGGCAATATAGGTACTGACAACTTTCCTGTGACTGGAGCAAAGTTACATCTCCAAATACAGAATGTTCATTGCTGTCCTCATTTAAAGATTTCACTTCAAATTGGTGAGAACCTTCTAAAGATACTTGTTCTAGTATGATAGGTCCCGAAGTAATATTCTGAACCTGTGCTTCAAGGAATACTTCATCCGATTCAGCATTATAGATCTTTGTTTTTACATCCAAAGGTTTCATGACTTCAAATTTAAAGAACTTTCTGAACGAAGCTAGAGTGTTGTAATTAGACATGTAAGTTACTTCACACACTAAAATGTGTGTCCCTAGATCCTTTACTTCATGATGAATAACATCACTGAGTGTTTCATCCACATCTAACATAATGGGAGACTGATTCTGCTGAGTGGACAGTGGTATCCTCTGTGAGCTGGTCTGCAAATCTGCTTTAATAGACACACTTTGAACAGCTTGAGTAGTTTCATTGTGGACACAAACATAGCATGAAAATGTCTCTCCCAAATAAATATTACCAAAACTTTGTGGCAACAACAAAAACTGACCTGCAGCGAGAGTTTCCATTTGTACCACAGAGGTCGCATCATCTTTCAGGTAATTATTCAAAATATTTCCTGGCAAGTCCTTAAAATCGCATGTCACTATTGTTGGACTTATTAATGCTGGTTTTGTAAGTCTCATAACTTTGAGAGCTACTAAATGATCTCCGGCTTCTTTTGTATCCATTTTCAACTATCTAAAGCTGGTTAAAACCTTAAACCAAAAGGATGGTGCAGGGCAAGCAAGTACATTAATGAGCTGACGACGCTGACGTGAGAAAATTCACTTCCACAGAATCCTAACGTTAACCCCTTACCTTAGAGTTAAGGTATTAGCATAATTTTATATTATAAACAGTATCAAGATAATTCTGCATGAATTCTTGGATACGAAAGGAATACGAATTAGCTAAATACGCTCTTAATAATCATAATTCACACTTTCAGTTTCATTTCACAATTCACATTCACAAGTCACAACTGTCAGTCTGTCACTGACTGTCATTGTCAAGTCATTTATTAATTGTCAAATTCAAAAATTCGTAATCAATGTCAAATTTCGTAAATATTGAGGAAAACCCTCTTTTTCTGAATTAAAATTTGTTTTGGCGTATGAACACTCAACCAAAAACATTTTGGGAAACAAAAGTGTAGTCTACTTATCCTCTTTTCAGGCCTAACTGAAAAAATGAATCAGGAGAATAAATATCCAGAAAATAATAATACATGCGTTTTAAGACAGATTTGTTATAATTAAAATCAGATTTAGAATAGGTAGGTAGGTTTATTATATGGCTGTGTACAATCTGTGACCTCTGGCTCCGGGCGGCTGTCTGTGAACAATTTCTATTTGTCATTGTCACGGTCACGGTCATTCTTGACAAAAGACAATACAATGACAATACGGTTGAGTTGACAGTTGACGTTTTAATGTGACGACTCAAAACTGAATTGCTATTATTTTTTTTTACTAGATTCTGATGTGGCCCAATAAAATTAAATATTTGCCCTGTGATTGGGAATTTATTCAGGCATAAAACCATTTATGCCCAATATTCCCGTAACTTACCATTTATTCCCGCCGGGCAGAAACAGATTGCCCATCTCTAGGCCCAATCATGGAGCAAGAGCAAACACAATTTTAATCGACAGTTTAATACTTTTCTTTTAATTCCCTTGATGATGCGTGTGTAAATCTTATTTACAATACTAAAAATGGCATATCAGACTTTTTTGCAAGAGTATATGCTGGTGCCTCCAGTTACCAGAGCGTATACCACTGCTTGCGTTATCACTACCCTGGCTGTTGTGAGTGAAGATAACTTTATTGTATTAAGTGCATTACTCTTTTATTTCATGTTGTGTTTGATCAGTATTACGATGTAAGAATGTAACTAAAGCCTTGGGAGAAGTTCTGAAAGTGTTATCACTTGAAGTCGATCTCCTGCAGAGTACTGAATACACAAGAGTAATAATGGTAATGATTCCAACTTGGATTCAATTCAAGTTGACTGCGGTCTTGTTGAGACGTGATTACATACATTTGTGTCAATGCAATCGTTTCGATGGTGTCAATTTGATGTTATTAATTGAAATAATTGTTTCACAGAAACTATCTGAACATGATTGTAACAATAACATTTTTATTTTTTAGCAACTGGATCTAGTTTCGCCGTTTCAGCTATATTTCAATCCAATATTAATATTGAAAAAGTTTCAATTATGGAGGCTCATAACAACATTCCTGTTCTTTGGAAACCTGGGGTTTAATTTCTTTTTTAATTTAATATTTACATATAGATATTGTAGGATGTTGGAGGAGGGATCGTTCAGGGGGAGAACGGCTGATTTTGTTGTGATGTTTATGTTTGGAGGAGTGCTGATGATTGTATCCTTTTTTAAATTGAAAACAATAATACATTGTTTTTAATATAACACTTATTTCTTTTAGATAGATATCATACTATATAGGCAACAACCCCAGCACGCACCTCTAATTTGAAAAAATTATGTTCGTATTAGAATTTAATGATGACTTGCTTTGGTGAAAGAAAACATAGTTAGGAAACCTGCACACCTGAGAGTTCTCCATAATGTTCTCAAAGGTGTGTGAAGTCTGCCAATCTGCACTTGGCCAGCGTGGTGGACTATGGCCTGTACCCCTCACATAGTGAGAGGAGACCCGCCTAACAGTGGGACAGTTATGGGTTGATATGATAGGCAACAAAATTTATTGTGTAAAAAAGAAGTACAGTAAAAATAATGTAGGTATTGGTATTTATTCAGATACCAATATGCATAACTATTATACCTGTACCTTCTATATTGTTGTTTTATTAATATGGAGTTAAATTTATTATGAATTCCATTAAAAATCATAATTATAATAATTTCCTTAATGAAGAAAACAGCTGTGTGCTTTCTTTGTAAATTTATTATTTTTAGGACAAGCATTCACCATTATGATTGTCTACGTGTGGTCTCGTCGGAATGTTTTTGTACGCATGAACTTCTTTGGCTTGATGAATTTCCAGGTAATATTATCAAGAACTAGTAGCATTTGTATTTGAAATTATGTGTGATTTTGGCATATTCTACTTTGATTTTTGTAAATCACCATTAAAAGGAGTCAGGACACTTAATGATTAAGTGGTTACCAATGTCATTCACTGCGTTTGGCATAGCTACTGATGTTGCTGCAGTGACATTATAATCCCGTCTTAAACAACAAACATAACTACAGATTCGTATAACCATAAAAATGATTCCAATATGTACTATAAATATTTCCTGATTGTCTTCTTTTTGTAATATAATTTATTTTGTTGTTATAGGCCCCATATCTCCCCTGGGTTTTACTCGGATTCTCAGTGTTACTTGGCAATGCAATATCTGTTGATTTAGTTGGAATGGCAATTGGACATGTTTATTTCTTCTTAGAAGATATTCTACCAAGACAACGAGGCGGGCACAAAATGCTAAAGACACCTAAATTCCTGTAAGAAATTATTTAACACACATTGTCGATTAGTCGTGATAAATGATAAAACTGTGCATGGTAATGAGACTGCTTGCATATCAACAGTATCGAGATAATGAATTGATAAAAACAATGCGGCTGATAAATTGCTTATTAATATTTAAACCAAAACTATGTATGTATGTAAGTAATGATAATATAATTTATCATTATATGATTATAATTTATGATTGAAAGAAAAACTTTACCACTTCCAATTTTTGTTAAAGAAATTCATTATAACTTATACTGTTACTTATACTTAACAATATTATATTATTTTCAGTAAGAAACTATTTGATCCACCGCAGGAACATCCGGATTACGTGCCTCTACCCGAATTAGCAAATGTGCGGCCCGGCGGCTTCGATTGGCGTCGTCGCGATGACGATCCAAATAATCGCGATCGATAACTTGTAAATACTACCTCTTAAGTCAATATATAATATTTTATCTGTGTTCTATTTAAATGATAATGAAATATAAATTCATAAATTTAGAACTACTTTACCTGTCTTTTATGTCTGTTTTAAAGATTGTAATTAGCACAATTTGACTCAATACTTCCAATATGTACTAAGAAATTAAGTATTCGTGTGGTATGTACTGCGAGGGCTATTAAAGATAAGTAATAATGTTAAAAGTGAATATACAAATAAATAAATATAATTTGCATAGTTTGATTTTGACTACGCCGTGAAATCTAATACGTAATGTCCAAGTTACAGATTCAACATTTTGGATTTGAATGCCAATTAACTTAACAATAAATTCGCTGTAATTAAACTTGTTCACATAACACATAATGACAACATCGTTTTTAACTTGTGGATTTGCACGTCATTTTACATAATGATACGGGTACTCACGACATAATTTCTTTGTACATTGATATTTTCGACCCAATTCCACTGATCCTAGTCGCGGCTAAATCGTGTCAGATTGCTGCTAAAATCGTACCTAATAAAATTGGATGATGATATCCTAGATCTGAAGCACTTTTCGCCTGTTAGTGCATCCTGCTGAACAACATACGAATGGTGCACGTGCATGGCACCAAGGCATCGTAATGACATATGTATGGACATAATGCTGCTCAATTATGTCACAGAGCTGTTATATCCAGCTTAATTTCTAGTATTTGTGCATGTCGGTAGTGTTCAGTAGCAGCCTGGCTGGCTACTTGAAACTTTATGGCGTCGTAAGAAAAACGCAAGTCTGCTGCATCGCTGGAACGCGCGAGTGTCGGTAACGATATAGGCACGAGATACGAGTACGTAAGCTGCCAGAACTATAAAATTTTCACCACAATACAAAAGACAAAATTTTAATGATGATGCGATAAGCAAAAGTAACATTTATTCGTTACTAGCTGGCCGCGCAAACGTTATCCTGCAACATAATTATATTATTCTAATCTCACTAGTAAAACAATTAGGTAAGTATGATATAATTAGATCATTCTGACAATACCGAGAAGCGTGTTTTATCATAACTTTTAATAAGGCAAATAGTTTTTTTGTTATAAAATAGAAGTCCATCGAAATTTCCGCAAAAATCCGTAATAAAAACACGATATAATGTTCTATGTATTTATTTTCAATCACATCAACGAAAAACAATTAGATCAATCGCGGCTCACGCTTTACATGTTAAGTTTCATTCGCGCCAAAATTGCAAATTTTACAGATACTATTAGGCCAGACATTTTTAGCATAAATTCTACTCTCGAGCTTTATATAATGAATACTTTTCTTATATGTTACAATATTCATGTGCGTTTGTGTGGAAGAATTTTAGGGCAGATACTATCTTGGAATTTGATTATGTATTTAATTAAAGAACTCGACATAAATAAATCAATCTATTAGGAATCTGCAGCAATCTAAGTTTTAACTAGGGATGTTCACTACCGCTACCAAACGATTGATGTACCTTTCACTAATAGCGTAGTGCTTTTAGGAGGGCATGTAAATTTAAGCCCTAATTCTTATCAAGTCGTCATCGTAAATAGCCTATTTGTAATGCTTTGTATTTACCGCGTGGAAATTGCATTTTTTTCATCATTAAATGCGCCTAACGAAAAAAAATCTCCATCATTAAATGCAGTTAGCGAGAGATTAAGTTAACTTGTAAACATATAATTACTGTATTGTTGACATTAACAACCTCGTCCCACCTAGCTCCGAAATAGCTCTAAATTTTTCATTGTTTGGACACTTCTACACGAGAACGTCTCATGTCTGTGTCTGTATCGATCCTCAGAAGAACAGGTTGAATTCATAAGGCCAAAAGTATCAAAAGGCTAAGAGCCAACACCATTAGGAAGGCTGCATAATATAATGCATCGATTTGTTATTCACCTCCATTCATGTCCATAATCAAAATCATCCAGTCAGTGATTGTATTTAAATAGCATCATCGGTACAATTGATTACATTACGAGTACCTATGTACCTAAGAATGAGAGAAAGATTTTTTTATAATCTAAACATTATTATTATAAAAGAGGTGAACTGTTAAAGAAAACCAAAACTGTATAACAATTGTATGATGATAAGTTATAATTAAAACTAAGACAGCGTCGCTTAATTTGAATAATAACCGAGACATCAGATGATATACATACAAATTATTTCGTCTAAACAATACAAAACTTAAAAATCACACAAATATGCATCTGTCCCAAAAAAAATTTTTGGGATCATCATACCCTCTTGTGATATTCATCGAAAAATGTACAACCGTTTTATAGAATGTGTGTTTCCAATATTTTACCCGACACAGTTTGATTTTTATGTCAACAAAAGTACCGAAAGTAAACAGTTACACTTTATAAAATTAAACAAATAATAATTAAATTAAAACTATTTGTCCGTCCGAAATTTAACTACGATCCTAGGTAGGTACTTCACTACTTCTGAATCGTAGGTACCAAAATCGTAATACTTAATTCAATTAAAAATATACATAAAGAAATCGAAAAATGTTAAAATTTTTATAACAAGGACAAAAAGGATTTGTAACTTTTCACAGCAACAACAATAAAACTAGTAATCAGTCTTCATTCAAACATCAACACACTTTTTAATCTGCAAACCAAATCTTCAGTTCTAATCATTCAATTATATATTTCGTTACTTAATAAAATGTCAATTCATTATTTCACAAACATCGTCCCATACAAAAAAGACATGTTATTGTGAACCAGAAAATATGTTCGACATACACAGGAAACACACAATTACCCTCATCTCAGTTGTTTAATTAAAGTTAATAATTGCGCAACGAACAATTATATTGAATAGAACAGCATTCACAAATGCTTTTTTAAAACACGCACGTTCCATCTTTCCATCTATATTAAAAATACACTGGATAAGGCACAGACAAAGTAGATCAGAAAAAAACTTATGGTCGTATTTAAACATAATGGTTGGGCCTTTTTATTTATTTATTTTATTTATTTAAACTTTAATGACCACAAATTAAATGAGGTACATATGGCGAGCTTAATGCTCTATTAT
The DNA here is from genome assembly GCA_905404295.2 of Ochlodes sylvanus. NCBI lineage: Eukaryota > Metazoa > Arthropoda > Insecta > Lepidoptera > Hesperiidae > Ochlodes > Ochlodes sylvanus. The sequence continues at coordinate 7,440,976 of FR990137.1, forward strand.
TGTAGCAGCAACGGCAGCAAAACTATCAACCGTGCCGACATTTAGTAACAAATCAATCAAGTAAACAGACAATAAACAGCCGACTTTCTACTCCATGTCTATGAAACAATCTGCATCGTTGCTATACAAAACTCGGAGGATCTAAACTTTTGTCCCAATTCCAATGCTATTTTTAAAGTTTCTAACTCATAAAATTGACACAATCATCGCCTAAAATGGTGCGAATCAAATACGGACAAAAATAAGTGATCATTGGTAGTCCAGTGTAGTCTATATAGAGATTAATGATCAGTATTTTAACATCCGTGCACAGTTCTTGCACACAAAAGAGTTCAATTTTATACAAGGTGATTTTTTAGTCAGTTAGAATATTAATAGGGGGTACTCGGTATTCGATTCTCGTTCCAAATACGTAATAAAAAAGGGTGCTTAAATTTTGACGTAATTATCCATTACAAACCGATAATGTAAACATACTCGACCGCGCGGTATAAACAACGTCATTAACCGGGCCGCTGAGCCACCGGCGGGCCGGTTTAGTACCTACACAGCTGTTCGCCATGCTTTCCGCGTATTTTTAGATAATCTTGATTGCCACTTTTGAAATAATTATCGTGTAGAATTTTGACTTTATATTTTTAATCATTACCTATGACCATGTTCTTTAATGTCCTCGAATATAGAAAGTGAATTAAAAATCACCTTGTATAACAGTTACATAAATCGAATACACCGGCGTGAACAATTAATGACAACATATCGTAATGAGCTATTTTGTGTGCAGTACAATAATTAGGGTTAAATTCTATTTTACTGCAGCGAGTCTCGCTCTTATTTAGCATGTAACTCGCATCAACATCAAAACACATCGTGCGAAGTATTATTTGATTTTTTTGTTACAAACAAAATGACAGTCAATAACAAACACACATCTCACATCACCAAAGTGACTAGTGTTAGGCTGTCATCACATTTTATAGTCAGATCTCGCCACAAATATCCAATCAATTGAACTAAGTGTTGCAACATCCTAATCATAATTTTATTATGTTGCATTTATGGTATAAATATATCCTATTATTATAAATTATCGTCTCCACGAGTAGCTATATTATAATCTAAAAAATGCTATCAATTAAGTGGTGTTCACACTGTAACGATTAAAGATTTGTGCTTGTAGAATCATTGACATTTTCAAATTTGCACAATGTGAAAATAAATATGGCATTAACCATCTTTTTCGTAGTATGGTCATATCCTTTTTCAAAGTATTCGTTTAGATGTGTTGCAGACCAATGGCTACATACTGAAGCTATTAATTTATAATACCAGGCCACAGTGAAGGTACTAAACTTATCAAAGTTGCAATTATTTGGCGTCGTTTTTCACACTAAATTTTGATTACGGTTCCTAAAGCTTGTGTACAATTTACATAAATTACACGAAGACATCTTCATAGCGCTACAATTGCCAGTAGCACCGTTATGTCGTCTGGTTTTCCACCTGGAAATACAATAAAACACAAATTGGATACGTATTCATACTTTTACAAATATAAAAATATTATTGTAGTGCTCATGTCAAACAAGTTTTCTTAGAAACAACATTTAGACGTTTCCAATATTTTAATTTATCGATAGTCTGTGGTAAAGCTAGTGGTGTAAATTATGGACTCCTGAGGATAATGTGGGTATTTTAAAGTCCAGAGTGAATATGCTTCTACAAAGTCAATGCGACTTTTCCAACACTACATTTACGACTTAACATAAGCCCGGTAATAGTATCATACAGTATAGTGACTCGGCCCTGTCCTTGAAATAAATGCCTACAGCCCCGCGCGCTAGGGCCGCCTCTTTCTAGTTGTAATGAATGTAAATAGGTAAATCGCACGTTTCCTCATTACAAACCCACACGTTCGATCGTCCCTATGGCGCTTCTGCAACTGCAACTGTTGTGTACCGAGCTATATACCAAACTCCGAGGCGCGTAGGTATGATTCGTGCTCCAACCGTTTATATGAACCGTTAATATGTCCAATATGTAGTGAAAATAATTGAAATAATAAAAATATTTGACTTTTGAGTAAATTTGACAACTATCCAAAAAAACTTTTGGACCTGTGACAAGAAACATTATTAGAATTATTACTTTACATTGTGTTTACTTTCCCAAACAACCTAATAACATGATGTTAATAAACAAGAGATTACAATGAGTCAGAAGGATTGGCGTTGATTGTTATAAGCGTATCATTCATGGACTCGTTTCTCTCTCAAGACCAAGTCAAATTCGCTAACTAAACGCGCGATGACAGATATCGATCTATGAAAAAGTCTCCAGGTGACAAAAATACTACAATTCTACCGACATTTCACAAACACTCAATAATGTGCAAATTTCCGGTTATATTTAAACCAATCATTTTCGAGTTACAAGCAAGGAGTCGTTAAAAGACGTTCCTTATAATTTTCTTATAGAAACACTGTTTAGTTACGCTTACGTCTCGTAGATAGTTCTACTCTCGCAAGCAAAACGAATCGTTTTTCGAATATACGATGCGGTCATTTTTCCGAACAGAAACTTACCGATAGCATCGATGCCGTTCTGCCTCGCGCTCTTAGCGAACGGAGACATGTAGCAGCCGTCGAAGGAGAGGTTGCGCGCCATCCACGCGATGGAGTTGGCCACGGCCTGCAGGCGCTGCGCGTCGCCCGCCTCGCCCTGCGCGCGCCGCATCTCCGCCACCAACACCGGCTCGGGCACGTTGTCGAACACGCCGTCGGTCGCCACCAGGATCACGTCGCCGCACTCCACTCGGAACTCCGCCGTTTCAGCCGATTCTGGCCTGGAATTGTCATGAATAGAATAGAAATAAGCATTCATACAATCATACCTTAGGGTAGAGGTGTAAATCATAGTAATAAAGATGACACTACTGTGCTATTAACTTGATCTGGTTAAGATGCCGTAAGACCTATACAACTTCATAACTAATATGGTTTGAAATTTATAAATACATGAATAAGTGTAATTGCACGATTTAAAATGAATGGATTTCGAAATTAATAGGGACGTGTTCTCATTTTAAATTTAATTTCCATTCTTTTTTCTTTGATTATAAATAACCACAATTTTGTAAATTAAACGTTTCACGTGACCGTTAAGCGCTGGCAAGTGTCCAAAGAACTAAAAACTCTAATATTAGTGCATACAGAAATACAACAACGTTGCCTATGGAATGAGCACATGACCAGCCGTCGGCGGCCGATTGTCTTGTGACTTGCCCAAACTCATCTATCAAATCTTGTTACAGATATCCCTTTAACACTACGAATACCCAATACACCTATGAACTAAACATACCAATCATAATCGATTGCAAAAGGTTTCGTGTCCAGGAAACCTCGTCTGACTTTCTCAGAGTCGACCACACATGCCAGATACTTCACTTACTTTTAAGAACGTTATGGAGAATTTTCAGCATACCTAACGTATGCTGGTTTCATTTCATCGCGATTTTCTCTTTTACCGAATAATGCAATAATTTTAAGTGTGATTCATAATGTATTGAGTACAGGATTTGAATATCCTCAGAGACTACGAGCCTACGAGAGACTGATATTCAAAACCATTAATACACAACGCTCTCTATTCGTCACGTTACTTCAAACTTTTATCTAAGGAGCAAATATCAATCATATATTCTATTCTTGATACTTTTCAAACACGACTGAAAACTGAAAAACAACAAGAATCTGCTATGAAAATACGATTACTGGGTTTAAATATTTCAAAATTGTTACACAACCCATCATGGAGAGAAAACAATACTAAGGTAGGGTACTAGTCTTGAATATTTTCTACGTTTACCAGGCTTATCTGTTACTCAATGAAATCTTAATTTGATTAGGACGTAAGTACTATTAAGTTAATGTTATTCTTCGTTAATTTCTAACACAATACTTCACAAAATGAAAAGTCAAAAGTTAATATAATAATAAGTAATTAAGAAAACAATGGACTACGTCTGTAATAAAATTAACTAAATAAATTGATGATAATAAGTAGGTATAAGAAATGTATGTACAGGCAAAAAATAAAAAATATGGATTATTCCAGATAATAAATTAATATGTTTATTTAATCAATTTTTATCAAATTTTCTTATTGCGCATCCAATTCAAAGAATCCATTGACCCTTCGCTTATGTTTTTTCAAACAAAACAGTCAAGAACTATTCAAGCACCTTTTTATTATGATACCCTTTGTAGAAACGATTACTTCCAGTGACTTTCAATGGTTGAAAAACAAATAATCGTTAGTGTTCCGCTATTTACTAAGAATTAAATGCTGAGATTGTTAGTCTTGTTTATTTATTATAAAACGCAGAGAATCAACAGACAAAATATTATTTACAAACAAATAAATCAAATGCTATATTGAGTACCGACAACCTTCAGCTTTGCCCATCTAACTACTTATCTTAGACCAAGGTTACATTGGGTATAATAAAACTAACCAATCGATGTATGTACTTGACAGATATTTGACAAAAATAAAAACTATTTTTGCGATGTTCATTAACGTTATAGATACTTTTAAATGATTTTAAATGTAATAATAAGTAATTTTAAATAAATTTTAATATGATTTTAAAAACTTTCGTTGGTTTGTGCGTTTGTTCCCCCTAAAATCAGAAAATTCTTCGCCGAACTTAATGCAGTTTTCTGATAGTAGTAAGCTTCAAGTAGGGATTGTTTTATTTCAATCGGTTTATAAATAAATTGATCCCATTCCCTTCTAAAATTTGGTTAAATTGTTTTGGATGCATTAAATTTTCCGAAGCGAAGTGAGGACTGATTTGCTTACTAGTTCAAAATACGTTTAATACAAATAGGGCAAGTAAGAGTTTTCCAGGGCTTACAGATATGAAATTGGTTTGTTCGTTATAACGCTCTTGTACAGAAACCTATAATGCGCCTTAAAGGAGTGCGCACATTACACCAACTCGACGTCAACTCCACTCCGACTCCACTCCGTTTCAACTCCGACGTTCTGTTCCGCGATCAACGCTTCATCGACGTCAACTCGACTCCGTCTCCACTCCGTTTCAACTCCGACGTTCCGTTCTAGGTACATTACGTCATTGTGTCGGTCGACGCGTGGACTACTCGTCTACGGTGAGTCGTCAACGCAACGTCGACGCGTTGGTCTCGAAACGGAACGGCTATGGGTGTAGGGCGGGGAGGGGCCGTACAGGGCTTTTAAGTATAAGTTCGAAATTCAACCTTACTATCAAAGATATAAGGCTCATAATTGAATGTTAGCTTTGTCAAGGTTTTAGTCGCGTTCGCGTCTGTCGGTCGTGGAGTCGTTGTACTGTGCGCAGTCCTTTACTCGTACTTTAATCAGCTTAAAGCAACCTTGCTGGATAAATATTCCCTTTCAGTGTTATTTAAACAAGTTGTAAATGTTGTAACTAATAACATTAAACTATACAGACATCTTACGCCTTTACCTGACTTTACTGACTAAAACCTGAAATATACAAAACGCGACTACGAGCGAGCGATTATTTCCTACGTTAGATTACTCTATATTATGTAGAATCGTATAAAAGTCCTTGGATCCATCTTACTGTTATCTCTATAGAATTAACCTTTTGATTTGCTTCTAATAACGTCTCTAGCTGATAATGCAACCGTCACATGGTTTCAAATAACTTAATCGTAATCTTAATAGAAATTTTATATCTCTCACGAAAGGTTAATAATATGTAAGAAAGAAAGGAAATAGACAGAAAAAATATTTATTATAAATAAAAATATCTATTATTTATAAAAGAATACTAACATAGGTTAACTTTAATATGACTTTAATGTAACTAGTGCTTACTGTAGTTACTGTACTAGATGGAAAGAATCGCACTCCATTTTTGTTGTGGTTGCGAGCCACAGATACTGATTTTCAGTACATATTTTCCGATGATGTGTCATTTGTATTCTGATTACTGTTTTAACGATTAAAGAAAATATTTGCTTTACTACATTAGGCTACTTTAATACGAGGCGCGTTGCCAAGAAACGACACATGAAATATAATGAACAGCCATCGTTATGCGAAGGAATCTTGTCGGAGCAAATAAAATAGTCATAAATGTACCGGTGAAGGATAAAAATTTGGCAAATTCTGAACCGCTTTTGAGAGTTATACAGAGAAGCATAAAAGAACCTCCTAACCGTATTACCGGAAATAATTCTGTAATTCCAACCAGAACAGAAGGTATGCATTATGTAGACTGTTACACTTTACATGAAATGGTTTTTTATAATAAACTAGCTGGCCCGGCGAACTTCGTACCGCCTAACAGTCGATTCTTTAATTTTTTTATTTTTATTCTGCTATTCCCGGAACCCCTCCACTAACACTTAAACTTTATGGTATGGTATTAAAGTTCAAATTGACTTATTATTACGAATCTCTTGTATGGAAATACAGAAAAGTGATGTTTTTAGACATTTTCAGGCAATTTTTTTAAATTATTCTCTCCGTAACAACCCCATCTTCGTACTTTAAGGAATATTATAAAAAAAGAATTACCGAAATCAGTTCAGCTGTTCTCGAGATTTGCGCTTAGCAACAAAATCAGCGATTCATTTTTATATATAAGAAAAATATCTTATTAAAATCATACTACTTTACAGCGTTCTGTCGCGTACATACCTACATGTTTTGTCGCTTTGCATAGCATTATTATGGCAAATTTTCGGCATTCACGTACTGAATTCCAAACTATACCCAACGAATTAAATTCCTTATGACTTTTTCCGAGCGATTTTTTCTTCAGAAAAATCATCCCCTGTTGACTTGATTTGATTGACTTATTACTAAGTAAATGCCCCTATAAGTTTAAACATGATAAAATCAAGGTACTTCCACGCGGGGAACTGCTAGAATATTGCATAAGGTTCGGAAGGTTTAAATTCTCCATTTCATACATACCTATCACTGAGCACGTTTCTGTCGTGTCCAGGGGGCGGGAGACTGAGCTGGTAGGGGGTGTTGAAGTAATGCTGCTGCTCGTGCGAGCGATGCACCACCCGCCCGCCCCGCACCACCATGTAGCCGCTGTCGCCGATGTTGGCCGCCCGCATTATGCTCTCGTTGCGGTCCAGGATCATCACGCATGCTGTACTGCTGCCTGCAATATGCATTTTATGGTAATAACCGGGGAACGATTCATGCACCGCCTATCGCTAAGTGGTCACCGTTGTCATTGCCAGGCTCCTAAATTTAACCAATCGTTAAATCGTTTCTCGAGTAACGAGTTGTTAAAGTCGTTTCTTAAAGGAACACTTTTTAATTACGCCTCGTAGATAATTTTACTATCCGAAAGCAAAACGTATCGTTTTTCGAATATAGGTACCGGGAAAAAAGGAAAGGAAGATGAACCCATGGTTTAAAATAAATTATACAACATTACGTAATATATCTCGCTCGGTATCGCTATTAATCACCAGTTAGTAAGTGAAATTACCGTCTATATAGCTCTTGTCGCTGAGTCAATGGCAAGGACTTGACCAATGACTCATTCCGGCGACTGGTAAAGTACCGCAGGCAAGGGTGGCTCAGACTGAAAATCGTAGAGAAGCCTTGACGATTTTCCTCGTACATTTTGTAATAGTACCGAGATACAGCTGAACTACTTGATGGAGCGACGTGTTCACCGCTGACATAAGCAACACCGAAGAAAATAGGACATGAATAAGCGCTTCAAAATATTAAAGAGCATTTTCGTGCTTTGGAAGTCACGTTAGGTGGTCCCTATATAGGTTGATGTCACTAGGTAACAGGCTTCGAATGGCAAAAACACTTGGGTTGCCTACCATCCCTTCGTAATATTCATTTGCTTTGGATAACTAAAGGACAATCATTTATAGAAAAGAATACACAAAGATAACTGATAAGAGTGAATACAAGAGTAAATAACAAAGCATATCATGCAGAACAAATAAAAATTGTCTCATAAAGTTGATAGGCATTCAAGGCAAAACACAACGCATGATTATTAGTCATTGATAAACCAAGTACAACAATTTAAATATGAAAACCCATACTTAAATATAAAGGCACAACATCTTTTTCAAACATGTAAATGAAGTAACCAGCTAAGCTTCATGTCTGATTGAAGTGTGCTGTTTTTGCCAATAGCGAATAGATAGATTCACAAGGATTGTTTATGTGTATGGGTAAGCATAAGACATTTATAATATGCATTATAAAAACAAGCAACTATTTGAGGATTGAGGAAGTATATGCAAGAACAGTCTTGCTTCAAATGTTACTTACCTAAAATAGGTTTTTTATGTTCCAGCAGTTCATAATAAGACTTAGCTAACAAGTCTCCTGGTTCAGACAGTTTGAAATGCCCCATTTGGACCAGCCGCTCGCAAGTTCTCATGAGGTACGACGAGAACTCGCCAGGATCAATGCCGTATGCACGCCAGCCTCCCACTCCATCCGCAACACCTTGACACACATGATTAATGATTTCTTATTGTTAGCACTCTTACTTGTATTAAGTTGAACGAACAATGGATTTTATACTAGCATTCCAATATTATAACCTGTTAAATTAATCCTGTTAAATTGTATTATGACAATCCAACAGAAAAGTCTTCTCATAATTACAAACACAATAAAAAAAAACATGTTAAATTTAAGAAACAATGTGGATATTGAAATCCCATAATGAAATACTATAATAGTAGTGAAGGTTTATTGACATTTAAGGTCTGGAGTCTCTAATGCGGAAACATAAACATAACCGTTTAAAGGGCAAACGCTATTATTATTATTATTATTGAAATGACAGTGTAACAAAATATATAATGTGATGAATATTTGTATACTACTTAATATTACTTAAAATTAAAATGTCTGTGATCTCAAATTTAGCAGATTTTTTTTTAATCTACATCCTTAAATGATATTATTACTGCTCTGCTATTATTATTGCTACTTTTACAGCTCATACCTGAACAAGTTGTTTAAAAAAGGTTTTTGAAATATTAAGTAAGTATTTATGAAATTTTTATTTTTATTTGTTATTTTTTTTATTTAATAGGTTACAGCAGAGTTTGCCAACCTTTATGGGTTAAATATTTAAATTAAATTAAGTTATTTATTTACATTAAATTAAGGTAAACTCAACAACAGATTTATTTTATACTTTTGGAACTATTGAGTAGTAACTTGTAATCTTGAATTCCATCTGTAAATGTAGTATAATCTCGCCTCATCATTAAGGAGATCTGGAGTGTACTCACAACTATTATACTCAATTATCCTTACCTCCATCAATCACTTACAATTTTATTATTGACACAACTTGTCTTACAAAGTGTGACCTCTAGGAAAACATCAATAAATACAGCTGGTATTATTGTCTACACCCATCACAGTAATACTAATTTTATGTAAGGTAATAGTTTAGTACAACTGATTAACTGATAAAGATATTACAAGCCACTACTTGAGTCTACTTGTAAATATCTATCATGCTAACATGATGACCATATGGGAATTAACCATAAATTAAAACTTCTTGAATATCCCAAATGTATTGGTAAATCAGATGGAAACAAAAACAGTTAGTCTTAATTTTATCACGGTATTTGATATCTTTTGTATTCCAAGATTCGTAACATAACAAGCAATATTAGAATAACATTTAGTGAAAACAACAAAGTGTACTTTCTAATTTATTTTATCTAAGTAAATAAAATAATATTAAATGCTAAAATATAAATAACTCTCAAATTTAAAAACTGCATGTGTTCCAGCTCACAAATCTATAACACAATTCTTATTTATTATTTTATTGGTTATTTTGAAGACAGTGGTCTTTATAATTTTTTTGATTTTCATTTAATGCTCATAACTTTCACTGAAATCAACTAAGAACAATAACATTGAAATGAAATTTGGCTCATAAACCAAACAACTTACCAATAACATCTGCATTGTTGAAATTAGTGGAAAACCACGCATCATCCCCGAATTGTCCTTTATGGGTTCTACCATTTGCAATGTCTTTAGGAAAACCACACACCACTGACACTAAATAGGGATACTTTTTGTTAGATACATTTAACTCAGCAGCACTAGATAAACTTGAAAGTCCATTCCTAATAGCACGTGACAGCACTCTCCCCGTCCAGTATATGGACTGCATCATTCACTTTTTAGTATTATTTTGTAAGGTACTAAGTCCAGGCCCCATTTACAATGGAAGTAATGGTAACGAAATCATTATTACGTAGACTTTACGCAATAATGACTCCAAAATATCAAATTTATTTAAACCATTATAACAAATTTCGTCGTACTAATGCTTTTAAAACAAAACGTGTATTACGATTACGACAAACCAAATTACCAAACCTTGGGGAGTCTAGTCTTGTGACTTGTGACTTAACTGACTTATGACGTGAATATTTGACAGTTGAGGCAATGTGTTGCCCACATTTAAAAATAGTAGATTGTCAACATGTCATAATATTATATAGGTATAATAAAATTATCCTCATGTATGCAAATCTGCCTAAATATTGATTTTAAAGGGAAAATCTCCCAAAGGCCAAAGGTCGTCTGCAGAACCTTTCGTTTCAGACACGGAGGCATCCTATCTAACCTCCTCGCGCTCGTCCCGTATAAACGCGCGGTTTTTTTAAGTGTGAAGTAAAAGGGTGTTGCTAGCAGCTAAAATCCTTTAATACTAAGTTTAGAACTATATTAATTTGATACGTTGATTGATGAACAATTGAACATGTATAACGTAGTTTTATTAAGTCCACCAAGAATAAATTATCATATTTTATCTTACAACATAGCACAGGAAAAAACCTGCAAGCATCTCAAAGAACTGTACAAAAAAATAACAAATTAGTGCGTCACAGGTAATATTAAATATTAAGATTTATAAGCTGCGGCTCTGAAGGAGATATTGATCCATAAACAAGTACCCCATATTCTGACGTTTCAATTTCATAGATATTAAGGGAAGGCGTTGTAGAAGAAAGCTCGGCTCAGTGGATTTAATTTATTTAATTCCGGCATAAGAACTCATATGAAGGGACCTAGCTTATTAGTAACGACTTAAAGCTATTCTCAAGATTCAAGTAGGGTGTAATAGTGTGGTGTTGAAATTTTTCAATCGGAAGTTACAGAAAAGGCATAAAACTGGTGTTCGATAAGTCACTTGGCAATATGCCTGCCGTTAGGGGAGATGGAATGCGAGGGCTCGCAGTTTTCATATCAGATATAAGAAATTGTAAAAGCAAAGAAGCAGAGATAAAAAGGATCAACAAGGAACTGGCAAACATAAGAAGCAAGTTCAAAGGCGACAAGACTCTCGACGGCTACCAGAAAAAGAAGTATGTCTGTAAGCTCTTGTTTATATTCCTTCTCGGCCACGATATCGACTTCGGTCATATGGAGGCTGTCAACTTACTTTCCTCCAATAAATACTCCGAAAAGCAAATAGGCTACCTCTTCATATCTGTGCTGGTCAATACTAACAGTGATCTGATCAAGCTAATCATTCAAAGCATTAAGAACGACCTGCAGTCTCGTAATCCCATTCATGTTAATCTCGCTTTGCAGTGTATTGCTAATATTGGCAGCAAAGACATGGCCGAAGCTTTTGGTACTGAGATTCCCAAGTTACTTGTATCTGGTGATACCATGGATGTTGTTAAGCAATCTGCAGCATTATGTCTTCTGAGACTATTTCGTAAATGCCCCGAAATTATTCCTGGTGGTGAATGGACCTCCAGAATAATCCATCTACTCAATGATCCACACATGGGTGTGGTGACTGCAGCTACATCACTTATAGATGCACTGGTGAAGAAGAATCCAGATGAATATAAAGGCTGTGTCACATTGGCTGTTGCGAGACTCAGTCGAATCGTAACTGCTAGCTACACAGATTTGCAGGACTACACATATTACTTTGTTCCAGCTCCTTGGCTTTCAGTAAAACTCTTACGCTTACTTCAAAACTACACTCCACCCTCTGAAGAGCCTGGTGTGAGGGGGCGTTTATCTGAATGCCTGGAAACTATTTTCAACAAGGCCCAGGAGCCTCCCAAATCAAAGAAAGTTCAACATTCCAATGCTAAAAATGCTGTCCTTTTTGAAGCCATCAGTCTCATTATACATAATGACAGTGAGCCAGCATTACTAGTAAGGGCATGCAACCAACTTGGCCAATTTCTAAGTAATAGAGAGACTAACTTGAGATATCTGGCTCTGGAGTCAATGTGCCATCTTGCAACTTCTGAATATTCTCATGATGCTGTCAAAAAGCACCAAGAAGTTGTTATTTTGTCCATGAAAATGGAAAAAGATGTGTCTGTGAGACAACAGGCTGTGGACTTGCTGTATGCAATGTGTGATAAAACAAATGCAGAAGAAATAGTTCAAGAGATGTTGGCATACCTGGAAACTGCTGATTACTCCATAAGAGAGGAAATGGTACTTAAAGTAGCCATTTTAGCAGAAAAATATGCTACAGATTTTACATGGTATGTAGATGTTATCCTCAATCTAATTAGAATTGCAGGTGACTATGTTTCTGAAGAAGTATGGTACAGAGTGATTCAGATTGTGATTAATCGAGAAGAGGTGCAAGGGTATGCAGCTAAAACTGTTTTTGAAGCTTTACAGGCCCCAACTTGTCATGAAAATATGGTAAAAGTGGGTGGATACATTCTTGGTGAGTTTGGAAATTTGATAGCAGGTGATACACGCTCATCACCTCAGGTTCAGTTTGAATTACTTCACTCTAAATACCATTTATGTTCTGCTGCTACTAGAGCATTGCTTCTCTCAACTTACATTAAGCTCGTTAATTTATTCCCAGAAATTAAAAATAGAGTACAGGAAGTTTTCCGTGCAGATTCTAACTTACGTTCTGCTGATGTTGAACTACAACAAAGGGCTTCTGAATATTTACAACTTAGCATTGTTGCTAGTTCAGATGTGTTGGCTACAGTTTTAGAAGAGATGCCTGCTTTCCCTGAAAGAGAATCATCAATATTGGCAGTGCTAAAGAAAAAGAAGCCAGGAAGAATCCCAGATGATATTAGGGAATCAAAAAGTCCCCAACCACCCAACCCATCTAACCCAGCACCTGTTGTTAATTCCACAGCAAACACAAATAGTTCCAGTGCTGACCTATTAGGTTTGTCTACCCCTCCTGGCAATACTGTTAACACTACTGGAAATGGTTTGCTTGATGTTCTTGGAGATTTATACACTCCTAAAATAAGTCCTACCACTGTGCAACAAAACAACATCAAAAAGTTTTTGTTCAAAAATAATGGAGTACTTTTTGAAAATGACTTAATTCAAATTGGTGTGAAAAGTGAATACAGACAAAATCTTGGCAGAATTGGTCTGTTTTATGGCAATAAAACCCAATTCCCTATTCAAAATGTTCGTCCAGAACTGCAATGGACTGATTTGCATAAGCTCAATGTTCAGATGAAACCAATGGAGCCAATATTAGAAGCAGGTGCTCAAATACAACAAATGTTAACTGCTGAATGTATTGAAGATTTTTCTGATGCTCCCACTATGTCAGTCTCCTTTGTGTACAACAATGTTCCACAAAAAATTACCATGAAACTTCCACTTACGTTAAACAAATTCTTTGAACCAACTGAAATGAATGGAGAATCATTCTTTGCACGATGGAAGAATTTAGGTGGAGAACAACAAAGGGCACAAAAGATATTCAAAGCTCAGGGAGCTATTGATTTAGCTGGAACAAGAACAAAACTGGCTGGATTTGGCATGCAACTTTTGGATGGAATTGATCCAAATCCAGATAATTTTGTATGTGCTGGTATAGTGCATACAAGAATGCAGCAAGTGGGGTGTCTGATGAGATTGGAACCAAATAAACAAGCGCATATGTTTAGGCTCACTGTCCGATCTAGCAAAGAATCAGTTTCTCAAGAAATATGTAATCTGTTGGCAGATCAATTTTGAATAATGCTGAAGATGTACAATACCATGTTAAAACTTATTACCAAGGTCAATCATATAAAGAGTAGTCACTTGTGATCTTACACTGAGCTAACTGAATGATAAAAGTCAGTAATGTTTTGGAGTATTTAAATCCCAAGAATTTTGTATGTTTATGAAATACTTCAAGTGTAGAAGCTTTGTAAAAGACAATTTCATTAACTTATCTGTTCCTTTGCACTGTATTTTATGTGAGGATTACATTGGCAAACTTCTTTTTTTTATTATATTTTGTTATTACTATGTAGAGTAATATAGGCATTGATATAGTATTTGATGAATTATATTAATATATTAAATGAATTTTGTCTGTTTATATAAATTTTAGGTATCTAGGCATTTCTATGGATTTTTTTAACCATTATCACTAAAGATTTATATTAAAATATGGTATGATTCTACCAAAAAACCTGCTTTATTTGTATATAAATTTGGTATAAGTTATAATTTCCATTTTATTTTTTATAAAAGAACCAATTCATTTTTTTTAAACCCTATATTTCTAAATACCTAAAGTGTAAAAAAAAGAATATACCAAAGTAATATTTTGGCTAATTTATCTCAAACAATATATCTTTCTGGTCTATGAGAAATATATGACATTTTCTGTTATTCAATATTTTAAGAAGAATACTCGTGTTATACCATCTAATTAAGTACCTACTTTCAGAGCCATTTTAATTTTTTTTATTAATTATTGACAGAGATATATAAAACATCACAGCTAATGTTCGCATCTTTTACTCTATTATCATATATATGTTGATATATTTTAGTCATGAGTAACTTATAAACAAATACTGATATGATTATTTATCCTTCAAATTTAAAAAGCCGATATGTCATTAATTTTTAATGACCTTGTTAATTTCTTACGCCTGGTACACCTAAAGTTACAAATGAAATTTCCGTAAACTAACGTTAAGCTAACCGATTACTATTTAGGATGTATTCGATGGACTTCCTAGGAAATTTTAGTAGTGTTATTTCTAGATTACCTTTTGTTTATAATCACGTGTTTCAAATTCAATCTATAAATATAACGTATTTTATAAAAACTATACCTCCTTAATGTTACATCATTATTGTTGATTAATAATGCCTAGAAATGAATTACATACCTACCTACTATACTACGCGCCAGACTTTAACATAGTTTTATCTCCTGTTTGCTGTACATATATTTCGATACTAATCATATCTATAATAATTATGATGTTATTTCGGAATCGTGTACCTAGAGTTTAGATGCAATAATAAAGTGGCTTGTACTATACGTATGTAGTTCATCTATGTTATTACTAATTCTGTTTACTCAGGACTGCTCCTGTGTTTTGTAGGAATCTCACGGCTATTGTGGTTTATTTGTATGTAGTATTGAATCATGAAACTGTGTTGTTGTTTAGACAATTTAGTATTTAGTGTTATTGAACATTTAATGTTGTTATAAATATATCAGTAGTACATTAAAGCTTACTTTGCATGGTAGGTTTGAAGAGATAATTACTTACAAGCAATATTTTAAGACATTTTCTAATATTTATGTATTTACGAGTATATGGTAAAATTATATGTATATTATGAAATGTTTATGAAGCGAGTTTAAAATTGCTTATTACATGCGTGAACCCTTGATGAAATATTGTGTGATCATTGTGTATGATAAACGCATGAGAATTCAATCGTGGTTCATTATTCATAATAAACTAGCTGTTTGTTCTTGCGCTTGAAAAAAATGTACGTAAGGAGTAATTGTCTAAAATAAATATTTAACCAATACATATTTATTGAATTTAATTCTCGATGTATTAATTACCTTGTCCCTGTTTCAATAATTAAAAACTGCACGAAGGTAATGCATACTTAATAGTGATTAAAGCCACTTTTTTAGGCAAATACACAAGGTTTGTAAAATCTTCTCCGGTCATGTGCACCACACATGAACTTAATAACTTCATTTAAAGTGTTATTTAACACGTTCGCTGCGGATGACGTATACCGTCGTTTTTTCCATAGAAAAAATACGGTCGCCGCAGCGTGTTAATTTTAATTTTAGAAAAGTAAGAGTAGTATTGTGCAACATTTTATTATTCCGTAAATAAAGGTACCGTCA
The DNA here is from genome assembly GCA_905404295.2 of Ochlodes sylvanus. Taxonomy (NCBI): domain Eukaryota; kingdom Metazoa; phylum Arthropoda; class Insecta; order Lepidoptera; family Hesperiidae; genus Ochlodes; species Ochlodes sylvanus. The sequence continues at coordinate 7,457,189 of FR990137.1, forward strand.
TTAGTGTCGCTACCTTACTAAGATGGCACCTACAAGTTACAACCATAGTTTTATTTAAATAAAACAACCAATATGTACAAAACCTTTTTATTTGCTTAATAATTAGGTACCTATAACATTTTATTTTATCTAATCCTAACTATTCTATTAGTTCAAATCGTAATAGGTAGCAATTTAAACAATAATTTCAGTCAAACCATTCTTCAACATTTGGAGAATTTTCCAACACGTCGTTTGATTCACTGGAATAAAGAAAATACATTAGTAAACAAAATTAAGCTTTGTGTAAAGTGGGAGTGATCCTGCCTGCAGGGCGAAAGGGCCGGAACCGGAAGTCACACGGGACGTTCGGTCGTGACTGACATTTACGAGTCATGGTCGCAGTCGCGTGTGGTATTGCAACCCGGAAAGAACCCGCAACGCAAAATCCTAGTGCAATTATTAAAGTGGTCTATAAACCATCTAGTTTAATCCCCAAGGCTTAACCTATTTCATTTTAGGCTGATGGTAGGATTTTTAACCCGGCTAGATTCCACCCTCTTGTTTGAATTAGCCGCAAACGAACTTGTCGTATTCCGTCTGGAAGCGTGAAAGCCAGTATTTCTTTCTTGGCCGGCAACGCATTACGCCCATGGGCATAACCAGGTGAGGGCAGGGGGGCTGCTGCCCTCCTCTTGGACCTCGGATGTAGTGACTACGGTTGTTGTAGCCTTTAAAAATCTGCCTCGAAAATTATTCCCCTCCCTGGATTAGGAGGTTTGATGGATCAGGAGCTGGTTACGTCAAAGGCATCACCGATGAGATGTCGTTTATAAAAGATGGGAAAAAAAATTTCAACCAGATAATTGGTCTCAATCACTCGATAGCTCCGTTTCCTAACGTCACAGTTCTCAAGTCAGAAATCACTGCACAAACTTAATTATTACAACATTATAACGTGTAACATTCAACATCATTGTAATCTAATTTCAGCTGGATAAATCCCACATGTTTCTATTTCAGTCTCAATTTACAAAGAACTGATAACTTTAAAGGTAATAGCGCAAGCATTTTTTTTATTTAATTATTCACATTTAAACGAGAAGTTTCGCTCGTAACGTCTGTATGAGCGGTAGTGGTGCCTATCATTGATACATAAATATGTACCTATTAACCTTATTACTGCCGGAGAGAGCGCTGGATGGTACGAGGCCGGGATCATAGTCCATCATCAATGCGCAAACAATATGTTATGGTTTCGTTACATAAAAACCTTGACACTGTTTATTCGAATTATCAGTGGTTTTTGTAAGTATTGTATAGAAAAACTGTCGGTTAAGCCGACATACCAGACAGTAAACATTTCTGTTTCGAGACTAAAAAGCTTCCATTGAATAAATTACGAGTATGTAACTTTGAAGTCTTTAAAAATTCTAATCGACTTTTTCATTCGTATTCTGTAATTGATCGGTTCAGTTATCCCCAAAGCTTGAGATACATATTTACATCAGCAAACCGTAAAAATTTAACAGACTCCCATGACTTCATGAGTCACATGCATGACCTTTAACAAGGGTCACAACCCTTTTGTTCAACCAAAATCGATCGGAGTGTTTATCGAAACCATTCATAATCAACATTTTGTAGAAAATACAAAAATACTTGTTTGCACCCTCACACTATGGTACCCTACCCTATGGTACCCTTCACCCTTCTGTCTTGAACGGCAACGCATCTATCTATAATGTTGGTGTAAGTGACAGGGGCAACAGTGCCTACTTACCATGAAGCGGCTGGTAAGCTCCTTTACCGGCTATTCACAAAATAATAATTTTATTATTTTTGACAACCCTATACTCGTAGATTGCCGCATTATACGTAACACGTCGTTGTAAGCTAATCTCGCCCCCATGCTTTCGAACTTATAAGGGTCTATTGACATTGACGGTCCGCGTCTCCAATTTTCTGTTCTTTTTTTAGATACAATATTGCGTTGTTTGTTGTAACTGTCCATTGATTCATCCGGACTTACTATAGATAAGAAGTGCGACTGCGACTTTCCAGTGTATTACACAATGATAAATCAGTGAATGTTAAGTTTTGTTATCAGCATCATTTTACATTTTCAACAAGAGCAGATAATAAAATATTTTTACGCAATTAAATAAATCAGTGATATCACGAAGCACTGTTATTGCCAGGCTAGCTTGATTTAAAATCATATTTTTTATTTTTATAGCATCTTTGCTTGCTCATATTTTTCCAAAAAAATGGAGAGTTGGCTTTTTCGAGCCGCACGGACATAGTTTCTAAATCTGTACCCTGGATATGATTATTTTACTACATACTACTCAAACCCTTATACAAGAGTATACGGGTTTGGATAGTAAAATAATGTATGAGAATGAGAGATGAGAATAGAAAATTATTCCCAGTCTATTACGTTTTAGGACTCAGGGAGTTACTACACTTTTTAAAATACTTACCTATTTTATTTACACCTTTCTAGCGGTGGTTTAAGTACGGTAATATATTATACTATTACCACGGTAATAGTATAATACAGTATTCCATCTTCGTACAAACGGTCGGAACGTGAATCATACCTACGCGTCTCGGAGTTTAATAGACATTAAGTATACAACAGTCACAGAAGCGCCATAGGGACAATCAAACGTGTGGGTTTGTAAGCGTGCGTATTACCTACCCACTAACATTCACTACAACTAGAAAGAGGCGGCCCTAGCGCGCGGGGCAGTAGGCATTTATTCCAAGGACAGGGCCGAGTCACACTACTGTATGATACTATTACCGTGGTTTAGGTCAATGATCGTTACCTTACTAAAAATGCATACCTATCAAGAGACGGGTCGTTGCTGAACATTTCCGTGGGAACTGTTGGCGGGGCTCGTTCAGGCAGTAATTCCAAATAAGACTGACGGGACTGCAAGTGCCGCTCCACTTCCTCGGGCGTCATGTGTCCGTCGCTGGCTGACATTCCGAAGGCGAGGGCTGGGGACGTTTTTGCAAGAATTGCGGCGGTTCCTTGGAGCTACAATAGATTGTTGGTTCACCTTATGATTTAGGTAGGTACATAGTTTTCAACTGACTGAACAATGTTAATTGTTTTATTGTTGTTTGTTACTTTTTGTTGCTATGAAGTTCAGTAAGATTAATTGTAAATTTGAACTAAGACTTATGTTAGGTACATTCTTTTAGCAATCAATCAGCACATACAAATGTTGCACGAAATAAAATTCAAGCTGTATGTACCTAAATTTATATGTTTGCTTTGCAAAAGAACTTAATGGTAAAAAAAAATTAATATTCAACTTTAAATTAATTCTAAAATAACTGTGCAATGATTATAATATAGCCTGTATATTAAAAAAAAATGGATGAATGTGGTATCTACAGTGTGCCAACAGAAAGCAACAAATACTAAAAACATTAAGTATAGAAAGACTGCAGGAATATTATTCTGTTACCTTACAGAGTTAGTTGAAAAAATAAAACAGTCTCTTACAGGATGGTTGGCGATTGATGTTTTCTTGGGGGCTACAGCCCTTTTCCTTTTTATAGCACTATTTACATTTTTATTGACTGAACCTGGATTAGACATAGGTTGATGTCCTGCACTCGTGTCATTCTTTTTCCTGAAAACAAATTACCCCTCCTTCAACATTTTAGACATTTTTGTTCCCTAACCCATTTGAAAATTATGGCCAATTATAACCCCTTTAAATATTTGTATTTCTTACTAACTGTATTAAGTACTAAGTGTATTAAGGAAGCAGTCGGTATTTATTATACTTGCAGATTTTTTTAAAATCTCGGGTATGTTATGCAAGGAATTCTTTTATTAGAATCCCTAAATGATAATCTTTTGTCACATTTTTCATTATATTTATTTATACTTTTTCTTAAAATTTTTGTATGCCATCACCATCTGATATTGTGTAGGTACATATTTGTTTGGAATTAATTTTTTGTAGTTTCAAACAGTACCTATCCAGGCCCTAACCAGATAAGAAGCCACATTAAGCTCAGAGATGATCAGCCAGCGAAGTATAAAAAAAAGTTGATCTGAATAAAAAAATAAAAAAAGCACATGTGACTCAAATAGTTATAAACATGTTTTACTGTAATCTATCTAATTACCTTTTGGGGACATCCACGTTGTTGTAGCTAGCGTCATCAGACGATTCGGTGTCTTCGCTTTCAGACGTAGTGCTCTCCGGTTTCTCATACTGCAATAGCCTGTCTAGTAGGAAGGTGCGGTCACGGGAAACTTTCAGCAAACGTTTCTGACTGCTCCGTAGGGCATCTTGAAAACATTCATTTTCCTGAAATCAACAATATTAAATATTACCAGGGCTGTTTGATTAAATGACAGGATTAATATTACTGGGGTTGTTCGCATATATATTTATTTTAACATTTCTTTAACTAACTTATAACAGCTTCACATTGTTCAGGCAGGAAAGGAAACATCACCCGAATCTCATTAAATTTAAATACAATCTTAAGCTTTGGTCAAACAGCGGACGGGGCGGGACGGCGACGCCCGCGGAAGTCACACTGCGGGCGTGATGATCCCGCTAGCATCGCGTCGGCCGACCCGTTTACTCGGCGCGACGTGACGCGACCCGGCGAGCGCGACGGCTCTGTGTGACATATTCTATACTTGCTAATATGTTACAACTCTTCACGTCCCGCCAGTGTCGCGCTGCCGTCCCGCCTCGTCGGCAATTTGACCAGAGCTTCAATAAATTTATATCCAAATTGCTATAAAGCAACATAGGGGCAGGTGGTTTGGTCTTCTTCTTCTTTGGTGGATTCTGTTTAGAATCCAATTACCTTCTTATTCTTCATGTTTCTTTATATCATCATTTCCCTTGGATGTTTTGCTCTGACTCTATTCTGATAATAATTAATTATCATTGTCCACTGTGTTGTTTCTGCCAAAAGGTGTCTTTAAACTGATGCAGACTGATACAAAATCTCACTGGTTAGTATTCGGTTATCTCTGCCATCATTCTCTTTAGAATTGACTCTTACGAGGAGAATATATGCAAGCAATGTTCAAGATCAGTAATTTTTAATTATTCTCTCAACTTGTGACCTTAATGATACTATGGTTTCCATCTGATTCAATTTTATTTTCTTTTTTTAATAGTACGCATTAAATTACATAGTAGTACCAGCAAAATCCCTCGTTTGAGAACATCAGTATCTGTGCAGCATTGGGATTACATTATTTTCATGTTAACAGCGATACACCAATTCTTATAATTAAAATCATTAAATTTTCATTAAAATATACATCCTCTACTACAACCAACCTTTCAGGGCTACCTTATAAAAATTACCTATCTTTTAAGCATTGACGAACCAGTGAGTACCGAGTTTTATATAAATTAACGTGACATATTACACTAGTGATAGAAAAAAATACACAAAACATGGCCCACAAGTAGTAATATGCAATAACAGGCAATAATAAAGTTGAGCAGACAAAACATACAACTTGATTTCATTGAAAAAAACCTGACAAGAAACTCATACACTTAAAGAAAGTTAAAATAAAACCAAGCAAAAAAATCTTATTGTTTACAATTATAAATCACTTACAATTAAACTCTAAATTGGAAAAAAAGTTAATTTACTTATTCATTAATCAATGCTGATATTCATATTAAGTATTAATCTGTTCCAAGTAGAGCCATTAATACAGGTAAGTTTAACTTAATGGAGTTTCTCTGGAAAGACATTTTTTAATTAAAGTGTTTGGAGGTTGGAGGAGTATTCTCCATCATGAAACAAGATGAATAATGACTGTCAATTTACATTTCAGATTTTAAATTCAATGGCACCATACAAAAGCAAATTTGATTAATATGTGTACAAGAATATTTGGAATTTAATAGAAATATAATATTGAATCCAGAATTAAATTAAAGCCCTTTGTGTATGTCAATTTGTAATCTTTAACTACACTTAAATTAAACACAGCATTCTACTGTATATTTTAGAAATCTACCATTTAAAGCTAACTATTAATAAACACTAATTTTTATTACAAGTATTTTTTTTCTGTTCTATAAATTTTAAACTAATCAAGTAAATAAATTGTCATAATATGTTGTAGTCTAAAAATTTAATTTCTAAAATATAAAAAGATCTTGATACAAATAATAAAACAGAATACTTAAGACTTACTGACTTGTAACTTGCGGACGATTCTGGACGTGTGTACAGGGAATGAATATAAGAGGAAATTCCTACATAGCAATTTGATTTAAGCTGAAATCAAAATAGAAAACCATAGTTATTCATAGAACACTTACATATATGAGGAATTTTAGTTTCTTTTTCAGAGCTTGATACTGCAACTTGTAGTTTGGATCAGGTTCGGCCTCACTGCTGCTGCTATCACTGGAGTAGTCTTTCCTTTGATCGCGGCTTCGGGAATGCTCGCCACTAGAAGCATTACTGACGTTCGCGGCCTCGTTGGCTTGCATATTCGCTATTGAGCGACAGTACCACCCATCTAGCATTTTCTATAAAATAAATCATAAATTTGGCTGTGCATATTAGCTCTCATTAACAACAAAATAAATATATATTGAAAGTAGTAAAAAGTTGCGGACATAATTATGAAACCTTAGTATAATTTTCGGACGCCAGTATTTCAGTTTAATAAACCCTGAAACGAAATAAAGGTATCTATCTATTCTATCTACGTTAGTAGCTCAAGCTTTCGTTATAATAATAAGATAAGATTTAAAGTAAGTAATAATGAATAAGACGATACTACTGATTATAGCAAAAAAACCAAACACAAATAAAAAAAAAATGTCAACTTGACATTGACAAATTGACAATTTCAAAGTCTAAACTGACAACTGATGAAAACTGTGACCGACCATGGACGTATTATAGTAGGGACACGACATATTGTTCTTTAAGTACTACAACTGCTACTACCTAATGAGGCCGAAAATCCGCCATGTTTACCGACCCAAATTACATTGTCAGTCAGTTCAGCCGGTACTTGTCTTGTCAAAAAGTCGTAGTCAAAGTCAAATCAGCCATCTTTATCCATACACAGGTACGCTATAAATAACATTAAAAGCTATAAATTTTCGCTATAAATAACATTAAAAATATTGGTTATTATTAATGTTGCCGGGAAAATAAAGGAAGATTTACATTATAAATAATTAGCAAGGTTCTTATGTGCAGTTATAGCAGTATAGGTCATGAGTAGTTGATGTCATGAATTATAGGTCAGCACTAAAGCCGCCATGTTTGGTAGCCAGATGACGTACATAACAGTGGCACGCATTTTTTGTTGACATGTCAGTTCCATAGGTTTCGTACTTCCATGTGACCAACCCAGAGACCCAGAACTAAGCGGTTAAGCGGCCGGTAAACGCTCAAATAATTTGACAAAGTATTTGTCAAATTACGTATTTGGCAAAATATTTGACAGTCTGCGATCATGTTTGCAGTCTGCGATCGTGTTTGTCAAGTAAACTACGTGTTTGGCTGAATGTTTGAAGATTTTGATTGCCGGCGTGCTTGTCAACATGTTTGAAGGTGTACAGTCATGTTTCTCAAACAAACACGCCATTTTCGTGCGACCGAGCGTCACTTCACGCCGAAAACTGCTTTGAAAGTGAAGTCTTGTTTGACAAACTTGTTTGTACGTATGCGGTGATGTTTGATGAAAAAGTACAAACAAAAAGTATTGACAAACAAATTTGAGCGTTTACCGGTCGCTTTAATTTGGTACAACAAAATTATGGTTAACCTAGTCCCAGTTCCCAGTTAGAAGAGGGTGTAATTGCGAACGTTAGTAAATGAATTCATTAGTGTGTATGTGGAAGTAATAGTAATTACCTTGTCCTGATGGTTGTTGTTATGTTAGGAAGAGTCTCGTTTTAATTTGGTCACAGATGTGTTGCTACCCCTGAGTACTAAGATGGCCGGCCTCTAAAAAATCAAATCATTACACGGTAATGGTATGGTAGAAATAGATATTAGACAAATGCTTTTAAAAAGCATGCTTAAAAAGGAGCATGCAATTTATGAATTTAACTGTGTACATTTGCTTGAAATAAGCAGGCTCATAGACAATACGGCAAGGATTTTTTGTATGGAGACGTGTTCAAAGCCCACCCCCTATCCACTATGTTCCGTGCCCTCTTCCACCCGCGCCGCAGTTAGCATGCTAGCTAAATACACGACTGTTGATTTTTGAGCATGCTCGAAATGGCTTCAACCCCGAGTACGGTTTTCTCCTTAGGAGGCCTAGAGCATACTCCACCACGCTGCTCCAGTGCGGTTGGTGGAGGGGTTTGTGGCCAACCTAAGTATCGGAATTTTTATGCCACCCGGAGGCATCCGACATAGCTTAACAACTGCTACCAAATGGTAACAACCGGGATTAATGGCTCTGCGTCACAGAATTCGTCCTATCGCCCTTCGCGCCGCTGTTGGTAAATTGCAGTATATCAAAGGGTTTAGTTGCGGCAAAGTTCTTACACTTCGCGCGCTTAAGTTGACTGCGATTGTTTAGTTGTTTTAGATTATCGCGACATAGTGGATGTGGCCATGGCCAAGCACTTCGTCATGGATCGAACACGAACTTTTATCGTGACAACGCGAACATGAATCTTCGCCTTCAAGTGTGACCGTAGCATTAAAGCAGGCTTTCGTGCTTAAAATAAGCATGTTTTTTCTACTTTTAGTATTAAGAATTTAGATTATGATTACAGTTCATGTAACTATAATACATTAATTTCTGAACGCAACATTGAATACTGACTTTCCCCGATAGATGGCAATAGCATTGTCAGTTGTCAGTATTGTCTTGAATAAATTTTTTTGACTCCATTGAAAATTGAAATTTATTATGAGGGTTTGATGTCCGATTAAAAATACGTAATGGAAAAAAACATTTCAATGTATCGTGACAATTTGTAATGGAACTGAATTTCCTTTTACCATTCTGATAATCTTTAAGATTGTAAAGCAGATTTTATAAAATGCAATAGGAGTTTTGTCGTTTTTATTTTTTGTCGTATTATACGTCGACTGACTTTTTGTGGTGCAAAATTGAACTTTATGTCCGCCGCATGTGCTCTTTCAGCTGAGTGTCGGGTCGTGCTCGTCGGTCGCGGTCAGTTCGTGCCGGATTAATTCCTCGTGTTGTTATGGCTCTCGGTAGTGAAGTGAATGATGATAATGATTCGAAACATGCTTCTCAAAAAGTGAAAAAATGTCCCGCTAATAGTAATGTGAACGACAAAGGAAGCTGCGATAATGTTAACAAAGGTAAGTTTTGAATGGTCATGCCCTCAGTTATGTAACATTCAGTGTGGTAATAGATCTAAGTTACTCTGAAAAAATATTTTTATTAAATAATTTACGTGCCATAACTGCACTCAAGTCATGTGACCCAATAAAACATGTGATCAATTAAATTCTTTCGTGACATGGTATTAGTACGTAATTTTTCTTAAACAGTTTTTTAATTTATTATATCAATAATCTTAGCTTCTTTTTATTAAACTTTGGTCCGTACTTCTCCTAAATTCTGCTCTTATCAATAGCCAATGTAATCTTGTGTTACACAATTATGTTAAGTATTACCTACATTCTATATAAAACAGGTTTATGAATGAATGTATTCAAATAAATAACATTATTTCTATCAACTTTATTGTATTTATAGAATAAATTTAATTGACTTTAGTCATGAGTAATTGCTTTAAAGTTTAAATCCATATAGAAGCTATCTAGTGACCTATAATGACCTCCTATTATTTTCTTAGAATAAAACATTTTCAGCTACACATTTTCATGGTTTAAATAAATTTATATCCAAAAATGTATAAATTATAATACAATTTTACATAAAAAATAGATTTTCAGATCATTGATTTTGGTAATTCACAAAATAATCGAGATTCAGAATTACTAAATATAAAACATATTTTCAAGATTCATTTTAATTAATAGTATAATTAATTAAAATGTAGAATAGTTTATCAACAAATCTATCAAGTCAAGGCACAATGGTTAATTCAATAAAAATCACAAATATATTTTGCAATTCTTACACTTAAACTATTAGCTCTTATGTAGCAGCATTAAAAATTGTCAATTTCCCAAGTATTCACTAAGCCTAAAGCAAGTGGGGTTTCAACAAAAACTAAAAGCTAAAAGTGGTAATTCAAATAAGAAATTAATTTGTTGACCATTGATATTATACTTAAGGGGCTGTGCCCGCAACTTCATCCGTGTGGAATTTTAATTGCTACGGGGAAATTTCTAAAATAAAAGTAGCCTAAGTTACTCCTTATTACATCAGCTATCTGCCAGTGAGAGTCCCGTCAAAATCGGTCGAGCTGTTCCTGAGATTAGCCTAAACAACAACAACAACAAACAGACAGACAGACAGACAGACACATTAAAATGTTATTTTAGGAAGAAGCTGTTAATTTAATATTACAAACAGACTCCAATTTTATTTATTTGTATAGATAGATAATTTCTATAAAAAGATACTTATGGATAATTTATTTAAGTAAATAATTTGTAGACTTTCCGTATTCATTTTAATGAATGTTCAAGGACAAGAAAGATATGTAATATATAACTTGATTATTAAATTTAATAGGGAACAAAGGTGGCCATTGCAACCCACAATTAGTAATGAATAGTTTTAAATAGATCTTTAGTCCTATAGCTAAAGTATTGCATGTACAAAACCAAGTAACCACTTCTGTTGATGAGTAAATTGAATGACCTATTCTAGTGTTCTGGTCCCTAATTATCCAATGGTGAGAATAAATTGGATGGAACTACCTGTTTCACAATAGTGTTAGCCAAATGGTTTGACTGTTGGATTCCTAAAGAGGAGGGCCTGCGTTTAATCCTGCATGCACCTCTTATTTAAAAAATGATGTGTATACTAGAATTTAATTATCACTTGCTTCAGTGAAAACATAGTTTGAAAACCTGCACACCTGAGAGTTCTCCATAATGTTCTCAAAGGTCTGTAAAGTCCGCCAATCAGCACTCATCTAGCGTGGTGGACCCTTACATTGTGAGAGGAGATATGGGCCCGCCCGGGGACTGTTGTGTATTGCGATGATGATGATTATTAGGTTACTGAATCATAAGAAAATATGATTATTTGTCGTAAGTATGTTTATTTGAGCTAAGAAGCTGGTTAGTACAAAAGTCACTCATAATTAAATGTACCCACATTAGATGTACATTATCGATGAATATTAATGAACAATGTGGGTTAATTATGAAAGTTTATATTATGACAATAATGATGACTTGCTTCATAACAGATTTTGTATTGTTTGTTAGTGCTCACTTTTTTGAGAAATTTTATATTTTTACATGTACTGGTTTGTTATGGTGTCCGTGACTTTATCAATGTGTTGAATGTAGAGCCTATTTTTTATGGCTTTGTATTGCAAACAAGCATGTAGCACCTCCCTTTCGTAGTTAGTTGGTCAGATTGTTAATAATAATATATGTGTATGAGGACTGGCAGGGAATTAGTACTTGTTTATGATTACCGGTTTCATTTAATTTTTTATTCATTATAACATTCTCTTGAAATGACTGGAAGTATTGTATGAGTTAACTTAGCTTAACAAGAGTGAGAATTTTGTACATGTTATCATATCTTTATGCAAGTGGTGTGTATATATAATATACATAGGAACATAATTATCTAACAGCAGTTTTAGATGCTGACCCCATCTTGTTCATTGATGAAGCTGGGTTATCTCAAATGGTAATGTATATTTAGGGCAGCTATAAAACATGCGAGGAAGATGCGGTGTTCTGAGATGTTACGAGTAGTGTATTCGGCTTGTTTCCTTTCCATGTTATTGTATCCCAGTTTGGTAGATTTAATGAGCTAGATTTGTCCATCAAGACATACTAAGTGCTGATGCGACACTTTATGTATTGGTTGTTCAAAAATCAGTTGCCATTAAGTATGTATTATGCTGATTAAAACTGAGTGTGTCACTTTTAATTATTTAAATATAAAGGATACTACATACTAGTGATGAAGAACGATAGAAAAAATTTGGAGCACTTTCAAGGTGGAGCCGTGATTCGACAAATTTATCAAAAATATAATTCATTAAAATAATTGCATGGCAGAGAACGGGTTATAAGAAGGGACATCTTTTCGGCCACCGGTGGCCGCGTCGCACTTCAAAAAGAAGCGGCATGTGCTCCCGCGCCACAGCCACCATAATGGCTGTGGTCGGCCGCCAGTTTGCGCGGAGTCCCTACTACATTTTTCTTTTTTTTAATAATTAGAAGTTAATGCTTGACCACAGTCCCACCTGATGGTATGTATGAAAAAGTATGAAACCACCGGTGGCTGCAGTTGGTGGCCAATTTGCGCGGCGGAGCTTTATTCTCCTTCCCTTTATTTTTGTAGTAAAATCAAGTGGGTAAAATATTGATCTATATTTATGTATGAAAACCAACTAGAATCTAATTTAACGTATTAAGTATGTAGTACTTTTATATAATAGAAATAATAGAATCACTTCTCTCCGTAGAGAGCAGTATAATTCTTTGTACCTTTCTGCTAAATGTTACTTATATTCTGGATTCCACAGGGATATTCATTTCAACTTATTCGGAATTTCAGAGTAACATTTCTAATGGAGCCTGAATTTTATATTACGCCTTTATTAAAAAAGAATGTCATTGTAGGTATTTAATCCATTAGGACTTTAAGTTACCGACTACATAAAATCGTAAGAACTCTTTGGATCCTTAAATGTACATGGTTACTTGGCGTGAGTATCGATTGCAATGCTATGAATGTAAAGGCGGACGATACGACTTCCCCGCGAGCCACCCTTTTCATAAATAAATAATGTCAACAAACGATAGGAAATGCTAAACTGATTTCAGCTCAAAGCATATTTTAAAGGTTTGAGTAAGTACCCATTTTGTTTAAAGTAGGTGAGTTCAAGAATTATATTAGCTTATGCATTTGTTTGGTATAGGAAATAATGGAATTGCTTAATTTTCTCACATCGCTCTTAGTAACACCAGAAACAATTGGTAATTATGTGTTTTGTTCATTGCTGAACATTGTAATTATGATGGTGATCAGCCGTCACGGTTGGCGGAGTACCATAAAATGAACAATCGATATTCCCTCGTTGGTCGGCCGAAAACAATACAGTGACGTCGCATCAAAAGCGGTTTTCGACATCAACATTCAACAACAAACAAATGCAACATTTCTTGTCGTTATGACGGGGTGGTCGATGGAATCGGATTAATAAAATTTATGGCAAAAATTAGATATTGTTGTGATGTATGAAAAAAGGTTCTATATAAAGGCTTACTCTAATATATGTTGATACTTCTTCAAAATTGTTGTTTCTCCAAAATAGTAAATTCTCCAAATATTTGGTTGAAATTGGCTCATTATGTACAGTCGAGCATAACCGAAGGAAAATTTTCATAAGTACTTAAGTAATTATCATTTACTTTAGTTCATTCAATATTATTATACGAAGGAACATAAAGAGTTGGTCTTGTCTAATATTTCATCATACTTTCGTCCCTCACCCGTCACCCTTACCGCCAGCGTGGGTCGAACTAGATTACTATATTGCAAGGGATGGTAGTAAGGCTTCCCTCGTGTGAAACCGTTTATCTTTGCGGCAAATCAGATTTGCTTATATGATTTAATTATCATGCAATTTAACTATTAGACTTACTTAAAGGAAACAAAATTTTAAACACATCCTACATACCTTGATGTGTGAAACGTTATGTAATGGGCCTCCATTGAAACCTTTCAATACAATTTTTTCGTAGTGATAAACGTGCATATATATTTTTGCCGATAAGCGCCATAAAATTAGTTAATTTTACAGCTATTCTGTTGTACGTAGTCTAGGGCACTTAGCCCAGAGCAAATAATTTAGCATCGTACCTAATTTATTGAATAAAATTTAATGTTTTATACTACCTATAAAGTTAATAGCATTAAATAAATGAAGTGAAATTTTGGAGAAAGTGGGTTTACGACGGAAACGTAACGACGTTTAATTAGCCAGACATACATATACATAAATAAATACGAAAAATCTTCAGAGGCTTGAAATTAATACTTTTGGTATCTTATACCTTTTGAAATGAAGTCTGATATTATTCATTACTGAATTTATAAAAATATATTAATTATTATTATAAACTGAATCAAAAGAAGAAGAAAAAGAAGTGGGCAGTTTCGAGACGAAAAAGATGATATGACATTGATTTAGGTATATTATATCAATGACATTTATTGATTGCTTATGTACTGGCGCCAAAATCTGAAGGAAGAGTGCTTTAAAAATGTTTACTTACTAAATTTTAACGGAAAATATAAAATGGGATCAGTTTATTCAAACGCTCCCTCATACATCGTATACATACATTCGTAGATAACAGACTTTTTAGTAACATTATGACAGGTTTGATAGACTGGATAGTTTACACATTCAAGATAAGCTTTAAAGCGATGTGATTTTTGTTCAATCCTCAGGTATATTTGCGTACCTATACTTTAGTTGTGCGAGTGATTTACAGTTTACATATAACATGTGTTGTAATGTAAAATAGGGACGCCTCAAAAAATATATTTTTATTTCAGTGTTCCGCAAACGTTTTGTGTTCCAGGTACAACTAAGAAAATGAAAATGATTGTACTAAACCGAACTTATTTATTTAAGGAGCGTTAAATCACTGGGCAAGCATCTCGAAGATTCGTTTGATAAATCTAATCCCGTGTAGCTGCATTTTTTTAATTACATGTCTACTACTCAACTACTAGCTGGTGCCTGCGACTTCGTTTTATTGTCGTATGACTACGGTGTACGCTGTAGGCCCACTAGAAGTGGACCCACCCTCACTTCGCTGCGGTAAACTTGTTCCTTATCCTTACATTTCGTTTTAGCCCGTTCAAACAATCAAACAAGCTCTTCAACTTTATAATAGCTTTAACTTAATAATATTAGTATCTTAGAGTATATAATAATATATTAACTTTATACTCTAAGATTAGTATAGATATCCTTTCACCTCCTGTTTTACTTCATTAGGGGATGAATGTTCAAAAAGTCTGCAATTCTTTTTTTAAATTCGTGAAGAGTAAATTTTTTAGCAAGCTTTAGGGTAAATAGGAAGGGAAAAAGTAATGTTATTCATATTGTTTTTGAAACCTTAGTTACACGAAATGTTCTTGTACAGTATGTATTCGATGTTTGTATACCCTGGTCATGGTGAAACTGGTACTTGACACTTATTATGTCTATGAGCCGATGAACTAATAGTCGTGACTTACTTATTTGAGGAAACGCAACAGTGCCAGCTTCGCGACGTCTTTGAGACATAATTTACATTGTACAAGTCGACATGTATTCCAAGTTTAAAAAGACCAAGTTAAATTACCTAATTTACCTACCTACCTAGCAAGATTTTCTTTAGCCTCAAGGTTTGTTAATTGACGGTTAGTAACTTCTAATTATTCTAAGACCGTTGAATTGCTGTTGTTTCCTTTACGTCGACTGTTTGTGGTTTTGCACATTTTTATTATTTTCATTCTGTATTAATATTAAGCATCTATTAAAATTGAAATCTTGCTACGTTTATGCTTTACAGCAATCGAATGATTGATAGATTTGATAGCCTAATAGTAGGTTATTCTGCATGTATGTGTTAGTATAGTAAAGTACTTTCGGGAGTTCCAAGAGTAATTAATTAGTAGGTAAATATGTAATGTTACACACTTTTTAACATACTTGAAATCTCAGGAAATGCTTTTGAAGGGATATCGATCCAACAATTACTATCTAGTCTGTTTTTAAGTTAGAAACCGTTCTAACCTCATTATTACCATTCATTGCATGGGTACCTAAACAAAGAATTCTGGCACGATAGATTGCAGTGCTATAGACATATTGTCATGTACATTATGTACAAACTAATCACCATGTTATATAGTAGCTAACTTGTACATAATTAATGATATTTTATTTCATAATTAATGACATAATTAATAGCTGGCGTTGTTTCGCGATAATATATACATATATGTGCATGTGCACATTCACACAAGTCTCACTTTCACACGTTTCTCATATACATACGTGTCGCGGGACGGTGACCTATTTCCATTAGTAAGCTCTCATGCTCCTGAGTCTCCTGACATTAATATTTTATTGAAACGGTTGAAATATACATTGTATATAACAAAACTGTAAGTGATCTCCGTACATGGAATATTTGGAGAAAAATTGTCATTGGAAGTATTTATTAACGCAATATATTCTATAACAATTATTTAAAGAATTTTAAGAAGTAATTAATTCGGATTACTTCTCATAGTTCTGTTGTTATATCAACTACCGTTATTTTATTTTCGTTTCGATATACGATATTGATATACGTTGTGCATAATGTACCAAGTAGCTTGACAATTTCACAAACATCTAACTTTATTAGTTGTGGAATAAAAGTTAAACTAGGTATTATGTATGCCTATTTTAAAAATCTTGATACCATGGCTTAAAGTTACATCGGATTTTATTTTTGTGTATAAATACCTAAAACTCTAAAGCTATGACTATTACCATTCAGGAATCCGTCAGTAGTTTCAAGCCATGTTTTATTTTCAAGTCTACTTTTTGAGCCACTTGTATAAAGTGTTGTCATTGTCACATCACAGAAACGTAGCGCGTCAAGAGCGGCGCGTAGCCAACCGATAAATTAGTTGTGTGCACTTACATAATATAATTCCCAGTTTACTCCCGTTGTGTTCGTTGTCATGCCCGAAGTCCGATTCAATTCGCATCCTGCACTAATTGTACAGTACGATGTTCATCACGTCTACGCAATCGCCATCATGTATTAAATGACCCTGTTGTAACTGTAGTACCGACGGTTGTTAAATGTACATATGTTCAATGTACGTATTGTACGTTCGGTTTTCTATGTTGTACCTACTTATAATATATTAATTAAAACATCTACAACACCAGTGAAATGCCTAATATTTGATATTGAAATTATAGGGACAGAATCGTTCTAATTTCGGCACACACTTTCCTGTATGTCTATATTTTCTTTAAACTCATTTTACATAACACTACAATGTATTGTTATAGTGATTCGTTAATATTCTTTGTTTTAAAATGTGTACTTGTGTGTTGTGGCGCCAAATCAATCGTTGGTAAAGTTGCATTAAACTAGTACGTGTGTGCTGTGGTATAACAGAGACCTTCAATACTATTGATTTTAGTACAAACTTCTTGTTTGATGAAACCAATCCTTACGTCAACTTTCCTGTCTTATTTCATGTCAAAATCTCAACGTATTGTGATTGTAAATTATGAATTGCGGAAATTCCTACTAAAATTATTGTTGACCGATAGTGTTGGTCTTCCAGTGTTATTATTCATGATACGTTAGGTGATTCTGTAGGGTACATTATAAATTTTTATATCGAAGATAAAGCTAATGCTCTGCTTGTAGTTTTATGTTCAAGAAACAAGTGGATCAGTTGGGGGATACAGGATATGAAGTAAGGGCGCAGGAATAAAATTTTATACAGTTTCTTGAGTTAGAGGTTATGTACTTAATGCAGCATTCGTCGACGGCGCGGCAGCGTATTCCCCTTTGCATAATAACTCAGTGATCGGTGTTTAGTTCATCGGTTATCTGAATTTCAAATGTAGTCGACGTGTCTTGACGTCAAGTAGCATTATTATAATAGGTATTTTTTATACCAAATTTATCCGCAGGACATTTTCACTCGATTCCTTGATTCTAAATTGAATTGGATATATTGAGGGACCATCCAGATCCGTGTTTTGTCCGCATGTCTGTTTATTTTTTATTTTATTTTTCTGTTTGCATGCTTTTCAGCTTGAAAGCTAAGCTTAGAAGTCGTTCAGTAATGTAGTTATTGTGTCTAGCTACCAGCATCCATTTAAATGAGCATAGGTACATACATACATACATAACAGATAAAGCGGCTTTGTTTTATACTATGTTAATCTATATCTTATTTGATGCGTCTGTTTCTTTCTTGGCCTGCAATGCCTTGGTGACGAACGTTCATTGGCAGCGGCGACCCCTTAACGTCAGGTAGCTCGTGTGCTCGTTCTGCGGCTATTAACATGAAAAAAATTAGAACAGTATACCTAGTAACTTTCTTATTTTGTCCTGTTTCATTTTGTCAATTTTCACTTTCTACGGTTTGTGGTTCCTCGTATTTTTTCTGGCTAAACTCTCTCTCTCTTGAAATGAGATTGTATATGAAACTAGGACACTGCAGGAAATTGCTACTGTATGTCATGGAACATAAAGCCACAAATGTGGTGTAGGAAACCGCTACTATTCATATGGTAATGTCAAGATAAATCTGTAGGCATGGCTACATGGAACACGTAACGGCTTATTCTGATTCATAATAAGCAGGAACTTTTTGTATTCTTAAAGGAAAACTATAAATAACTACATTACCACAAAATTGTCATGTGCCTAACTACCACGTTGATTTTTTACACTTCACTGTAATATTTCTTATATACTTTGTATAGCATATTATGGTATTTGTAATAAGATTATAACTGAATAAGTTATAGGTGACTGTATAAATATTTATGCGTAGTATGATTTGAGCTATAAAATTTGGTTTTAGGATTATTTGTAATTTTTCTACACTTATTTATGCAATAATTACATTGACTTATGTAGGGGGAAGTCCCCGAGTGGCGGACACGTAAAGCTTAAGGAAAAATAAAAAACAATGTTTGTAAAACCGCATCTTTATTCATGACATAAAGTAAATTTTGGTGAAAATAAACGCAGTCTCTGCATGTGGCACCTAGTACCGGACAGACTTTACTTCGAATCTCTATTATCAGACCGTTTTAAATACATCTGACATCGATGACATATTATATAGGCGCCTAAATATTCTGGAATGTCAGCACAAGCTTCATCCTCAGCTTCAGCTCAAGCTGTATCCAGTTCTAGACCTCTAAGCACACTACGCAAGTAGTTTTTTCTGTTTGAGAAGATTCAAATATTTTTTCTTAGCTTTCCTTCCCCCTTATTTACTCCTTTGGCTTGCATCCCCTTCTTTCTTTTTGCTTTCCTTTGGCTTTTCCGCCTTTGCTTTGTTCCCCGTTTAAAACTTCAATTGAAGGACAATTGAAGTTTTAAACTTGGTTTTCACTTCTTCTCTTTTTAGCGTTTTTTTATTCTCTTTTCAACAGTAATTTTGTATGAGGTTCACGTTAAAATTTCACTGTTTGTCTTTTTCTTTTTTAGCAGCTGATCGTTTTTTTTACAGCATCTGGCAAAGGAGACAATTTATGGACAATTCAAATAATATCTGGATCAAAGCTAGTCGATATTCTGGGACTGCTGACTCTTATTACGCTAGTAGAATCTTGAGACCCCGTGGACTCAAGATTATTATTACGATTTTTTTCGATTCTTCTGTCCTCTGAAAAAACTTGAAAAAATTAAATTACAAATTATAAATACTGACAAGAAAACATGTTCACTGTCCGGCGCTAAGGGACTATTTTGTGTCCATTACTAGGTGACAGCGAATCGCCAGAATTATTACTTTCAAAAAAATATGTAGGAAATCTTCAAAAACTTTTATAAGAATAAACATAAACCACTGGTTACAAATATGTACTTTGCTGTAACACTCACCTGAACATTATGTGACGCAGACTCCCCATGAAAAACAGCAAAAAATTTCCACTGTTGTCGCGTGCGTCACTGGCACATCGCGTATCGTGACTTGTTATTGCTACGTTCCCCCACAGCCCTCTTACCCTCCGTTGAAACACTCAGTTTCTTAGTTGCCGAAATATACGAGTATCCGGCATTAGATGCCGTCCGGCGTTAGGGGACTTCCCACTATATAGTTTAGTTTTGAGGTTGTGAAGTGAACACAATTATTTATGTAAATATAACGAAATATCGTCGCGCAATAATTATAATAATTATAATGTAGTTATATCGTAAGCTTGCCTTTATCATGAATAAAGTAAAACATGGTTTTCTAAGATAAAACCTAAAGACTTGTGGTTATTAGGTACAAAGTATTTATAATTTAGTATTCAACCAAGATTCTGTGCAGTAATACGGTACCTATTTTTTGTACTTCTAACATGGAGTAATTTTGCTGTCTAGGCGTTGAACGAAATATTTATCCATTCATTTACCATCAAATACCAGAAATATATTTTCATGTGCAGTACCTATTTTTGTCAATTTAATCGCCTTTGAATATGACTGTTATCTCCACAAATCAAAATAAAAGGATTAAGTTTTATAAATTCGTCTTTACTTGCTGTTTAAGGAAATTTCTTAAAGGAAAGATCTCCTATTTTATTATTTTGTCGTTTCACGTTAAAGGGATAGTAAACAATTAAAAGTATCACATTGTATGGATAGAACTGCTAAGCTAAGTTATAAACCCTGTTGCTGTGACATTATGTTCGTTGATCGATACAATTCACTCGGGGGAAATAAATCGTGTCAACGGCATTTTATCAGGAATTTTGATTTAATATCTAGAGGCAACGTTAATTTTATCTTGTTTGGTAACGTCGTACTAAAGATAAAATCAACATTTTGTCTCATGTGTGTACAGCATATCTATCTCAGTTACTTCGTCACTATCATTTTCTTTTCTACCTCTTATCGTGTTTCGCTTATGAAGTTTCAACTTACGGCTTTATAGCGTTTGGTATTGTGATTTCGTATTACGAGTTTTATCTGCTTATGCGTAATTATCATGTAGGTAAGTAGGTCAACGTTACACTTTGATTCTTAAATTTCATCTAAACTTTGAAATTGGAATAACAACGTTCTACTAACACCTACTATATTCCTATTAAATCAATTGTCTGTTTAATTGATTGCGTATTTTATTTTCAATTGCGTGTAGTGGGCTCGAATCTTTGGCAACCTTAGTATGAATGGGGTTATCAAAATAGCTACTGAACGATTTCAATAATATACGCAATGATGCAATAGCCTACGTGTTTAGAAAATAAGGCTTTGCCTGCTGTTGATGCTTTGCGTTGCAAAATGGAGTAGCGTCGGACGGTGGCGTCTATTGTTGGCGGCATATCGTTCTTCTCTCGCATCTATTATTGACTCGCCGCGCCGCTGGAGATAGTTGGCGATGCGCCAGCGCAAACCACGTGTTCGCCAGTCACGGGACGGCACATGCGCGTTGGTTCGAATGCCCCCCGCACACTGCGCTCGATCGCGACTTCGCGAGCGTCCAAATCGAAAACTATCTAGCTTCATCGATTGTTAGCTTGAAACCGAAATGCCACTGAGATGCTTTAAATGTTATGTAGCTCATTGTTAAATTATATATAATTATGTAGGATTACAACTATGTACACGACTTACCAGTATGAAAAGGGTCGATAGCAAATTTGAAATAGTACCTAGATGCAATGTTACTGTGTCGTAATTGACTGAAAGACGAAGATGACGCTTGATTAAACTGAAGTTTTCTTGCTTGTTATAGCTGAAAAACCAGATAAGTGTCCGTCTAAAATGAAAAAGGAAAATTGTGTGAAAGTGGTGGATTGCAGCAACGGGCACACTACTCATGAGAGTACTCCGAACGGGCGCGCGGACGATGAAGGCGGCGGAAGTGCGGCGCCCCCGCGCGTCTCGTACGCGGCCGCAGCGCGCAAGGCACCCTCGCCGCAGACCAATAACACGCTACCGATGTTTCCGCCCAATACAGGTCCAATATTTACATACTTAGTTGTTGTGACACACTGTATGCAGTTATATATAGTGTGAAATTGGGACCGAGTATCCTGTAAATGATCCATAGTTCGACTAGACAAACACAAGAAAATTAACAAAATAAGGAAAAATCTGATTGATTCTGGTATACGTTGAAGGCTTCTTGAGCTTAACTTAGGACGATACAAATAAGCGGATCTTATGTAAAATAATATAAAATTTACACACGTCTTTAAACAATGATTCGTTTTGGTTGGATTATAGTAATTTACAGTCACTTATCTGTGACGGTAGAGCAGATGTATTCTGTGAAGGTACTGTGCTAGGCAGATGTGAAATCCTTAAAAAATAATTGAAAAGAAACATTTATCTTACTTTCGTAATATCCATCATAAAAACTCATAATATTCATTAGAACAGAAATAGAATCGCTCCTAGGGTGCACATGTCACTTTAAGGGTGCTTAAGGTCGTAATTATAAAATGTTCTTCATCATCTAAATGATAATAATTCATTGAGTGGTGCACAGTTGTGCAACTGTGATTTATATAGTTCTATGTAGCGGAAACATTTGTGTATTCTTGTAAATATGATTGTAAATATTTTAATACTTTAATTTGTAACTTATAACTATTTACATTCAGCCATTAATTGATTTTGTAACTTTTACAGAAAACGAGATATCCAAGAATAGTAATGATAAGACATCGCAGATGAAGTCCAACAACCCAACAATGAAAATAAATGGAGAGATAAAAATGTCCAATGATAATGATAGTAAAAATAATATATTAGGTACCAAAGAACCATTAATGAACGGCACTGACACTGCACATGAAATTTGCACCAACGGTAATCAGAAAATAAAATCAGATTGTGATATTAGTAGTAGTGATAATACTAAATTAGTTTCTAATGGAGTTAATAGTGATTCAGACGAGGTAAAATCAGTTAAGACAGATGAAGTGCACGACGTTTTGCCTAGTGATAATAAATCATCGGAACCAAAGGTCAGTGGAAAGAAGAAAGATAAAAAGGTTGTCTTGACTGATAAAGGAAATGAATCGGGAAAGAAAAAGATTTCTACTGATAACAATAGCACAGAAAAGAAGGAGGAGACTGAAAAAACGAAAAAAGTGGATAATGATTTGGAGAAAGTAAATGGTAAACCCACTATCGTTGTGAATGGAGATAAAGAGAGGGAGTCTTCTCCGAGTGAGGACGGTGATGAGAAGAAACGTGACGCAGAAGTCGTTTTCATTCAAGATATGGGATTCACTGTTAAGATTGTTAGTCCTGGAGCTGAACCTTTAGATATACAGGTGAGGTCTAATTACTTAAGTAACTTAATATAAACTTTATTAATTAGTGATTAAAGATTAAAATTTTATATTTATTCAATTTTATATTTATATTTATTTTAATTTCGATTAAAGCTATAACTTTATTCATCAATATTGTTTTTAACGGAAAGCTGACTAAGACAGAAAGTATAATGAAATAATAATGAATCTTATTAAAAGGGGGCGTAAAGATTGATATCGAGTTATATTATTTAGATTGTGATAAATAGTAGTTATTTAATATGTTAAAGTACCTATATTGTAGTTGTTCGAAAGCGTCAAATGTAAAAATTCGAAAAATATCACCTTCACTGTAATTGTATTATAGGTGTCGAGTATGGAGTTGGTGCAAGAAATTCATCAAGTTTTGATGGATCGAGAAGACACGTGTCACCGGACATGCTTCTCCTTGCAACTGGACGGCGTCACCCTCGATAACTTCGCCGAGCTGAAGAATATTGAAGGGCTTAAGGAGGGTTCAGTAATAAAGGTAAATAAATACATTACTATTATATTCAATGTCGTCATCATAATATATATTTATGTTCTTAGTCACTGAAATTTAAATTAATGAGTCAAATAAATATTTCCAATTAATATACAACTATACGCGTAATATCAGATATGAAGAATAGGATGCTAAAAATATTAAAACTTATTTTATTACTGCATTAAAATAATTATGCTAAACGTTAGGGTTATTATAATGATTGATTGTATTGTTTACTGTTATTCCCAGGTGGTGGAGGAGCCGTATACAATGCGCGAAGCCCGTATCCACGTCCGTCACGTCCGGGATTTACTTAAATCTATAGACTATGTGGACGCGTACGCTGGACAGGAGTGCAGCTCTCTGGCGTTCCTTAATGTCGTCACGCAGGGTGATATTTTAGGTAATTTTATTTCGTGTTACTAAGTAGCCGATAAACGACCAGGCGCGCTATCTGATAGTAAATGGTCATTGTCACCGATGGACATCACTAACGCTCATGACGTCACCGATACGTAACCGGCCAAAAAAGAGGAGAGGAAAGAAAAGAAACTAGCGCTCATGCCCACAGCTGCAACACGACAAGTATATTGTACTGAGTCATTTCTTTTTCACGAATGAAATCTTGCCGTGTGGACAACCCCTTGTTTATTTAAAAACCGAATACGTTAAATAAAAACGTGCAATGTGTACGCAGTCTTATCCTAGTATAGTAGTATATTTAATTCTTCCAACATACCTAATGTTGGAAGAATTAAATATCATGTTATTGGAATGTTGAATGAAATGAAATATCAACGTGAAAGACGTTTGGGAGGACCGATGAAAACCTACAAATAGTTTGTAAAATAGTATGTTTGAGTTTGCGAAAAATAGTTCACAATAATAAATTTGTAGTGATGGGATATAGCAAGGAAGAAGGTTTATTTATTTAAGTTTTCTGATAACAGTATGGCGCCTGAATTTATCAGATAAATTATCGCGTCGCAATTTTTAGTCGTAAATAATATGGGTGGATAGCGACATAGGTACAAAAATACAACTAATACCTGTTTTAAAATCGTATTTTAAATTAAAATACAGAGTCTAAAGAACTCGCAAAAAACTTAGTTCTCAAAGTTGTTCTTATTGTTAGATTTGTTAGTATGCAACTTGGCATCGTTTTTTCATGGATGTTAAAAAATGTCAAGGCTATCTATAAAAACCTAGATTTGACTTTGTACTTGAATTTGTCTCTGTGTATTTTATTTTTATTATATTATGATTAATATAATAAAAATAAAACAGAGTTCTTTGGCGCAAACTAGTAATCATTTGATATTTTCTCAGGTGAAATATTATGTAAATTGTATATTTTATAATTCTGAAATATGAAAGCTATTAACATATTTAAATTATACACGTTATTTATACACGTCTTTCTTATTAAAAATTATATTGCTTAATACCTTATTAACATACAACTCGTTACCTTGTATTATAATTATGTAGTTACTAACTAGATAATATAATATAAGGTAACGAGTTATCATAATTAAACGAGGAATAAAATAAACCTTTCAGAAATTTCGTGGTCTTGAGCCGACCCGGAACACAGAAAATGCCTATTAAATGTTATTAAACTTAGGTACTATGTAAAATTAGGAGTAGGAAATAGTTCTAATTCAGCTTGCAACATTTGGCCTACACATATAAGAAAACTTAAATAAAAGCTTGTAAAAACTGTTTTTTAGAAAAGAAGAAATCTCGCCCGGAGAGCGTGGACTGCACTCCGCCGGACTACATAATGCCGGGCAGCGCGGACCGGCCGCTGCTGCCGCTGCACCCTGGCCTCACCAAGGAGAACAAGGCGCCACAGTGCTTGAAGGTACCCTACGCAACGCGATACACGCACAGCGTGCGAGCGGTTATTTCTCTATATAATTATAATATTAGGTAGGTAGTGGAATTAAAACAGAAACAAAGGTTTTGTGTTCGGCATTTTTGTGTTTCAATTGTTCAAATAACTTTCTGACAAAAATATATATGAATACCGAATTTTGTGGTCAAAACGCATGCAACTTTAATCCCTCGCTAAAATTACACACGTACGAAATAGAACTTCAAATACGCTTTGCTTAGTCTGTTATTTAGTCCACCCTCCGCATCTTTGAAAAAAAAACTCAGGTATAAGAGTTTTAATAATAAAATATAAAAAAAATTGTATAGAGATATCATGATGAACTGTCAACTGTCACCTGTCACTTGTGACCAGGTGCTGACGACGTCCGGCTGGAACCCGCCGCCGGGCCCGCGCAAGATGTGCGGCGACCTGCTGTACTTGCACGTGGTCACCCTCGAGGACCGCCACTTCCACATCACCGCCTGCCCGCGGGGATTCTACCTCAACCAGTGAGTCTATTGCGTTGTTGGGTTGGATCGTTCTGTACAATATTGATGAAGTTTGGAGTGTTTCCTTTTGTGACCTCCAGCTAAACTTACTATTTACTTAGTATTTGAATTTATTTGAAAATCATTTTTATCATATTTTTCGATATAGTTTTTCTTTTGGACTTGAAAATTATTTTATGATTATTTTATGAAAAATATTATATGATTACAAATTACAGCCTGTTTTACAACAATGTTCAATAGTAAAATAGTTACATGATTCTTTTTTATTTTAATTATAGATGCTACTCCTAAATTATTATTGTGAATCATAATATAACTACGTATTAATAATATAGGTATTATGATAACGATAATTTCCAAATGCGTAATACCTCATTAAAGGATTATCATAATCTATAGGTAGACCACAGACCACTTGTCTTCGTTATCGCCCGATGGTTACTTATAGTTCAAGATTAGAACTACTAAAAGTGTCATGTACAAAACAATAGTATAATCCTTATTAAAACTAAACTTTTTAGGGTTTCTGTTTAAAAACCGATGGGGTGTAGAGAGGTGTGGCACCGATTTCACCATCTAGGGAGGATTAAACCCCCGTGAGCGGTTTTCATCGCTCTTACGTCAGTAGATACTTCCAACCCCGAGCGTACAGCTCTAACGACTCCACTCAGGCTGGCCGATCAAGGCAAGCACAGAGGTGGAGGCCGGGCCGGGTTATTAATTAATTTATTATGATTAAATTTAAATATGAATGACTTCATAAAAAAAAACTCCAGTACAATTTAGGAATTATATAGAATTTATACTATAAAAGTTTAAATTTTATACTAAAGTAAAAGTTTATACTGAAATGTTTAAGAGTTTCTAGTGCTGTTTTATTTCGTCCATTATAAAACATTTTAAAGCATCTTTGCGAAACGGGGATAGAATAAAAAAATGACGTGCATTAGTTTATCAGTGATACCTATATGAAAATAAGATTTTGAATTTGAAATTTAATAATATACTACACGTATATTTCATACTATATTTGAGCTGTGACTTTAAACACTGTGTCCACTCGTCCAGATCCACTGAAGAGGTGTTCAACCCTCGTCCGTCCAACCCGTCGCTGCTGTGCCACTCGTTGATCGAGCTGCTGAGCATCGTGTCGCCGGCCTTCAAGCGCAACTTCGCGCTGGTGCAGAAGCGGCGCATGCAGAAGCACCCGTTCGAGAGGGTCGCTACTCCGTACCAGGTGTACCAGTGGGCGTCGCCCATGCTCGATCACACCGTGGACGCGATACGCGCCGAGGACAGTGAGTTTGCTTGAAGTTTTATACTACAGCCATTGACTTATTATTTAATATGGACATCTAATCTCATACTAAAATCTCGAAAAAAATGTCCCAGTCAGTTATGTCATGTCATGTCATGCAGTTAACAAGGTAATTTAAACACTAAAATCATTACATCACGGTTTAAGTTCGATTGCAGTCGTGAACGTGGAATTGTTGCTCTCCTTGCGTTTTGTTGCTCATTTGGCTCGGACATTTTTTAGCGCGGACCCGACGTCCATAGTAATAATAACTACAACTATTAAGTTTTTTTAATGTCAACATTTCATTCATTTTGCAGTGATTAAAAGTTGTATAGCTTTCGCTATTTTTGGCAAGTGATTTAGGTATAAAATAGCACTTTACGGCCTATAATCGCTGTAATCAAATATTAAACATTCAAACCAGACCATTATTTTTATATTTTGTCTGTTTATACGCGTAAATCTAGCCATTAACGCTATGCTGCTTTAATACTAAGTGCTTAGTGAAATATACGCCTTTAGCGTACTTTTTATGCAGCGCACGCTGCACGATAAATAACCGGCTCAATGTAAACGCGCGTCATTCCTACAATACTAAATACCCGGTTCATTGTGACCGTGAAGCGTACCTGCAATACTATGTATACTATACGTATACTAATATAATAAGTAAAATCCTTTTTAAAAGCCGGTTTCGAAGATATAATAGCAATAAATGGCCGCTTTGTGCAATGTTATTGATTTTGGGATAATTGTGACTGGTTAAATGTGAGCGTGGAGCATTTCTTCAATACTACAACCGTTGCAATGTGTGCGTACGTAACCGGTTTAATGTGTGCGCACAGCGTTCCGTCATTATTAAGTGGCCGTTTGTTTGTGCGCGCGCAGCGTTCTCGTCGAAGCTGGGCTACGAGGAGCACATCCCGGGGCAGACGCGCGACTGGAACGAGGAGCTGCAGACCACCCGCGAGCTGCCGCGCGCCACGCTGCCCGAGCGGCTGCTGCGGGAACGCGCCATATTCAAGGTTACTCAACGCACTCTTATGCTGGGGCCACACTAACGGGAAACGCCGGTAATTATCGCGATGACGGACGTTTAACGTTGATGTGGCCACTACTTAACGCGATAATTTTACAACGGCATTCACATTGCCGTTTGCCGTTGGGCGATAGTTCGAATGTTGGGGTCACACTTGTCATGTTCACACTTGCGATGTTTGGCATTGACGTTGACGTTGACTTTTCGGACTTTCGGTCTTTATTTAAATAGTCGACGATGGTTCGTCGACCATTTACATACGACAATATTATCGACGGATATATTACATATATCGACATAGTTCACCGTCGTCCATGGACTTCAGTAACGCCAAAGGCATCATGAATGCGTTGCGGGTCAATAAAGAGGAGAGATATATTTTGACAACAAGAAATATATTATGTTACCAGGTGCACAGCGACTTCGTAGCGGCGGCGACGCGCGGCGCGATGGCGGTGGTGGACGGCAACGTGATGGCGATCAACCCCGGCGAGGAGCCCAAGATGCAGATGTTCATCTGGAACAACATTTTCTTCTCGCTCGGCTTCGACGTGCGCGACCATTACAAGGACCTCGGTGGAGACGCCGCCGCTTTTGTTGCGCCGGTAGGTACTTTTGGTTGGTTTATGTAGTTCCGAAAAAGTTAAAAGCTGTAGGAGGTGCTCAGTGTAGTGTGTCAGAATATGGTAAACAAAACGCAAAACGAAATTAGACGTAAGGTATAAGATAGACTATAGTGTCAAATGCCATCCGTCAAACGTTTCACCGCGCTGCAGTCGTGACCACGATCCATTAGACTGGGTACCCGTATGTGTACAATACGCGATAAATTAAGGTTAAAATCATAAATCCACATTCTATATCAGACCTTTACATCGCCAAAAACACCATTATGAAACCACTGCTGGACATTACAAAATTATTGCTTTATCAAACGGTTTTGCAATTACGTCATTCTTCAGCGCAATTTGTTGACTCAATAGGGCTTTAACATAAAAAAATCATAATATACAAACTATACTATCATCACAAAATATAAAAACTATACTGTCATCATGTCATAGCACCGATCACACAGCCAATAGACTCTTAATAACAGGCGAAAGGCTTCTGTCAACACATCTGGCTTATAGTACTGATATAAATTCGTGCCGTCTCATTCTTTCCCCTTGTTTAAATTAATCTATTTGTTTCCAACGTTTCGTGTGGCCTTGAATTAGCCAATCACAGCGTTGAATTAGCCAGTCACCAATGCATTCAATACGGAAAATCCAACATTAGGTGTCTATTGGCTGTGTGGTCGGTGTGTCGTAGCTTATGTCACGGTGACATTAACGACCGCCCCCCGCCCCGCAGCGCAACGACCTGCAGGGCGTGCGCGTGTACAGCGCGGTGGACACGGCGGGGCTGCACACGCTGGGCACGGTGGTGGTGGACTACCGCGGGTACCGCGTCACCGCGCAGTCCATCATCCCCGGCATCCTGGAGAAGGAGCAGGAGCAGAGCGTGGTCTACGGCAGCATCGACTTCGGGACCACCGTACTCTCGCATCCCAAGTACATGGAGCTGGTGAGTGTTGGGACGCAGAGGATATTGGCTATACATGTGTACGGTAATATTATCTATTATTACAGTATTCCATCTTCATGCAAACGGTCGGAACGCGAATTATACCTACGCGCCTCGGAGTTTAGTACACATTAAGTAAACAACATCCACAGAACCGCCATAGGGACGATCGAACGTGTGGGTTTGTAATGAGGAAGCGTGCGATTTATCTACCTACTTACATTCACTACAACTAGAAAGAGGCGGCCCTAGCGAGCGGGGCTGTAGGCATTTATTTCAAGGACAGGGCCGAGTCACAATACTGTATGATACTATTACCGTGACATGTGTGTCTTCGATGTCTTCGATTCGTCGCAGCTTCGATGAATGCGAGAATGAAGCACGATGAATTACGGATTGTTGTTTGTTGTTTCCAGCTCAGCAAAGCGGGCCAGCAGCTGAAGATAATGCCCCACTCGGTGATCAGCGCGAACGGAGACACGGTCGAGCTGTGCTCAAGTGTCGAGTGCAAGGGCATCATCGGCAACGATGGCCGTCACTACATTCTCGATCTATTGCGCACTTTCCCGCCAGACGTCAATTTTTTGCAATGTAAGTATGAGTAATATCGCTATCTATAAATTTAAATTTTAAATCATTTAATGATGTATGTAATGTTTCGTTGGATAGGTTTTTTTATTGACGGAATGATTTGGCCGGTCAATGTATGAGTTGAGTAATTTTATTTTTATTTTTATAAGAAAAGTAAAAAAAATATGTGCAGTTTAAAAAAATCTTGTTTACTTTTCCAGTGGAAGATGATGAACTTAGGGAGGACATCAAATCGATGGGTTTCCCAATCATTCACAAGCACAAATTGTGTTGTCTGAGGCAGGAGCTAGTCGATAGTTTTGTTGAGTGAGTATATTTAATTTAAAGTTTAAATGGTAATGCTGAAGTGTTTCTATATTATATTTAATTCACTTGACGTTTTAGGGCTCGGTACTTCATGTTTATTCGCTACGCTGCCTTCCACTTACAACAGTTAAGTGCGAAACGTCAAAATAAGAGTGCAGAGCAAAAGGCGATCGAGGAAAAGGACAATGAAAAGAAAGATATTGCCAAAGAGACTGAGACTAAGGAGGTGAAACGAGATGCCAAAAGTGCAGAAAAGGAAACTAAAGGTAACAAACAGAAGAAGGAAGAAAAAGAAAAGGCCAAGGTAGATGCCAAAACCAAAGTGGAAGTTAAAGAAGAAAGTAAAGAAACAGATGAAAATAAAGTGCAAGTGAAATGTGAAAAAGATAAAGAAGAGGAAATACTCTTGAATGAGAATTACTCAGAAATTGACACGGATGTCGCCAAGAAGATTGTTGAGAGTATAACAGACTCAATTTGTAGCGGAGACAAACAAGAGACTGATTGTAAGTGTTTACTTTATCATATTACTTCTTTTCAAGCGACATTTAAGTTGTGAAATTGAATAACTATGCAGTACTCTGTGGGCAAACATTTGATGATTAGGTCATTTGAGGTACTTGTTTGTAACTAATATCTACATTGGTTTGCCTCATATGATCAATTAGTGTTAGCCAGCTGTGTTGGTTATATGGGACTCACGAGGTTAACCCTACGTGCCTACCCATTAAACACCACCTGATAATGGCTTTAGCCATACGGCCTTAAAGCCTGGAGACGAGGCCCTAGGTCTAAACGGGGACTGCCATGCCCTAATACGGTATTGTTGTGCAGCGGGCGAACGTTCCCGCGCGGTGGTGGCGGCGGCGGCGCGCGCGGTCAACTCGCTGAAGGAGTCTGAGTTCGACGTGCGGTTCAACCCGGACGTGTACTCGGCGGGCATCCGGCACGCGGCCGCGCCCGAGCAGCTCGCGCGCCAGCGCCATCTGGTGAAGGAGGCCGCCGCCTTCCTGCTCACCACGCAGATACCAGCCTTTGTGAGTGGTCACTTTATGATTGGCTGCACGAAGTGTAGGAGGTTTTTGCTTGTGTTTTTTTGTTTTCTTAAATAAGAACTCGGTTCTTTTTTGCCTTCTTTTGTACTTTTATGAACTTTGACCCCAGTTTTACCCCTCTTCATCAATCATCAATAAATTTTCAAATGCTCTTAATTATTTTTATCAAGTCAGTTAAAAGTAAATTACAGGTTTTAAAAAATATCGCGAAATATTTTTATATTCTTTTATTCTATTCTAATTTATTCTATTAGAAATTGGATTACCAAAAATCCTTTTTCCACACTACCATAAGTTCTCCTGTACAAAGTTTCAATCTTCTTGGTCCACTCGTTGAGACTATACGTAGTCTGTCAATCGACCAGACATCTAATCAATCTGGTGCTAATTGAAGCCTGTGTTACCAAAACTTTAAATCAATAGATACATAAATAATGTCCAGTGTATGTGTGCGGCCAGGTGCGGGAATGCCTGGAGCACACGTCGGCCCCCATGGACGGCGCGGGGCTGACGGAGGCGCTGCACGCGCGCGGCATCAACGTGCGGTACCTGGGCCGCGTGGCGGGGGCGCTGCGCGCGCACGCCTCGCTGCACTACCTGCACGCCATCGCCGTGGCGGAGCTGCTGCTGCGCGCCGCCAAACACGTGCACACCGCTTACTTGCAGGTGGGTGGCTTTGCTACTTGGCTTCAAATGGCTTACTACTTCGTAATACATACAAGCTAGATAAAAGAGCTTTAGCGTCCAGTTTGTTACGACTTTTTGTCGTTTTGTGGGTTTTGTTAGATTTTTTATACTTGATGACTTAATGACTCGCTCTGGAAATTCTTCCACGATAATAGAAGCAGGCTACCGATATATGTAAATTATTGACAAATATTAATTTTGAATTAAGTACATAAAATAGCTTATTTAAAATGACCATAATCTAGTGTAATTCGATGTAGGATGTGCACATCCATAATTTATACATACTGATGCGTTTGTCTAATACATTAAAAAAAACTCCAATGTCACAAGCAGGGTTGCGAAGCGATGTGCACGGGTGCGGCGGCGGCGCACTTCCTGAACTGTCTGCTGGGGTCGTGCAGCACCCCGGCGGCGCAGTGCGGGGACGCGCCCGCCCCCGCCCGCGCGCCGCGCACCCGCGGCCGTCGCTCCCGCCGGGCGCAGCGCCACTCCTCCCCCAACGCGAACGCCCCCGCCACCCCGCCCACCCCGACCACCGACTGGCAGAACCTCACGCCCAAGGCACTCTTCACGCAGATCAAGCAGGAGCTTAAGGTGACTGAACTGGCCACTGTTACAGGACAAACTTGTACCGCCTTGGTCGTTAAATATGATTATTTACTTTTTCAGTAATTATTTCAGTAATTATTGTGTGAATAAACTTAGAAGAATATGTAAAGCATTGTTCGAAACAAAATAAGTGTGTTGAACTCACAGATATTTTGACTTTAAATTGAATCCTATAGCCAGGCAATATGACCTAATATATAAATCGTTCAAGGATTTTATATTGTTCAGTTTTGGCAGTGAAAAGTTGAAAAAATTCATTGTTTTTAATCAGAAATTGTTTGAACCAAATTGGTTACATTGTTTATTATTTTTAGGCGTACTGGGGTTACGAACTTAATGCGGATAATATGGATTCGGTGATAGAAAAACATGGTCTTCAGAAGATATCTCTGCTGAGGTAAGAGATAAATATATTTTTGTATGAAATATTAAGCATATCATACACATTTGATACTGCAAAGTGCCAAGTAACAACATTAATTTGTTTTGCAGGTCGTTCGCATTGAAAGTAGGTCTGCAGGTTCTATTGCGAGAGTACGACTTCGACAACAAGAACAAGCCTCCGTTCTCGGTGTCCGACATCATGAATATCTTCCCGGTTGTCAAACATATTAATCCAAGGGTAAATATATTATGTTTATGCTTACACGATACGTTACTTTCTGAATAGTTTTACTTCATGATCACGATGTGATACATTAAACTATAGATATAATTTCATCATTATATTTGATTGATCTACCGGCAAGTTGACGGTTTTCACAACACTAAACCATTATCTACTTAAAAATATAATTTGATATAATTTACATGTTGATTTTTTTAAAAGTAAATACAGTTCTATTTGAAACAATCCACTATAAACATTCGTACGATATAAAACCCCTATTATCACTGCCAAGTGATAAATCTGACGAACAAAACTACAATTGATAGTCACCCCGCCTGCAAAGTAATGAGTCCTGGGTTCGATTCCCGGCCGAAATCGTAATGTTTTTTCGTAATAATTATATTTACATTGTGTCCATACTATCCGGGACAAAATAATATGTAAGTATGAGTATGAAAGTGTACTTTCACAAAATATGTTTGTTTCTATCCAGGCGTCAGACGCGTACAACTTCTACACGACCGGCCAGAACAAGATCCAGGCGGGCGCCGTGTCGGAGGGGCACGAGCTGATCGCGGAGGCGCTCAACCTGCTGAACAACGTGTACGGCGCGATGCACGGCGAGATCGCGCAGTGCCTCCGCATGGTGGCGCGCCTGTGCTACGTCACCGGCGACCACCGGGACGCCATGGCGTACCAGCAGAAGGCGGTGCTCATGTCCGAACGCGTCAATGGCATCGATCATCCGTACACTATCACTGAATATGTGAGTTGGTCATTTTATTGTGTACCGTACCGCTCTAATAGTTAATAACTAGTAAACCCGCCCTCCCTTCGCTTCGGGAAAACCAATTTACACAAAACTTTAATATTTTATACATATAAACTGTCCTCTTGAATCATTATATCTATTAAAAAAAACCGCATCAAAATCCGTTGCGTAATTTTAAAGATCTAAGCATACATAGGGACAGAGAAAGCGACTTTTATACTATGTAGTGAAGAAATTTGGTGACGTATCGATAGCAGCGCCACCTGCCGGGTCCAATTGTGGATCTAAACAATTCTCGGGTCCACCTGAAGACTCCCAAAAAATATATATAATTATTAAGATATTTATGTTTATAAATACCTTTTGGATTAAACAAAAATTAATGATTCGAAAATAAACAGTACACTAATAAGTTGGTCGTGTAATATTGACTCCAAATGGTGCTCAGTAGAAATAAAAAATGTACCTAAAATTATTACACCAACGGTATACCAAATTATGTTTAATATTATCAATGATATTATAATAGAACAGGTATCAAAACGTCTCATTAGTCATTGGATTAAAATGTCGTAATATTAAAGAAAGGCCATTTGTTTGTTATTTAATGTGTCTGTATAATTGTACTGTCGAGTGTAGCAGTGTTGGAAAGATGCCTGCACACCTGTCGATCATCGAGACGGTGTGTCGCGGTTAGTAGGCATAATTATGCCGTCTACCCGAGGGTATCTGAACCGAGACGCCAAGTGTCGCTGTAACATTTCAATGGGATAGTAAAATTAATGATTGTCCTAATTTATAGTGATATGTAATGGAACACGCACTAATGATATAAAAACAAGATATAAATAAATTTATTATTTCATTCCCAGTTTTTTTCGTAACAAGGAGAGAGATAATAAATCTTTAAGGAAGTCTTTCCCTTTTACTACTACTTTTAATACTGGTGAAAATCTTCAAAATACGTTTAGTTAAGTTTACAAAGTTTCTTTCAACAGCAAAATACCACAATATTTGCGTCATTTTAACACTTCACCTTCGCATGTTCGCCTTCTTGTATGCAATATAATTATATCATATCTTGCACAAGTGTTAGCACCTAAAGATAAACAATAATTTATGTAATAGTGTTATAAATAAAACTATGGTTAATGGTTATGGTAAATGGTATAACACAATTGGATAAAAATTTGTGATGAAATACGTCACAAATTTTTATCCAATTGTGTTATTACGCCATAGTAAGTCTTTATGTATGTTCCCCTGGTAAAATATGGTAAAGTTGGTATGTATGTTGTTTCAGTCGCACCTGGCTCTGTACTGCTTCGCGAACGGGCAAGTGAGCACCGCGCTCAAGCTGCTGTACCGCGCCCGCTACCTCGCGCTACTCGTGTGCGGCGAGAACCACCCCGAGATGGCCTTGCTCGATGTAAATATATCTTACTTGTTTTAAGGAAACCGAGATCTTTCATAAAGACAAGTAATTTAAATTGATAAGCTTAGTATTAGATACGATTTGTAAAAATTGCTATGTAAAAGAACAATAAACGTTATTATTAATAAACTAAAAATGCACCATTCCCCCCACCAGAGCAACATAGCGCTGATCCTGCACGCGGTGGGCGAGTACGAGCTGTCGCTGCGGTTCGCGGAGCGCGCGTGGCGCGTCACGGGCGGCACGCACGGCGCGCGCTCGCTGAAGGCGGCCGTCGCGCGCCACCTGCTCGCGCGCACGCTCTCTTGCCTCGGCGACTTCCGCGCGGCGCTCGCCCACGAGAAGGAGACCTACTCTATATACAAGCAGCTGGTGAGTCTGGGCACGCATACACCCACCGACGCGCGCATTTACACACGCACAAACACACGCACGCACGCACTAAATATATAATAATATAATATTATAGGAAATGAAATAAAATTACATTCACGCACCAGCGCGCCGACGCACGCTTTATACGACAAATACACACAAACACGCACTAAACATATACTCTCTTAAAGAAATATTTCTTTTTGTTCCTTAACATTGCCGATGATTTATTATGTAATAACAAATATGATTATAATATTACGATTTATGAAACTTTCGACTTGAATGAAACTATGTATTACAAAAAGGATCCATTTTTTCTTCCATACAACCGTGGCCCAAACATGTACCTTGTGTTCCTTGATGTATTTTGGTATAAAAAAATACGCTGAATTCAAAAAAATAATAATCAGAATTTATTATTCATTTGTACCACTCAAAATTATCGTTCAAAGATATAATTAAGCGGCAACACAATTATTGTTCATGGCAATAATATACTCTTAATGTTACGTATTTTATTCTCGGATCTAATAAAAAAAGGAGGACTGATCGGCTTATACAGGTGTAAAAAACATAGAAAATGATTATTTTGTAACCAATTAATTAAGATCACATATAAATACATTCAAATATGTAAAATGCTGGCTAAAAGACCACTAGCCAAGCCGATAAACCATAGATTTAGTACTTAATCTATGCGATAAACAAATGTGAACTGTCATCCATGCCGCGATTGACATGTCACTGTCACTTTGATAGTTGTCAAATCAGGACAACGCATGTTTTATTGAACGCAGTTTATGATATTTTAATATATATTTTTTCACGATTTAAATGCAATTTAAAATATTTAGGTTATAGATTCCGTTTCTACACAATTTAAGAATTTTTTTAGTATAACTTGTACCTCGGTACATACTTGGGCCAAAAACTGAAGGTCTCCTTTACTAAGCTTCGCTGCCACTTGCCATTATGTGGGATTGTAGTTGAATGAACATCATAAGTAAAAAACACACTAGAGACTAGACTATCACTGTTTACAAACCTAATAACTATTACTTAATATCATATTTTATGAAATATATGTTTTTATTTTCGTACATATAATTTAAGATAATTATGTTTCACACACCAGCTGGGCGAGAAGCACGAGAAGACCCGCGAGTCGTCGGAGTGCCTGCGCCACCTGACCCAGCAAGCGGTGGTGGTCCAGAAGCGGCTGGCGGAGGCGTACGCGCGCGCGCCCGCCGCGCCCCTCGCGCCCCTTGCGCCACTCGCCCCCCTGGCGCCGCTGCACATCCAGCCGCCCGCGATGGCCTCCGTCATCGATATGCTCAACCTCATCAACGGGATACTGTTCGTCCAGATCAGGTGATGCTTGCATACGTCTTATCGTGTGCAGGCACGCACGTACACGCACGCACGCACGAACGCACATAATAAGCTTTTTGGTTCAAAGCTGCGTGTATAAAATTAAATGTATAAAATTCTCGTGTCACAATGTTAGTTACCATACTCCTCCGAAACGGCTTGACCGATTTTTATGAAATTTTATTTGCATATTCAGTAGGTCTGAGAATCGGCCACTATCTATTTTCCATACCCCTAAGTGTTAAGGGTGGCTCACCCTAAAAAATTTTTTTTTTATTATTTGGACAATTTTTTTTTTGGTTAAACTATTTCAAAATATTTTACAGTCCTCAAGACATAGAACAGTTCA
This sequence comes from Ochlodes sylvanus, assembly GCA_905404295.2. Taxonomy (NCBI): domain Eukaryota; kingdom Metazoa; phylum Arthropoda; class Insecta; order Lepidoptera; family Hesperiidae; genus Ochlodes; species Ochlodes sylvanus. The sequence continues at coordinate 7,495,345 of FR990137.1, forward strand.
AAGCGGAAATAGAAAAAAGACAGCTTAAGGATCTGCCAATACCCGGTGTGTCCGGGGAGCTGGCTGGCAAGGCGTCGGAGAAGGCCGACGGGGAGGCCGGCAGCGCCGGCGACGCGGGCCCGCGGCCGGCCCACAGTTGAGTCCTCGGGCTCCGCCCCTCCAATGGACCCTTACATCGTTATTTTAATATTATTGATTGATGATATTGTTCCTTATTATCTATGAATGTATGCTGTAGTGAATAGAGTGCTAAGGTTTGATGTAGACTTTTTTGTTAGTAAAATTTTGATGATATCGTTTTAATCGAACACGATTATGAATTAATTTAACGATTCTCGCGATGTGCAATAGAATTATTTTATGCGTGTGCATACAATTCGGAAGTCTCGCTCAAAACGCGCAACCGCGTATGGTTGGATTCGCCTTAACGCTAAAACACGAATAACCGAACTTAACTAGGATCCATAATTAGACTAACTAGTTTCTCAACCTATGTACGATGTTGCCAAATTATGAAAATTGCTGCTAATTGGCATTTTGAATGTTGACTTTACAGTGGGTACCTTTATCATAATAATGGTATATTGTTTATAACTGTTATATAAATATATTTTTTTTACTAAAACTTTATAAAATTTGAATTTATTGATGCTCGTCGTCGTTGAATTATTACATTTTATTAAAGCCAGTAAATTATTGTTTTATATAAATAGTGGGTTTTAAGTTATTTTGAATACACCTAAGACACACTATGAGTTGGTATTGTAATATCGACACTTACCCATCATATTACATTTTATCAATACATGGCAACAGTTTATTTGTTAAAAAAGTTGGCCTAATTATGGATTCGACTATAGTGCAATTTTGATGTAGTGATAATAGGAATAAGTTTTGGTTGTGAACCCGAGACCACGTGCGCGTCGCTGTAACGCTACTGGTGCTACTGCCAATTTATCATTTTCATATTGATGATTTTATGAATTGTTATTAATGAGTATTATTTTGTTTTTTTTTTTAATAGTGCGGGAGTGTATTGTTGATACCCACTATCGGTAGCGGTTTGATTATATTGTGACTGAAATGTAACAGGATTGGATGTTTCGAGCTACGATAATAATGATTGCGACAATAGTAATTCGATTTTATATTTCGGGATGTATGATGAGCAAGTTAACTCGTGATGAATAGCGTTCGTTTTAATACTGCCACCAGTGTTATTATAATTTCTGTTTTAGATCGATTAGTGCCATATTTGTAGTGATTGTAAGTTGTTTCCGTTAGTCTGTGATAATATAGTGTTTATCATCGAGTCGCTTGCCTTGTCTATGCAATACAGATTCCTTTTCGACCTATTAACATTACTAATATTTATACATTTTACAATGATTCAGTGGGGAAAAAAAATTAAACGAAATTATATACTATAATGTGTATAATAAATTGATATATCAGTAATAGTGGAAAATGTATTGATTAATTATCATGTGCGTCCGTATAAATGTACTTTAAATAAATTATTCGTCAATGTCGTGAAAGCAATTACTATTATCTGTATATTTATCATAGATGGTGCTATGTTACCCACAATTGTTCTGTATATTATATAGCCCAATATAATCCACTTAGCTTGTAGTGTCTATATTGTGCGACTCCAATTTACGGAACACTTTTTCTTTTCGTCGTGCTTACTTCGAAAATATTGAAGTGTTTATTGTGCACGAAATAAACAATTTTATTGGTGTATAATATTTATGTGTGAGTTGCGAAGAGTCCCAGGTCGAGTTCGATATACATTAGTTGTTTTCACATCTTCATCTTCTAGTATGTGTGTGCATGTGTGAGCTTTTAAATTTTAAAACTTATGTATTAACCAAATATAATATATTCATATTATATAAACATACTATGGTATGAATGTTATCCATACGTTTTTTAGTGCAACAAACTATTAAACTTTTAGTACGTGTAACGAAAAGGGAAAGTGTTGTGTATATTATGATATGTTGAGTATCCTATGATTGTTCACAGATAAAATGTTAACACTATGTTAATGATGTTTTATGTTTCGGCGATGCGCAGATAGGGCTGCCACTTTTAAAAAGGCATTATGTTGAGATTTTTTGTCCTAAAAAGTAAATCAATTTTTAGTCGTATAATTTATTCAAGTTATTATAATTATCAAATGTAATTGAATGAATTGTAGGCGTATAATAAATAAATTAACGCAAACATGGCTTCTCCCGATTCCATTTCCAGAACCGTATTTTTTGTTGGTACTTTTTATGCGACATTGCTTGTTCTGCTAGGTCAGGATATATTGATGAAACTCGTAGCCCAGATATGCACTATTCAAATCTGTAGATGTTGTAAAAGTCAAAGAGTGAATAGGTTTCTACTAAGTTAGTGCGATTTACCACGATTGACTATGTTGCCACTTATCATCAGGTTACGCTAAGAACTATAATTTATTTAAAAAACTCCAGGTCAAATACGGAGGGTGGCAGCCCTAGCGGCCGGGGTGATCGGGGTTCGCACTTTTATGGAAATTGTAGTGTGTATCCTAATTCCTAACACTTTGCGAATATTTATGGAACGGTTCGATAAAGTACGTGCCTAAACATACAATAATGTTGTTGTTGTTACATTTCTTTAACAATATGACGACTATGTAAATACGGCGCTGTTCGTAGTAAACTAATAAACATTCGTTTTTAAAACCTTTTTTTATTTAACACTTCACCCGCTTCTATCTTTTTTAATCGACAACAACGGACTTTTTATTAAAGGGTCTTGTTGAGTTGATTTGATTCATCATCATTTCAACCCAATGTTAGGGTCTCCTCTAAGAAAAGGGTTTTCTGATCACAGTTAATAGATTATAATATTGACAGACATCTAAAATATTTAAATATATTTTTGGCGGATTTTCAGATGGGACCTGCACCCCTCAGGATCTTTTCATTCGCCCAAGCAAGTGATAATACTCGTGCTTCACGAGTACAATAAATCAATATTATTATGTAGGCTCTTTATAAAGGCTATTAAAACTTCGAATGCATTTCATTTATTTCCTGACAAATAAAACAAGTTTTTATATAAATTAATTTATTAAACTTAAAAATAGTACATGTTAAAGCTATAAATAAAAACTACAACTATCTAAATAATTATACTTGAATATTTGTGTATATTATATACCACTATAGTATGTTTTAACGTAGATACATGAGATATAAATATTATAGGTGTTTAAATGGTGTTAACATTATCTATAAGAACACGGTAAGAACAATAACTCCGTCTATATATTCGATGTAGAGGCAATTCGAGGAATTGTAGTTGTAGGTAAGCTTGCACGGGACTTTGCACCTTCGACTATAATTTATGGACATACATGCGGGACAGTGACCTAGTACTATCAGATAACGGGCAGTTGCTCATTCTACCAATAATTTTAAATAGTGGCTTATCAAAACTGGTGTAGGTAAAGTACCGCAAATAGGGTAAGGTCCGATGATTAATATTTCTGATGTAGTTTTTACCAGAATAGCTTCCCCTCTTGGATCCCTAACTCTCAGTGCACAATGTTCTTCAACATTACATTTGTTTGTATGTGTACGGCCATCACTTGCGAGTGCGAGGTCTGGGCCTGGGCCTAGCGCGGGGCCTGGGCCGGGGCCTCCGGCGGCGAACGCGCGGTGCGCGGCCCCGCTCCAGCTGCGCCGCCACCAGCTCGGCCAGCGCGCCGCGCTCCGCCAACATCGACAGAAACGTGCAGATGAACTCGTCATAATTGTGGGTTCGTCTGCAGTCGTCCACCTGAAGCATGAATCAACGTGGGTATTTATGTATGCAGGTTATTTAGTGTAAGTTAGTAATTACGGCATAATACGAGGTATATAATATATGGACCGAGTAATAGGGGCATTTTTCATAATGAATAATGAAAATCTACTTCATGCGAAGCTCATTTGGGTAATCAATATATCACTCAATCTACACTGGGCTATGAATAGTAATAAATGAAAGCTAATCTATTCACCTTATACATATCTCTCTTATCATTCTCATCATTAAGAGCTTGTTGACATAACTGCACTTCATTAGCAAGACAGCTCATAAACATATTTAATTCGGAATGGGTAAACAACAACTTCCTCATCCTAAGAGGTTGTTCTGGAATGTTCTCGATGCACAACAGCACAGGAGACTGGTTACTTTTGACTAAAGCTGTTGTAGATGTTGGATAAATCTAAAAGGAAGATTATATTATGTTAATAATTATGCATTATGATATGACTTGGTTATCTGGCAATATACTACAGTTATTAAAATTTATTTACCTCTGTCAATACTTGATGCTCATTGCTGATGGTTACGAATTTCGCAATAGTGTTTTGATCTACAGGATCGGCTAAAACATGTTGGAAGATATAAATGAATTACTTGATTTGTTGGTGCTATTAACAACAATAACCCAGCAGGGGAGGTTTGTTATTGAATACTTATTTAATATTCAGTTAAAAGACATTTTGTTATGTTATGCTGGTGGAAAATGGTCACTATGTGCAAACAGTGAAATTCAAAGAATTTAAAAATATTATAGTTCATTTTACAGCATGGCCATTTACATTTCAAATTAAAACAGCTTTTTATTTCTCTTAATTACTGAGTAATTATATAATTATGATGATAATTACCTAAACCGATACTGTTGTCCTGATGCGTCCTATCAGAAGATCCAATTTCAACAGAGATGGCCTGCGTGAAGTCTATGTCATATGTTTGTACTTCTGAAGCTTCCAAGGCATTAAATATAGCCTCTTCAGTGATGAGTACTGAATTATCATTCATAGAGTTATCATTGCTATCAGCCGACATACTGTCACCTGGAAAAATAAATAAATAAAAAATGTTTAGTTTAAGTTTTTGTACTTGTTGTAAAAGTATTCTATTTTAATGTAAATCACTCCAACAAACATAAATTGTGGTTAATGAACGAGATTGAACATAATAAAGTAAACACATGTCATTAGTAACAGTCATAAGTACTGTTTTTATTTTAGATTTACATAATCAATTACAATTTTGTTTTTGAATTTTAAATTTTGTCATTTTATACCGTCCATACACATTGTATCTTTTTTATTGAACAAGTATTTTATTAAAATGTAGGAGAACAACACAGAGGGTGACTGAAAACAGCACTGTGTAAAACCTAGCGCTATGTCAGGTCAGCTGAGCCACCTCCTATACTCCATTCACTGTTTTGGCAATAAATATATTTTAAAATTAATAATTGTCATTTACCATGCAAATTTCTAGCTTTATTTAACAAATGACGTAAATGTTTGCCGATTTTAGAGATAGCTTCTTTTATCCTCTTCTGATTAATTTCCAGTGACCCAAGCTTCTGCATCAATGCAATTCTTCTATCAGGTACTACGGCCATCAGATTGAATCTGAAAATTCAGTTCAGTGAGTCAGTCAGGCGTTTCATTTTGACATGTTAATCTCTTGTGTGGTTAGACCACTTATATTATACAAAGGTGTACAAAATGTGACATACATACAAACAATCTTGGTCATTATGTATCAGTGATAGTGTATTACAACAACCGAGAACAATGACAACCCGTGTGCTGCCAATGGTTACCATGCCAAACTGCCATTTGAAGGGTCTTTGGAAATTTGAATGCAAAGTTTAAATTTCTGTTCTGTGTAGTATGGGTGTGTGTATCTGAGTGTGTCTTGTCTTCTGTGAGGCTATGAGTGTGTGGCATTATTTATTATTACCTGATATCATGTACTTGTTCACCAGTATCTCGGCCAAGTCTCTCAGCCATCACTCTTCTGAATTTGTCAGTCCAGTCCTCATCAACAGCCCAGGGACCATGATCCGTTGGATAGGGTTTTAGACCATCTAACTCAAACAAATGTCCGTTTATAGGCACAAAGCTTACAAAATGATATGCTTCACCTGAAAATAACAAAGTATTTTAATCCTTTAAGCTAATACACATATTTGATTAACCAGTTTTACTTTCATTTTGGTAATTTTTTACCATCTAAGGGAAGAAGCAGCACAATATTGGTAAGTATTTACCTTACCCCAGTAAGGTTTAGTTGGATATATTCTGTTTTGACAGACTTTCATTGAAACATTTTTTGGATCATAGTGTAAATTGTAAAAAGGTAAATAATAATGTAGTTTAAAAAGGCTAATTAACTGCAAGAGTAAGGTGGGGTGCTCAAAGTTTACCTGTAAACCTCCCAGTCGGTACACCAGCACACTTGTCAGTTTTTTTCCTTGCCTGTGGTATGGCATGCGAGTTGTGAGCACATGCAAGCTCTGGGGTATTGCCAATGGCCCAACCCTTATTTTCAGGGTTCATTCCAAGAGTATGATGCTATATAAAAAGATAATTTGTTTTTAAAATACCTTAAAATAATACGGAAGTATCATGTTGTTTCATCATCATCAGTGTTGTTTTTTGGAAATTAGGTTGTCAGAAAAATTTATTAAAAGAATAAAGTATTCCAATCTTCATTCAATCTTAGGTGTGAAATTCCTTGAGTGTTTCAAATATTAAAGGTTACATACCTTTAGTCGGCTTAATGTTTCTCCAAGGTGAAGATTAGGACAGTTCAACAATATGGACAGAAGAGCATGGGTGGCACAACTATTTGGCACCATTTGTTGAGCAAAGAAAATATTATTAATCGTTTCTTCATCTCTTACGAAGCTCTCTATTTGTTCTACGAATTTCCGACGCGAACGGCGTTCTTCGATCCAGCGAAATAAAAAAATATATCCGTATACAGGGCTTTCTAGAGGTTTGTGCAAATCGTATATTTCTTCGACTTGAACTCCTTTGACTCCGAAATCCTCTAACAGCAGAGTGAACAGCCCCGGGTCGCTCTCTAACTCGAGCCACCCTTCTGTAAGACTGTTCAGTTCGACCGGCATATTTTTCATGTATGTGCTTAGGATATAATTATCACTTAAATGTTTGTATTATTATTTAATATACAGTTTTGATAAAAGATTATTTAACTCAAAATTTAAGAAAATTATATGTCTTCATTCAACTAAACTAGATTTTATTCAATAGATAAAATTACTTCATGGGATGCGATGCGACCTCTGCAGCTCTGCTAAGCTAATCCGTAATCCCATTTATTTTATTCTGCAATCTGCAGAAGCAAGCAGATTCTGTCTGCTTTTATTGTTAAGATTATGAATGACAAATTGACAATTGACATTGTCATTGTCATTTTGACTTTAAAACCGCAGTGAGGCATTGACCTATATAATAGGGACACGACATATTGTTCTTTTAGTACTACAAATGCTACTGTCAAATGAAATGACGCCGAAAATCCGCCATGTTTTGGGTCCAGATGACATTGTCAGTCAGTTCAGCCGAGTCAAATCAGCCATCTTTAACCATACACAGGTATAAATAACATTAAAAATATTGGTTATTGTTAATGTTGCCGGGAAATTGAAGGAAGATTTACATTATAATTAGCAAGGTTCTTATGTGTAGTTATGGGTCATGAGTAGTTGATGTCATGACTTATAGGTCAGCACTAAAGCCGCCATGTTTTGTGTCCAGGTGACATAACAGTGGCGCGCATTTTTTTTTGACATGTCACTTCCATAGGTTTCATATTTCTATGCAGTGAGTACATAATAAATCAAAATGAATGGATACTAAACCATAGATTAAAATAATATATGGGTTGGCGTAGACCTATCAACTTGGAAACCATAGAGATCGAGACAAATCTCACCCATGGATAATGATATACTCCATACATCTGTCTCAATCTATGATTTCACCCAATTTCACGTGGGCCCGCATAATTTTTTTCCAGAAGAAATTGTGAGGAAAGTGGCATAATATATGAAAAACATTTTCCGATTATGTCACAAAGTATCTATGTAAGTAAGTATGGTGGTCCGTCGTCGTTTGTTTATCCGCCACCCGCCAGCTAAACGCGCGATTCGTCGAACACAACGTTTAGTTGTGCAGGTTGTGCTTGTGACGTACGAGCCAGACAGCAGCGGGCGGGCAAGTTCTACACTCTGCAGAGCACCGGACCACAGTGTATCTATCGCCTGCACCAGATTTTTTAGGACTTCATATTTAGTTAGGACTAATATAAGCACGTGAAAAATGTCACGTGAGATTAGGTGGGGAGTAGAAGGGTATGACCCAAATCTCACGATATCTCATCAAGGGGGTAGTGGGCCGAAAAACTGCCAAGATCACCTAAAGTAATCTATGGACGCTCTCTTATGGCGCGTACACATAGAACGTCCGTTTTACAGGATCCGTTTTAACTGATCCGTCGCTACTGGAGGTAATATTCACAGCATTTTGGGCGTGTACACATAGAACGTCCGTTTTATAGGATCCGTTTTAACTGATCCGTCGATACTGGACTTTCGTTCTTCAGTGTTGATCCGATGAAACGGCTCGATTTCCGTTGTATGTGGGATTTTTTACTGGTTCCGATATACTGTCATATGTGTGAACTCGCTCATACATTTATATACGCTAATAAAATATACGTTTAAACAGACCTGTTAAAACGGATTGCTGTTTATTTTGCCGGATCGGTATTTTTTACTGGATCCGGAATACTGTATGCTGTGTGAAATCGCTCATACAACTACATACGCTAATAACATAAATATACGTTTAAACGGACCTGTAAAACGGACGTTCTATGTGTACGCGCCGTTACCTGTCGCTAATTAATAAAGTAAAGGTGCGTGCGATATTGTAAAAATTAAAAAAATACAACAATCTAATTTCGCAACAACATTTATTTTGGTATGTACACTCAATTCACGTTGTATGTATAATGTACAAATAATAAATGCACAACTTCAGCATTGTAAAGTCCTACTAAACAATTGCAGGCACGCGTTGTCAGTATTACAAAACTTATTTAAATTTATGTTCGTTTTTACAATTACAAATATTAGGTTTTGGTCCCATTTAAAATTTGGTTTAGGCTCATTCGTAAAAAAACATTAATATTAACATTAGTACATATTTACAGACACACTGGCAGCAGTCTGTGATAATTTAGTTCGTAGATAGTGGACCCGGGTAGTACGTAGATAGTTGACATAAAACTGATTATCATTTATTACTATTACCTATCATTGATCGGACCAATTCCTCATACTAACGTGTAGTCTGTAGCTAATACATGTGCAAACCCACGGGTAACCGTAGTTGGTAATAAATATACATAGTTGTTTGCACTAATGTTTTGCTTATAACATAGGGATCTTCTGATTTAGAAAACAATGATTTATATGAAATATAAGGTCAAACAACAGACAATAACTGTAGTTAATGTACATAATATAAGTACTAGTTTTTGAATACAATAGGCAAAGCAAGGCCAGGAATGATTACAAGATTTAGAAGCAGTTAACCACGTCTTGAGATAACAACATAAGATACGGATAAATGTTTGTAAATAAATGAACACAACGGTTAATAAATGAAATACTACAAACATAATTTCACTCTAAGACTTCATTCCTCCGATATGTAGGTAACTGGTATCAGATTTACACGGTATTCGCTTGTCTTTTCTTGCTTTGGTTTTCTTGGTGATTGTGATAAAATCATAATATTGTAGGACATTTTAATATTTTAAAACGTCTACGTAACGTGTGCTTTACTTCATATATTTGCTGACTATGATATTTATAGGAATGATGGGTGGGTACCTAAGCATATATTTATTTACAATAAAATTATTTAACAACTCGGCACAAGATATTCATGGACATACCATAAACAATAAAATGTAAGTAGATTAAGTTTCGGGTTTCGGGTATTTTCAAAATATTTACGCTAAATAGTCGAACGGAATCTCTGTAAAATATACAAGGTGGATACCATCATACGACATTAAATGAAAACACAAGCCCTACTCCCTCCTAGGAACATGTTGCATCAATTAAAAAACTGTTAACATCAAATTAAAAAAAAACAAATTTTCAAACAAACTTAATAGCAAAAAATGGGGTAAAAAATAGAACATCATTTGTAAACACTGTTCACTAACCTTTGATAAGAGCGGCAACAGCGCACTTTCGTCACGTGATCTTTTGATTGTTGTTTTGATTGACGCAATGTGATTCTTATGACTTTGTTATAAGGTTCAATGTGCATTATGTATTTAATTTGATAAATTTGCTTGTTCCGTCTGGGGTCATTAAACTTTTATGATAGACTGATTTTAGACACAGCGTGTAGAAAATTTCAAAAGTGAAGAAAAATTCCTGTGCCTAAAGTATTGAAGATATTTGATTGAAAATTTGTTTGTAGACTTGGAAGATGGATAGGTACATGCAGTTAAATTTAATGTCGTATGATAGTATCCACCTTGTATAACAATATGAATGAACATGGGTTCAAGTTTATATCTAGATCTGACCATACATAAAATCGCATACATGCACTACCTTCCGCATGTAATTCCCAATTCAAATTTACCTGTGAGTAGCTATAATTAAATCGTATTTTAGTTGCATTTAAATAGGTGAGTAGATATAGTTTTTTAGTATCACTTTTTGAGAGGCAGTTTTTATTTGATTCTCGTTGGCTTAAGATTATTACAGTAACGATTCCAAATTGTTGTGCAATAACCCGTTCACATAAAAAGTATCGCGTGCCGGTGACTAATACAATTTATATTAGAATAGTCGTTAACTTCAAGACTAGAATAGATATGTAACAAACAGTTATTATGTACTAGAAACATCATCTACTCATTATACAAAATGGTTACGATTTAATGGACAAAAAAGACGCTTTCGACAAAATGTATAGGTACAGTCGCGTAATACTAACTTTCTCGCGATTGCGCCCGCGCCGTTATGTCCGACATAAATTAAGATTCTTTTAACCCTATTTACAATTTAAACAAATTTCCAATACTGCGGTGCAAAAAGTGACAATACATTAAACAATATTTTCGTCTCTTAATACAGTTAAAAGTTAACAGTCCAAATGCACAATATAATTTATTTGCGGTGACTCGTAACGCTTAAAATCTATATCGATTAAAAGTAAATTATTACGAATGAGCGAATGGCACAACGATGCTGCTTCTGATAAACAATTCTATTAAAATACAAAAGAATATCTACCGTACACAAATTTCTACCACTTTACTGACCTACAGCTACACGCAATTTTACAGTCAATTGGAAACTGAAATTCATACCAACTGCAAGATTTCATTTACTCTTAAGAACAAAATATTTCCCTACAACAAATCTAAAGAATGTATTATACAAACATCATTAATCTATTTTATATATACAGCAGGTAAGTTAATAGTAAGTAATTACACGTATTTATTTTCTTTTTTAATATCACATAAGTACATCTTTCCTTAGTTCGACGGTCTTACTAATCATTACAATATAATAGTTCCCTGTGAGGACACGTATGATACATAAAAATAATACCGTAAGTGTTCAGCCACGAAGCGTGACCGCGAGTGCACAAAGTCAGCTCCCTACAAGTCACATCACAGAAACAGCAGTCGATTGACGGTGACACAGCTGTCTGGCTAAGTTTTCATCTGATGGCGTGGGTTTGCCTGTAGGGAGGTGGGGGTGTTTTGGGGACTTGCGCGAGGGAGTGTGGGAGATGTACGGGGGCGAGGGTCACGTGGGGAATTTGTACGTCTTCAAGCTGGCCGGGAATGTTGTCCGGCAGGTCGTGGCGCGCGGTGCTGGTGTTGGGCAGCAACCGCGCTGGGTTGAGTTTGATGGCGTCGTCGTATGTCGGCGGCGCTCCCGCCACCGTATCGTAGTCGGGCGGCTTCTGCTGCATGGTCTCCTCGTCAGGTATTGATATCACGTGGATAGGGTCGTCGATCTGGAACAGGGGAGTAACGTACGTTACATACAGAGTAGACGTTGTATTTTCACTGAAGTTTTGAACTTTGTTGAAAACTTGAAACACGATTTCCAGTGACCACTTTAAATCATGATTCATACTTTAATGGATTAGGTAAATAGATCGTGTTGATAATTGGTATATTACCAAGCTGCCAAAGAAAATGATGATTAAGTACTTAAAATGTAAGTAGGTAGGTACCTATGTGTCGTGGTCATTCTAAATACAACATAGTCCGTATTATTAAATTAATCTTTGGTTGTAATTTTTTGTAGGACCGACATTTTGTTATTCATGAAGAGTGCGTCGTGTCATCGAGTTGAGTTTTTTGTGATTGAAGTTCTGGTCAAGAGGTATTGCACATCAATGGAATGGTAAAGCACATCCATTCAGTAGATTTATTCACGCATACTAGGATTTTAATGCTTTGTAGGTTGAAACTAACCGCTCTCTCTCTCCTCAAAGCTACCGGGATAAGAGTATATGACTACTCCATCGCGCTGCTCTATTATGAAGTATGCTGCATTAGTGAAGAGGTTAATGGCAAAACCAAAGGGGCCAAATATGTTGCTTTAAAGCTATCTTCATTGCTAACGGCAGCGGCATAATGCCAGCATGCCGGATATAAGACGGCCGGCGTTCTAAGTTGCCTAACGGTCGACGGCTAACGATTACCGCAAGCTGTAGACCATAAAGTGCTTTATAAGCGATTAGCCGCGTAACACGACGTACCAACTCTACCAACCTGATGAGTGTCCGGCGAGGCGCGGTCGGTCTGCGGTTGTCTGGCGGGCGACTGCAGCCAGCAGCACATCGCAGCGCAGATGAGCAGCGCGCCGGCTACAATGCAGGCGACGCCCACGTATCGCACCGGCTCCGCGTAGTCCTCGGCCAGGCCTAGCCAGTTGATCAACGCACCGGCGCATAACAACACCATGCCGTACCGATACGGTCGCTGCGACTGCCTGCCCTCATCTAGCGACATGCCTGAAACAAGATAAAGGGATATGTTTTTTAATTTACTCGTATAATCATTCTCTCAGAATAGAGCAGCCAGCATACAATATTAAACCGATACAATTCAACTGTACCCTAAAGTAACTGATATAGATTGGAATAGGTTTTAGCAGATAGATACCTACGTACCTTTAGTTTGGTGTGGGATTACCTACTCTGGGAATTTATTTGGATTGATTGGACTTTACAAATACTAGTAACGAATGGGCATAGTGTTCGATGTCAAAATGAAAATTGTGGAATTGTAGCTCTGACATCTGCAAGCCTTAGAACCGGTTTCCGTTTATCCGGTTATACCGGCTTACACACCTTTTGTTTAGGTTTATGAAACTTAGAGCGATGAGAACTAAAACTGTAATAAACTGATCTGTAGGAAAATGTTGAGATGCGCTGTTATGATGAACGATGAACATGACGGAAAAACTAAATTATAAGTAGGATAACACGTTTATTTTTATCATTTCTAGTCTGGAAATTAGGTACCTACGTAAAGGCCTTTATGCCGTATCCAATAAAGTAGGCCAATCGGTAAAAACTGTGTTGGTATCTTATAAAGGGAAAATTAATACCTACTAAATATTATTTAATTGTAAACGTGTAAAAGAATATGTTCTCATACTTATATTGTACGTTTTAACGAATACTCAATATTTTTCTATAAAACTAATCCGAAATAAACCTCAAAATGAAAAGTAGCGTTGTATGTGGTTTGTTGTTGTAGGTAGGTAAACCTTGGATTTTTATATGAGTTTCAAGATCTAAGCACCTGCGTCTGACTGAATAAACTGATAAAGTACAATATTTTTCCATTTGAGTATTCAAACTAGCAAATATTTTTTTTTAAATTAGCAAATATGGTTTTATTTTTCAACGGTTAGAAAACGGTGCCGCTCTCCTCTCAACTTGTGAAAAAAATGACAATCACAAGACGACACTATAACACCATTTTCTTGTAAATGTTTGATAAAAAACGAAAAACAAAAGCAATCCTTACAATTATATTCCGAAGACAGCCGATCATTTAAATCAAACATCTTATCGAAACTTCGTGTAAAATAATAACGCGTATTCTAGCGTTCGAGTACCTACCGCGGGCACTCATCATTGACATGGAAAGCGTCTATCATGTATCTCACTGGGGCAATGGCTTGTTGATAACGGAACCCGCTCGTGTTGCTGTCGAGCCATTTACATGAAAGTTGGGAAAGTGCGCGATGAAGCCATTGAAGTGGCCGCCATTTATAATTAATTGTTTTATCAGTGCGTTATGACATCCGTCTATCAGGGCTATTGAGGAATCCTCTTCATATTTCGCAACGTTACGCTTGATAGTTTTTTGTTCGTATTAATACTATCACGTGTTTCCCTAAAGGAAATATCGTGAGGAAATTGAAGGAGTGTGAAGTCTTGCAATCGGCTATCAACTAACGTTTATAACTATGGCCAGTAACTCTCAAATTGTCAGCGGAGATTCGAGCATAGCTTGGACAGTTTCGCATCATATTTGCTGCATGCTGCGGATCCCTTTTATAGCCGCATTGTTAGGAATAAAGATAAAATTTATTGTTTTCGAAAGGACACTACAGGAAACTAATTCCACGGCGTACAGACGCTTGGGCGTCGCAGCGCGCGACCGAGGTCTTCATAACAATGGTTTCTCAGGACATGTGGGTCAAGTTCGCTTCACTCGACTATCTTAATCACGCACAAACGCGTCCGTAATCATTGAGGTTGGCTTATTATGATTAATTTTGATTCACAACGACACACTCTTTCCGATCACATGTTTCTTTACCGTTTGGAATGCTACGCCAACTAGGTAGGTAGTTTTACATTCACAATGATGAACAATAACATTTTGTCTTTAGGCCAAACTTTCTATTATGTAACAATCCAGTTTTATAAAGATATATTTATACATCTTATATACATATCTACACACATGACTGCAGCAATCATGAAGTTGTTTTGATTAACGACAGTAACTTATGTAGATATGTATGTTAACTTATTTTTATTATTAAAGTATAAAAATTAAATAATTCTTACTATATCTTCGACGACGAGAACGGCGTAACGTTAAAGCCCTCTCGAACGCAAGTGGGTACAGAGCCCAAACCATTTTGAATAATGCGTTGTTGATTCCAAAATATTAAAATTTTCCAACTTTTTTCATAAGCATAGGTATATTATAAACCACGTATTGCGCGCTGACACGGAACAATGGCTATTATTCAATAAAGAGACAATAGAAATAATCTTATCTTTCGCGAAAACTCTAAAATAACCCAGTTATCGGTAAAAATAAAAATAAGCGGAAAATATTTGCAAACAATCTTGACATTGTGAAATTTTTGGCGATAGACTATAGCACGCACTAGACATAGGTATAAGAATTTTTGTGTGAATTTTCGGCTTGCGCCAATCTCAAGTGGCAACAGTGGGCGCGGTCGGTAGTTGATAATATCTTGAGCGCTTCCGTGCTTCGGAGGGCACGTATTGCCGTCGGTCCCGGTTGTTACCATTTGGTAGTAGTCGTTAAGCCATGTCGGATACCTTCGGGCGGGTTAAAAATTTCCGACATTTGGATTGGCCACTAACCCCTCCACCAATGTGCACTGGAGCAGCGTTATGCCTAGGCTTCCTCAGGTATGATGATAGACCCGTGCTCAGTAGTGGGCCATCAATGGGTGAAGCCAAATCTTAATACGACTAAATTAGCAAAGACTGTCACTCACTATTGGGGTCATAATAAGCATTGTTGTAAGTATCAATTACGGCCATCTCGGGTAACATTGAACACTCAGCGGTCGTTGTCCGCGTTATTTAATTTATATAAAATAACATTTCCTAGTCTATGATTATAACAATTCGTATAAGTAATTTATGTCTCTAAATTTCTATTTACAGTCAGTATTTTGTTTACTATGCAAAATACTGCAAATTATGGTGTTCTGTTAATTTATGGTCGACATTTAACTACCATGCGGAGATTTTTGAGAGATTTTGACTGTAACGAAAACATCATTGCACTGACAAAAAACAATAACGAATTTTATATTCAAGGATGACCCCTAAATGACTAGGTACTCGTATAACCCAAACCAGAATAACCGCTTTTCTATTCTAGCGTCAACTGTTCAAAATGAATAAGTAACATACACTAATATTACCTATTCAGCGATCTATACCCTAGTTTAGAATAAAAACTTGCTTAACATTCTAATATTATCATATCACGTGTATCACACATAGCAGGAGACGTATAAATACTTAGTTGGTAACTAAGTATCACGTTTATTTTGTTTCACAAGCTGTTGGCAAGCGACAGCAGCAAACAGTCGCGGCACCCACGCTCGTCCTTATAGGGCTTCGTCGCAGGTCGCGGTCCCCTAACGGGATAATATTTGGTAATTGGATAAACTTAGTAACAAACATAATGAATTATTTATAGATAGCTACTCAAATATTACACTAATAATCCTGATAGTACAGGTAATCGATGGATTATCATTAATTGAAATAGGTGATCTAGATGAATAATTGATGATTAAGATTTGTACTATGTTTATTTATTTATTTAAATGTTGCACCAACAAAAACAACAACAACAACATTTTAACAATATTCATGCAAGTTTTATAATACAAAGGTGTCAAATACTTATAATGGTAATAAATAATAATGGACAAGGTACGAGTATCATAATAATATATGACTATCAGAAAAAAACTGTTTAGTAGGTACTTATGTAAGTGAATTCAGGAATTTCAGAAGACATTGTTTTGGATAAGAAAACCACTTTCGCCGAATCAACTTTAATTAAGAAATATAAACGGATGAATCTCATGGTCATTCCATTGCTATTTATTATGAGTGGCGATTTCTAACAAGTATATTACAACCGCATGTCCACGTCGCCAATCAGAAGCGTTCGTTTTTATATTATCAAAACAATCATGACGATCAATCCCTCTTATCTATTGATTGTTAGTGTTAGATGATTACGTATCTGGTACCTAGAACATATTTAGATAACCCATGCGACCTTTGAAACAGTTTTGCTTTTTTTTTAACACCTACCATCTGCCTTTTCTCCATCCACCCAGGACTGACTTGTAGAGAATGCATTAAGTTTTTGCCCTTGTATACTTGTAGTTACTTTTTTAGGTGTTACTAAATAAATATATATTTGTATACTAAAAGGACCCTTTCTTTGGCATTCAAGTTCAACTAGAATTTTATTACTATGTAAATTTTTGTCCTACATAAATAATTACAACCAATTTTACAATAAATAAAGTTTCATATCATGTTAATGTAAATACAATTAAGAAAGGCTACCTAATCTACAAAATTAAATAAAAAATTGAAACCGCACTGGCACTGCGATGATCAATCAATCATCATCTTTATCAAATTAAGAACAAAGCGATTTACTTAATAAAAATAATAAGGTGACTACAAAAAATACGAAATGAAACGACCTAGTTCAAATAAGAACGGTTACGTAACAAAAAATCTATTGGTTTAAATTTATGTAACGAGTTTAAATTAATAAATTAAAATAGATTGTACTAAGATTGGTCTGGGACTTTTTAAGTTTTTATACGTTGTTCACAAGAAAAATAATGTATCTTACGCCAGGGAATTTCCCACCCTGATTTAATATGATTACATATAATATTGTGTCATAACTTCTAGAAAAAACACTAAATCATATTTATTACCTTAATACTTTTTATCAACTGATTATTACCGACCGGAATGAAGGTTAGACTACTTGGACATAACCCAATGTTACGTTGTCGTTTTTTCCTTCGTCTGTAATCTAATCGAAATTTAATCGATTTTAGGTCCGACAAGGACAAGTTTAAAAATACTACGTTTCTATACTAATCATGGTGCCAAGGAAACTACTAGAAACCGTCGATAAATTTCAGTGCTAACGCTAATAAAAATAAATAATCAATTACTGACAATCAGCGAAAAATCTGACAATATTGTTGTTTAATTTTGTTTGTTAGAAAAACGAGTAGGTATTGTATTTTTCAACAAATTCAAAATATTTATTATGGCGGCAACTGTGTACAACTAATGATTACACAGACCCTGTGATGATAAACGGTCACCATGGCCCATCATGAATAATAAGTTGTTGTTGGCCAATAAGGCGGTGATCTGTGTGTTGGTGGGGACCTAGGGAATCGTCGACATGAATTTCAGCGTCGCCGTCATTATTATGGAAATTATCAATCATAATTATATTATTTAATTTAATACTAGCTGTGCCCGCGACTTCGTTTGCGTGGAATTTTAATTGCTACGGAGAAAATTCTAAAATAAAAGTAGCCTAAGTTATTACGTCAACTATCTGCCGCTGAAAATCGGTCCTGCCGTTCCTGAAATTAGCCAAAACAAATAGACAGACAGACAGGCGTTTTTTTGCTTTCAAAGTTGGAGAAGCTCCGCAACATACCAATTGTTTTAGTTAGTTTAAGGGTATTGCGTCTAGACACGGCTAGTTACTCTGAACAATAGTGAAACCAATTTGTTGAGGCCAAGAGAGAGCGGATTTTACCGCGGAGTGAGTAGGTCTGTATAACAGTATTCCGATAGAAGGTCCGGGAAATATAGCGTTATATAGGCACTCGTACATATATGAGGCACTACAGTGACCAGTCGAAGAGAAAGTATAGCTATTCGAATTTCGAATATTGTTTCGACGACTTTAAGTCCGTACCATAAATGGTAATTATTTCAGCCACTCATGTTTTTTGTACAAATGAAAAGATTTTAAAACTGTCTATTTTTTCAAACGCAATCACTGATTTTTGATTCTACTTATACATACTCGATTTTATACGACATCAGACAAGAAATTTTATAGAAATAAAACAAAACTTATATTGTATCATCGTCTAAGATAGATGCGGGATACGTCATTATGACACACGTAAACACATCTAAATTCAACAAGTATGAGTAATTCGAAATTGTAAATAATCAGTGCTATGATGTCATTTAAAATGTCTAAATTACGAGCATCTATAATTAAAGCACAATTCTATGATTATTATCACTGGCTTCAAGTGGGTGTGTCATAATCATACGTGAACGCTAAATAATTGCTAAATTAATACTGAGGTTTTTTAACCAACCGTATCGTTATTTTAACTTTTAAAATGATTTTACGTAATAATTAAGTTAAGTAGGTACCTACTTACAATATCATTTAGAATTAACGGATCTGACTTTGTTTAAATTCCATATTTAAATTTAGAACTAATGCATTTTGAGCACGTAACTACTGTGTTTTATGTAATTTTTGTAAAATTTTAATTACGAGTAGGTATAATGTACCTCTTTAGTTAGTGCTTAAATGTTGCTAGCTGATTTGTATTTGGCTATTGATGGTTATATTCAATGACATGAATTAGCTGTGATAGGAATTGAGGGCCATAACAATATACCTACACCGCTTCTCAGCGGCATTTATTAAGCGGTCTTCATATCAACACACACAAAACAATGATTGGTATTATTCATCAGAAGCATTATTTTCGATGGAATCTGGCATAAAACATTCATTATTCAAGGCTAATTTAATGGGTTCTAAGGCCGAATTTATAGTCAAAGTTGGTTAAAATATTTGTTTTTAAAATGAATGCGCTTTGTATGTTTATTAATTTCGTTGTCTTTGCCAATCACCTTGACTGTGTTAATAATTATTTGGCGGTAATTGCCTTGGCCTTGCCTTTTTATAGTCCATCCATTAAAGTTTTAAATAGCAAATACCAAACCTGTTTGATAAGGTTTTGAATGGGAGTTAGGCGCCACCGGATCACAGAGTAGTTAAAAACTACTCTGTGACCGGATGCCCAGTTGGTAAATACCATATGGTTTCGGTCGTAGTAACATAATTCTTCTAAAATTTTAATAGGTTCCATAATATACTAGCTGAGCTGGCAGACGTTTTTCTGTAATTTATGTTTTTCTCTTTTAACCGATTTTTTTACCGAGAAACCTTAACTTTTAATATACTTATCATCACAACCCATAACTGTCCCACTGCTGGGCAAGGGTCTCCTCTCACAATGAGAGGGGTATAGGCCATAGTCCACCACGCTGGCCAAGTGCGGATTGGCGGACTTCACACACCTTTGAGAACATTATGGAGAACTCTCAGGTGTGCAGGTTTCCTCGCGATGTTTTCCTTCACCGAAGCAAGTGATAATTAAATTTTAATACGCACATAATTTTTGAAAATTAGTGGTGCGTGTGGGGTTTGAACCCGGAACCTCCTTATACGGAATATACTTATACCTTTAGGAAATGCTCATCAAATGCATTTTTGTTCTATTACAGCACTTCGACGTCTACAATCGGTTGGCTGATCTCGTACTAAATCTTGACAAACACCACCCAAATATCCAATCAAAATCAGTCCAACTGTTTAGAACGAGCACCGTGACATACACACAGACAGAAGAATGTAATTATCTAATTATTTAATTTATGCACGAAAAATATCATTTATGTAGCTACCTTTATTTTCTTATAATAATGCTAATATTCCTATAATTAACTTTAGAAAAATCTTATTTGATTTTTACAAAAAGTAATTTTTTTCTTATTTTCAATATCATCAGATGTTACTTTACCTTACCGCGTAACGGTAATCAGCTTTAAGTAAATGTAGAGCAAGGTAAAAACGTAAATTCATAAGTGGAAATAATTACAAAAACCTTGTTTATATTTGTATCGCATTAAATTTACCATGACGACGATATTGAGATATGCATACTAATTCCATTTTTAAATGTTGGAAAAAAATATTATTTGGCTGGTGGTTGTATGACCATTTGTAGTTTTTAAACTTATATCTAGTCTACAGTCGTTAGGCAAGCAATTATTTATACCTGTCATGATTTCCTCGTCAATACCCCACTATAAGATGTTTACGATAAGCATCGTAAAAAACAACCCATAATTAGGTACTAGATGCTTGTATCTTTATCTGATTATATTTTATTGTGACTGGCTCGTACTATCTGTCTCTAATCCCGGATACTTTTAGGGTCAACAGTCTATTATTTCTATTAATAACTAATATTACGAACGTTCTCCAGTCCAGTGAAAAGTTAACTATTTTAAAAGCTACAATTATATAAAAATTCAGTTCGATGCAGCATACTATAAAGGTTTATCATTGGTAAACATCACTGATTTTTAATTTTCAGTTACAATTTTAATGGCCGCTCATCAGGGGAAGTACAGTTATAGAGCACAGTACTTAAAAACCCATTTTGTTTCAATATTTCAGATTGATACTTTGATAATAGAACTTGAGTAGGTACCTAATTTTAAAGTAGGCGCTACGGTGGGTAATTTTACTCTTGAACTGATTTCGTCTCGTTTCGAGAAACGTAATTGTTATTGGAGTTCGAAGTTACATTAGTAGTAATGCTCAATAAATTTAATGCAAATTACTCATAATGAATATTCCATTAGGCCATCATAATTAATTTGTGACAATTTTTAATAAACTAACACCTGCTCGCTGCTACA
Source organism: Ochlodes sylvanus (assembly GCA_905404295.2). Taxonomy (NCBI): domain Eukaryota; kingdom Metazoa; phylum Arthropoda; class Insecta; order Lepidoptera; family Hesperiidae; genus Ochlodes; species Ochlodes sylvanus. Next base: position 7,516,890 of record FR990137.1, read on the forward strand.
CTCGCGTGGGTTAATTTCCCTAATTTTGTTGCGGCAATGTAAAAGTAACTTTAAAGTTTAAAAAGCTTAAAATAATATAAAACCTTTATCTATTTCCTTTTCCTTAAGAATTCCCGAAAAATCCGAACTTAACACTTCTCTACAAATTTGTACGGAACATAAAGTTTACTGGCTCCAATGATTAGGGGCTTAATGCTGAGCGACAATTAGTCCGTAGTCAGTTAGGACTTCCGTTTTAATTATTCTTGGTTTCACACATAAAACCTAAATATATTGATGACGCCTGGACATATTATATAAATATTCTTATTTATTTTAAGGTCATCGAGAGGCACTTGAGATTTATTTATAGGCAAAGATGGAATACAGATAGTGATGTCTCGTCAAGTGTTTAAAGAGTCGAGGCGACGCGACGCGGAGGCGTTCAACTTTGTCCTCGGACTCGGGAATGAAGGCTCTGTGACCGACCATACTTTACTATTCTTACTTTAGTTGCTTATTCTAAACGCTTCATTACATTATAACTACACCAAATGGTGATCGAGTTTCAGTTCATAGTATAGCGCACTAACTTTAGAAATACTAGTATGTATGTACCTACTATAACAATCTACAGGTATTATGATGAAATTAAAATGAAGTACTTACCTATATTACACTATATTCCGTATCATAAACGGTAAATAAAATAGGTAGGTATTCAGGTATTCAAATCGCATTAATTTATTAATTCCGACCAAAGTGTCAATGAAACGTTGGTGATGAATTTACCACGCGCTTGAAAGTCAATACCGCAGAGACAGAAATAGTCTGTGATAGTTGGCAGGCCAAAATTATCGAGGCAATAGATGCGTTTTGTCCCTGGCTTATGCAAATACGTTACAATCATAGGTTGGACTGCATAACCACATGTTTAGCTAGCGTAAAGGGCATTGTTTTCTAACTGTCCTGACAACAGACTGCCAGAGTGCTTGTAATAGAAGCCTGTAATGGTTCCTTAGCAGCATAATGAAAAAAGTTTCTTAGTGAGTGAAATAGTTTGGTGAGCTAATTTATAGAGCAAAACAGTTCTCATTAAAATGATATGAGCCAGTTTCCTGGCCGTACTAGTAACAAAATTATAATTCATACAAAGTTATCAAATCTGCTATGAACTAGACGCCTCTAAAATTAAGGAACGGACGCTATAGATAACAAGAGTGGTACCTATAAAAAATTACCGTGCCACTGTTTTATTATTTATTTTTTCGTGTAACTTCCGCAAATTGAAAGATTAATGGTCTTGTCTTCTGCTTGTCTTCTGCGAATAAACTTTACAGGGCAAATTTCGAAACACGATAAAATTAGGAGACTTCGTGATTTCGACCGAAATACTTCGTCTCGGAGGGTTCAATGACTCGTCTCTTATACCTATCAATTGGGCGTATGTTGATTTTACCTTTCGTGCTCTATCTAGCCGCCTGCGCTTGTCGCCCACCTCTTGCATTCGACTGCTGCACGCATAAATACAGACAGAACACAATTGCGTAAGCGTCTTTTTGTTTAGTTTTCAATGGATATTGTTTGTATCCAACAGCGTGAAGAAAAGCACGTAGGTATCATACACAAAATAATTGTACTGCATGTAGGTAACAGCGCGATAGTCAAACAATTCTATGTAAAACCCGTGCGAGGTTATCGTCGAGCCTTTGTAAACACCATAATTTTATGCTTACATTGATCAAAAACAGTAGGTAAGCGTATTCCCGAGGTCACGTACGTGCCAATGGTATTGCAATGGAAAATCTCAATTATGTATCAATTAGTTACTCGTTATAGAAAGGTAGCGAAGATCACTCCGCGAATCGATAAACAACTCCAATATTGGCTCATAACCCAATAATGGACGATTGCCTCAAAAACAGACATTACAGTTGAGTTCGTAAGTAAACACCTGAGTAAACAAAAATAGAATGACCATGGAACTTGTAGAGACAATTCACAGAGTGGAAAATAAGATAAATTAATTTTGCACCTTACATCTTATACACTGATGACTGTTGTACCATACAGAGATTTTAATCTATAGAAAACTGAAATTGGAAGACAACTATGACTCATGACAGCGTGCAAGCATTGTGCATTTGATGTTTTGTTGTGTTACAATTTTTATAAATTAAAGAAACCAAAGAAACATACGAATATAATTATTTTCAAATGTGCTATTTAAAATGAATTATAATTACAGTAAAATATAAGTAAAATGTTGCAGTAGTAGTCGATATTTATTAAGTATACCTACGTACACTTGAGGATAATTACATACTATAATTTATGCTATTTTGCGATATGTACAAATAGCAAACATTTACTTAACATAATAAACAAAATAAGATTATGAATTATGTGTACCGTACCTGCTAAGTTGAGGAAAGCGATTTCAAAAAATCCAATATCACTATTAACAGGAAAAACACGTAAGCGACACTTCACCAAGTTTTTATTAAATATCGCTACTTCAAGTAATTTAGTAATGTGACGTCGGATTGAGTTAAACGATCGTCTGTTATAATTTAATGTATATGATAAGAACACAGTCTATAGTCAATACACACGTCCGTTTACATGGACGCTTGGTATACTAATGCTGGGGTCTGTCGTTGACTGTGGTAGTGTGGTTTACTCAGCATGTACGCATAATAGTGAAATGTAGTGACACAGCGCAGCGATTACGGCGTGACGTATGTTTCTACGTATAAAGATCCGGTCGCGCCCGCCTCGAAGTGTCGAAGCCTCCCAGCAGGTAATTAAATTGAAATAAACCTCACAATCACTAACGAGAAGCATTACTCATAGATCTAACCTAGATATCATTTTTTTGGCAGAGGTAAAACTTAAATGGCGTACAGAATAGACGTTTTTACGCTCCTGGGTTAAACGACCTTAAAAGTGTAAAGGAAGTGAGCCAAAATTTGAAAATTAAAAAACGCGTTTTAGTACCAGAAGGACCATCCGTTAATTAAAGTCAACAAAAGCTAAAGTAAATAGGATGCACATATATTATTTGTTTCATTGAAAGAAATTACATTTTGTAAGGTGAGTTTTCCGGAAATCATTATCATTAAAACATTAAAACAAAATCCTACAGCGATAACTAAATTTAATGATGACGCAGAAATAAAAGTATTTCCTTATAGCAAAAAAACTTGTCTTATACAACTGGAAATAAAAATCGATACCGATACAAGGAAGATCAAGATGTTACTAAGAAAACAACATAATCATCATAATCGTCCTAAAGGAAGGAATCCCCACAATTAAAGACTTGGCTACGTGCATACTCGTACGTACCTACGTACTACGTATTATGTGAATAGCCAGAACCAGATATTAGAAAAATGTAATCATGATTACAAATTACAATTACATTTAGAGGCCCGGAACGGAAATGCCCTCGCGGAGATATTGTAGGTTACAGCTTTCTTGGCGGGGGCATTGCCTTGCCTACTGATGTAATCATAATCCATAATTATGATTACATTTTGGGAAAAATGCACCAAATGAAATTGTAATCTTTAATGCTGATTACATTTTTGCCATCTCTGGCCAGAACAATTGAACAGACAGGCCACCTGAAGGTTAGTGGTCACCGCCACACATATGCATGTATGTCAGTCACGTCAGTAACACCAAAACCTGTCACCGACTGACGCGTTGCAGGCCAAGTGGAGAGCGCCCGCTGCGCCCGCCTATACCCATCCGCCTATGTAAAACAAATTTCACGCTGGATTTTACTTCAACAGGGTGGTAGGACAACCATGCAAACTATATGTAAAGTGATTCTAATTTCAAGTAGTTGAACTTAAATAGTTAGAACAAGCGAGCTCTTAAAATAATTTCTACAAAGAAATAGCCTCAAGACACGAATAGGACTAGCTTAGGTGTAACATAATCATTATTTTCTTACCTCTCGCCCACCAAGTTTAGTTAGGTTAAAACTATACAGACTTTAGATGACTAAGGACTTCATTATTTGAGGTATATGCATTCTTAAAGCTTTCGTCTGTAAATTTTATTGTTAGCAGGAGAAATATTAAGTTTCGCAGTTTCGCTACAGCCCATTCATTAATAGCCCACTACCAACAAGGCATGCATTTCCTCATTAAAGAACACCCAATACTTCCGAAATGGATAAACGAGTACCTACTTTTTAACATCATCGAGGAGAAATCCAGTCATCCAGTTGAGTACGTTCACACCGGAAATTGAATGGGAAGAATTGCACAAACACGAAGAAATTACCAGAACACATTAAACCTCAGTACAGAATACCCATAATATGTCGTCACTGACAGTTTTTAAGATGTTTACCAGATTAATCTGGTATTACTTATGTAGCTACATGTGAGCTCGAGATAAATGCGTCTGTGTAGTATGCTCCTGACAAACTAGTTATAACTACTTCGTAGCAGCTTTACTTTCGATATACTCACTTGTCGCAAGGTTGCTAGCTGCACCTAACCATAGCCTATCAGACATCTAAAAATATGTGAAGTATTTACTAAAATTATGTGTCAAAAATTGTGTGCGTTAACATCAACAGTCATCATCATGCATAGATCTTGCTCGTACTGAATAAATACAATATAATACATACAAAACTCGTAAATTTTTCCGGAAATCACAGCAAAATACCAATAGGTACCTACCAATGAAAAAATCAAGGATAACCTCCTTCTCTTTTGACGTAGACTAAAAATTGTAGTTTAGTCGAATTCCTCACCTCGTTCTGATATTAATGTTTTGTAGATTACCTACTTATTAAGAGTTTTTCTTAGTTTAATAGCTCGGCCGGCAGCTTTTGGACAACAATTAAATAATGCTCACTAATTGAAACGCGAGGGGAACTAAGATTCCCTTTGTCGCCAGTGACACACACAAATGAGATATCAGAAACACATCATGAGAATAAGCTATGCTAGGAATCGAACCCGAAACCTCGCTTCGCAAGCTGGGTCACTATCAAATAGGCAGCAAAGGCGACAATCATGTTTAATTTCTCACCTTTTTTATTATGTTTATCACAATTTACATAATTATATTCATAAATATATCTTTCTGTTTATTGCCTTAGTAAATTAGACCAATAAAGAAAATTCTTCGTCTTCGAATTTCTTTTAATGTTTCGTACATCAAAAATTGTGACGAACAACAAGTCGTAAAGGGGGATGTTGTAAAGAAAACTTTCAGCACAATTAATCGCATAATGTAAACACTTTATTGCATCATATATCAGTGTATGTGCCGTATCCTTACTTCTTCGCAGGCTGTGATTATGATTAGAAGATGACATCACATATAATGTTAAACCTAACTCATCAGGAACAACTGCTTGCGTATTAACTAATGGATGGTACTTTGAACCCGCAGGTGATCTTCACGGAATGTCATACTACGTCCAGACACATGTGAAGAAATCTCACAATACAACGAACTCACAGATCTAGAAGGAACGAAACAGAATGTAAGGCAGTTCTGTGTCTAAGACGGACAGGCAAACGTATTAGTGTCAAATATCGTCTGTCACCTTGTCATGAGCTTTTTTGCGGGGCGGTTTAGCCCTGGCAGTGACCACGATGTCCACCATCTAGTACGTTGCATGCTACTGGGTTAAAATGTTGATATTTTTTTATGTATTTTATTTAAAAATATGGTTAAGATGCTAGTCGCTTAATGCTGAGAACAGACCTTTTTGTTTGTATTGTGGTTCTACAACATTTTTTGTTTTAGCTATATGTTTGTCTCTTTTTATTTCTGTTTTTATTATTTACTGTTGTAGTCCTCACACTTCTTTAAAAATTATGAGAATCCGTGTGCAAAGAAAATAAAATATAATGCTTACACACTCACACCCCTAGGATTGCCTGTGTCGCGGGTGATATAGACAGAAATCATACAGCACAAACACCCATGACAGCTGTCAAACATTTATCACTATCAGTCACATAAAATGTTTTTTTTTCAAATTCATATTTATTTGCTTAAAAGTTGGGTACATACATACAGGATGTTATTGATATGGCGAAGAACAGTCAACTTTAACCAAAATGTGGCATGCAAATATATAATATTTTATTCTAATTACATTAAATTAAATTAAATTAAACATTATTGCCCTTGTTTTAATTAATAATTATTGCTTAAGGAATTCATTAATGGAATAATAACATTTGTCTTGCAACCAAAATTTCAGCTTATTTTTGAATATTTCCTGTGTCGAGTCCTTTATATCGCGGGGCAACGCATTATATATTTTCCCACACATTATCACACAACTCTTTTTGTATAAAGTAGTCCTGACCTTATTTGCTAATACAATTCTGTTAGGATTCCTAGTATTTGTTGGGTAGAGATCTGACGCACGTATAAATAGTTCCGGATTCGATTTAACAAAGTATGCAGCCTGCAAGATATACATACAGGGTAAAGTGAGAATTTGTAATCTTTTGAATAGTGGCCTACATGATTCCCAAGGTGGCTTACCGCACATCGCTCTAATGCATTTTTTTTGAATTAAAAATACTCTACTTATATTAGAGCAGTTGCCCCAAATGACCAAGCCATAGTTTAAGACTGATGCTACATATCCGTGATACGCCATAAGTAAGGAACTTTGAGCTGAAGTCTTCCTGAGTCTATGTAAAACATAAATAAATTTATTTATTTTCGCGCAGACATGTTCAATGTGTGCTTTCCATGTACAGTTGCTATCTATTTGAATCCCTAAAAAATTTATGCAATTAACTTGTTCAATTTCCTGTCCCTTGTAGTTTATATTAAGAACCTCCTTCTTAGCCTTATTTGAACAGAATTGCACAATTTTGGTTTTTGAAAGGTTAACTTCTAAATTATTAGCTTTCAGCCATTCAATAATAATGTCAATAGTGTTATTAATAATATATTTCAAATTGTCAAAATTGTCCTCACAAGTCAATATCACTGAAAGGTCATCTGCAAATAATGTACACGGGTAATTAATAATGTCAGGTAGGTCATTTATGTAAAGCAAAAATAAAAGAGGGCCTAGCACACTTCCTTGAGGGACCCCAAATCTACTTTCCGCTATGTCACTGGACCTATAATGTTTTAATTCCTGATCCTTACTTAGTCCATTTATTTCAACGCATTTTGTCCGGTTATGTAGGAATGAAGTTACCCATTGTAGAGCTTGGCCTCTTATGCCATATTTCTCTATTTTTTCCAGTAGGAGTTCATGTGAGACAAAATCGAATGCTTTTGTCATGTCAAAAAATATACCTACAGTGGGACGTTTCTTATCTATGTTATCCATAATATTACACACAACATCATAGCAAGCTAGTGTGGTCGATTTACCCTTTTGGAAACCATATTGTTTGTTACTTATTACATTATATTTTGTAATAAAACTGTATATTCTTTTGTACATTGCTATTTCGAATATTTTCGACATAACTGAGACTAATGATATGGGCCTATAATTCTCTATCATCACTTTATTTCCTTTTTTGTAGAGTGGTTTTATTATAGATTTCTTTAGTATTGACGGAAAAGTTCCGTTCATGAATGAACTGTTAATAAGATGTGTTAGTACAGGTGTTATTTCTGTAGAACAATCTTTTATTACTTTAGTAGAAATATCGTCGAAACCCACCGCATTTGTATTCTTTAGTCCGAGAAATATTTTCAATATTTCCTCTTCCGAGCAAGGTCTTATAAAAATTGATTCACATATTTGTTTATTTTGGGTTACGAGTAAGTTATAACTACTACTTCTATTATTGAAATATTTATTAAATTCATTAGCAATGTCAGTTTTATTAGTTAACGTGGTCCCATTATTAATAATTTTGTTTATAAAATCAGTTTCTTTGGTGTCCATAGATTCTTGTTTTATCAATTTCCATGATGCTTTACACTTATTGTTTGCTTGAGATATTATTTTGTCATTATATAGCTTACGCGATTTGGCAATGCATAATTTGAGCAATTTAACATATTTTTTGTATTTATTTTTAGCGTCTTTCGATTTATCTACATAGCATTTATACCTCAAGGTTCTCTTTGTCTTGCAACTAATTCTAAGACCTCGACTAATCCAATTGGTTTTTACTTTGTTTAGTATCTTTAGTTTTATTTTCGGAAAACACAGTTTATAGAAAAGGGAGAACATATCGAAGAAACTGTTGTACGCGAGGTCAATATTGTCTTCCTCTAAGACTTCGGAGAATGACAGATTCCTCAAGCATTCTTTAAATTTTTTAATATTTTCATTACTATAATCTGTTTTAGTATTATAATAGTGAGTTTTACGTTTTGCTATATTAGAGCACTCCATACTTAAGAGCTGCGCAGTATTATGGTCAGAAAGATCAAGGTGAAGTAATTCACTGTGTGATTCTTTCATATTACTTATTATATGGTCTATGCAGGTTTTTTTTCTTGTTGGTTCATTAATATGAAGTATGAGGTTGTAATTTTTTACCAAGTCATTCAGTTCCATTGTGCTGCGACTATTACAAAGCGTGTTGATGTTGATGTCTCCTGCCAAAACGATTTTTTTGTTTTTTTTACATACAATTTTACTCAATAAGTTGTCTAATTTTTCAATAAAAATGGATGCGTTTGATGTTGGTATTCTATATAAGCAGATAACTATCATGTTTTGGTGTATTAAGTCAATGCCGCAACATTCAAAATCGAAGTCTACAGACTGAGATACAATGGAGGTTAATGTTTTGAAGGAGTTATCTTTTTTTACTAAAATACACACGCCACCCCTTCTTTGTCTACTTACTCTGTGATAATAAGCCGCCAATTTGTAATCATGTACTTTTATCCTACTTTCATTACCTATTTCTACAAATGTTTCAGATAAACATATTACATCAGGTTGACGGTTTTTTTCTAATAGGTCTTGTAACTGTATCTCTAGTAAGTCTATTTTATTGATTAAGCCTGCAATATTTTGGTGCATTATTCTAAAAAAAGTTCCATTTACATTTATAGATTCGAAAAAGATTATATTTCTTACTATCTTCTTTGACGGGCGATGTTTGAGTGCTTTGATTACATTTAGATTTAGATTTAGATTTTCCCCGGATGGTAACTCGGCATCCCTCGTTAGTAAGTTAGTAATGTAGCGTGTGTATCTATATACCTACACTTGTTTCTGTATCTTTCTTTATTAGAAATAACGTTACGGATTTCAATGTAGTTTTGTCATTTTCATTATTATTAAAACTTTTGAGAAAAATCCACCATATCCTGCCTAGCAAATTACATAAGTATGAAAATATTTACCCACTATTTCTACGTTTAAATTTAGATGATATATTAGCAACAAAATTTCCGTGAGGTTCGAAATAGTGACAAAACAGTGAACATAGCCGGTGTTAATGTGTGAAGCACACCACCTTCAGCTGTTAGAGCTACGTCTATATTTGATCGGTGTTAATGACTCCGTACTCGTATACAGGGTGTAATCGTTAAGTGTGCACAGGCGATTATTCCGTAACTATTACAGATATCAAAAAACTTTAAACTGATATCGAAAGCACTTTACCTAATGAGTAAAATGACAATAATAATTTATTAAAAATAAAACGAGAAATATCCAAAAAAAATACATTAAACTCTCCCATACATTTAGTATGAGATAGTAGAAAGGTTTTACTTTCTTTATTTAAAGTGGAATAGTACCTACTCCCGCGATAAATAATTTGAATTTAGAACGAACACCAAAGAGTATCTTTCTTTTTGTTTTTATTTAGTATGTTGCTTTTCAGCCAGTTCAAATCAATACGATATTGAAACAGGGTTTATTATTAATTTGAAGTGGTAAGATAATTAATCTACACGTGTGTATCTACTTGAAATTCATCAATATCATATCATAAATAATTATAAAATGATAAGGGTAAAATTATTCCACTTTAAACAAAGAAAGTAAAACCTTTTTACTATCTCATACTAAATGTATGGGAGAGTTTAATGTAATTTTTTTGGATATTTCTCGTTTTTATTTTAATAAATTATTATTGTAATTTTACTCATTAGGTAAAGTGCTTTCGATATCAGTTTAAAGCTTTTTGATATCTGTAATAGTTACGGAATAATCGCCTGTGCACACTTAACGATTACACCCTGTATACATACATAGGTACGATACGCACGTATTGCTAGTTGACATTTAGGTCATTCTATTAAAGCTGTTGACGTATACGATGTTCAAGTGGGCGTAGAATATGATGATTCGAGACACTGAATGTTTTCTTAATGTGAGCCGTTTTTTAGGAGTTCATCCTGTATAAATGTTTACCAAAACAAACGAAAAAGCAAAAATCAACTTCAAAATCGAGAAGTAATAAAAAAATTGAAGGTTTTCCGCCTCGATTTCCCTGGGATTCCATCATCAGATTCTGACTTGGTGGCAGTGGGACAACCTCGGATGTACGTTCTTTCAAATAAAAAAAAACAAAATCGGTTCACAAATGTCGGAGCAATCGCTAAACATACTTAAAAAATATATAGTCGTCGTACATTAGGTATACATAATAACCTCCTCCTTTTTTGAAGTCGGTTAATAAAACAACGCATTACAGCTGCATGTTAATTACGAATGCTTTATATCGAAGCATTTACTGGTGATTTTGGGCCGATTGTATCTAACTGCTGCCATTACTACAGACCGTTTCTTCTAATGGAGTTTAAATTAACCACAAATAAATGGAAATGTTCATGACAGTAAGAATCACTTTAATTCAAGATATGGGCTGTCTTTTTTATATATTGCCTAAGTACTTTAAAATTTAAATTATAATAAAACGCTCAATCATATTTCGGCAACAGGATCTCTTACCCTGTAACACCCACGACCCGAGAACAAACATTTATCTGTCATTCCCGGCCGGATCGAAGCTGGGACCCCTGATTTCGCATATAGCCAGATATGGTCACTACAAGACTACGGGGTCGTCATAATGAATGATTTTATCCCAAAATCTTTGAATTTTATTTATGACATTGGAGAATCAATGTTTCAATGATATTCAGTGTTCATACTCCTGAAATGCTATTGGCATCCACGTTGCAAATAGCCACGTTGCCGTTGTTTTCAATAAACACTGGGTGGATATACGTTTTTTGTTATTGTTATAAAATAAAAATAAACCGAAAAAATTCACACTGGCACAGCATTGTTGGCAAATGCTGAAAATATGGCTAGCATCTAAGAATAACCAACACATTTAAAAACTGAAGGCAAATCTTATACTGATTGCGATAGGTACCCACACACACGGTATAAAGGAGAGCAGAGTTAGGTAACTTTGTAAGTTGTCCAATACTTAAATAGTGTAATAACCTGTATTCATTTTTTGCTATAGATACCCTTGGATAAAGACGTTGCCCGTGGTTAAGTGTAGGTATATCAAATTATAAAGATCAGCAGCCAGTCCGATAACTTTATTGAATTGCCGAATAGGATAGACTGATTGTTATAAACTACATAGATTTTATTTGTTGTAGCGTCGATGTAATTTAAAATCAAAATCCTTTAAACGTATTTTTTCTTGCTTTTACTACAGTTTTGTTATAAGTGCTTTATAATCGAGGAGCAAAAAACGGCGAAAGAAATGTGTCGTCCAGAATCTTTAAAACGTGAACTATTTTTTGTATTATGCCCTTATATTACTAAGGGTGCGACGAGTAATTTAGCGCCTAACTTGAATAAGACGGTGGTAGCTATTGAGCCGGTCTTCAGCCCTACCACCAAGCAGGGACCTGCCACCGTCTCCGCTTGCGACACCCTTGTCAGCCGGCATATTATTACGGTCAGTAAATCAGTGTTTTAGAACGTCCCAGTACGGCGAAGCCCTAATAAGGCCAAAACATGTTTTAACTTAAAACACAACTTACAGAATAGATTTCTGATCTACGCGGAATTGGATGCGGCACAGTTATTTCCAGGTGTCCTTGCCATTTATATAATTGCATAACATTCTATTAATGGTTCTCTAATTTTAACTAGGTACTAAGTAGGAACCTACTCAATTTTTTTATTATTTGGATATCAGGAAGATAAAAATTTAATAAAACATTAAATATCTAGGTATATTCATGTAATATCATACTAATAAATATAAAGAGTGCAAAATGTACCTGCGATAAAAGGCATCAATCACCTCATTTTCACCTACTATAATATACCTATAATAACAAATACGACGTACACGAAAAATAATGGTATGAAAGAGTTCATAACAACGGACTGCCGGTTAGCAGGTCGTCGAGATGTCCCTCACCCCTGGCGTTAGGTCAATCAATAGAGGACTCCATGAAAAATGTACCGAATAATTGGTCACGATACAATAGCCACTGATTTAATCGTTCGAAGCTCGCACTGTCGCGTGGGGGACCTCAGCTTAAATATTGTACATGCACCTGAAATTAAATAACACTACACACTCATAGCTCCACACTAGGATTGTCGTGGGTCCGAGCTATGGACAACACACAAGACAATAACAAACACATTAGACCGAGAACAGAAATTTAAACTCATTATTCAAATTCCGCCTCGCTGGGAATCGTACCCAAGACCATTTTAATGAATACGGATACTCACAATTTCGAATTGTTTTACCGAATTGAACGAAGAAAGTATAGTGTCCGCGATGATATCAGTTTAGAACCCAAGACCCTTCAAACGGCGGTCCGGCAAGGTAACTATTATGTCAGACAGGTCGTCAAAAATCGATATAACAAAATGGTCTTTAATGTTTGAAATCAGTCAACACATAAATGATCCTCGTGTTGGATGATGGCCTTAACCGAGAGGGTTACTGTACGCCGTATACACCGTACACCTTAGAGTATAATATATACTCTAAGCCGTACACAGTGAGACGGTTATGGTAATATAATCAATATTGATTAATTATTTACACAGTGTCCAACGATTACATACGATATCAGAAACTGCAAGTTATAGTAAATAGTTTATAGCTCAGAAACCTGTAGTACCTATATAATATAGGGAGCTGAGATATGTTTACGTCGCAATAGCTATTAAAATTATCTTAGTTTAACATTAGCATATTTATTACCATAGCATAGCAGTGATAGCCGTGTGGTTGAACGTGGGACTACCGAACCGGGGGCCCGGGTTCAAACCCCGCGCGCACCTCTAATTTTCAAAAATTATGGGCGTATTACTATTTTATTCTGTCCGTCTAGTTTGTATTATGTTTTATGCCGCTACCTATCCGTATTTTCTCTTTGGATACATATGCTTCCGATGACTTTCTCTGACAGAGCTCTATCTCTTGATAGGAAATAGGTTATACCTACCGAACCGGGGGCCCGGGTTCAAACCCCGCGCGCACCTCTAATTTTCAAAAATTATGGGCGTATTACTATTTTATTCTGTCCGTCTAGTTTGTATTATGTTTTATGCCGCTACCTATCCGTATTTTACCCTTTGGATACATATGCTTCCGATGACTTTCTCTGACAGAGCTCTATCTCTTGATAGGAAATAGGTTATACCTGAAAATTTCACAAAGTACGTGTCATTAAAGCCTCCATCAAAACAATAATAAAATGTCCATACAATATTTTTTAATATTGGGTTGAATAATCGTAAGTACCCATTACATTAGACCCTCACCGATTCATTGCCAGCTTATAAGTTAACCATTGAATAATATAGTGAAACGATGAAATATTAGTTTTAGGAAATCATATAAAATGTCTACAAAATCCACATCATATAAAATCCACAGGTATATAAGTAATTATTTGATATTGATATTATGTGAATACATTTAGATCGTTTACTTCGTCTCGAGCTACAGTTCGCGTTATTCCTAAATTAGAATTCGAATGCGTGAAGTGAAATGTAATCTCGAATGTGGCCTTGACGCAAAGCAAAAATACGTATAATAGGTCTATTATTATTATTATGTCTTACAATAACCTATAAATAAATGTTCCTACGTTATTTATATATGTAAGTAGTAGTTTGCTAGGAACATAAAAATAATATCATATAATTATGTATTATTAAAAATTAGTGAAATAGATTAAGTACATTAAAAGTAGGTAAAATCCTTTCAATCCAATCAGTCAATGAAAAATCAATCAGATACAATCATTCAATCAACAAATCCAGAATCAATCAATCCTGTAAACAAAATTTAATATACTGGTATTGGCACCGTATTGTTTACGCCCCTAGTGATGTCAACATAATCCTTTAGTTGCATTTTGATTGCAAAGTTCAAGAGCAGTTCAACCAAGAGTAAAAAAGTATGCGTAATTTGGTGCAACAGTCGCCGTTTCAAGAATATTAGTGTGACAAATCTCAAAGCAAAGCTAATCGATATCCAAACATTAGAAAAAATATTATCAGTAAGCTGTAAGAGTATAAACCACAGAGTATTTAAACACTACGTTTGGAAACTTGAATTGAATAGAATTGAAACAAACGACAACGTAAATAAACGAATTCGGCAAACCAACAAATTAGGACTGACTCCAAAATAACAAAATAATCAAAATAATATAACATTGAATAATGCCAGTGATATCAAGAGGTTAGATATAATTTAACGTTATTTACTAAATACATTATCTGAAAAATAACGCATTTTTTTTCAAAGCTGTATTAAATTTCAAGCTGTATAATTATTAATTATATAATTGGAATAATGTTTGAATCTAAGGGTTTGAATCTAATTTCATCGGGCTAAAAAACAATAAAATGAATAGCATTGCCACGCATTGCCTTTCTAGAGACAACTAGACTTGAATTAATAAATCGCCATAATGGTTTGACAAATATTACAAAATATGAATATTATTATAGGTAGGTAGGTATATTTCATATCTTAAAATCAAATTATTTGAAGTCGAATTTAGGCATATCGATGGGTTCATCATCATCAGGATTGACATTTAAATTGAAAGTGACTACGGAGTAATCGTAATAAATTGTTTTGTTTACACGATTGCCAGATTTATTGAAAGGCATTTTACATAGCTAATTTTATTGAAAGGCGTTTACATAGCTACACGCCAAAAGTAATGGCTACAGTTAAACCATAAAGTTAAACTACGCGTTTAAAATGTAGGTCGTCCGGTCGGCAAGACGTCATGAGTTCCGTTTTGGGTGGAACAGTTTACGAGACGAGTACGGTATATTATGTTTGACCCGAATTACCCAGCATAAAGTTAATTCAAACATCATAAAAAGTCTTTATATTGTCTACACAACATATATCACCGACAAAGTAACTCGATTTATCAGAAACGGTGCTGCATGCTCGTTTGCTACCTTAATTCCATAAAAACTATATATTAGCAAACGACCATTAAAAATGCAGGGTTAGGGCACTTTTATATGAAATCACTTTTCTCTTTCAAAGTTTTCAAACTTTGTGCCATTTTTTTACGTCGTCCTACGTGATTAAATTAAAAATTAAATTGATGTATACCCTGAGTATACTCGGTCTCTGAGCCGTAGGTTATCGCAGGTCATCGCTTTATTGAATAAATCAAACATCTATCTGTTCTGTACTATGTCGTAGGTAGATTCCCGAATGAAGTTTCAAGTACATAAAATCAACGCAAGATTTTCCCGCTCGGGGTTTTTTCTCAAGTCGTCAACAACAAATACAGGTTAGTTAACAGGCATGCTTGTATTTGTGGCGAATTATTTCCAAATGGAGTAACCAGCAGAAGGAAATGATTCTCGTAATGACCAGGAGATTTTTATACTATACGTACATGTTTATGATTCAGGCAAATAGTAGCATGGTATCCTATATACCTACAGACAGAAAACAGATGCTGCGTTTCATTCAGAAAACGTTGAATGTTATGGAAGATAACCTATTTCTTCGTCAGTTTACTCTCCGATCGGCGTTTACATTATCCGAGCCATTAACATTGGAGTAGTTTTGATTATCAATGTCGTGTTTGATTCTTAGCGTGCCTTTAGCATTGAACCTATTATTAAAAATGACGATTGTTTAATAGATAATTCAGTGAAATAATTGAAAATAAAAAACGATTCTGTGGTATAGTTGTTGCTATTCGTGGTTTTCTAGTTGCGTTCACTCCTATAATTGTATTTTTAAATACTTCTTCTAAGACTTGTGGCAAAAAAGATCTCTGATAATTGCTGGTTTAACTCGAAATGATTCCAGTTAGCCTTAGTTTCGTCACTGGAATAACTTATCTATCAATAGGTATGTTAATTAGATACATAATAATTCAACTGTAACTGATACATTTTTGTACATCGAAATGCTATGAGAGAATAAAAGAGGCTTTTCATTAATCCAGTAGATCCAATAACAATGATTTTAAGAATAATTCATCTGCTTGTCTGTGCGTGTGATATGCCAGCTTTTGTCGGCTATTTACATAAAAATTAAAAAAAAAATAGGTAGTAATCAAATATTTTAAGCAGGTACATTTTTATTTATAAGTATGTTACAAAATAAAATTGTTTTTTTTTCATTCAGTCCTATTGCGAGAATTTCAAGCACCTCTAGTGCTAGAAGTTCCCGCAATAATTTTTTGAAACAAATATTTTTTAAGTGGCATTTGGTTTGAAACAATTCGCTTTATTGGGAGTCCTCGTCCATGAGACCAAAATTCACATTTGTTTCATGAGAACATTTATACTTTGTTAGTACTTAAGTTTGTTTGAAAGTCACCATAAGAATATCGTAGTAACGTAGTAAGCAGTATTATTAAATTATAATCAATAAGTTAATATTGAGAAAGGCACTTACGAGTATCTACTACGTGCATATTAGTTTTTTTTTTATTTCTTAACCTTTTATATATTTTTTTAATGATTAGGTATACATAATTATGTTATTGACTACGATCCTACCTGAAGGTAAATATAAGTTTAATATCCCAAATAGGTATTTCTCTTTGTTTAGGTCTAGCCAAAGCTACTGCTTTTAATATTTGATGTATAAAAAAAAATAACTTATTCATAGAACAAATGGATGTAGAGACAGCTTTTTTAAATGGTCATGTAAAGTCAGAAGTGTTTGTAAATCAACCGAAAGGTTATGAAACTGATGATAATAAAGTTTATAAATTGCAAAAAGCATTATATGGTCTCAGAGAAAGCCCTAGAGTATGGTATGATTGTTTCAATAATTTTATTGAAAAATTAAATTTTGTTAGAAGTAACTATGATTACTGTTTATATGTAAATAACACAAGCAAAGAGTCAATATATATACTTATATTTGTTGATGATCTTTTAATTTGTAGTAAAGATGAAGATAAAATAAAGCAGGTAAAAACTAGTTT
This sequence comes from Ochlodes sylvanus, assembly GCA_905404295.2. Classification (NCBI taxonomy): domain Eukaryota; kingdom Metazoa; phylum Arthropoda; class Insecta; order Lepidoptera; family Hesperiidae; genus Ochlodes; species Ochlodes sylvanus. The sequence continues at coordinate 7,534,254 of FR990137.1, forward strand.
AATGGAAAGATTTGTAATGAAAGACCTAGGTAAAGTTAAAAGTTATATTGGCATAGATATTGATTATAGTTCTGATAGAAAAAGAATGACTTTACGTCAAACAAAATATATTGAATCTCTGGCTGTGAAATATAATCTGCAAAATACAAAGTTGTATGATACTCCAATGGAATCAAATTTAAAATTGGAAAAGGCTAGTGAAGTAGATGTTACTTTAAAATACAGAAATATAATAGGTGAATTATTATATATTAGTACTGGTACTAGGCCAGATATAGCATTTAGTGTGAACTACTTAAGTCGATACCAAAACTGTTATGATAACACACATTACAAATATGCCATGAGAATATTAAAATATTTGTATAAGACTAAAGATTTAAAGTTAACTTACCATGATAATGCAGAAAATGAAATATTAGATTGTATGGTAGACTCTGATTATGCAGGAGATAATATAGATAGAAAATCTACTACAGGTTTTGTAATTAGATTATTTGATAATTTAGTTTTTTGGAAAACACATAAGCAAAATACTGTAACTAAGTGTTCGACCTTTGCAGAATATACTGCTATGTCAGAGGCAGTGACAGAAATACTTTTCATTAGAAACTTGTTAATTGAATCATTCAATGTTAAGTTTGATAAACCAATAAAATTGTATGAAGATAATTCCGGTGCAATTTTAATAGCTAAATATGGTAATTTTACTAAAAATTCAAAGCACATCGAAGTGCAATATCACTATATAAATGAAAACTATGAAAAGGGCATAATTGATATTGTAAAAATTGATTCAAAATTAAACTTAGCAGACATGTTAACTAAGAGTTTAGATAAAAGCCAATTTTTGAGACATAGGTTAGGGTTAAGGCTGTCTTAGTATGTAAAATTTGTCTATATTAGAATTAATTTATTTTGGTTGGAACACATTGAGAGGTTTTATGTTATGTATACTTATGTAAATTGTCAAGATAATATATTTAAGGAGGCGTGTTGTATCTGTGGTAAATTTATTATCTATGATTTTGTTTTTGTGTTGTCATGGTTATATTTCCTATCTCCGGTTTTGTCCGTTTTCTGTTTAAGAAATGTAAAATAAAAGTGCTATTAGAAAATAAGTGGCTTATTTATTAACTTCACCAATAATCGATCACGCCAACAGTCATAATTATCTACTGTCTTTGAATAATTATTTTAAATTTCATGTATAGTAATTTTCCTAAACCTACTAGTTTTTGTTACGAATGTACAGTTAAATAGAATTTTGTGCGCGTTCTACTTTCTTGAAATCATGACATGAGAATAACGGCGTCTTTACAATGGCTATTCTTATGTTGTCATTTCCCGTACTTGGCTGGCTTGGCTCCGCGACCTGCGCTGAAAGCCTGAAAGGTTACGATACGGTGATTAACCGGGGCTCAATCCCGTCAACACAACGCCCCAAACCAATAACCTACTACTTATAAAGCGACCGTTTAAACATTTATTAAAAACAACGTATTTAATGTCATTTGATAAATTTCGTTACACTGCACTGGTCCGAAGCTGTAAAATAATGAGTACCTAATGTAGTTTAAAATACTAAGTATGTACATATAAGTATGTAATTTTATTACGCTTTCCACTACCTTCTATTCTTTTAGTTTTACTTTTTATTGGAATATGTAATTATATTTTATTCGAAATTGCAACTTTAAAGTAGGTACAACTATGGCCGGATATTTGCACAACTCTAACGTTCCGCGAAGCACAGTTGGAGTATAGCTGACCTACATTATTGCAATAAAAAATAGTTCCTCATATTATGTACGAGTATAACAATAAATTATATACCGAAGGCTTCGGCTGGCGGCATAGACAGACTCAATTATGACAATTTATCTGTCACGTCTGTAGATGTCTACCTCGAAGATCGTACCCGGAACCCTTCGCTCGACCGGCAGGGTCACCAACACTACAGTAGGTACAGGGTCATCGAACCTCTGCTCGAATCCTTTGCCAAAAGCTCGACATCTCATTGCTATCAAACAATTCAGTATGGCGGTTCCGTTAAAAAGTTAGATACAGACTAACTAACTTAATGTTTTCACTGCTTTGATATTACTTTTGCAATAAATAAATATAATATTAATTTATGCAACAATAAAGTCTCCCCCTTAAGTAATACAATAGCGTAAACATGTTTATAAAATTGAGTAGCAATTGTACCCGATACAGATATTAGTTTCCCGAAGTAATCAAAAAATAAAACCATACATTTTATATAAATGTACATAAATGATTGATTAAGTAATATGCAAATAATTACTTAATTGAAATTCAAAAACCGGTTTCTACATAATATGTAGGTGTGTCAAAAGCAAAATTCAAAATTTTACGCAATAGGTCCTATCAAACGAAATACGACGGCAGTATGAAAATCTGTTGTTTTTAAATAATTTCTTCTAACATGTTTTTTATGAATTAATAATAAACGCTACCACACACATAGCCTTGCACTATGATTCCCTGTGTGGGGGGCGGAATGGACAACACAAATTACACATCACTTAACATTCATCATAAATATCTGCGGCCGGGTATGGAACCCAGGACCCGTCGCTTTGCAGGCAGTGTTTAAATAGAAAAAAGGTGCAATACAGGAACATCCATACCCGCTGATGATAAGTAATGACGTTTATTTGCGTTACGTCGTAAACAAAAATCATAAAGGTATTCTTCCATTACAACATTAAATTTTAAACGTTAAATTATTTAAAATAGCAATTATAAATAGACTGTAACGTAATTAACGTCCAACATTATTTACACTATCTGTTTTGTATATGTTAGTCACATAATAAATAGCACCTAATATCAGGTCATGAGAGCCATAATTGCCTATTGTACTTGTTGTATTGTTCAAAATTAGATTATACATAAATTAAAAACATTTTTTTCTTAGTTCTCACTTGCGTCCCTTGAGTAACCTATATACCTTTTTTATCACCCTTTTCCAAAAAAAATCTTTTAGTACTCCCCCTACACTCTCCAAGGAACACACATGCCAAAATTCAGTTTGTTGCGTTCAGTAGTTTCGGCTGTGCGTTGTCTGTCAGTAACTCAGTAACGGAAGAGTTTTATATAGTACTAGCGAACCGCCCTCGCTTCGCTTCGGGAAACTAATTCCTTCGGTCCATACAAACTTTCAACCTCTATTTGAGCCTCTTCATCCCTTTTTTTCGCAATAAAAGGTAGCCTATGTCCTTTCTCAGGGTCTAAAGATTGTCTGTGCCAAATTTCATCAAAATCGGTTGAGAGATTTAAGCGGGAAAGCGTAACAGACAGACAGACAGACAGACAGACAGACAGACAGACAGACAGAGTTACTTTCGCATTTATAATATTAGTAGGGACTAGCTGGCCTAGCAAACGTTGTTTCGCCATATAGATTACGCGATTTAAATTTGAGGGGTAGGGGAGGTAGGGAAGTGAAAATTTGTGATCATGTGTATTTTTTTATGCCACACCATAAAAAATTACCATAAAAAATTTGACAAAAAAAAATTTTTTTAGGGTGGACAACCCTTTAGGGGTATGAAAAATAGATAGTAGCCGATTTTCAGACCTACTCAATATGCACACAAAATTTCATGAGAATCGGTCGAGCCGTTTCGGAGGAGTATGGTAACTAACATTGTGACACGAGAATTTTATATAATTGATGATTGATGATATTGATATATGTAATGTGGTAATATGGTTCTAACCGTTTTAATTATAGTAAAATAAATAGATAAATAAAATACCAAACACCGCAAACGAGTCCGCAGGCATCAGCTATATTTTAATAATAATATTTATAAAAAACAGCGTACATGAATATTAATGACGCAAATACACGCCTTCGACGATAGACCCGGAAAATTGGCGGCAACCGAGGACAAATAATGCAAATCATATTGGATCATGTTGATCACCTCTAAACTTGATCTTGCTGAACGAGCCGTATATATCAATTCGTATGTTAATCAATATAGTTAATTATCATTCTTAGCAAAAATGTACGAATTTAAATGGCAGTTTAATAAAATCACTTTTAATCCCTAGTGTACTATTATGTAAGTTATGTAACTGCTAATTTGATTGAATCCTTATAATTAACATAAAAGCTAAAATGAAATTGAAATTAATTTTATTTATTCAAATTTGGTTTTTAGAAGCACATTTCGAAAGTCAAACTACGCCATCGCTTCAACAAATACCTATCGTGAGTCGTGCGTTTTTGCGTCTCACAGTTACAGACGACACTTATTACTACATAAGGCTATACGGCCACCACTGGTGGCTGTTTTAGTGGTGGCCATTGGGAGTAAACCTTTTAAAGTCATGGCGAAGCGGTTTCATCTTTGAAGAAATCATCCAGTTGTAATAACCCAACGTCATATTGCTTACAGGCAGTACCTACGTATTGTTAGAACTTTGACTTGGTTAAATTGTAGAGGCAAAATATCTACATAAATTTCATTTAAAATCCTGATAAGTAAATGAATCTATTATCTCTGCATCACGTTTCTCCGAACTGATAACAATGGAACTACACGAAAGCTTACCCTACAGGTTACCTACGTATAGAGTCCTGTGATTTGACGTATAAATATTACGATGGTTCTTCACTTAGAGTATGAAGGTTCTTGCTATCTACTATTGCTTGAAAAATGTAATAGGTTTACATTGGTAGTATGAATCTATTATGGACACCCACTGCACACAAATTACGTACTATTACGTTACGTAACCCTTATAATTTGGAGTGTGTGTTACAAACACTAAATATTATCACGTTTATGGGATCTTTAATTGCTATTTTATGACATTACCTCCAAAAGGTAAATTTTAATGATAATAAGGCTATAATCACGTAATTAAAAATATAAGTACTTATTTTATAATAGCACATGCTCGGTCGAAGTCTGATGTTAGCAGCTTCTTCAATTGAATACAGTGTCACGTTTATTGTGTTACTTGTTGTTTGTTCATCGTTGAACAAGTAAAGACTTACTACTTCCAATTCATAATCTTCTGAATAACACATTTTCATGTCATGTTCTGATTGTGTTTTCAAATCATGATTTTTTATCCTGACATTGAATTACATGACTTGTTTGTGTCCTTGCCAAATTGTGTGACAAATTGCCGACCCTGTAGACTGCTTGCTAGGCGTCGGGTCCCGGGTTCGATTCCCAGCCGGGGCAGATATTTATGTGACAGATAAATGTTTGTTCTGGAGTCGTGGGTGTTGGTAGATTTATATTAGACAACGCGCACTTAGTAGTTCTATATTGGATCGGATGTAATCATGTAAAGTGAAGAAAAAATCCTCAAGAAAATATTTACTTTATATTTTACGTTGCCCTTCAAAATCTTTTTGAAACAAATTCTTATTTACCTATATCTTGATGAAGTGAACAGAGAACGATAAACTCTCGTTCTCTAATAGGTTCCCGCAAACAATATTATCTGTGCGGAGAATGCGTCGCTTTATAGTTTGTTTGATGTTTTTAATTGGTAAAGAATAAATAATCTTTTTTACGATATGATTTTGTTGGTAGGTATTCATTAACCTCAGATTATAAAACAATGGGTTCTAATTCTGTATTCTGAGGTACAAACCTTGACATAAGAGCGGATTAAGGTTTGGTTATATTAAAATTTCCAGAAAAAGATAAAACAGATTTGGCAAAATCTGGATTGCATTTTTTATATACTTCCATAGAATAAAATTATAATTAGATAGAATAAAATTATTTCTAAGTTGAATGGTTGCTTTTTTAACGGACTTCAAAAGCGGAGGAGGTTCTCAATTCCACTGTATTTTTTTAAGTTTGTTACCTCAGAACTTTCTACGGGATGAACCAATTTTGATGATTCTTTTTTATTTGAAAGTAGGTGCAACGTCAGGGTAAACGTCGTGAGTGGTAGGTTACAATGCTACAACAGGTAGGTACCCGGCATTTAAAAAATGTTTCCGCGATAATATAATTTAAATTGTTGTACTGATAACGCTAAACTGTAAACCTGTTTTGATAATATAATCAACATTTTATTACGAATAAGTATTTAAACTTATTCGTAATAAAATGTTGATTATTACTCACTAAGTTGTTGTTGCAGTATAGTAACAAAGATATAAAAACACATAACAAAGATAAGGCAAGGTGGGATGCAATGTGACGCAGAAATGTACAAGTACCTACGTACAGAGTAATTAAAACAACCAGTAAAGTGACTTGGAATTCCCCTATAGATAACTGTGACTCGCATAAATGTCATTATTATATTAAAGATTACTATACGTGTTTACCCCCTTATGCTAAATATCAGTGTTTACGAGTGCGCTGGATAGATAGATTATCAGCTCTTAACAGAGAAGGCAGTCAATGTCAATGCCGCTTTATATGACGGTCTCAAAAGGTCTCGTTTTTGCTTTTCAAGTGTCAATCATAATTATAAGTAAATTATCAGAATGTCAATATATTTTTCATCATTTTATTTATTATTATAAACGAACCTATATAAATAGACTAAACAAAAATAAGTATGGGGTCAGAATATTGGGATAAGGAGGCATAGAAAATTGGAGATTTTGAGCTTTTATACATTAGAGTGGAAGATAATTATTAACTAATAGCTGTCCCGACGAACTTCGTACCACCCTATAATTATAAATTATTAAGTTACAACACGTTACACTCTCAGCTGAAACACGTTACACTCTCACGAAACAAAAACAAAACACTGTCTTTAATTCGGCTCAATAGTGTTGCTACGGACAATATTTTTTTTTTGCCTTAACTTTTTAAATGTTTTAATAGTGATTCTCCTATTCCGAACGAAGACAAATCCAAAAACACAAAAATCATAAAAATTGATCCATTTACTCTGGAAAATAAATAATAGGTACCAGCAGGTTCGGATAAGAATATAAAATCGTGTATTTCTGTTTACCCCAATGGTTAGCTGGTAGTAAATGCAATTAGAATTAATTTTTACCGTAATATTTTGCTTGAATAAATAAATAAAATGACTTTATGAGGTTTATTTACACGGAATATACTGAATGATAATAATTAGTTAAAATATAATTAATCAAATGAGAAACCAACTTAGGTATACCTATAATTTACAAATTATTAAAATAACATTTGTTCAAAGTTAACTGACAATCAGGATTATTACGATCAGATGATGATGATGATAATATATTGGGTTAGATGGTTCAAGTGAATCGATTAATTGTCGTTAGAGGAAATGCCGATAAATGCAAGGCTGGTTATGCCTAAGATTTTTCACATTTACATCCATAAGATGCAAATCGTTCCATCCAAAAGCAACGGCCATAATGAACTGAGTATTTTCGGTATAAGTATCGAGCCAAGATTGCCGCCAGAAATACTAAGAAGCACACAGACGAAGTCGTGGGTACAGCTAGTAATAGAGATAACTGTTTATAATAAAATCATTATGTAACATTTATTATCGAATAAACACCTGGCATTGACAATGAACTTTTAGAGGAATATTTTATTAACTGTTCGTTACGTAACTGCTATTAACGTATGTTTAAACAACTTTAGGGACACTTCAAGATCACGGCCACGGTGTGATACATTGACCCTCAAAAGTATTTAAACGTCATTATTTGTCAGGTTTATGAATTCTTATCTATTCAATGTTTTGAGCATAATGCCATAAATTAGGTGATGGTTGTTATAATCAATGTCATTTTAATCAATGTAAACCTTATGTGATAAGATAGTGCAGCTTCATCGAACACAAAAAAATCATGAACAGTCAATTTGTTTCCGGGGGCTCTTAACAGCATAAACAGGGTACCAAATGAAACTTATACAACAGTTGAATTGTTTCCCATATATGACATTACTGCTCTGCACATACAATGCTAAAGACTAAAGTTATTAACTCGGAGCATTTGAAAACCTTACGTGTCATGCTCTGTTAACATTAGAAGGTGGGGAAGGTCAGATTATTGCGGGTCAGTCACGATTTTTTAATACACGCGTGGTCAAGAACAATTAATTTTAATCAAATACGCTTTATTCCCTGTATTATGGTGATACTTATTGTGACTTATACAGTAGGCGTGTTATTTGGGAGCATTATCACAGACGAGTTATGTCCGCTAAATTTACGTTGACAAATTGGGGGTAGGTAATAAAATAAATATGAAACATCTTAAAACAAGCTATAGTAGCAGGTTCAATTTTCATTTGCTTTACTTACTATTAGGGGCAACAAACCCAGACAGAGAACAAAACTTAACATTCAACAGAGCGAAAAATTGAGACTACAGTAGGTACAGGAGGGGCCAAGAATAAATAAATTGAACTGGATTGCTACCATTTTTTCGAAAAGGAATATCAACTGCGGTTGAGCTCCACGAAGGTGGTGATTGTTCTCGCATACGTTTCAAAATGTATGTATGTCATTGTGGGAAATAGAATATCGCAATTCATATTGGATTACCAGCTCGCGGGCCGTGAGGCAAGAGTGTCGCGGCAAGTAACGCGATGCATCGGATAAGGACATTGAGCAAAATGTTTCATTATTCGCCTTGACTGAAGTACTTTCTTTATCGATTGCAGACACGATCGTGCTACTACCAGGATATTTTAATATTGTTCCATTCATGTTGTTTGTGTCGGCGACCCTGAACAGAGAACACGCTTGACGCGGAACTACAATCTCTTCGCCAAATGGAAATCCATGATATTTGCCGATTAAAGCTTTTCACACATATCTTTATTATAATATCATTAAGTGTACATTTCACAGAACTTTTGCAGCAATAATTAATCAACTTAATTGCTTTTGCATTATGAAGTGATTGTACTTGCTACTGTTTATTACTTTACTAAACCGGAAAGTAGAGAAGCATACAATGTTTTGGCTAAATACGTTATCCTTAACATAGGTCTTAACATAGGACCTGCTTTTGAACTAATAAATAATACAATGTAGTTGACGGTACCTATAAAACTTAAAGTTCTATTATTAACTTAATATTGACCAATGCCTTCTACAGCTGCTATTAACCGTTCTGGTTATTGTAAAGGTTCATAAACTGGAAAGTAGTCCCAGATCGCTCACCTGCGCCGCACGAGTTCTTCCAAAAGTCGTAGAACTTGCTGCACGAGCACATCTCGGACGAACGGGGAGTGACGTGCACTAACGCCAAAGTATTTTTAAACTTCACTTGTATAGTTTCGCAATCTTTCAGCCGGTTAGCATTCGCACGATTTAGTTATTGCCAACGGCTGAGAAAACTTTATTCACCAACTGACAAATAATAACCATGTAAACATATCAATGGATAGGCTCAGAGGCTCGGTTCTGTACCGTTGGAGCGTAGAAAGCGGAGGACGCGTGTTCGCGGGCTTGGACGGTCGTCATCGTATCGGACGGTGAGTGGCCGTCGAGAGTTGGCGCGGGGTAGCGCGAGGTGGCGGCAGAGACGTGCTGCCAATACGGGCGCTCTCCAACGACTGTCTTGTACGTAACGTAAACGTAACGTAAAACACCGTCTGCCGCGCGATCTCCAGTCTCCACCGAATCCACCGATTGAAAACCGCTGGGAAATAGACAACTTTTCGACTTAATATGATGAGATTATAACCGTTGATGAAATCGATGCCATACCTCCCAGCTATATTTAATGGAATATTTAACACGCGTGAAATTACAATTTGCAAGGATGGCGGAATTATGGGATTCCAGCCGTCTTTTAATGTTGCTACGCCGGAGTCACCGAATATCGAATATACTTAAGCATTCTTATTACGGTCATACAATAAAATAATATGTTCAAGAGTACGTGCCGTGGAAGTTTTAAAGTCGATGAGAATTTTGACCTAAAGCAGCACTATGAGCCTATAGTCTCATAAACAATTAAGCAATAAAGAAAAATAAAGCCACATGCACACAAAATCACTAAATAGACATAGACACTGAAAATAATAGTGAACTCCAGTGTAAATGATCACTACACGACTACACGTGCCATTTTTGCACTTTTCGCTTTCGTCACAACTAGAAACGTTGTATACTTAAGTGGATTTTGTTCTCCTTATCAAACTTGTAATTTTTTTTCATAAATTATCCTGCTGACTCAGATTTATTGGAAGATTTAGCTACCAATGAAGAATGAATGAAAGACATGAATTGTAGATTTTGTTCTGGAGAAATGAATTCTGTCACGTGTAGATGATCACTAAACGTGCCCCATCTTCACTTTTTGATCAATTTCGTCACATTTTCGTAAGGCATGTTAGTAGATTTTGTTCTCTTTATCGACTAATACTTGATGTAATAAAGTATTGTGTGAATGTCGTTGGTCTCCCGCAAGGACTTCATTTCAAGTCCTGTGTATACTATACTATATACCGTAAAATTTTCAAATTAGGAATTGAATCTTCATATTTATTATTCTTAAAGGTATCTGAAGTCTGCCAATCGAAATCCTTAAAAGATAGAAACACAACCATACTTTAAGATTTTTGCCTTTTGATACCTACTAAGTAGTTATTGTACCTTGGTAAAATTATACCTTCATGAAATTTAATTATTACACAACAACATAATTAAGATAAATAATCAGGGAATAACATATTTTGTAATGGAGCCAAAAGCTCTGAATGCTTTAATAATAGACAGACTTATTAAAAAAAAAATAAGAAGGTACATTTAAAACTCACATTTTATTTTTAAAGTCCGATTTCCGAAAAAAAAATTCAGCCTATCTCGTTGCCTTTCATCATAATATATGTACAGTAAACAGCGGTATAATGTTTTATATACAAAGGTGTATAATTATGTATTAATATAATGTTTGAGCTCTATCGGTAAGGGTGGCTTTTGAGATCCAAAGGTTGTTGCGCAAGGAAGCAGAATTGGGTTACTGGGTTATTATAACGGTGGTATTTATTATAAAATGGCTATCTTTGCGTATCCCACTACAATATAGATATTTTTGTAAGAAAAAAAAATTAGTTTTTGGACTCGATAAATTGACAAAAAAATAAAAATGCTGTTTCTCTGATAAGCTACTCGTATATTACTAAATTTTATATTTATTAAAATAGCGAATTCAGTGGCGAAAATCAATTGCTACATATAAAATTAAAGTCATTTGAATTATCAACGTAGTTAGTATCTGTAAATTAAATTTCCTACTGGTGTGGATTTTCAGTTTTTTTTCGAAAGTCTTTAGGGCATCATTTCGGATCATCATCATCAGTCCCGGAGTGAGGAAAGTCAGTTTCAGAGTGATATAAATTCCGCGTCCTACTTATCCCGCGATGCGTCGTAAACCTGCAACGGTTCTTAGACATTAGCACCAGCAAGCTTATTGTGGGGCCTATCTAGTCTTGCCGGTTGTTACCATAACAAAATACATTTGGTATGTACAACGTGCAAAGTACGCCAAGGTCGTTTATCCATAGATTTATTTATTATTATGTACGGCCTCTTAAAGTAACCGGAAGCGTTTGCGTCTATGACGTTGGCGACGCGACGCCTACAGCTCCGTATTATACCTGTGTTCATTTATTACCGATAACATAATAATATAATCAACGTAGAATAACATAACAAAATTAACCATTTGAAGACGTGTAAATGTAATATGAGAGGTGTTGCAGTTATGATGATCCTATAGAGAGTTCAGAATATTTTCTTGGAATTTCTCAATATATCATATTGTATTATTTGTTATTATTTTATTTTACAACCCCGGAAATGTGAAACAAGTCACCTAGCTGTAAATAAAATGAGGTTTTATGAGGTATCAGTGCTGGCGTAAATTATCTTTTTTATGAGTATTAAGTAAGTATTCGAAATTTTATTTTCCAAAAGTTAATAGGTCTAACCGAAATCCACAAAGTGTGAAAGTGGTTTAATTTTCGTTTCTAGGACGTTTTTATATCCTATTTTTAATTTAAGGTTTATTATATTTTATTATACTTAGTATATCATATTATATTTTTTATATTTAGTACTTAGTTAAGTAATTCTCCAAAACAATTTAACCAAAGTTGTTGTTTGCGGGATTCTTTAAATTGACATATACTCGTATATTTTATTTGTGAACCGATTGAAAGAAACGAACAATATTTTTTCCTCAAGCTCATTAAAATACATAACGATTAGTGAAAACCGCATTTAAATGGATTAAGGCTTTTCTAATATTAGCGGCAACAAAGGCATAAACAAACAGAAAAAACTTTAAAATATCATTAATGAATTCCTCTTAATTATTTTTTTCATATATCTGCTATGTACCAGTTAGGTTCAGCTTGTACATATCAGTTAGGTTCAGTTGTATACGTCTTATAATGACAATACAAATTCACCTAGAAGGTAAAAGGCACTTGCAACTCTCGACTTATGATATTAAAATTCCACCGAACACCTGGGACGCGGAGGTAGGAAACTTTTATAACGAATGATCTTGGCCAAATGCGGCCCACTCTAAACTTTGGCTGTTCATCCCCAAATTCCACATGGCTTGTAAAGAGGATTGGCTGTACCACTTTACTGTTATGTACTTCTCTAGTCGCAACATACCATATTTTACATATTTACACTATAATGATTAGCAATAATTATTTATAGCCTTTTGATCCATGGTCCAATGTTATTCTGCAGCATAATATAAAATTTAATATTGAAGGGATTTTGGCGGCAGATTTCGATAAAAAATATCTTTTAACTTTATTACTTAAACAGTTTAAAAATATGATAGAAGTTATTAACACATACACGTAAGTAATTATGCTTACGTAGGTACCGTTTGATTTTGCATTAATTTAACTTGTCAGATTTAAATAAGTCGCTTTTTAAAATAAAATTACATCTTTACTTAAGCTAACATCTAGCGAATCATAACATGGTAGGTAAATGGTCACTGCCGCCTGCAAACATTCGCAGCACCGAGTGGTCACAGAACACAGCAACTCTGGCCTGTGGAAGGGGTTTTCCAATTGTCAGGCAAAGATAAACAATTAAACTGGAACACTGTAAACGGAATTAACTATTTGTAAATAAGATAATTAATTATCTGTTTTACTCCCATTAAAAAGAAAATTCAAGACTAAGAACGCCTCCCCGAGTAGATAACCCAGCGTATGATATAAAGTTCATTGTCGCCGTCATCGCCAACGCGTACGGCGCGCGGCGGAATGGGTGCACGTATGAATTTTTAGTGGCTGCTTTGTATGTCGAATGTTAATAAAAACTTGACGAAGAACTTCAGATATTACAAAATATGTGGCATTTGTTTGTTCCCGAGGTGATGTCATGCTTAAATTAACGCATTGTCTGTTGCAGGACACATTTTTTCTGTAGATACTTTTAACATTTAGGTGTTATTGTTACACAGGTTAACAAATACACAGGTTAATCTATGTATTGTTATAACTGGGTTCCTTTATAAGTTTTCAAAGTTACAAATCGAATGCAGCTGTAATAGATTATATAAGTAAGTACCTATAATTGCTAGAATGCAGTCTTTTGCTCAATTTTTAAAAGCGACCAATGTTTTCATCAACTGATTTCTGCAACAATTCCCGCGCTTTTATTTAAAACAATACAGCGATGCCGATAGCACAACCACCACCACATGCTATGTTCCAAACCAATAGGTAGGTATTTATTTAATAAGGCGGAAAGAGAAAACTTGCTATATGGCTTGACGCAGGAATGAGAAATTTAAATATACTTAGTTAAAGATTATACAAGGAAGGAGTGTGAAAGGCTAGAAATCAAACTCTGTGGTCAGAGCGGCACAGAGTAGATAATAATATGTGGTAGTTGTGAGCAAAGAATTTATAGTAAACCTCAAACTTTACGTTTAATGAATTACGGTCAAAATCTGGGTTATCACTACTCTGTATTAAACAAGTTGACGTGTATCTACAAATTGAGGTATAGAGACAGAGCGGGGAGCTAGGCTTCCAACTGTCTCTCGGTTAGATACTGGGAGAAGACTGCGGCGCCTTCTCTGTTTCTCTCTTCTCGCGCATGTGCAATTAGCGCGTTTGTATTTCTGCGGTTTATAATGTGTTTATAAAATGACGACAACGTGTGTAATTTGTAAAAAGCAGTGTGTACCTGCAATACATGGATATTACGACGTACCTATTTGGCAGACGTGAATGTGAGGCACTGGCCGAGCTTCGGCCGTATGGCCCACATCGTGATCACTTGTGCGGTACGACGGCATATTACTATCTGGCAGCACACTTACCTGAAACAAATGAAGGAAGAAAATTAGTATAAGTAGACTTAAATAATAATAAAATTAAACATTTTATAATGAAAAAAAACGAACCAGGTACCAACTGCCTAACTTTGGGCTATGAAGTACTACCGTAAATACAGTTTAAGGGTTTGATGAAGGGAACCATGAGGTTGACAGTGTAACTCTTCAATCGTTGAGAACCAAACCAGAACCACCTCGAGTTTGGGCTTATTTGGTTGGTTTTTATGAGTTCCGTAACTACTCAGCAGATTTAATATAGGTACCTACGGAACTCCGTAGGTATATTAAATTTGGCAACGAGAGTTTCATTTTAGTCCAGTAATAATAATAAACGTGTTTTCAGCTTTTAAACATTTTTTCCCGAATCTAGTAAAGTGTGAACCTTATTCATATTTGTAATTCTACGCTTCTGTACTCAAACTCAAACTCAAACTCAAATCATTAATTTCATGTAGGTATGATGCATACACTTATGAACGTCAATTTTTTGCATTTACCACCGTTTCGCTAAGGTGCCTTTAAATATTGATTTTTTAAATATTTGAGGAGAAAAAGAAACGGCGAAAGAAACTCCTCGGCACATCTTTAAAAAAAAAAAAAAAATACAGAACATCTAAGGCTTTTGGAAACCTAAAAAACCTTGGGGAAGCTAGATAATTATTTGACCAGACTCGATAGTACCTACCTACTCAGTTTATGTAGCATGCGAGAGGGCTATCGATTACCAATGATGTTTTTTTTAACCTACAGCAACGATGTCATGATTAGAGATAAAGCACGAAGAAGCGAATGAGAAAAAAATATAATAATAGATCAAGTGTTTAAAAATCAAAGATACAATTCGTAAATTCTACGTTCACATTATACGACGGTATACAGCTACTGTTTACAGTTATCTTGAAAAAAATATACCCACTTCAATATGTCAGTAATAAACACAAAAGGTGAATAAGCAATATTGGAAATTCGAAGCCAGAAACGGTATATATTGTGCGGAACATTCACCCAAATAAAGAAGCAAAAATAGACCTTAAACAAAATATTGAGTGAAGCTGCTCTTTAGACTTTCGTGTTTACAAGACTCCCTTAGAGAGATTCTCAGAATGTGTACACATATAACCTTTTGCATCAAATAAAGATGCCTTTTGAACAAACCGACTTCAAAAACAGGAGATACTGGTATTCGTGATCTTATTTTCTTGATATATTTTATGTTTACCTATATCACTCAGATTTCTGGGCCGCGTAATGATTTGTCTGATATTAACTAATCATCATAGAAATATAGTGCAGATTTGATAATGAGGTACTGATCTATCTCTATATAATGACGTAACAGTAATCTTCAGATGGTAACAAAATTTAATTGATCCGGGACTCTTACATAATTATGATACAGAAAAACGAAATAATAGGCTACGAAGAATCATACATCAGTCTGTATTGTATTCTAGCGTATTTACGAGTCGATTCACAAATACTAAAATAAATATCTACTTGTTAAAGTTTGACATAATGTAGACGATACGTATAGTACCTACCTATTAATATTTTACTGATTTATAGAAATTATAAACGTTATTTTACAGGGTTTCCTAGAAAGATGATTTTATAAATTTATTACAGTATACCTAATATTTATGTAAAAATCACAACTCAGACAAACTCAAACCACGAAGCAAATAACTCAAACTCAAAATTAAATATGATGAAGAAATGATTAAACAATCTTATTACGTGGCCGGCTCTTCGGCAATGAGCGTGCTTAAGTTCCATTTATGCGCTTAATTGGACGAGGCGACGTAAACGTTCTTATTACTTGGTGCTTTTAGCTCAATTTAAGGTTTTTTAATAAGAACTTTATTTCGTGTAATGTAAACTTAGTTTATTATTACTAATACATACTTATATAATGTACTACTTATATAATGATAAAAAAGGGGATAAGCTGATTTTTTGGAAATTGGCGGGCGTAGTCGCGGGCACAAAGTAGATAAGTCGCGGGGGAATGCTCGTGGGTAAATAAAACAATAAGTACCGACGCATAGCTTGCCCAAAACAAAAGAGAGCGATCCGCATTACTGACCACAGTCATTAGTAAACTAAATTAGTAACACTAAGTTCTGAAAATTCGGACTACTAAAACTTAACGCCAACACTACATTAATAGCCTAAGTTTAATCGATTATTCTTACAATATATTTATGATTATGATTTTTTTTGTGCTACCGCCGCTTCGCAAAGGTGCTTTATTAGTATCACACAATATTACATTACATAAGAATGTAATGCATCTTTGCTCTTACATTAATGTCTATATGAAAATAGCTGAAAAACGAGCCGACGAGCTAGTAACTGGTTATTGGGACCAGTGGTCAACCGGTACACGTAAAAATATAGATGGGTGGTGGCTAGCCTGGTGGGAGTAGCCTTAGCACCATGCACGAGTACCTACCGTTGGGTTTAAACAGGGTTGTATAGAGTCCATTGACCTCCAACAGGTATTGGTGGCGCCAAGAGTAGGGGAGGTCAGCCTAAACTCTAGGTGGAAGGAGCCCCTTAAACCCAAAACTTTTATATATTGAATGAGCGAATGCGCTGCAATACCAAATTGTGTAAAATTGTATAAGAACAGTTTTATGTACTTTGCTGATCCCTTTCGTAGCTTTCAAATAAATAGAACAGTAACTTCATTTCCGTAAGTCTGGCCTCTGGCGTAAAGTCGCGTTGCGGACAAGATGTACTATGTATATAATATATGTAGGTACTTTGAACGTGCTTTGAACTGATGTTGCTAAGTTAGTAACTGTTTAAGTGTTTATTGCAGGGAGTAAAGTGAACGTGTTTTACAAAGTAGTCAATGTACTTATACAGTCTCGTTTGTGACGTAGTGTACCTACGTGATGGATTATCTTCCCTTAACGACATATTACGTAGACTTCTTCGTATAGAGTTCTACGTAGGTAGCGCGTTATATGTTAAACTATTATAATAATTATGATAGATTTAGATTCCTAGTTTGATCAGTGATCAGTATCACTAGATTGAGTTCAAATTCATGTGTTATGTGAGGCGTTTAACTTTTTTTATTTTCAGAGATAGGCACCACGAAAGATGCCAAGATTCAGCATTTTATATGATACTCGTTTATTCTTAATAAAAACTATTAGGTACTATTAAAATATTACATTAAATTTAAAACTCTAAAAAACAGCTGTAGTAAAATCTACAGAATTAAAAAAATACCATCTGCTACCACTAACCACTAATGCCAATTATGGCACATACTTAGATTTTTGTTTTGCAATTATTATTTTATTGTTTTAATAAACACATTATTTCACCTTAAAATAAAACAAATATGTCAATTCGTCTCTTGCTTTAAATAGTTTTCTTTTCCTTATTAATTAACAATAATTTAAAAACCGTTGTTCAATTTACTCCTTTTACATTTGAAATTGAAATTACCTGTTTACATTATTTCAGTTTGTTTAATTGTTAATGTAGGTAATGACAAACCGAATTTCACTAGTATTTACAATAGATACAAAAACATAAAAATATAAAAGTAAACATGTAGTTCGTAACAGAGCTGGTATGCAGTTCTCTCAGAATACTACCTGTAGGTATACCCACGTCTCATCTTATCCTCGAAAGTCATTCGAAGCGCAACACTGAGTTCCTCTACGCTCCAAACATTCGAGTATATACATATCACTGATATAAATTAAAATGTCATGGTCACCGTCAATATAAATTATATAACCTACAAATACATTGTCCTAAGCTGACTCGTCCAATCACGATACTATTGTGAATTACATAAACTACGTACATAATTATGACTATGTTATGAACATCACGTGCATACGAGTAGGTACACACTTGAAATGATATATATCATAGAAATAGACGTGTCACACTGCGAAGGTTAATTGCGAGTACACACTGAACAAAGTAATAGTTTACTTATATAATATAGGTTTCCTGAAATTCGCATTAAAATGATACGTATGATATTGATACGACTGTTTGCGGTGTGAGTGCGATGGAGTGAAATTGAATCCTTCCACAGAACAGAAGATTTAATTAAAAGAGCGGAGGGCTACGTTTGCAATGTAGAGAACTGTCCGATGAAAAAAGTCTTGTCTATTACCTACTTTACTTGTGTTAGATACAGCGAGGTAAACTCGTATATTCTGTCAAAGCATATTTTTCCATCTCTTTTTCTATTCTCTTATATTCATCGCGACTACAATCAATCACACGAAATAAATGCTCATTTGATTCGTATTTCAGCATGTGATAAAGCCACTTTAAATTATTTTTTGGGTTATTCTAATGATTAAGTCGATTATAGCATTGTGATATCACAGGTGTATTAGTAATATGTTTCTAGTCTTTATTTCTATGTCGTTAGCCAATAACGAGACAGACGGCTTCTGTGAAGGTGTCGCTGATGCGTTTTTGGTCTGACTCTCCGACACTTCAATCAAATTATTATTTCATTATAATATCCGCCTCGCTATGAATTGAACCCAGAAGCTTTCAAACGGCAGTCCGATAAAGTAACCAAAGCTGTACGTAAAAAACGATTTACGGTTTATTCCAATACCGCGACCAATTAAACTTTTTACTAATCCAACCTAAAGTCAACATATCTACACTATACCCAGTCCATGTTTCATATCTGAAATCCCATAAAAACAACTCAATTCAGTTTCTTGTTAACAATGCCTTGGCGAAAGTAATGTCTGTGTTCGAGGAAATGAAAACCTCCAGTGAAGCCCTGTGCACTGACCTAGATTATTTTTACTCAATTGTTACTGTAGGTACCTGTGTATAGGCGGCATAGGCGCCGTGCATAAACCAGGCCCGGTCACTTACAAGATCGATATTCTAACAAGCGTCTTGTTCGTTAGTATCGCTCGACATAATATAAAACTTAAGTTATATCAAGCTAAACGTTTGTCAAAGAATGATATGTTCGTAAAACTTAATTTGGGGTTAAGAAACTCAATAAAGTTAATAATTTAACTCTTATAACGTCCATTTGCAGTGTAAGATTCACATTGTATGTGAGAAAGTAATTGGATATTCGTCGTAACTAATACAAGTGACTATAATTATGATATCCGTATTACAGCCTATATACCTATGTATAATTATGTATCCCTCCATCACAGTATCGAATCGCATCTTGACCAATCTTAATTATCTTAATAATATTATTGTTATTATCCATGCTGTCATGTTGTTATAAAATACTAATAGTAAATACCCATTAGAGCTAAAATTTAAAATTCCCGCGATGCTGATACGTAAAAACGTATACTAACCTACCTATGTACTAAACACGTGGTATCTTCTAGTGTTAAACACCACAGACTTAAACTTCTGTATATTACTTAAATGTACAAAGATACATATAATATTTTTAACTGTATTAGGGGAAATATGCATATAAATTTAAACCCGTTCACCGTTTGGCTAGGAGACGGAAGCGGCGGGTATTCCATCCACACCTCGGGAGTAGGGTCGGGGGGAACTTTTCTAAAATTAAACTCCGTCCTAATCGATTCACTCTGGTTTTCCGGCTCGCTCTGGTCTAGACAGTAGACAGTCTTATACGTGTACGGTGATATATCGCGGTAATAACTTGTAGGTATTGAGTATTGAAGCATTCAATAGCATGATCTTCAGAAGTCACGTGCATACGTTGGCCATAAAGGATTCTCGATAACAATGTGTTAGGTCAGGTGCCGACGACGTTTGTAAACGAGGTGATTTACGTCAGTCGAGTTTTTCATATAGGGCTGCAGTTAAGTGCAGTTACATTTAAGAAGTCATTCATAAATACGTTAAGGGGGAGTATCACAGGAGGAATAAATCAAAGCCTTGTTTTTTATGTCGTAAAACGAGGAGACGAGCCCCCTGATATTAGTAAGTGGTCACCGTCGCCCATGGACTATTGTAATATGAAACCGTAAAAACATATTATGTCCACTGTTACACTGTCTTTTAGTAATATAGCATTATACCTCTATTCGTGTAAGTATATCTGTTTGGCCTTATGGTTTGCTGGTAGAGAATGAATCAAGCATTAAGCTCGCCATATGTACCTCATATATTTTGTGGTCATCAAAGTTTAAATAAATAAATAAATAAAAATCAACTGGATGGATGTCAGTAAGGTGCACCACGAGCAGGGAAGATCGGCCTTGACCTCAAACCTGGATGGCGGCCCTTTATGTAGGACGAGTCTCAAAATAATGGCAAAACACTGTAACGCAAAACTTTGAAGGCGGGGGGTACCTACGTGTAACTTACCACGTGTGACACTCTACTCCAAAAACTATGAATGTCATGTTTACGTCACATGACATTCATAGTTTTTGGAGATTGGAGACACATTAATGATGGCCCAACGTATGCAAAGTTTAGGGATTGCAGTAAACAAGTACATGGGTTACAATGGCCACATTGTTCAAGGTGGACTGCTTACCCCTTTGCTATTTCCATATCAATTTATTACATTCAGGTAGACTTATTTACATTTAAAAGATTTTATGTACGCCATTAGTCGTAGACGATATTAAAATATATTGTTATTGACCGATAACTTGCATTAAAGGTTAATGAATGGATATCGTATATTTATAGTTTATAAGATAATCTCTTGTAGGTAGTCTAAAGTTGGAAAATGTTAAACATTAGTTAGCGTTATATTGCATTTCATATGGATCAATTAGGTACTACATTTTAATTGAAAATGATAACATTTCTGTACATAATTAAATTAAAATACCAGTACAATTTAGAAACGAATTCCTAAAATCGAGTGCCTATCGCTTAGATATGCAAAATTGAGACTATACACTTGTAAGTAGGTAAAACCTGTTCTTAAATATATTCCTTAGATATCTACTACGTAGGTAGGTATGTACATGTGCTTCATTAATGGGATAATAACTAGGTACATTTTTCAGTAACATTCTTAAACCAGTATTGAGATTTCGAAGCAGCATAGAAAAATCAACCATGATTTGAAATTAATCATTGTTCTATGACATTTTCTTTGCACACCAAGAGTCTGAGTTTGAGTTTTTGATAGTCATTTTCCCAAATTGATCTCAAACTACAATTGAAACATATAAGAACATTTTACAGTTGATATAGTTGCAGGTTGCTATGAGTAAGTTGGAATGTTTTATTCTTATTCTTTCCTTTTCCTTATTCTCGTTGAAAATGGAAAACTCCTCGCTAAGTATCACGACCAAATGCGCTGGACTTTAGTTTAAGTTAAGAGTTAGTTAAGGGGCAGTAAGTAGTAACTATTATTATGATATGTAGTAATGTGGTCCTTATACACAGATTTTTTACAAAATCGTTATATAAATATACAAGTTGTGAAAAAAGATATAAATGTTCTTACTTTCTTCGCACTAAATAACTCGATATCACTGATAGAGCACAATCGTTTGAAAGGAAACACGTCTCCTATGGTAAATGATTCGAATCTAACTGTATTCAAATTCAAACTTATGATAAATAAAGATGTCAGCGCACGGTAACAAAATGGCGACGATTGTATTATGTTACATTAAAATATTTAGACGGAGTCTCATATGACTTTTACGTCGAATCAGTACGCGTCACGCGGTATACTAAAGAATTCAACAATACCTTCGTAATGGTAGCGCGTTTTAATCAATACTCAACATGGGTCAACGTTTTAGTTTCTTTAACCTCAAGTAATCTTAGAATCCGATAAAGTTATACTAAATACTCCTTTATTGATATTGACGGTTATAGAAATAAATATTATGATCGTTTTTTTAATTTTAAATTCATAAGAAATGGTTGTGAAAAATAACGAAGATGGCTCTACCATCTTCGTTACGTTTGATTACGGTTTATTGACGTAAGTATCTCCTTTTATATGTATATCCAACTCCAATGCCATTCAAACAATGCTCGGGCGCTTGAAAGTGCAATGAGTATATAAAACACTAAACCAAGCCTTAGAATTCAACTAAATTGAGCTGCAAAAATGATTGTCTATAATTTTCGTATCTTAATCGTTGACGTTCGCCGGCACTAGATCGACACGAAACTTTTTGTTTGGCGCCGACTGTGCCAATAATATTCATTCCTGGCTAGATGGTTTGAAAAGCCATTTATGAAGTCTTTCGACGCTTTGAATAAGAACGAGTCGTAAATTGAAATAGATTGTAATTTCAAAATCGTATATAACTATGGAAAATGAAATAAATTTTAGTCGAGTCGGGATCATGTGGGATGGAGTACATTGAGTACCGTACTGTAAATGTATCCAAAAATACTTTCTGTTTATGATGTTATGTGATGAAAATCCTAAGTAGTTACTAAGCTACTTAGTAAGATTACTAAGTAGCTTAGTAGGTACTTAGGATTTTGTGTAGGTTTCATGCAAGGTAATAATTGTTAGATAAAGGAGTAAGGTTTAAATTTTGTGTAATTTATACTTCATTCATGTTACATTTACTTATAGATATTACATATAATATATGTATAGATATCATTTTTGTCTCACTTAATAATTAGAATACCTTTTAAACAAAAAGTAAATAAATCTTTATGTAAAACTGAACTGTGGACGAATACCAGGTATCTAGGTGGAGTTGGTGAAACATGGCTTTACCCCGTATTTTAGAGACAAATGCTTACAAAATAAGAAGCCGGATAGACGGCGACTTTGCTTTGCTTTCCTTTGCGACTATTCGCCGACTACGATACTGGCCGTATAGTCGGATTTACCGACTACTCCGATTAGTTGGACAATTTCTAATAATTATGGTTTCAATTGTTATGCAACAACATTCATATTTCTTAGAATTTCTGTTGTTTATATATTTAGTATTTATTTTTAAATAAGACACATTACATAACGTCGGATGTAGCATGTTTGTAAACATGTTATAAACATAACTGCGTGTTCAGATCTTCACATTAACGTAATGATAAAGACCTACTAAGCATTTATTATAGTTAACTTTACCTTCTGTACATTTATCTGCCCGAATAGAACATCTTAATTGTGTTAAAGTTTTGGCGAGTATCCAAAAGTAGGGAGGGTGAGAGATCCTTACCATTGATTTGTCTGTCTGTGAGGGTGTCTTCCTCGTCCCACCAGGGTTGTTCCTGTATCCTGCGCACCGGTGGCCGATCGAAATTTCCATAATACTGAAACTCCATTTTCACTCTTTAACCATTGATCACTTAGTGATGTTCCGTCACTTTGCAACACTATTTGGTGACACACATCAAGTCTCCGTAAGCGTTTACGCGATACTGATTTGTCATTAACTCTGCCGGCTAATTAACAGCGAGATAAAAGTGTCATGACCGCTGCTTACTTAGTTGTAGGTAACTACCCTCCGCCTTGATGTGTTCTATCACAGGAACTATAGTCACATCCTAGTTTAACGGTTGCTCCAATAAAACTAATAAGGCCAGTGTAATAAACTAACTAACAACCTGAATAATAACAAATGTGAATTTAAAGTTTGTAGAACTATTTCGCATTAAAAAGCAATCATAACAATGTTTTAGTAACTTCTAGAATAAAAAAATACCGCGTATGTACATGATTATGTATTGGTAATAGTATAAGTTATAAAGACTTCTTTGACGTAGTTAACTAAGATTTTGTGCATTCAAACAAATCATTCTGTATTAGATGCACCATTACGATATGGCTTAACGTCTGCTACTAAATGGTAACTACAGGGACTGACGGCTTTACGTGCCTTCCGGAGCACGGAAGCACCCAAGAAATTTTGCCACTAGATAGCGGTCGGTCACCCATCTAACTACCGACTTCGCCCGCTGTCGCTTAACTTTGTCGATCACATAAGATCGAAGCAAGCCGCCGGGCTATGAGCGCTTCTTTTTTTCATGTTAGGTTTATGTAAATTGGTTGAAATATGAAGATAACTGTAACTGTTAACAGTTACAGTTCTTAAGAAAGTCTGAAAAAATCCGGCCGCCAGGGAACTTTCAACGAAAACGCTGCCTAATTAAATGCTGCCTAATCCTTTGAGATATAACAAAAAAGTGTATAGGTGGAATATTCTTCTTTTATAGGTTTACAGAAAAGTCCACGATGGCATAGGTACATATGGCTATCTTTTAAAGATAGCTTACTATACACATTCTTAGTTCTAAAAAAATGGTCTCGTAGAATGCGGTAATTGGAAAGCTAGTTAGACAGATACAGTATTAAATACATAAGTCAGGCACATTATGATAAGCCTTTACCTACACTATATAATTTAAATGAATATCTTAGGACTTATAGCAAAATAAAGAAACTAACGCGCGTGAAAATACATTCTACGGTCTACCATAAAAAGTGGTGCATATTAGAACTTGAGATATAAATAATACTTGTTGCAGGACAACGTCTGCCGGATCAGCTAGTAGGCTATGAATAAAAAGTTAAATAAAAAATCTTTCAGCCAGATTTACGAGTAGGTACCTACTTTTAATGTACTTGGGTAATCTGTGCAAAATGTTAGATAAATTATTCGTAACTTTCACGCATCACAATAATCTTTAACACATCTAACCTACGCATTACGATGATACGACATAATAATTGTACCACGATTGCTGGACACAAGCCTTGTCTTGTACCTAATTTACCTCGCTAGCATGTCTGTTAACGTTATAGAATTATCAACACAACAAAGCGATCATTATCAAATATGAAACCAACAAAATTTCCAATAACTCTAACAGAAATAACTTGTACCTTATCTATGTAAAAAGTTTCTAACCAAAACCTGATAAAATTGTATGTAGAACTATACAAATACTGTTTGAAAGACATGGACGTTATTGCCTACGGTGTGAACTGGAACTCTTGTATTCCAATATTGCGCCTGCGAGGCGTTAGCACTGTTAGCAGCCCTCGGTAAACAAAATCAGGTGCTTGCAAATACAGGTTCAACTTGAAATCGACGGATCCGCTGTTTAAAATACCTAGTTTAACTAGCGCCAAGAAGCGATCAAAGAAGAGGAATGGACGAACTCAACTATGATTAAGTAGTATTCGCATTGTTTCAATTCAAAAATACTAACCTAGTCAATATTTAGTCCTAGTAAAAACGATATTTATATTATTAAAAGATACACCATCGACTTATCACTATACAGGTTACAAATTTAACAAAAAATATGTTCAGTGTGATTTGCCATTGCAGGTGTATACAACATTCAACAATCTTACTTCTAGCGGCATAATGCATCTTACGAAAAAAGCAAATATTAATAATGAAATATATTTTATCTACTATAGATATGATATTCATATGATTTTTAGCCAGCATCTAATATTATCAGAATAAAAATGTAACCTGCCTTAGAAAAACTGTAATGAATAAGCAAAAAAGCATGAAAGAATAATTTGCCTATTTTTTTTATCATTTAGCTAGGTAACTCTTTGTCTCTCATACGTTCTGTAATTATCTTTCACATCCATAGTTACAATAAATGAAGTCATCGAAGTGGATCAAAAAGTGCAACTCGCGTTGTATGAACGTAGGTAACGCGTCTATAACAAGGTATTATTTTTTGGATCCCTGAAAGTTTTTGAGAATAGTTAATCAAATTTGATAAGTGCGAATTAACATTCTGATATCGTTAAATCTAAGAATACATAATGTAATGTATTGTTGAGTAAATCTTTATATTTAGATATTTATTTAATGCCACCGATCTCTCAACGTATGGTGCCTACTTCGTCGTTTTGCAATAACACGCTAATAAATGAAATAAACGTGTACATGTTTATTGATACAATATATTTGACCAAGTGGAACCTACTCGTCTTTATAACAAACTAGCGACCCGCCCTCGCTTCGCTTCGTGAAACTTAGGCTGAGATGCATAGACGGTAGTTAGCCTTAGCTCACGCTTTACTTACGAACAACTTGACTTTGCAAAGACTGCGATTTGGTATTTAAAGACATGTCACGCTGAGCATAAGTTAAAACCGCTAATGCCATAATTGATTGCTGTCATCTATTTGTTTGTTAATACGAAAAATTTCAATGTCTTAGAAACCGACTAATATCAAGGTTCATTTGGGACCATTATTTTTGTTCGGATAATAGCCAAAGTTTTTGGTTACTCAGCTCGTACTCAGCCAAGTCAAAGATCGCTTTATAAATACGAACGCTGTCTTAAGTCAGAGTAAAGTCTGAGCTAAGGCTAAGTATCGTCTATGCATCTCACTCAGCCTTATTCCTTTGGTTTGCAAAGATTTATAAATTCTAGCCTTTGTGTTATTCTGATATGTAAGCTATATTATTGTAAAGTTTCAGCAAAATTTATTCAGTAGTTTTTACGTGAAAGAGTAACAAACATTCATACATCCATACAATCTTTCGTATTTATAATATTAACTAGTGGTCCCAGCGTACTTCGTACCGCTTTATAATTAAAAAATGTTTTAGTGATATATCGACAGCAACGCCACCTACCGGGTCCAATTGTGAATCTAAACCATTCTCGGATCCACCTGAAGACACACAAAAAATTTCAACCAAATCGGTCAAGCCGTTTAGGAGGAGTTCAGTCACATACACACGAACACAAGAAATATATATATTAAGATAAGATATACGTACACAAGATACAATTATAATATAATTATAATACTTTTGCGATTATTTCTAGTATTATTTACGACTATGACTGTATTACTTCCGCACAGTTTCTACTAAGGCGGAAATCTTAAAATTATCATGTTTTGAATTTCATTTATTTATTCTGTTATTCTGTCACAACCTTGTGAAGTTAAACAACACTACGCAACATTTTAGTTTTCTACTACATTATATTGTACAAATATTTATTGAATCGCAAAAATCAAGATAAAAAAATATTTTTTCAAAATTATTATACTTATCATGATACGTCTTGCGGTTAAAATAGTTTATCATCGTTATCATTTTTTTATCATCACCAAAATATTTGGCCACGCTACAATGTGAGTGAGATGTACATAATAGCTCAATCATCAATCACTCAATACGACGACACCACTAGACACTACGACACTTCGCTTACGCCGAGATGCAATTGGTTCACCTTTCGCAACCTTCCGACGTAATCATAGTAGTTCATTACTCCGTGCTACATTAAAGGGATAATAACGATGTATCAAAGTGTCTATTTATATTTCAGTAGCACGTCGTTAGCGACGGACACAGCGTCTACGAGATTCGTCATTGTTTAATTACATTGAACTATTTATACATTATCCTGCTTTAATCTATATTATATATAATACTCTTACGATACTGAGTGACTGACAGACAACATACAGCCGAAACTACTGAACGCAAGAAGCTGAAATTAGGTATGTATGTTCGTTGGGGACAGTAGAGGAGCACTAAGAAAGGATTTTTGGAAATTGGCGGGCGAAGCTGCTGGGGACAGCTAGTCTGAGATAAGAGAGAGACTGAACTGTTTTATAAAAGAAAACAAAATATTTCAGATGCATAAATTTTTTTTTAAAGTAATTTGCGGATTACTTGTAATTTAATAAGATAAAATAAATAAGTATTAGGTAGAGCTTAGCTTTTTTAAATTATTACTAAGATATGTCTTTTTTCCAAAATAATTATTTATTAGTTACTTTTATGTAGTATGTAGGTATACCTACTAAATCATCTTATGCTTTGGCAGTAGGCTTACCCACGCAAACTTGAGTTTCTGTTCTGTGGGCTTGCCTATAACCAGACGTATTTAAATATACACAGCTATGCGGTTAAGCGCGTAAGTTCGGCAGGCGTTGCGCTATAAAGCGCTGAATTCACATATAAACTGCATTAAATTTGGAAAACGTCATAAAATTTTGCAATGGAATTATTAGGTGCTGGGACACTGTAAAAGTATGCCATAAACTTTTGTATTCCAACTGTTAAGTTCGAGGAGTCAATGAAAAATAATGCCTAAAAAACTAGTCATAAAAAGTTTGAGATGTCACTTTTGATATTTTATATTAAAACGTAAACTGCAGTGACGATGAAGAGTTGTCGATTTCAGACAACATTTATAGTGGGAACAGCCGTAACAAGCTAAGATTTGGTATGAAATATTACGAGTATGATGTGTATTTGATATATTGTGCCACAGAGTAGGTAAGTAAATAGATTCAAAAGGTCTGTGTAGATCTGACTACATAGTAACACAGAGTAACTTTAAGTAATACCTACATAGTAAGTTTACCGCGGTTATGATAAGTCCTATAGTCGTATGTATATGTAGCAATTACAAGGCTTTTCTGCAATCACTATATAAATAAATATAAGACGGTAAACATTTCAAATAGATATGGTAATTAAACATTGATGAAAATAGCTACTCATGCGCGAAACATTGACTGCGACGTTGAGTGAGTAATTCTAACCAACGAGCTCTTCACCACTAAATAGAACAATAGTAATACTCACACCAGTATTACTATACCAGCCGTACATATCTGTAATCGATAATCATATACGTCACACCGAAAGACAGCTTAAACTGTATTTAGCCGAAATACAACAAGCGAGTGCGTGCGACCGAGTCGTTGGTGCCGAAATACTGAGCGCTGTAAAGATAACTTGCAATGTTTGAGAACAACGTAGCCTTCAACAAACAGCCTGCGACAAAGTATGATAATTTTTCATGTTAGTATATGAGCGATGTGCTAAATACTTAATTCCTTATTGATAACTCACGTATGCGGTATTTATACGCGCTCTACATTTTTTAATTCAGGCCACGTGATGGTAAATATACGCCGCCGTCGCGCCGTCCAAACAGCACTTCAAGCGTCATCAACTCATCAACGCGTTTGAAGGTAGTAGTAGACAGGACTATTTTTACTACAATTACCGTTTCTATCATCATCATCATTGCAACCCTTAATGTCAAATCAAGAGTGAATAGGCTGCTACTAAGTTAGTGCGCTCTACCACCCAAGACCTCATCTCCACTTACCATCAGGTGGGATTGTGGTTAAGCTGGCTACAACCCATTGATGGCCCACTACTGAGCACGGGTCTCTCCTCATATCTGAGGAGGCCTAGAGCATACTCCACCACGCTGCTCCAGTGCGGATTGGTGGAGGGGTTAGTGGCCAACCCAAGTGTCGGAAATTTTAAGCCGCCCGAAGGTATCCGACATGGCTTAACGACTGCTACCAAATGGTAACAACCGGGACCGACGGCTTTACGTGCCCTCCGAAGCACGGAAGCGCTCAAGAAATTTTTGCCACTAGCGGTCAACCATCCAACTACCGACCGCGCCCGCTGTTGCTTAACTTTGTCGATCACTTGAGATCAACGCAAGCCGCCGGGCTATGAGCGCTATGTGGTTAAGCATTGACGTATAATGAATAAAAAAATACTGCCACTGCTGGGTACGGGTCTCCTCTCACACCGTGAGGGGTACAGGCCAAAGTCCACCACACACATAATTTTTTAATTATGGCGGGTTACACCTTTAGTGGAGTAGTTTATACCGCGCGCTCAGTATATCTACATTATGGGTTTGTAATGGATAATTATGTCAAATTTTAAGTACCCTTTTTTATTACATATTTGGAATGAGAATCGAATACTGAGTACTCCCTTTTAATATCACAAGTGTCTTACGAATCACCTTGTATAAACCACAATTATGAAGCGTGCCCTTTTGGATTTACCAAATTAATTGTTATGTTATTCTTATTTTGTATAACGTGCTTAGTCGAAATAACATGTTTTTTATGACGTCATTTAATCTTGCGACTTCAAAGCCGATGGAACACTGTAAGATTTTATACTATGACAATACAATAACATTAAAGATTTCCACTACATCACGTATTTATTTAGTTTGAAACGTTATCGGTGTTGTTAGGGACGTGATATATTCTAAACGAATGTATAAATAAAATCAATGTCATATTTAAAATCCTGTTTTCTTTTGTTTTAATCTCATAGCAGTGATTAGGACATAATCATGAACACTTTGCATAGTTTGTACTCGTAAATTGTAACTTAATATAATTTTAATGTACATGTTTTTCAATATACGTAATAACGTAACTAAATACTTAATAGGTAGGTTTACATACAAAATAACGAAGCAGTTTTGAGAACAATTACTAAATAAATATACTAATAGATAAGTGCAATTCACTGATAACCTTTTAAGAGGGGAGAACGGTAGATCTTTGGAGGAGGTTCATACCCATATAAAAATCCTATCATCCAAAATAGGATAGCTACGGGATATTAAAGTGGATGCACTAAATTTAATTTGAAATTCCATGACAGATGCTATGTGGTACGCCTGCTCATTTATATTACAAAAATACAGTTAGAACTAAAGATTTTATAGTCCAAGATCCCACGACGGCCAGACATTCGTTATTTATATAAGTTGAAAGTTTCCCTGTGTATGTCTCCAACACAGATAAGAACGACCCGCGACTAAAGAGTTTTGATTGTGGTTACTTGGGCAGGTAACAGGTAGTATATGCAGGTGCATAAAATAGTACCTTAAATTCTTTAAAACATAAAGTTCAATTTTTTTATATTTTCTTCAGAGTATCTTTAGAAATCACGTTATCTATTGCCGGACACTTTTTACAGTTGCTACCCCTGCCAGACACCCCTAAACTTTAATAAATTTTAATTATACTTTCGTTATAGTATTAAAGCTGATTAAAGCTTGGGGACCTATAAAAATATGTTACCTCGATAGCCAGACAGTTTTAATTGTTTTTACATCTTGCCAGACACATTAAGAGATTACGGTCCTGAGCAAATTCGATCGAGTGATTTCGCGAAAGAGTTAAAAAAATTAAATTTTAAAGAAGCTCTGGTTCATTTTATTTATTTCACATTGGGCTACTGATGAAGTGGTGCCATTTATTGGCAACAAAACGGCAAAACAAAATTATTAAAACAAAATTTATTGGCATCAATTTCAGAAATTTTCAGATCATATGATGAACACGGGAAATTGTCTCGAGCTCAATGAAGCCACGCGTTTATCATTTCAAGAAGATCACACAAGCTACAATTTTTTTTGGCAATGGCCGAAAAGCACGGGCCGTTCATTGGTACTCATACTAGCACATCACATCGATGCCTGCGGGCTACCTGATGACGTAAGATCTAAGTCATCATCGACGCGCTCGATTCGAATAGGAAGTAGGAACATGCTTAACTGGTACAATGACGTGGCAGGTAAAGTACCTACCATAGAGTCGTGTGACTGCGTGATACTGCAGGAGCATCGTGCGGTAACTGTCAATTGGTCAAATGCGTTTCACTCATAGGTCGTAGGTACTGCATTGGTGTTTATATACACATAGGTACATAGTTCGTAGCGATACAGTCGCAAAGTCCGAGGTATAGTACGGGCGCAAAGCGCGTAGGTAGGTAGTATAATATTATAGGTAAGAACAGTGCTGAGAGTACGCCTTTAACATTTAAAATTTAACATAAATATATATCTTAATATTCCACTTACTTGCATGTTTACCCACACAAAGTTGGAGAACTTTACTGTAACCTCTTTAGTTTACGACTCGCTAAAACAATAGAAAGATTGTACTATTTGCAATAAACTTTATCAGGACGTGTAAAGATCACAGAGAATTTTACGTCAGTCATAAAATATTATAAGCTCGCGTAAATATGTAAGGTATTATACGTGACAGAATACATATCGTTGATTTACCTTTTCATGTGCGTGTAACCGGATAACGTCTTTTGTTTTATTTAATTACGCATTTATATGTCTATTAAACATAATTATACATTTTATAATTATAACAATATGCGACGTGACTCTGGATTTTTGTTACAAGCTGTAATTTTTTTTACTTGCATATGGAGGACGGCTCAAGTACTAGGTACAAAAACTAATTGTATTTTGAGCGCCCCACGATATGGGTATTAAATGTGTGTTATTGGAAGCATTTAGACACAATAAGTCAGCCATATCGAAAAAAAATAAAAAGAAGATTTAAAAACAAGATTTTATTTAAAGCTTTAATAAGAAAAAAATAAACTTTAAACTAAATCAAACCCGTATAATAATATCAATACATAATAACAAAAATAAGCCTTGTTTATTACGATCAGACGCCTATTAAATTAAGAATAGAAACACATCCAGTGCAGACCGGATAGTAAAATGCATGACTCACGTTACTGTTTTCTAATCGAGTTAATTTTCTATGGTTTAGTAGTTTAGTCATAAATACGTATGTATGTACGCAATCGTTTCTATTGTTATTATAAGTGACATCATAACTAAAATAACGTAATTGTCCATACTTCAACGACATCATTATTTAATACGAAAAGCTATCTACGTCATTATTTTATTGTAGCAGTGCATTGTTATAATATTGTGATCACTATCTATTCCAAATTTTTGATGAAAATAAAAACTAATTGTCTGTAACAATAAAATTGTAAAAAACACCCTAAAATTTATTTTTAAATACTTGAGAGTTGAATACTTACATTAAAATATTTAGTGTCGATACGATTAACGATGTGTAGCTAAGGAACCGAAGATTTCATTTTTCTGCATTTGATTCAACATTGATATTTTTCGATATGATAATTAATAAATCAAATTTTGTTCCTGTGTCCATTCGCAATTCACTGTAGGTAGGTACCTACTTAGTTATATTTCTTTTTTTTTTAATTTTCAATTTTGTCACAAGATATCGGTGTCGGTACGTGTGTTGTTAACTTGTAACATTGAAAAGCTTAGAGTATTTATTATACAGTAATATATACTCTAAATTGAAAAGTATTATACTTACAGTTTATTTTAGTTAAACATTTATCGCAAACCAGGTGAACGTGTGTAATGACGTTATAAGTGGATAGTAAAACTTTTAAGGGAAAAGTTTATTTTATTCTTTTAGCGCATGAATAGCTTATGACGTCACAAAGCTAATCATGCATAGTCATCTAAACTAAATGTGTCAGCGAAAACGTATATATTATACAAAATTTGAGATCAATCGGTTAAAGATTATCTATCTGTAAAATATCAGTAAAAAATCAGTGGGCGGTCTTAACCATAAGTGTAGCACTTTCACCCAGATATTGACAAAGGTGAATTGCGGGTAATAGCGGGTAAATGCTGGGTAGATTGATTCTATACTCTAACCTGTTCTGACTGACATAAACATTCACATGATATAGTTCTCGAAGTATATACGATCACATAATTATTTGCTAAGTTGCACTGCTAAAAATAATAAAATTATAGAGAATTATATAAAATAGAAGTTGCATTTATTGAATACATATTATGTTAAATACATGGTGGGCCAGAAAGGCGTGCGAATTTCACACGGAAATCGGAATACAGAGAGAAGTGGAAATGGTACAAGTGTTGATTAATAGGGAAACCACCACGGAATACAGAGAGAAGTTCAAAATCGCATTACTCGTGAGAGGACGCAGGAGCGGGGTGCGGGTAGTGGGTATAGGTAGCTTGGTTGGTTCTTGGAAATTCAGTTCATCAACTTGCCACTTGCCAATGCCAAGTTGCCATGGCGCGTTTCACCGGTGAGCAGCGTGCCTTTTGTGTAAAGGCGTACTACAAAAATGGCGATTCGTGCACTATTGCGCGGCGTCTATTTCTCTGTAAGTTTAGTTTACATGATTTAAACCAATGTCCGAGTGAAAGTGTGATTAGAGCGTGGATCAGAAAGTTTGAGTCTTCGGGTTCGACATTAAGAGAAAATACCACGCGAACCCTTTTTCAAATTTGGGATTTTTTCACTCAATATCTCTGTCACGCTTGCGAGTGGCGTGTATGTCAGTGCGATAGAGACAACTGCAGCTGCGTGTAAAAACCCGAGGCAAAAATCATCAAAATCGAGGTTCCGTTCTCGACTAATCCCCCCGCCAAAACTAAAGCAATCTTAACGAAATTTTGTAAATTGAATGGGAAGGAGATATTCTATGTCGGACCGTTTAGCTTTTGGTGCTAATTATTATACAATTTGTGTACTAGGCGTTTGTTTGCGGCATATTTATTTGGCTAGCCTAAAACTTTTGAAAACAAAAATATCAACAAAATCAAAACGTACCGACATAGATAATCATGATATTATTCTTGTGTGAAAAAAATATTGATCTAGAGTCAAAAACCAGCGAGGGATTAGTCGAGAACGTTTGTATGGAAAAATGACCCGTAGCATTTCCTCTTAAATGAAAAACCTGCGGGGCGACCAAGCTCGATAAGAACGGAGGAAAATGTAAACGCCGCCGTCGCACAGTGGGACGAAAATCGGGTCTTCATAGACTTAGGGTTCTTATGTTATAAATTTTTGATTTTCCTTCGGAAACTAACGTAGAATCGTATAGGAAGCCACAACATTATCATATTTACGCATCTCTGGCGATAATAACACGTTTTTATTTTTTTTTAATCAAATTTGTATGGAACAAAACAGAAAAATCCAATTTATTCGAGACTCGAGAGAGTGCCCCTTATTTCCTCTCGTACGATTATTGCCACTATTTTTCTCCATTTTTTGACATATCGCACATAGCTGGCACTGGTGCGACTTCAGGTGAAAAAAAATGAAATGTGTTTTTCAATTAAATTTGTATGGAACAAAACAGTAAAAGCCATTTTATTCGAGCATATATAACATTCAGAGTGGCAAGTACCTTTTAAAAAGCCTTACGCACCAAAAATAACGTGCACAAAATGAAATAATGATAAAAAACACATTTATTTTTTTTCACCTGAAGTCGCACCAGTGCCCGCTATGTGCGATATGTCAAAAAATGGAGAAAAATAGTGCCAATAATCGTACGAGAGGAAATAACGGGCACTCTCTCGAGTCTCGAATAAAATGGATTTTTTTGTTTTGTTCCATACAAATTTAATTAAAAACACAAGACTCGAGAGAGTGTCCGTTATTTCCTTTCATACGATTATTGGCACTATTTTTCCCTATTTTTTGACATATCGCAAATTACGCACACTCGATGGACTTGGGGTGAAAAAAATTGAATGTGTTTTTTATCATTATTTCATTTTGTGCACGTTATTTTTGGTGCGTAAGGGTTTTTAAAAGGTACTTGCCACTCTTAATGTTATTTATGCTCGAATAAAATGACTTTTTCTGTTTTGTTCCATACAAATTTAATTCAAAAACACATTTAATTTTTTTTTCACCTGAAGTCGCACCAGTGTCCGCTATGTGCGATATGTCAAAAAATGGAGAAAAATAGTGGCAATAATCGTACGAGAGGAAATAAGGGGCACTCTCTCGAGTCTCGAATAAATTGAATTTTTCTGTTTTGTTCCATACAAATTTAATTTAAAAAAAATAAAAACGTGTTATTATAGCCAGAGATGCATAAATATGATAATGTTGTGGCTTCCTATACGATTCTACGTTAGTTTCCGAAGGAAAATCAAACATTTATAACATAAGAACCCTAAGTCTATGAAGACCCGATTTTCGTCCCACTGTGCGTCGCGGCGTCTCTACGCCGCGATCCCCAGCAGTCGTCCCGAAAGAGATCAGCTTTAACAAAGTTTTAACAATATTATCTTCTCGGATGAAGCTCATTTTAATTTATGTGGATTTGTCAATAAACAAAATTTTCGGTATTGGGCCGAAGAAAATCCCCAATTGAAACATCAAAGATCTTTGCATTCGCTTAAAGTCACAGTTTGGACGGCCATGTCGGCTCAAGGAATCATCGGACCCCCTTTCTTCGAAAATGAGCGAGGCCAGGCAATAACAGTAAATTCTGATCGTTACAAAGCAATGTTACGTAACTTTTTCTTTCCACAACTGCATAATTTTGAAGCCTACAACAGCAGGACCTGGTTCCAAGACGATGGCGCGACATCCCATACATCCAATGAGTCTTTGGCAGTTGTTAACGAAATGTTTAATGGAAAACTGATATCGCGTTGAGGGGACATTCCACGGCCTCCCCGGAGACCAGATCTCACGCCACTGGACTTTTTTCTCTGGGGGTACCTCAAGAGTCGCGTTTACGCCAATAAACCGACGACGATTGCCCAGCTCAAACACAACATTCGCGAGGAAATGTCCGCACACGAGCGATGTGCCAGCAAGTTTTCACGAATTTGAGTACGGAATAGCGTGTACATGTCGTATAGATAGCACACATCTCAGCGATGTTATTTTTGAAAAATAAAATTTCCATTTGTATTCTTTATTATAAGTAAATAAGTAAAAAAGTATATTTTTTTCCTGAGCTTTGTAATTTTTTGCTATATTATTTTTTATAATCCGCTCAACTTTATGGCCCACCCGGTACATGTGTACATAGTGACTTAAACGTGTGCTAATAAAATGAGAGAAGTAAACTTACAGTACAATTAAAGTTTTCCGGTCACGTTTTACATAGTACATAATTAATATAGGAATAACATAACATCACAGTTATTTAACACAATACAAAATTCTATTTAAAACTCGTATCCTTATGTAGCTACAGTAAAATAATTAATAAAATAAATTACTAAACAGGCAAATGATCAGAAGGCGAAGACCGACTGACTCTCCTAGAGTCCAAATTAAAAGGAAAATATGGTACTTTGCGTAAGGGATTTTACCTGTAGTTATTACAACGCAGAGGTCACGTATTTGTTAGTTCATCTATATTAGGTACTTAAATTCAGATACAGAATCTCCGTAAGTAATAGGTAAAAGATGATTCAAGGTTTATTGGCTCAGTGCAATCTCTAAGTCGAAATGATCACGTGAAATCTTAATCAATGCGTAATTGACGGCCATCGATCGATCACAATGGAGAGGACGGCATAAATTATTTGCAATGAGGTGACGTCATCTTGTTAAAACAATGTCACTAATACAATTATTTCGTATTCGTATTTACCTATATGTATATCCTATTACCTTATATAGAACATATTATGTTCTATTCCGCCTGAGCCTGTGCAATCGAGAGCGCGGAACAAGCGATAAAGAGGCACGATTGGCCTAAACGTTCGGCTTGCAACGCGTCTATATCTCTTCCCACAAAATGTTATCACGTAAAATTATCATCCGTAAACCGACTTTACAGACAACCATTTTTTTATGTCATATAAATATGTATAATGACGTTGTAAGTTGAGTACCTACTAAAAGTTTTTAAAGAAAAGTTTCAATTTATTCTATTTAGTGCATTACAATAAAAGCTTGTTTAAAAAAAGTTTTTTTACTTTTAATTTATTTATTTCATGCATAATCTTACTGATTATGAGTTCATGTTGAACGAATAACGTGACGTGCATTGTTAATTGCAATAATGCTAAATATTAAAATATACATTAAATATCCACAACGTGTTGTCTTCGCATTGATCGATCCAAATTTTTTTTAATAAATTTTTTTTTGAATGAACAAATATCTAACTAAATTTCGTAATTAAAAGACCACTAAAATAAGAAGAAAAACATAGATTGCACACGCTCATGAACAACATAATGTTTTAATTGGCAACTAACACTAATAGATAGAAAATTTAATAATAAACATTTTGGTCGCTTTTATTTTTCCAAAAGACCTAAAATGAATGTTTAATGACTTATAAACGTAAATTATACGCGAATTCTGCTCTGTAACTCATGCGCCGGGCTCATATGCTCAAGGTCCTTTGCTCGGGGACGCACCTAGTTGGAACGAAGTTCCTTACGGCAGGCTTGGAGGGGATAGGTTTTGCTGCGGCGACCGAACTGAAAAATATGTGATAGTAAAACCGTAAGAAAAAATGCGTGGAATAAAAGCGTTAAATGAGACGTGCGCAGGCGCTCCAGTAGCCGAAGGAACTTCGTTCCTACCTGGTGTCCCACGACACCAAATCATTTAGTTTTTTTTTTCTACTTTGCATATGCTTATGCCCATCGTAATGTCCTAAACATTAGGTATACATAGTAGGTATATAAAAGTAATTTATCATTTTTGTCAACTACTAGAATAAGGTGCGTACGGAAACTGGCATAAGTATGGAATTTTCCAAAATATGTTTTTTATATCCCATTTTATCAGTACAAACTCATCTAGATGATAAGACGGTAGCTAAAGACGACAGTAGCTAAAACAAAATTGCCACACTATGAAAATCTTTTTTAAGTATCAAACTATCAACAGAACTGTATAATAGATTGAGTCAAATCTTGCAAACTCAAATACAACTACAACTGTACATAATACCTACTTATACGGACGTGGCATTTTATTAGTTGGCAAACGACCGAACAATAATAACCTTAATTAAACAGACTTCCTAATAACATTCCTATAATTATGTATGTCATAAAAATTAGTCTTCTAATACTTATCAACGCGGTATCATAAAAAACACCTATTTATAATTATGATCAAAAAGCATAGGTTAGATTATCATAGAACGCTCGCTATAAATGTGAATAAAATTTATTCTTACCGTCATAATCCTTTCCCATTCCAATCACGAAAGCGCTTCTCATGAGATGACCCATTTTCTAAATCGATTTACGATGCTGAATTTACACAAAATTGTATTGTACGGCTGTATCTCATTGAACGATGTTATCTAACGATCTACATATGTTGCGAAATTATAAAACAAAAAGTTTAATAGATAAAAACAAATTACATTAGAATAAGCAATTATTACTAATAAAGTACCGCTCGAGTCGGTCTGTAAGTAAACGGCTACATTTCTGCTGTAAAAATGTTAACAAGTACGCGCTTCTAGAAGAAAGCCCGTCGAATGTTACTGGTATGGTAAGCGATGAACGAATGCTGTGAACGGTGCTCTAACCGAAATTATAGGTCGTGTAAGGAAGTCGGATAGAGCAAGCTTGGGAGTAGCATGACGACACA
Organism: Ochlodes sylvanus; assembly: GCA_905404295.2. Taxonomy (NCBI): domain Eukaryota; kingdom Metazoa; phylum Arthropoda; class Insecta; order Lepidoptera; family Hesperiidae; genus Ochlodes; species Ochlodes sylvanus. Next base: position 7,573,517 of record FR990137.1, read on the forward strand.
TTTGTTTAGATTAACAATCAAGAGCGAGGAAAATATTGTTAAACATAAAAGTACCTAATATTAATATAACTTCATAAAAATACTTGTGTTAATGTTATTCATATATTTTGGGTTATATTACCTATTTAAAATCCTTGATAAATTATGAGGTTTTTCATCGTTGATCGTAACGTAATATTTACCAAACGTAAATAATTTCCGCAGAGATAATGTTAGGCCTGGTTACGCGTTTGTGAGGTCCCGCTTGCGTTATGTTATTTATGCGCATGAAGAGTGGTACTGTAAAAGTGTTAGCTTATGTATTTTATTTAAAAAATACCTATGTAATATAGTTTACAAAAATACCACCTACTCTAGATATTCATCTGTTCTGTATAATTTGTTGATACAAGTAAGGGAACAATGGAGCTATCTACGTCTTCATTGCGTGCGAAGCCCCTGCAAATATATTACTACACGAATGAGCCGTAACATGCGGTTTACAATTCAATTGTACTTAATGTAAATCAGTAATACTGTGCTTAAGTAATAGAATTTTGTATATTAAATTTGCAATATTTTAATGACGATGCAGCACCGGCGACGCGACGTCACGAATGCTTAACAAATATTATTCACTATTTAACTTGCACCGTTTATTTGTGTAAGTTAGATAGGTAGGTATACTAGGCAGCTACATAAATATTGATCATTTTATGTTATTTAGATTTTTTATGTATTAGTCTGTAATATTTTAAAATAATTATTTATGTATTTTATGCTATGAGTCTTAGTTGCCTGAATTAAATTATACTTATTATTATTATGTATCTCTAAACTTCAAGTTTCATGGGTCCTGGATGTAAGTGGACCTGGTCATTTGGAAGACTAGCGGTTTGGGAACACAGGTCCAACACGTAGAGGCCTCTTTGAGACACTTTGATGTCTTGCATGTATGGCAGGTACACAAAGCGGATTCCATCCTCGATTGCACGATTTGATACAACAGACGATAGTCTCCGGCGTCTGCACAGCAACTATTTTACGAGATTGAGGTGAAATGAAATAACGAGGGACTGGTGAGTGAGCTATTGAATACTATTAACACCTGCCAGTCTGTATAAGAACTGAAAATGCTCCAGGTGGTGACTTGCCGCTCACTTAATGGGCCCCCGTAAAGTGGCATATTCCTGAGGCAACATTGGCATGAGCAGCTGGGGTGTAGTCCGGTGTAGTGACGTGCAGCACCGATTTCACCATCTAGGGGGATTGAGCCCCCAAGTTCAAGGTAAGTAGGTACTTGACTACTTTGTTGGTTAACTTAAGTACCTACCTACCTAATATAATATTATGTACCTGCAGAGTTTTTCATAAGAACCAAGTGTAGAGTTTTAAGAGTCAAGTACATTATCTCAATCTAAACCGTACCTAGCTGTATTATATTGCGAGATACTTTAGTGATTTTTGAAATGTTTGAAATGAAAATTTTACTCATATTCAAACAGTAGGTATGTATGGATGTAGGCAGGTATTCACGGTAATACCTATACAAACCGATATACCAAACATGACATTGAAGCTTCATATAGAAGGTTCTTATAGAACGTTCTCATAACTTCTACGAGAGAGTAAACAACCTGTGTCGTTTAATGTGACTCATTCATAACTACACATGATATTAAAGGATTTATATTTATTGACGGTAATGATTAATGTTAAAAAACAAGAGGCTATTTTGGGTAAAGCTAGTGATATGCTCAGGTACAGACAGATATGGAATTTTCCACCATCTAAGTACTTACACAAGCATTTTTTACGGTAGCAAACTTTTTTATTGTCTGGCTAATTGCCAACCTAGAGACCCTAGGGTGCTTTGTTATCACTGATATAAATGAAAACTCAGAAACCTCTTATCCTCTTACCGTTTATCGGGTGCACTACGAGCAAAGGAGAACATAGATATTATAAAAACAATAGGTACATTTATAAATTATTTAATTACACAGGATATAAACGAACTCGATGGCATTGAAGTAAAGATACCTGTATAATAACACCTAATAAATGGATCGCATCACACATTACCGTATCAGAATATCAAATGAACATAATCATAGATGAAAAGGCTATTTTGTATACGAAAAAGAATAGTACCTACATAATTCGTATTGTGGTAGTCTTATCGGTCAGATTTCTAGCGATATTGCGAAGCCAGTGTTTAGCAGGCGTTGCTATGGATTCGGCCTTTGTCGACAATCTTGATTAAATGCCTAGGATATACCTACCTACTAGCTTACCTACCTAGTGGACTTAATGCTGCAGGTCAAGGTAAATACATTGGTTAATTATGAAATCAAATCTCTGTTCGTCTTTTACACAACAGTTATGAACGCTCAGGTTACAGTCTAGGTAGCCTACTACTACTAGGTAGCCTACCTACCTACTTTAAGTTTGTCGGGATTTTGAACATGTAATTTTAACGTCATTCACCATATTTTGTATTTCGTATTGAAATTTATTAAATTCAATACTACCTATCGTTGCATAGTGAACGTACCTATGTATGTAAATAAATTTTCGTTTTTGTGATATGCCGATATTTTTTATATGTCGCCCTCGTCTGGACATCCTCACTAATATCGAGAGAATTATAACTGACGACCCTAGGCGAAACTGTTTGAAAATACCTCTGATCATTATCTCTTTCTGATTCCTTATGAAAGTCAAGCGTGAAATGTTTTTGACTTGAGTTGCTTTGCTCCAGTACCAGTAGTGACATGCTTTTTTATCTTACCCACGTTCGAAAGATTGCTATTCATTTATTTCAGGCATTATATAGATACTAAATTTACCTCAATTTAACAATTTAGACGATAACTATAGTTGATAAATATTATAGAAAGATGATTATATATGATTATAGAAAGATACCTTTTTTTGAAAAATGCGCGTAACAATTACACGATTTTATCCTTCCATCCCTTTTCCACCATCAAACTAATGAACGGTAGTCTGGTATTTTGGGTCCGTCGGTATGAACAAAGTGTTTTTGCTTTCACATATCTATTATATATAAGTATATAAAATTGGAGGTGTAGTAGTAGTAGGTGTAGTGTAAATATAGGGACACCCTATATTTCAGTTTGCAGCCAAAACCACGCATCGCAGACGAATAGTGTTTGTATGTGGCAATAGGTACAAGTCTCCCATCGTGCACTATGGTGGTTACAAGTCGATAGTTATAAGGGTGTAAAAGATACGGGGGTTGAAACATGTTAACTTGAAAAATGAAATACTATTATTGGTCTTAAATGGTCAAACGGCTGTACCGATTTGGTTGAAATTTTTTGTTTGTCTTTAGGTGGATCCAAGAATGGTTTAGATTCACAATTGGACCGGGTAGGTGGTGCTGCTGTCGATATGTCACCAAATTTGTTTATTAATCATAGAGCAGTACGAAGTCTAATTTTATGTGTCTTTAGGTGGATCCGAGAATAGTTTAGATTCACAATAGGACTCGGTAGGTGGCGCTGCTGTCGATATGTCACTAAATGTAAAAAAATAAATTTCCACCCGTGCGAGGCGGGGATGGGCAGCTAGTAATTATATAAACTTCATTTGGGTGTAACCTTAGTGTATTATACAGTAATATATACTCGGGTGTAACCAAGGTGTAGTAACCATTTGATTATAATGTGAGTGTTTCCAAAGTCTAAGTTAATGCACTTTACCATCCAATATTACGTCGCCACTTACAATTAGGTGAGATTGTACTTAAGCATTAACATATAATAAATAGTAAAAGAATAATAGATAAAGAAGTAAGTCCTTGTTAGGTTTGTTCGAATTGGATTGTGGGATGTATGATGTGATGTCTAAAGGAAATAAAATAACTTTATATCTGCATTATGTAATTCCAGACAAACCTGTCTCAGCAAATAAATATTCACAGTTTTCAAGGTTTAAGTATACATCAAATTCCCAGGCACTTACATATACTTCAATCAGACTTTCATCTCGGCAGTGAGCAATGTTTTCTGAAATGTAAAATTGTATAATAAAAATATATAAATGTTATTTTCCTATCAATAAAAGTTGAATTAGAGGTAGAAAAATTAATATATTTTACCTATTATAACAAATTTTAATTCAAATTCCTTCTGGATAGACATGAAAATACTGGAAACACTTTCAGATATTTGTGACGCAGACCATGTGAAGATAACCGGTGATCTGTCAGGTTGTAACTTTGCAAGTGCTTTCAATTGATTGTTCAATATTTCAATACCTAAAAATAAATATTTTGATTAAAAATAGCAATAGATAGGTAGAAGACATATAAAATTTACATAATAAAGTTTTATTGTTAGCCAGCACTATGGTAGTGCCTTTAAGATAGTGGTTGTCCATTAACGGCACCAACCTGCACATTAAGTAGCTTTTTTGCTAGCTGGAGGTTAATAATTATATTAATTCTTATAGTAAATAATAATTAAAATATAATATTATTATCTTTGTTAGAATTAAATCCATCCTAGCAGACCAGGACGTTATAAGAGACAAAGGAAGCCAACCCCTATTTGATGACAGGGCTTCGCTTCCTACCTTCATAAAGTGTTCTACAGAATAATGTCATTCTAAGTACCATCAACTACATTTTTTAAACCATCTTGTATTTCTAATAGACCCTCAGTAAGAGGTTTGGTTTGATGTGGATAATAATAATCTTTGCACTCGTGTAATTTTAATGCAGAGATTGATTTGCACAGTTTTGTGCCTTTATCGACCAGTTTTACCCAGTTGGATATCAAGTTATGCAAACTGGAAACTCGCATAAATATTGTTCTGGATATTTCGGTATTGTCCTTGTTGGGTGTAGCTAGTTCTGTAACAAGGATAATAAAACATGAGATTGTGTAATAGAAGTCATCACTAAAGTTGTAAACGATATGTTTAAAGTTAAATAACCTCTAGGTTTATAGCAGAGAGAGGATTCGTTTGATTTCGTTGGAGTTTTCGACATTATTAAATTTGTACAAATGATAGCTTCTTTTTTCTCTACTCTTGTGTCCTTAAAAATTAAAAATACACTAGGACTTTTATTATTATGTGTTATTTTCAGTTTCAAAAAACTTCTTGCTGTAATGTTGTTGTTGTTACTTCAACAGTCAACTTCCCTTTTAATAGTGTATTATCTATGAGTCAACTTCAACGTCATAATTCATACGTCATGCCAATGGCATTGTCATTGTCAGTGTCATGTTAGGTAGTGTAATCATGAACGGGGTGCCCAGTGTTACTAACTTGGCATCACGAAATACAGAGAGAAGTGGAAATGGTACAAGTGTTGATTAATATGGAAACCACGGTAGCAAAATAAACACAAGTAAATCCCTAATCGTATTATTTACACTAAGAAACTTACATTTTAATTGGTTGGTACTTGTCAACTTAAAATAGTCTATCAAATCGGCTGTTTATAGTTGAAAATGCACCTTAATATGTTATCTTAGTTTTTATTTTTCCTTGCCATATTTGGTGTTTTGTTACCTTTATAAATTATACTATTTCCATTTCTTTATTTTCTCGATGACAGCTCCTGTGAAAACTTGAACGAGCGTCTTTTTTACATTATGTATGCATTATTTTATAAAAATATGACGTTTTCACACGTACAAGGTTATACCACCTGATTCGGAGAAACTGATAGGGATGGGCTATATCGATAAACGTAACACGATAACAGACCCGATATTTTTACAAAATGTAAGAAACTAACTGCTGCCGGATACTTTTGTACAAATTTATTAACTAATATTATACTATATTTCATTACAAGATGTTACACGTATTTATTCTTGATTGATAATGCCAAGTACTTTAAAATTTTCGAAGATGTTGTAAAATAAGTAGGTATAGGTAGATACTCGAATTAATAATTATAAAAGGCAGTAATAGCCTAGTCACTAGTGGTTAATATTTCGGTCTCCTGTTCGGGGGGTCTAGAGGGTTCGAATCCCAGGGCACGCACTTCTGACTTTTCGGAATTGTGTGCGTTTTAAGTATTTAAATATTATCATTAATTTGCTAAAACGGTGAAGGAAAACGTTTTGAGAAAACCTGCAGCAAACAAGCAAATTCCGGATTATCCGATATATAAACATATAACTACTTTAATGCAATGTTCATAATTATATGTACCTACTGAAATAAAAATAAATAAAAATACGGTTTCCAGTTAAATTACATAACATACATATATTCATAATTATCATTAGATACTTACATGCTTACCACGTCTTACGTTAGTGCGTCTTTTACGACGGCTAGGATGTTTTTGTTTTCCTACAGAGTACATATATATGTCGGCGACATCCATTGTGGGCTTATTTCATGTCAGGATTTCAGTTTAGGATAGCAAATAAAACACAGGTTCCGGACAAACACATGAAGAACACGTTTATTCAATGATCACTGTCCGGCTTGGCATAAATTCTCTCTTTTACTTTGGTTATTTGGTTGTTTACGCGGAACTCCGTTTCCGACATATTTGATTTACTCAGCGATACGCAATATTGATGTTATCGATCGAGCCACTCGCTCAATCCGCGCTATCACATTTTATTAGAACTTTAATAACAACTTGCTCTTTCCGAAATTTTCAATTACTTCAAACCAAAGCAAAACTCAAAATATTTAACATAGGAAAAATGGCCACTAGTGGCGAGTGGATTTTAATAAACTTTGTATTGCATTTTTTATCCCTAACTACCGTAAACTACCACTGCTTCCAATGTCCAATTATTATCGAGAACATTTAAGAAGAAATTCTATTTTTAAATCAACAGATAAATCAACGCGACAATATTCATATAATTAATAATTCATATTGACTGAGTTCACTGTTAGAGAATGCCAACAACACCAGCGTATTTATATGTATTATAATATATGTATTTATATTATTTTATATTTATTAACAACGGAATTATTTGTGAAGCTATTTATTTGATAAATAGCAATTTAAACCCTAATCAGTCTTGGCCGTTAATCGTTTTTTGGCAATAACTTGCCTGTAGTATGTAGTATAAAAATAGTAAATTGTTTTATAACAACTTCACAAAATGTCATTACAATTGAATGTACGGCATAGGAAATAGTGCTTTCTATTTTGTCAAAAATGTCCATCCCTAACCCATAACAACTAACCAAAATCCCATTGCAATTGGATGAACGGCTTGGAATGGTGTGGAGGGCAAAATGAAATATTCTTTATTCCACACCATCTAGCAGAACTGTATACACATGTTGTTAAATAAATGGTAAATGTAATATTGATATGAATTTTTTTAACTAGAAATAATATAATAAAATTGTCGATATCGATTTTTTTTACCGCATCCCTGCACGAGTAGCATAGAATTTTCTGGGAATAGCACTACTTCTTAAAACTTAAAACGAACCTTATTGCAAAGGGACTGAGTAGCTTTTTGGTTATAAATTATAGTTTCTTTTAATTGTATGTTTTTGATTTTTTGGTTTTCAAATTAATTTAAAACTAGGCTTACCTATGGTACGAAACTCCGCCATTAGATAAATTCTAAGCTCTGCTATCATTTTTGCACTCCAAAATTGCACAGTAAGGCATATTTACGTAGTTTATTAAGAATTTAATTTACGCAATGCACAACTGACGCATCTCAGTGACAGTTAAGCAATACCGGCCATTTTCCGGCAAATACGCGGAGCTCCGCGCAACCTTAATGCGTGTGCCACGCCTAATTTGCACTTCCACTTCTCTCTCTGTATTCCGTGCTTGGCATTTTTATGGCAATGTTTTACGTGCAAAAAACCAAAATATACCGTTGGGTATATTTTAGTTTTCTGATTTGATGCAACGGCATAAAAAAATATACATTTTCTACTTCACACGAATATTTCGTTGTGGGTAGAACCATAGATTATACACTTATATATGAGAGGTAGAACTGTATCCAACTGGGTAAGCAGTATTCATAATACTGTTCTGCTGTTCACATCTAAGCCATCATGAATTTCATACATCTTTACGACAGCCGAAGCGACATTTTCGACAGCAGAACTAAGCGAAGATCGCGTAGTGTACCTACCTACCATTTTGGTTTCCCGCCCTTTACTTGTCTTTGGCAGAGTTTACTTGCCATCTTGCCAATACCTTGTAATTAAAAAAAATCCATTGTGGAAATTGTCAATGTCAATATTGTCAAGTCAAATGTCATTGTCAATAACTAAATAGTCAAACTCTTAAATTGATTTTGTTTATGAAGATACAGAATAAGCGTATTGCGATCAGTATTTATTTTATCATACAATTCTCAAATAAATAAAAGTATAAGTCCATAAGATTTGCTGCGTTACTGACAAATTAAAAATATTTATTTGTTGTTTTTGTGAAACTTCGAGAATACTTTTGCGTTCGCTCGCAACAGATTTTGTTGCTCAGAAAACTGGCGATGGTTGGACCCATTCAAGATGTTGTCGAAGAAGATGCGGCAGATTTACAGTTCCCTAAAGGTTACCATTCAGTTAATTTTTAATACACACCAGTAGAGATTAACTTTGCGACATACATACAACTACGATTAAGAGACATTTACGTTTATTACATTTTGGGATTCGTGGCATCGATAATACATTTATATTTTTGGGTCGGGTTTACTCCTCGACCGAGGGTTGGGAATGGGAAGGGCCGCAGGGGGAGGTCCCCCCGCAAACAAAACTTGCCGAAGACGCGTAGTTTTATTTTCATCGAATTTTGAAGTTTTAATCTCAATAGTAGTAAAACGCCTATACTTAATCAGATCATGTCAGAAGACCAGCTGGTAAAGACTTATTTATTGGTCCCAAAGAGTGCATAGTCTTTTTTTAAAGGTTGTGGAGAGTAGGACAATTAGCTAACTTGAACAAACTGGTGGATAGATTTTTCTTAACATTTGGGTAAAAAAGTTCAGGCATAAATATTTTACTTGAAAATTATATTTGTTACAGAATTTGAAAACGCTGAAACCCTGCTAATATCTGAAGTAGACATGCTGCTGGAGCATAGGAAAGCTCAAAATGAATCTGCCGAAGAAGAACAGGAGTTCTCAGAAGTATTCATGAAAACTTTGACATACACAAATATGTTTAAAAAATTTAAGAATAAAGAAACCATTGTTGCTGTGAGAAAGTGAGTAGATATTCAATAATGTTAATGACTTTTTTCTGAGGAATTAGATGAGGAACAAGCAGAGAAGAGCAACCTCACAGTAAACACCTCAACCTTTGACATAAGTAACTCCGAAGGTATCACCAATGTGTTGCTGACATAAAGGAAGTGGAGAACCAGCATAATTATTATGGATACTGTCATAATTAAACTGGGAGGTGCATAATTCAGCAACTTACAATGGAGACACCAGGAACATTGTTCATAAGGGTACACCTAGAGGTTGTGCTTAGATTTTAGGATAGATACATAGAGAAAAAAAATTTATAAGGGGCTGAAGCGCCATCTTATTTATTTAAAAAAAAATCTATTCTTATTTTATTAAATATGGTATTAATAATAAACACTTTATTTTCTTTACAGTTTACTACAGTCAAAAAAATTACACAAGTTTGAAGTAGCAAGCTTAGCAAATCTTTGTCCGGAAACACCAGAAGAAGCGAAAGCCTTAATTCCTTCACTAGAGGGGAGATTTGAAGATGAAGAACTGAGGATACTTCTAGATGATATTCAAACAAAGCGTAGTATACAGTACTGAGTGCATGAAATTAGTATTGAATATGTGTTAACCCGATAGGGATAAGAGAACACATTTTGTGTTGCCATCTCCTTCTCAAAAACTTTTTATTTAGGGCACTTATCTAAGCAGTGAAGGTGATATCATCATGTTCCAGCAAATATGGTTATTTCTGTATGAAGGATGTATTTATTACCTTTAATAAATCATTATCACAGGTCATGATTGCTATATTATTAAGGTTTCCAAATTATTTAGACAAAATTGTTACTGCCATCAATTTTAGTAAAATAATTTATTTAAAACAAATAGATATAATCTTTAAGCACTTAGCTTGTGACTACAGATTGATGCTGAAAAAAAAATTTGATAATCTACTACCCTGAAAGTTTCAGTGCTGGTAATATAAAATGACTGCGTGGGCATCACTTATTCGTGTGCGCTATGCATAATAATCGATTCAAAAACGTGCGATTCATTATGATTCAATAGATCGATTCGAACTGAAAAATCGCCCTGCCACCTATCTGACGCCAATCAGCGCTAGAAGCGCATAAAAATAGCGCTAGATTCCGCTAAATTGCATAAACAAAAAATAGCGCTAGAATCTGCTAGCTTGCATGAACAAAAAAAGGCACTCATAGCAATTAGAAGTTGTACAGTCTGCTTTACGTTTATGACCAGTCAATTTACGATCGAACTTTGTCGCATACGAGTTCATACGACTGAAGTTTTGTGCGACGGACCGTGCGACTGTTGCAACGTGAATGCCCACCTATAAAAACTATTTATTTTAGTCTATGCTATGTATACTAACTACGTTCTACTCTATGCAACTAGGATATTGGGTTATCGCACATCTATCAACTCGGAAACGATTCGATTCCGCCCCATCTCGATCCGTTAAGTATTGACGTAATAACGTCTTATAAATTGAGCAAGACTGGCAGCGTGCACGGAAAAGTGTCCCGTTTCGCCTGAGCCTGTGCGTGCAAGCGATAGTCTCGTAATAACATTATGGCTCGAGGCGAGACGATGCCAAATCGTTTCGTATATGATACCTGTTCGCCAACCCATTATCTGACATAAACATTATAAACACTACCTACGTTTACTGTCTATGGACAGTAACCTGTCATGGCGGAGTAATCAGCTGTTAATTGCAATGCCAACGAGTAGATATAAATTGTTTTAATATCAATTAACTCATGTTAAAACATCTTATTCTTAAATCGATTCTTACATAAATTAGTGACTTGTTGTAAAAAGTTCATTTGCAGATAGACAAAGAATGGCGCGATGTCCGATGTCATCTGTCAGTTTTATTCATTGAATTCATTCATCCATTGTACCTAGTATAGAAAAAAATGTGACTCGTATAGAATACTGTTTTATCTAATAAGTGCTAGATGACGGTCAAATGTAATCGGTTTATGCTTGTTGATCGATTTACGAACTCTCAAGTTACCATATCGCGTGTTAAAATAAAAAACCTTTACATTCGGACGTAATTCACTGTATTTACGGGGCCTATCAAATTCCCTCTACAAAGAAGCTGTGCGGCGTCGTTGATTTTGATGATTTTGTGAGACATTGAACGCTTGCTTAAGTTTGAATGTTCCGTTTGGTGATTTAGTAGGCTTTTGAGATTTAACGAAAAGCTAAAAATTTATAGCGAATATGTCGGGTCGTGTACGAAAACAGTCGGATTGTCCGGTGGGGAAGCAGGGCCCGATGCGCGCGACCTTGCCGGTGTCCTCGGTGATGAAGGGCGGCGGGCTGAAGAAGAATGCCGGTAACAGTCCGACGCTATCGCCGACGAATCTGTGGCGGCGGATATCGCCAGATCACGCGCTATCGGGGCAGCGGAGCCCTGGGGCTGTTAACTACAAAGGTGAGCTTCTGACACTCTACTATTGTTTCCTTCTGTTACACATCTACTTAAATTTTGGATAGTGCCCTTGAATTTTTTCATAAAAATCATTTTTAATGTGTCTAATGAACAAAGACTTTGTGACCCTAGCAGTTTCGAATGCTTTCCAATATTTATTTGTATATGCATTAAGAATCAAACTCTTCATTAGCATCTGTCAATTTTTTTTCTTGCTATCATACTTCAAAACACCTTTGTTCATCCATTGTTGAATTTAGCTCTACAGGTGCTTTGTTAAATCATTGGTCCTTAATATTACTTAAGTTACTATAAAAGATTTGTGAACTATAATTATAAAAATATTATTTTTTGGACATTCTTGTGGTAACATCTGTATCCGATTGAGACTATGACGCTACCTTCGCAACTGCCCATAAAAACTGTGACAATACAGGACTAGACTCAAATTGGGACTAGGATGGTTACTTCAGTCAGCAGAGTGCTACTAAGAATGTTAATTTGTTGGTTTGTATGGAATGGGGCAGGAACAGTTAGTAATAGCTTTCCAACTGGATGACAATTGCTGTTAAAACAATAATTATTACATGCTAGAAATGTAATAAATGTATATTACATGGTAGGAGCAGTGGCGGACAGTGTGTGTGCAGTGCGGACTACCTTGGGCAAACTATACTAGGCTATATAATTCTATTGAATTTTACTCAAAAGTTTAAGGAGTATAAACATTATGTAAATCAGTGGACAAAATTAATGATAAACTTGTTTTATGACCAACTAGCAGAGACTAGGTATGGGTCGTATAAGAATTGGTGGGTGTGGCTATTTGTTTGTTCAAGTAATTTAATCTATCTAAACATTATATTAAACAGTAAAAGTTTGTTTTATAAAGGCTTGTGTTTATCTTATTCATTTATTTATTATGCATAGGATTTCATACACTTTAAAATGAAACATGTACCTGTCCTTTGTACCTATTAATGAGTTGGACATTGTTCATTTTGGGTATGGTTGGATACAATGAATTGAGAGGGCGCAGGGAGTTGGCACTTGCTGCATATGTATTTAAAATACTCTGTGGGATTGAGTCAATCCAGGGGGTATAGCGCTATTTAAATATCTATGTCTAATTGTAACATAGGGAGAAGCCGAAAACTGTAACTGTTGGTTGTGCCGATGGCCAGGACTGTCCTGTTGGAGAAAAAACTACTGACAGGGGCAGTCACTGTAATCAATAAGATCCATGATAGGATGGATATATTTTTCTCTGTCCATTGAGTAAGATTGCAATAGTTTTACTAAATTTTGTTAGCTATAATTAGTTATTAGTTACGTTTAGTTGTATGTGTCTATTGCATTGGGTGTAAGCCTGTAATGATAGGCAACATTCACATTATCATTATTAAGCCATGTGAGAGGCCTTCTGGGCCTAATGGTTAGTGGTCTCTAATATTTAAAACCACCATTTTTTTGATGATAAAATGTTGTAAAACAACAAGAGCTAGTACATTCTTTCCTCTTTCAATTTTATTGACTAGCAATGCAGCAGTGATAACTTTGGTGTTGCTGATGTTTATGAGTGGTTCATCTGCTTGTTTATTGGCTATTAACATAAAATGTATATACATATGGCTTCGTTTGACTTCAACCCATTAATGGCCCACTACTGAGCATGGAGCTCATCTCCTCATACCTGAGGAGGCCTAGAGCATACTCCACCAGCTGCTGCAGTGTGGATTGATTGGACTAAGCCCTTCGAGGCATGGAAGCGCTCAAGAATGTTTTTTTTTACCACTAGCGGTCACCCATCCAACTACCGACCGCGCCCGTTGCTGTTTAAGTTTGTTGATTGTAAAAGAATTTACACCAAGTTTATTCTAATATTATAGGTAAAGGAAGGTTTGGGGCCAGCGTAATAAGGCGCACAGCATCCCTAGACACTCTGTATCACAAGGGGCAGTGGTCCAGGGACTATTACTATCATGCTGGACAACTACAAGTGGACAAATCTACCCAAGTAAGGACTATTTTGTATTTATTAAACCATTCTATATATTATATTAATTATTGTATTATGTGATCAATATTATTCCTGGTATTATTATATTTCTGTGATCTCTTGCTATAAATCTGGTCTTTGTGTGTTGTCTATTGCACCCACAACACAACACAATCCTAGTGTAGGGCTATGACTGTGTAGCATTATTATAAATACTGTAAGGAGTCGTATTAATTAGTTCTCCAGCAAGATGATAATAATTTATATGCCTAGAAAGTAGCAACTTAAAATTTCATTTATCAATTTAATCTTTATTTTAACTCTCTATTTTCATTTATCTATACTAGTGTTGTTGTTCTAGGTGTAGGTCGATTTTCTTGGTCTTGTGAGTGATCGGATTAGTGCTGCTTTTAAATGAGATTTTTTTAATAAACAGACTGACGAAGGAGGCGGAGTATCAGGTCGGTCGTCGAGGGGTTCGGAAGATGACAAGCTGGACCGGTTTCTACGCAGCCGTCTGCAACGACCGCACAAGCCTTCCACAGCAGGGGATTATTCCACGCACACTATGAGTCCTGGATTCTGTAAGTGCCAGTATATCAATGTATAAATTACTGTTATGGATGTATAGTAAGATAAATTGATGTTTTTAGTGTAAAGTGTTGTTTAGCTGTCAGAAGTAAAAAAGAGCTAAAATAGTATTTTTTAATGAATGGGAGTTTAATAAATAGGGGAGATGCTAGTTATAAAAAAACGTTTTTTTTGCTTGAATCTCAATTACATAAAGAAGCGATTTTATTGTTCAATAATTTAATATTAAATACATTTAATTAGGAAAACATAATCGCCTGAAAGCTAAATACTTTCAAATATTTGAACCTTGGCAATTTGTTAATAATATGATAAAAAATATTTAACGTTTATTTATAAAAATATTTGTAACTCTGCAGGGTCCAGGTTTGGCAGCGGCAGTGGGCCATTACGAGCGGCGCGGTCGTCGGTGGAAGGGCTCAACCAAGAGATCGAGCGACTCGTGCTTTACCCGGCCAGCGGCACGCAGACTCCTCATATCGACCGACTAAGAGATAAGGTACTTTATGTGGATGGTTAATAAAATATTTTGTTATAAAAGTCTCATGGTTCTTTACATTGACTTTAATGAATATTTTATTTTCTTTAATCATTGGTCTATTCTCGAAGATGTTCTGGGAGCTGGCCTGTACCATTTTATTGTCACTCTGGCCAGAAACATTTAGAAGACTCCTCACCACATATCTCCTCTTTCTCTGTCCTCACCATAACTCTTCTCTCCTCTCTCCTCACTGCACCTCACCAGTCCACACCTTGTCTCACCAACTCACATTACCACTTCTTGCAGATTCTGCTCCTCACTGTTGTTTTATTAGAGCTATAAAATTCCTCCATTACTATATATTTAGCTTTAAGTAATTAATAAATATCTTAAAGAGTATGAAGTTTTATCCTTGTGTATTGAATTGAATAGATTATTAACATATCAATGTCAATTTCTAGGTGACGCCCGAGGGTCACCGAGCGCCTCTCGCGGAGCTCCTGCGACGATCCGTCAACACACAGACTCCACACGACCTGTGCCACACGGCCCACTCGTCAGGTAACGATAAACCTTTTGATCTTTAACTGCTCAGATATATCATTTTGGATAAAATCAATTTGTAACTGTTTAATTTGTAAACTTGGGGTGTAACGGACTCCATCTTTATCGAGTCCAATCCTAGCTCCCCTGTTTGTGGTGAACACAAGATAAGACCTTGGCGAAACTAATCCCTTCGAGGTCGCTTGGTTCTGTAGCACCCCGTTGAATCCCTCCGTTTCGGCTTCGGCTCGTTTCTCGGCTGTTTACATACAAAACTTGATATGTATTTAACTACATAAACTTGTTATGTATGTTATGTTACAATCCATATTGAATAAATATTTATATAATCATATACCTACATTCTCTGTAATAGTGTATAGTTATTATATCTTTGTATGTGTCTTAGTGTTTATTATGTGTATTAAATACAAACATTATTAATAGTCTAGCGAGTCATACACTTTACTCATGGTATTTGATATACATTGACATGTACATTAATTTTATTGAAATATGCATAACATGAGTGTGTTAGAAATTAACAATTAATTCCGTGTCAGGAAACATCATGAGGAACCCCACGTGACTGAGAGTTCTGTATGTTCTCAAAGGTGTGTGAAGTCTGCTTATCATGACTTGGCCAGCGTGGCGCACTATGGCCTATGTATATTCTTCACATACTGCGAAAACTACCGAATGGATTTTCCTACGGTTTTCACAAATAGACAGAATCATTTATCTGGAAGGTTTTAGTGTATAAATAGACACGACACTGCAACAGAAAAAATATGGGTAATGTATAACAGAAGTTGTGTATTAGGAGGTCACACAATCAGAGATCTAGAACCCAAGGATATCCTACGGTTCGTCCAGACAGTAGGGTCTTGGGACCAAATCTAACACTAGTGGGTATGTCTACAATAGATCAACAGTTCGCAGTGGCCTTTGGGATTGCTCCCCAATTTTTACAAATAACAATAGTGTATAATAAACACAAGATGTGTAAACGAGTGTTACGGGCGTAGATTCGCCATCGCGGGGGTCGCTGTCCAGTGCGGGCTCCGCCGAGCTGCTCGCGGCAGGTCTATACACTACATTATATCCGGCTTCTAATGACGTCCGCACGGGGTATATCGAAGTGCGACAAGTTGACTTCTCCTGTAAAACTAATATATTTTTTCAGGCAAACATTCGAAATTGTGTTGACATTTCGTAACAACACAACTTTTCGCCGCAATTTCTAAACTCAATTTCTAAGTTTTCGCCGGGGGGAATCGAAGTTAAGCTTTTTTTGTTGGTAAAATTACATCTTAAGATATATTTATCATTGTTACACGTATTATTTCGTTACATTTTTATTGTTGAATTATTTTTAAACAGGATAAATTGCATTGTTACATCTTTTTTTATTATCGAACGTAAGCCTAATTAATTCCACTAAGTGAAACTTGTTTGTAAGTAAGTTGGAATATTTTTGAAGTACATTATTATATGAAATTTAATTGGCAGTAGAAGTCAACTATGTATAGCACTTGAATATAATCCGTGTAAACGCAATACGACATCCCTTGCAAATGTTGGCGTCACAGTGCACCAAACATGACTAGTTGGACAGACCCAAGCATGTATCCTTCGGCTTTAATTTTAGTATGTTTTGTTAGTGTTTTGGTTTATTAGATTTGCGATTAGCGCAACTCGACTGCAGGTAATAGAGTCGCCACTTGATTTAACATTTCATTTTTAAAGTTGACCGACCTGTGTATTTCTGGTTTAAAAATGAACATGTTTGGATGGCCAATTTTTCAAGGAAGGAAACATTTAATTGCCTCATAAATAGTAACTGGATTTGTGCATATTAATAAAAGACTGTTGTAATTTTAACCGTTCGTCATGCCCTTATATTATTTGGTTTATAGCAATCTGTGGGATAAAGCGGTTTCTAATTCAATTTTAATAAAGCACTGAATAGTATTGATGTATAAAGTTTTAAAAATTTTGATTTTGACAAAACCATCAGAGTCAGCGTAACAGCAAAATTAGTCCTAACAATGAACTTCTTAAATTCAATTTCAATAATATTATTGTTGTATTTTTTTGTACTGTTTCAACAAATTTTAATCTGGTAATAAACTTTAAAAGCAAAATAACTGATCCTGATAATTGAAAAATTAGCCCTTTATATCTTGTTACAACGCCCTTGGATTTAATTAATATTTTATCATACCTAAATGTATTTTGTACTTAAAATACAATTTGCCAGGTTTAACAGGTCTACATCAGACATGATTTTGTTTCACCATCTAACAAAATTAAAAATAAATTGTGCACAGATCATGTAACAAAAAAATATAGTTATAGCATAAATACTAAATGGTATGCTGATTTAGTACACACGTTGAATTTGATAGAATAATTTGTATATCACAGTAGCATGTAATTATAATGATTTATTTATCACTTTTTGGTTGGCAACAGGCCAGCGACAATACAAAAATGTTATGGTCTGGATATTGCTTTTTTTGTAGGTTTTACTAATTTAATTTCCGTAGATAATAATGTAGTATACATTATGTGGTAAGTAATACTATAATTGTATCATTCCAGGCGGTAGTGTTTGCTCGTCTCCCGATCTTGACGGATCGAAGCTCGGCACTTCACCCCAAATAAATCGTTTCTTGGCGCGTGAACCGCCAGATGGTTGTGAGAAAGTATGTATCAACTATTTTTAATACTTTCCATTTCTAATTGACTTTGACTGAATTCCGTTTTTCTAATTGACAATGTGCTGAACCAACATTTCCGAACGGCGCAATCCAAATTGCATTGTTATCAACATTCCGGTACATAGTAGCATTACCGTATTGCAGGTGAACCTCAAAGCGGGCGAAGGCGCGTACACGGAGCCAGGTGTGACGCTAATGAAGCCGTCCGCGCCCGCGTTCACGCTGCGGCCCTCGCTCGGCTCCGCCTTCCAGCCGCTGCAGCCTGCGCCCGGGCCCCCCGCGCCGCCGCCGCACTGACTAGCGGCCCCCCCGGGCCCCCCGCCCGACCCCCCGCCGGACGAACCTACTGTCGCCGGCGCTTCGGACACTTCCGACTCTACTGCTCTAGATGTTAACGTTACCGGCCCTATACCTGAAACCCTTGACTCTTCAAATACTACATTTAAGCCTGATACGGCTCAAACCTTGGACATGACGCCTGATTCGGTGCGAAGGATCACACCGATGCCATTGATTGATTGTACACTTGTCACGCCAGATGCGACGCCTGGTGTTGTAGGGAATGTCACACCGAATTCTGTGGATTTCTGTACACCGGCCCTGGAGATACCGGTGTTGTGCGTCACGGCGGCGGCTACGGCTGCGCCGGCACCTGATGTCCTTTCTGAACCTGACGTGCCCACAACTGACGAACCGACGGAGGCCGTGCCTAGCGTTGGCCCCGCCGTCACGCCCCCTGCTGACGGCGTCACGCCCCCTGCTGACGGCGCCACACCCTCTGCTGACGTCGCTTCGCCCCCAGCCGCGGTCGCCCCGCACGCTGCCCGTAGCAACAGGTACGCGACGCAGCCCACCAGGCGGGTGGTCCCCTACACGCTCTTCAAGAGTCTCGTATGCTGTTTTGCGCCGCACACGGCAACGCATTAAATGTGTTCGCTTTAAATGTTATCTGTACTGTGGTTTCAAAGCGGCAGGTGTGTCGTATGCACCTGCTGTTACTTCACGAATTACGTGGCCGGATTAGATTGGTGATTTTATGAAATTATCTATTTTACAATGTAGCTACGACATTACGTACCACTTTATACTTGTCTTACATCGCTATGTGTACTTTATACTATACGAAAATACAGTACATACTTAAGGTAATCCTTTCGATATTCCGGAATATGATTTTTTAATTTTTAATAATCGTAAAATTTATTATTATAATTTTTTATAGTTTCGGGGTAAACCCAACAACAATAAAATTTGTTTTGATGAAAACATGAATTGCTGTAATTCAATATTATATGCTAATGTAATATAATTACTGACATTTTGAGGATTTCGTAGATTATAGTCGTGAACCGCATTTTAATCAAATTTTGATTTAATTAAAACATACAACAGGGCTCCAATTAACAATATATGAAAAAAAAAAGAATTTTGCTTGAATTTCGAAGGATTTACTTTAAGCAGACACTACTCAATTTATAACATTATACCATCAACCCACTTTCCTGTTACTTTAATATTGGAGAGGGTAAATGTACCTGCAAAATATGATCTAGTAAATGCGCATCTGTCCATTGTATTAATAAACACCAAAATTAAGTTACTGAAGAGTATTAAGTGCTTGAATATTGACCGAAAAGATGGGTATTCAAATAAATTTTAACACATATTTATTCCCAAATAATTACAATAAAAATCTAAAGGCCGATGTTAATGAAATAGTACAATGAATCATTATAATATACAGTATGGCGTTCAATGACGATATAAATAGGAAATTTTAACGATTGAGATTCAGAATTTTAACGTTCGCTGAAAATAAAAGCTTTATTGCAGTTGGTAATTGAATTGGTGTTAGCGTAATGGTTGAATACGATATATCAATTTAAATGGGATTAGTCTTTCGTAATTCATCAGAAATATTGTGATGAAAGGGACAAGTAGGCATCACAAATGACTCATCATTCGCCATCCACTCACTGTACATATCTCATACATACTAACAAAATATTAAAATAATTAACGAATGTACATAATAACTGTCTCAAGACGAAAAACTTATTTTGGAGTATGATTATAACGGGAGTATGGAATAGGATATTGTCCAACTTATGATACTTAATATAGAGGTAGGACCGTATCGGTTTACTTATATATTTGATTATATACCAACATGCAACATTATTATATGTCAACTTGCACCTTATCTCGTCTCTATAATTCTGTAATGAAACTTGTTTAGTTAGCTTAGTCCCTGCCGAAGCAGATGTTTGTATTACACAAATGATCGATCGTCATCACCACCCAGTACACTAGATATCCTAGTGGCAGTGTGTGTTTATAAAAAAATGGTATTATAATTTCAAAGGCCACAAGGTAGCCCGTGTTGTCTTACTTTTTATAATTGGTATATGAACGCGGTACACGTACAAATTCCTATTTTCTTTATTACTATTGTTAGATTATTTGTTACATTCAAGGGCGTTTACCGATTGCAAGCCATTTGATCGATTCTTAAATGAACAATACTTTGAATAGTTATGAACGTGCCGACATCTATGTGTCTACTCTTGCTTATTGACACAATGGCTTAAGTACATAACTCTATGCAGCATCTTAACAAACCTATGTATAATAACAAACAGAAATTAATGAATACAACATTCAACGTTAGTAAATAATGTCTATTCGGTGTCTTATCTTTGCAGAAGCAATTTTGATGTGTGGTTAAAATAATGAAATTAACATTGTGTTTGTCGTAGCACGTTTATTTGAAAATAATTAAAATATTACTTTGCGGCCGTGTCCAATATTGTATCTATCTGTAATCTCGGTTTGTAGGTAAAGTAAACACTATATTGCATGTGCCTTTTTGACAGCTGTTAGGCAAGTTGCTAAGAATTATGGATAGATATATTATTGGAAATGGCCATTAGGAAAGTCAATCCAGTGTTAGCGACGTCATGGCAGAAGTGCTTGAGTAGGTACATTGTGGACTTACGATTTTACTGAATTGACAATAAACGTTATATATTTATGTTTAAACTCTATTGAAACTATCTTTAAAACGAGAAAAAATCATCCAATATAAAATCGTAGTAATAGTGTAGGTTGGACGATTTCATTGACCCTGAGTTTAATGATGAATTACGGACGGTAAAATATTCGTGTATAATAATGGTTTGTGAAAATTATTCCAATAGACTCGCTTCAGTAATAAATGTTGCTTGTTATTTCAATTAGGCATATGATTTGCTTCAAGTCAATCTGCACTTTGGACTCGTTTATGTACTAGTTGACCAAAAATAATTAATTTCATGACAAATGAATTTTAAAACAGATCGGGCTCGACTGCTTCACCGTTACTCGAGAGTAGGGGATGGTGATTTCTGCGTTGCCTGTTTTTTGGCAAATTGCAGCTGTTTGTCGTATAATCATTTATCCAAATTATATGAAATCTATAATAAAACATGTTCACCAAATTATAATCGTTCAAAGTCGTCAAAATACCTCTCTGAATGATTCGGTAGATTTTCATGATTCCCAGGGAGAATAAATTATTCACCGAGATACATACAGTAAATATTTTTTTCTTATACTTTGTACGGTTCAAAAAAGTCTAAATAAATAAATAAAATAAATACATGAATATTCGCAAATTGCTTTTTAACCATATTACGATTCGAATAGCTGCAATTTACAAAATTCAGAATATTTGGATATCACGAGAGTATTGAAAGAAAACCTAGTTGGGGCGCACATATCAACTCGGTTACGGTTCGTCAACACCTCCGCCAGACCAATGGGAACGACCCCATACAAGCACGGGGTCGGCTGGTTCGTAACATCCCGAGGCGAGGTTACTTTGCTGATAAGAGTGTGTTGTTGAATGAAGTTTTAGACATAATACTTAACGGCTTCAATTGGCGATGTTTGGTTTCCGAGTTGATATATGTGTGCCAATCTTCACGTGGCACAATCGTGGGTGAATATGAATTATATTCGCCAATCAAAGTATTCAAGAAATATTTTATTACGTCGTCGGCCGACAAAATTAGGCTGGGGTTCACCCCGCTTCTATGGAGAATTACTTGTAGTGTGACACACATCTCATGCGTTGTATTAGGTATGTGAGAAGAGAATGTACCTGTTGTATATTACCTAAAACATTTCATGAATAATTTAGTTGTATTCATGAAATAAACAAGTGTTGCGTCGTCATGATTTCATTATCGCATCTCACAGGACCGGACGTACCTACATTACATACATACCCACTTGATCTCAATATTTTTTTATAATCATGTACATAATCATTTACATAATTACCTATATGTATTTTCAAAGTTGTAATTTGTTAGTATTCTTAAAATGTAAACACTTATTTGATTCACTTTGACGATGAATAAACTTGGACCAAAATTTTGCAAACGGTCAGAGAATTAGGATGGTGCGGCGTGTTTAACTGACGGTTAATTGATGCTGGTAGCTTTAAAAGGCAGAGATTGAATAAAAAAAATGAGTGTGATAGACTGATTTTTTAAACTATACTCGTACATTGATACAGATATCTTGACACAGTGTCGTAGTAATGCTGCAACTACGCAATGACGATACCGCCAAGTCAATTTCATTTACTGTATTACGTTGTACGCCCTAGCGTTTACTAAATATTGTTAACATGCTTAGAAATATACACCTACCGAATCTATTTACTTATTGTGAAAAATCCAATTATTTTTCGTGTACCGGTTTAAACAACGTCCATTGACGTTCGTTTTTAATATTCCATCTATTCATAACCTCTGGACAAGTTGTAGGTAAAGTAACAACTACAATACAAATACTATAACGTTATGACATTTTCAAAGTTGCTAGGCAACTGACGTAAGGATTATGGTTAGATAGAATATTGAAAAGAGCCGTAAGTAGGATAGGGATAGTTTGCTAAGCACAACTGAGTGGCATATAGTGTCAAGTGTCTGTATTGAGTATCGTGGATGCACATGGTATTTGTTTTATATCATTGGGATAGGAAAGGATGGACCATGCCAATTGGATCTCTCATTTTGGCCAAACGCATTTTTATCATCGAGACTGATAATGTAGATTGTTGAAAACATAGTTAGATCTGCTTTATTATTTTTTAAAGTTTTGTACATTTCGACGGCAAATTATATATTTTTGACGGCTCACCTTTGGAATATAGAGTATTTTAAATCTTGTCATTGCTCAAATCAAAATTTTTATTAAGAGCCACACTTATGATGTTTCGCCGAATTTGAAAATATGATGAATGTGATTGTAAAATTCAAGTTGCTAATATCTATATACTTATTGATATACATAAATGTACCTATTAATTATTTAAAATGAATGTGATATGTAAGTGAACCGTTCGTGTCGTATGTTGCGTACGGGACGTGTTGCGGACGGACGGACGGACGGGCGGACAGTGATCGTAGTGTAACGTGCATTGTGTTGGGACCGGGGCTGGCTTGTGACTAAAACATTAAGTAGACTGTTCCCAAATTTTGGCATCCATAAAGATTTGATTGCATTCTTATCGACGACCAAAAGACAGGACCGGACTATGTAAACAATAAACGTTTTTTATCGTGTATAAGTGATCGCTATTGTTTTTGTTTCCTTGTGACATGTACAGACGATCTGATTAAGCAGTAGTGATTCGCCATCATCGATCATCCGATTTCATGTTCATTAGTAGTAAATGTGTAATTAATAAATATACGCGCGCAAAAAGGGAGTAACATTAATATGGAAGAAAATGCCGAGCCAGTATTTAAAATTCGGATATCTGTGTAGTTTTCTGATGTAAGTGCAATATCTAGACGTAATACTGAAAATATTGTAACATTGAATCGTGTAGGTACATCATTTGGAAAATGTTTTTTCTCCGTGCTTATTTCTTGGTATGTTAAATCCCGAATATGCATTTAGTTGCACATCTGTACAAATTGTAATTTCCTGTAATAATCGTGAGCTTTATAGTTATATTTGCATCGCTTCCCGTTCGCTTTGTGACGTCAGGCGTCGACTATATGTGTTACCGGCGATATACATTGTTAGTTTTATGTCACATGTCCAGATTGTAATTTAGGATTATCTTTTTCCAATGTCGTTACCTAATTTAAGGTTAGTAAGTTTTAGGTGACCCGGATATATTAGCTATTAATAAATGTGTGCTATAAAATTGTTCTCCTTATTGATTTATTAATTTTGTTAATCAATGAATGTGGCCGAGGATTTCTACATGAAGCTGTTGTGTACATTCCGCCAGTTTCCGACGCTTTGGTATTTACTTTAAAGACATCATCTTTATGTAGAAATGTTTACCGTTTTTAAAGAACATAAAAAATATTTTTGTATGTTCAGGGTAGGAGTTATGCGAGATGTACCATAAAAGTAATTTTGCTAGGACCTTAGATTTGATAGTTCTTTTTATAGATGGTTAATATGATTTTAAAGTTTGCTTTTGGATGAATGATAAGTTTGTAATTTTTATTACTATGATATTAGAATAAATATGTATTAACATTTAAACTAAACCAAAAGTGCCCATTGAGATAAGTTTATGATAATAGCAGGCCTTTTGTTTAGCATTTTGTTGAAATAAGATTAGGCGACAAAATTAGCGTTTAAGGAAATTATCGGAAGATTGTTGAGTTTTAGTTATCTAAAATTGTTGAGGTTTATGGAATTAAAATTCATTTAGTTTTTTTTACAAGCGGTGCGTAACAAAAGGCTTGCTTAATTAGAGGCATTAATTAACATCAATAATAATAGTGTCTATTTTAAGTAATAATAAGAATGAATGGTTTTATTATAGTTTTGTTTCAGAGAAGAAATTCTAATTACTATTTTTGTTTCCAATATTTTATCACTTTTACCTGTTTTCATTTTATTGTATCTTGCTGTATTGCAGACATATCCAATATACAGACTGATTTAACACTAATGTTTTTTAATTGTTGTATCATTAATTTTAGAAATTCTATTCAAAGTGTAGTACACCAGTTTTCAGAATGAAGTTAATGATCATAGTAGGGGAAGTCAATTCGTAAGGACAAAATTTATCGAATTTGCAATCAAAAATATGATTCTACCATTAATTACTGAACTGTGGCTTCAACCCATTAATGGCCCACTGCTGAGAACGGGCCTCGTCATAACTGAAGAGGTCTAGAGCATACTCCACTACGCTGTTCCAGTGCGGATTGGTGTACTATAGAACTAAAATCAAGGAAAATTTAACATAATATTTATATTTAAGACACAAATTAAGGCTGTTCAATTATTGAAAAGGAATAATAAAATTATAAACCCAATGATTACTTTTAAATTGTATTTATTATTTCAATACACATGGGAAAGAACAGTGTATATCTAAATACCACAGACAAAATTATATTAAAACATAATTATATTCATAAAAGTAGATATAGATGAGCACATCAAATGTTACAATACTATACTGTACAGTAAGTTCTGTACTTATCCATTATACTGGTTCTATAACCTAACTTATATTAAATACCTACTCGTAACATATCACAATCAAATAATAAAGAACTAAATATAAATAAGCAACACATTTTAAACTTATAATTTAATCATAGACAAAAATAGTCCTCACATGAATCCAAAGTCGTGTTGGATAACAATTATAAAAGCCTTAACCGTCCATTGATATGTGACTACTAAAGGAGTAAATAAAGTAACTGCACCATTATTTAATAATTGAAATGACTGTGATATGCGGTCAAGCCCACGAACCAGCGACATTTGCAGTATCATGACAACTATGTAATTGCAATTGCTTCGCTAATTTGTATACAACTGTCTTTATATTGGTTAGATTACGCCCATCACGGTGGCACTGCTTCAAGAGGGACATCGAAAAACAATACAATTTAGTCTCGGCAGTCAACATTCAATGGCTGGAGCGGTACGGCAATCTTTTAGGGGGGCGAAGTAGATTTATATTATGGACCCCTGTCCAAATTAAACCAAAATTAAACTTTATTACACATACCCCATTAAACGTATGGGGTGTTTGGTATATTTGTCCCATTTGCGGTGCAATGCCTCCGGTTCCGATGGGGTTAACTGTTAATATTTGAACATATGGCGTCCTGTGGCATTTTAAGTATGAAGTCAGCACGAGAATTTAATTTTTCCCCCCCATTTCATAAAACACTGATATGTATCAACTTAAAATAAAGGTGGTAAACTTTAACTTTCCGTGAGGTAGGTTTTAATTCGTTTTTACGATTCACACATTTTCTATGGAACTTTCCTTTTACAACAAAAATAGAAATAATAACATTATTTTAAATTAAAATAAACCATAAAATAATTAAAATTGCAAACAAAAACCATGGAAGCTGCGGGATACAGCCTTGCAAAATTATTCACTTAATATTATGAACATTTGGAATTACAAAATAATTTTTAATGTAGGTTCTTTATCTAGTCAAAATAAAAAAACATAAAGGTAATGAAGCTTTCACCATTGTAAAGATTCGTCATAATATATCATAAACAAGCATATTATTATATCACAACTGAAAGCCATGAAAAACTGAACAACAAAAATACAATTTGACTTCCGACAAACAAAAAAATTAGAAGTAATAGTATGGCAACAGAACAGACTAATTTTAAACATACGTAACTATTTTATTTTAGTTACCTTTTAGAATTGAAGTGGCATAACTAAATTTTTTAATAAAATGACTTTTAGAGATGGAACGCCTCAGTCATTTTCTTAAAATTTTTAGTTATGTCCCTTCAATTCTAAAGGTGAGATATCATTATTTAGTACTTCTAAAGATTACCTAATGAACGAAACATAAGTAATAACTGTATTTAATGTCTGATGCTATGCTTGTTGAAGTTGGGTCAAATTGTTATTTATTTATTACCCAGAATTCCCAAAAATAGTCTTGGATAATACATTTAAGTCAAGATTAAATTAACATTTTTAATATCAAATAAAACTTAATTACGATCGTTATTTGATGTTTACGACACATACATAAATAATATTAAGTAATCAGTATGAACTACTTACCATATACAAAATTTTCAGTATGATTTTATTACAGACTACCTTTTCATGTGTATATTTTAATCTTAATGAAATTTCAACAAAATGCATTTTAGTTGGTTAAAATTTGGCCATATTTTTATGAATTTATTTCGCACGCAAAATTAAGTAACAAATAGATCAATTTGGATTTTTGACAACAGATAATTTTCGCAATTTAATTTAATTTACCAAACAAGAAATTGGCGGTGCATTGTGTATAATGTTGAACAACACTTTCAACAATGCACCTATTTTAGGTTAATTATAGTGCGTCTCTTACTAATGATAAGTTTATTAAGAACACATTGGTATTTTATATCTTGCGAATCTAGTAAAACATTTTCCAATACCACATACACAATACAAAGATAGCCTTAAGTTTAAGTTGAAATTTTATCTAAGTCATACAGCAAATGGACGTGATGGGATTCCAGTCTTCATTTAATATGATATTTTGCTAATGACTTCGTCCGAATGCTGTTGTGCCCAGTTATGAACGACGATATGAAAGACGATAGTTTTGCTTACGGATAGTAGAACTATGATCTACGAGGCGTAACTAACAAGTGATCCTATAAGAAAAGATTACGAAGAACGACTTTAACGACTCGTCACTGGTAACTTTAAAACGATTGGTTAAATATAGGAACTGGGGATTAGTGAAGAAGTGTTTATCAGTAACGTATCACTTAGCTGTAATATCCGTTTCGATACATTCGATTTCGATGGGGCTACTTGGCATGACTAATCATAACACAATCACATCAAAATTGATTCAGTAGTTTTGTATGACGGCACAAACATTCATTTGTAAGAATTAAAAACAATGTTTTAAGTTGGAAGACACGAACACCCATAGTATGTTTTTGTATTTAATTATTTTTTTTATAATAAACCGCTCATCCCTTCGCTACGGGAAACGGTTTACGCATTAAAATTTGATAGTCATTGTATAAAATTTCAAGCCCCATTGTTAAACGCACTAGTTAAATAAAGTTTCAACCAAAAGTTTGTATGTATGTATTTATTGTATGTATGTGTTTTTTTCTAGCCGTAAACGAGTAGATGAGTCACCGGATGGTAAGTGGTCACCGTCTACGCCGTAGACGGTCACCACTTAGAGTCTAAGACTACGGACATCAGTAACACCGGAAGCATCACCGATGCGTTTCCGGTCACAAAGGCATAGGAAAGAAATCAAGAATGAGTTTCCAATAAATGTTTAGAACGGAATTTTGTATACTGACTTTTAATTTTTTGATTACGGACCAATAAAAAAAACATACTTAGTATTTCTTAAATCATCCCTCAAGCACCCAATTTGGTTTAGCCGTTTCAATTATAGTTTTTCTCACATACAATCCACGTACAGACACATATAATACATGACATAATACCATGTCAGTTGCAGTTTTATTATATTATGCACATATCAAAGTACAGATACATTACTTTAGTGTACACCTAGGTGGTAATTGCTAGGCTGTTAAAAAAATGTATGTACGCTAAAGATACCATTTACACCAAGCGACATCCAACCAACAACATCATAGTAAGGTCAACACAGACAATAAAAATCAGCCTGTCAAATTATATTCGTTAAATGCAATATTTTCGACAGTTAAAAAAATTATGTATGCTACTTTTACAGTAGCAGATAATTTGCAATAAAATTATAATAAAAAAATACCAATTACCATAGTAATAGTGTAACAACTTTGTAACCACGACACATGGTTCAGACTATTCGCGGTTCACGCATTGCATGGATCACGAGGTATTATTGAGAATATCTCAAAATGAATAAGTCAAATAGTTCTTGGCCAATTTTTAGTCCTAAATCCATTTCTATATGTATAGTATGCTTCTTCAGAAATTAGAAAGGGATAGTAGATTCATTTTATGATAATAATTATAATAATTACTATCTTTGTCTGTTATGGCTGCGTTTAATGCGAAGTATAGCGTCACTGTTACTTAACAATGATAATAATTAATACGGAATGGGATAATAAGACTTCTATTAAAATAGTACCAGTAGTACTCTAAACATTAAAAAAATCCGCCAAAACAAACAAACGCTTACCAAATTATATTCATAATTATGTTGTAACTATAACAGCAACTTTTTAAGCAATCCGCAACTGATACTCATACCATATTTAATGAACTAGGTCGACGGAACCCCATCTTAAAGGATTCCTTGTGTAACAGAACAAATTTTGAAAAGAAAACCAAATATTTTGGTAAGCGTTTAAATTGTACACGTTCTTTAACAGACTCCAATAAAGAATAACGTGTGTGAAATGTGACAGCACAACAAGAAAAAAGTAGATATCAAACAATCGCTTACACCCGGGTTCCAAAATGTCCAATACACTTCAAGCAGAATTATTATCGGTCGACTCACTGCGCTTTTGTTTCTGTTCAGCGATCCACTGGTGTATCCTCTCTTTGAGTTCGGTGTTAGACTTCACTTGGTCCATCGATAGAGGGGAACGATTGAACGGGTCAGTTTGGTCGCTCAGTAGATGCCTGAAATTGATAATAATAAAAAAGAACATGTATTTTGTAGGGAAACAGTTTATTTTTCATTTTATATTAAAAAAAATATATATTTATCAATGCCCTTGGGAACAAAATTATTTTGCTGTACTCAAACAAAAAACTCTTATGACAATGGGTATCACGAAGTGGATGATTACTTCACAGATTTAACTGCTTGGACATGAGTTTGGACTTTGGCGGTTGTTACCTAGCGATGGTGGTCCGGTCGACGGTGGTCCTGGAGCTGGGCAGCAGCACGGGGTCCAGCATGAGCGTGCTCATGATGGGGTCGAGGAACTCGTCGGGCGCGTGCGCGAGCAGTACCTCGTCGCGCGCGCGCTGCGCCGCCAGCTGCGCCACGCGCGCCGCCACCGACTGCAGCGACGATATCAGCCCGCCGCCGCCGATGCGAGCTGCGCCAGTGACAATCAATATACAATACAATACGATAACTCTTTATTGTTCACCAGAAAATCATTATAATAGGCGATACGTGGTCGCAGGGAGAGGTGGTTACGCGGTCGCAGGGATAGTATGAGTTGTCGAATGGTTTGAACGTTGTATTTACAAACCGCGAGGCCCGGTATAAAATCCTGCCCGCACCTCTAATTTTCGAAGTTATTTTTATTTTATGTGCGTGCGTCTTCATATAGTTAGGTACTTTCACACCAGAGAGTTCATAATGTTCTCAAAAGTGTTTGTAATCCGCCAAACAGCACTTAACATTCGCTGTGGCGATCGTAATTTACAAAAAACACGACGTATACGTGCTCAGTAGCGAACACAGCAGCGAACGTGTTAACGGGTTGAAGCCACTATAGTACTATTTAACGACCCCATAGCTTATTTGGAAATACTTAAGCAACTTGACTTCCCACTTTGAATACTTCACAAGGTTTTTTTTATTAAACATAAGTTAATACACAACTACAACCCCCCCTGATGGTAAGCCATGATGATGATGATGATGATGATGATGGTAGTGATGGTCGACAATGGCCAACGTCTCACCCAGCACATCCTCGGCCAGCGTGAACAGCTGCGGGGAGTACGAGCGGCCGTCGTCGGAGACCGCGGCGCAGAACCGCTCGTTGTTCCCCAACTCCACGTACATGGTGCATATGTCTAGCACCGTCACCGCTGGGTTGAACTCGAACTCTTTCATGTCTTTCACCTGAAAAAAATATTCGAACGCTCTACTAAACTCCTCTAAAAACCTAACGTCTCTTTGCTTTCCAAATCAAGTGTGAATAGGCCGCTACTGAGTTAGTGCGCTCTGCGACCCAAGACCACATCTCCACTTACCATCAGGTGGGATTGTGGTCAAGCACTAGCTTATAATTAATCATAAAAAATAATAAAAGATATAATTAGTATTGCCATAAATATACAAGGTGGATACTATCATACGACATTAAATTTAACTGCATGTACCTATCCATCTTCCAAGTCTACAAACAAATTTTCAATCAAATATCTTCAATACTTTAGGCACAGGAATTTTTCTTCACTTTTGAAATTTTCTACACGCTGTGTCTAAAATCAGTCTATCATAAAAGTTTAATGACCCCAGACGGAACAAGCAAATTTATCAAATTAAATACATAATGCACATTGAACCTTATAACAAAGTCATAAGAATCACATTGCGTCAATCAAAACAACAATCAAAAGATCACGTGACGAAAGTGCGCTGTTGCCGCTCTTATCAAAGGTTAGTGAACAGTGTTTACAAATGATGTTCTATTTTTTACCCCATTTTTTGCTATTAAGTTTGTTTGAAAATTTGTTTTTTTTTAATTTGATGTTAACAGTTTTTTAATTGATGCAACATGTTCCTAGGAGGGAGTAGGGCTTGTGTTTTCATTTAATGTCGTATGATGGTATCCACCTTGTATAACTTTATTTATTTATATTTATTAATCCACTGGTTAGTTCCCAAACATTTCACTTATTTTTTTTATATAAAATCACATTGTTGCGGATGGCGCGGACAACACACAATACATTACTAACACTCACAAGCCGGGAACAAACATTTACCCATAAATGTCTGCCCCAGCTGGGAATCGAATCCGGGACTGCTCGCTTCGCAGGCAAGGCCACTAACTAGGTTACGGGATCACCAATGAGATAATTATGTCCATTGTATAATACCTAACTCCATTAACAGTCTGTCTGTTCCAATACTTCCAATCGGGAATTTGACCTTCATTTAGCAAACATGAACAAGGAAAAGTTGGTTTGTACCTCGACAGCTGTATTCAGTCTCCATGTCAACAATTCATAAGAAAGAAAGAAAACGCATAATCATATGCAATTAGTAGTATCCCAAACCTTATAGCCAATTTATTCCCGCACCACACCACACGGCAAAATAGGGAACCACAGCTGCCGGTTTCCAGCGCAGAGCTCACCTTAAAGTTCTTCTTGTTGGGCCCGACCAGGTGCAGCAGGAAGTAGTTGAGCATGGACGCGATCCGCTCGACGAGCGTCGGGTGGCAGAAGACGTAGGGCGCGTGCGCGGTGAGCTTCACCAGCGTGCGGATCGTGTCCCGCCCGAGGATGTTGTCGAACCGCGCGAGCATGCCCGTGTGCGCCAGGTTGGTGAGGTTCTGCTCGCGCTCCGCCGGCGGCAGGCTCGCCCATTGCCCCGACTCTCTGCAGTTACCATGGACGTGGAATGTATGGTCCACGGTAATAGTGTCATACAGTATTGCGACTCGGCCCTGCCCTTGAAATAAATGCCTACAGCCCCGCGCGCTAGGGCCGCCTCTTTCCAGTTGTAGTAAATGTAAGTAGGTAGATAAATCGCACGCTTCCTCATTACAAACCCACACGTTCGATCGTCCCTAGGGCGTAGCTGCGGCAGTTGTGAACCAAGTGTATACCGCGAGGCGCGTTGGTATGATTTGCGTTCCGACCGTTTGTATGAAGATGGAATACTGTATGTTATTATTACCGTGGTATGGTGAAAATTGATTTTTGCTGTTTACCAATCGACCTTATACATTGCGAGTGGTGCAATCTAGAAAGAGAAAGATGACCCACCACCATCGTCATCATAGGACCACAACCACTCTGTCAAGAGTGTACGACTGAGAAGAGAAGAAAATTTTCAATTCGATTTTAATTGGAAAATGATTAATTGGCAACTAGTAAAATTTCTTAAACTTAGATTTTATATAACTACAAGTTGTCCCGGCGTACTTCGTACCGCTTTATAATTAAAAAATGTTTTGGTGATATATCGACAGCAACGCCACCTACCGGGTCCAATTGTGAATCTAAATAATTCTCGGATCCACCTGAAGACACACAAAAAATTTCAACCAAATCGGTCAAGCCGTTTAGGAGGAGTTCAGTGACATACACACTCACACTCGAATTATATATTTAAAATTAAGATAAAGTAAAATATTTATGAATACTTACAAGTAGACGATGAAAATATAAAATGTTTAACAAAATGAGTAACAACAAAAACATCCTAATATGTAAACATAACTTCCAGTATGGATAATAAGGCACAGGTTAAATTTGTTCGAAGCTATAAATGTCGTTTCACTTACTGCGCGGCCTGCATGGTCCTGATCTGCGCCATGTTCCCCAGCGCCTCGTCCAGCAGGAATATGGCGTCGTTCATCAGCAGGTTGACGAACCGCAGGAATATCGGCGGGTGCACCGCCTCCATGTTGGCCTCCGCCTCCTTCGCCAACCGTCTGCGACAACCACATTATCTACTCAAAGCGCATGTTGTAATTTTTGACGTCTAGAAATTGATAGACGCGCACGGAAAAGTTAACCGTTCCGATGACGTCAGAGCGTAGCGTAAGAGCGTGACGACAGAGCGTGACCTCAGAGCTAGCAGTTAGAATAGTTCTGCTACTGTTATAACTAATGTTGAATACGCGACAACGCATTTTGTGTTTATTTTTACTTATTTTCTAATGACGTTATCACGTAAAATTATCATCCGTAAACGACTTTACAAACAACCATTTTTTAATGGAATTAAGGCAGCAAACCAGCAAGCAGCACCACCCTCTTGCGCTGCTGCCCATGACAACTGTGACCGACCTACAACAAGACTCAAACCATACCTCCATACCTTTATATCCGGAACACAAAACACCTTGTTAGCATTTAAATATGTAGTTTCACTTTGAACAGTATGAAGGTTGTACAAGTATTTTTGTCTATACCTAATAACATATGACATGATTACGTAAGAACATTGGTCAACTGACGTGAAAGCATCGCGGTGTTCGTCCATGTCCCACAAGAAGTCCATGACGAGGTACATGGGCCGGCGGTAGTTGAACTTCTGCTCGAACTGGACGCTCTGCCCCGTCATCTCGATGCCCACGAACACGTCCAGCAGACACGGCACCAGCTGACGATCAAACACCCCTTAATATAAATTAATACTTTAAAAAACTAAAAACACGCTTTATAGCATTATACTTTATAGCATTAACATATTATGGTGTAAAGTTTAAATCCAAAGCAATACATTTAGTTACAGTGCTGTTCCCTTCAAGAGCCAGTTCTGAGTATCTGGTAATGTTTGTTATAAAATCGGATTGTAATGTCGCAAGTGGTTCAAACCACTTCTCGTGTATCTATTTCTCTGTCGCATTGTAAACATTTTGGATCGGTCTCACTAAATTTGGAAGGAAATGAATGTGTTGGAGTGAATTGACTTAAATAAAACAAACATCAAAAGTTATTGAAATCTATTTCTAAGAGTAGCGGAACACACGTCCAGACAAAAAGATAAAAATTGCAAAAATCATTGATACGAAATCTATGCGTTAGTAATAAATATAGTTTTTTTTCAAATATCTTCTACATGCAGACATCGATCAGTTAAAGATATTAAACTCCGACGCAACAAGTAAGATGTTATAAGTATAGTGTTCCTGTCCGTAGAAACGTAGCTCCTAAACGGATAAACTGATTTTGATATATTTTTTATTCATATGTATAGATGATACTTCACGTACCTGTAACCGGTGAGGGTGTTCCTTAAAGAGCTGTTCCCTGTAGAAGGAGGCCAGGTTGCTGAGTGGCTGCTGATCGTCCGGGTGGTTGGGCAACATGGCCTCCAGACACTCCGCTAACCGGGCTCTGAAACATTCAAACGACTCAATGTTTACTAATATTGCACTACAAAAACACGGTTCAACGTCTTTTTGGCTTGTAGTTCGCTTGGGCTGCTAGCACTGCATCATTTGTTTAAAATAAATAAAGGCTTTTTTGACATCTTAAATTTTGAAATTAGAATTAATTGCATTCCATTAAAAACCACCCTTCCACTGCCGCCAATGGCAACTGTGACCATCACAAGACTCAAATCGGGACTAGGATTGTTGGTCAGCAAGCAACATAATTATGTACATCGTTATTTAACGTGTTGACTATTACAAAAACAATATATCGCACCTTCGGTAGGACGAGGGCCGAAGTGCTAAAAATTCTGAAAACGAGTTCAATATGCCAATGTGCCTTAAAAGCTAATTTCTATTAGGAACAAAAACATTCACTTCTTAAAAACTTCTTCACATTAAAAAAACTATTTTAAATTAATATTGGTAGAATAACACTATAATAATTAAAAAAAAAAAAACTTTAAAACGTCTGTCCTGAACAATCTGAAAATTAGCACTTCGGTCCTTGTCTCACCGATGGTGCGATATAATGAAGGTACCTCAAATGCGGGTTGTAGGTGCGCGAAGAGTCGCCCATGAAGGTGAGCACCAGGGTGAGCGCGGGCTGCAACAGCCCCGCGATGTCCGCCTCCTCCGTGATGGCGCCCATCGTCCGCCGCGCCATCGTGATCAGCACCACCACGTTCTCCAGCACGAACTCCGGCACACACCTGTTATGTTTCATGGTACGACTTTTAAATTGCGGTGAAAAACCGGTTATAACTAGTGAAAACCGGTTATAACTAGTGTAAACAAGATGTTGATATTTTAATTCTTTTCACATGAACGTAATAATCCATTACAAACAAACCCATAACGTGGACAAACTGAGCGCGCGGTATAAACTACTCCACTAAAGGCACAGACCACACAACCATATCATGAACTATACAAACCTGAGTGTATCTGGCGGGGGCGTGGTGATGGGCATCACGACGGGCATGAGCGTGGTGGGCGCGTAGCCGGGCTGCGGGCCGGCGGGGGTGCTCCGGATGGCCACCTGCACCAGCCACGTGCACGTGGTCGCTTGCAGCCGGTGCAGGTTCGTCAGCATGTCGTTCTCGAGCAGAGCGCAACGCAGACTGACGAATCTGCAATGTTACCAGTTTTAGATATGCGTTAAATTTTGAAGTGAATACTTCTTTAGTATCGTTGTGATTTGGCATTCGTTGAAACGGAAATGACGCGAATGAAGCATCGGCAAAATGGCAGCTGACGTAAGCAAAGCAAAACATGAATATTTGGACTGACAGTATTAATTATTATGAAGTTTCACTTCTAGCACAAATTATAGGACGTAGGACAAATTATAAGCTTGATTTAAGACAAATAACATACTAAAACCCTACTAAACGTTAAACACACATACACTAAACCACCATTTTCATCGTCATTATTGCAACCCATAACTGTCCCAGTGCTGGCTCGGTCTCCTTTCACTATGTGAGGGGTACAGGCCCTAGTCCACCACGCTGGCCAAGTGCTGATTAGTAGACTTTACAAATCTTTGAGAAAATTATGGAGAACTCCCATGTGTGCAGGCTTCCTCACGATGTTTCCATTTTTTATTAATAAGAAGAGGTGCGTGAAGGATTCGAACCCATACCAATCGGGAATTCAAATTACAAATTTGGCGGTCACTGCTCGAATGTTATCCACAAATATAAAACTATCTACGCTACTTGTATCTACGCAAGATTATATTTGCACCGTGCAATCGCAAAGCCATTAAACGCAAACGCAAACACAAACGCTCGCAAATCGCATGCCGAGCGCTACCAACTTGGTCATGAGGTGCTTGGCGCGCTGCCGCACGGGCTCCAGCATCATGCGCGGGTCGGCCAGCGCGCGCTGCGCACGGCCCATCTCTTGACCCACGCGCCACATCTTCTCCGCGCACACGCGGACACCTATACACACACATTGTACAGTCAGAGTATATTATAATTTAATAAGTAGGGTATGTAGTTATGTACCAGCGTAACAATTAGTGTCGTTTGTGTTAAAACAAGTATTTTACTCGGAGGCTAGAGGATGCTATCGTGACGCGCACATAATGACCCGTTACCAATGAATGTGAAAATAATATTCTTTATGTAGGTTAATATATTGGCAACATGGTATAAATAAGACATTACAAACAACCACCACCCAAGTACAAACGTTTCTCCGTCACATAATTATGTAAATGTCGCCCGGCCGGAAATCATAGCCAGGCTTCTATGGATTTAAGATAGCAAACGATCATGCAGGACCGCCCTTCCGCTGCCGCCCATGACAACTGTTAGTTTTTGTTAGTAAGTAAACAAACTCCCTCACCAAGATCAATACACTTCTGAGTCATAAAGAAGCACTCGGTGACAAAGTTGTAGGACTCAGCGGTGGGGCGCTCCGCCGACCGGCCCTCCTCGTCCTCCCGCGCCGGCAGCAAACACGTCTCGTTGTACAGACAATCCAGGTGCACCGATTTTGATGCACACTGTTCAGGCTGAAATTATGATCACAATAGACATGACAAAATGGGGTTTTTTGAACTGATATAAATAAAACTCGTAAATAAATAAATAATTAATGCTACACACTCATAGCCTCACACTATAATTCCCTGTGTCGTGGGTGCCATGGACAACACACAAGACAAGAAC
This sequence comes from Ochlodes sylvanus, assembly GCA_905404295.2. Taxonomy (NCBI): domain Eukaryota; kingdom Metazoa; phylum Arthropoda; class Insecta; order Lepidoptera; family Hesperiidae; genus Ochlodes; species Ochlodes sylvanus. Next base: position 7,611,008 of record FR990137.1, read on the forward strand.
ACACACAACCGGACCAAGAACGGAAATTTAAATTCATCATTAAAATTTCCGCCTCGCTGGGAATCGAACCCAGGAACCTCGGAACGACGACCCGGATGGCGCAATGGTAACATTGCGCCATCCGGGTCGTCGTTATAACTATAAATAATGTTATAAATCTAATCCCAAACTTACTATTAAAAAACATTAGTGAAAACCGCATCCAAATCAGTTAAGCCGTTTCTGAGATTAGCGAGAAGCCAGAACAGACCTACTGATAACCAGCCAAAAGATCTAAAAATCATTGTTTAATACCACTGCTAATAATTTTCTCTTTTCTTCATGTACAGACATGAGTTACAGTTAGTTACACTTTTTATTATAGGTAAATTACACGAGAATTTATTTACTTATACTTACAGGGACAGCACCATAGGTCGGGTCGATTTTCAGCGACTTGGGGTCTTCAGCCGTGTTGCAGAACGGTTGGCACAGTTGCAATAGCACCGCACCCAAGTTTAACATAAACCCATCTGTGACACACGTGAGCGTCGCGGCACTCATCTCAGCGGCCTGGAATTGACCAACGTATTATTGATTATGATGAGGATACTTTTTACAAATCGACTAACTTTGTCATTGACGACTACGATGTCACTTTACTATTAACGACGAAGTAATGCTGAACAGTTAGGGTAATTTTTGTAAAAAAAGACACTTTACTGGCGATGACAAAGTAACGCGATTCGATGAGGGTAATATTTTATAAAAAAATATTTTAAGAGTCATTTAACTTAAACGCAATACCGAAATATTGATACATATGTAGTGTACCTGCACATTCCAAAGTTTGCCTCTTGCAGTATTCGTCCGCAAACATTTGCCAATCCATTTCAACAGCCGGTTCCTCATATGAGGGCCCGCTTTCAGTAGAGTTAAAAATATTTTATGCAAATTGTTGGTGAGATGTGAGGAAGCACTCCATATTGAGGATTCAATCATTGATGTTGCCGCCTGTAATATATATATTTATTACTAACAGTTCAAAACCTATCTTTATCTCTAATTCTGTATTTAATCAAAGTAGGGACCCAGTCTACTCTCGAAATTCGACCATAGTTGATTCTGTCCAAGGATAGCCCTTGACAACATTGACAACATGAATGTAAATATTTTCTCGAATAAATGATTTTGTGACACATTTGGTTTCTGCACATGAATATAATTTTATTATTCATACCTGATCCATGGGATTATCAAAGAATTCGTGTAATGATTGCGGAGTGCGAGGCAGTACCGACAAGCTAAGGAGAGCACCCAACACCGAATCTTGATAGAGCCTTCCATTATTCTCAAATTTTGGTTCACATGCCTCCATAAGTATTGGGGCTAAATGTGGATTACCTATAACAACATAAATATTAAAATGTGCTCCTGATAAAAAAATACAAAATTATATTAATTTACAATAATAAATGCTTAGTACTCTTAATTGGAACTTACTTGCAAAAACTTGTACTGAAGGCAAAATATAAATAGGCAAGTTGATTAAATTAGATTTATTGATATGTGCATGAAGCCTTCTCAACACTGGCAGCATAGTGTCTTTTAACTGAGTATGACACTCTTCAGAACCTGAAAGGATCGGTAATATAAGTTTTAATAAGTTTTTTTTAATGTGTTACAAGATGAAAAACTGGCAGACAAGCCACATTATGGTAAGTGTTCATTGTCGCCCATGGACATCAAACACCAAAGGCATCACCAATGCTTTGCCGGACGAGAAGGAGGAAGAGGAAAGAGAGAAAAATACTGGTTTTCAAGCTCACAGCTGGAACACGACAAGTCGTTTAACCATTAACTCAAGAGAGAGGATGGCAGCCTGGTAGTTAACTAGCCGGGTTGCAGTCTGTTGCAGTTGATATTTAATATGTTGTTTGATGTCAGGTTATTACATTGCTACTATACAATGATCCCAAAAATAGTATTATTTAAAATGCTACAAAAACTGCTTCTATTTGATCAAAACCAGATTCATTTGACACTGAAAAAATTGTTGATTCCGAACATAATTATGCTTATTAGAAAAAGGCCGTTTGCTTTATATATCAATATAAACGCTTTATACATATATTTCATCACCAGATACTTTAGGTAACATACTACATAAACATTATAAATATAAAACCAATTTCATAGATGAATTTATCTTTTCACTCATTATTATTTGACATAAATCGATAAGACAATTTTTTCTGGAATGATTAAGCCCAAGGAAGGAGACACAAGGGAGCTAATTATTAAATAAACATATATCGTTAGTTAAGCAAATATTTATATCAAAAATACTCACCATCAGAAACAAATGCTTTTACTAAATCCAAGAAGAATGTATGGCTTTGTGGATCTACATGTTGTAGAAGTTCTACCAGCTGCAGCGAGAAGTCTTGGTTCTCAAATAAAGCGGGTTGTTTCAAAGCTGTTACTGCATTTCTAAAGATGAGCTCCTTCATTTTTTCCAATGCATTCTTTACAGCAATGCTGTTGTACTGGTCGTAGCTCTGTATGTTCTGCATTGAACTGAAGAGATATGGGAATACCTGCTTCTGAATTACATGTTCCTTGTATGCTCTTACATTTTTAGGTATGACGCTTTTCTCCGTGTCTGTAAGTAAAAGCCGTTCGAACAGAGCCTGTTCCAATGCTTCCAAGTCAATATGTCGCCGTGGATTCATGGCCTGAGCCAGTTCCTCGAGGTAAACAAGCTGTCTATCCGAATGCTCCCCCACAGCATTGAGATTAATGGTGAAATGAAACACATTTTCAACAATACCATTAATTGTTCTAACTTCCTCAGTTACTTTCGATGGTTTGATATTCATTTCTAATTCAGCACTTCCAGAGTTATAGTCTGGTTCTTGTGAGGATCCTACTCCGGAAACACCTATCAAGCCAGCAAAAGGATTGTTTAGATCGGACATAATGAGAAGAATCTGTTTCTTGGAGAAAACAATAATAAAATTAAGCTCTGGAATTCAGAGAGTAAATTAACATTCTACACTCAACCGTATGTTGTTTAAGTCGTCGAAAAATCCAGCCCATTCAATTATCTTTGTATGTTACAAAGATGGGCTTTAATTAAAAATGATTAGCGTTCACTTTTATTTTATTATGCTGACTGTAAGTGACTATCATTATCCGTTATCACAACAAATTGACAAGTCAAGCGAGATTGACATAATGATTTGACAAGTTAATGATAAAAAACTGTTGATGCTTAATTTTTAACTGACGTTTGTCACAAGCTGAAATTAGACTAAAAAAAAAAGATTCACTTGTAGATTACTTAATAATTAGAAAAATATGAAATAAATTGCGAAACTTTTCCTTTTTTGATAAACTTGGATATTTATTTAAAAATGTTGCAAAAATCAAACTAAACAAATATTTTAGTTTGGTAATACAAAATAATAATAATTAATGGTCGCAGGGTCGCACTCTATAGTTTATGATAGACTGTAACGTTGCATGCCTTTATAATTACTATCGAAAATATTGTTTAATAGTATTGAAAGAAAATTATTAAATTCTTAATTGACGAAGTAAAATTTAAGGAAACTTTGATTCCCTTATTTTTGGAACTAAAATAGAAAGCCATACGACCGGAAATTTACTGTTTGCCGAATGCGCCGCTACACGAACGCCACTCGAACCTGTGACCAATTGTGGAACTAAACATCTACGCATATTGCCCACGTTCTGTTGCAGTCGTCGTCCGAATCCGAAATCAATACTGCGTATTCGAATTTGTTACGTCGTCTTTATGCAGCAATGCTATGAAAGAATTCCATTTTACATGGCGTATAGTAGTCGCACATAGTGAATCGTTCATTTAAATGTAAGATTGGTAACACATAATTATAATAATTATTATTTACTTGCTAGGCCATTATAATGAATGCGTGTCCCCTATTTGTACAAAGTGCTTGATCAGCTAAAGAAATAATTTGCCACACGTGCATTATTCTACACATTATTGAGCCAATTTTTATTTTAACATTCATGCTCGTATATTCAGTAGTTTTTGGTTATTCTTGTAAATTGTGATAGTTTTATATTTATTTTGACAATCAAAATGGCGGCCGCAAACTAATGATAGCGACTAAATTGTGCAATTTTTACATTTTGATGATATTGAGTACCTCCTTTATATAATTTAATTGCATGAATCATTTTACATTTCTCACTGTTTTCATTTTAAATTCCGAATTATTAGGAATATTTTTATTTATATTTTAAAAGCTAATCTTTATTTGGGTGTTGGTCGGCGGTATCATTTCTATTAGACATTTATTTTATTAAAAGCTTGTGTATGAAAACTAGAATTTTTATCTAAATTATCTATTCATTACTAAAATATTTGTAGTAAACAGCGCATTCATAAAAAACATTATCCTCCTAAATGAAATAGGTAGTTAGGTACTTAGTGTATTTGACTACAAAAATTGTGAGTCACTATACGCCAGTACATATAAATAGAACGCATATTTGTGTTAGTGTGAGTGAGCATCGTACTCTTCGTGACCTCGAAAAAGGAAGGACAGACTATCTTGCCTTGCCGTTCTAAAAGGCTGACGTCATTCTATCAATTCGTGGCGAGAGCGCAACGCGCAGAAAGATATTGTGAAATGTGAACGGCCACCCACTGTTTGTATTACCTGGCCGTATCTACTAATTTACTTGAAAGTAGTGGCTATGAACAGTTGCTGTACTGACTTCTGCCATACATGTTTACAACTACGCACCACTTGATATTAGTGATACCTGGATAATCATTCTCAATGCTAATTGTATCGACGAATATTAGGTATAGTATTTATGCCAAAAACAAGCAGTCCATTGCGACATGGTCAATACTTAATTGTTAAAATATTGTCTTTGTAAAAAATAATGATAAGATTTCTAACATTCACTTGAATTTTAAAAAATGTACATGGGTTGTATATAAATAAATAGGATACCAGTCTAAATTTCACTATAGATTACGTCATCGTATGTGTAAATTGAATTCCAAAAGGATAACTTTTTTGTGTGCGTCGTGTTTGGATAGTGGTACTTTTAAAATGTTGTGATAACTATAAATGGTTTTCAGGCTGTTTATTTTCATTTTACAATTATTTGATTAATTAGTTACTATATACATTTCCTCGTCGATTGAATATTATAACATCAATAATTATTGTGTTATTTTAAAGGTCTCCTTAAATTAGCTGGATTATACTGTTCAAAGATGGCGGAATAGCAAATGCGACGTTGCCAAGTTCATTATACTGACTTGCCACTTTAAATCATCTATTGATAAATTTTATGTAGATAATTGTCCTTTAGCCTCCTTTATAGTTTGTTAGCTTTTTTATCGTAAAATGAGTCCATAACTTAATCATTACCGACATTATTTACATGTTATTGCGCAACATATTTATAAATTTTTTTTCAACAAAAATAACATTTGACACCTCGATCCTAAAATGTGATAATATAAATGGGGTCGATGTACGATAATTATTATTATTCTTGTCTTACTTTTAAACTCAATAAACAATATAGAAATATTTCAAAGTAATCATTAAATTCTTGTAGTTTTTAAAATCATTCTACTTACAATGCTTGTAATTTTAATTTATGAATTAGACTGAGTTGTATTTTTTATGTACCGATGTTTATATCGGTTAGGTATTAATATACGTATAATTACGTATTTATATGCAGGCTGTTAACATCAATCGTTGTTTACACATTTTGGCTGTAACTATTTAGCTATCGCAACCTTATCGATTTCCTTTGGCATTTAATGATCGAGGGCAGAGATCTACATATGCAAATAATTTGTTCGTAACGGACAAAGTTTTATGCGGGCTTAGCTCGAACATAAGGAAAATGGATCTTTTCTCAAAAAAATCTTTGTATGCGACTGGCATTGTAGATATCGAAGAGCGACAAAATAAACATTTATTTTTGATTGAATTTGTAATAATAGTTTTATTTCAGAGAAAATAGGAAGGTGTTGCATAAAAACAAGGAATAATATATTTTTTAATAAATTTTAATACAGATTTATTAACCATTTCTCATTTTCAATTTCAGGGAGACATTCACGATGACTGAAACAGTTACCAACACGGAAGATTTGGAGGATGGAGAGATTGAAAGTGAAGATGAAGAAACTCCTGAAGTCTCAAATGAAATCAAAAAAGAAGAACCGGCGGTATCGGCTGTTGAAGAAAAAATCTCTTCCGAAAAATGTGAATCGGAAGGTTACTACTACTCAAAATCAGGTAAGAAAAAGAAGATAAAATCCAAATCAAAAGGAGATCCAAAATCAAAAGAGAAAAGTAAGAAAAGTCGAAAGCGTTCAAGCCCCGTAGAGGATGATTTTGCTGGTAATATAGAAAAGGCTATTAGAAAAGCTATGAACAAAAATGATGATGGCGAATCTCAAATAGAAGACGACATCGAAGAGCGCCGAAAACATAAAAAGAGAAAGAAATATGATAAAGATGGTCCAAGTAAGAAACGTAAAAAGCATGAATATTCAGATGAAGTGGATGAAACTGAAATGATGTGCGTTAGAGGAGCATCACCTGTGCAGAGACAGTCACCAGACGGAACGTATGCTGATGACGACAGAGATTCATATGCTTCTGACAGCAGTCATGATTCTAGAGGAAATCAACACCATCGTCGGCGTCCAGTGCAGCGCGAACGGACTAAAAACAAAAATGATAGACGAAGGTTAGCACATCCGATGCAAGATCCTGATGGTGTCTGCTTGTTTTATATGCAAGGTAAATGCCATAAAGGAGACGATTGTGTATATTCCCATGACGCACAACCTCCTAGGAAAATGGAATTATGTAAATTTTATTTGATGGATTGTTGTGCGAAAAGGGATAAATGTCTTTATATGCATGCAGATTTTCCTTGTAAATATTATCATACTGGGCTGCCGTGCATTTATAAAGACGAATGTAAATTTGCACATGGAAAGCCACTTAATGAAGGTCTAAAAAATATTCTTTTGAAACATATTGAATCGGCTCCGAAAGAGATTTTGGGTGATTTTCCAAGATTGAATAGAGAAGGCGCTTTAAAAATGATTCAAACAACACAAATGAAGTTAATGCAACAGTATTCAGAAAATAATGACAATCAAAACCGAAATATACCTTCTTTATTTGAACTTAATATTCCAAACCCACAAGGGAATTCTGAAAATTTTCAAATGAATCAGTATAATGACAGACAGAATAAAATATCACCGAAAATACGTCAGTCCAGGTGGCAAAATGAGCTAAATCAAAGTTATAATAACAGCATGTCTCCCAATAGCAACGCGGGAAATACAAATGTTCTAAGTATCAAAAACTTAACTGGGGTGTTATCACCGCGACAAATAACTGATCTTACAAAAATGGGTATTGATAATTTGGATCAGTTGGGACAACTGACAGTATTGCAGTTAAATAGTATTGGTATATCCTTAAAACAAATTACGGAAATACAACTTAATACAATGAGTATACAAAAATTAGGGTTAATAAATAATGTCGAACAACAGTCTCAACAATTACTTGGCTCAACTGGTACACAAGATCTAGATTTACGAGTTCCTCCTGTAGTACCAGTCAGTAATAGCTTGCCAGTATCTTCTGAATTATCTGGACAAGATATCGATATGCGGTTTCAACCTGCGGTTGCCCCTAATGCGAATGAAGATTCCATCTTAAACACAGGCCCTGTAAAGGAAATACAACCTACCAAGGATACAATTGATATAGATCAGTACACAAAAGATGCTTTAAAATTTGCATCCAAAGATAAAGAGAATATTGATATATCCAATGAACCTTATGAAATGGAACCTTCAGTTATTACAAATGAAACAAAAGACGTTGATCACAGAGTTCTTCCTTATGCCGAAGTTGATCAAAGAACGCATAATTCTATTACAGAAAAAAAGATTCAAAGTGAGACCGATACAGATATTCGGTTTTTGCAACCTGAGCCACTCTTTAAGAACCCTGACAAGCGAAATCGGCGCTCTACTACTGATGATGAAGACAACAATTTATTAATTGATGAAAAATGGTATTCCAGTGACGAAGAGAAGGGAAATAAAAAGAAGTCTCCAGGTTCATCTCCACGATCTACATTGATGTCTCCGCCACAAGTACCTGCACCGCACGTAATTGAACCTTCCGCTGTTTTAAGTAAATTAGGTGATCTTTCAAAGATCGATATAAGTGAAGAAGTGACAAAGTTATTAAATACAATGAAAAATAACTTACACGAAAATAAACCGAACAATTCAGAATCTGTTGAAAGTAACAAATTAAGAGATCCGCGTTCTAGAAGATCTCCAGTCAGAACCAATGAAACTAGTAGTAAACCTATAAAAAAGCCACCACGAGTGTCGATCTATGACTGTGTCGACGGGGAACCAACAGACGGGCGGCGTAGAGCAGATGTTGACTTACGCCAAACTGATTATAAACTTCCAGCTTTCGGGGACACTGATTTAAGACAAAGTACTAGCGGAGATATCGATTTTCGATTAGGATTACCTTTTAAGCCCATACCAAATTATACACCAGCTTCGGAAATTAACGGGTCAATAAATAGCCATCCGCCAATACCCTATAAACTTGTACCTATACATATACCGCGCCCAGACTACACAGATATTAGAAACAGTACCGCAAAATCACAAGCGCTATTAGATCCAAGATTACGTAAAGTATTCCGTTTGTCAGTGGATGAATCCAATAGTGATAGTGAGAAATCAACGAAAACTGTAACTACGGCTCCTCGTGTAGATCCTCGTAGAAAACCCACTACAATTGAGTCTCTCAACCAAGAACAGAAATCAAATTCCTTAGATATACAATCAATATTGCAAAATTCAAATTGGTACAAGGAATTAAGTTCCACGCAAAAAATATTTGTTAACCAGCATTTAGCTCCAGTAACTCAATTGATCAAACAGTATCAGCAGGATAAAACTCCCGGAAAAGTATTCGATTTGGCATCAATACAAAGTAATTCAGTTTTATGTAATATATTTTCAAATCTAGGTATCACTTTAGGTGAAAACGGTGAGTATACATTACTGCCTAAACCTAAGGAGGCATTATTGAAGACACCTATTAACTTTAATCAAAGTGCAAATCCTTTTGGTATTAATAGTAATATGGGTGGATCTCAAGTTGCAATGGAAACTAACATGAACATGATGAATATGCCATCAATAGGCATGGGCGGTATGAGTAACTTGAACGTTGGTCATATGCATGGCTTTAATCAGCCCTTACCAGATCATAGAGGTGGTCCTGCGCCCGGATTACTTGGCATTGCACCGAACATACCACATAATTTTAATAATAATTTCGGTAATATGGGATTCAATGGTCCACCGCAGGGTAACGATTTCAATTATATGGACGGAGAACAAAACTTTCAGCGTTATTCAAATAGGGGTGGTCCTCGGGGTCGCGGCAATGATCGTTGGAATCGAGGCGGGTCTGGAAGAGGACATAGAGATAGAAAGAATTTTAGCGATAGGAGTAATTGGAAAAACGATAGTAGACATTAACTTATTTATAGTAGTTGTTGAGATAGGGTAAAATGTAAGTATAATATTGGTAGAATTGTAAACCCTGCCACGAAATGTGATCAAGGTGATAATTATAAATAACCACAGACTTGCATAGTGACCGCTCTTTTACAGTTTATATTAATCTATTGTAGGAAAATAAGAAATGCTTTATTTGTACAAGTTATAATGTAAATATTTTAAACTAAATTAAAATGGATAGTTTCATACATAACCTATCATATTTTAGAAATTATGTTTAATTTAAATAATGAATGATTTAAGTTCATTTTAAAAGTACTCATTATACGGGCCAAATGTATTAAGACTGAGTGCAAGTTTATGATTGAGTTTACGTATACTTGTATTATATCACTAATGTTAAAAGCTATGAGCCACGTTATTCATTACTTCTAAATCGTTTGCAATATGTAGTTTAAACTACAAATATTATCTGTGAACTTATTGACTCGGAATATACTAGAAACAAGAATTTGTATAAACACTAATTTCAGTATGATCCGTTGATGTAACAAATAATGAACCTCAAGCTAGATAATCCTATTGTCATGCTGTTACTTTGTTACGTAACTGTTGATATAAGTTGTTGATATCTGTTGATTTGTAATAGTTCTAAAATCAATAAACAACGAAATAAGAGAATCAGAGTGGCTCAAAGACTTTAACGTTGTGGTGAAATTACCAATAAAACTTTCGGTTGTTCGCAAATATTATGTTCTCTTAAAAAGAAGTTCGGTAAAGTATTTTAAATTCAATTATTAGATAGATTTGAAACTAGAAACAACTTGCAATGAAGTTAGCGTGCTAGTTCGGAATCTGCATAGACAGCTGATGAAGAAAATTGGTACCTTGTACCTATTGGTAATACTCATAAGCAGGCTACAAACTTGAAAAGAGAGAAAATAAATATTTTAATAAATATATATTTGTTTCTCCAAAATACACACGCATCGTGACAACCTTATAGCTAAGGAAACATTAGCTACTATAATACGTACCTACATGCCAATGTTTAGGTACCAATTTTTGTTCACTACCGAATAAGTATTTTGAAAATAATTGACGAATAACCGATTTTTGAGATTGTTGAGCTTATCTCAGGAATAAATGAGCAATAATTATATCACTAGCTGTTAGGATTCTTTTGTAAATGTAAATGACAGTGAATCATTTAGTCCAGTAGGTACCAATCTACGTTATTATCAATACATAGAGAGCAATATAGAAATTCATATGAATACGTTACATAAGTTATTGTTTCTAAGTTTATTGTGATAAGAAATAAACAAATGCTGGACTGTAATTACTGTAGAATAAAATGTTTATACAAAACTCATTGTTTACGAACGTTTTATTATAGCATTTATAGCAATAATTTTAAGTTGCCTTTTGTATATATTTTTTTATTCGTTCATTTAAGATTCATTATCTTGTAAATAGATATCTACGATAAAATGCTACAAGAGGATGATCACTGAATAAATGAATGAATGTTTTTCAGGATTATGCTTACTAATGGAACAACAGGTATCTAAGCTGCAGTATTCTCCCAAGGTAGGTATGCAAGAAAAAATGAAGTTTCTGGAATCTTTTAAGATTCACTAATGTACTGCTGTGCAACTTAGCCACTTTAGCTGTGAGACTTTCTGTTGATGTTTCTGATATTACGCTGGTTTCGTATTAGTGTTGTATAGTGGAGATCATGACTGGGTTAATTGTTGTGAAATTTGAGCATATACTTTTTTACGCATTTGACTTCCGAATGCTGTTACAAGTATAGATACTGTTTCTCGAAGCGACGTGAAGCGATGTAGTATTAAAAACATGTTTTTAATTAACTTCTTTATTAATTACTTGCAAAACTGAAGAAATGTAATTTGTAAAATCAGTTTTTAGTCTGTTACTTTCAGATTTTAAGTTTATTGCGACTTGTGATACTTTTGAGAATGTTGGGGCTGAAACAATAAAAACAAATCAATTTTCAGTAGCTAAAACTTAATCAATGCGCATATTTCCATGTAAGTACGCAGTGATTATAAAGTGATAAGATTAGTGATAATATTCATGACAAACACAAAACATACATAAGTTAAGCGAATCGATATCCTCTTGACTATCTTCGGTATTGTAGAAAACAACGCATTGCTTTGGAGATAGTTTGGTTTGAGACACGAAGTAATTGAAGAATAGTTCTAATTCTCTTGCTGCAGTACTAGCGGTATTTGGAGAGCATACCAGTATTACGCCTTGGACACCTAGTCGTAGAGATGGCCAACATGATTCGAATCTGGAATGAAATTGCGAGTATCATTAGGTTACGTATCTAATTCTTACACATTCGTATGGTAGCTTAACGAGGTCGTTGTACTCGTTTCAACATTTTAGATCTTATTAATTGTCTTGTCTTTTTGTTACATTCCGAGCCAATCAATTAGTAACCTTGAATAATGAGTCATTTTGTATTTGACTACATATACGTATACTACAATGCATCTTAGTAGGTACACCAAAGGTTACAAAGCGTTTGGTAAGTTACCTTGGTAGGTACATTTTATTATTTAATTCTTTATTTGCTACTGAACAGATTCTTGATCGGCTAGACATTTGAGGTACTTACTTCGTACGTACCTATATATCTATGAACGCAGTTCTGTAAATAACGCGAGTGGGATGGGCCTGGCGGGCCGGTGGGTGCATTTTATTAAGGTCTCGCATTTAAATATTCACACTTCACAAGAAACGATGTGATCTCACCAACAATTCTCGAATCTCAGATCAATATCTGTCCTGATTCTGCTGTGAAATGCCTTAAGAATTTAAGATGACGCATAGATAAAGGATGCATTTGATAGGACGGTTCCCTACATAACATACTACTTACTAAATCTTAACAATTATTTATTGAACAATTTTAATAGAAAAATAGTCATACTTATGATCACCGCTGCAATCCCATAATTCTATGTCAATTTTACTCGTTTTTCCATTGATGTTCAAATTTGACAGCTCAAATTCCACAATTCTTACACCCTGTGTGGGTTTAGTGGGGCCCGTTTCTTCAATATTCATGCATTCTGATATAAAATTCGCTATTAATGTTTTTCCACTCTGAAAATTATTGAATACTACTTAGTTATTATTTGTTCAAATAGGTACCTATGTACCTGCGTAATTAATGACATTGTAGGTAGGTACTAGGTACTTTAACATTATATCTAATCTATTACATATCTATATAATGATACTTATATAAAAACCGAGTTTAGGAGATAGGCATAGGTATTAGAGGTGATCGATATATTATATAGCGGATAAAATAATCTAATAATAATAAATAATCATATAATCGATTATTTATTTTAACAGACAAGCGTTATTTATGTTGAAAGATTATTTTTATTACTTACGTATAACGTCGCAAGTTACAAGTGTTACAACTAAAATGTACACAGACAGAGGCGACAGAGCCCGGCCCATGGACAACAGCTCAAGGCCAAGGTCAATCTCACTTTGCCGTATAATATATTCGTTATATTTGTCCCATGTGAAATTGTATTCTATTGTAACTGAATAAGAACAATATTCCCTTTAATGTCCAGAACTAACATTTTGAAAACTAATAATAATTTTAGGATTATTTATTTTTTCGTATTGTAGACGTTAGGTTAGATTATTTAATATTTATTATTTCGCTAAATAATCAATCAGTACGGACAACTCGTTTGCGCTCGTATGACGTTTTTTTTAATTTCGTTAATTTCAGTTTTATAATAATGTAGTTGTATATATCATTTAGTTTTAATTTAGTGTAAATTATTGATAGTCTACTAGTCTAGTGTGTTTAGTTATAGGTACATAGTAATTTAGTTTAATTAAAATGCCACGTAAATGACTAATGTGGGACTATTTACGGTGGTGGATAAACGCGGAAAAAAGGCTGAATGTAAATATTGTAAAAAGACATTTTCCTTCAAAACTACTACATCGAATTTAAAAAGTCATTTAAAGCAAAAACATTTAATTATATATGAAGAAATATGTAGAGAACATAGGAATGAAAATAGCGGTAAGTTTATCATATACATCTATACAACTAAATAAAATTGGAGTGTCTGTTTGTGATATTAAAATAACCGCTTTTTACTAAATGCATATGGATATATACACGGTGCATATAGCAAAATAACAATTTTTACAATTTTTGTCTGTCTGTGTGTCTGTTTTTTCAGCTTATCTCTGGAACGGCTGGACCGATTTTAACGGAACTTTCACTGGCAGATTGCTGATGTCATAAAGATTAACTTAGGCTTCAAGTATGCAACTTCATTGTTCAACTTTATTTTATTGTACTTAGGTACTAGAATCGCTGTCCCTGCTGTTCCTAGTACCTAAAAGCTGTTAAAAGTACGATGGAAAATTCAGTGAACTTAGTATTTAAATATGTATTTAATTTTTTTTTTTTGCAATAACATAGGGTTAGAACTTAATATCTGTTAAAAAATACTGCCCGTTAATTTCTCACACAGCAGCAATCTATATATTCTTAATAAATAGAAATAGAAAATAGTATGAAATTTTTATAGATAAAACATCATTACCTAAGTAACTCGAAAGGAAGCGAGGGCGGGTCGGCGCGGCAATCAAAATTCAAAACACGTCGTTCTACGAATAAAAGTTATATAATAATAATATTATACTAATATATTATAACGTAAAAAATAACCGGCGCTTAAAAAGTAGCGTAACGTTATAATAAATTATTAATATATAGCCGTTGCGAACACTTCTAATAGGTATACATAATGTATTATAGTTTGCGAAGAAGCAATAGGTATTTACAATCAACTCTATCAATCAAGAGCATGCAAAAGCAAAATGAGCAGGATTGTTTTATCTCTTCGCAGTTAATTAAATGAAAGTATAAGTGTAAAAAAGATTCTACGATGTCCATTGTGATTTGCTCCATCAATCTCTGACCACACATTTGCAAACAAGACAAAACAGATACCTGTGGTAGGTAGCAATTATCTGTTTATCATTCTGTGGCCAATGCCGCTGCGTCAATAGAATTAATTAAAGATATTTAAACACTTAAAAAACAATATCAGTAATTAGAAATGCTATGGTCGAGAAATTCGAGTCTGAGTTATCTGAATAGGTACTTCAAGCTTATACGTTTCTAGAAATAGTATGTTTCATAGTTAAATAGTAGTTGTGGTGAGTCGTGGGTAGCTGCCTAGACTGCCCTAGACGAATCTTACAAACAGTCAACACAGCTGTATTATATTAGGTAATACAGCTGTGCTGGTATCATAATTTTTAGGTATAATAGACAGGTAGGTTTGTAGGTATAATATACTTAAATATAGTACTGTAGGTGCTATACTCTATATCATACCTACCTCTATATCATATCTATGCTGTTACTTCCATTGGTAAAGGTATTGGTAGCTATGCTAATAATACGGTTAGATATTGTGTGCAATCATAGGTAGTAACTATAGCGAGAGATTTGATCCGTTGTAAATTGAGAAGACGGAAACAAGCGTGAATTACATTGAAATTGAAATAGCTGCCGTTAAGTAAGCCACTAGGTCAAGTGGAAATTGAATCGAAATCGGGTTAGCTGCACGGAAATTGACTTGATTTTTAATTATTGCTATAGTAACTAGGTACGTTGATATTTGTAAGTACATAATAATAATCAATATGGTAACAAAATTGTTTGCATATTTTTTAATAGATCTAAATTAAACGGAGTCCTTATGAGGACAACTCATATAATTAATTATCTGTCGGCGTTTTATTTCTAAACTATTCGACTCGCACTTAGCCTTCTTTACTTCGCTAGAAACCTACGCTGAATATTTAGATGGATCTCTACGGGTACCTACCTATTTGTACTTAGGTACATAAATATATATTTAAATATAAAGCTTATCTACTCTTAATCTAAGCACTGTAATTGTAGCACTTACTTCCGATGGTCCAATCATCACTATTTTTAATTTCTTCTGCTGCATTTTAATACAGTTATACTTGAGTAACGTATAGGTATCAGTCAGTAATTTGTTCTTAAATCTCTGGAATTTTTAACACCTTATATTCTTATTCTCTGTTCTGCTTATTGAAATGTTGCAGACTACTACGTATCGATTATAAACAACTGACGTTTTGTATACATGTCGATCACCTAGACAACCCCATATTCATAGACTAAAGTAATCCGGAACCATTTCTCGAATTTCGTTAACACTACAGCAATAATAATTATATTTCTCACGGAATATATTTCTGCTAAGAATTGAATTCGGCAGGACTTCACAGGATATTTAAAACACTCAAGTGACAAATACAGAACGATTAGTATATTTACATAATATTGTAAAGTTGGTCGAACTAAGTTACGGAATACCTATGTAGTAAGAAACGGAGTAAAAATTCGAGAAACCGATTAGTTTGGCTCGTCAGTGTTATAAATATTATTATTACATGATAAATTAGATTTATAATTGGAGATATGAGTGGATACCTACGACAAGACTTAAATATTGATCGAATAAGAATAAAAGTCGTTGAAAAAATAATACGTCTAAGTATTCAAAATAATAATTATCATTAATATGAAAGTAATTTTATTAATCATAAAACCAATGACATGTATAATATAATTAAATAAAACAAATGATATAAAACATGAATTACTAAATTACCTACTAGGATTAAAAGACAGGTCCCACCGAGATTTGAACTCGGATCGCTGGATTCAGAGTCCAGAGTGCTAACCATTACACCATGGAACCGAGTGTCGGGTTTCTGAAAAAATATGTCTACACATGTGACAGACGAATAAAAAGATCTGAAAGTTATTCTAATGGAAAGATGGACGAATATAATATAGATGTATGCTATCCGTTTTTTAAAACAGACAAGCAGAAGGCTGTTCATTCGACCTTGCGGTCAGCCGTCACTCGGAAGCTGTCTGGATAATCTTAAGTACGGAATTTACGCAGTCCCTCAATTAAATGTCCCGTTACTTGCAACGATGCAACTGCAAATTAGTGCTTAGTCCTGTTAAGTCACATTATCCTAATAGAGGGCCTGCCATATTGTGAACCGAATACGTGATGTATTTTGATTCAATTTTTACCTACTGACATTGTGTAATTATATTGATTTTACCCGACATGTAGGTTATTGGTTTGTTACAGTTATTGTTTTGTGCAGGGTGTCTGGTGGCAGATTTATGTTTTTTCAAAAATTACCAAAGTGTTAAAGAAGGACGACGAGAACACGTGACATTGTTCGTATGAAATAATCCTATTAATATTATAAATGCGAAAGTTTGTATGGATGTATGAATGTTTGTTTGGATTTTGCTGAAACTTTACAATAATATAGCTTACACATCAGAATAACACATAGGCTATAAATTATAAAGATATAGTGTGAATTATCCAAAATATACCTATAACTAAATCTTTGCAAACCGAAGGAATAAGTTTCCCGAAGCGAAGCGAGAGCGGGTTGCTAGTAATAAATAAGTAAATGTCAATGAAAATATTTAAGTACGAAAGTTTAAATAATAAAATTATGCACATAACTACCGTCTGTACAAGGCCTTACATAGTGATGTTCGCAACATCCAGTTCTGGACTAGTCTGGGAACAGTTACGTAGCTATTTATATAACTCGATTCCAGTTTAACTTCCGGGAGCTTCTAACTGTACAGGCTCATCTGCACAATATGTTGTAAGTGACTAATACCAACATACCTGAGTAAGTATAAATAATATATTATACATCATTATTTATTTGACTAAATAAAAAAAATCATTACATAAAAAGGTTTTTTTATGGAATTAAGAGAGCACGGGCCTTAATTAATATTGATTCATTATTATTAAAGCGATCACTGAAAAATATGTACGTATGTTACAAAACAAAACAAGTCGTTTTAAATTCAGAAGCAGTGGTAAAGTCGTAGTCAAAGTCAGTAGTCAGTCACTGAGTTCGAATAGTAGGTAGTTAGGTAGTTACCTAATATTGTGAGAATACTGTTTGCTGATATTATTTGCTATTTCTTAACGATGAATTATGATAAGTAAAAATATTCTATTGTTTATTATTATCCTAAACTAATTTGATAATATATTAAACTGCTTTGACTTTATGAAAATAGCTTAGACGACAAATAACTTTGTACCTATGTAGCCGTCAATGAATCGTATTTCTGTGTCTAAACTAAACGAATACGTTATGTAAAAACATTCCACATTGACTTCGCATAATCGCATCGTAAATCGTAATAAGCTACAAATATTGAAATATACGATATACGACGAATATGAACTGGAAACCGATAAATTACTTTTCTAGTGTCGTAATTATTGCCTGGCTCTATAATTTCTATTGCTTGAAAACTGGCTCTCACGCCCATTATTGTTGTCAAATTTGATTAGGGCTTTCATTCCATTAAAGCATTTACAACGGTGGCATTGGCTCTTAAATGTAGGTAATAATCATTACGAAGAAGCATCATCGCAATAAAAAGTTGAGTAAGGTCTGGTCTTCCCGCCGTCTAACACTTTATAATCCAACTCGGAATCACCATCATTATATTAATGCTCCTTTGACTATGAATAATGTTATGGCGCCTTGGTTGCCATAGGTAGTTTTCTGTAATAATGCATATATGTTAAATTACTTCAAATAAAGTTAGCATGGTTATGTATCAACGAAATATATGTGCTTAGGTAATATAGCAAAGTTACTATACAAATAGTATTAATTTGTCATATTATTATACGAAAATGAATCTAGGCGATTGTCAGCGTCTTTTCGTCAGATGCATATTGAATTGACTAAAATATTTACCTACTCAATGTAGCGGGTGACAACAATTTCCAACAGTTATTGGAGTGACGAGATATTGCATATTGCAGGCTAAAGGAGTGCGCACATTACACCAACTCGACGTCAACTCCACTCCGACTCCACTCCGTTTCAACTCCGACGTTCCGTTCCGCGATCAACGCTTCATCGACGTCAACTCGACTCCGTCTCCACTCCGTTTCAACTCCGACGCTAGTTACATTACGTCATTGTGTCGGTCGACGCGTGGACTACTCGTCTACGGTGAGTCGTCAACGCAACGTCGACGCGTTGGTCTCGAAACGGAACGGCTATGGGTGTAGGGCGAGCCGTACAGGGCTTTTAAGTATAAGTTCGAAATTCAACCTTACCTTCAAAGATATAAGGCTCATAATTGAATGTTAGCTTTGTCAAGGTTTTAGTCGCGTTGGCGTCTGTCGGTCGTGGATTCGTTGTAATGTGCGCACTCCTTAAGTATGATCGAACTGATCGAAGCATATTTTTACTTGCGCGGAACCGTGCGTACCTAGTACTACCTACCTACTTTATATTCCGCCGAGACCCTTGTCGTCCTATGTAAAGAGTCGAGTCGAGAAGAGTCGAACAGTTCAATATGTGTGTTACTACGATATTATAATACCTGCAAATCCCTCCGAGCGCAGTCGCATTTATGTGGTAAAATTTCTTGAAAGCTAATTGTGCGTCTTGAGCAGTACTCGGTATAGTCGCTGCCTAATAAACATTAATTTTATTATGAGTGTGTCATAAAGAATATTTTATAGTGATTTGGATTACATACCTATTGAAGCCAAAGGTAATGGAGGATTGCTCTACAGAGTATTATAATGATTTCTAGAGAGAGATTAGATATTATTAGACATCCAAAAGCTTTGTCAGTCAGGTACATAATTATACTTTAGGCTTGATAGGCAATTACTTTCTTCCTTTCGTGTTTCTTCCATTATTTTAACCGTTTAACGTATTGGAGATGCTTTGGTGTCACTGATGTCCACGGGTACGACTAAGAACCTTCCACACTACACTAGACTCCTGTTTAAAATGTAGGTAGTATTAGGAAATCATTGCGCTAATTTAACCATATTATGGTCACTAACTAACAGTTTATAATATCCTATTTCAGTCAGCACACTTAATTATGATATATACGATTTTAATATGAACGAAATAATTATGATATACACTCGTCTGAAACTTAAAAAAAAAACTAAGATTATTATACTATTGCTCGACTGCGGCTACTGACAGCAGGTCAATGGTAAAACTGAAAATATGAGTTCCAAAAGCCATAAGTTAAGGGCTTTGTTTGATTCTTATAGCTACAGATTTATGAAAGGATTATAAGAATGGACGAGAGGCCCTATCGTCCTGGTACTGATGTTATATTTTATAAGTGCATATCGAATTGTATTTTAAAGGAGTATAATTTCTGTATTATCCTTTTCGACAGATTTATGTTTCGTGATAAAATAATTGAGATGTTTATGGTTATTACTGCAAATGCGTTATCGTGTATCTTACAGTAATAATAATATACCTATGTACTCGTACATAATACAACTGGTTAAGTCCGAAACGTTTACGTGGGAATGGTCAGATACCTACTGTTCATGTGTTGCTGTTTGCTGTAGGCCATTCCTATAGGGGTGCTGGGTTCGATACCCGGATTGACGTTTGTTTTTGAGTCGCAGGTGTTTTGTGATGTTTCATATTAAGTGTATGTCTATGTCATCACCAACACAGGGAATGTTAAAATTCGGGGATGTGAATGGGTAATCGTATAATGTACAGAAACTTTTTTTTCTGAGATAGGTAATAATTCTATAATCAGTAAACCGTAGACTTACAAGAATCATAGATAACACAAAGATCAAATAAATTAATGGCGCTTAGAAATCTAAGTATAACTACATAGGTACCTACCGAATACTAATTATAGGTACCTACCCACCTACTAATTCATAAAGATGGAATAGATTTGAGAAAACTATTATTGGGGGGTGATTGGGGGTATTCATTAACGCAATAGATAAATTTTGTTTACTTGCCTGTTTGTCGTTTTTACTTGTCGGTAAAAGTTTAAACAAAAAATTAAGTCAATTTAAAGACTACTGTCGATCAGTTTTTCGGATGTGGGTAGTAACAGTAAGGTAGTACTGGTATGTTATCTACCCGAAGCGAAGCGAAGGCGTTTATGAACATTGACTTCTCGTTTATAGATAATGTAGTTGGTAGGTAAACATATAAGGAAGTTTAGCCTGGCGAAGTCCCTATTATCCTACAGCATCCGGGGTCGTCGTGCGCTCTAGTCAGCGCAGCGGGCTTAGGACTAAAGTTCCCGAACATTCTCTGGGTCGCTGAACTGGGCACAGAGTCTAGTACCATAATATTTTGTAATAAAATGGAAGAATAAGATTCATAAAAATGATTCGCGTCTTTCTAAGTTTATGATGTAAGTGACATTTGTTTAGTATGAGTTTTGCATACTTTTGACTGTTACTAAAAATATAATGTGGTGGTAAGTGACCTTCTATACACGCAATAAAGTACCCTTCTATATACGCAATAAAGGAGTCACCAACGCGTTGTCAGCTGGGATGAATTTTAACCCGCTTATTGACCAGTTCGCCAGCATTGCAAACATTGGAGCATGTTTAGGTAATAAAAAAACAAAATAAAAGGTATAACTTATTCTAACGGATTACGAGATAAAAAATTGTGGTCACCAAGTGTAAAATATGGAACTCGTTAAAACTCAGCACATGAGACCAAACTCGAGTAGGTTTGTAATAACGATTGAAAAGTTCTATTGGCCACCTCACGATTCCATCATCAGACCCCACTTGAAACTATCGTAATATGTTCGTCACGGAAGATCCGTATAGGTGCATTGTTTCATAAGAATCAGTTTAATAGAAGATTTTTTATGGAATTAAGGTAGCAAACGAGTATGCAGCACCACTCTTCACCTGCCGCCGCCGTGACAACTGTGACCGACCTAGAACAAGACTCAAATAATTACGTACAACAAAGCCATTTAACAGGATAATCGATAAAAGTGTTTAATAACATCTTGTTAGATTTACTACGGGTGCTAAGTAGGTGCTATTGAGTTGTGAGAATAAAAATGCAACGGAGATGCGTAAACTAACCTTCGAGATGATAAATAGGTACGAGCTTGTTACGCTTGTCAGTTCGGTTAGTTGTCCTGTCATGAGCCTTACATCGAAATGTTTAAGTAGAGATTTCCGTAACGTGTTCGCAGGTCGGCGACCGGGACTAGCCTCGAGCCGGTAGATTCGCAGGATACGATAAATTTCAATAGTACATTGACTGCCTGCCCTGCACCGGTCTAGCCCTCCATCGTTAGGCTTAGCGCACGACGCGACGGAAACGGTATGGTTCTAAACAAGTAAAGCTCGCGTCTTTATTTATTTATTTATTTTAACACTTTTTTACCACACCACAAAGAAAATATACATAAAAGTACAAGGAATTAGAATGAATTAGAACAACAGTGAGTTAGAACAAGACTCTTACCAACAATTGCTAACTGGACTATTACTAACAGCGGCGGCTTTACCGATAGTGACGGGGTTGCGGTGCACCGGGCGCCGGGTGTCAGGGGGCGCCGAGTGCCTCGACACCTAGACCTAATCCATTTCGACCGTGCATTTTGATACAAGACGCCAAGGCATTGATTGCACCTGGGCGCTGCATGTGCTAGAGCCGCTCCTGACTAACAATAACTAACAGAACTTACTACCACTAACAATCCCTGTCCCATCTCTCATACTTATTAACAAACTAACCAACTAATGTTCTAACATCGTCTGCTAATAGGACTAACTATCCTAGTCCCCATTTGAGTCTTGTTCTAGACCGGTCACAGTTGTCATGGGCGGCAGCGGTAGGTTGGTGGTGTTGGTGCTTAACGCTATAAAAAGAGGAAGCGGCCTTATCGCTTTGAAGCGTTTTCTTCCAGGCAACCCGGTATAACAGTTAGGGAAAGCTAAATGGGTGTAGGCGTAAAAACAACAAACAACACAAAAAGCAACATAATGGCAACATACCAATAACATAGCAGTGACAAAAGATGAACAATCAAGAAAAGAAAGAGAGTAAGAAGGTAGGAAAGAAGATAATATTCTTCTTATTTTATTATGATACGGGTACTCACGATATGTATTTTGTAAGCCGATATTTCGCCCCAGTTCGCCTGGATCGTGGGTACGGCTGAACTCGTACAAAATTAATGTCGTGAGTACCAGTATCATGAGTTTAGTTCAAAATTGTATCATGTGTAAATATACATGATAATGTATATTTACTTATAAATAATATAAACGTATATCTACATAAATAACCAACAATCCGGGTGTCCCTTGACACCTCTCAAGTTTTACGAATATTCTCATTTTGTTACATAATATGATTAGTAGTTACCAACCCCACCAGGAATTACCCATCAATCACATTATATTACTTATGTTGAAAAGTTAATATGATGAGAGCCTGATCACAATGACTGAGCAAATTGTTTACTTGAAATCTAGATCCATGAAGACAAAGTTGCTGTAGGTAAAGTTAAAGTTTACTTTACTTTAACTTAACTTAAGTTTAAAAAAACGATTACGGCTGTGGGCGGTCTACTTTTAACTTCTGCATCTAGATATAGCCCCTGTGTTGTCGCAGGCGCTCAAATCACAAGATTGCAATTGATATTCAACAGTGCATGACTCAATCTGTATTTGCATCGTGAACACACGAATACGAGAATTGACAACGCTGCGAAACTGTTTTTTGCTTATTTAGGTCTTCATTCTGCAGTTTTCCTTTCTATATTTTGAATTTATTGCCTGTTTTAATAGTTTGTTTCAATGACAATTTCTTTATTTGTAGACAAAAAAGTAGGGTGAGCGCGTTCAAATTAACAGTCAAACAAAAAACGCAACACATTATGTTTAGATTTAACATTTGTTTCATGTTTGGAAATAAAATTACCAAATTCTGCTTCCCGGGAAACGGTTTTGGGTTAAGTGGAATTCCTACCCATCCAATACCTGCTCCGGAATACCGGTCCTGCGTTTGTCCCAATGTTAGTTAACCCCGGACGACTCGAGAAGCTCTAAGTCGCTTCACTACTACCTTTAGCTACTTCTTTATTGTTTCCTCTTCTTTCGTTCTTGGCCGACTACACATGTGATGCGTTTGTGTGATGCGTGACGTGGTTTTTCTGTTGTCCACAAGCGTGGACTAGGCTGGTCTGTTCGTTTATCAGCTAGAAACATAAAAATCTACTGTCACCGAAAAATTGTCCTCTAGTACAGCAACACATTATAAATAGTTGAATGTTTCAATGAGCGTATGTTTTGTTTGTAACATTTTTATAATGATGAAACGATCGCTCTTAGATATTATTCAATAGCATTCGTGCGAGCCCTGAAGATGTAAACGTGTGATATAAAATATATTGCGCATTGCTCTAACCTAGCGCCTCAGGGAAACATCCATAAATAATCTGTTGGCTGCATTGGACAATCTGAATGTCGATAAATAACTACCGACTAGAATAAAATTATTACTATTCGTTGTAGCCTCCATGTGTTGACGTCAATTTATGAAAGAATCTCATCAGAATGAAATTAAAAGTCACAAATTTTTGAATGCTTTTTTTTTATTAAAATGGGAATTTCTTTTTCTTCTTCGAACCCATAACTGTCCCACTGCTGGGCACGGATCTCCTCTCACAATGTGAGGGGTACAGGCCATAGTCCACTACGCTGGCTAAGTGCGGATTTGCGGACTTCACACACCTTCGAGAACATTTTTGGAGTGTGCAAGTTTCCTTACGATGTTTTCCTTCCTTCACCGAAGCAAGTGATTTTGTGAGTGATTTTTTAAGAGAACATTTTTATTGCGCACATGTTTTTTTAAAATTAGAGGTGCGTGCGGGGCTTGAATTAGAACCCTGGACCCCGGTTCGGAAGTCCAATGTTCTACCTCGGCTATCACGGCTGTGTGATGATATAAATGGGAATATAACTTTAATTAAATGCAGTTTAAAGTTTTGTAATCTGTGTAATTCGTCATATACCTACTTAAGTAGTCATAAAGTACCTACGTTACATTCCTACAATTATTTAATATTATTAGATGTTACCTAATATTAACTTTTCATAACAGGACGTCAATATAAAAATATTAATATGTAGGAAATAGTTAATTTTGTAATGTTTTAAATAATATATTTTTTATGACAGAATCCCGATCCTAACTATATCTATATCATAATATGATATGACGATGAGGATCGGGATTCTATCACAATCGTACCACTGTTCTAATTTTTTTTATTCAGTCCAAATGAATAAATTTCTGCACTTAAATCTTCTACTTTTAAGTACATCTACATCTACTAATTTATTTTAAATGCATGGCACATTCAAGACTAATATAAAAAGCATTAAGGACTAATGTGGGTTTTAATAACATTAGAAAAACCGTATCAGCTTGAGGTACACGTACAGCTTGACAAGTAGCGTCCGCTCACGCATTCGCGTAATGATCTGAAATTACGCAAATATTCTCTAATTCATCCACTTAGCATAATAGTACGCATTCTATATAAGGTATTTAGCCATCATTTACTAGGTGTCTCGTATTATTTATCGAAACGATGCTGTGGGAATCCGAATGTGGTAGTTTATTTCATACAATAAACTGTGTGACAATCTCTTGATTAATTTGTCTTCTATAAAAAAGGAGAATTATGATAACTAAGTATAGGTATAGATAAGTTATTTTTCCTTAATATAATTCCCTTAGACTCCAGCTTCATAGTCTATTGTAAGGTACTGTACAGAACCGTACCGTAGTACCTTATCGTACCCTATCGTATCGTACCGTACTGTAGGTACTCTCTTATTTTTGTTTTTAGAATTCCCAATATAAGTACCTATAATAATGTTAAATAAATACAATATACCTGCCTAATGATTTAAGTTATAAATAAATTAACGGAGTTCTTTAGATTTAAACCCATCATAAAATTTTATTTAATTGCATGACAAGGATTACTTATAAAGACATTACATTGTAACAATATCTCTCTTTAATGCTTTTTGTAATGAATAAATCATGAGTGGTTTTATAAAATGCCTACTATTTGTACAAACTGACGGTCAACAAAACCTCTACAAAATACCTCTACCTTCTATACGTCCATGGCCGGCAGTAGAGTTCAGTAGAGTCAGCTAAGCTTTGGGCTTGTTTGAAGATCGAGGTAGATTTGACAGTCTTGCATTGTCATTTGTTGTTGACGATCTCGTAGTAAATACTTACGCCGGTTAAGTGATGTTAGGTAGGTACTTACTAAGTATTAGAAATATCTTAAAATACCTATAAAGTAATTAAATGTTTAAGTTTAGGAACGTCTTGAAACACTTATAAATTAAGTTTTCAATTTATCAGAATTAGAGGTATAGTATACAAATGAGTTATTATTACACGTATAGGTTTGACGCAGGTATCTATAATAGATAGCAAGTAGAAAAAACAATTTTTTTTTTTAATTTTCTTTAGTATTTTTTTATATTTCAATTCAGAAGCATAACATTTAAAAATCGAAATTAGGTACTAAAACAGTCATCAGAATCCTGGTATGGAAACTATCTTAGATTATAACAATATGCACAAACACATAAAAAAATTTGTCTTATAACCTATGCTACAAAATTTTCAATAAATAATTTATCATAAAATCCGGCCCGGTCATAAAATATAAAATTAATTGGCAAATCTTCTGCCAATCACAAAAACCAGTCTAACCTAATTCAAAGCAAACGAATCGCTTTGTGTTGATCTGAGTTTAAAGTAAAACAAGGCACAAAGTAGGAAACATGAAATGCGGACTAATAAGTGGGCGAGGTTAGGGACAAGACCTGGTTCATTATTAATTTTATGGTTGCGCGGGCGGCGAGTGCAGCATGGCGCCTACAAAGTATTATGCATGCACAAAATCGTCAGTAATGCATGGGCGTATAATATAAGGTTCACCACATACCTAAGAAAATTATGAAAATCGCTAAGAATTTTGTACTGCGCTAAGAATTTTTACATGGTTAATAACCTTGATCGATCGATAAGACAAAGTGTAAAAATGACGACTATTGTACAACTGTACTATACTAACTATTGTACTTCCGACTGGAAGTCAATCTGCCTTATAAGATCCAGGGTTTGATTCCCGATCGACGCATATTTTAGTACTAATAAAATCAAAGGACATCCCATATGGTGCAATGCTTACCATGCAAAGTTCGTGCAAAGTTCGCAGGGTCCTGGGTTCGATTCTCAGCGATGCGAAAATTTAAATGGTAAGTTTTAATTTCTGGGTGTGGCTGGGGCTATGAGTGACCAACCAAACGACGCGTTTTTTAATACAGATTATCTCGGTATTGGTACAACATCCATAAAGATGCTAGACATCTGGTATCTGGTACAGATGAAAACTCGTTTAGAGTACAAAAAGTCGGCTAGGCTTTAAAGTTGCCTGAACGTTAGACGCCAAAAAATTTTGGGCGACTATAGTCGCACGGACGGTTATGAACGTTGTTTGTTTTGGTGTGTGGTGCATCTTATTGTCATTATGCTCTGACGAGTGTTGTCCGACATTGGACAGTAAGTGGATGACTGATACCATCGCCGCAATGACCACTGTGTCTTCTTATTGTATTTTACGATACAATTTATATTTTCAATCTTAGTGCTATTATATGACACTCAGTGGAACTTTTAAAGCGAATTGAGTTAAGGGCCCAAGTCTGTAGGTATATTTATACTTAGGTATATGTTTCAATGCTTGAGCGAGATCTCACAAGTGGTTTTTGAGTTGTCCCGAATAATGCGTATTTAATTGACTTCGACCAGTAGCTCGTTGACTTCGACTACGGCGTGATGTTTTAATTTTTTATTTAATTGGAGTCTGTTTATTTTGGTAATTAATTATTATCTATAAATCTGTAACTGATCACATGGAAGATCATCATCTCCCTGCCCATTTTATTTGGGGTCGGCGCAATAATTATGAAAAAATAACTATTATATAACCAAACTAACCCAAAACGGTTTTCACTAATATATTGTGGTAAGCTTCATTGAACATTTTTGTTTTATTTCGGTTATATATCGGTTCACAAATTAATGTAAAAAGTTACCTATGTCACCGATATCTACTGAGGGACATGTTTCCCCAAGCGAAGCGAGGGCGGGTTTACTAGTATATGAATATATATTTTATAATTTCCCCTGGACCAAACATTAAAAGTTCAAAACTACGTAAAACTCATCGGGTAAATGTTCAACTGAAGTCCTCTTTTTGTTACTGCTAATCTTGGCGTTGGCATTACCATATCCAGCGACACTTCTTTACAAATTACGACCTAAATATGTAAAAGGTAATTTACCTGTACTGGAATTTTAAGAGCTGCCCTGCAATTATAATTGCACTAATTAACCACAATTGGACATAACTTAGGTACAATGCGAATGTCCGCTCAAAGAACCAAATAAAAAACGAATCGAACATAAATATAAATAGCGATTTCAATTCAATTACTGCTTTATCGTTCATCAACAGTTGTAACAAGTGCTTAATTTTCGCGGCACTCCAATAAAATACTGTGCCAATGTACACAGGACTCGCATTACTTGAGTAAACTGTTACTTAAGCCGTCAATAGTGAATAATATGAGGTGGGTTTTATTTCCTTGCCTTTTGTTAAATAAACAAAACAAATCGGTGTGATTTATAGTAGGTCGGGAGTCAGTTCGGGTTCATTAATTATCTTTCGCCGGCCGCTATAAGGTGTCGCGTGGTGTCGCGCTTTATTGATCGACATTAATTATGTTAATGTAAAAATTGCTCAATAGTGGTCGTGTACTCTGATGACTACATCGGTTTTTCAGATTGACTTTTTTATCTACGCTACCTATTATTGTGAAAGAAAACAAAATTCAATTATATTTTTTTTTTTTCGAAGTAATGTTTATTGACAAATTCAGATTAAATTTAAACATTCATTTTATTGTCTGAGAACCTGGAAACCCAGTATCTTACCAAAGTACATAAAATATTATGTTTAATATTTCATTGCTGTTTTTCACTAAGATATTTTAACCTTTTTGAATCTTTTATTCAATTCTCAGTCATAAAAATTGTAAAGACTGTATTAAAATAATGTACTTATTAATCCTACAAAAGTGCCCATCATTGGTGCAACTAATCTACGTATTGTAAATCTATTTCCGATATTTTCATTAAAGTAAAATCGCAGTATAGGTTATGGTATAATACCTATAATTATGTTTTGGTATTTTTAGGTTAACTCTCCATCGGCGCGGTTGATGGACGCAGGAGCACCGCGGCCGATATCAGGGCTTCGCATCGGGACGTACGCACAATGTCCAATAAACTAGCCGATGTTATCTGATGCTGTAAATGAATCAGTGCCTTCGGTTGCGTTTCCAAACTTAACACCGCGACCCGCTAATTTATGAACTGACCAGTGCTTGTTGTACAATGTACTTACATCAACTAATCGACCTGTATTTGTATCCATTATTGATTTCTTTGTGTAACATCGACTTCTTTATGTCGCTGTTTTTCTCCAGATTAAACAACGAATTTAAAAAGATAAAGTATCAAACCAAAACGGCGCGGCGGTAAAAGATGCAGAATGTTACCTACGTTCAATGATGTCATGGTGAATAAATGATTTAGATCCTATTTGAAATCTTATACTTTTGGAACGCAGTTCCTTAATAAGGCTGGTAGGAGTATGAGTAGGTGGAGGTATTTGCAGAAATTCTCTATAATATCCTTCTATCAACAACACTAAAGATACACAGTTTTTATGGATGTAACGTAGCAAACGAGCATGCAGCACCACCTTCCGCTGCCGCCCATGACAACTGTGACCGACTCAGAACAAGACTCAGATGGGGACTAGGATTGGTAGTTAGTTCGGTTAGGAGACGGTGTTAGAATATTAGTTGGTTATAGGCATTAGTTTGTTAGTAAGTATGAGGACTGGGACAGGGACTGCTAACAGTCTGGTCTAATCCAGTTAGTAATTGCTAGTTAGAGTCATGTGCTAATTCGGTCACAGATGCGTTGCTAACCTTGAGGACTGAGATGGTCGCCTCTAAAAAGTGTAACTGGTGGTCTAAAAATTAAGCCAACAAATAGTGCTTAAATCAAGTGAAAGCATTGGAAAGAACCTACTGTTATAGGATAGGATACAAATTTCACTGGTACCTCTACCTAAAGTAGTCTAATCATTCTTAAGTCTATAAAATCTGTTGTGTAAAGTATGGTATTTCATCATTACAAAACTCATTTCGATGTTTAAATGCTTTGATTATATACACGTCTTCAGTTATTTTATTTACCACCTACGCTTACTGATCACACTGTAACGATAATAATATAGAGACACCTTTTGCATATGGGTCCAAAATACACACATATCGATCATTTACAATCATAATTTTAAATGTCATTGATTAATGAATGAATAGTGTCTTGAGACTTGAACGTTGAAATCTGGACGCACGTCATCAGTCAACAGATAAGTTTGTATTGTATATCACTCGGATCTGACAGGGCCTCAGACCCCACAGATAAATGAATTGCACGTGGTATGTAGTTGAAAATGCGCACCATTGTCGGTTTTAAAAAGAGAGAAAACACAATACATGTAAGCATGTACACACACACTAGGACTAGGACTCCTGGTATCGCGGGTAGCATGGATATTCACCACACCACCACATTCAAGCATGGAAAACAGACTTCTGTCGGGAATCAATCCTGAGATCCATGCGTCGCGTCACTAGGTATTATAAAAATATACTAATTGTCGGGGCGTGTCGCTTGCCTTTTCACGTTTCTTCTTTGCTTAATATATTGTGCCATATTATTACTTAATGGATATTATTATGTATGGGCGATAAAAGGTCTACTGTCTGTTTCTCGTCACCGATCAGTTTTCTTCTCCAACTCTTTTAGGATGTAGCCATGTTGATCGAGTTAGGCGAATCTACTTTTAGTCTATGATGGATCCATCCTTTTCTTCTTCCTCAAAATCGAACGCCACTGGATCGCTACTGCAATCAAGATCTACTGATTTGCGGCTTGTTCCAAACTGGGGATAGGCCAGAATTGCGTTGAGCATAATTATGAGAAAGATTTTATGTCGGCAAATTTTTTCGACGTCAGGTTCGAACTCTTTGCTTCGTTTTGCTATCTAATGTCCCACTATGTATTATTAATATGAATGGGTGACGAAGACCACTTACGAGGCCGCCTGGTTGTTAACCGATTATATAAAATTACAATTATTTTTATTGCTGTACCTGCGACCTACCTCAAGCAGGTCGACCATAAATATGGCTACGAATATTATGTCCATGAATTGCAGTGACGATTTATTTTGACACCAAATTCCAAAGAAAAATAAACAGCATGGTAATAAAAATAATGTTCTCGTAAATGTGAAAACGCTCTCAGCCTTATGATTGGCTAACGATCTAAACTGATTATTGTGCTTTTTAGTAAAACCCATGCTCTATGCCTCGTAAACATGGCACTAATTGTCAGTATATTGGCAAAACGACGTCTACGCCGGCGACCGACGCCGCGTAAAACGTAATTTCGCGCCTCGATAAGAGTCTTCTATCGAAGCTGTACGTAAATTGTGGACGCATAGAGGCAACTCCGGGCTCTTTATCTTTATTTCACTCATGTATACGCTTATAAAGTTTATGGTCTTCTTATTAAATACACTAAGTATGTACACGAATTACAAAGGATGGTTATGATTATAAAGTCTTTGACATTACGGGTCGCTTTTTACTTCATGCAATATAATTTTATTTGAGAAGTGATAAGAATAGGACAGGTATTATTGATTAAGATAAAATATGTCAATAAGCGAGCATATGGGTAATCTGATGGGACGAGTCAGAGCCGTGGTTCATTAACATGATACACACAGGTACGTACATTAATTAATTATTTAATGTATGGGTACTCTAACTATTATAAATTTATACTTCCCTAATTCCTTGTGTCATGGGTGCTATAGGTGCACAAAGACAAGTAGGTACACACAACCATACTGAGAACACAAATTCAAACTCGGCATTTAGATTTCTGTGTTGCTGGGAATCGAACCCAGGCCCCAATGAATGGCAGTTCGGCATGTTTAGATACCATTGCGCCACACGGGTCGTTATTATTACCAAAGTGATGTTAAAATTTCATCATTGACCTTTGACATATTTGAGCTGACTCAAGCTATTATTAGGTGTCAAGTTTTTTAGAGTAATATTTATTTCACCTTATGGAACCATTAAATATATTTTGGTGTTTGCGAATTCACCTTAATAGCCATTACAATTGTTTAAGCAAAATTGCTTTTGTTGATTATCGTCGTTATAACAAGGAAATGAACGTTCGGCCAATGTTACACGTCATTATAACAACATTACGGATTTATTTCGCTACACACGATTGCACAGAAATAAACTTTGCATCTAAGCATTGTTACTAAGTTATGGTACATCAAGTACATTAGAGGTTCTCAAACTTATTTCGTCTACCGCCCACTTGCTTTTTTCTGTACGGGATGATGTGGTCGCCCAGCGACAAATTCCCTTCAATAAATAAAAAAAAAGAAGAAATTGACGAAGCGAAGCGGAGACGGTCTATTTGATACAACAAAGAAAATTCGTTATAAGTATGTAACTACTTAGTTATTATAACTAACTGGTCGCTCGCCACAGAAATATCTTTCAATATTGATATACAACCGACAGATTTCTAGAACACTGAAATAAATCGATCTCATTTATCAGGCTCGCTATCTCCCAAGAGAAAGATCATTGGATTCCTTACAATCGTCGATCATTTAGCTCATTGGCGAAGGCGACGTGCTTTCGTTTGAAAATTGTTTTATTTTCGCCATCGTGAATACCCTGCACGTGCCACTGAGATAATTCTATAAACGTTTCAAGGAACTTACCTTATCTTTATATGGACATCCTTTATGCGGCTCACATTGCAATTTCGTATTCATAAATTATACAGTACATTAGTATGCAATTTCTATTTTTGTTTCATCGGAGATGGATGACATGATGATTTTTCTTCTTTTGTTGGACGTACAATATATCAAGAATAGCTTATTGTATTGCACGTGCATCTTTTTGTTATGTTGTGTTACATTATTATGCTTTTAATGCTTATCGGTATTGTTTATGCACGTACAATTGTAAAATGGTTATTAGTCTTGTTCAGAAATGTTTTTCAGTCGACTCATACGTATTTATTAATATGTAGAGGATAACAGGTATTTTAATAAACTATTTTAAACCTTTTACAATACACATTAAATGTAAAAATCGAAATGTGTGCTGAGACACATAGCAGAAGTGAAACTTAAACGGACAAGTGGCATACCGAACAGTGAAGTGATTTTTTATAATGCTTTAACTTAATAGGTAATTGGTATTGTTAAGTTTTTAATTTCGTCTTTGAAATAGGGAAGCTTCATAAAACTACTACCTAGAGACGTTGATATCGTCATAGATGACTTGGATATAATTATATTAATACACGCTAAGCATGCTTTGTATGATTTTTATTTTGTGATTTAATAATTA
Source organism: Ochlodes sylvanus (assembly GCA_905404295.2). Classification (NCBI taxonomy): domain Eukaryota; kingdom Metazoa; phylum Arthropoda; class Insecta; order Lepidoptera; family Hesperiidae; genus Ochlodes; species Ochlodes sylvanus. Next base: position 7,644,281 of record FR990137.1, read on the forward strand.
GAAACACTGTCCACGTTATGCCTCGCACATACTCACTGAAGACATTCGACGTTATTCTCAGCTTTTAGATGCCTTTACTAACGCGTGCTTCAATGCGGCATTTATATACAAACACAGTTAGAGGTAATAAACAATGCCGCAAATATGTTACGTACAAAAACATAAAGTCGAGTCAGCCGAGTAAAAAGGTGGGTATTTAACGCCCGTGTGTTGTAGTATTATTATCTTTACACACAATCGCTTTTAGAAACGAAAGTGGCACGTGGAAGCGACCTTATAAGGGACGTATGGCATTTAAAGAATACCTGGTAGACTGTATATCCGCCGCTGAATGCAGGTTATGCAACGTTTCGAGCCTATTTGGAGTATGCACCATATCTAGAGAAAACTAGTGTCTAGGAGATTTAGGATCCGAGTTGTGGGAGTTCGTTAGTTGCAGTGAACAATCACCAAGAATTGTTCCTTTTATACAAAAACACATGTTGCGAGAGAGATTCTGAAATGGAATTTAATTAAGGCAACCACTGAAAAACTGCAACGGTGGAATTTTATAGGTACCTCGACTTATACAGCAGAGAGGTGTTAAATCAGCAGAAAGTGGTAAGATCACGTGAGGTGAGGCGAGATGAGATGAGGAGGTAGTCTTTCAAATGTTACTGGCCGGTGATCAATAAAATGCTAATTTTAAATGCTCGCCGAGGGCAGGACATCTTTGAGAATAGACGGATGATTAATAAAAAACAATGGAAGAGGCCTTTGATGTTCTCAATGTTGTCATTGAATAAAATGGTTTGGAAGACGGTACACAAGTGTTTTATTTCCCTTTATAAAACTTTCGTCTAGTAATAAAAATAAGCACCAGTTCTATTGATGTCGGCCTTTGGAAAGTTTTCTGTAAAATACATGGTTCTTGCTTAAAGTCAGCGGATTTTCAAACAACGTTTTTAAACCTCGTAATGTGTAATGTCATAATAATATGTGGAGTATCATAAAGTCCTTCCTAAGTGCATGCCTACTACGTAGAGAAAAATATCGTCTAAATTACATGTTTCTAGCTTTAGATGTTTAGATTCTGAATAGATGAGCGAGTCATTCATTACAGACTAGGGTTTTCGGACCCGGGTACCCGGGTCGGGTATACCCGGGTATTTAAGAGTTTTCGGACCCGGGTAATATTTGACTTAAGACCCGGGTACCCGGGTATCAATAAAATTATTTTATATTTCTGTCATTTCCGTTATAAAATAACGCCTTAAGAAAATGATAGAACAAAAGTACTTAAGAGGGGGCATAAAGCTAGTAAAAATCATATTTCACCCGCGCTCCACGCGGACAATCGTAACTGGTAGATGAAACAAAAACTTTGAGCGAGCTGAGAAAGACGTTAAGCTTATTGCACGGAATAGGGATGCAATAAGCGACAAATGCATTTTCTTTTGATTATACCTAAATTATAGATTTAATTTTAAAATCGCTAGTCTAATCCCTACGTGATACTAATCAGCATTATAATTATATTAAAATATAGACCATATTGAAAATAAATTCATTTTCGTTGAACATTAGACTTAACTTTGTGATTTTTTTATCAAATAAAGTTTCTTCTTTTATGTTTTTGCTCACCTTAATCCCTCGATAATATAATGTAGTATTACTATATCTTTATTGAGGTTCTAGAAACTTGATCTACTACTGTAAAAATTGAATTTAAGATTTAGTGGAGTGCCCAAAGGTTAATCCTTCTTCTTATTTAGTATTTTTAATTTTTCTAATTCCCCGCGCAATTTTCTTAATTTATTTCCTTCATAAGCTTCGTCCCCTGACAATAACAAACACAGCAAAAAAGAATTAGTGAAATCAGTCCAGCCATTCACGCATGATGCTGTGACCAAGGGAAGTAGGGATTCATTTTTATATATTATTATTTGTCGTCGTCATCGTTTTTTTTATGTATGTACATCGATTACGCAGATATTTATGATCCGATTTACGTGATGCTTCTTTAGTTTGATGCGGAATTGTTGCCACTTGGTCCTATAAATATAAAACGTAGCTTGGCTGAGTAGTTTTCATTTTTTGAACATTTTTTTTCATTAAATTGTTGTAATCATGAGTGGGCATTTTTTTTAACTTTCTTATTTGAGCTTTCAACAATGCAGTTCAATAGTTTTTTCGGCACTCCACTAATTGCCAATTTTGCTTTATACCCCCTCTTAAATGTAAGATATCATTTCTGCGTTATTAAATAAGATTTAAGTGTTATTTTATTCTAAATAGATAGATGCCTTCATTACAGTCATGTTAATTCAGTTTAATTTGATTGAACTCGTTTCTATGTCATATTAATAAGATGTGAATTTTTTAGGTATTTTTAGAAGTAGGTATCTTTATAAAAGTTTTTATTTGTCAGTTTGTTGTGTTGTGATTTTGAATGGACAATTTTTTAGAGTATTCCTACAAAGAGTTGAAAATACGTAGTCTAAAATAAGAGTTTATGGAGAAGAAATATATTTTTGTTCGTTTTTTCTTGAAAAATATATTACTGAAATGTGTGAAACTCAAATTTGGGAAGCTTTATTTAAATCGAAAATACCCGGGTACCCGGGTCTACCCGGGTATTTAAGAAAAAAATACCCGATACCCGGGTATCAAAAAAGTCCGGGTACGCGAAAACCCTATTACAGACCGTTTAATATTATACAACAGCACTGATATGAAAACTAAATTATTGTTTTCATTATTAACCTCCAGTCCAAAAGACACAACCGTAAGGCGCCATTCTGTCCGTCTGCTGTTGTTTTTTATGGAACGTCGTTGTTGCTTCTGAATGTTATTGTTGTAGCTGAATATTGGTAGTCATCATCATCATCGCAACCTATAAAAGTCCCACTGCTGGGCTAGGGTCTCCTCTCACAATCTGAGGGGTACACAAAGTTCGCTATGCCCGCCGGCCAATTGCGAACTTCACATACTTTTGAGAATATTATAGATGACTCTTAGGTGTATGCAGGTTTCCTCACGATATTGTTCTGCACCGAAGGAAGTGATAATTAAATTTTAATAAGCACTTTTTGAAAATTAAAAGTATGTGCAGGATTTGCACCCGGGCGTCCCGATTCGGAAGTCTAACGTTCAAAGGTCCAATCACTAGGCTATCCCTGCTTAGTAGTGCTTACATAAAATTATGTTTCTTGCTACTGTTTATAGGTTGTGTTTATAGTTTGCAGTAGAAATAGGTAGGTATTTAAAATGAAAGTCGTAATGTTAGGTAATGTATATTCCAGCGCACGCGGCGCGGGCGAGCGCGCGCACGACGCGGCGTTGCAGCCGCAGCGCGGAGCGGTCGATGCGCGCGCGCGTGCCGTACGCCGCGCATTCTACCACCATCGTCGTGTTGCACGACTCCTGTAATTACAAGACACTTATTATTGCACTAGTTACTGCTCTCGCTTCGCTTCGGGTCACCTAACTCTTGGTATACAGTTATCCACACTCGAAGGGGAAAGATGGGGCTCATTAAAATTAAATACCTTTTTAAATCTTTCCCACTTACCATCAGGTGGGATTGTAGTCAAGCATTAACTTATTCATTATAAAAAAAAAACGATGGAAATAAAACAAACACAATGTTATGATGTAATTTTCTTTCTTTCCTTCTTGGCCGACTACGCACCGGTGATACCTTTGGTGTTACAGATTTCCGTGGGAGACGGTGACCCCTTACCGTTAGTTAGCCTGTCTGCTCGTTTTCCAGCTATTAAATAAAATAATACTTAACTAAAAATGCATCAGTAAAACGTAATTGAGTCAAATAGCGTGAACAAACGCGCAGACAAACTAATGGGACATAATCGGTTTTATTAAGTCATCCTAAAGTTTCAGTATTTTATCAGCACTCGCTAAATTTTATTTCATATGTTATGTAGGTTCTGGACTGTCCCCTAGCAGCTTTTCTGTTTATTTCGCTGTACCCACATAGCTAACTGTCCACCTGAAGGGTGAGAGATTTTGCAAGCTTTGTTAAACTTGCAAGCATTGCAAACTTACAAATTTAATAAACATATTTTATCTAGTAACCACTATACCTAGGGTACAGTCATAACAAATTTAGTGAAATATAATAATAATTCAGTTATAAATTATTTGTATCGTGTACATGTAGAACGTGCTCTTTTTGCGGCGTGCGGCCGTCGTGTATTACGTCACGAGTGTCACGACTCCTACGACACGACACACGACGTGATGTTGTTATTTAGGTAACTGAACTGTTAACCGTGGTACGGCAAAATGCGTACCGTACCGTACGCGCTACCGAATAATCGCATATAAAGAGGTCTGCATAACTTTTATAATAACAACAATAGCAGTTTTTAACTGCTGATTTCTGAGTAACAACTACTGTCATTATTTCCAAAATATAGTACCTAGGTAAATAACTAAAGTTTAATTTGAGCTTGGATAATTTCTTTTTTAAGAGCATTTCAGTCCTTAAGGGTAGCAACACATCCATGACCGAATTAGGACGAGACTCTTACTAACAATTACTAACTGGACTATTACTAACAACAACTTACAGGACTAACTATCACTAATAGTCCCTGTCCCAATCTTCATACTTACTAACAGACTAATATTCTAACACCATCTGCTAACTGGACTAACCACCCTAGTCACCATTTGAGTCTTGTTCTAGGTCGGTCACAGTTGTCATGGGCGGCAGTGGAAGGGTGGTGGTGCATGCTTGTTTGCTACCATAATTCCACAAAAAATGACTTTACGGATAATGTAAACAGATTTTCAGTTTATAGTCTCTATCTCTACCCATATAACATAATTCCAAACAAGTTATTATTTAGAATGAATACAAGACATTTGCGGTTAATACCGATGGTGGTTTGCTGGACAGGTTGAAACTCCACCGCAAACTGCCAACTCGAGACATTATACGTAGGTAACACGTTATTTACATAAACGTTCGGAAACGTGCTGTGAATGTTCTACGAAATAATTTTTGTTGCTCTATGCTTCAATTATTAAAATGACTTCTAAGAAACACGCACAAAAAATATAGGTAGGTAGGTACTGTTACTGGAACCATCAATTAATATTCAATTTAAAAAATGAAGGCTTAACGGGTTGTCTCTAAGACATTTAAGCGTAATGTCATTTACCTACATAGCATTGGATGGATAAATTGCGTATGTAAACACGATACTTAAGTAAAAAAATCGATTAGCCTTTAAACATTTTACCTACGCGGGAAAAATCATAATAACAGATGGCACTATAACTAAATGTCAACAATATGAGACAATAAAAAGAGACAAAGTATAATAAAGTCATAATTATCATTGACTTATTATAATTATGATTGTGTGATAGTTGATAAACATAGTACCTATAATTTTGGTGTGAATATCCGAAGTTTTTTTTTAATGGAATTAAGGTAGCAAACGAGCATGCAGCATCACCTTCCGCTGCCGCCCATGACAACTGCGACCGACTTAGAACAAGATTAAAATGGGGACTGGGATAGTTAGTCCGGTTAGGTGACGGTGTTAGAACATTAGTTGGTTAGTTTGTAAGTATGAGGACTAGGACAGGGACTGTTAGTGAATGTTAGTCCTGTTAGTTGTTGTTAGTAATAGTCCAGTTAATAATTGTTAGTAAATAAGTCTCATTATAATTCGGTCACTGATGTGTTGCTACTCTTGAGGACTGAGATGGTCGCCTCTTAAAAGTGTAGCCGGCTCCATACCTTTCTATCCGGAACTCAATTATTGCTGTTAAAACAATTATTACACGGTAGAAATGGTAACTAAGTACCTTGGCGGACGGTAGTACTGTCCCGGGCGAACTCTAGGCACTACTACCTATCAAATATCCTGTGTTTATTCCAAAATTAGTATACGTAATCCTTAATATTTGAAATTAAGTGTAGTATTTACCTTATAATGATTTAGTTGTACTTCGTCGTATGGCGCTGACCAACCGGCAAACCCCGAGGTTCCCAAGCTGGCCAAAGGGTAATGGTTAAATGCTGTCAGTACTTTTTTAGTATGCATTAAACTTTTACTATAGTACCCTACTGGACTGACCATGGCTGAACTCACTACATGACGCGCCAATTTGGGTACAGGGACATCCCTCTTACATTTCAACTTTCCATCAATTCTTCTGCTTGATTGTAAAATTTCTTGAATGCTATTACTATTTAAACTATTAGTATCGTCTATTAATTCTATTTCTTCTATTCCTATTTTCTCCATCCCAGGTATCCGAACATCATCTCGTTTTACATAAACTTTATTTTTAGTAATATTAACATTTTTAGGCTTATAATGATGTATGTCTTGCATAAAATCAAAGAAAAATACATTTTGAATCAAAATAGCGGAATATTTTTTTGGATCCCAACCTTGATTAACTAATCGTTTTAAGAGACCTGACAATGTGTATGCTATCTTAGGTATGATTATTTCATCTACATCTAAAGGCGATATAAATTCAGATTCCCTTATATTTCTATATAAACAGTCATTGTAGGTTATGATATGATCTCTTCGTCGTTGCCATAACGATCGGTTGGGTTTATGTTTAATAGGAACTTGAAATAATCTAACAAAGCCTAACTGCTGGTAATAAAGTAAGATATCTACCATATTCTGAGGTATACTATCTATGTAAATATCTATTATTTGTACGCCTAGAATTTTATTCGTTTCAATCCATTCGATTAAATTTTGTGATATGTCGTTGTCGAACAGCATGTCTTTGACGCAAACGGTAAATGTTCGTTTGTAGCTGTTCTTTGATGGTTGTATTATGAAGCCATTTGTGGGGTCATCGCAGGGTTCAGTGACGATTGAGACTATTGAAGGTCCGAATAAAGGTTCAGTCAATGGGCACGTGAGAAGGATGGGTGTTTCGACTTCCGACGATGTTGTGTCCCACTCGTGCCACCAGATCGCGATAGGTTTCGCTGCAACTACTTCTACTGAGTCATCGTCCTTGTTGCTCACTGTACGTGTTTGGCAGAATAACGGCTCTTCGCTAGATATGTTCCGACCTGAAACAAAATATTGCTCTTAGAACCTGCAAGTTTTGTTATAATATAATTATAACTTCTACAGTAGAGCATTCTTTAGGTTGGTAAAATAACGATTCTATATCAAAGTGTACTTACTACACCTGAATTATTTATTCTGGAGTATGAATGTTTGAGATTATAAAACAACATAACCCTTATGAACTAAATAGCACAAACCATTTCATCCTTCTTACTTGCACAATTTTTTTAAAGAATTTAACTTATCCTTAAATCAGCGCAGAGTTTTAGTCGTGACAATAAATATTGATTATAATCTTGAAGCTTTTTACCGTAAACCACAAGATAGGGAGAACATTACTTGTGCCTTTCATAATATTAACTTCGTAAAAAGTAAAGATACGCCAGGTTTTAGGAAAAAATAAGTAATACAAAAAACTGAATTCGTTCATTATAAACACTTTCAATAATGTAAGGTAGTATGTAATGGTAATAATCTTAGAAAATTTATTCTAATAAATCTTCATGTCAGACTTTAATGTTTTGATTACTGAATGCCAAGTTTTTAAATATTGACGCAATTTGTCAATTTAACGCTCTAGCAATTATCTAAACATCAAAACATTATCGCCAGAAGTGTTTGCACTTAACACTAGACTAATGTCTAAAATACATCACGGCCAGCATAAGCTATATTTACATCCAACATGTTTACATCCAGCATAATTATCCTCCTCTACTGCTGTACAATTTAATCGTACCCAACGCTATCTAGTAGAGGGCGTAAAGCGTTTTGTACTTAATCTATGGTACAGATCCAGTAAGTCACACGGGGGCTCATTAAAATATCGGATCTTACTAAACGGTGTACAAACTCTCAATAAAGTACTTTTAAATTTTATCAAAGGTGCGACGGGAGCGAGTCAAAAGTGTCCAACAAAAGTGTCGGAGGAAAGTGGCCGATGCGGCGACACTGCGAGATAAGCGCACACTCATTTGTCACCGCGTTCGAGCGTATGCGTCGTGTAAATTCCTTCCCGGCCGAGATAAACGCCTCTCCAGTATTGTAGTGACGGCCGGGATTAAAACAGCACGCTTCCAAGCTTTTTCCCTTTTTAGCGCATAGACGTTTCATTTACGCTCGCTACGATCGAATTTATTGAATTGAATGAGTCACACGTTGCGATGTAAGTTCAGTGTTCTATGAGTTTGGTCTTCTACACGTTTATTTGAACATTGTTTGACAGCTCCATTCATTGTTGGAAAACAATAGTTGATAATTATTAAGAAGTTTATAAATAAATAGATGAATGAAATATGCAAGCCATTTTTAAACTCTAGTTTGGAAGTTATATACGGATAATTCTTCGGTAGATATATACCTAAGTACGGATAACTGATTCGCATTTACTTTACCTTATAAATAACATAGAAAATGGCAAGTCAGAACTAGGAAGCCTGCGACGAACGGAGCTATTGGAAACCGTTGTAATGACAGTCCCTAGGAACCGCTGCACGATCCATCCAACACGAATTACTGTTATGCAATCGAGAAAATTAATGTGTGCCCAAGATCTTAAGGTACATGAAGGTAAATGATGACTTACTGAGAAAAGAATCACTGTGACTGCTATATGGTTACTGATGTGTCTCCTATAATTGGAATATTATTGCAGCATTTTGCAAAATAGGAAAGAGTTTAACATAATGTAGGCGTAATGTTGTTGTTTTGTTTTTGGTTTGAAAGTTGCCGCCTTTTTCGTTTGTCTGGGTTTAAATTCTTTTAGGTGTAGGCATTGACATAAATACTAGGTGTAGGTTGCTTTTAGTCTATTACTAGCCTACACGAGATTACACCATCATGTTGTTCTAGTATGAATTTGTGACGGAGATCATAGCCAAGCTAGGTGGTAAAAATTCTCATGCGCCTTGAAAACCTCCAACATAATACCCCGGAATTTATCTTGTACCTACCGTGTCTTCCGGACACAGGGAAGGGAAGACCGGAACAGGAGAAACAGAGAACCGGAACGGAAAACCGGAACAGGGAAGCGTTGTAGAAAATATTGTCAGTAGCGGTCACACATCTTATTACAGATGACGACCCAAATCGCTTTAAATATAAGATGGTAAAGCTGTAGGTTAAGTTACGTTACCTGTTAAGTTTAGTTCCTGCCTTCTAAATTCTAAATCGGTAGTTTTCTTTGATTTCAATACTAGTGTTTAAATAAAACTCCTGTAACATGTTTGGGAAAAATAACTAGGTGTCCTTTTATAAGTCGTTACCAAAGCTACTTGTAGGTATATTTACTTGATTGTGATCAACATGTACTAAAATTACAGTGCCCCCGGAATCGTAATTATTACTAGTGGTTTGTTATTTTCTCCTTCAACATAACAAGTTAGAAAAGGTAACGTGTATCTTAGTTACTGCAAAAAAATTAATTACGTTAATGGTATTTAACCCCTCGAGTGTAGTTGTCCCCTCCGTCGGGGCAAAAAATTTTCTAGGCCAACGTGAAGTGCACCCCCGACGGAGGGGCATACTAAATACAATCGTATTGAAGGCCGATTATTGTCTATTTCATAATATTTTGATCTCATTGGTTGGATTCAAATTTAACCTACGTTCATTAGCTACGAAATACCGACTGTGATTGGCTGCAAAGTCGAATGATAAACAGGAAAATATTTATTTGAAAGTTGTACAGTACGGTCGCTACGCTCGTTTCGCGTCATTTGAGTTCACAAGATTTTATAAAATTGTTTTCGAGAAGGAAACGGTGAATTAACTGATGAGATTTTTACTTATTATTACTGGAAAAGTTGTGCAGATTACGTGTAAAGTGCTAGTTTTGTGAATGGTGATAAAAAAGTTGGTGAAAAAAGTAAATAACTTTTGAACAACATAGTTAGAGTGTCGTTGAAGTCGACAAGCTGTGTAAATTTTCATATAAATATAGGTTCAGCAAGTTTGGTTTTATAGTATTACACATTCTTAGCTTATTAATCTAGCAACATATTGATTACAATATTTACACAAAATTGACCAAAAATAAAATAACTTCGGCCGTTAAGCGGCTCGCTAAAAATATGCCGGTATTGGCACCGTTTTCGTGTTAGTTTTCTAACTTCTTTTACCGTGTAATTACTGTGTTTCCAAATGAAATAATGTATTATATCGATGCGTAAATATGTATACTAAGTAGTGATAGTGTTAGTTTTGATTAATGTGCATTGTGAGTTAGTGAAATGTGGAAAAATTTGTCTCCATTGTGTTTGAAAATTTCGAAGTTGAAAAGAAATTGAATAATTTCTTACGCAGGTAAGTTTTTTTGCTTTAATTTAATTGTTTTAGGTGTTAGGCAATTTCGTTGTGATAACAATGATGTATAATTTATGTGATATAATTATAACATAATCCCGTACAATTCATTTTTTCGATGACCTAGCGACAAGATCGCGCGAGTTACGAATAGGCGTGACACGTTGGCCATGTTTTACATTCGGGGGTCTCGTCACTCCAGGGGTTAAATGATCACAAAACGGCCATCTGAGCAGCAGAAGTCGAGCTATTTATAGATAATTTCCATAATAATTTCAAACAGTAAGTGAGCCATGACTGAATATGTAATTACTGAGTTTTAAATACAGAAGTGCCCGAGGCGCGACGCGTGCGTGGACCTCAGTTCAAACATGACTTAATTGCTGATTAAGCTACAGTTCCGAATAAAACGAACTCACATAATTTACTTTGATTCGTAGTCGATTTTTCTTTTCTAGTCATTTATAACCAATGTTACAGCTGTCGCCGTACACGCGCGATGTATTTTAATTGATGGAATAATTTTATATGGTAATTAAACTTTATACTCTTTAAATCGTTTAGTATACCTACTAGCCACCCGGTTTGGCTTTAAGTACTGCGAAGAACTAAATCGATACAGTAATAGGTATATCGTTTCCTCAAAAACATTCTTACAAATTTTCGATTCGATTTATTCTCCACGTTAAAAGGATATATTACAAGCTTTAAGTCTATGCAAGTCTACTTAGTAGTGATATCTATTCTAAAATTGTTATTTATGTAACGTTGCAGCTAAGTTAATCTATATGTGATCGGTAGCAACATCATTCAGGCAGTGATTGAACATCTTGTTTTATGAAGTTGTGGTAAATCAGTTAAGAGCACGGTGAGGTATCAATAAGCGCTATCGGCTGGTGAGCAGGTATACTAACGAACTTTATTGCGGAGGTATAAGGGATCTTCAATTATATGGTATAGTTCTTCAATAATTGGATGTGTTGATTAGAAATCTTAGAATTATTTTATTTCGTTATTGGTTTTTATAGACCGTGGAGAAACTGAAATTAAAGGATTTGTCTTCTTCAAGCAACAATATTTACTATTATTATTATTGTACCTGTACATTTTTTGTTTACATTATACACTCTGTAAAATTGAGGTAAATATGTGAAAAAATATTCAAAATATTAGAAAACTTCAAAATGAAACCCAATCTGTTTATTTCGTTAGGTACTAGGCATATGACTAGATTCAGCCCGTTAGTTACAATAGTGTAGAAGTAGAAAAACAAATATAGCCATCTATTCTAGTCTATACTCAGACTAAAAACATTTTCGTAAATTTATTTTAATTTTCTTCCCAAGAGCAAATTTTCATAGATGTAAAAATAAATAGATAAAAGTTACTAATTATGTCTCTATTTTAAAACTGCAAACACTTCTAATTTATAACCATAAAGGCTAACTTTTATTTTTCTCGTGCAATCTTCTGTTTTGCGCCTAAATAAACATCATCTGCTCTGCAATAATGTTCATGCATTTACGCCATACTTATTCCATTATATGGGAATGTGTGGTATGCTTTTACCTACCATGAAGAATGGCGAGAATGAGCACGTAACGTTGTGACTATAATGCGATACATCTATGCGCCGTCTATGGCAGATACAAATATTTCTCACTTTTTTATACTTAACTAATAACGACTCGGTAAACCTGTGTCTGTAAGAACACGCACTAAAAACATTTGCTACTCGTTTTATTTACACTTTATAACAATCGTGTCATCATTATATCACATCATCTAAGACCAGGGCACTTTTTAAGAAAAATCAAATGAACCTAAACAGTTTCTATGGCTATTCATCATCAGACTATGAAATAAAGATATCGTTATTTTGCAATGTCATCCGATTTATAATGTGCACAAAATTTTAGCTCAATCGAACAGGGAATCTGTTTTTAACTTCCATGATTTGATAACGCACCAACATCGGTAGGATGTGAAACCATGTAAAAGCTAAACATATGTAAAAGATTGCGGATCGTTAGCACTGACGGCTGTTCTCTATGAAAAATAATCTACCTAAATTTATTATTTTAATATTCAATATCATTATACCCACGGAATACAGAAAGATTATACCTACCTACTAAGTTTTAAAATAACAGCGTAAATAGTTAACACGTTTTTCTTTTACTCACCGTGTAGAATAGCGAGAATGCGTACATATCGTTGTTGCGTTCGATCGTCGTAGTACGCAGCGTATAACGATACGCGCGTACCGTGCACACGTTGCCAAGAAGACTCTTCCGCTGCCAGCGGATACCATGTTCTATTCTGAAATATAATATTTTTATATTGTAACGTATTTTGCTAAGAAGAAAAGTTCTAACTAAACATCGTAATATACGTCATAAACACGCAAAAGAGGTGCTATGAGTTTAACGTGCGACTCTGTGTATTTGTGCGTGTCCGTGGCACTGTAGTTATGAGCTTATGAGTCCAGCTTTAATAATTATGTTTATGGCTTTAAGTCGCAACAACCCTGATATAATTACAATATCTACTGTAGGCATTCAATACACAACCGAACTTACGCCTTTACTTACGGGGTGAAAAACTGTTGTGGTGTGAAATACCGTCGCACTTTAGCAAAGGAAAAAGCTTCCTTGCAGGAGCTTTGGCAAGGCCAAAGCTCCTACAAGTACAAAGGTAAGTAAAGTACAAGGTACATAATGAACCTTCCAAAGTTAAGGTAAGTGCGGATACTTAAACTGCTAAACCAAACCATATAATATGTATAGTAAATATGTACATATATGTGTACACCTACGTGCTCTCCGGGATACGGAAACGCTAAAGAATTTTCGCACCGATAACAGATAATATCTGTTATGCTTTATTGAGTTCAATATTGAAATGTGCAGCGTACAGTACAATATTCGAGACACTTGTATTAGGTATATTTTTTTGCAATTTTATTCTTGGTTGACACTTCTTAAATAAGTAAAGAAGCCCTAACGACATCCATTCAACAACTATAAATACCACAGACACAAATTGCGCGGATAATATCGGTAACCATAAAATTAAATAAATGCTGCAATAAGAAATATCGGAACAAATGGGCAAAAATAAAGCAAAATTCGCCGTGCGTAATAAGCCGATACACGGTCACAATTCAATCTCAATGTACGTTCAGGTATGTACCCATAAAATCCCTGGGGATACAATCAGGGCTTGAGGATTCGTCACGTGCGATCAACACTATTATGTTCCCACCTCGTACGGTCGAAGATTTGCAATGACATGATATTGTATTGCCCTTACAACGGCAATGTAGTGTTTTGTTTCGACTTAATCGTATCATGCGTGCTATCTGGCTGAAGTAAAAGTTTTTTTTAAGTCAGTCATAAGATTAAGCAATGCTATGTTTTGGTTCAAGTACGTGGTTGTAAAACTTAAATGTTGAACCTGTGTACTTGGCGCATTCACTTTACAGTGGAACTGTGTTTTGTGGGATCAATAATGCTGCATTAATAACTGTATTAACTGTACAATAAATATTGATTCAAGCGCAACAGAATCATCACATGAATGACTAATCATGCTTGTCAGCATTGTAAATGAACCTATGGAAGCTACAATATGGGAATACATCGTCCGCCGATTTTTTCCAACGATAAGGTGCCAGCCTAATGAATAAGTCAGTATTCTAACACACGTACATAGTTTATACAAACGAGGCTTTATCTTAGAAGCTCGCAGCTTTAATTAATCCGACCAGTCTGTAGTTTTACTAATATATTTTTATGTCACATGAGACTTAACGGGGGAAACATCTGTGTACTTCATGTAGAAAATATTAGTAATTTACATTTGAAAACAAGTTTCTCTTGCTGATTGCACTTTGTATATATTCGAATATAGAAATACACAGCACATATTATAATTTATGGCTTTTGGATTTAATTGGAAAAAATATCTTTTTGAAATCTGTTGCAATAGAAAAAAATTGCTTTGCTACACAGACTACCGATACCTACGCAAAATATATTTCAACGGTTTGAATCATCATCATCATCTTCCTGCCTATTTCCCAATTTTATTTGGGGTCGGCGCAATATGTCCTTTTCTTCCCTATTAGCCGTCACTTCTACACTGACTCCCTTTTCTTTCATATCCTCTCTCACACAATCCATCCATCTTTTCTTTGGCCGTCCTCGTCCCCTTCGTCCATCCACATTCATATCAATCACTCTTCTCGTCACATGCGTTTCCTCTCGCCTCATCACATACCACGACATTCGGCTTTCTTTCAACTTATCTGTAATCGGTGCTACTTTCAGACTTCCTCTAATATACTCATTTCTTACTTTATCCATTCGCGTAACTCCACACATCCATCTCAACATTCTCATCTCTGCCACATGCAATCGTCTTTCATCCGTCTTCTTTGCAGCCCAGGTTTGCAAGCATCGGATATTGTTTTGTAAATGGATTTTTTTTTAGGTCTAATACTTGATTGAATTGATAGACTGATCCCTCATTATCAAGAAGAAGGTATTATTTATGTTCTCTCTCGGATTTATAAGTTTATCTGTACCGGAAACAATATTCAAATATCAAAAGTTACGAGTAATTTTACATTTTAATAAAAAATCCATACATACTTCACTACTTGTATGGAAACTTAATTACAAATTATATAAAAGACGCACTGAGAAGTTTCTTTCGCTGTTATGCTAATTATCGCATCTTCCGGAACGGTGGGAGGATCAAGAATTTACCTTGAAGATTGAATTTGATTTTAAGTTCTATATTTTCCCACAATGGTGGGAATAGTAACAAAAACTATGCTGAGCCAATAATAAAACAAAATCAGCAAAGCAAAGCCTATTCCTATAGTCAAAGAAACGAGCACAAACACTATTTTATAAAACGGCGCTTAGAACATTAAACGGTAAGTAGTTACATGAATCTTGGATTTATTGCGACATAAGTAATATAAGTACTTAAATGTTTAGGGATATAAGTTTTATGGATTATGGTCATGGAAAAGTACAAGCAAGCTTTATGGGATATTTGTAAGCGGAGGGGTATATCTATTGTTATCGCATTTTACGATAAAATGTTTGCTGTATCTCCCGTATCTATATAATCTACCTGTTCCGATGCTGGAGTTGAATATCCTGGCACAATATGAGAGATTCATTTATTTTATTTATTTAAACTTTATGCACCATACAACAGTATAAAGACAAAGGGGGACTTAATGCTAAAAGGATTCTGTCCTAGTCAACCATCAGGCAGTGCGAACGCAACGATATGATTGACTTGAAACTTTGTTACCAAGTTACAAGTTACAAGTGAGTACCACTTGCGTCACATGAGGAACAAAGAGAAAGAAAGGATTTTTGGAAATTGGCGGGCGAAGTGGCCGGGGCGGGGAAATTCTAGTAAGCTATAATTGTAATCCCTAAACCCGTAGCACCAATGAACTTCCCGCGCTTTTTGTTTCAAACTTATTTTTTCAAAGCAAAGGATAATAAATTTAGCCGGAAGAATAAAAGAAGTATTTTTTAATACGTTACATAAAAATCATATAAAACTTGTGAATTACTAAGTTAATTATTTTAAATAAATTAGTACCTATTATTTAAAAATTTGTCTGATTTACACATAAATAATTTGTTCAAGTTTTTTATTTACTTATAGTAGGTAAATTAACGTTAAATATCTCAACTGAAAGAAGACAAGCACGGTGAATCTATTGTATGTCTGTATGTCGGTGTATATCTTGAAGAGTCGAGTGCAGCAAAATGATAATGAGTGATTTACATAAACATCATAATTTAAATATTACATCTATCTCGAAATTTATACAGCATATTCATACATTTGCACAGACAATATTATGACAGCATCTGAATGTGGATAACTTTTTATTACAAGCTAACTATCTTACAAACTTTTTTAAGAAACCAAGTTTGTATTATTTTAAAATACCTACTTAGGTACTATTGCACTTGGATAAAAGGTTTAAGACTCTAACGAAACCATGGCAATATATTTTCCTACAAAGGTGAAACGACTTTTCATTGTTCTTAGCCTAAGTTATTGTGTGGACGAATAGGGCATACTGCATAGCACAACTGGCAAGTCGAAGCCATGCTGTTTAGATAGCCATATCAGAAATAACAGATTTACTGATCGACTTGAACTTTGGTCCTGTTTGAGGCCACAGGAGGTGTGTTTTTGCTGTAAGATTTTGAGAGAAAAGGTGGATAATAGGTACCTATATAACGTTAGGTATATGACCTCCAGCAAGCAATGCTTTCTATTATTATTATTCTCATGTTGGTAGATGCTTAACAGGTAGGTAGGTGTAAATTTTTTACCACAACAGATAAAAATTAAATATTAAAAGTAGGCTCGTTACTGAGTAGAGAACGAACGAACGAAGAGAACAGCATTGAATAGATAAGTACTTACCTTTTTAGAGTTATTCATCAAGACTCACAAGCTTACGGCGGCGGCGCCGCCAATGGCGGTTGCGGCATATTATTAGAAATGCCTGTGGATATTGATTTCGATTTATTTTGCATCCGGGACTCGCATCTGAATAGATTATCAGCATCAGAATTACAAAACACGTTTACCGCCGGGACTATGGGAATCTTAAAGATTTACATATTACATCTTTAGCATCACAGATGGAACTAGACGTCTCTAGTCATGTTAACTCACTTTATTTTTCTGAATTTCATTATTATCTATTTTACTCACTGTATCATTGTACCGGAGTTCAGTTTTCTTGTACTATTAATGCTCTCATTTGGTTTCTTTATCTTGTTTTGTATGTGGCTTCAAAATTTCCTGAGTTTCCAAATTCATCATAAACTACAGCTGTTCTTTGTTCTGCGATTGGACGTGGAATATTACCTCATAAGTATCTATACACATTTTAGAATGATTACTTGAGAACTTAGTATAAATATAAAAGAAAAAAAATGCACCTAGAACTAAGTTTGTAAGATATCGGTGAACCATCTAAAAATAAACGTAGCAAAGGCACTATCGCCTAGAATAGCAGGAAGTACGAGTATATCTGAATGCTAAGCAGTGTCCACAATAGGTCGTATTTTCTTGTGCGATGTGCGCATATCTTCTCCCCCATTCTTGTCTCTGGTATTTGCATACACATGAGAAGCACTGCTCATTTATCTATTTTACTGCACGCACCCAGTTCTGTATTTTTACGCAATAAAACGTGAAAAACATGTAGACTGAAGTAAGTTGAAGTACTTAAAAATGTTGTAGTAATCAAATAAATGCAACAAACATAACTTTAATATTATACATAATATTAGTGATTATTTGTAGCGAACTTTTCTTTCCTCGTGTTTGGGCAGGCATGTTGCTTCAATGTTCATAAGTAAACAAAAACGTGTCACCTTAAATAATCTGTTTAAACAATTTACGAATATAGGCACTAGGTTAATAATAAAAGAACAACCACTCAAGTTAGGGCCTTACAGTTCTGTTTTTGATATATAAGCATCTTTCTACCCATATTATAAGGGTCGAGTGGGTCCAAAGTTGCTGAACTCAGTCAATGAGTTACGTTTCGCACAAGCCGTCAAGCTGTGAGCGTTTCAAGAAGCTAGATAACATAATTTATTCTAAACGAGATGCATCATCAACGTTTCATTAATATCCCGTTGCTGGTTCCACTGGGGATTTTGACTCAGAAATGAAAGGATGCAACTTGTTTGATAAATAGCGAGTGAGTAATTTACCAATTAAAAGTAAGTACATGCTTATATACTCAGAGGCGGATTCATTAAATTTCGAGAGCGCCCTAGGCAAACACCTCATGTGCGCCCCTCTAGTGACTAAATATTATAAATTTTAGCTAGTTCTTATATCATATACGCAAGTCTTCATAAAGTTTACCTACATCAGAAAATGAACTAGACTTATTTTTATGGTCATAACACATAATTAAAAAAACTTTTTTTTTTACAATTTATAGCCATTTGATTTCAAAGAATTCCGTACCCAAAAGGGTGACAACGAGACCCTTCCGGATACCCCTCCGCTATACGTCTGTCTGTTTAACACAAGTCTCTTGAGCGGAAATAGATTATGATAAACCCGAAATTTTCTACAAACTATTTATGGATTTTTTTATGGAATTAAGATAGCAAACGAGCAAGAATGCAATACCACCCTTTCGCTATCAACCATGATCACTGCGCGACCCAGAACAAGACTCAAATCGGGCCTAGGATGGTTAGTCCAGTCAGCAGAGGGTGTTATGCATAATGTTAATTGGTAAGAAAAGAAATAAATGGCTATACGTAATGATTTTTTGCGAAAACAACATAAAAAGTTTTAATATGTCGATATAAACCAGGCTAGCATCCCTCATTTTCATAAGTGCACTAGAAGAATCACCCTGTATAATAATTAGCTTCGCCCCGCGTTTTCACCACGTGTGAATATTTAATAGATAGTAAAATTAAACCATCATAATATATGACACAACCAAACTGTAGTTGTTTAGCGCCGACCTATCGCTATGCTGCCGCCTTAGCGCCCCCGCGCTGCACCCTCGACGGTCGACGCGAACTCGCAATAATGCAGTTATATCTTACCAACTTCTATTATAAAATTGCTTTGAAGCTCTACATCTCTATAGAATTAACTAATCCTTTGTACATTAATAAAAAAAAATGTCTTTAAAAATTTCCGTGCGCGCGCGCGCCCCCTTACAATCTCACACCCCTAGGTACGTGCCTAGTGTGCCTTTAGCGCTCATTACACCTTCCTAAATTCAGTCAGTTCAGTTATAAAAAGTACATAATATCTAAATTACTCCGATAAATTTCAAAGTATCCATCTACTTGCTCTATAACATTTTGTATCTTTTCGCAATTATTGCATTGTCAGTGCAGGGAGACATATCCGTTTGTAAAATTATTCAAAAACGATTTTATTAAGGTAAAGATGTTGTAATAAAACGTTAACGGTGATATAACTATAACGCTAAGTCTGAACCAGTGGACTTAAACCTTTCCTTACATAGGGTGGGGGAGCGCTGTTAAAAGGGATAAATTATGGGGTAAAAAATTGTATCCTTATAAACTCTCTGATCCGTGATTGTAAAAGTGAAGTTCGTTCCATTTGACGACCCCATTGCCTAGTTGGTAACTTGGTAGTAGAACCTGCCTGCGAAGCAAGGCTTCCCGGGTTCGATTCCCGGCCAGGGCAGACATTTATGTGACAGATAAATGTTTGTTCCCGGGTTATGGATGTCATAAGTATGTAAGACTTACGTAAAACTTGAAATTTAGTCTTTGTAACTGAATCAGTAAAAGACGTAGATATTATAGGACTTTTGAAAATTAATCTCGTAAGTAAGTTGTTATAAGGTAGAAGTTTGTATGAGTGTGAAAATTATATTTGCACAGACTAAGTCGCGGGCACCAGTTTGTAAAAAAATAAACAAAAAGTATTCCTTAGGTACTGCTACTAGGAAACAATTTTCTAATTATATGATGAAGTACACACTTTCTTCTTGTTAGTTCGAACAGTAAAATACGAGGATGGAAGCATTCGACTCGTAACCATGTAAGGCAATTATCATATTGACCATACTTCGTTTTACTATTTTATAATTGTTTTATACTTTAATGATCATCGTTGCTAACAAGTCATTTTATAGTCGTGGGAATAATTTGTTTCGAACTTCTTGGATACAGATGTAATTGCATTGGATTTGACTTTTACGATGAATAATTTAAGGGTTTTTACTGGCGATGACAATAAACCTTAATTGGAATACTCGCGTTTTTAGTTGCTTGTTAGACATGTATGTATATCCGATTTTCTCAAAGTTTATTGGACAGAAACTTTCAAGTTAGGTAAGTCAGCAAATAAATAATGAAGGTATTCTATAAATAAATTATGAGATCTAATTATGAGGCCAAATAAATGGTAACTAAAATTTTAACCTTAGATTAAAAAAATCTCACTCACCACATACCTATCAATCATAGTGTACAGGAAAACTCAATAAAAGTCAGAAAATATTACTTACATGATAAGTACATTTACAATACGGAACTCCATTATCTGATGTTTTTTAATTTTATTTCATTCACCATAAATTCATTAATTTAATTAATGATATTATTCTCTATACCTACTCGAGATATTTAAATTATCAATCCTGTGCCTCTTAGATTCGAGGATTTACGGGCATATAAAACGTAATTTCTGCAACTGAGAGATAGCCATAAATTAGCCATTGGTTACGGATGGGATTGGTTATATCGACGATAGTAATTGGCTAGGTTAGCATTTACATACTATAAGAGTGCATACATACGCGTTATAAATAAGTTATATTAAAAATATCTTCTATTGATGTACCGACTGATTGCGAAAAATTTATATGTAAGTAATTTATATGCAAATAAATGTTAACGATAAAGTTCTATGATCTTTTTTTTATATTACTGAATTTTTTAACATAATTATGTTAAGATATATGATCTATTTATAGCAGAATACCTACCTGGCATTAGTTTGGCAAGGTTAATCTAGTGTTCGAAATTTGTATTTGTTTAACATTGTTATAATTAGGGAGTAATAAAAAATGCTAACAATATGGGGGACATCCGGAAGTGCTGGCAGGCGATCACAGGCGACTGGGTAAGGTCGGTCCATTTCTGCTTGCTTGCCTTCCGAATACGCCACGATCGTCCTCATCGTGGACAGCCCAGAGCCCATGGCCCTGCGGTCACTCCAGCGCACCTCAGCATGCCATTCATTAACACAAGCGATCCAGCTCACGCAAAATACTGTCACTCCCGCCAACAAAAACTTTGTCACGCGGACAAACTTTCTTGCGGAACACGGCATTACGAGATTGCGACTGTCAAAACATTTGATGAATGTTATTGTTTATTGTTAGGTTTGGCGGTTGTACGGGTGGTAGACACGCGGAAAAGCGCCGGGCGCATGCGTCCGCAGCGCGGTACCATGGCTGACTGCGGCGGAACAGCTGATAGCGTATCAACAATGCGTCCCTCCCGGCTAATCGTTCTAAACGCTGGCGGACGTGGAAATCTAGTTTTCTATATACCAGTTTATACTCGTGACTCTTCTTTTGCACCGCGACTGAACGCGAACGCACTTCTAAACATGACTTGTTCTATGTAAAAAGTTGTTGCGATCTTACACGGAACAAGATTTTTATGGTAAAGGACCCAACTGGTTGTAGGATTGCATAAGATCGATATTTATGGTTTGAACTGTTATTATCGGGCTTTGCTAGTTTTTCCAGTTGTATCATTTTCTGCGACCTGCCTTCGACAAGGAGGCTTAGTCTACTTCAGTAAGTATATTCGAATATCGAAATCTATCATGATATGATAAATTAGGTTATCTAATTGTACCTTAATTGTATAGTATTTATAGTAATTTATGAAATTATGACATTCGTCTGTTCCGCCTAAAACGGTTCGCCCTGAAAACCAGTCGCTATATAAAGAACGAGTAGGTACTGCGCAGTAATGGTAGGTAATTCGCTTCGGAAAACCTTTGCCTACGAATAGGTTCACCAACCCGAAACTTTGCTATTCATTTGTTTCAGGCATTATAAAAATTTCATCTTTTTCTCATTTTAGATAGATTAATTTGGAGGTTATTTATTATTCTATAATCGGGAAAGATACAGTTAGTAGCATAAATAGTTTTAAAATATTAATTTCTGTTACATGTTTACAGAAACTGTATAAGTACTAACTTTAATCTGTTATTGCGTGGGAATACAAATCCGTTTCCGGGCAATATAATGTCATTGTTTCCGGGAATGAAAAGTAGTCTAAGTTCGCGCCCATTGTATTACTGATAAAATGTGCCAAGTATTGTATATCTACATATACACACACATCCAGACCAAAATCAGAACTTTCTTCTTCGAGCAGAACAAGAGCAGAATTTCGTTATTCAAATTTCTGCCTCCTGGAAATCAAACCCAGGACCCGCAATGGTCATGGCAATCCGCCGTAACCATTGCGCCATTCGTGAAAAGTTTTTTACCGGCGATATAGGTTTAAAATATAACAATAATAAAATTATTACACCTACTTTAGGCATCCAAGAATCTACAGAGTGCGTAAACACTATATTGAAGAAGCTTAGAAGGTATTCGCACTTCCTTCCAAACTTGTTTCATGCCGCTTACATTGTTATTCCATATTTATATTCTGCAGCAAGTCATTTAATAGTAACTAAGATCTAACAGGCTATCTTAAAATAATTTCCTTGTCCGTCAGCTACGTAGCTTACTTCGTTTTGTGCTGTCCGTCACTCGTATGTAGAACGAGCTACGGACCTCCCGTTTAGCTAGTACAGAGCTCCTTAGGCTCAGATTTTCTGAGTTTACACTTCGAGCATTGTATCTACGTTGGAGCAATTCTAACCAAATGAATTGGCTGAGTGGCTTGCGGGAGTGAATTCAGTTTGATGTTTTATTTGAACGTTTTTAACATAGTAAAATAATGCTTTTATGGGATTCAATTTAGTAAAGGTACTAATTCATTCCGTAATATTGTTATGTTATTTGCACTGCATTTGAGACCATAATGTGGGACTTGCTAGTTATACCTAGCAATAATTATATATTAAAACTGCGAACATGATAATTATAAAAAACTGTTTTCATTCTATCTCTTAATAGGCAGTAAAGAAACGTGAAGTATTTCATACTGTTCATTAAAATAAAACTATTCCTTAAAAAATATATCTTAGGGGATACCAGCTGAGGTAGTTATGTACAACAGCATAAACACGACTAAGCTTCTCTTTTATCGGCCAGTTTGATAGAGTTATTGCTAGAAAATTTTTATTATCATAAACTTTGTACTGATTACTAACCGCTCTAGTAGAACTTGTTTAGCTAAGTTGTTAATATACATACGCTTACTTAGACTTGCCGTAGTTAAACTTATTTTTCTGTTTATACATCGTGGGAAAATTACATCTCAAACCTGCTTGTAGAATTATTTTATAATAAGAAGAGATTACTGATTATGAATATAAATAAAAGATAATATATTTAGTAGAAAAACTAAACGTTTTTAAAATTTCAAATTTGTAAACGTTTTAAATTGGAAGTAGGTAGTTTAATCCTCTCACATAATCCAGCAAATTGACTTTACCTTAAAAAGTAGATAGATAGTGCATTATAGAAAACATGCGCAACTTCTTCTACAGATACCTACCTACATTCTAAACGTACATATAAAAAATCAATAGGTCGTTGATTTATTCCATTCCTCCGATTTCAGTGTCCGTTATTTTTTGTACACATTTAAGACTGTACAATGTTTTCTATAAAAGGTAAGTGAACAAAAACAGGGACAGATTGACAAAAGAATGTGCTATGGATTATGTATCGGTTAGTCGAACAGATGTAAGCTGTATTAGAGAAGTTTTTAGGATTCCGTAATCAAATAGGAACCCTTCAAAATTCGTCAATTTTTATTTTCGGATTTTTTCAATTCGAACCAGTAGGTCGTGAGACTAGCTCGTTCAACCAAACAAACAAACTCTTCAGCTTCATAATATTAGTTAACGTTAACAAAATATTAAAAAAAACATTATAATCATTACCATAAGTTTGAAATAAGCATGTATTATCTTCGTCTTCGTACATAAAACTATTTGTTCAACACATTGTCTGAAGGTGATTGAGTTCTACTACGGAGCTCAATCAGTCAATCGGACTTCGGTTCGTAGAAACATACGGAGGAGCACATCGTAAATATCACCGGACAATTTAATAAACACATCATGACTTAAACACTTTTTCAATAGCTCCAGATTACATCGGTAGTAGTTATTGGATTAGTGGTACGGCTCCCGTGAGGTATAATTGCAGGTAAGAAGTAGGGCTGCAATAAAAAGTGCAGGACATGCTTAAAAAAAGTTTTTAATAAATTGTTTTTTAATAAATTTTTATTTTTTTGCATTGTATTGTTTTATCACTATCAATAGCTGTAAATAGCAAACAATGCATATTTTCTAACGATCTAACTCATTCAATTTTTATTTTAAATTTGGCGTGAATTCCTTTTCCGAAGCAATAAGCAATAATTCCGAAGGAATAAAGATTTGTAGAATTGGGGCAGACCTACAGCCTTGATACATGCTCGAGGCTATGTGCGTACGTGTGGCCACCCGAGGACGGTTGGCTACCACGCTATATAATTAACATACGCTTGATTAACACTACTACATACAATGTAGTCTTTAATGTCAAATTTAATTTATTTAACCAGGATTAACATGTAAAAGTAAACAGTATGTGTGTGCTTGTAGTTCGATTATCTACGGATATTCTTTGTTGTTTTTTTTTTATTGCTTGGAAAGGCTGATACAAAAGCAAACTGAACACGGTGTGGTAAGTGGTCACCAGAGGTAAAATGTTGGGTAACAGGAATAGTCGTCAATGGAACGCCAGCTCAGATAGTGTTGTTTAAGGAAATCCTAAATCATAAGTTTTTATTAAGTTCGTTGGTCCGTCAACATAAGATATTGAGAATTAGAATAATTACACTTAGAATAATAACACTATAGAAAGACAGTCTTCTTACAAACGCTCTGTCTAAAGTGAAGCATTAAACCGAAACTTTCCCGAAAGCGGGGAATGATTCGGCTGCGGATAATCATGTTTTTAGCAATAATACATAAATAGCTTTTCAGATATTTTGTGACACAATTTAACTGGACAAATCGTCATAATACTTTTTTTTTCGCGAGACACGTTTGGCGTGCGTTGACATGAGCTGCCCGGTGTTTGGAGCCATTTCTGGCTCCAAATAAGGTGCTTCAAAACGGCCGCGCGGACTTCGTTTCTATAGTGTAATTATTCTAAGGTAGTTCCTTAAATGTCATCATCATTGCAACCCATTGCTGTCTCATTACTGGGCTTGTGTTTCCTCTCACAAAGGTGAATTACAGGCTAAAGTCCTCCACGCCTGCTAAGTGCTGCTGCACGCTGGCTAAGTACGGATTACCTATACACCCTTGAGATCATAATGGAGAACTCTTCCTTTCCTTCACCGAAGCAAGTGATAATTAATTTCTAATATGCACCTAACTTTTTTTTTACTTAGAGATACGTGCAAGATTCGAACCCAAGCCCCCCTATTCGGGAGTCTAAATGCAAATTTTAACATGATATTTTTTCTTGGCCTCACACAATGTCCTCGAGAAAAATAACGTGTGCATATTTCAAGTCCGTCTGTCTAGTGGCATTCAAAATTACCCTATAATTTAAAGTTATCTACGTTGACTCTAGCTTACCTTCTTAGCTTAGCTTTAGCTTAGCTTACCTAATAATCAGTAGTTAATATACATATAAATACTAAGTACATAATTCATTTACATACATCATATATGTAAAATAAGGCTCAGAAGAATATTTTAATAATAAATTTGTATTTGTTGTATTTGTATTTGTTTTACTTATTGGTATACTAGTGAACAACAAAATCGTTTGATAGTCTTTACGGTTTGATGTGCGCGTTAACAACCTCTAATAAAGTTTACGTACTCCGCACAAAGACTAAGTAAAAAGAGTCGATAAGTGTGTTGATGCGTAAAATTATTTCCGCTGGCTGATTATGTTTAACCTGTTCCCACAACTAGCCGCCAATTGTTAAACAGAAAAAGTTAATTTTATGTTTTGTGGTTTCCTCTCAGTTTTGTTCTCCTAATGTGCAACTTTGAGCTTATTATAACAGGTCATGGCGAGACAAAAAGATGTAGAGGTTACCGCAATCCTGTAATGTTAGGGTGCAGTAATTGTTATAGTCTCATTATACCCCGGAGCTGAATTTAGTACCTCTAATACATGCCTTAAATACGTAATCGTCCTTTAAGTACCTACGTAATCACTGTAAAAGGAGACTGGTACGCTTTCATACAATCTTGGGCCTGGATTGTAAAAAGATGAAAGTAGTGCCAATTAATAGCTATTATATTATTAACCTTTAATTGAAAATAAAACGGAATTTGTCAATCTGGGAGTAGTGATAAACGAGATTTAGTAAAAGTGAGGTTATAATATGAGACTACCTATATACTGAACAGCTGATTTTTGAAGATCGAGTATTTTATTCTTATACATAGAACATTAATATTTTGACGGCGTCCGTGGCGCAGCGGTATGCGCGGTGGATTTATAAGACGGAGTTTCTGGGTGCGATTCCCGGCTGGGCCGATTGAGATTTTTTACCTGGTTTGGCGTCGGGCAGAAACCTAAAGGGCGATTTTATCCTACGCCTAACAAGTTAGCCCCCTTCCATCTTAGATTGCATCATCACTTACCATTAGGTGTTGACTGCAAGCACACTTGGTGTCGACTAACTTGTAGTAAATAAAAAAAACTTTTAGAATGGGAGGATGATAAAACGTAAATGACTGATGAGATCATAAGTAAGGGTAAAGAAGTGGTAAAATAAAAAACACTTTTTTTATTGATTTTTATTCCTCTCAATTATAATTAAAATATTGTCTAAGAATGTATGTCTTGATTGTATGCGTCCCCGAAGTAACCACAAGGTATTTGAAGCTGACAGCTCTCGAAGTAGGCTACTGCTGACCTCCCTGGACACTTCTATTACATAGCCATTGTTACCCCTTACATGCTCGCCATAATAAGATTGTGCTTTATTTGATATATACCTAATGAGATAAGAATTAGTTCACTCACTTGTTGTGACTCGGTTGTTCTATCTGCAATAAACATACCTCATCATTATCAACCTATTGACAGCCCACTACAGGGCCAGACCACCCTCCTTATAGTAGTCTAACCTCTATATAGATCCCCTATATGGAGCTTAGACCCACTGCACGGGTTGGTGGGCTTAAGGCAATAATATTTGATTACTTAATGGTCACTATCAGATGTTAGTAATAATGACTGAGACTGACAGCTTAACATGCTCTCTGAGGCACAGGAATATAAAACAACTAACTCAATTCCAGGGTAAGAGTAAGGTTCTTCTCTTATTCTATTTATTTCAAACACTTTATTGCACACCCTTACAAAACAAAAATACAAAGTAAAATAAGAAAAGAACCTTATGAATAAGTCGGTCTTACCACCACAGTGATGTCTCCCAGATAACCTTTGCAAAAAGGAAATATTAAAATAGCACAGGTTGGTGCGGCAAATAAACTTACTTAACAATCTACATTCTGTTTTACAATACTAATAATACACAAATAGCTATAAGAATATAAATATATACATATATTTATGTATATACATACAACACTGTTACATATAGATAAATTCTTGGAAGAAAGAAAAACTCAGTAGGTATCATTTCACAGCCCAACCCATGACTTGAACCCAGGACATAGTAATCTATATGGCATGCATAAGTAACAATGAACATTCATTTAACTTACAGTTCAAGGTATAATCCACTCTTGTATTACATTATATATTCTCAGTTCATGAGTTGAGCCAGTGTCAAGCAGATGACTGACTCATGATGAGAGCGACCACAGCGGAAGCAAACATTACGGTGGCCAAGTTGTCTTGGTTGATCAACAGCTGTTGGTCTTTGTGGCAAGTCCCAGAAAGCTTGACAAACATGGTCACAGTTGTTTACCTGAAATATGAAGTTTTTTATTTCATGAAATCAAGACTACTGAAAAATATACTTTCGCCAAACCACATTGGAGCAGTTTGGTGGGTCTTTGCTCGGAATCCCTCTCTGCTAGAGAGGAGGCCTGCGTCCAGCAGTTGGATGTTAATAGGCTGATGATGCTACTCAATCGATTTCGGTATTTAGTTAAATGTTAACAATCTTTATCTACCTTTTCAAAAAGTATAATTCACTTTTAAGCATATGGTTGATAATAAACAATATAAGGAATCCTATAGGCTAGCATGGTAGGTGCCAGTTAGCTAATAAATAAGTGAGTACTTACAGGCTGTGGTGCACGCCATCGACGAATCACTGACAAATTCATTTCATCATCTAAAGCTCGTTGATAGTATTACTATACCACAGTTCACACAATGATCCATGGTGTCAATATCCAATCGATAAGCCGGCCAATAAATCCAAAATAATGAGCCAAAGTCAGACGTGTAAGTGTAAGACGGTGTCGATCGATTGATTTTAGACGGGACTTCTGTCATTCATTGTCATTATTGTCAAGTGTCAACATAGACAAAAATGAGCAGTGATGAACATCGATTTTCATTTACAAAATCGATTAATGATCGATTGTTCGATCGAAAATTGATTTTGAGATTTCACTTTATTACATAGATAAATGTCTTGTTTCACAGTAAATTAATTTATTTGTAATAGTTTTAATTATTCTTAATGATTGAAAATAACATCTCATGAAAAGCCTTTTTATATTTTTATATAATTGTTTGCACACATTCTTAATATAATCGATTATAATTATCGATTACCTATTCTATTTTTGATCCTAACTTATTTTTTAGATTTTTCATCTTCCAGATTGTGAATTAAGCTGATTTTTTAAATATTATAATAGAAAAAAATAACGCGTTTTTTAAGCTATATTTCAACTTATTACAAATTGGGCCCAAAAGTCCCCGTCTCCTTTACAGTGTGTACCTGGGACTTCAAAACGTCCTCTTAACCAACGAGAGTTTCGTAACTGGATAAACCTGGCTTAAATTATTATTTTTTGTTTAAAAAAAATATAACTTCCGCCTCTTATTATTAAGCTTCTTTGCTATTTCTTAATAGCCTAAAAGGCCGTGTATGTATTCCCTGGATTGGAGACATCGTCATCTTAAGTGACACTTATGATCCGATGAGTCTAGTGATCATAAAACTCCGGTTAAGCATACCATTTTATATATTAAAACAAAAAAGACTGATCTTCTACACTATGTCGCAAATACTCCAAACAAAGTTAGCTAAAGCTAGGCTCAGACATAAACATGAATCCTGATATAACTCTCTACAGTCGAATAACTCTTTACAGTCTATTGTAGAGCGCTGTCTTTCCAAGCTTCTGTTTATTACAAACTCTAACACAATACTTATTGCGTGCGGATATTTTATTTACATGTCTAAGGTTGGTGTCGCAATAAGCGTGGCATTCACTATTGAAATGCAGGCTTTATCGAAGCGTGCGCATCTTGTTCGTTAGGCGCACGCGCGCCCGCCGCGCCGTGTATTGAACCTACTATCGGCGTTAGAGAGGCAATAGCCCGCCACGAAGCATACCTTCCAGCTTTATTTATTCCCTTCGTGCTAAACTACGCCCTTAATAAAATATAAACGTAATTGCTAGGCCAGGGTAGCCCTGTCACGAGCCACGAGCTTTCTGCGAAGCAATTAAACGTGTGAAAGTCGGAATAGTGATAGGTTGTAAAGCTCATTAGGGCTCTCTTCAATCTTCGTTTATTTTGTTTGAAATATACACGCTCCCGTAATTACCTCCTAGGCGTTCTATAGAGATTTCTCGTTCTGCGTTTGCATAAGGAATGTGCTGAAATACACACCTTTTAAATTTAAAAAGACGTAGAAGGGCTTACAATACGCTGAATAATTCGGTAGTTTGTAAAAAGATAAGATCTCGGATCACGTGCGCCCTTTCTTTATTTGCATGCAATTTTAAAATAAACGCCTTCATAAACAGTATTCGAGCCGGGTTACAATACAACGGAGGTTAAAAGAGAAAATGCCCTGTGGTCAATATAAATTGAATCTACAATGCGGTATTGAGTGGTCGTTACAGTGATATGTGAGTGCACGTACACTGGAGAAGATTTTAAGAGTTATTCCACTATGCACTAATAACAATCGCTGTCATCTCCATAAAAATGCGTTTAAAATTTACGGGGCCATTTCACGAACCATTTATGTTTAATAAGATAAGTTCCATTATTTCGCTTATGAATAAGGCATTAATAAAAATCGTAATTTAAAATATATTCCTCATATATGTATTTTTATTTTTTGTTGGATAATAAACGTTTTTATTATGGGAGAGGTATGTATATTTCATTTCACACGTTTTCGTTCAGTTTCAGTGGAATAAATCGTTCCTTACCCAAACAAATGTACCAATTAATTTATAACTTGGATGTTCTAATAATGTAGTTCAGTGAAGTTCCTGTAGGTAGTGCATTGAACCATTTAACTGAAACCTTCGGTTCAAAATAAATTATCAGGTACTCTTGTATTTATGTATTATTTACTTATTATGTAAACTCATACGTGTCAAAGTGGTCGTACAAGTTCTTTTCGTATGTTACAGTTCGTATCTTTTATAATTGATTGGATTCAACCCATTACTGGGCAGAAAAGGACTCCTCGTCATTGAGGAAGCCTAGAGAAACAGTTGCCGCTATCGGCAAAAAATATTTCAAATACGATAACGAGATGTTGAAATTTTTTTACAACTACTACTAATTGCAGAAAAAACATTATTATCATTATAGATAGTGGTTTTGTACCACAGGCCCTAAGTGGCGAGTACCGTTTTTAATCCGCATCTTAGTTGCAATCTCAATAAACCAATTTGCGACGGGCGCGATGCCAACGATACGCCGGCCCTACATTATGGCCCTTTGTTCCGGTCACTGTCCACCGAGAACCGACATGCTATAGTATCACCGTAACATCGGAAATTCTCCTAAAATTCTTATGCACTGAATCTCTCTACTGTCGGGAATACATTGTTCAATACAAATTTATTACCGACTCTAGTACGACATGTAGTTTTATGATGATTTGTAAATTTTGTAACAGTCCTTGTTTTGTCAGTATTGGCTTGTAATGTTCTACATAATATTATATTGAATAAGTAGTTAACAAAAAGCATCAAGTTATAGAATCGTAGTCTTGCGCTAACGTATACAAAGTAAAAAAAGATTAAGAGATTTAAATGAAATTTAATTGAAATTGATTATGCAATATTTTTCCAGTCATTGCCTACAATTAATTTATGAAAGACTAGTGAAAAATTAAGTCTCTGGACTCAATGGTTGCATTGATATGTCAGTCAATCCAGTCAATTACTCCTCTTGTTTAATAATATCACTTACCATTATAATCCAAATACGTTGTAGGTATAATACAATGGATCATTGAATCTAGAACCACAATTTAAGATCTAGGGAATGAGCTCTTAGCTTATTCGTTACTAAAAGCAATAAGATATTGGTAATATAGATACTAGTAGGTACTACTTTCTTTCCTTTTCTGCCTTACTTCGCCAGCAACGTATCAACGATGCCTTTGGTTTTATCATCACGTGTATCGTCACGTGTATCGTCTGCTTAATGCGGTTTATAACGTAAAAAGATAGGAGTGAAGTAATCATAATATATGTCCAGACTATCCAGAGTTAATAATACACCTTACATCTATAGGGATCAGTGAAGAGTTTCAAAACACAACACAGACATGAATACCTTAACCTAACCCTCTCACTGCCTCTGACGCAGTCGGATAAAACAAATCTTTAGAAATTTTCGGGCAAAGGTAAAATTCCTAAACGTTGGGAAAGTTTTAGTATGCCTAGATAACGAACAGACTCGGGTGGTTATATGTGTATTTTTCCGAAAAACTTCTAGTTAAGCAGTTTGTTTGGAGGATATTGAAGTAGAAATAAAGTATAGGTGGTACATGCCGTATGTCGTATAATTCATAATTTCCAAAAAGGAAAAATATAGGACTCATTATTGTACATCTATTTTATAGTACCTATATTTTTGTTGAAAAAATGAAATATTTTCGATTCAAAAATAAATATGAATTCGAACTTAAATTTAGACTCGGAAGTGCGTATCAACCTCTCAAATCAACGCATGGATTCAGCAAAGCAAGTGTATATTGTAGGTAAAGAGTGATAATTTTTTAGTAGTTATTTGACGTTATCTCAGCCAGTTAGTCGCTAGAAAGCCTACCTATAATAATTATGTAATTTTAGATTTTAGTGTTACTTAAATAAAGCTGCTATTCGCTTGGTAGGATGTCTTTGTTTTTCACACAATGTAGCCTTAAATCGTAAAGTTAGGTACGTGGTTTTAATTGGACAACAAACAAAGTAACTGTGAGAGCATAACTGTAAGAATTGTATAGAAGTCGTCAGTTACCACGGTGTCCGTTCGTACGTGTGAACGTTTGTACAAGAGAACCGCGCATCGGGAATGCATATGCTAATGTCAATGCCAGTCACACCATTGCATGCAAATGTAAAAATATTTTTCACGTTATGATATTGTTATCGATAATCGTTGATATAAAAGTCACATATCTTCGCGAACGTATGTATCCTCATAAAAAATAATGGATGCTTGCAACTGAATAATAGCATCGCTTATTCAAAACATGCGCAGCTCAAAATTTGTTTTAGGCATTACCTGCGTACGCTTAAGAAATGACCGTCTGTCTTGTACCTACGGGATTATTATATTTCTCCTGTCAGTAAGTACTTTGTGGAACAAAAAACCTGATTTGCAAGTTGGAGTGCGCAAAAACTGGAGCAATTTGTATTTCGTTACGATGATGGATGTGGTAGGAAATAACTTATAATGTTTTCGAACTGTAAGTAATCAAGTTAAGTAGTCTGATGAGCAAAAAGTTTTGATGTTCGCCGCCGATGAAGCGGGATTGCTAAGGATAATAAAAATGTATCTACCAATAACGTGATTTATTAAGGAAAATAACCTTAATTATCTAGCTTTGATTACAAGCTCATGAATGAATGAACTTTTATTCAGATTTATTTGTGGTTCTTTAGGATTAGGAGTAGGTACTTATTAGTTTCTTAAAAAAAAAACAGAGATTATGATACATAAGAAAACCTTCAAAAATTATTGAATTATAATTATAGAGTTGCATCACAGACAAAAATTCGACCTCAACAAGTACTTTTTTTTAGAGTTCTGGTGTAATTTTTTAACATACTTTTTGACTTTTGTAAGGTGTATCAACCTTTTAGTAATGGAAAACATTTTAGTAATATTATAAGTGGAATACAGATATAAAATATTTTTGTATTATTTTCTCTATCGAATGACATTTTTGAGGACCTCATCTGCACCCACGCTTAAAGCTATAAAGCTTGTTTAAGGATGCGTGGGCTTTGTGCAAATACAGTTTACAAATAAATACTGTTTAACCAGTTTCGTATTAGGAATTACATTCAATAAATCATTTATGCTATAAATAAAATATATGTTGGTATAGGCCTGTAACTACATTAAATGGGGCTACAACCCATTAATGGCCCACTACTGAGCACGGGTCTCTCCTCATACCTGAGGAGGCCTAGAGCATACTCCACCACGCTGCTCCAGTGCGGATTGGTGGAGGGGTTAGTGGCCAACACAAGTGTCGGAAATTTTAAGCCGCCCGAAGGTATCCGACATGGCTTAACGACTGCTACCAAATGATAACAACCGGGACCGACGGCTTTACGTACCCTCCGAAGCACGGAAGTGCTCAAGAAATTTTTGCCACTAGCGGTCACCCATCCAACTACCGACCGCGCCCGCTGTTGCTTAACTTTGTCGATCACTTGAGATCAACGCAAGCCGCCGGGCTATGAGCGCTTCCTACATTAAATACTATAATCTAATTGAATTGAGATGTTCACATAATATAAAAGATATTATTGCGTTTGTGATATGAGGACTAAATCCATTTTACTTAAAGTGATAGCTTTTTATGACCTTTGCGCAGTTTCTCTGCTATTGTTTTTCTTTTTATTTTATGACCTTTGCGCAGTTTCTCTGCTATTGTTTTTCTTTTTATCTATATTGCATAAAATGTTAAATAAATATAACACTAAAACGAAACGAAGTATACTTACGTATTCAACTTTTTTTTTATAAACGAAAATTTTTAATAGATCTATTTTCCAAAATACGAATCACTCTCAACATTAATATTATGAGATTAATAATACTGTGTTCAGACTCGTTACAGTTTTATTATTAGCATTGTATAAGTTTTTACTACCTATGAAGGTATAAAAAATAGTTTAATGACAATTAACTAATCTGCGATACGTATTCTGCCGCAAGACGTACCTATAGGTACAATAGAGACGTCGATCGGTATGTAACTCTGCAATCGCATCGCAGAATATTGATCCCGCGATAAATAAAGCCGCATCGACGTATATGAGCCCCTTACATGATTTACATGACGCCGAAAGTCAATTACTTACACCTCTGGCCATTTCCATTAAATTTAATTGATTTCATACGTAATAATTTTTACCGAAGCATTTCTTATTCTCGTTTTTGGAACGTCTTCATTCTGTAATCGATAGCTACGGGTAGCAACTAGTAATGCTTTTGTTTGGCATTGCATGATTTTTTTTATTTGAGATGGATATTGATATATGTGGATTTTTTATCACAAATTGTAGAGTGCATGTCCATTGAGTTTAAGAGAATAATTAGCAATCATTTTCTATTATCAATCATAATAGTATACTATATAGTAAGAATACTTAAATAACACCAATAATCAAGAATCGAGTTTCGGGAGATAGCTTGGTCGCCATTTGAAGTGATTAGGTGTAAATTTTGTATTCAGTTGTTTCATAGTAATAAGGTCCTCGATCCCAAGTTTTCCATATTAGGAGCCCGATAGGAAACTTTATGCTATTATAACTCAGTTTGTAATAAAAGCTATGATTTAAAAATCAATCAAATAAGTCGAGCAGCGCGCACGATACAGTTCCATACATCATCGCGATCCTGATAGTTGCGCACGCGCAACACTGCCGTAGAACGCGTCGGTTTATTTTCCTTGTAGAATAGAAAGTGCTCGCCCATTCAGCCGTCGCACACTGATAAATTGCCGTCGATTTGCATATAAAGGCACAGAAACAGAAATTAAATTCCAATGTCTAACTTTGTCCCCTCGGAACCCTATTAGGAGAGCTTGATCGCCATAAACTAAGTATGTTTTCTTGACAGAAGGAAATCAATGCGAGAGATTTTATTTGTTTTAAGGTGTGCCCTAAAATAGGCTGAGGAAAGAAGATTTATATCAAAAAGGGATGGAGCACCTTAGATAGGATAATTAGGATATACCTACTCTGCATGAATTTAGTAGATAGACTTTAAAGAACCTTTCAGAATGAATTAACCCAACAATTCGCAATTATGTGTTACTTTTGAAATATAATTGAATATTATGTAGATTATAAAATTGTGCTGTTACTATCAATAATAACAAAAATATATATGTTTTATAATTTAGTTTTTACCTAATTCTATCATCAAGTAGCAAGTGCTGCAAGTAAGGAATTATTTTACATTAAAACAGACAAGTTAGAACAAGACTCCCATTAACAATTACATACTAATTGGACTATTACTAACAACAACTAACAGGACTAACTATCACTATCAGCCCCTGCCACAGTCCTCATACTTACTAACTGATTAACCAACTAATGTTCTAATACCGTCTCATAACCGGACTAACTAGCCTAGACATTTGATTTTTGTTCTAGGTCGGTCACAGTTGTCATGGGCGGCAGCGGAAGGGTGGTGCGGCATGCGTGCATACCTTAATTCTATAAAAAAATCGTTTATAAAGTCGTTTCTACAGACGATAGTTTTACGTGATAACGTCATAAAGAAACATTGATAAAACACGTTGTCGTGTATTCAACATTTGTTATAAATAATGGCTTCCATCGAGGTGGGCGGGGATTATTGTAAAAGTTCTCGAAGAAGCTCGCGTGGTGGCGTTCTAGTAGCAGAGCTATTCTAACTGCTAGCTCTGACGTCAGCGGAAGGGGAAACTTTTTCGTGCGCGCTGCCCATCAATTTATAAGACGTTATCACGTCAAAAACACAGATTAATTGATTACTTTTATTTATTCTAATATGATTTTTGTTGTTGAAACATATTTCTATGTCAAAGACTTGTCATTTGCCGTACCTAATGAATATTATCTACATAAGTGATATTTAACTATGTATAAATTATTTTAGAATTATAGTACTTCATACGCAACTATAAGCCATCTTGTCTTATTTTAATCGTAATTCATTTCTTTCTGTAGCAATTAACCATTAATTAGATAAAAATCTTAATTTCAGATACATCTGTAGTTATCGATTAGCAAAAGATCCTACCTCAATTAAACCTTAAGTGTTAATTATCGGCCATCTGAGAGGATGCGATTAACGAGACGGGTCTATTCCCTTTCCGGTCTCCAGACCACGGCTATTGAACTTCCTTCAGCTTAAAAGGGAAACCACTTTTTATTCAGTTCCAGTCTTGCGTAACTCGCCACTCAATGCATCTACTTTTTGTTCTAATAAGTACAGTAGTACAGAAACAAGTTTCTTCTTACAGATATTTCATTTAAAAGTCAACTTTATATTTATACTAATAGAGTTACGTTTTAGAAAGAATTGATACAGAAATAACCAAGTATGTGCCGAGCGTGCTTATCATTTAAATGTTATACGTCACGCCCTTAGGTCACGATATGAAAAATATTCTCAGTTTTTATAGGTCTTGTTGGTTCCGCATCAATACATATTTCCATGGTTCTGAAGAGCCAAATACAGAAATCAAATTTATTTGCTGTTCGGATTTACTAAAAGCTTATTGTATTGCAGGAAGAAGCTAAGAAGAGGAATTGGGAATGATCGAATTCCTCAATGTCACGAAACTACATAGATGGCCTCCAGTACAAATAATTCTCTTACAACATAGGTATCTACATACCTACTTATAATATCTACTTGTCATAATTCGATCCCATTCGACGCTGTAGACTGTAGAGTCTAAACAAATATTTGTCGAATGTAGGTACCAATACTAAAAGTTCTTCATTACATACCATAATATTTAGTATGCGAGTCTTAGTTCAACGCAATGGATACTAGGTACATCTATGATATCGCATATTAGTGCGTTATATTATGCTAGTGCACGGCATGTGTTATGGTTGTATTGTGTATGTGGAATTTTATGAATTCGCGAAGGGGTGCATCGAACGTGCGCAATGCTTTGGGCAATGTGGGCAGTTCGTGTTATAAATGCGTTGCCATTGTGACTAGGGTTTACAGTTTAAAGAGATCGTATGGGATTATTTACAAATTAAATAATAAGTATAATTTTATATAATATGTAAAGTTTGTAAACTAAACACTCAATATTATGTTCAGTCGTATTTAGCAGTAATCCGCTCTTTTCTTATTTTATATTATTTTAAATCTTGGAAATGATTAAAATGATGTTAAATATTTTCGACATTTTGCTGGCAACTAATAAATAGTGTTTCATAGTTTTATTCGTAATCTAACTAAAAGATTTAATGTTCATGTTTTAAGTACCATGTTCGGAATAATAAGGCCAATAACAATATTAAAGTGTATGATTTTGTCAATGATATCTATAAATGCTAGCATATAAATGCCAATGAAATTATCAGGACGTCCTTCTCAAGTTCCGATAATTGGTAACATTCAGTTCAAGGCACTGGTTGAATAAATATTTTACTTAGCGTTACCACCCAGAGCGGCTCGCACAAAGCGGTCCACATTCATGATTGATCTCTGAAGGGCAGATATAGGGATGGCTATGCTAAGGCATCCATATAATATGCCTATCGATAAGTAATGCTTGTGAATACTCTTGAATGAGATACTATAGTTCGTTCATTATGCGAGTTTTATTTTACATTGTCTGCTGATGGTCAAGTTTATTTAAGTAATAGGGGTTCAAAAGAATGAAGTTTCTTTGTATCTTCTAAATAATCATTATTTAGCTGATTATAGTTGAATAATATTAATTAGTTTGCGATTATTATAAGATTTTGTAAATTTTGACTGATTTTTGTAAAGAAGTGGGCCAAAATTATATTTGTAATAACTTATTAGTTATAGTATCATTAAGCTACTTTAATGACTGCTGTAGACAGTTGTGGATTGAGATAATACACGCATTTTTTTTATGGAATTAAGATAGCAAACGAGCATGCAGCACCACCCTTCCGCTGCCGCCCATGACAACTGTGACCGACCTAGAACAAGACTCAAATGGTGACTAGGATAGTTAGTCCGGTTATAAGGTGGGTGTTAGAACATAGCTGGTTAGTTTGTTAGGAACTGTGTGGACTGCGACAGGAACTGTTCGTGATAGTTAGTCCTGTTAGATATTGTTATCAGTAGTCCAGTTAGAAATAGTTAGTAAGAGTCTTTGTTGTTATAATTAGGTTTAGAGAGGTTTAATAAGGGGTAAAAAGAATGTATATCATACCTACATAATTATATTAAAATAACAATTCAGTAGATTATATCGATCTGGAGTGGAATTGGAGTTAGGTTGCGGTTGAGATTGAGATCGAGGTTGAAGTAGAGTCAGAGGCGGAGTAGGTGTCGGAGTTAAAGTTAAAATACATAAAACGGAGCAGCTTTAAATTAATACGAAAAAAATATGTCACAAATAAGTTTCACTTCGTACGTGTAAATAAACTAATACGCACACACGTTTTTATATGCGTCTGCTCATTTCTTTGTAGAATGATTCCTGGACTCCGATAATAAAGGGTGGATCTACGACGTCCAAGCCCTTATATAAATATCATTAAGTCATTCATGCCAAACTAGGCTGCACTAAAAAGTCTAAGGTACCTATTCATTGTGCAGGTGCCAGCAGTCAGCAGAACCATATTCTGGTTAATTGGCTGTCATCTGCACTTGATTGTTTCGACGGTTTTCAACCAAGTCGTTAGGGCCTTCCTTAATGTATGAGTTGATATCATAGACACAGAATTAAATTTACTACAAGAAAAGTCAACGTTAATAACTGGCATAATATTATAATTTTTGTTCATGAAGTTACTATTAACCTACTTTGCATTATAATCCTAGAATTCAAGTTATTTGAAAACTACTAAACAATCGGCGTTATGATACCTACCTGTTTTGCCTGATGTGGCAGTTGTTCACCAAGAACGGAAGTCCTGTGGTAACAATAAAAAATATGTTTGTTCGTTTGTTTCGCAATGAAACAATAACTCTAGAAAATATGTACCTACCTAAATTTGCGAATGTCTAATTATTATTTTCTTAAAACTTTATAATTTACTTACCTAAAAAAGGTTTTGAGAACAATGGACGCACGTAGGATTTTAAAGTTAACATGAAGAAGAACAGAGAACTTGTATGATTTATGATATTTTACAAAATGCATTAACTCAATGGTGAAAACAAACGCTCATAACAGTCAATGTGAAGTATAATTGACGAAATGAGTTAGGTACGGACAAATTTTGACCGCAGAGCGGGAGTCAGTTCAGTCAGTACTTAATAAGCTGGAGTTACAGTAATTCCGCCGGAGCATTCACTAAATTTGCGTCACATTACCATTCGGAGCACGCACCACAACAATGCACGCTCATGCCGCTCATCCTCGTCACATCCCAATTATAATTCCAATTATATACGATCCAGAACGCGTTCTCCAATTATAGGGTAACGTTGTTTACTTATTGGTTGGCACGGATTGTCCGTGGGCAGAGGTAACAATAATTTTAGGTCTTGATGGACACGTCTGTTTGTATTGTGTAATTTGTCTTCAATCGATTTTTGAGAAATTAGTTTTTTTGTATTATTAAATTAAACTTGTTTAAAATTTTAAGCTTTAAACAACTGTAGCTTAGTTAGGTAGTGTCTGTCAATGGGGAGTCCCAGTTTGATTACCGATGTGGGCAGCTGATGCTGAGCAGTGATGATTGTGGATGTTGAAGTCGGTTTTTTGTTTTGTTAAAATATTACTTAAAATATCATTGAATATCCTGAATTGGTTGGCGAAATAGTCAGCCCACGGAGCCGCCTTCGCTGCCTGATGTCAATCAGAGTTGTTTTTGCTCGTGGGCCGCAATAATTGCACATCATAAATCCTTATTGTTGACGTGACATGATGAATGCAAAATGTGGAGAGCATAACTAATGAAAAAGATATTTACGTACTCACTGAACTCACTACGAACCTAATATAACAATTTGTTTGCTAGCTACTATTAAGCTTCAAAATATGAAGTAAGTAAGTAGGTTTAATTGGATATTTAAAAAATAATATTAAGTTTTATTCGGCTTTTTTTTAAGAAAAGAAGGACTTTGATTTTTAAGGGCATATCACGAGAGGTTTACGCTGCCGCTATAATTACGTTGCACTTCTACAACACTCACATATTTATGAAGATAATAATATGCCTGTAAGTTTAAAGAAATATTTAAGTGAATTTCAAGACGAAACTAATTCGGACCTCTTGTAACCACAAATATTACAATATACAATACAAATACTATCTTATACAGAATACATTATGCAATAATTATGCAATTACATATATCAAGAAAAATGCCCAAATACCTACTCTAAAAGTTTATAACCTGCACAATATGATTAAACTACCTACTCACTCACCTCACCTCACCTCACTACCTACCTCGTTATTAAGTTACGTCTAATTTAAAGTTATGCAAATACGGTATTTGCTCTTTATTTGTCTTCAATTTATTGGTCATAAAAGTTTTTTCATTTTACGTCATCATTTTTATGACCAATATAAGCATATTTTTATTGCCTACTGTTATTAGTGCTCATAAAACTCACTTTATTTCTTAGAAATCCTTGAATCATCCTAAAGTTCATTTACAGCCAACAATGATAACAGCAAATATATTATATTGTTATTCTCATTGTGACGTATTTTATTTTTAAATACATAAATAGGTGGTTATTAAACTTACCTAGACTCCAGGCGATCCTTACAAGTTAAAAAAGTGGGGTATTTATATCTTCTATAAAGTATATAAAAGGACAAGCTGACTGACTGACTGACATATCAACGCAGGGCCTAAACTATAAGGGTAAGAAACTTGAAATTTAGATTTTATCAACTTTTATGTATTTAGGGATTTATAGATATATTGTTATTGTGCAATATTTGGAGTTATTTCAACGCTCGGTGGTACGGAACTCTACATCGACTACAGTCTGACTCGAATTTGACCGGTTTTTAAATACGTACTTATTACAATCCCGTAACATGCATACTCAGCTGCGTTTAGTGGAATTAAGGTCCTGGGAACTGGGTGTCGCTCAATCTACTTTAAAGTCGTAAACATGTCCTATAAAGTTATATAAGGACGGACATAATAAACTTGAGGCTTATTCAAATTACAAATAATTTAAAAGTTAACTACTCATCGTCTGGAAGTAGCGAGGATTATTATTTACAAGAATAAAAATCAAACGCGACTCCGAGGCGAGGAGATAATGGGTTAATTTGACCCATTTTACCGTGAACCTAGTGCCCATAATTAGACTGCGTAATGGCTATCTGGAATATCTAATAACTGACTATAAAACTAGTCAGGTAATTTTTCCAAGGGCTGGGTCGTAGACAGGGAAGGAAATAGACATATGGTGAGCGTGGCCAACATGAGATAGCACTAGAAAGTGCAATTGTATGTGGCACAGGAAAAATTCAACATCAGCTGTCAAATTTGCTTGTAAGCAACTGTGCTTTCCTTGAAAAAACCGGCACACAAAGTGAGACAAAACGTAGTATCATTCTGTTTCGTTTTTTGCGTGTCAGTGGGGTAAGTTGCTCCTTTTCTTGTGTGACTGCGATAGATGACATCCATCGGTCTATATTTTGCTCCGTCTACGGGCTGGGTATTGGTGCAGAAACAACTGAACTGAGTTCGACCTGTACCTAATTGGCTGACTGACATCAATTTCACGCCGGCCGTGTTTTATAACCGACTTCAAAAGCGGAGGTTCTCAATTCGACAGAATTTTTTATATTTGTTACCTCAGAACTATCGACTGGTTGAACCGATTTTGATGATTATTTTTTTATTTAAAAGCTGGTTCTTCTTGTGTAGTCCCATTCCAATTTGGTTAGATAACAAGCCAATAAGGAAACCATATTATGTTTTAAATTTGCGTTGTCTTGAAGGCGTTTTTTGTTACTTGTAAGATTATTTTATGTTTCGAACGCTTTATGTCACGCACGTACTCGTACCTGTGCTCGTACCCTTGACTTCAGTTCTTTGTATTCTCCATTTAAATTAAGAGGACTCCTGCAGTGCACTCTGACCTCTGTTCAACTCTTACCTCGTTAATATTTTATATGAAGTCATGAACGTTTTATAAGGCCTCTTAACCACGAACAGTAGTTTATTTAGAGCTTCATTTAAAAAAAAACTATATTATATTCTTTATATTCACAATATTCATAATTAATTATATTCATAATTATAATTCATAATTAAATTGTGCAAAGGTCTTATAGGTCACAAAATATACATGGACACAGGGAATCCTAGTATCTGGCTATAAATGCGGGCGTTATAAATACAAAATTGCTTTGAATCATCATGAGGAAATGAATCAGTTCAACAACGACGCATAAATCAACTAGTGATCATAACCTTAATTTTAGAATGTCTGTCTGTGTGCGCGTTTGTGTCCGCTAATCTCAGTAACGGTGTAACCGAATTGCGAATTGCGATTTTCACTGATGTTTTGCTTAGGTTAGGGCAATATTTAGTATTTGGTTTGTGTACTATGCCAGAGTTCCTAAAGACATTTGATTTTATATACAGAAGCTTTTTGGAAGTAAGAGGTGACATATCTTGAAACAAACATTTTTTGATCACATAATTATCTGTTACTCCCGAAGATCGAATTCAGAACACCTCGCTTCGGTACATCTTCGCATAATCAATGCCCACTTAGATTTTGCGTCACACGTGCCCCGCCGAGACATTTACTTACTCGTACTTTGAAAAGTTTGAAACACCGGTTGACTAAAATGGTGGACGGTTTGCATACGTCTTGATCGCCAAAATAATGAAAATCATTCATAAAACAATTCTAATCAAAACTGTAGTTCATTTATACTCGTAGTTATTCTAATTTCAAAGGCATTGCACTCCTGGATTCCCAAGCATATCTGCCGGTTCAGACGTATCTGTTACAAATGAAATATACAAGAACAAGTGCGCTCGTAGAAATACCTTTCTCGCGCGCAACAAGCAGAGATAATTTGACATGTCACGACAGATGATCAGACGTGCTTATCCTACGACAGTCGGCTTAACAGGCTATAACATTAATCTTCAATGACAGCTCAATTACCTTGACTCTTGCGCATATTGCACCGAGGTTTGATTTGTGATATGGACTACGGACTGTAATAATTTTAATTCGTCCGCAATGAACCATTTCATACGAGATTATCTGCAGTCTTTTACAATTCATGTGGAGGTATACCTTTTTGCACGTCTCTGTTGGAATGAGATTGACAGTGACACTAGGTAGTACGATTTGTGTAATGTGATTAATTATCTTTGGAGGATTACAGGGTATTAATGTTTTTGTTAGTGTAGAAGTTATTATTCTGTATTTATGATTGATTAGTCTTAGAAATGTATTATTTATTAAGTATAATTAGAAAAGTCTCGGGTTTGATTCTCGGCAGAGAAATATGTTCTTATATTTTATTGTTTACTATGTCTAATTTGTGCAGACCCATCAAAACAACGAATTTTTTTAATTCGTGGTAAAATTAAGCATTGTTATTGAAGCATTGTTGATTATGTATACTTACATAATTATTATGCTGTAAGTATCACAAATCCATATCATTGTTTACTTAAGCCCAGTGGTTTGAACGTTGGACTTCCGAAATGGGACGCCTGGGTACAAAAATAATTTGCGTATTAGAATTGAATGAAGTATCAC
Source organism: Ochlodes sylvanus (assembly GCA_905404295.2). Lineage (NCBI taxonomy): Eukaryota > Metazoa > Arthropoda > Insecta > Lepidoptera > Hesperiidae > Ochlodes > Ochlodes sylvanus. The sequence goes on from FR990137.1 coordinate 7,688,496, forward strand.
TTGCTTCGGTGAAGGAAAACATCGTGAGGAAACCTGCATCTGAGAGTTCTCCATAATGTTTTCGAAGGTGTGTGAAGTCCGCTAATCCGTGCTTGGCCATCGTGGTGAACCATGGCCTGTACCTCTCACATTGTGAGAGGAAAACCGTGCCCAGCAGTGGGACAGTTATGGGTTGTGAAGTGATTTTATTGTCGTCAGCGTTAAAAACATACCAATAAAAATTATCATATTTTGTAAGTATACTATACAGCGCCATCTCTGAGAAACTCAGGGTATTGCAACAATTTTCACTCAGCTCAAGCCACACTACACTTGTCTTGAGTACAATCTGAAACTCTAAGTAAAATGATTCAGGAGCTTTTCACTAGGTGGCGTTACATTACTAAGACAAAATATTCACTAAAGTTGGAATTAATACTTACTTAATACTTACTAGATAATTACATCTTACGAGTATTATGTTCTATTGTAGTTTTTGGAAAGTTTCATATATTTTTATTCTATAAAATCAACAGATTTATTACCTACGGCTGAAATTATGTTAGTAAACATTTTATTTAACTGTTATAATAATAAAATACTTACAATTTTTCTTTTTTTTCATAACAGTTTAAATACAAATTGCTATCCTGAAACCATTTATTCTGATTACACATAAAATACATTGTCGCAAGTAACTACAGACTGCTGTTAACATTGTACCTATAAAGTTCAGATGCGAAAAAATACAGCTGTGACTTTGATGTAAATTGATAAAGAGTAAAAAATGTGCACACCTAAGTACATAATATTCTCTGAAAGTCTCATTCTGTGCTTAGAAAAGTTATTGTTTAGAAAAATATTAATTTAAAAGACTTTTAAACATAGATTTACATTAAGTACGTACCTAGAAGTTAGTACTTACTGTAATTTACTTAATTGTAAGTGTTATTTATTTAAAACTTTTGTAATTATAGTGAAAACGGGTGGATCTATCTTGTCTATCACTGAAGCAGACAGCTTAAATTTTCTATGAAAGCTGTAAACTTTTGCTTAATTAATTACTTAATAAAAATCCGTTTACGAAGTTCTATTTGCCATTTTTTAATTTAAAGCTACTTACCTTTTATTATAATATCCAATACAACTTTAAAGGGGTAATTTTTTATATGTTGAAAGCAATTTTCCAGGCCATCTTTGGGCAGAAGGATATTTGGAACTTAAATAAAATGAGTGCAATTCTGCACATGTGTGTATTTGCAATGTCATGTGTAGTAACTATAGGTTAAGTAGTTACTTTCCATACACGCTAGCAATTGTGTACAGTGTAACTAAGCGTAAAGAACGGGGCTTACGCCAAGCTTGGATAGTTACAATTATTTACAAAAGGGCTTGATTGCGTGACTGGGGGCTATCTTTACGTATGAATCGTAGTGCGTCTACCAGTTCTGGTGCTAGTTGCTACCTAATGGTTTGTTACAGTGTTGTTAAAAGATGTTTTAGAACGTTATTAGACATTTGGTACTTACATTTTGTCGTAAATCGTAGCAAATGTTGCCAGATGTTTTCGTGGTATCGCAAATTATTTAATAAATTACTACATGCGGGTGACATGCGTTGACGTAATTATGTTATAAGTACAATATGTGATAATGTTTTCATCAGGCGGGAGTGTGAGTTACCTGATGGTAAGTGGTCACCGTCGAATCCGTCGATGGACGTCAGTACCACCAAAGGCATCACCGCTACAATGCCGACCTACAAAAGCAGTCTAAAAGGTCTGTTTTAAACTAAAAATCTCCTCTTGAATAGATGGGTTGTTGTACGTCCTCGTACGGAGGTATAATTTTATTATGTTCTATCATAAATATATTCAAGCAGAGAAAACTGAAGTAAGTTTTTAAAGGTAAATTGAAATTTAGTATGACACACACACACACACACACACACACACACACACACACACACACACACACACACAAATCAATGCATTTTCCCGTGGGAATTAATAAAAGATAAAGTCTATTTATTTTACATAGAGGGTTGTCAAGTGTCCTTCGTGTCAATTTGCGCAAGACGTCCCGATTTCTGGGGTCTATTGACACGTCCCGATTTGGTCTTGATTGGAACGCCGTTAGTCCCGATTCTACACAGACAGTCAGTATTTTAATCGAGGTTCTTAACAAAAAATCAATGTATCTGTAAGCGTTTTTTATATCTTTTACCAAACTGAATAAATATTATTGAATTATTAGTTGTCCCAAAAGAATCAATCTTGCGATAATTATTTATTTCCCTTCCGAAATTGACTGACACACCGCACCTGGCAACTATTCTTTTTTATGTGTGTGTTATTATAATCAAAATAGTACATCATCATCATCATCACAACCCATAACTGTCCCACTGCTGGGCACGGGTCTCCTCTCACAGTGTGAGGGGTATAGGCCATAGTCCACCACGCTGGCCAAGTGCGGATTGGTGGACTTCACACACCTTTGAGAACATTATGGAGAACTCTCGGGTGTGCAGGTTTCCTCACGATGTTTTCCTTCACCGAAGCAAGTGATAATTAAATTTTAATACGCACATAATTTTTGAAAATTAGTGGTGCGTGCGGGGTTTGAACCCGGAACCTCCGGTTCGGCAGTCCAACGTTCAACCACACCGCTATCACTGCTTAATAGTACATCATAAACAACATAAAGGAGAAGTTTGCCACATGTGTACCTAATAGTTATTCAATACATCGAAAGTGAATAGAATTGTTACGAGCTCGTCGAATCACTGCGTATTGACTATTGACTAAAACCAGCGTTACGTTGAATTAGTTCCTCGAACCAAACGTTCGAGCTCAGCAGTCAATACAAATATTTAGATTTGCCTCTTCAAGAATACTCAATTGGCTTAATAAAGCCAATAGTCCTTTCAGTATAGATTTATTTAAATCTTAGTATTTTTAATTTATTGAATTTGGTATGAATCATCAATAATGTTTTGAAAATGGAGGAGACATAACTAAACTTTGCTAGTTTACTTATGTAAAATAAATCTCATAACCAACCCCGCACTAGGATTCGATGAATTGGAGATGGCGTGGAGATACAGAAATGAAATATGCCCCAACCCGAAAACAATCATTAATCTGTCTTACATAAATATCTGTCGGGAAACGAACCTGGCACCTAGGATCACACTTAGTTACAGGGTCGTTAACTTAATTATTTTATTCAGATACGTTAAATTTACAGCTCATTACCAATCATCCAAAATCAATACCGATCTCTTCCCCAAAGCTTTTCAAAATTTGTAACTAGCTTTGAGTGTTTAAACTTACTTCAAGGATTACTACTACTAGTATTTATGGATAACGACAGGGATCGATTGCTTAGTGCGCTCTTTGAAGGATGGTACAATAGGGTGATTCAAATAGCTGAATATTGTTTCCGCTTCGGCAGATATTTTGCTACAAGGTTGCTATAACACCTTATTTACTAGTTTTTGACATAATTACTTAGCTTTTTTATCAGATAAACATCTAAGAAAGCGCTCTAGCTTGGCGGTTTGTTACGATTCTCAAGTGATGGACTGAGTAAAGCAACAAAAGGTGCGGTGGGTGAGATAGGTGACCGTTAGCAGCAAAATTTCATAAGCTCTTCTGCTTTGGAGAACAAGTAATGCAGACGATGGAAGTTATCATTATTTGGCACACGTTAAGACATGTCGGATGCCTTCACGTGGCATAAAAACTTTCGACATTAATCCATGACATTAACGTGGATAGGTACCTGATTTTTTAATAATTTTTTTTTGTATTATTAATGATCTTGTTAGATTTTCTTTACATTGTTATCGATTACTTAGATTCGTTTTAATTTAGATGGACTTTTAGATATTACATTGTTTCGCAGTAATTTATCTAGGTCTCTCTAGGTAGGAGGTAGGTTAATGAAGTCTCATTAGGAATAAACCTGTGATGTTAGTTGTAATTTTACAAATAAATGATTAAAAAACTCATCTTCAAAGTCAAACTCCTAGTTAAGATATGATCTACTTTATATTTCATAAGTGCCTACTCCCCACACTTGGCTTGGTGTGTCGTTACCAAAATCTTATGAATTATTTAGGAGAGAGACTTCCGTCAGACATTCGAATTACTTTGAAGCTTTCACTTGTGTATAATTATTTCTCCGTATTTCAACGACGCCGGGACGCTAGGTACCACGTCTAAATCGCGTGTGGTTGTTTGAAAACCTTGCTCATGAATGTTAGTGACTGAATTTAAACTTTAATTAGGCTTGAAATCTGCTTTGTGAAGGCGGGAATCTTCCGAATAGGGTTCAACCATCAGTAGGATTTCTTCTTTGTAATTGAAGGTATTTGGAACATACTATATTATTCGTACCTACATACTGATACTATACGTTTCGACCCCATAGGTAATATTTTCATAGTTGTGTGAAGTCTGCCAAACCGTTCTGGAACTAAGTGGACAATGACTTTAGTTTTAAATTAATGTTCCATTATGAGAGGAGACCCAGAAGTGAGTCAGGCTGGAAATTGTATGGTTATGGGTCATGATATGCTTACGCTATTTTATGTTTCTCGCACACTGCCAGAACCTTTTGCTTACTGTTACTGTCTTCCACTTGTAGCTTGTCTGGAAGAGATCGCTTTTAGCAATAATTTTTATGTTTCATTATTTGGTGTACAATAAGGAATTATTGTATAGTATTGTACACTTTGCTACTATGGTCCAGGCAAGTGCATGTAATGAAATGTAAAGCATCGTAGCCATCTTTAGTATCGGGAGTTCTTTTGCAACTAAAAGCTTTCTAATAAGCCTATTTACTGCTAAATAACGACAACAACTAAGTCAGACTTCGCAATACTTTACTACTACACGAAACACAAAAGCCCTCATGGTTTTTCTCGGCGGAGCCGACTCAAATACTGACTGAGTCAGCGTTAGTTATCTCGGTGGATCGCTTTTAGAACAAACTACAAAGCTGTGACCGCTTTACAACCAACGTTAATTTGTATTATTTTTATTCTTTTATTATTATACGATTTAACCCGCCCTAGCTTCGCTTCTGGAAACATGTCCCTTGCTTAGTTTCGAAAATTCGACATAACTTTTTTATTTGAGAGCAAAAGTGACTGCAGAATACAAAAATTCTGTGCTCTGTATTGCCTATAGGTATTTGACCAAAATTACGTTAGTGACTGTAGTACCTATATCTGTTTTATGTTTAAGTAGACAACTTAGGTAACTTCTGTCTCTAAAGTTTTATTCAAAAATATTCATTTTTATAGTTCAATTCTCACTTGAATTTAAAATTCTTACGACTTTCAAATACCAGTGAATCGTCACGCCCCAAATCGGTATTGATGTGAAAAGTTTGATGAACAGCCGAGTTTCGTTTCCGTCGGGATTAAACTGACGGATGGGAGAGGGCATGTAGATATCAGTTACCGATCCGATGCCTTTTGAATTTACTTGAACTTGTTTATGTCTCGACTTTGCTATCGTACCCCGCTAATAGTTGAACAATTTAACCGTTCATAACTTAAATATTGAGTCATCCAATATCTTATGCTGCAAAAAATATAACAACCAAACAAAAACCAGATAAACGGATAAAAATTCATCGTTGTGAGATCTATTCCGTATTACTTACTTACCTGCCTCCTTGCCAAATTTCATTGTCATAATATATGTCAAGTATGTTCAAGATTTCGTATTTATTTCGCAGCGGAATTTGCTCATTTGCTCAATAATATATTATACTACAAGCATTTGCTACCTTAAATTCAAAAACTTTTCGTCAAAAACTAGTCAAAACATAAAGATGTCGGAAACTAGTAAAGGGTCTGTATGAAAACACACCCAACAAGCGGATGTCCATTCGTTTCTCCACTTCATGTGTGGGATGTTTGGTGTTTGCTTTACCAAATCCAAACGTGTGGAGTGCTCCGGAAAACGATGTTTTCTTGTTTTGTTTTCCTAGAACTACAGAATATCGTCTATAACAAGCTTGAGTGTTGTGTAACGTTCGCGTATTTTAGAGGTTTAAGTAAGTATCCAACGATTCAACCGATTGGGGTCATGTTTTGGCGATATTTATATCTATAATTCTTTTGTTAAAACATCGTCTGGCAAGTCAACTGGTATAATATTAAAATCATAACTTTGCCACATAAACGTCATCCTGCTTTGACGACGAATCCAACCGGGATTCGAACTCCAATCTCTGTACCTACCTACCCAAAGTCGCGATTTCGTAAGGTCACGTTCGACAGTTAAGTTTCACAATTAAGGCACCGTTGTCACTGTAACTAGTTAAATCATGTTTAATTATAATTAATTTGCATAATTTCAATATATTTTCATACATTTTTTTAAATATTTCCTGAATATAAACGCGAAATTCAATTAAGAACTAATAATTTAATAAACTTCATCACACGCGAGTTTATAGGTACACATGCCTGCTTTAGTATGCGCGTTTAGATCCGGTTCATCCGAGAGTTAAAAAATAAGTCTGAAATACGTTCAATCTGTAACCACACTTACATTTGTCACCGAACATAGGTTGATAAGGTCTCCGGGGGTTGAACGTAAGAGCAGGTGATAAAATCGGCTTCCACCCTACACTTACTCACTTACCTTATCATGAGTAGGTAACTTTCAAAATACCTAACTCAACGACAAAGGTGTTCGGGATAAAATAACTTAGGGATAAAATTACTTTTTTATATACCTAGGAAACATTATCGGTTCTGTGCTTTTCTTTGAAAACTTTTTTAGTACCGGTAATTTTAGGATAAATGACATAAATCTATACCTACATCATATTTGCTTTGAACAAAATATTTTCAAAATCACAGACAAATCATAGTAGTAGTAGTAATCGCATCCGAATTAAATGACTTGTACATATTTATGAGGCATTTAATAAACTTTTCCCACATTAACTCCTCGTGAAACAATCTCTCTTCCTATTTGTAAAACCGCATAAAAATTTGCTGAGTACTTTTTGAGAGTATAAAAATAGCCGACAAATGAGCCGATGGGATGATAAATGGCCAGCTAGACCCATACATACACATTAGAAGAGTTAACACCGATGCGTTACCAACCATGAATGAAGCGAGAAGAAATACTGTTTACGTGTAGGGATTAAGTTATTAAGTAACTAAGTATAAGTATCTATTAAAACTTCACAACTAATCAACTCACAACATGTTCAGCGGAGAAGGACGAAAACGGGCCGATGCCGACGCCGCGATGGAATGGCAAAAGTTTTATAGAGTAGGTACCTACTTCCAAATATTTCGATGATATAAATATTTATCAGTTTTCGGTATCGATTTATTCAGACGAAGTATCCTTACAAAAAATTTATTTGAATATATGTAGGTATTTAATTCCTGATTCCTGAATACTGGCCGCGTTTATTAATAAAATGTTTTTGCGCAAGAGTGTAATAGAACTGTAACTGAACAAAAATCTGTAAGTATACAGAAAATATTGAGCAACCCAATGATTGTGGTATTAATGGTATTTATTATCGCAATAAGCGTAAAGTAAAAAAGTCTTATAGGACTGTTTTTATGTTGTCAGATATTATAACCCGAACTCGGATTCAGTAATCATCGCTTCATTTAGATACTGAAGAAAGTAATTACAAATATTATGATTATTCGGTTTACTTTCTCGTCGAATATTCGTGCACGAGAACAAACACGAATACATACTCGAGTACATATTAAATTTGTGACTATTCATAATTATACTAATCTCTAATTTTTTAAACAAGGATGATGCGCGCTCGAATTTAGATCACAAATCCTTTGATTCGTGTCGTAAATCCGACACCGACCCGAACGTCCCGAACACGACCGAATACCCGTAGCGAACACCGAAGAGGCACGAATAGGTCTTATCTATACGTGCATATTCGCCCTTTCTCGCGGAGTGTTTAACCGGAGCGTAATATTAAATATTTATGGAAATTTATTTTCCAAAATTTAAAAAGTCAGAAATTCCGGTTTAACGACAAAAGGTTATTAAATATGCATGACGCAAACTGAGGGTACCCAGATCTCTTCAGAAATGTGACATTAGTGACATTTTCTTTCAGTTTAAACAAAACATATCTAGGTATTCTAATTTTAGCAAACTTAATTCCCTTTTCAGCAAGCGAGGCACGATCTCATCAAGTCAGGTGGCGAAATGTTATCTAATTTTCATGCAGTGTTGACAGATATGATTGAATCTGTATTTTGTTTGCGTATCTGGAAAATCTCGTTTCGTCGATAAGTATTGTGAGACACTGAAAGGCGTGAAATCTTATCACGCTTAAGATTTACAAATATACACAGTTGATTTGAAGTCGTATCTTTAATCGGAAACTCGTGGGTTTCCTCACGATGTCTTTATTTCCTTAAGCAAGTGACAATTTTTTTCTTGTAGGTACCTATATTGTACATACAAGTGAAAACAAAAAGCCTATCGTAATAGTAATAAAAAATACTTCGCCAAAACTTGGCTAACATGGTGGAAAATGAATTAAGATTCACTAATTGCAAAAAGAACCAAACCAAGACATAGCATATTTACTGATGACCACTAAAGATATGTTTAGTAACAATTCCACTTGAAAGTTTTAAGTGGAATAAATTCTAAAACTAATCGATAAGATACTTCTTCAGTGAGCTTTATGCAGCATTGATGGGGTAATCTATTAATGCAACTTCCTATTGCAACACAACACACATATAAAATATATATTTTTATACTTAAAAGTAGGTGAAAAGGAAGCCGGAACATTTTCAAGTATACATATAAAGGTCGGTTGCGGGCAGAGTATAAATTTAAGAGTATCAAACGTGATAATAAACTTTTAACTTAACGTTTACGAGTTAAAGTCTATTTTACAGCTAGAGTCAACTGTGGTCGAACATTTTAAAATGCAGTCTGCGGCAGCTTCATCTTTGTCGTACTGTAGCGTATTGGATACAATACTTATTTACTCTGTGGTCTATAGTTCCATTATGAAACGCTGCAAGTTTTCCAATCTCGCGTCCACAAATGACAGAAATGCGGATACAAACTCACTATCATTTTTAACTTCACAGATACTCTCTTTTATGTATCGATTCTGTTCAAAATAAAAGTGTACAACATCAATGCGGTCTTCAGGGATATACCAGAACTTCGAATTGAAAATAGTACATTACGATACGTGTGCGTAAAGTAGCTTATTATTGCACGGTGTGAAGTTAGCGCACGAGCGGAGCGAGTGCGCTTAACACTGTACAAATAATATAGCTACTTAACGCACGAGTATCGTATACTATTTTATAGCACAAGTGACATAAACCCGCCTATACTCAAACATATAATTATTTACATGGAAATAAAAGAAAGGAAATGTTTACGAAGCTGTTGATGTTCTTAATTGATCACTGTCTGCTTTACCGACATGTCAAACGTCATTCAAAAGTATTATTAATTTGTCTGCTTTACCGACATGTCAAACGTCATTCAAAAGTGTTTATTGTTTAAAATGTATTATAAAACTATATATCTCAAAACATTTTTGCATTGATTCCAGAGCATCAATAATTAAATTATAGGCATACATTTACTGAGATCATAATAAGAAACATTTGTAATTAATGATGACTAAAATGCGGGTTTAGGTTACCTAGCAACCTAAAGGTGTGTTCCGATATACACTAAATTACACTGCAAGTCCACTGTCCACTTGTCCATTGCTCTTTGGTGAGAAATTCATTCCGTTATGGATTTACAGTATACTGACGCAGTATCCTTGATAAATATTATGACGTCATAAACGTTGTCATTATTGTACTCGTAAGCACTGGTGTTTTCGAGGTAAGATGCTCTCAGTGCTTTGATCACATGATTAAAAGCGTGCAGAAATTTAAAAAAATGCTATTGATTATTATTATTGAATTATTGAATATTGTTTTACAAAGTGGCCGTTTTATTATGCGATTAATTCAATTGCCAAATTATTTTTCTTCTTAAACAGATCACTTGCATATTTAGGTATTACATAAATTGATGACAGTATACTTTACTGCGTGCCGTTTTACAAAATAACCAGTATAGTTAACTATAAAGAACGGCTTAGTAATATACTAAATTGACGTCACGACACCTTACAGTGCTCGCAGTGTATATCGGAACACACCCTTAAATATTCGTAACTACCTCCTAAATTTGTTATAAATTTGTCTGCTGCCAGATTCTAAGTGTCAATAGTGTAAGTGTGAACTTGTGTACGGTGTGAAGTTAGCATCATAACCCGTGCTATAATCGACTACTTTACGCACGGAAAAGCGTGGCATAAATGCGGGTTTAGGTCACAGTGTGCTATAAAATATTTTAGTGTTGGATAGTCCATTTATCGAGGAAGGCTATAGGCCGTATAACATCACAATACGACCAATAGGAGCGGAGCATTAATGAAAAATGTTGCCCAAATGGGAAAATGTTTAATATTTCTAAACAATAAGAACAAGTTTCCCGAAGCGAAGCGAGGGCGGATCCACTAGTAATTTAATAAATACGGCCAAGCGCGTGTCGTTCCATGAGCAGTGTAGAGTTCCGCATATCTACTTGTTAATTAGTCGTCTTAACTAGACTATACCTCGTTAAGTTGTTTAGCGTAACTAGCTGTGAAAGTATATTTTTAACTTCGTTGTAGTGTTATATTATGGTATCGTAAAAACGTTTTTTCACTAGTTGACACTTGATTTAAACCAAAATTAGTATAATATTTGGCTAACGAATTCCTAACTCGAAATACGTTACACATTTAAATGCAAAGTTGGAGACGCTTTCTTTTTCTATGGACGGTGTTGACCAATTACCATTTATAATTGGGTGCAGCGCAGAGCGGGTAACTGATTACTGTATACTACTCGTAGTTAGTATATTACCTACTCTGTCAAACGGATACTTTACGTTGACACTATACGCTCATTACACATTTCAAACGTCATGTCGTATGTCAAAGGCATGTTAGTGCGCATAGAGTTGTTGGGCGAGGGGTGCAGGGGCGTAGCCGGTTCGCTAGCCCGTGTGCCTGCAACCGCCGATGCGTCCCGCCTGGGTTAGTACCCCTGCGTTGACGGATAGTATTGAAAGGTCCGAGATGACCTGCGCCGGTAACTACCCGTCGGTTGCGCGCTGAGGTTACCGCGCAGTAGTTCGATGTCCACCTCGGGGTGAAGGGAATCTTCAATAAAACGATGATTGGGGGGTCAGATGGCATGCGGTCAGACGATGGGGAATATCTTGCACAAGTCGCTATCTTCGTAATTTCTTCGTAGTCTTCGTGTTCTGGAACCGCGCTTTTACCGCTTTCCCGTTTTTCTCTCCCCGGTCGCGGCAATACCATAAAGAAAGCACCCCAAAATTGTGTTTCTATGATTGTAATTTGTCCCTATCGTCTGACCCTTTTTGCCTTTTATTTATTTGTAAAAACTCTTACAATCAGTCATATTACATAATAACTTACAGCTCTCGTTACTGGCTACGTATATAAGTTATTGTCTTTCTCTATACTTTATCACATAACTAGTTATTCGCAAAAAACCTATCCCTTACTATCTATGGGAGGGGGTCGGTCGCATCGTAATTCTTTATTTATGCCAATTCACATATCGTTATTACATTTCTCTTATAGTTTCATCATTGTACATAACATTCTTATCAAAATATTACATAACAAACAAGTTTGAAATATTACGTAATATCAACCAAGTTAACGATAGCGTTCTTGCTTCCCATTGGTCGGATCGGCCTCGGCAGCTCGCGTAGCGCGCTGTAGCTAGCGCCCACCCGTCGCGAGGTACCAAAAAATGAAATTGTCTTCTATGTGTCGCCGACATCCTCCCCCTCGTGCCGTGCACCATCCCTGGGACTCGGCGACTCTCCCGGCTGCCCGTCTTCCTCCGATGCGCCGCCTGGCACCAGTAGCACCAACTTCGAGCTTGGCCGTCGCAGCACGCCGCCCCTCGTTGCGACGTCCACGACGCGCGTCCGCCCGTCTGGCCCAGGCAGCGCCGCGACGACTCTTCCACGGGGCCAGGTGCAGCGCGGCAGGGTCTGGTCCACCACCAGCACGATGTCTCCCACCTTGAAGTCGAAGGGGCTTGCGCGTCTATTGATTTTTCTCGGTAGCAGCGTCGGCAGGTACTCGCGCAGCCATCGTCTCCAAAAGTGGTCAGCCAGCCGCTGAGCCGTCCGCCAGGACTCACGGCCGACCAGCTCGCCGTCGTGGAAGGCACCGACCCTCGGTGCTCCGCATGACCTCCCAATCAGGAAGTGGTTGGGGGTGAGCGCCTCCTCTTCTGTGTTGTCGTCCAGGTTGGTGAGTGGTCGGGAGTTGACCACGTGCTCCGCCTCCAGCAGCAGGGTGTGCAGGACCTCCTCTCGTGGGTGTCGTTCGCGTAGAGTTGCAGTCAGGGCTGTCTTGATAGACCTGACGAGACGCTCCCATGCGCCCCCCATGTTGGGCGCGCCAGGTGGAATGAATTTCCACCGCACGCCGATCTTCTCTGCTTCGCTTATGAGGTTTTCTTTCCGCAGCTCTTCCCACGCGGCCTTCAGTTCGGTGTTGGCCCCCACGAAGTTGGTCCCGTTGTCGGAGAACACGGTCTGCGGCATGCCCCGTCGGGCCGCAAACCGCCTCAGCGCCAGGAGCATCGAGTCAGCTGATAGCGAGACAGCCAACTCGATGTGCACGGCGCGCGTCGTCAGGCAGGTGAAAAGCGCTCCCCAGCGCTTTTCGTGTCTTCGCCCCACGGTGACCACCATGGGGCCGAAGTAGTCCACCCCGGTGCAGGTGAACGGCGGCGCGCCGTGCATCAGGCGCTCAGCTGGCAGGTCGCCCTCAGGAATCCCAGGGGGCGTGGCTTTCTTCACCCGACACCACTGGCAGCTGTGTAGAATTGCACGCAGGCTCGATCGTAACCCTAGAATGTGAAATCTCTGTCTCAATTCGTTCAAAACCGTTGAGTGATTCGCGTGGTTGAATCGACGGTGATAATCCTCGATGATCAGGCGAGTGATACGCTCTTTACCGTCCAGTATCACAGGTTCCTTTGATTCGGTTGTCACCCCCCTGACGGCGTCGATCCTTCCTCGTACACGTAACAGGTTGTCTTGCAGTTGCACGTCGATCCTCCTGAGCCGGCTGCTCTTCTCAATTGGCCTGTTGCGGCTTAGGTACAGTAATTCAATTTTAAAACTTGCCTGCTGGCTCCTACTTAGCAAGATTGCCTCGGCGCGGCGCAGGTGCTCCGCCTCGATGGGAACGAAGCGTGATGTCGGGGCCGGCGTGTTTTCTTTCTTGAACTTCATTTTCTTTTTTCGCTTGCCCCACGCCGGGTCCCGCCGCTCCTTCCGTTGAGAGACGTTTACACTCTTTCGTGCCCTGCAGAGGTCAACAAATTGTAATATTCTCGCGACTGTTCGCCAAAGTCGCTTCCAAGTTGAGTACCGGCTCGGATCCAAGACGTCGCACGTCGTGGTCGCTGCGACCGTGGCGCCCAGGTCCTTTTCCTCCACCGGGTGCGCTACGGGGAAGTGAGGCCAGTCTCTGGTCCCACCCTGCTCGGCGCCATCTGGGATCTCCTCCGCGCAGCCACTCGATATCAGATGTTCCATCTGTGTGTTGTGTTCTTCACGCAGCGTAGGGTCCTTATTCAATTTCCTTTCAATGCCTCGCAGCTTCCTCTCAGCTGCGACGTAGCTTTCTGGCATTGTTTTATCATCCGACCTCCACAGCAGCCCGGCTTCAAATCTTCCGTCTTCTAGCCGCTTGCAGGTCTTCTGTAGTATATTCAGCGCTCTCTGGTCTGAATCTGTACTGGGACGCCGGGGTTGTACACCAAGTGAATCAATACTAAAATATTCTTTCACCATGTTGTGAGTCTCTTGATCTGACTGAGCAACATGTGAACACAAATTTATAAAATGTACAGGCCTCACCCCTCTAGCGTCGTATCCGTGCAGCACCCATCCTAGGTCAGTCAGCGATGCTACTGGTTGACCCGGCTTGCCTTTTCTGACTTCTCTGGACACGATCAGCTCCCAGTTGTCCTGCCCCACAAGCAGTCTCGGTGGCTCGCTGTCGTAGACCAAGGCCTCTGCTATCTCTTCCAGGTGCGGGTAGGCTCCGATCGCTTCTCTGTTGATGAACTGTGGAGACAATTTCAACTCGTCTATGGTGTGGACTCGGTTAAGGTTCCTTACCCTGTCATGGTGAACCCCTCTGATCCGGACGCGTAGTCGTTCGGAATCCTTCTTCGTGATCCGTTGTCCACCCACGGTCTCCAGCGCCAGCTCTTCGATCTTGCCTGTTGCCCCAATCTGAACCGCCACCTGTGAGTCCAAAAGAGATACGGTTGACCCCTCATCGAGGAGCGCTAGTACCTTGGTAGAGCCTTTGGGTCCGTACAGCTCAACAGGAACCATCTTCAAGTAGGCCCGTGCAGTCTTCAATGCGTTCACTGGCGAGGGCACGCTCGTGGTGTCCCCACCCATCTCGGCTGCAGGGTTTGAAGCTCTCTCTTCGTCGTGTAGTAGCTGATGGTGCCAGCGTCCGCAGGCCTTGCACTCTGGCTTGCGGCATGCCCCTTTTCTGTGCCGCTCGCCCAGGCACTTGAAGCATAGGTGATTCTTCTTCACAAATGCCCACCGGTCATCCACCGGAATCCTTTTGAACTGTGAACAATCATAGATTAAATGACCCCCTTTGCAATATGCACAACCCTCCTTGTTTGACGGTTGCTTTTGCCTTGTATCGTACTCTCTTCTGTTTGAACCCCTGTTCTCCCCCTCGTGGAGAATCCGGCCAGAGTCCTCAGTAGTCACATGCGCTGCTGGCCGGGTCGGAGTCCTCTTCATTGGTTCAAAGCGGGGTCTTGCAGTCTCCAGAGTAGCATACGCACCACATCGATCCGCCTCCTTGTTCAAAAACTTTGAAATTATCAATAAGTTTGAAAACTCACCCTCTTCAGAGTCTGCCGCAAAATCGTACCATCTAAACTTCATGACGGCCGGCAGCTTGTCTATTATCTGCTTCACGGCTTCGGGTGAGTGTAGGTACTGCGGTCTCTTCAGTCCTTGTATGGCGGCGACGCTGTTGTTGACTTGGCTGGCAAACACACAGATATCACGGGGGTTATCACTTATTTTATTCAAAGCCTTTACCTTGTCTAGCTCTGCCATGACCAACGCATCGGCTCGCCCGAATCTGCGCTGCAGGGCTCGCATCACTTCCCCCGGTGATGTGTGTGAGTACAAGAGGCTCTTGATTGCCTCTCGTGCTGCTCCTCTGATCGCCTGCCGTAGTCGCGCCATGTTTTGAGTATCTGAAAAGACGGATGAGGTGTCGTCGTATACTACCTTAAAAGCGATCCACTCGCTACTGTTTCCATCGAAGGTCGGCAACTCATGGATGTACTTCGGCTGCGGCACCGGTCCCTCCCTGAATGCGAAAGCTTCTTTCAAGGCGTCCGCTAGCAGCCGCACGTCGCTGGGCGCGCTACTCGCCCCAGGCTTGGTTGCTTCTCGACTCTTCTGTTCTTCTTGTTCACAGTCAATCTTCTTTGCTTCTCCATTCATCGATGCGTCGACCCATTCTTGAACTTGCGCAGTCCTGTCTTCAGGATCCTCGTCCATGGAGTCCTCTTCGCATCGTATCAGCTCCAACCGGGTGCGTGCGAGACTGGTTGCCGCCTTGGCTTGCTTCAGCTCCAGACGGGCCAATTCTTCTCTTGCTTCCGATTCTCGCCTTCGGTTCGCCGAGCTCGCGGTCCTCGTCGACCGCGCCTTCCGACTTGCTCCAGCCGGTACCACCGTCGAATTCGACTTCTGGGCTTCCGACGTCTGGGCAGGTTCCCCGTTCTTGACGGTTTCGTTTCCACTGGCGCTAGTGCCTGTTCCCGTTCCTGTCGTCGTGGTGCCAGTCCCCGTCATCGTGGTGCCAGTCCCCGTGGTCGTGGTGCCCGTCCCCGTCGTCGTAGTACCGGTTTCTGTCGTCCCGGTCGACGTGTTCTCTTCCGACGACGTGGCTTCCTGCGTCGACGCCGCTGTTCGCTCTTCCGAACCCGCTCGGCGCTGGGACCCGTCCCGCTGGGATCTGGTGGTGGGCATCTTCTTTCTTCCTCAGGATCCGGCTCGAAGGACCAGTTGTTGGGCGAGGGGTGCAGGGGCGTAGCCGGTTCGCTAGCCCGTGTGCCTGCAACCGCCGATGCGTCCCGCCTGGGTTAGTACCCCTGCGTTGACGGATAGTATTGAAAGGTCCGAGATGACCTGCGCCGGTAACTACCCGTCGGTTGCGCGCTGAGGTTACCGCGCAGTAGTTCGATGTCCACCTCGGGGTGAAGGGAATCTTCAATAAAACGATGATTGGGGGGTCAGATGGCATGCGGTCAGACGATGGGGAATATCTTGCACAAGTCGCTATCTTCGTAATTTCTTCGTAGTCTTCGTGTTCTGGAGCCGCGCTTTTACCGCTTTCCCGTTTTTCTCTCCCCGGTCGCGGCAATACCATAAAGAAAGCACCCCAAAATTGTGTTTCTATGATTGTAATTTGTCCCTATCGTCTGACCCTTTTTGCCTTTTATTTATTTGTAAAAACTCTTACAATCAGTCATATTACATAATAACTTACAGCTCTCGTTACTGGCTACGTATATAAGTTATTGTCTTTCTCTATACTTTATCACATAACTAGTTATTCGCAAAAAACCTATCCCTTACTATCTATGGGAGGGGGTCGGTCGCATCGTAATTCTTTATTTATGCCAATTCACATATCGTTATTACATTTCTCTTATAGTTTCATCATTGTACATAACATTCTTATCAAAATATTACATAACAAACAAGTTTGAAATATTACGTAATATCAACCAAGTTAACGATAGCGTTCTTGCTTCCCATTGGTCGGATCGGCCTCGGCAGCTCGCGTAGCGCGCTGTAGCTAGCGCCCACCCGTCGCGAGGTACCAAAAAATGAAATTGTCTTCTATGTGTCGCCGACAGAGTAATTAACATTAGTGTCTGAAATGTATATGTATTTTATATTTATCAATTTAATTCATTTACAATGAATTTATTTAAAAAATATTAGCTTTCTGCACTCCTTCTATATACATATAAACTATAAGTGTCCCCGCACACGGGCCACCGGCCAAACGCTGCCGGCATATTTCTTGTAGTTTTCATACATTATATGGACTCGCCGCACACGGTCGACGCCGGTGGCCGCCACACGCTACAAGCTCTAGCTTCTCGTGGCGGCGTTTGTGGCTGTCGCGTGTGGCCCGTGTGCGGGGACCCTAAGTATGCCAACTGCCAAATGTCATACTCCTCCGTCCGCGCAATTTTCATACAAAGGGGTACAAAGTTTTTGCTTCAGGATATATACATATAATTATAATACTTAATAAATACGAATAATATCGATAAGGAGAGTTTATTGTTTTATAAGTGTATAAAGATTCTGCCCGACTTTATATTTGTGTAACGAATTATCGATAGGGAAGTGTTCCGTCCTTTCCTTTCCTTGCTGCGGCCAGTGTGAAGGTATCAGTGTTAATCACAGTATATTTGTTGTCGTCATCGTCCCTTACCTACTCCAATTTAATTGTTATAATGATTTTTAAGTCAGCCTCTTTTTCTAAGTCTCACTGACTTAGAAGAATTAAATTAATATTTCCATAGTAAAATGTCGTTTATTATTAACAAGACTTCTTCTAAAATAATTTACAACAGCTGACTCAGCGTCAAAAACCACTGCAGGTACTCCATACATCAAAGTGAATGCAGTGTGTAGTTGCATAAGTGAACGTCAAACAAGGTGTTTCAAAATGATTAATTGCGGTGTTAGAACTTTATAATTATAGATTGTACATGATGTGATAAAACTGCGTTCCAGATGATTAGAAAATTAAAAATGTTCACTGTAGTATAGAATCACATGATGCATGCAACTTTTTGAAAATAGTATGAAATACACATATTAATAACCCGTCATTGACATAATAAGTCAATGTAACCCGTAGTAAAATTTTATATCTGGTTGTGTTTTGTTGTTTTTGTAAGATGTTTAGAAATTCAATTCAGAAGGGAATAAAATAGAAAATGGCTAAGTGAGCGTAAAATTTTGTAATTTTGCCCGTAGACATTACTAAGGATTGGTGTAAGACTTTAAAAAAAAATTACGACTTCATTTGACCTCTACACAGACTTTCATCCCTTATTTCGTCTTTCAGGCAATTCAGATGTTTACTTTAAGATTTTTCAATGTTCATTCTCAGGGGGAAAGGAGGTTTCCGGCATTTGCAGATACGAGTTAATCAATAATAATGATTCCAGATGAGATGTTCCTTAGGTATCATGATTAAGTCGTAGGACCTCTATTACAAAAAGTGAGCAGGTGATAAGTAACTAATCAAACGAACATCAAACTTAAATACAACTCCAAAAGTAAGACAGGAACTGACAATGATACTAAAAATGATCAAGGAACAGTCTTTATTCGCATGGATTTCCCTTTCTGAAAGGGCAAAATAGCGGTGAACCAGCCAACAACAAGCCAAATGACTTAAAGAGTTACGTAAGCGTTCCCGGAGAGGGTCGTTTGTCCCATTGTAATTATTTTCAGGTCGACAGCACGTTAAAGATGAGAAACAACTGTTTATCTTTTATGAAAAAGGGAAACCAAAATGGTACAATTGAATTTTACAACTTGAACTGTAATAGATGAAGTTGAAGTTGAAGATGATGAAGAACTTTACTGCAGGATAAATGATTATAACTACAATTTTTTATAAAAAATATCTTTTGTATCGAAAGTATAATTTTAAATCACGATAGGATAAATTCTATTATGTAATTGACACAATGATTCGCATTTAAGTAATTTGCAAATTGCAGTAAATCATTTCCAAATATCAGAATATTGTGCGCGATTTTAAGAGACGCAGGACTGCTTTTTAAAAACTGTTATTCTTCAAATATTAGGAACATAAGTACAAAATGTCTACCTCTTATAGTAACGTGATTTTTTAAAAACAGTGTGTGAATCTTTAAGAAATATTTTTCTGCTAAGATGTACCTATAACAGCTATAGCGGCATCTTCCTAGGCTTTGTAGCACTCAGTACTTTACTCATGCTGGGTTACTACTGCATTTAGTACCCGCATGCATGGTTTGCTACCATGAGATGTTTGCTACGTGGTTCGGTCAAATTGACGGAAACCCAGAAATAAGGCGGGAATCCCCGCTTCCTTTTTGGCTGGCAACGCATCGGTGATCTTGTGGTGACCACTTACCGTGAAATTGCTTGGCTGCCCGTATAACGGCTACTTAAAAAATATCCAATTGAGATATAAAAGTACTACGCGAGTCTATAAATCTTAATTTATGGGCTCCTGTTACACGAACCATAAATTACAAGTGACAGTTCACTTATAGAAATAGGATTACGGCGACTTTTTATATTAAATTCCTTAATATTATGATTTAAAATTTTCGGTAGATTTTTTTATCTGGAATTATTTTCCTTAGTTTGAGCTTTGCAATCTGATGATAACATCTGTGCGTCGTCAAACCTTCAAAGGGTATAGCAGGATAGCCCTATGACAAGTGCCCCCAAAGCCTGAGGGGGTTTTAAACTATGACCATTTATTTGTAGGGTTGAAATAAAATGGTAAATAAGGTGAAAGAAGGAAGGAAATGCACGCATACCTTTGTCATAGTTTTCGGCGTTTCTTCGTGCTGCCTGCAACCACGTCCAGGTCACTTAGGCTCGTTAAAACTACTTCCAACAGTTATTCACCTCGCTCCACCTCCTCCACCTCGCACCTGCTCGCGAGCCAATATGGCGTGCTCTTGTGCGCGGTTATGCGCTTATTATGATTTCTTATTTGTGTTGTCCATGCCACGTACGACACAGGAAATCCTACTGCGAGGATATGAATGTGTAAGCGTTAATCTATGCGGCTTAATGCTGGACAGGGAAATCTTAAGGATTCACCAAATTTTTGCTTCAATCTGCATTGGTGGAGGGGTTAGTGGCTGACTTAAGCAACGATTTACGTGTCTGACGGAGGTCGGTACGGTTCAAATAACATTTGCCAATAGTATTCAACTATCCAACTCGGAAACAAGACAGGCTACAAATGCTAGGTTCATATACGACATAATATACAAGACAACATTACGAGTGCATTTATGAGTGCTATTTGCAATATTACGAGTATGTCGTATTTACTGGAAACTACCAGACGTAGCAGCTGTTAGTAAAAGTTGACACAATCGATCATACACATCAGGTACATCGGATCATCGAGGCGTTGCTTACCAACAGGAAATTTCTTCTCGTCCGTGGTGTATATTAGAAATTTCTATATGTACCTAGTGTATATTGAAAATTTAAGCTGGCGGGAATGTACTTAAGTGGCGTGTCAAAGTTGCGCGGTTTGGGTGCTAACACCACCGCACCTTAACCATACATCGACCCTTCACCAATAAAGGACGTTGGCGAAGCAGAATGTTATTAGCTAACACTCAGACACAAACCGGGGTAAAACTCTTCGGGGTAAAAGGGTCGTTTTCACCCGATTGTAATTAGTTCCAGGTCGGCGGCACATCAAAGTCGAGAATAAGTTTCTTTCGTTTAATTGACCGTAAACTTTGCCCAACGTGGATAAATTTGCCTGGAACGGCGTGGAAATCGAGATTGATTTATATTCTTCATGGTTCACAATTAAGAACGATGGCATCGAGTAGTGCGAACTGCTACATCGTTGTTACGAGAGAATACACTCGAATAATATACTCGAATAATGTACTCGAGTAATTTTGCAACTCGAATCTATCTACTTGAAAAAGAAACTCGAATTATGGTGCATTCATTCATAGCTCGCTGGCTTTTGAGTAGTGATATAACGAACAAAGTAGGTATGTTCGGTAGTTCAGAGTTTATAATTTTATTTAATGACGACCGCCAGTGTATTTTAGGGTTCGTTCGGAAAGAGTAAAAAAACAGAACCCTATTAATATGCCTCCGCTGTCTATCTGTCTTTTTGGTATTGTGATTAGTGATTTCACAATATGTACATAATAAAAGTGTAGGTTTGTTCTTGATCCAAATATAAAAATATAATAATTTGCAACAGCCTTTTACCCTTTAAACGACACCTATTAATGTCATTTCATTTTGTTTTTTACTTGGTAATAACTAAGTGCCTGTAAGCATAGGCACTCTCGAAAGCACTGCAGTGGTTTTGCTATGAAGAAGAAGCGAAGCTGGGAAATCAAAACATAAGTTTCAGTTTAGCCTAATGGTTATCTGATAGAGAATGAAATTGGTATTAAGCTCGCCATTTATACTATAATATTTTTTAACTGTGGTCAATAAAGTTTACATAAATAAAAATAAAAAGTTTAGTAACCATTTACAAACACTATCATTCAAAAATATTAAAATGCATAAATTTAAGTAGTGTTCTTCTAGCCATTGTATTTACTTCTCAGCTATTCAAAGCCGACATCGTTGTTCTTTGGTGTCAGAACCCTTAGCGAATAGTTAAACTTAATGAGGGGCAGCCCTGCGTTCCAACTTCATATTGTTTCTCCAATAAAAGTTACTTAAAGAGTTTATTACTGAACTGTTATTGGAATTCTTTGTAATTTCTTTTCCCTAATCAAATAGGGTTATAACTTACACTGGTAGTTAAACGACTAGGTAATATTAAAGGCAGTTCATTAATATTTGTATAGAAGCATGCAAAATAACTTATTTCGCCTTAGAAATAATTTTATTTAAAAGCAAAGCTATTTTATTTATTCTGTTAATTTAGTGTATACTAAGTATGAAACAAGCCAATACAATACAAAGTTAAACTATTCAGTTAATTAAGTCCGTTGCATGGGTGTAACTGATAGGTATCTACGGGCTATATCATACTTTCCATCAGGTGATATGAGATTTGTTACATAATCAATACATTTATATAAAACTCTTGCGTTACTGAGTGACTGACAGACAAGGCACAGCCGAAACTACTGAACGCAACAAGCTGAAATTTGGCATGTATGTTCCTTGGAAAGTGAAGGGGAGCACTAAGAGGATTTTTGGAAATTCCCCCCCTAAGGGGATAAAAAAGATGATAAACAGAAACTTTTTATTTCTTCATTGGATTCACTTGAAACTTTGTAATCCTGCTATCTGCTGGTCCATATACAACGCCGCCCATCTTTAAAACCTAGGAATCACCTTATAAATTTACGGAAATATTAACTAGACCTATAATTTTGAGATTTAGTAAAGAGACTTGCCTGTCAATTCCTGAAGAACAATGTAGGTAAAATTCAATTCAATTCGCCATTCACCCAGTAATAGCCGAGAGCGAAATTGCTTCTATTATTCATCAGACTCCAATAACAGTTCGTATTACAATAAGAGCCTCCGACTTCACTTAAATTGATAGGAAGCGCCGCGCCACCTCGATTGCTTGCGAACAAACCACTATAATAATATAATATTATCTTCATAAAGATTATATAATAAACATATATAATCTTTGGTATTCGTTAGTTATTGTTTAACTACGTATTGCACGTCAAATAAGGCCACTTTCAAACTGATATTTTCTATAATGGCAGCCTAGAATACTGACGACAACCGGCAGACCAGGGTATCGTTAAAGGTCACAGAAGCCAGTACCTGTTGAAGAATTTATTATCAGTACTATTATTTGTATAATGTGATTACTGGCATTATTATCTTTCTGACGACTACTACCTACCACTTCGTGCTTGAGTCCGCCGCCAAACAACTTCTTATGTTCCGGTTTGGAGCCTGAGAGCAAGTTTTGAGAGTAGGTTTATCATAGAGTCGTTACGGTAAAATGTTAAACAAAACTTCCGTTGTACCTGTGACGTAAAACATTGTAAAAATTTGCAAAGTTTTCTTGAAATGGAGAGTGATTCCATTTCGATGTAGAAGTTTCACTTCAAAACAGCGAACATTTCTGCTCATTACTCCAAAATCACGATGCGTCCGTTATGCTGGAGGTACTATAAAACTTCCATTAAACCTTTGGCCATGGAGCACGATTTAGTAATAATGTCTACTACTGTAATTGTAAAGAAAAACCTGAGCTGTGCGGGTAGTTAATGTTTTATTATCAAGCTGATTATACATATAAATAATTTATGAACATAAATAAGTTTGTACACTTTTCTTTCTTAAAACTCGGTGTTGACAGTTGAAATCTAGCGCCCCGCAGAAAGCTTATAATTTATGAAATTTTATTTTATGAAACATTAGCTGGTTGTCAGCGTCTTTGATTGGATCTGCGGTGATTTGTTTGTCAGAGCAGAATTCATTTTGTTGGGAAGGGAAAAGAAAAAAATCTCCTACGTGACTGACATGACAATCCCGCTGTGAAAATTTTGTTTTCTTTGTGTAAGCCGCTTTCGAAGCTCGCCTTCTTTCATTCTGAATTTCGTCGCCACGAATTTGTAATATCGGCGATGTCTTTGTTCCATGTTGGTGTTGATATTGGTAATTTAGTTACAAGCAAATAGATCATTATTTGTATAGAAGAATTCTTCATCGCAACCCATCTATCCCACTGCTGGGCACGGGTTTCGGCCGGTACAGGCCAAAGTCCACCAAGCTGGCCACATGCTGATTGACAGGTCTCAGACCTTTGAGAACTTTATGGAGCTCCTAAATGTGCAGGCTTCCCTACGATGTTTTCCTTCACCGGAGCAAGTGGTAAAATTATAATACGCACATAATTTTTGAAAATTAATGGTGCGTGCAAAATTTTAACCCGAGCCCCCGTATATTTATTGGGATATAACATTATTAAGGTAGCTAATGAGCATGCAGCATCACCCTTGCGCTGCCGGCCGTGACAACTGAGACCGACACAGAACAAGAGTTAAATGGATACTAAGATGGTCAGTCATGTTAGTAGACGGTGTTAGAACATTAGTTGGTTAGTTTGTTAGTAAGTATGAGGACTGGGACAAGAACTGTTAGTGATATAACTATATCACTAACAGTTAGTGATAACAGATAGTGACAAGAACTGTTAGTGATATAACTATATCACTAACAGTTCTTGTCCCACAATTACTTATTGGACTATTACTAACAGGACTAACTATTACTAACAGGACTAACTAGTCCTGTTAGTAATAGTCCAATAAGTAATTGTTAGTAGTAGTAGTTAGTAGAGTCTCGTTCTAATTCGGTCACATACGTCTTACTACCCTTGAGGACTGATATGGTCTCCTCTAAAAAGTGTAACCGGCTAAAAAGTGTACTTAACAAAATTAATTTGTAGCCAGTTCCAAATTGCTAACGTTTGAATTCGACGCAATACCTGTGGCAATACTGAGTAGGTTTTGCGTATGTACTCATTCTACTCATGGGGGGATTAAATGAAACGAAAATGTCAAAGTTCTCGGCGCTAATAATTTTTATGTTTGAAATTGTCATTCGCTCGCAGGGTGCACATTTGTTTATAACATTTCTAAATGTGTTTTCCAATTTAAGTATTATGAGCAGAAATATTATGATTTCCCTCACCATAGAAACTGCTAATTAACCTTTAATACGTAGGTACAGTGATTCGGAATTCGATATCAATTTTTCTGTTCGAGTGATATTGAAACTGTTAAATATTCCAACGTAAAATTAAAAAAAAAATCTTACCAAAAGATTAGAAATGGAATGAGTAATAAAACTAAATATAATCAAACTTTTGACTACTAGGTGTTTAAAAGTAAAACAAGTTTGAGAACGCTTTTTTAGACTCACCGCTAATATAATCATAGTAGCATGTTAATAAGTCGATATTATCATTTAGGCCGGGAGCCGAAGCAAATTTGATTGGTGCGGCAGGTACCCCGAGTCTGAAGTGACAAGCGTGCCTGTAATAAACTTGGCCAACCAGCTGCGCTTCGCTTAATTTGTTGAACGTAACTCGAAAGATACTTGCGGAGGAATTCGGCTGTAATTTAAATGAAACTCACCTGCTTTTGCTCGCGTAACGAGGAAGTTGTAAAGTAACAAAACATTTGCACGCTCGCTTTTGAAAATGTCCTCTCGACTTGTTTCATACGTCCCTCATTTAATATACGCTAATGTGTAGGAGCCTTAGTAGGTATATTTGCGGAATATTCCTCATTTGCATGATTGAAATACTCCGGTGTAAAGTTTTGTGGGTTTCGTGTATTCAATCTAAATTAATATTATTTGAAATTTTGGCGTGTAGCAGTGCCTTCGCCAAGTTACGCACAAAACAAACATTGACGTTACAGTTTTCTATTAGCATCCGTTTAAATCGAGGAAGTGGATTTCATTTTAGGAATAGAAGTGTTTGTATCTATTTTGATACAATTTGAACGCCACATGAAATACGAGTACACACACGCACACAAATGTAATGTTATGTATCTAATCTAGATTGTGATCTGATAATAGAAATTTAACGTTTTATGCAATAATGCGTAAGTATCATTCTTAGCAATTTTAACAGCTACTTTTTTCAAGTAATAATAGACTTTTACTTTAGATAATAATATCTTTAAAGTTGTCGGCTCGCTGGTTTTGTGCGAGTTAAATGCCTGCAAAGCGAAAACTAATCTCTACAGCAAGAGATTTTACATTTTGCAGTTAGGTTACTTGCACTTAGGTTAATAGGAAGGAATCAACTTAATGAGTAATGGAATATTAAAAGCAGGATTAAAACATTATTTTTTCGTATGGACCTTATTGCTGGCCATACAGAAAAAGGTAAAGATTTTCAATAAAACAGTGTGGTATCCGTAGTAGAAAAATGAAAAATTCTCATGGATGTTCGCGTTTTAAAACGCAATCTCGTCGTTAATTTAGGTGGCGGGGACGTCGGGGTGGTGCGGTCGCCTCGGGGGAGAAAAATCATTTCTTTTATTCAGTTATTTATCGCGGGGACAGTGGGCAATCAAGGGCTACGTGCGCTCTGCTCTGTCACAATGTTCCTTGATTAGACTCCTAGTTTGAAATAAAATGAGTGTGACCCGCGTGTTTGATGTCTTGTGACTTATTTGGCAACCAAAAATATACGACTAATTTTCGTTATTTCGCGCTATTAACATTCAATCTCATGATATAGCTTATAGTCTGGTACTTATGATGATTTTTTTTGTTTGTTTAAATTAATTAACAAATGTGCCAATCAATCTAAAATAAATATGTGAAAAAAGTAATGTGTCATGGATGATAACAGTTTCATATTTCTACCGTTTGAAAGTCTCTGATTATCGCTGACCTTTATGAAACATTTCAAATCAACAGGTACTTACGTTTTTCTTATTTCATACCGAAGATTTAGCCCAGTTGCATAGACCACTGTCAGAAGGACATTGCGTGTAGAAAGAAACAGGTGACTTAACATTCGGTACACTAATAACAACAAAGCGGAATGCGGCAGCAAAATTTTACTACTACTTGGCACTACTAGATTTTGTGGTGTGATGCATGGTGTGACAGCGAAAAATAATACCAGCTCGTTGCATGAAATAAATTCTAATTAAAAACGCTCCTTGACTAGGTTAATTGTCACATGCTCTATTTGAATTGTATATTATCGATTAAATTTTTCACTTGTTTATAAAAGATGATATTTTGTATTGTGTTTGAATGTAAAAATACAGTAACTCATTCAAGATTAAGTTCTGAACTTCAAACCAGAATGTTAGGTACTGTACAGTTGTCTCAAACACAAGTAGCGTCATCTATTCAAAGTCATCCATCTATTTAGCATTGAACGTTCACGTTTCGTAAAAATAAAATCATTTATTGAATCTGTTATCGCAATTTTGTTTATGTGAAACAATATCTTTGAAATTGTTAAGTTAATAATCCTACAATATTCAGAGTCAGAACTCTAATACTGAACCATTTGCAGATAAGGACTACAATTTCCTTAATGGCGGACGAAAATTACAGCCTGCGAAAAATTATTACGTTATGGGAGAGTGTTATTTTTCTCTGATTCTGCATGACCACTGAGAAAACCCGTATTTTTCATTAGAAATAAAGATATTAGAGGAAAAATAGGAGTTACACTAGAAACTGCTCGCGGCTATACTTGCATGGATTTAGTAACTTAAAAGCAGACACATATATTAACTAATAACCTATAATATACTTACGTAGAAATTAAAATAGTAATTGACGTATAAATGTGATTAAATCTGTGTCATTTTATTATTATTTTCAACTTTTTATATTTGAAACCACACTATTAAAAGAACTGTAATCAAACATTAAATAAGAATAAAGTAAAGAAAAATTTATTTTGTTTATTTATTCACTTTATTGTTTGTACACCAAAACATGTACCTATGCATAAAAATAGCAAAATAAAGGATATAAAACACAAAAGGCGGCCTTATCGCTACATAACGATTTCTTCCTGACATCGCAAGTTTTGATATTTACTTTAAATTATGATATTTACTTATCGATTTTATTATCTTCTGGGTTCCAAATATCCGGTAGCAATAATAATCTACGTTCCGTTACCAGCGCACTATGCCGCTTAATTTCCGGAATCTATGAAGGCTGCGATTTCCATAATCTTATTGTACGCGTGCATGTTATAAGCGAAACGCTTATTATTGTATTATAGCGAAGCAACTTTTCTCTTTCCCAAGTGATTTACAAAATTAAGTAACCTCGGTCGTGGTCCACAGTACAAAGCGGGACCACTTTGTTCCGTAATCGGGGAAAAAATTGCATTGATGGAAATTCGCAGTCCCTGAGAGAATTCCATACCTCAGTAATCTCTCTGGGAAAGCCACCCGGTTATTATCGGTTTATAAGTTAGTAAAACACTGTCTTCTTTTCTGGCCTATTTGATGTGGCTTCTGAGTTTCGTAACAAAGTGTACCTATAGGTACGCCCCATGAGACTCTGCTTATCACTTGAAATGAACAACAAGACAATCGTAGGGTTCTATTATTGTGCTAATTATAATTCATAATTAGAATACAGATATCATAATAGGGTGATGACACATTTCTACTCCCTTTCAAAATAAAATACAGGCAACATTGATTATTTAAAAGCAATTATTTTTTCACTTTCACTTTGTAAGTAACCCTTCAATTGAATCTCTTTATTAATTTGTTAAATTAAAGTTAAGTTAAACTTTAGGATGAGTACTATTGGGTATTGGGTATACCAAATTGCTAAGCAACTTCCATAAATACCTAATCACATTGGGTCCAGTAAGTAGTCAGAAAAACTGATGGAAATAAAAATTTGCAAAAAAGGTGTTTGTAGTCTTAGTTTTAGGGCTTTATCAGTCTTCTAAAACTAACAATGGATAAATAAACGGGTAGCAAAAGTTAGAATCTCTAAGGACTCTTTATCAAAATAGTAATCAAGACCGAGTAAGCATCATTAAGGTTTCGTGGTTCACTTTCATTTCCTCTCATAAATATTTAAGAACCAATCAGGCATCCGACTCCAAACTGCTCTGGCTGCTCTGAACTTTCCGTTCGGAAACCTTGTTATTCGGTCTTAAATTCAAATTGAATGGACGCATACCTCGTCGAAGAAATACTGGAGCAATGCATAGAGGTAGATATTATAACCAGTTGCTTTGAATCTAGGTTAGGCCTGAAATACCTGAGATTACGTAATACTCGACATCTGTCGGATGCTATCTGAACTACAAGCTAGCTAACTGCAATCGATGGGATTACAAGCACGTTTTATATTATCTATAGGGCCAAATCTGTACATTGAATATTAATATACTCGTAGATTAAAGTGATAATAATATCTAAAGAGAAATTAAGTAGAGCAAACAATTTGGTACCAAACAACTAACAACAACAATAAACAAGTACCACTGCAGTGGTACAAATATTTTGTTGTAAACATTACGTACATATGTATACTGGTGACTTTTATTTCACTTGACATACTCGAGGACTAATGATTAAAAATATAAAGTCAACATTCTTCACGATAGTTATACAAAAACGGCAATTATAATTATCTAAAAATATTAGGAATGTATGGACATCAGCTGTGCGCTACGGCGACCGAATGGCCGGCGGCCGAGCGGCGGGGTTAATGACCTTTTCGCGCTCAGTTTGTCCCCATTATGGGTTTGTAATGGTAATTACGTCAAATTTTAAGCACCCTTTTAATTACATATTTGGAATGAGAATCGAATACTGAGTACCCTCTATCAATATGTCAAGTGACTAAAAAAATCATCTTGAATAGAGTACAGATCTGAATATAAGCAGGCAACGAAAACGCTTACAGCCATGTTATAGCCGTTCAATTCCAGTGAGCAAATTTTATGGCAATCACCGCAATATATTGTAGTACTTACTTATTGATACAGCGTTATACGGTGGAAACAATGCAACTTGATGAGGCCTGTTATAGCCGCTTTCAACAATTCTGTACACATTTTAACAAACAAAATTTCTGTCTGGAACGAAACTTTTGCGTATCACTCAAAAACTGAACAATGAGAATTAAAAAGTTTTAACAATGCTGCAAAAATATCTTGTTTATGAAATTGAAACAAACATACGCTTAACAATAATATTTTGGCGCCGTCCACTCAATTTGTAGGTAGCTGGCGATAAATTACGCGAAATAATGATCGCGGAATAAGGATCAGAGTCTGGAAATAAACGCTTACACTCTCATACTAGGATTCCCTGTGTCACCGGTGGCATGGACAACATAAATAACACGTCACTAACACCCGTGAAACATTTATCCTTCACATAAATATTTGCCCCGGCTGGGAATCGAACCTGAGATGAACCTGAACGCTTCGCAGGCAGGGTCTCTACCAATTAGGCTACGGGGTTGTATCTTATCTATACATCTTTACAAATAAATAAAATTGGAGTGTCTGTAATATACAATAACCGCTGTTTACTAAATGCATATTATATCGAATCCGCGCCCAACTCCGCAGACGAGATCACCAACGTGACTTGGTCAATTCCTAACCTCCTTTTCATTTTATAAGTAGAATGTATACAATTTTTTTTTCATAGTAAAAGAACTTAAGTTTTATGTTAGGTACAACGTCTTAGCTGTTCATACAGGACGACTAATATATCTTAGAGAAATAGGCACATCAAAGCAACAGTGTAAGATTTTACATGGGCCGGATTATCGGATTCATTTTCGTCCAAATTGTTATTTTACTTGTAGGTACTTTCAGTCTAATTGTTAAAAATAAATAATTAAATGATTGTAAATAATGTCAGCATCATCACCCACAAAAGCCATAATTGTCAACTGCTAGCAGATCCTAACATTTACAATAGTGAAATCTATTAGTTAACAATGCTTAAAAACACAACAGAGAAATAAACTTCAAGTCAGGACCAAAAAGTCAGTACAATGCGAAGATTTTATTGAAGGCAATCTTCGTTTTTCTTTGTATTTTGATGTCGAGTATCGGGCAACACAAAGATTAAATAGACGCCCTTTGAGTATAGTCAACACCGGAACTAAGCAACTTTTGTCGTTGAAGCTTGTACCTAACTATACACATACTAGCCCGGTACAATGGGCGGCAGGGAAGAGTGGTACTTCTGCTCCTTTGCTATCTCAATTCTATAAAAAATTGTAGGTAATTAAATGTTTTCATTGTTTTGTTTTCGGACATTTATTGCAAGCACGTTGCGTACATATTGTTACCGACTTGTAAAAATACCTATGTTTTATTGTGCAAAGTATTGAACAAAACAAATTAATAGGTAACAACCTCAGTGGGTTAGGAATGGGTATTAACTTGCTGGTTTTCGCAGTGAATGGGCATCGGGAATTCGCCCCGAAACGCGTGCATTGAATTGACGCGACCAACGCAGCGAGGGCGACGAGAGCAAATCCGAATTCCAATCATGACGTTGAATAGGATTATTCCGTCACACAGGGCGCCCGGCTGCGAGATCAAGCTGTGTGACGACTTCACATATCTATATGTACGCACGACCAACATTTAAAGCCAGTTTAGGGTTCTGTTGCTAAATGGTGACAAGATAAAAGTTAAAACTTCAAACCCTACTACAGAATTTGGTGATAAATTAAAGTACTATACTTTAAATCGTTTTATATCCTAATTATAATTTCAATTGTAGAATGTGAAGATAAATTTAAAATGATTTTCGAATACCTATTCAATGATGCCCTATAAATTGTCAACTTTTAATTTTTTCCTTTTCTCAAAACGGAGTGTGGAATGGCAGTCACCATATTAATTTTTGAAAATTGTCAATTATTTGCTTATTTAATTCCACCAGTATTTAATTTTGTACTTTTATAACCCTCGATTTACTATCAGATTGATATCCGAATGGAAATGTCTAAATATGTAGGTATACAAATTTATCTTATTTTCATCAAAATGTAACCCATAGGTATTGGCAGTTTGAACACGGCAATACATACATTGAGGCTATATAGCTTTAGCTTAGTTGATGCTGAAGTTTAAGAAAAGCGTGTGACTGAGAAATACATAGAGTTACTAACAAAACAGTTATCAAAACAGTTCGTTACCTACAAGATCTAATTACGTCCATACATAATTCAGCGCATATACTATGCTCAATAAATGTAATCTAATAGGGTATGGATAACAAATTGGAGCGTAGCGTATTCTCCTAAAATATTCATTAACGTGCGCCACCAACCACATCAGAAATATGGGCTACGGTTAAACCCGTAAGACTACACGCAAATTCAAATTCGCATTCTATCAGAGGAATGTATAGTGTACATTTATCTGTGGAATTTATGAAACATAGAACCTTGTATTGTGTAATTGAAGTGTACTCTATACGTATGTATGTAGTGGAAATCTAAATAAATAATAAAAAGGTAAACTTTATAGACAGTCCGCATGAGGTATAAAAGTGAAGGCCATAAACTGCACCGACTAAATCTGAATGAAATGAAATGAAATTTATTCAAAGTTGGTTTTATACAAACACATTTCGAAAGTCAAACTACGCCATCGCTTCCACAAAACCTTGTGGTCTTGAAAGATAAAGCGGCAAGAAAATCGGCGTAGGGAGTGCCAGTGTCACCATACAAATACATAAAATCCACAATTTATAGGTAAACCTAATTAAAAATCATGTTTTCTCAAAATACTTTACGGAAATGTGAGCATGTTAGTTGACAAACTAAATTATTACTCCATCACATACACTCACATCACATACATATGCGCGCAACAGGCTGTAACTGAGTTGGGAGTTATGAGGTGCTGTGGGTGTCGAAAATTTATGTTGATTTCGCGTTGAGCGTGTGTGAACTGAGTCTCGAAGGACCAAGTACGCACCGATGACGAATCTAAACGTGCGCAAAGCAATAGGTGACAAATGTAGGTATTATTTTCCATTTTGACTTCAATTATTCATGGCAGTATAATATAAAAAGACTTTGAGATACGATATTGGAATTTGCCCACGTCGGTGTTTCTGTTCGGTTATAGTGTAGGTCTTTAAGTCAAGAGTGAAAGAGCCAATAGGAGTTAGGGGAGGCCAATATCCAACATCGGACCTGTTGAAGTGTGTGTGTGACCTGTGGACCTGCTGCTCATGGATGGATGGATGAATTAGCTTGATATTAGTCAAGTAAAAACTCAGGCTACTCCCCACCAATTCAAGGTAGAGATGGAAGTAGGTTGAAGTACATAATATGTTAAAACTATATAAACTTTTGTTCTCTAGCATCTACGTGATAATGTGTCAACATTTCAATGTACACATTATCACAGTCAGACATCGAAGCTCCAAGCTAAATTTGGTTAGTCCAACCTCAGGTTAGACAAGAAGTCCTATTCAAAGTCCAAACAAATGGCGTTCGGCATTGGACTAACGAATTTATATCTAATCCTAAAAGAGACAGTTAAACGCCAAACTAAACCTGTATATGTATATATCGGGGTTTGACAAGCCAGACCGCGATTGTCCACCGCATGTAACGTCAATGTAAAGTGAATACGTCACAGATGTTGTCGACACATACGGTCTTGTACGTGTAATGAAACTGTAATTTATTGATATATTATGTATGTTTGAGACGTGGAAGCTCATTCTCACTCGCTCTCGTGGGTGTCTATTGTCTTTTATGGATATGGATATTTAGGTCATAATAATCAGTCAAATTTATTTTAAATATTTTAGCACTGAAAGATTCTGTTTCTTCAAGTGTCTGAATCCGATTGTCCGATTGTCACGAAAAATGTATTGAGTAGCTGCGATTGTCAACGGGGAGTGAGGTCTCGTCGGCGATGGCTCTTGACAAAGAACCTCGCAATGGTCCGCAACTAGTCGGGCGAATCCGACAAGTATAAAACGTGAGGTAAGCCGCGATATAAATCTAAAATGTATTTTAAATACTCCGAATAACAAAAAAAAACTATACTAGAAAAAACATCTTCGAAACGAATCTTTTATGTAGCAAAAGCTTCGACGTAATAACGTCAATCTTAGTTAAATACCGTGAAGCCTTACAAGTTTAGGACGCACATAGAACCGGAGATTAGCAATGACCGAATGTGTAAACTATGGTCGTAACTTTATTGCCTATTCTCAAGTATCTTACACTGTGCTTTAGTGGGCCCGCTGTCTTTAAATGAATCCATTTAAAGACAGCGGGCATCATCATCAAATCATCATCATCATCAAATGAGCATGAGCACCCATGAGGTTTCCTAAACGCCGGCGCCCCTGTGGGTAGGTATTTTACCCGTCTGGATAGGCGAAGGAAAGTGTATGAAAGAATAAGGGCGATATATTTCTAATACGTGAAGCAAAAAAATTATACCCTTAGGAGGAGTATGAAATTATGCACAGTTAGAGATTATGGAGAAGGAGTGCAGAAAGATATTTTTATATCATAATGCATTGCGAATATGTACATTATATATTACATTATTATATTATGCTTTTGAATTTACTCGTTTATAGCAAGTTAGTTATAAAGTTTATTGATCCATTCTCAGGCGGTAACGACGCGCCAATGCGATAAAAATATTTTTTGTACGGCAATGACCACTTACTTTTATTAAATCCGGATAATCTGCCGTATATCCAAACAAAAAATCAAATCCCTATTCGTCAACAATCCAAATCAGTTTCATCTTCCATATCCCATTGGCTATACGCACATTGCCTTCGTTAATTGAACCCTGGGTGCCATGGACGAGGATTGCACCATCATGGCTTTATCCGGGATTACTCGCTACACCAGCAATTTTAACTTTATTACCTACGTATTAAGCTGTAAAATACTTCCGCACTGCATTGAGGGGTTATGGTTTATGTGACAAATAAAATTTTATTACAAGAAGTGACATCACATAATAGGCGTATTAGCTATTACGATTTTGTAAGTATACAATGTATCGATCGATGTGATGTCGCAATAGTTATAAAACTAGCTTAGTGACTGAAAATTTAGCTTATCGCTTGCGACAACTTTCGTGACTAATCTATATTAGCTAGTTGCTATTTGAATCTCCTGTTCTGAACATCGGGATGGGTTTTTTATGTATGTACGTCAATGTGTCCTGTTGGCAAGATTAATTAATATTCAACCGCAGAGAAGGAATCTGTAGGTTTGTTAAATACAGTTAAGTATTCTCTATTTTCATATAAAATAGCCAAGTTGGAGAAGTAATAATATTTTACCCGTTTTAAATATTGGATAAACAAACGGTAAAATACGACGAGGATCATTAGTCTCATTACCGTTACCTGTTCGATACAATGTCGTTAGATTACAGTTTCTTCCATCTGATTGGTATAGGTAGAAGAATGGAACCTCGGACTTGGACCCCAGGGCAAGTAGCTCCCGGTTTTATCCGGGATTCCAAGATTAGTTGAAAGGCAATTTAAACTTTACGACCAAAGAACACAGTCAACTTTTCTATTTAGCTAGATTTCTCATTACATGCACCTTATTGGCTTTTAAGTTCTGTGAAACATCGTCAGGAATTAGCTTTAAATTAAATATCATTCCCAGCGCATTTCCCAGTGAATCAATATCGTTCGTATTTTTATGTCTTATCAAGGATGGTTTGGTTTGGACTTGAGGATTAAAGGACTGAATTTTGCCAGTGAAAAATTGTTTAGGAAGCCGGGGTTAGAATAAGTTTATTTAACTTAAATCACAAATAAAAAGGTATGCCAATTTAAGACAGTGTCCTTTTATGACGACGTCTTTATGTATAAAAATATAGATGTTCCCTTAACTGTGTTGTATTGTTAGTGGTTGTAATATCGAGGCAGCTGAACGGATGCGTTGCCGCGTTGTTATCATTTCTCGTTGTCACTTCGAGCGGAAGCCGCAGGAAGTACAGTGTAGAGCGCCCGTCAGAGCAGCGATATCCTAGGGTCACCACCCCTACTAAATACATTTTTCTGCCATAAAAATACATGGAAAAATGTAAAAAATGTATACAGTATTTTTTCCTTTCCCACTTTAGCTTTTTGGAAAGTACTTATTTTCTTTCAAAATGTTTCAATCAATTGTTGTATCTCCTCAACCCCTTATATAGGGGCCTCCTCATCACTGAGGAGGCCTAGGGGTTACTCCACCACGTTGCTTCAATGTGAATTAATGATTACTGTACTGTATCTATTATAGAAAAATTATGAGTTTAATTTAACTTCAACTATTGCCTAAAAAAATTTATAACATAGTTATATTTTCCTTCATTTTCCCAAAATTATTATGATTTTTTGGAAAATTATAGGTGATCTGGAGTTTCCCCGCCAAGACAAGCTGCAAAACTTACCTCTTCACGAAACATCTATTTTTCCCAAAAAATAGGTGGCAACCCTATGAGAATACACCTACTTTAAGATACACAGTAAATATTCTTGCTATTAATATTATCAAACAAACGTATCATTTTTGTTACTTACACTTAGGTACTTGTGTAATAAGTAATAATGTAATAAGTAAGTATTTCCATACCGCTCAGCTTTGTCATTTTTCTAAGAATTTATTGTATTAGACGCAGAATTTTGCTGTGTCTGTGAACCTTGAGTCTCACCTTAAGCTTTGAGGTATAAGGACTTTTTCGGTGTAAACCTCCTGTGCTCTAGGTGCTCTGTCCGTTGTCCGTTGTCCGTTGTCTGTCCGTAGTGCAGAAGGGTTTCTGCACAACGGACAGAGCTACGGCGCCAGGTCCCTAGTCCCACAAGTCACTGCGCTCGGCACTACCAATTTTTTCCAGACGGAATTTATACGTTCGAAGTGTCCTTTTAACCGCCTGGCTAGATACCATCTTACTTATAAAATCAACAGTCAATTTATTTTTCGCGTTTCGGTCATTTATTAGTTGAAAGTGCTTTAGTTACACGAATGACTGCATGTTTTTGCTACTGTATTTTTTATTTATTAACCGACTTCAAAGAAGGAGGAGGTTCTATGTTCGACTGTATATTTTTTTGTTGTTGTTGACGGTGACGGTGACCGGTTAGCTCCGGTACCGGTAGCTCGTGAGCTCGTTTATAGCTTATTCACGTACTTAAAAACCTAACTTGTCCTAAGCTGTTCTAAACTTTATTATCCATAGATCATAATCAAGGAAGGATATCGCAAACAGTAGCAAACTTCGACATTCAGTTTCTCGCCTCGGTTTCGTTCATTGCGACTATTCAGTCTTGTGTATAACTTGTTCATTAACTTGAGACCGTAGACATTGAAGAGTCATGGATTTCATCTATCGCACACAAGAAAAAGGACAACTTACGGCAATGATAATAAAAAACACGACAGAATGATACTATGCTTGGTCTCACTTTGCGTGACGGCTTATTCATGGAAATCACAGTTGCTTACAAGCAAATTTGAAAGCTGATGTCGAACTTTTCTTGTGCCACATTCAATTGTACTTACTCGTGCTATCTCATGTTGGCCACGCTCACCAGATGTCTATATCCTTCTCTGTCTACGGTTGAGACCGTCCAACGGATATACCAATCACCCGAGAAACCTGAACACCCGTCTAACAGAGATTAACAGTGAACCGTGCAATAAGTTTCATAACTGTAAATTACTGTATCCAGTTTAAGTTAGAGTTTGTAGAATTGTATCATTTACTCTAGATATACTACTATAATAATGCTGTAACCGTTTGTTTGTACACTATACGGCCAATAAAAGCCAAAATGGTTATTTCTAGAATTTTTGTCATTATCATTAATCAATGTCTGTACGTGGAATACTTCATAATCCTTTTAAGCTTACACGAGTAGGTATATGCACGTATACTATATAATTATTCGTGCAATAGGTACGTATTCTATTTATTTAAACATAAACATAATAATAGTTACAGGTAAAGTACCAGCAACGCCTCAGGGATAAGCCACGAGGCTTGTGTAGAGATGGGGTGCGCCAGACAACTTATTGCCGCATCTAAGCTTATATAAGTCGATAAGCTTAGTTCTGACTGCGACAGCTCAGCACTAATTCTACTATCCTAGTCCATTTATAATTATGCATATGGTTAGTTGTTTCTAAAGCTTATTTTACTGGTTTTGCTTGTATTTTATGTAGCTAGTTCTACTTAATTTTCCTTTTCATGAATATGAAAAAGGTATTGTGCATTGTTAAAAGGTATAGGTGCAAAATCAAGTATTATGACACAAACTACTAATACTCTTTACTAATAAATAACAATTATAGTATAGTAGTTATTTTAGGTTCCTCATATAACGCAAAATTGGCGGGCTAAGCCGCGGGGAAAACTAGTATACAGGGTGTCCCGTAAGTAGTGGACCAACGGGTTATGGGGGGTAGTGTGACATATTATGTAACAAAAATACTAAAATTTATAGTCCTAGGCCTTGTCGTTCTTGAGTTATGCTTACGGGACACCCTGTATAATAATTACCGTATTGTTATATAGGTGAACGTGTGTTAAGCTGGAATATCAGCAGGTATCCGCTGCGAAATAATTTGAAATGGAAGGCAAAATGTGCTCTATTCCTTTTTTTACATATGATGAGTTAATGGTTGACTACAATCCCACCTGATGGTAAGTAGCGATGTAGTCGTGGGGGTAAAGTAAAGTGCATTAACGATTGACTTGAAGACATCTACATTGTAATCGAACGGAAATACCAATTTATTATTAACTAGCGACCCGCCCTCGCTTCGCTTCGGGAAACTTATTATCAAGTGCTTAAATATAAAGTTTCATGGTTCTTTAAGAGATGGCGCTAGGCCGATGGCGTTCTTATTCTTTAAGTTAGGAAGGTTCACCCCTAGATGGCGCTGTGCTTAAAACCCGAAGAAATCCCATACAAACTTTCAACCTCTATTTCAACCTCTTCATCCCTTTTTGTCGTAATAAAAGGTAGCCTATGTCCTTTCTCAGGGTCTAAAGATTGTCTGTGTCAAATTTCATCAAAATTGGTTGAGAGGTTTAAGCGGGAAAGCGACACAGACAGACAGACAGACAGACAGACAGAGTTACTTTCGCATTTATAATATTAGTAGGGATTATTATTATGTATTATTTAATTTAATATGAAGAAAAGAGACCCCATATAATGTATTGAGTATTTAGATGTAGCCTACATTAATGTATTGAATCATAGCTAGAGTTTGCAATAGCAAAAACTGCAGATTTTTTTTATACTTAGTCTCAAATCTTAGAGTGATAATGAAAATATTCTATACTAGGTACTTATGCACGACTCATTTTTGATAAACTTAAAATTTGTATATTTTATAGTCTGTGTTTTTATTATTTTATTTAATAAAGTGGATTCTTCTTTATGCGAGCTTTGGTGGTGTGGGAGCTAGTATTGAATCTGTGGAATCCGAGAGAAGTTGTTAGTCATATTTTCGAAATTAAAATAACGGTGTCGACGAGGAAAATTGAAATGACACAGTTCAATTCTAGCGCTCGCCACAGCTCCAACGGCATCTGCATCCAGAATAAGGTCACTACCTTAACGATGGCCATAACTAATCATCGATCGACCATAATATATCATCCATACGCTTCACATACCAACATATCGATAATTTCCATCCCAAATTCAGAAGTCGTGTCGTGAAATACGACTGGAAATCCATTTGGGAGCAATTTTACATCTGAGTCAAGCTGCAGCGCAGTTTACGATAGCGACGTGCGACGTGTCGCACAAAGTTGCACCCATAACATACGAACACGTCACTAAAACTTGAGCAAGTGTCGCGTGTAAAAAGTTATTTAAAGTCCCGACTTATGTATAAATTCCATTCGAACTATAGACATAATTATGTTGAAAATGCTACTTAAAGTGCCTTTATGTGATAAAACCTTAAAAATTAATTGATAATTTTTTTATTAAAATAACATCCATAAACAACATTGACAACACTGTATTGTTTGCTCTTATCCACGATCCGTGAACAAACATTTATCTGCCACATAAATATCTGCCCAGGCCGGGTATCGAACCCAGAATCCCACGCTTCGCAGGCTGTTAAAGAATATAATAATGGTAATAGTAATGAATAAAATAATGTAGCCACATTATTAAAGTAGACCGAGAAGCGTGGAAAATGGTGATCACGCTACCTACCCAATAAGTACCTACATAGAATCGTAGGATTCATCAAGACGGGTACAGTAATGAGGTCAGATGAATGAACTCCTAGGACTTATTCTTGAAAGAACTTTCAAGTCAAATACATTCACCAAAAAGCTGCTGCGGTGAAGGTGTACCATTGTATAAAAATATCTCGAATATTTATTTCCATTTCAATAAATCAAACATTTACATCTTCAGAGAACTGATAGAAGTCAACCGTTGAATGTTAAGTTCACTTCAATAGTCTACTTCAATACGCTAATGTGTTACATATTTTATCGTTAAATAGTTATTTCTCCCCAAGTCAAGCGTGCGTAAAGAAGTTCAAAAAGATATACCCAGTTAATTCTTTATAAACATTTTTGTAGAATGTGTGTATTAAGACAGCTTTTCCGAAGCGATGCAAGGGCGAATATTACATAGTATTTAATAATATTGGAAATACATATTAGTTAGCAAAATATTTTATTTGTACATAACTGAATGTCGCCTAACATCACGTTTCGTTCCAATAATTCCCATTCGCACTGTTGTTATCATACGAAAAACTTTCCTAACTCTCTACGTGACTCTCACGAACCTGCCAGAAACTTCGGGAATTTGGGGAAAGGGCTTCACAACTACTTACGTAAGAACAAACAAGTTATGAAGGTATTTTAAGCAATCTAGGTTTTTTATAGCCTGAAGGGCATATGAAATAAACGGGTCACCTGATTATAAGAATGCGGCTTGCATTTGCGGCTCCAAAACAAGCACGTTCATAGATACATACATAGATATACCTTTCAAAGTCGGAGATGATCGCTAGTGGTATAATTTTTTGAGCGCTTCTGTGCTTCTGAGGGCACGTCAAGCACGTTAGACCCGATTGTTATAATTAAATATGTCGGAGGTCTTCGAGCGGCATAAAAACTTCCGCCACTTGGGTTGGTCTCAAACCCCTCCATCAATCCGCATTGGAACAGCGAGTTAGAGTATGTTCCAGGCCTCGTTAATTATGAGAAGAGACCATTGCCCTCTAGTGGGCACTGCTTCCATGAAAATGAATATTCATCTCGATAATACTTTCCATTGGGATAATTTTAACGGTTATATCGTTTTTCCACTCCCACGAGTGCGAAGCCGCCAGCAGAAAGTAGTCTCTTATAAATGAACACTGCAAAGTTATGCTGTCAGTTGTCGCTGCTCGTACCTACAATCGCTGTGTGTCGCTGTCGCCAACCTTTTAATCAGTTCTGGGAGCACTGCAACCGTTCCGACATTGCTGACTAAATATATTGACGATTTGTAAAGATTGTGCGTAGCCGCGTAATAATCCCTTGATAATGTAATCCGATAACGCATGAATATTATAATGAGAATAATTCACAAGGGACTGCGCACGGTGACCACACCCGGATTATTTTATCTTCTATCTTATGAATATATTAAATCAAAAATATGTTACGCAATACCATTGTAATGTTTTATTATTTTAGGTTTATATTATAAAAAGTGAGGAAGGTTATTAGAATAAGGAGTAAGCAAGAGCTTTGTTGGTTAGTTCTCACTACTGCTGGCAATAGATTTTCCTGTATCGCAAGAGTCATCGACAAATACAATCAAACATTACAAAATGCCAACGAGCCAAGAACAAATATTTATCATATTATTAGTTTTGCACGCGGCTTCGCCCGTGTGGGAGTCAAAAACGACAAATTATCTCAAGGGAACGAACGTATTATCGGGATGAAAACTATCCTATATTAAATTTCATCTAAATTAGTTCACGGGATGAAGCGCAGACAGACTGAGCTACTTTCGCATTTATAATATTATTAGTAATTAATATACATATATTAGTATGGATTGTTCGTCACCCCGGGATCGAACTCCTCACTTCACAAACAGAGCCTTCATCTAGGCTTCGTAACCGGGAACCCTCACTTCGCAAGCAGTCTCACTTTCGTGCGGGATAACTTAGCTCAGTTTTCATCAACCAGGGATCAAACCTGAGATCATTCGCTTGGCTGGCAGTCATTACCAGCTGTAACAGTCGCTGTCGTAGTCATTCCTGTCTACGTGACTTTCATTAATTAAAATACGAGCTACCACGGTCTCTAAAACTATAGAACAAAAGAATAGTGCGAAAATTTAATTTATTGAAGGGGTTTTATTTGAAGTTCAGTCCGAGCAGTGCAGTGAGCTCTTTCACAACAAACGAAAATGGTAATTTGACCCAGGCGCCTGTTCTAATTGCAATGCAAATATCACTCGTAGGGTTAGCACAACGATTACGAATTTAATGAATTTTGTACCTCTACTAGAAAGAGTGGCGAAAAGCAGAGTTAGTGGGAAGTGGTGAGATAAAGTGTGGTGAGATGAGGTGAGGTGAGGCGGGTATGGTGATATGATGAGGGAGTCTTCCACATTTTACTGGCCAGTGAATGACAAAATATTACTGACGAGTGAGCTGACAATCTTCTAAAAACAGACACGTCTTGATTAATAAAAACAAGGGAATGGGGCTTTATTATAAAGTTATTTGGAAGATGGTGTACGAGTATCTTCTTTCCTTTGATAGTATGCTTTATCAGATCAGTTTTCGTTGTCACTATAACGAGTCCACACTATAACTGTCCCACTGCTAGGTAAAGGTTTCCTCTCACAATGTGAGGACTACAGAACACCACGCTAGTCAAGTGCGGCTGTTTAACAAGCAACAAGCTGATATTTGGCATGTATGTTCCTTGGGGAGTGTACTAGGAAAGCACTAAGAAAGGATTTTTAGAAATTAACCAAACTCTTTCCCCCTCTAGCTTTAAAAAATATCGTCTAACAATTTCTGAATGTGGATACTTATTAAGGGACTGTTTTCTGAAGCGAAGTTGATTAGACATATTATTGAAGTTAATTATACATAAGTATTTTAAAAGAATGAAAAGCGAAATGTGCATAACTTTTATTTCGCGATACCAAGTTCGAAAGCTTAATCCGTAAGCGAAAAGACGGGATGACAACAATGAAATTGACGAAGAATACTCGCACATCTGGTCAGCCGTCAATGTCAAGTCGTCAACTCTATCGAACGCTTTTAAAAAGCGCTGATGTTCCAATTACTTTTTTATTGATGGCCAGACTCCTACATTTATACATAAGTGTATAAAATGTATATATAAATGTAGGAGTATGTATTATACATAATGTATTATAATTATTATGTAAATGTATTATACATAAGTGTATTATTGTTAAAACGATTTTTAGTTTAGTTTTTAATGAGTCAAGTAACTTGATATTAAAGTGTTTTAATAATGAAGCATGGCGCTTATCCATTGCGATGTATAAAAATATACATTGAAACATAAAAAGGGAATTCAATTTTGAATTTATCAATTTTGTATATCTATAAACCATAATACTAACATACCAAAATCTCTGTGAAAAGCGGATGAATACCAATTAAGGAAAGTCTATGTGGAATTAGAAAGGTGCTCTGAGTAGTTTATAAGATCTATAATTTATTGCAGTTCAGATGTTAAGCCAACTAGAACATTTCAGTTCTGAATAGTTGTAAGCGCTATTTAAGTCTAGAATTTGTAGCGATTGATGGCCGTATTTCAGGTGTTTCCTAGCGGTCGTTACACGTAGCTTAATAGCCTTACAAACTGGATAATGGGGGCTGGTAATTCGAGCAAGTAAGGGATCTTAGGGTACACCTGTAGGTATTTATAGGCGGGTATTACAGCTATGTGTAATGATGGTCCCTCGACTATGACATGGTTTTCTCTCAGACGTGAAAATAGCATGCATGCATGCAGTTCATCATTATTTTACAAATTGACCATTTATTTTATCTACCAAGTTAAAAGTGTTTGTTTTTCGACATTAATGATTCCTTGTAACCTAGTTGGTAGTGTTCTGCGGCAAAGCAAGGGGAACCAAATTTGATTCTTGACTGGAGCAGACATTTAAAAAAGTTACATACCTGTATGCAATGATATAATTGCCTGTATGTTCATAAGTATATGTTCTCGGGACATGGTGTTAGTGGTGTCTTTAATATTTATTTTTATGCTTATTTGTGTAAATAATCTTGAATACGTACCTTTATTTATAGGTATTTATAGATTTGGACCGTAGGCATTGGAAAGAAAAAGTATAAAGTAAAATTGATACCTACGCTATGGATATTTGTGTTTCAATTTTATTTCATTCCCATCAACTATTGCGTTTTGGTTTGAACCATGGTTGTACGATGTTGACTCTCTGGCACTCGTATGAATACAAGCGATGTGTACATTGATCAAATACCAAAAATATTCTCTATATCCATGTATATTATGTTATATTGTAGCTTATACACTTTTTAACAAATAGATCAAAGTTGAACAAAGACGAGAGTAGCTATAGAGCTAGTTAACTTTGTTCTTCCTCACATCGAGCTACTTCCGAATATTGTTGATTTTTGCGCGAATGAATAAAAGAAAACACTAACGTACGTTTTGCGAGTAGTGAAACAATTACCTCATACTTCGACGAGTAACAACGGAGAAGAAATTCAACAAGTAGGTATACTGAACATATTCGTAACATTTATAAGATCTGTTCCTCTTGGCAAACAGTTATTGATTTCTTGTTTTATGTAAATAAACGACAAACGGCTATCCGTTTGTCGTTTATTATTTAAGTTTTAATTTTTTATTTTTTAAGTTTATTTATTTTTTAAGTTTAATATTTGTCGTTAAGAGCCATCTGAAGTTTAATGATCACCGTTGCCAGTTAAACTAAAGTC
This sequence comes from Ochlodes sylvanus, assembly GCA_905404295.2. Taxonomy (NCBI): domain Eukaryota; kingdom Metazoa; phylum Arthropoda; class Insecta; order Lepidoptera; family Hesperiidae; genus Ochlodes; species Ochlodes sylvanus. The sequence continues at coordinate 7,732,984 of FR990137.1, forward strand.
GTCGATGTGGAGTTGACCAAGAGAGAAGAAAGAAAACTTACGACCAAAGGAAGAAAACAAGACAACGAGATCGTGATTGAGTCGTTGCTACCAAATGCTCTTAAAGCAATTGCTCCTGTTATTATCAGAGCAGTCGTAAATCTCTGCCACAAAGCCACTATCAATCTTAGAAATTGTATTATCTTCTAACACGTGTTCTGCTCACTGCGGTGTGAATAATCTACTATCACAGGGTTCAAGATAGTTCCTTGATAAAAAAAGCTCTTCAAGAGTTTAGGAACATAAAAAAGTGATGGTAATTTAATTTAACTCAAATAGTATTCATCTACGTATACGGGCAGGTAGTAGCGAAAAAAATACGTCTAGATTGTGTACTCTTTATCAACTGTTTTTAATAAATTACTTGAATTTGAACTTTTAACATTGCTAACGAAATACTATTGTACTAAGAATAACATATGAGCTACTGTGTATTTACTGTAATTCTAAAATAATTATAATAACTAATTTTATCTAAACTAGATAAGATACTATTTAAATAAACACATCTGAATTTTAGAGCTTTCAGGCTTCCGCACGATGTTTTTTACTAATTTTTTTAATAAATGTTTCCTGATCAGACATACTTATCTTATACACATAATCCTTAAACTTTTCGTCCTCGTGTGTGTTAACAGCGTTAACTTAACACCATTAAATGGATATCGTACAGAAGCACTGCGGATGCAGGGTCGAAGCTGAACAATGTTGGTACAATAAAACGAACGCAGTATGTTACAACACTGTTTGTACAAACAAAAGGCAGTCGAAGTCAGTGCAAACAAATTGAAGCGCGCTACAAAGTTATCCATTTAATTTTGTTTCTGTGTTATTTATAATGTAAGATAACTGTAATTTTGTATAAAAATGTACTCGCATGGGCTATGATTGCGTTCGGTAGAAAGAAGCTTCCTATAAGAATTTTAAGACAGGAATTTCATAAAGGTTTTTTTACAAGGGACCTACATTCAGCACGTGCCTCTGAAATTTACGCCACGATAATATTAAGTTTTTCTGAATTCGGAGAATGGATAACTTAGCTTTTCTTTTGTATATTGTACTTTTGGATAAAAGTTTTTTTTTATTATTTTAATAAATAAACATGTTACGAGTCATAATTAAATCATAACGAAAGCGCATTCAAGAAGTAACGAAAAAAGTTGTTAAAGTGATGCTTATAATTATTGTCGAATCCGTTTGAACTTTATTAAGAGGTTAATAATAATAATAATAATAATAATAAATCTTTATTTCAGACAATATACATACAAATACATGTACAATTACATGTATTATGTATGTACAGAGGTCCATATCATAAATACCTTACAGACTAACATACATATAACAATATAAAAACTTATAACTACGTGTCACGTTTTCGCGGCGACGTGAAGCGCGGGTCCGGTGACCGGTGGGGGTGGTCGACGTCCACGGAACTTCCGAAACACGACCCCTTTCGGCCACAGCTCCTCCTTTAGGAAAGTCTCCAGGCGTTGAGTCGGTGCGCGTACCACGAACGAAGTGAAGTTCACCGCGTTACGCGACTCCAACTTCTCAACATACACCCGGAGCTTCGTCTTCACCTCCAAATACTCCACGACGTCGGAGGCCTTCGTGGTGTAGTGAAGACGGGAGACATAGATGTTGGTCACTGGTGTGGCGGGACGCAACAAATGGTTCGCTCCGGTCAGTGCTGTGCCACATTGGTTCCGACAAAGAGGTTTCCTCTTCTTTCGCTCCACTTTTATGAAACCGTCTTTGTCCTGTTGACCGCCTGACACAACACTACGAGGGGGCTCGATGCGGGAGTTCCCGCTTTCCCTCTCAGTCCTCGTCTTGGTCCGCTTCTCAGGTTGCTGGCGGCCGGCAGCTGCAGCGTAATCACGTCGAGGCGAAGACGTGACGACAACGGGCGACACCTCGGCGGGGGGAGGTGGGGGACGGGCGACACATATGTCACCGCTTACGGTTGCAGGGATGGCAGCCGGTGACGAGTCAAGTTTCGCTGACGCAAAACTCGCCGACGAACAATTGCATGCCCCGCGACGCATGTTGATGTTGTTGACCTCCGGTGACCTACTTTCTGCTGAAGTCTTGCGCAACATCGCTACTTCAGCCCGTAGCTCATCGATGGTGTTTTGGGAGGCCTCCAGCTTCAACACCACTTCCGCCATGCTTGCCTTGAGGGTTGTTATGTCCTTCAGCAGCCTGGTGACATCGACATGGTCGAACGTGACGGGCGGCAACTTGTTGAGGTTCCTCGCCACGAAAGTCGGCACATCATCGGGATCAGTCACCTTCAGAAGATTGATGACGTCCTGTAGTGCTTTTTCTCCCTTTTCGTCCCTCCTGCGAGACGGCATTCGGTCGATCTGTCCGAGCGACTCAAACAGGAGCGTCTTGGCCTGGCCGATCTCCTCACAGTTGAAGTTAGTCCTGCAGATCTGGATGATACTAACTTCATCCATGGTGTCGATGGCGTGCTGTAGGAACGCCAACACCTCGTTGGCTATGAGTTGGTCGGAACTCATAGCCATTTTACGTGCAGCGCGGTGACGCGCGCAAATCGCGAATATAGAGTAGATATATTCATAAACGCAGTGTGCACATCCGTCAGCGATCGCGTACGAATCGACACTGAAAGAAAAAGAAAAATTTTACACTTAAAAAGAAAAATTTTGCAACGCAATAAAACGCAAAAAAAAGAATCCTCACTAAAAAAAACAACTACCGCAATCAGATAAATATATTCAACCACTAAGACCCACACGTGTTTTGCTTCCAAACTGAGCTTCGCCGAAGTATAAGTGACATTATCGACTGAGAGACGACCTTTTACCTTTTCAAGTTTATCTAACCCTCCTCTTAACCGTACTCGATTAACTGATAATCATTACTCGACTCAACGACACTGTCTTAAAAATTCGTGCTAAAACGCTCAACACAAAGGAAAAAATATACCTATGACAACGTTTTGATAGTATATTTTTTTATAATTTGGGTTTAACAATTCAAAAACTGTTCTTAGTGATATTTGGAAACATCCGAGGACACACACATATAAATTTTGACTTCCAAGGTCATTTTTTCCAGAGGATTTTGTTTCGTATAGTACCTATCGTATTTCAATTATTGTAGTAATAGGAATTACGTTTGTAACTAATTTTCTTTCTTTTCCTTTCCTAGTATTGAAACACTAAAATAAAATACTCGAAGATATAAATAAAATACTATAAGACATTTTTAATAGCTTACTGTTTTTAAAATTTTTGCTTAAATTTGTTAAGCAAAAATTGAAAAATGGGACCTCTCTTTTTCAGCACCTCTGTATGTAACTGGGTCGGGCAGTATACAAATATAACTATATCATAATCCTCACACAACAGATTTGACTTTCATGTTGCTATTGACCTAAATTTTCGTATGTAAATATTAATGTAAAACATTGCTTGTCTATGCTGGTCTTAGCAAGTGCAAGGACAAAGTTAGTTCCCAGCGGCGAATACAGGATGCATACAGACCATAAAACGGAAATGGCTGCGCTAGTCTCATATGCTCGCTCCTAGGTATCGCTGTGTTTCATAATCCCTTAATACCATATGAAATATTAATGTACAACATGGAAATTCTCTCAGATAATTAATTTATTTCGTATAAAACAACACGCGTGAGCGGATTACTGTGTGGAAGTGATACTTGAATAATGTTTATATAAAGCATAATGAAATGTAATGCAATTAAATTAAATTACACTACAATCAAAGTCCGGAGGTCATAGCCCCGCGGCTTGTCTTAAGTGATCGACAAAGTTAAGCAACAGCGGGCACGGTCGGAAGTTGGATGGGTAACCGCTAGTGGTAAAAAATAATTTTTGGGCGCTTCCGTGCTTTGGAGGGCACATAAAGACGTAGCTGTCGTTAAGCCATGTCGGATGCATTCGTGTCGGGGTTACAAACAGAGTTGATTAAAAATATACCTACCTATCCATAATTATATGTACCTATGTATATTTGAGAGGATTTTTTTATATTTCCAACGTACACGTAGATGGGCGCTCAATCGGCTTCCTTACTACACCAATTTACACTTTCGCTGACAACGTAATCCCAGCTTGTCGTTATTAAGCGCGGCTTTCTCAGCAATATCGGAAGTTAATGACGTGTATCGCGTATTAATACCGAGTCATACTGTGATGGGAGTAAGCAAGCTATGTGTTAAATTAACGATTTAATGTTACCTGGACTAATATGACTTTCGATAATCATTTTATGTTAATTAAGGCGTTACTTCATGCTAAGTAATCTAGTAACATTAAATATTTGATCTAATAGTAGAGTTAGTAAGAGTATGGGTTATCTACCTTTTTGGCCGGCAAATAGCTGCTTGCCATCAAGTAGCTAGGCTGCTCGTTTGTTTTGTATTTACACAAAACAATCTATGTTTGCTGAGTTATATTAAAGTCTTATTATTTTGACTATGTTCAGTTAAATAATCAAATTAAATTTAAGTTGAGGCGTTTTTGACTCGACGCCGACGGCTCGTGTCGATCAGTAGGCACGTTCACCCACGTTTTGAAGATCACCCTAACTTTGTTCCCAGGTCTTATCATTCGATAATAGGGTTTAGTATGTCATGATAACGTTTGTCGGGTATTTGGATTGTCCACTTATCCCTCCACCCAATAAGGTGAATATGCGTGACTGCAATCCCACCTAATGGTAAGTGGTGATGTAGTGGGTGGCAAAGCGCACAAACTTAATATTACATACAAACGAGTAGGTACTATATGTATCGCATATTCATAAGAATGGAATGTTTTCAATTAATTCGTACTATTCACGTAACGTAGACTCATATCAGTATTATTACATCTGGATCTCTGCGTGCGCCGCCAAACGGCTTTCATTCTTGGCTTAGAGAAACGATCGTATACTGTTCTTGGATATGGGCCGCTATTACGACGATATTAAATACTCACAATGTCATAACACTGGCAGCTAAGGAATGGGGTCGAGATATTTTCTTGATTGTATTTGGTGGTATTTGGACTATTTTTGAGTGAAAGTGGAACAAAGTGATAAAAGCTAAAGTTATTTTTACTGTAAACAACGTTATGTCAAGCTTGCATGGAAATTAATTAATAGTCTAACAAACTAACACGCTCTTATAATACTAGATGAATTATAAATACAAAACAATACATTTAGTCACTATGCTGTTAACTATAGAGGAGTACTCTTGTCTGAAACCAATCATGACCGGATTAGGGTCATTGTTTAGTATAGTATCGCCTATTAGTTATTAAGTATATTATTACGTTACTTATTTTATTATTTTTAAAATTTTGGTTATTGTATACTCAGCGCCTGATGCATCTTAATGGCATCGTAATGTTTACGCGTCGCATCGTACTCGGCGAACAATTAGCATTAAGTACCGTGTATGTTCTTACCGACATTAATGAATATTACATTACAACTCTTTACCGTGAACTGTGTGGTGGTTTTATTTTGCCTTGACGAAGATTTTAATTGCTATAATACCTAAACTACAGCGGCTACATTGGTCACTTCGGCTGGATTATTTACGAATAATTTGTGGTGATAAATTATTCGCGTGTTGGATTAATAAATCTGGAAGTTAAAGTTTAACTAGAGGTCATTGGAAGGTTAACCGCGTGGATGGAAGAAGATAAATTTGAAGAAAAGGCCAAAAAGTTGAACTTATTATGGTACTAGTGTTCCATTGATTTCCACCCAACACTCTGTTATGGTATTATAAGTATTTTGTAAGTATAAAAGCTTCGATTGTGAACAAGGTTGGTGAATACTTACTTTGATTACTTTTAACTATTAGTCATGATCAGTTAATTTATTGTAAAAGTTAGAAGTGATTAGTAATTAATAATTTAGTTAGTTACTTTCAAGTAAATATTGCCTTTAATAATTATCTACACAGTTTCTTTAATTAATTTGTAAAGATTGTTAAGTTAGCATTCAAATCATAACTTATTCAATTTCTTAATAACATTGTGTAAAAATAGTTCAAGTAAGTGTTAAAATCATAATTAGATTATTAAAGTTTGGTCATAAATTGAAATTACATTGTTGTTTCTAATTTTTATTATTCGCACTTAAGTATTACAGTACATAGGAACATCATTGTTAAACACACATTAAGACGTTTTTATAAACTAGCTATTATTACATCAATTCCAGGTTGATTACATACCAGCCTCGCAAGATGACGCAAGAGGTAAAACTTATTCGTCAACGTGCAGCCTACAAGGGACAATTAACGTCATTTTCAAGTTACATCGATGACTTGGATGCTGCTTCTCTAAACACCTTCGAAGTTGACGAGTTGCAGTTACGTATCGCGCGGATGGAAAAAATGTTTGATCGTTTTGAAGAGGTACAGTTGTCTTTAGAGTGCCTAGTAGATGAGGCTGAATCTCACCTACTAGAGCGTAGGAAATTTGAAAAATTATATTATAAATTACTTTCACAAGCACGTAAAATTCTCAATGATTGTAGGAGGGCCGAGAGTGTTGCGACTGAGGTAAGTGTACGTCGCTCGTGCGCCCACAACAACATTAAGTTGCCTACCATTCAATTGCCAAAATTTAGCGGCTCCTACGACAACTGGTTGGAGTTTCATGACACCTTTTCCAGCCTCATTCACGATAATGACGATATAGACAATATTAATAAATTCCATTATTTGAGGGCTTCGTTGGAGGGATCTGCTGCGGTAGTTATTCAATCCATTGAGTTCTCATCTGCCAACTATTCATTAGCCTGGCAGATACTATGCGATCGCTATGAAAACAAAAGACTGTTAATTCACAATCACGTCTCTGCTATATTTAATTTAGATGTCATCACAAGAGAGTCGTCAGCTAATTTAAAACGCCTTTTAGATCAAACTAATAAACACTTACGAGCTTTAGAATCCCTAGGAGAACCAACTAAACACTGGGACACGCTTCTCATTTATATAATTACACACAAACTTGACAGCAAGACATATCGGGAATGGGAGCAGTCTATAAAGCAAGATAGAAAAATAACATTTAACATATTTCTGTCATTTATTAAAAATAGGGCTGACTTATTAGAAACCATAGAATTGTCTACATCTTCAAATAAAAGTCATAATAATTTATGTTCACCTAACATCAACAAGTCTACCAATAAGATAAAAACTTTGGTTTCTGTTTCTGATAATAATTGCAGTAATAAAAATAGTTCATTTTCTAAACGTTGTCCTAAGTGTAATAATGATCATAAATTAATTAATTGCCCTCATTTCTTATCGCTCACTAATGAATCGCGACTAAAATTACTGCCCGAGTACAAGGTGTGTTTTAACTGCTTACAGTCCGGACATTACGCTAATAATTGCAAGAAGCCAGGCTGCAAGGTTTGTCGGCGTAAACACAATACACTGGTGCATGTCTTGGATCGTAATAACAAACCGGTTTCTGCGATTAAGGGTGCGACACATCATAACTCGGATAATAACAACATCATGCATCCCATTGCGCATACGCAGCTACCGACACAGCAGCCGCCCGAGTCGAGTGCTCGCTTATCACTGTCGGCAAGTGTCGCTGCGCTGCCGCACACTCAAAACGGAGATGTGTTATTGTCCACTGCGTTAATTAAAGTATTCGGTAAGAACGGTAAACAACATGTCGCTCGTGCGTTGTTAGACAGCGGTAGTACGACGTGTTTAATGACCGAGGCACTGCATGAGAAACTAGGGCTGCCTATTATTAGGATAAATAACTCCATTTTAGGGATCAATAATATTACGTCACAAATTAATAAATCATGTCGCTTACAAATAAAATCGTTAGACGACAGTTATTCGACGAATATACATTGTTTTATTTTGCCTTCAATTACCAATAATACACCATGCAAACAGATAAATTTGTCTGTTATAAACATTCCGTCTGATATGTGTCTTGCGGATCCACACTTTCATATGCCGGCCGCTATCGATATATTGATCGGCGCGGACATATTTTGGGACATTTTAGGTACTCAAAGGCTTACGTTAGGAGACGGACTACCGATACTCTGTGATACGAAACTGGGTTGGCTCGTATCAGGTCCCATTAAAGGTGGCCATGTATCATCGTCTCAAGCCTTGTGTAACTTTGCGAAGTTAAATGTCCAGTGTGATGAGGATGTTCATGACATTCAAAACCAATTAACAAAATTTTGGCAGCTCGAGGAGGTAAGTACAGACTTTGAGTACTCTCCGGAGGAAAGGGCTTGTGAAAACCATTTTATAAAAAACACCACTCGCTTAGATAACGGTCGATTTTGTGTTAGAATCCCACTCAAGCAGTCACCTGAGTTACTAGGGGATTCTTTGTCACGAGCGAAGCAGTGTTTTCTTTCCCTAGAGAGAAAACTTAACGCAAAGCCTAAACTCTTGGAGATGTACAAGGATTTCATGTTGGAATATGAATCCTTAGGTCATATGACTCAATGTCATAGCATTATTTCAAACCCTAATGTGCATTACATTCCTCATCACGGGGTTTTACGTGAATGTAGTTCCACTACAAAGCTGCGAGTAGTTTTTAACGCAAGCAGTCCTACTACCACTGGCGTTTCGTTCAACCAAATCCAAATGGTTGGGCCAGTGGTGCAAGACGACTTGCTATCCATTCTGCTGCGGTTCAGACAACACAAATATGTTATCGCAGCAGACGTGGAGAAAATGTATCGTCAGGTGTACGTTCATCCAGATGATCGAAAACTACAACAAATTATCTGGCGCCATAGTCCGTCGGATCCTCTTAAAGCTTACCAGCTTAACACCGTCACTTACGGTACGGCAAGCGCTCCGTATCTAGCAACAAGATGCATGAAGCAGCTAGGACTGGAGGCTTCCGACAAGAAAGTTGCCGATGCTATTATCCATGACTGTTATGTTGACGATTTGTTAACTGGTGGGGACGACTTAGAAGAAGTCATTAATTTACGTGACGGGGTCACTTCCACATTAGCTTCTGCTCAAATGAATTTGAGAAAGTGGAAGTCTAACGAGCCTCGGGTACTTCCTAAGCCTGAATCTCCACAGTCATCAGTGAATTTAAACATCGGCACTTCCGAGCCTAGTAAAACGTTAGGACTTGGGTGGTTACCAAATTCTGATCAGTTGTGTTTTCCAAGTGGCTTGGTTGCCGGTGGAAACACTAAACGCGATATTTTGTCAGTAATCGCACAGATTTTTGACCCGCTTGGTTTGCTAGCTCCTTGTGTTATTGTTATGAAGATGTTGCTTCAACAACTTTGGTTGGAAAAGTTGTCCTGGGATGAACAACTACCACCTGAAATAAATAAATTGTGGGTTGAGATAGTCGTAAATCTACCTTGTTTAAATGATATTTATGCCCCGCGGCGTGTTATTTGCGACTCACCGAAATCCGTTGAATTCCATATTTTTTCTGACGCATCTGAACGTGCGTATGGCGCATGTCTATATGTTCGTAGTGTCAACGATGATGGTGAGGTGGTAGTGCGCCTGCTACTTGCTAAGAGTCGTGTAACTCCACTTAGGTTAACCACTATACCGAGACTCGAATTGTGTAGCGCGTTAATAGGTACCCGTCTTTATAAAAAGGCTATCGCCTCATTACGGCTGGAGAATGTTCGCACTGTATTCTGGACGGATTCTACTATTGTCTTAGGGTGGTTGAGAACGTTGCCTAGTAAGTTGCAACCCTTTGTTCGTAACAGGGTGGCAGACATTTTAGACAAGACATCTAACTGTCAGTGGAGGCACGTAGGTACCAAAGACAATCCTGCAGATTACATTTCCCGCGGAGTAGATATAAAATCTATAGCGACTTTAAACAAGTGGTGGTCAGGTCCATCTTTTCTTTATGAGGACGCCTCACTATGGCCATCGAATCATTTATCTATTAATAACGACACCTTACCAGAATTGAAGTCTAGTAATATTTCTTTATATAGTGATATAGCTAATAATAAAATTTATAATAATGAATTCATTGATTTTAATAGATTTTCAAATTTCTTAAGGCTCAATCGTACTGTGGCATTTATATTAAGGTTTATTAAACGTTGTAGAAAGCAGTCCTGTTCTGGTCCTCTGTGTACCGACGAACTGCAATCTGCATTAAATGTAATTATCAGGCAATCACAATACGAAACTTTTCCTGAGTATAAACTACTCATTAATAATAAAGAATTACCTAAGAAAAGTCCTTTATTGAAATTTAATGTTTTCCTGGATGACAATAAAATAATGCGTGTGGGAGGCCGTTTGTCTAATTCTGACTATTTATATGAAAAGAAACATCCAATTTTATTACAGTCCACTCATAAGTTCACTAAATTATTATTTGATTATGAACACCGACGGTTACTGCACGCCGGGCCACAATTATTATTGTCTTCCATTAGAGAAACGTATTGGCCGATCAGAGGTCGCAATTTAGCAAGGCATTGCTGTCGACTTTGCATCAAGTGTTGCCGAATGAAAGGGCAAACTGTATCACCTATTATGGGTAACTTGCCGCAGCATCGCCTTCTAGCAGGTTTTCCTTTCCAAAATATCGGGTTAGACTATGCAGGCCCTATTCAGTCTGCTTCCCGCCAAGGTCGTGGGTGTAAATTAGTTAAAGTCTATATCGCCATTTTTGTGTGCTTCGCAACAAAGGCCATTCATTTGGAATTGGTAGGCGACTTAACGAGTAACACCTTCTTAATGGCATTGCGTAGATTTATATCACGCAGAGGAAAACCTACAAACATTTATTCCGACAACGGTACCTCATTCGTTGGCGCGTATAACGATATTTCCAAATTTTTAAAGAACAACTGCGATTCGTTAACTGAAGTTATGGCTAATGACGGTATTAAATTTCATTTTATACCAGCATATTCTCCTCATTTTGCTGGTCTTGCGGAGGCTGGTGTGAAGTCAACAAAGTATCATTTAGTTAGAGTGTTGGGCAATTGTCATTTAACGTACGAGGAACTTTCCACAACGCTAGTTCAAATCGAGGCCATATTGAACTCCCGGCCACTAACGCCTCTCTCTTCAGACCCTGAAGATTTGATGCCCTTGACTCCTGGACATTTTATAATTGGACGTCCATTGACCTCTCTGCCTGCACCGGACTATCTCGACCGCTCCACAAGCATGTTGACCAGGTTCCAGCGTATTGAACAGTTACGCCAGCACTTTTGGATCCGGTGGAGCAAGGAGTATGTGTCAGAACTCCAAGTACGCACGAAATGGCGCTCCAGCAAAGGTGCAACATTGAAGCTAAATGCTTTAGTTCTTCTAAAAGAAGAAAATGTGCCACCATTGAAGTGGAAGTTGGGTCGGATCATTGCGGTGTACCCGGGCACGGATGGCATCACCAGGGTTGCGGATGTGAAGACTTCGAATGGTGTACTTCGGAGATCATTTAGCAAGATTTGTCCCCTACCTGAAATTGATGATTTGGGTTGAAAGCGAGGCTTTCAACGCCCGGGGGCATGTTTAGTATAGTATCGCCTATTAGTTATTAAGTATATTATTACGTTACTTATTTTATTATTTTTAAAATTTTGGTTATTGTATACTCAGCGCCTGATGCATCTTAATGGCATCGTAATGTTTACGCGTCGCATCGTACTCGGCGAACAATTAGCATTAAGTACCGTGTATGTTCTTACCGACATTAATGAATATTACATTACAACTCTTTACCGTGAACTGTGTGGTGGTTTTATTTTGCCTTGACGAAGATTTTAATTGCTATAATACCTAAACTACAGCGGCTACAGTCATGATTGTCAAAAATTGAATTGTCATCGGACCTAAAGCAATAAACCTTCTTCTTATAGTGCCGTCTCCTGCCGGAGGTTGGCTATCATTATGGCTATTTTCACTTTAGATATTGCTGCGCGGAAGAGGGATCTTGTGCTCATCCTGAACCAATTCCTTAGGTTTTTTAACCAGGAGGTGCGTCTTCTGCCAGGTTTTCGGCGGCCTTGGATCTTCCCTTGGATGATTAGCTGAAGTAGATGGTATTTTTCGTTCCTCATAATGTGTCCAAAGTACTGCAGTTTTCGTAAGCTTCAATAAACCTTAGCAATAAACAAAATATGAAGTCCGTAGATAAAGAGAAAGTAGTTCTAATTCAGCTTGAGAGATTTGACTCGAACATAGTTAAATACTTAAAACATTAAAAAGCTTGTAAAAACGGCTTCAAAGTTAAATCCATATTTCAGCCTTTGGCGTTGTTTATTTTGTGTCGCAAACTTGTTAGGTTGCTAGTCCCAAACATAAGTGTCGCTTGGTTCACTATAATCCACATTAAACTCCACACGTAAAAACATTTCGCGGACGATTTAAGACGGATAGTGGTAGAGCTAGGTAGGTGAAATAATAACCGTTCTCAGTTCAAGTTCAAGTACTGCTGCATATCTTTACTTAATTTAGTGCGATTGTAGTTCTACCAGCAAGTAAGCAAAGTATCATAATCATCATCATCATCATCGGAACCCATAACAGTCCCACTGCAGAGCACGGCTCTTTTCACAATGTGAGGAATACAGGCCGTAGACCGGCACGTTGGCCAAATATGGATTAGTAGACTTCTTCTTCTTCTTCTAGACTTCTTCTTTGAGAAGATTAAATAGAACTCTCAGGTGTGCAGATTTCCTTACAATATTGTTCTTCACCGAACCAAGTGATAATTCATTTATAAAACGCCCATCATTTTTGAAAATTCAAAGTGTAGTTGGTGGTATTTAAAAGTTCCTTCAGCTCGTTCCCAGACATTAATTACAGAGGATTAAAGTACTTAGTATAACTTTTATGTGGACTCAGTCCACTGTTTCCGAAGTTATAAGTTGTATCGTTAATGTCATCGTCAGAGCTCGTTCGAAGTTAACTCATATTGCTTGATCAGAAAATATATATCGGTTGTCAGTTCAGAACAATTAATTGCTAGTTGCTAGCAATCTTTTGTAGAATCGATAAACGTAACATAGACATTACTTGCGGAAGTTATAGAATTTAAGTCAAATATTATAAAAATGACGTTAAAAGCATTGACGTTAAATGTCAAAAGACAGATGACATGTTTTGTCATCTAATGGTGAAGTTAAATTACTATATTGTGTATGTGTCGCCCTAATAAAAATCTTAAGTCAGATTTTAAAATAAAACGAATTAACATTCATTATTACACTGTTTTATTTCCGAAGTTTGATACGTATTAGTCATTGGTAACTTGAAATTATCACAAATAAACTTTTATAATTAAAAATAAAATAATGAAATAATAATAACAAAATAAATTAAACATAAATCAACAACATTATACATCAATGGTTGAAGCTCGATTTGGTTAGCTTAACTTTATTATTACATTATATTATTTATTTACTTGTATAAATTGACTAATGGTTATATAAAATGCATTAGATTATCGTTCAATGCGTGAGATATTTAGTATCACAGTGTTCGGCAAGTACATACAGCAATCTGTTAATATGAATAAAAATTGAGACACTTAGCACTTAAAATACGTAATTGGAATACTGAAAATTGTAAAAAAAATATACCCTTGATATGATATTAGGTATTCAGTCTCAAAAATATTTATTTGAGTGTTGTGATATGCTTATTGTATAATTCAAATAGTTAAAAATTGTAGTGCGTAAATCTGGTTCACACGAACAGCAAAAGCACATTAATTAACGTTAGTGATATTAATTATAATATATACAGATATGATTTTTAATCTACTATGATTGCACTGGCTTACTTATGCTGAGAATATAGTTTTCAGGAACGGTAACGAATCCCTATTTACTTATGCTGAGAACACACAGTTCATACTTAGTTATGGTCACGAATCCCCCGCCATTCCCGCAGCCATAAGAGCAATTAGTTAAGTCCAGGCGATAGGACTGCGGGTTGCTGTGATCTGTGTGATTAGCATTACATAGTACGTAAAGCATGAACCGCAAATTACTGCGTATATTACCATAAAGTAGTCAGATAATTTGTTAGTAACATGATTTCATCAGAGTGTCCTATTTTAACCTCGCAAGTAATTGCAATGAAACAGTATGTTTGAACCCTTCGCACGACGAGAACGCATCTCGCCATCATACGATCGCTGCCAATTAGGACGATTAAATTTAGTTATACACAAATTTTTAAATTATTGATGTAATTTGTTGAATGCTTAGAGTATATATTACGGTAGTATTTTTTTCTCTAAGGCTGAATGGGTTCGGGTCGCTTATAATACGGTTGCTGTTGTCAGCTATAAGAATATTTAAAAAATTAAGATAAAATCACAAATTAGTTTACAACACATGAGGAAGATAATTGACTAGATGCTAAACCGAGGTTTTGCTACACGCGTTGATGTCGCCGATGCTCTTAACACGCCTGTGTCTCTTCTGTCTCACGACGGAGTCGTCCACAGATTTTGCGGGGAGAGGTGAACTCACTCGGTGGGCGTGGTCCGCTTTCTGTCCGTGTCTGCAAATTACAGACGTTTTAACAAAATGCTGAAAGCACACACGTGCATTAAAACTTTTAATGGTTTTGTTTTATGTTACAAGAACGTCAACATAAATGGGACACTAAAACGCGGGTACCGCTTAGTAAAGCAGTACTCGCGATTTAAATTTTATTATTTAGTTAGATATAATATATATTACATAATATACATTTTAGTTAGATGTTTTTGCTGTGTGGAATAAAATGCATATATATCTATAAAATACATATATTCTATTATATAACATCTACACCTTGTCCACCTACAACTTGTCGGGTTTTCCAATTTCTATCGGAGTATGTTAGAGCCGACAAAAATTGGTGTAGCATAAATGTGAACACACTTAGCTTCATATAAAATGTTTAAGCAATACAATACATAGCGCCCAACATAGTGTCGGGCCTGACTGACGGATTGTCAACGTGTTGGTGATATCTATGTATAACGTTACATAGTTATAGCCTCACGCTAGAATTCCCTATGTGGTGGGTGCCATGGACAATACAAAAAGACAAGAAGACTCAGAGTAAGAAATCGGAATAGAAATTTAAACTCATAATTTAAATTTCCAACTCGCTGGGAAACGAACCCAGGACTCTTTGAACGGCAGTCCAGTATGGTAAGCACTGCGCGATAGGGGTTGTCGGATGACCACTTACCATCTGAAGGCCGTTTGGTCGTTTGCCCGCGTACAGTTGAGTTTAAAGTACATACGAGCACTATAATCATTATCTAAGTTTCTAACGTTTTGCTAAAACTTGGATATCTATCAGACCCCACTAATAATAAATTGTCACTTGAATGCCTTCGGCAAAAGTTTTGTCAAAAAGGTTCTCAGATAGCCGTTTACGAGGGAAAGTTGGAACACTTCTGAAGTCAAGTTTTCGCGTTTAGCTCATAAATACGCACTTACTGCATGGTACAACATATGAGTTTATACAACAAAAATAAATACGGATAAATAAAGCTACTTCTTTTTCCAAAACATATTAAAAAATTATTATTAATAAGACGATTATCAAAAAATTAGTGTAGAATTCTACACAGAAATGGTCCCTCGCGCAAACTTTTAGTACGAAATCAATAAACTTAACAAATAACAAGCTAAAACAAAAAGCTTACTAACTTCTATTATAATATGAGTGAAAGAATATGATCTAATTCTATTGCGTTTTACTGTCTCTTTATTAAAGCCTTGTCTATAAAAAATATGATTGAATCACAACAAGGGAACTTAATGGCTTTTCATTATTACCTACTAACCTTGGGTGACGATTACAATTTGATAGGTCAAATATAAAATGTCAAATATAATAATAATATTTCGAAACAAGGAGTGTATATAATTCTGTATTATTGTAGAACTTACCTGTGCATAATACTTGAGCTCTCTCTGATATCATTCAACCGTTGAAGGCTATCCCGAGTCGATACACTGGATTGTGAATATAATGATAGTGGAGTGTAGATAGGTTCGTATTCTTGAAGTGTTGGCGGTGGTGCATACGCCATACTCAGCTGGGATAATGTCCTAACAGCAATAGGAGGTGAGTACGTCATTTGATAGGGCTGCGCGGTTAGACTCAGGACACTTGAACTCTCACTTGAACTCGACGGAGAAGTCCTATCGTGCTTCGGCTTGAGGACCCCTAAAGCTCGACTGATCGAGCCCTGTTAAAAGAATAAGGCGGTTTAAATATTTGTGATGAAAAAAGTACACTTTTGTTTGAAATACGGCTTACCTACATGTTTACAATACAATTTGAAATATCTGCATTTATACATCAAATACAATCATAGTGAAACTAATTTGCAATTAAAGTTTGATAAAAAAATGTTGTTAATATCAGTTTCAAGAAAAAGATAATGAAGATGAAGTCCTGTCATGTGTTTATGAAATACTATTAAAATTCTATCTCTACAGCTTTTTCAAGCATATTTAATCGCTAAATCCATTAAGTTATAGGTAAGGAAGAACGCCAGTATTAGATAACAGATCTAATTACTAAACGCTACCGTGTCTAGACGTATGTGTAATTTTACCCTCAGGCTGTGCCTCCTTGAATCTGCATTGAAATCGATTCCTGGCAATCCCGTCGCAACCGATCTTGAAAATGGTCTACCCAACATTCTTATCTGATGTCCAAACATATTCCTGAAAAATTGTTCAGCTGTCAATTGCATTATACCTCCAAATTGTACAAATTTGAGTTTGCTTCACAGAAGCCAGGCAGCAGCCAATTTGTATTACCGTATTCTTTAGTCCCTCAAATTTGCACTATTTACTCGTATCGCTAACACAAAAAGCTGACATGCAAATTCTATACACTTTATCCAAACTGCTTTATTTCAGAGCTTAGCATCAATCCTAAGATAATTACGTGGATCCAAATACACCTCTTATTTATCTCGGTAAGTTTAAGTATTGTTGTTACAATAAACAGAAATTGTGATTAAGTTCGGCATAGACACCAAAAGCATGATGCACTTTACTCGAAAATTAATACGAGTCATGCTGATTGTGTACGATTAAGATGATAAAATAAAATCTAGGATTAACACAGTTAACATCGAGAACTTCTCATTACTAAGGAAAATTACTGAAAAAACGATAGATTACAGTATTTCAATAGTGAATGCTCAGTCATGTATCTATACAGTATTTTTCCTTGTAAATACGAATAAAAATAAAGTTAACAATAAATCATTAATCAAGTGTGGAAATAAAAGTCGACAAGCATGTCAGTGTGTCGGAAAAAATTGAGAATTATATTTTTACAAAAACAAAACAATCAACGTGGAATGTTAGAAAGAAAGTATCATGGGGGAAAAGTGGACAAAGCCCGAAAAAGTGCGATCTAATGATGATGACAGAGAGGCATTCATGACGTATCGATAAAATGATCGTTACCGTTCTGTCTCGACGCAAGGATCGCCAAGTTAGGGTGATGGATAAGAAAATAACTGAGTCGATAGCCGGTAGGTTTATCTTTTTAAGGGTTTATTCACAATTATATGCCAATCGATAATGTTACAAGTAATCCTAATATACACGAGTCTCAACTTTACAATATGAATGTATACAAGTCAAAAACATAGTTATCTTACAATATCAGTAAATGCTATTATTGTTATTACCCTAAAGCTATTGTGAATGGTTCTGTTTTAATAGCTAGAGACATTCGATTAAATTATTAAAATCTTTAATTACTTCAACTTTGAATTGTTGACGAGTAGAAATTATTCATTTGAATTATTATGCTTGATAGGGCATAGAAGTGCCCTCTATAATCACACGAAGCATTTAATGCTTCACGTCAATACTAACTAGGGTATACGTAATACATGTAATTAAGTTTACGAAATTGATCGATTCCAAATAACACTAAATCTGACAAATCTAAACTACGGCAAGTTTGAAACTTTGGGGTACAGTGTCGAAGGAACATCGAATCTAACATTGACGAAGGCAAAGGACACTAAAATAAAGATTTCAATCGCTTTTACTTTCTGAATTCTTCTACATACTTGTACGTATAAACCACGACTCCTACAATAACAAATCAGTCTTCGCTGCTCGTAAAGTTTTCGATTAAAAATGTTCACAAGACGAGCGAGATTGACTTAAGAATTTTAAAAATAATAATACTTTCGCAAACGAAACAAAGTTTTGTGTAAAAATAGCAATTTACAAATTTAATACAAGGGAGTTTTACAATAGTTACAATAGGGCACTAAGCGAAATTTATTTTTTGAAGGATAATTTTTTGATTATTGTGGGTTTATCTTTGCTTTGTGGACAACAAGGATGCTCGGGCAGCCTCCACTTGCAGTTCTTCCACCTGGCAAAATATCGTATACCTGCAGGATTGCACCTCACATTATAATCAACTACAGGATGCTCACCTACGGGACGGTGACACGTGACTGTGACATGCAGTGCAATTCTTTTCTCATTATGACATATTATGTAATTTTTTACTGCATTTAAGAGCGAAAAGTTAATGTTCTGTGGAGCCGTCACAGCAGTGTTAAGTATAATGTCACCAAACGAATTGATTGTGATATTCGACGCATTTACGTGATATAAGTTACTTATACTCTATAGGCGAAAAATTTTAACGAAAATAGTATTCCAATAAAATTTTAACTTTCATTGACTGTAACTTATGTCATGTAGTTATCGTAGTTCAAAGAAAAATTGGAAAGTATGAATGTAGGTACTGTAAGATTTTATAACGTTAATTTAGATTATGACATAATAATTGCAATAGTCAGCGGTTCTTAAAATTTCCAAGATTCTATATCTAATTTAAATTAAGAAACCCATATTAGGTTACGAAGGTAAATATTACGTTATGTGACATTATTGTTTATAAATAGTACAAGTTACCTTGCTGGAATAATAAGAGCATCAAATTCAGCAACGAGATGTCTTCTAATAATGCTTTTAGATGGCGGGATGCCCAGAGCAGTGGCCATAGTCTCTCCAGTAAAGGAGGGTTCCAGAACCACTAAACCTCCATGGACTCCACTGTCTGTGGTAACCAACAACAAATTAAGCACTTAACTTTGTGAACATGAAAATAATACTTATTATCAACCAAATGTCGTTGAAATAAACAATTGTAAAAATAATAACCAAAGTAGCCAATTACTTAAGAACTTACCTTTAAGGTTATCTGCAAATTCACCTAAATCGATGTTGTGAGCCCAACGTATAAACCGCTGATTCGTCCATACAAGGGGATCAGCGTCCACGTTTTCACATTGATGCCGTCTCACTGCTAATGCCTTAAACATACGTAGGATTAGATAATACTTAATAAGTAAACACTTAAAACTAGTTTTAATTTTTTTTATAACAATGGAGAAGATAAAATTAAACTAAGAAAAGAACTGCTGTGAAAAGATATAGTAAGTCATTGGAAGTAATAAAAAATGTATTGCTTTTATTTATTTATCACTTAACTAATTTCTTTCCAGTAATATTTATGGTTTTAATGGGTTTGCTAATGGATGCCGTGAAATGAACAACAACGATAAAAATTTAAAATAACTGAAGTATGCTTTCAACTTTACAAAAGGGAAATTTATTGATTGAAGCGTTTTGAGTTGTCAAAGCTTCGTTTAAAACGAAAATGTTAATAAGGTAATGATTGTAATTAGACAAATTGATATGAGTAGTGCTTAAATAATAAGAGCTTCAATCAATATTAAATACTAAAGTCAAGAATATTTGTTAAGATGTAGCTAGTCCCCTCAAAATAGTCAAAAACTATTCAAGAACATCGCAATAGCAATAAATGTGTCGGAGGCTCGATGAATGGAGTCAAATTTTGCTCACTGTCAACGTCGAATTCAAAAGACGAGTGAATAGAAAATGATTAATGACGATCTTTCGTTTGCTATTCCGCTTTGTCTCTCGGCTTATATAACATTTGTGATCAAGTAAACGGAAGTCAAGAAAAAAACTTACGCTTTTTTCCAATTTATTGTATCAAATTTAACGATTCATTTCTTTCAGATATTACAAAAAATGTTATACTTTTAGTAAAGATAAATTATTATGAAAATAATAAATTTTATACTTTACTGCGTTTGCCTTCCAAGTCTTCATTGCTACTTAATAACAGGAGCGATTGTAGCCAAGAAATAACTAATATTATGTATAAAAATTTTGAGAAATCAATTTGGAAATTGTAACGAACTAAGAATTGAGTTATTCATTAAATCATTTTAATATAATGGATGATTAATTTACCTACTTGTATTAATTTGATAATTTAGTTATGTAAGTAATACATATTGCAATGTTGACAAAGTTACAAAGGATTTCTTAAAAAGTTATTTGTCACACTTAGAATAATTACACTATAGAAAGACAGTCTTCATACAAGCGCTCTGTCCAAAGTGAAGCACTAAACCGAAACTTTCCCTAAAGCGGGGAATGATTCGGCTGCGGATAATCATATGTTTTTAGCAATAATACATAAATAGCTTTTCAGATATTTTGTGACACAATTTAACTGGACAAATCGTCATAATTCTTTTTTTTTTCGCGAGACACGTTTGGCGTGCGTTGACATGAGCTGCCCGGTGTTTGGAGCCATTTCTGGCTCCAATTAAGGTGCTTCAAAACGGCCGCGCGGACTTCGTTTCTATAGTGTAATTATTCTAAGTTGTCACATGATTTGATAAATAAAAAGCATCTGAAATGAGAGCATCCCACAACTTACTTGTCTATCATACTTCATTATTCTCAGCAGATGGATTCCATGGACAATGGATGCCTGATGGAACTTCCTGGTAACTCCGAGGTACTTTTCCAGTTCCTTCTTGCTTATTGTATCCAACATCCGCGCATCAACCAGGTTGGCCAAAAAGGATTCGGCATACTATTGACAAAAAAAACTAAGTAAGTCGCACTTCCAATTGAACAAACATTAATTGTCCATTTAGTGATTCCATAAATCCTGTAAATGAAACATTCCATAAACCCTGTCAATGTGAGAGACATTGTGGGAGTGGACCTGACATCTGACCGGACAATGACTGACATTGGGACAGTTTCACACTGCGATGATGATGACACTAGAATATGGTCTAACCTGAGACAATCCCAAATCAGGCAGCCATTCTGCAGCAACCCAAGCGTGCGTCAGTTGTCCAATGGTTGGGTTCCTCACGAGATCCGGTCGCCGTCTTTCTTCAATAGCAAGTCGCAGTTTCTTTCGATGCATCGGCTGAGCGATCCCCAGGCCCACCTCTAGGTCCGAGTCGGTCAGCTCTAGCAGAACCTGCCCATTCAAAGCACGGATCTAGAAACAACCAGAACACAATATTTGACGCTTTTATCGCGTCACCTCTACGCTAATGATTTTGAATGTTATGAAGAAGATGAAGTTTTATTATTGCGTTTCCTTGTCATTCACATATTTTGTGTGATTGTAACATTGCCGAATGTTTAAATTATTATAAAGTTAGAAAGTACATAATTGTACGATAAAAGGTTTAGAACGGTAATTGAAAAATGATCTTTTGCGGGCAACATTTGAGTAAAAAGAGACTTAATTTCAAAGCGGGCTCTCTTTCACTACTACTAGTACTGCTACCCTTATGGTAAAGATAATCGTTATCTTTATTTATAAATTCTATGGCGCATATATTAGTAATTAGATAACTCTTGAATGACCTGACCTAAATTCCTATTTACATAAACGTACGCTGTAGTAAAGTCGTGAACTAATTAATATTTCAATACATCGGCAGAACAATTAGTTTACAGGTGTCTGATATAAAATATACAAATAAACACTAAAGCCCAATCTACACGCCCAATATACATTAGGCCATTACCATTACGTATAGGGTGCTAACCTTTCCGCTTTTCACGTTATCGGCAACAGCTGCTGCATACTGCGGCATCCCGAGGGCTAGTTCCAACCAGGCGATGATGGCTGGGGCGCGCCAACGGGACAGCGGCAAAGACGCTGCCTCGCGAAGCGCTGCTTCGCTGCCAAGCGGTGACCACGCGCGGGAAGTGCTGCCCGTTCCAGCGTAGATCGGTTCTATTGAATTTTATTGGATTAACAAATATATTTAATAGTATACCTGTTGGTATGCAAGATGTGTATCTTGCACTATAGTTGGACATATTTTAATGTGTAACGATTAAAAGTGGAAGGTATCCTATCACACTGTGTTTAATTGTGTAGATCTGATCTAGATATCATGATAAAAGAATCTTAATTTTAAAATTATCCATATCTCAATGAAGCGAAATCGAATTTACATTCTGAATTTTTGGATCAATTTTAGTATTTTTACTCAAAACCATCAAGAAAATCAAGTTATTAAAAAACCTATTAAAAAAATATAAGAACAAGCAAATAATGATATCAAAAGCGTTCTTTTTTCAAAATCGATCATAAAATATATGAAGAAGAACGTGTTGTAGCTGTTATTATAGTCCTTACCACTTTCATGTCCACTGGACGCGGCGCTTCCAGATTTGGTGCGATGCCTGCTCCTCGCAAACACGCGAGAGATGGACCCCCAGGCAGACCCTCGTCCTCTTCCACTCTTGGAACCAGCGGCCCGAGTGCGCATGCCGCCCACTAACGCTGAATCACATTCACCTGGACTTGATAGTTGCTCCACTGACCTGATTGAAGATAGCTTTACTCAGTCGATGCTTTAACTGGAGTATATCAACGCGTTGGTGACGCCCCTGGTGTTGCCAATGTCCTTTGGCGACGGTGATCACTTACCATCAGGTGACTCGTCTGCTCGTTTGCCTGCTTAGGCCATAAAAAATATATATCACAATGATACCACTATTAGGTATATAACTAGCTTTTTCTCGTGGCTTTGCCCGAATGAGAGTCGGGAAACGACAAAGTACCGTTAAAGCTATCCCAGGGGAGCGTATAACCGAGAATAAAGTATTTTGTATCCGAGTCCAGGTCATGGTCTCGTTGTATTGTAATGCACCAATTGTATCGTAATTGTCTGCCCAAATTGTATCGTAATCTGATAAGTATGGTTATGATGAGTTTTATATTCCTTACTTGAGCAATAATTGATTCTCCATGCAAACTTCACCACTTTTCACTCCATTACGATATGATTTCCAGGATAAAAATTATGCTATTTCCTTTCCAATGTCTCAAACTACTTGCATTGGCAAACAAATCCGATAAATCAATTTCATTTAAATTGATTTGATTGAATAAAATAATGTGTGACTATCAAACGAATAGATGGTAGAATATGTTTCTGTGCTGCCTTCTGACATTGTAGTTTCTTGGTTGAGGTTTAATGAACTAGTAAACAGGTTGGAGGCCTTCGGCGGCATGACGACTTTTCCGGCACATGGATTGGCCACCCTTCCACCAATCTGCACTGGAGCAGCGTGGTGGAGTTTGTTCTTTGCCTCTTCAGTCATGAGAAGAGACTCGTGCTCAGTAGTGGGCCATTAATGGGCCGGAGCCAGAAGAGGTAAATAAAAAAATCGACTTTTGTGCGTTTTGTTTTGATATTATTCATCATATTTTGTTTCGAAGCGTAAGAAGGTCAAGAAAGTTGAAGTTTTAACCGCAATAACGCCTAAGAAGCATTTTTATATCTTTTTCTTATGTCTCTGTTTTGGGTAAATCAAATATTTATATAATCATGTAAATGAAATGACGTAGTTACGTCATAAGAAGAGAAAAGTCGAGAAAAAGTCGTAAGGAGCAAAGGAATGTATTAACATGAAAATTCATTATTAATATGTAGACAGTCATCTTTGGATAGCCTTGATCTTGTTTCTACTATATAGAGCGCGCGAAAATGCAAATGACTCACTTATTCATCCCAGACGAAATGTTCTTGTGGTAACTCACGGTTATCGTAACTCCACTGGGGAAAACTGGAGTGCTTTTATGAACTCGTTTACTTGAGGGAATAAAAGATGGTTCAGAATATCTGAAGTCTCGGGACTGTTCATGTGACTCAGACACTTAGGGTTACGTACCGCCGACCTATAGGTCATTAACTAACTATTTAGTCAAGAACAAGACAAAAAGTAGAATACCTCTTTTGGTAACTATTTTATTGTTTTTTATGACGATTACGAGTGTGTTAACAACGTACACTTTTAACATCATAACTGCATTACTTCGCCTCAGAACAAGCTCACGGCTGGAGGTAAGGCGCTTCCGAGTTGGTGCCAAGTTGATAGGTGTGTCAACCACAAGTTGAGTAGGGAGATAAAGAATGAAAGAGGCGTGATTAAAAATTTGGAAAATAAATGTGTAAAAAATATACACAAAGATTGAACATTTTGAACGCTAATAGTTCTTGCGTAAACTCCTCGCTATCATAGCTATAGTTACCTACCGTCTACTGTAACTATAATTTCTACTTATGTAATTCTGACGGCAAAATGCTTTTAGGCATATGAGGCGTAGGTACTATCCTAGATTTGGGTATAGGGATGTCGCGTCGCTCCTGTGCTTATATTAAGATTTGTAAAAGTCATTTTAACCACTTCTGTTACACCTAAGAAACTTATCTAATGCCAAAATTTTATCTAATACATTATTTATTACTTTATTGATTTAGGTTATATTAATTTTAAATGGTTACTTTCTAAATTTAAAATTTTGCATAGGTACCTTAACAAGTGGAAAGTGGCGGTCCTAGATATGCTATGATATAGTATGCTAATTAAACGATGTAAGTTTTGTAATCATTTATTTTATTTTATGTTGGAACACTCAGATTGATTTTATTTTACTTGCGTTATTTATTTTTGTTTTTACTTTGTGTGTTTTAAAGTCCTAGGATTATGCGGAAACACATTAAGTACGGTTGCACAAGGCTATTACTATATTCGAGAGTCTAATTAATTTTATAACAGATGATGTGCTGTCGATGACTCGAGGGCTTTCCACGATACCTCGCGTCATAAAAGCACGAGTAATATTGAACCGTGTTAAGCATGTATTTTGCTCGGGCCACACTAACGAAATCGTCAACGTCAACGGCAATGCCGAACATCGCGATAATTATTACGATAAAATTAACACGTTATGTGAGTGGCTACACTTGACTGTCAAACGTGACTGCCCATCGGCGATAAAATTGGCGTTTACGTTCAAACAAGATGGAGGTTGACGATGCTCTGTTTTTGATGAGTGTAAATTTTTATTATATGAATTTAATTAATCATTACCATTAAACAAGGGATAAGTAGGTAACTAGCTACTAACGTGATAAGGTTGACGTATATTAAATAAAAATAATTAATAAAATTGTCATGTTATTATAAGTAATAATTATGTACTGTAAATAGGTAGTAAAATTGAAAACAATAATTGAGAGAAACAACAAATCAAAATTCATACATTTGCAACAAACGAACTAATATTTATTTATATATATATAGGATTATATATATAGGATATATAGCTCTATAGGATTATATATATAGGATATATAGATCACTAGCTCGGGATTTAAACTAGGCAATCACAACAAAAACAAACTTTGCCATCTTGTTGAACAAATAACTATTGTTTATTAAATTGTATCCTCCTGTGCCAACCCTACCAAAATAGGTATAAATTTTGCTCGCTTCTTTCTCTGTGGTGTGGCCGCTTCAACGCATTAATTACCGCGTTAGCCAACGGCAAACGGCAATGTGAATGCCGTTGTGAAATTATCGCGTTGAAGTCGTGGCTACACCTACGATCATCGCCATAATTAACGGCATTTCCCGTTAGTATGGCCCGAGCATTAGAAGTATTGAGGGTTCAAAAATGTTGTTAACAGTATTGTGATCCGATTAATGTAATATAATAATCCGAGTTACGTTAAAGTATATTTATATTTATTACTTTACCTAATGGTAAGCCCACTACTGAACAAGGGTGTCTCTTCATAACTGAAGCGGCCTAGAGCCTACCACCACGCTGCTCCAGTGCGGATTGATCCATAATTATCAATAATTGAGAATTTTGTATGAAGGAAGAACTTTAACATGCTAGATGCTTACATGATAAATTCTACTTCTATGCGCTTTGTAAAAACAAGTTTTAAGCCCTTGAACGTTTCACATGCACGGTATAAATTGCCGCTATTGAGAATAAGTAATACTAATTATTATTACAAACAGGCGCTAACATACACAGAATCTACCAAAGATGTAATGAAATTAAGTTATGAATCTAAATCGAAACACATTTCAAACACTTAACTTCAAATTAAGTATCACGAAACATATTCACGAAAAAGTGAATATGTCCATACACTTACAAATGATATATAGACATTATATGAATTGTTCTTCACTCGGTTTTCTCTTTAAATGTTCCGATAGAGACATAATTATTTGCTCTCGACTCGGTCTTCTCAGTTTATGTTTGGATAGTCGCGTGTCTGGGCGTATTGCTAAATGCAATGCTACTGAGGGTTAAATAGACGCGAGACGTTTGGCAAACCACAGACGTAGGGAAAAGACCACATATCACAAAGCAAACTAGAATGTCGTAAATAACCTGAATGCAAAGCCGTCTTATTTGTCTTAGCATTTAAATATACCTAATCGAAGTAAAAATGTATGATTAATGTGGCTTTATATGGAAGAGAAAAAAGGCCGGAATTAAATTCTTTGCATCCTTTAAAGTATAATAATAATCCTTAAATAAATAACTCTACACACTCATATTACCTGTGTCGTGGGTGCCATGGAAAACACACAAGACAAGAACACACACACACGGACTCACACATACAGAGACTGAGAACAGAAATTTAAAGTCATCATTCAAATTTCTGCCTCGCTGGGAATCGAACCCAGGACCCTTTAACGGCACGGCATGGTAACCACGTGACGGGTCGTCAATGTACTACCACTAATGAATAACTAAGTTTATTTTCTATTTACAGATCAAACCTGGATAGTGACCCAGCATCAATAGAACGCGTGAATGGCGACGCGCTATTGTGCGGAGACAGTGTCGGGCTGCAATCACGTGGCGTGCTCACTGCAACAATGACCGTAATTAATAATATTTAATGCCCTTAGGCGCAAAACATATACAAAAGACGGCGTGAAAAGCATCGTGTTACCACGTCAATATAATGAATAGGCTTTAAATTGCTTCGTGTTTGTTATATTGTATGAGGTAACAGTGGTACTATGTTGTTGTTGCGTTACGACAGCGCTACAGACGTATTTGAAGTTTTGACTTTATATAAAAAAAGCTATGGCAACTGTTTGCAATTTTGTTAGATTCAAGAAATGAACGACTGAACCAGAATCAAACACAGGTTAGTAATAGTAGGGGAGCCAAATAGACTAAATCGGGATATACCCAAGCGTCGTGGGGACCTATTGGATAGTGAAGTTTAGGTGGGCTTAAACTTTCCGACTAATAAGCATTATTTGTATACTTTGTAAAAAAATCTTTGAACAATAAAATTCTCTTGGCTTAACTTTCACTGCACTTATTTTCCTACAGGGAAGAAAAATGCAAAATTCTATTAAATAATGCAAACGAACGTAAAAATGTAAATTCTTAAAATTGCACTTTACTCTTATTGGTCTCCCTTGGAACAATATTAAGTATTTATGACGAATAAAAATGAATTAATAGATCACGCAAGTCTTTTCTTGCTTTCTTTGTCTTAAAATAACTAATGTATACAGGCTCTTTCACTTTAGTTACTAAGTAATATGTCTGATAATTGTATTTGCCTACGGGGAAAAACTTAATTTATATTTACGCATACAGAAGGTTACAAAAGAGGCAATGAACAAGAATACAGCGATAAAATATTTCATAATTTCGCGTTCAAGCTGTTAAAAATGGCTTTTGTATTTATTAAAGAGAAATACGAAACGAATTGGAAAGCATTCAATTTATGTTCAGGCGGAAACAATACAACTTGATGCATGAATGATGCGATATGCTTTCACAACTCTGACATGTCATGTTTTCAGGTTGAATCGTAAAATCAAATTTGCTTGACTACATCGTGCATTGTTACTAAGTAATTACGTTAAAACGGAACTTGTTAAGTCGCCTTTCAGGAGAATTCATTAAAATTTAAATTGAAGCACCAATTCTGTTGATTTATTTAATGCAGTAATTTGTTGACGGAGTAATTAATTACAGCAAAGATGTACAATTTGTGCTCAAACTCCTTGTATTTTTTATTATTAATTTGAGTTTCGTAGTTCGCTTTTAACATTTAATCACTTGATATGAAATGTTATTAAAATATAAATTAATTTCACGTAAGTCTGATTTTATAACAATAATGATGTCTCTTCATATTTTTCGGTTCATAATTTTCAGGTGTAGAGCTGATAATATGAACTCACAGAATTGTTTGCTCATTATAAGTCAAAGTTTGACAACATTCCTACCTGATGGTATGTGGCCATAAAAATCAATATGTAATAGCATTTAGTAAAAACCCATTGAAGTTCTTTATATCTTTGAATATAAAGAGGACTCTTACAATCCTCATGTGTTTTCTTTCACGTTCTTTATAACACCTACGTAGGTATCGCGTGAGTAGGATCCATCCCTTCATGCGAGAGACCCATGTTCAAACCTTAACTAACACACTAAACCCCGCACTATGATTTCCTGTTGCGCGGGTAGCATAGACTACACAAACAAAATTACTAACACCCATAACCCGAGTACAAACATTTATCCGTCACATAAATATACCCTGGTCGGAAATCAAACTAAGGACCCCTCGCTTCTTAGGCTGGGTCACAAACTCGACTACGGAGTCGTCAAATGCTATACTGGATGACTTACATTGATAGATGTGATGGGCAGACGAAACAAGAGAGGTGGCGTCCGTGTCGTAAGGGTCAATAGTGGGCGGCACGCCCTCCGCGGTCGAGTCGGACAGATTGCCGCCGCAAACAGACGTGGCTCCACCGTCGCTGCTACCTGTCACTGACAAATATATACCTCCTACTGAAATACTACAGTGCAAATATTACTGATACGTTACTTATTTAGGTAGGTATTATGTGTAGTTACAGTTGAAATAACTTGAAAGTATTTTATTTAATTACCTGTAGCTATACATGTATATTTTGCTAAGCGTGTATCTGTTTATATGTACACAACTATTATATATAGATAATATTCATAAATAAATATAAATAAGTATACAAAACCTTATACTTTAAACAACGTAATTTTAATTAAACTCAGTTTTCATAAAATGTAAAAATCCATATAATTTGATTATTTTCAGTGAAACTCCTGACTCTGTCTGTCTGATTCATCATTTAACTGCCTAAATTACTAAAGCTATAGTCATTGAAAAATGGGTCCGTTCCCTTTATGACGGAGGCTCAGGAAGGACGTTTTAATATTTAATGATCTAAAAACTTTTTATTACAGAAGCAACCAATGTCAATAATTCTCTAGTTGGGATGCTGACATTTTATACATTTTCGTTGAGTAAAAGTTGATTCATTTAATTGAAAATAAGGTAGTAAAACCATACCTCTTACGCCGGAATCCGCGCTACAGCTACCCCTGTCTCCGATGAGCCCCGATGGCCCGCCCAGCATCATAGGTGGACCTATGCCGAGGGAAGCCACGCTTTCCCCTTCTGACAGACATCCGGCTGCTTGTAACTGTCTTCGAGCCTGCGGAGTAGAATAGTGTTAAAAAATCGTTCTAAAACATAATATAATATGTACCTACCGATATTATAAAGAGAGAAAATTATTTTTGTAAGGTGCACGTCTTTAGACAGTACTCTTCGAAACCACGGCACCTTTGAAAAATTCTATCACCATTGGCCGTCGAAGTATCTGTGGTGACTTTGGTGGTATTGACGTTGGCGGCGACGGTGACCACTTACGTCGGCTATTACATAAAAAATATATCTAGGGAACATTAATGGCCAAAGACCTCAGAAATGGCCTGAAATGAAATGATACAACCGCCGACGACTGCGAATAATGATGACGAATGAAACCACAAGGTTTACCACGCCATCTGCAGCACAGAAGGACACTAAGTAGAAATTTTGCCACTAGCGATTATCAATCTAATTAGTTTACCGACCTCACCCGGAGTTGATTAACTGATTCTCGACACAATTTGGGCAATGAGCGCTTTATCTATTATGCAGGCATTACGAGTACATTGCATATGAGAAGTACTGGGAACAAGCGAAAGGCGGTGAGGTTATTGACTGCCTGGATCGTACGAGGCTACCGTGTGTATATAGGACGATTTCTACGAAGAATGGCGCGACATAGTGTAACGTTATCTCGTATAAAGCTTTGTCTACTGTGTGCAAATATTCTTACAGTAGCCGGACGGAGGGATTTAGCTCGCTAGCTTTAGCTCTCGGCGCGCCCACACGGCACTGCGCGGCGGTGATTATATTATCGTTTTCAACGAAATTCTTTCTTGTTACTTACATTATAGAAAGATGAAAAAGTACGTACCTATCGACTACGTAAGTGAACTACGTAAATTAACTATAACTCCAAAAATTCGAATGTTTACTAAATCTGTATAGGTACAATAAGTAAAGCACCAAATACATTATCTAGATTCTAGATATAGATTAACTTTCTGCTTGAAAGATGATCTAGAATCTAGGAAAAAATATTTGTTTTGGCAACAGGTGGCACAACTGAGAATTCTCCTTCTCGAAGGTGTGTGAAGTCCAACCACTTGGTTGACCACTGATTAAAAAAAGTGATTTCGTTTGCGTTCGTGAGTTCGATGCCATTTTAGCCCACATTACATGATTGTCCTTTAATTTTTTCGATTTTATTCTTTCAGGAAATTTTGTTCAACGTCTACGATACCCGTCCTTTTGGTGGGCCGCTAGATATTTACGTAGGAAAGAGTGTACGAGTAAATAAGCAAAAACTAGTTGCAGGAAATATAATATTTCTGACTAACCATAAATGTCCTTAAATTACTTGTAAGCTACTTGAATATAATTAAATGTTTAATGCAGTTATATGTATATGCTAATTTAAGTGATTTGGAAACGCATATTTATTTACAGACGGACACCATAAATTAAACATGTTTACTACGTTAAAGCTACCTATTTAATTAATTACAGCTAACTAGCGGCATGCCTATCCATTTTCGATTAAACCTTAATTATAATGGAGAATTGGATTATCTAATGAGCATCATTTCGGACGACATCCTCATGACCGTAATATCCGCCCGGTTTCGTATTATTTTGCGTCGCTTAATTGTTACAATCGGATATCGTGCGCACTTTTATGTGGTACAGTTATTGAAATTTTATATCTG
Source organism: Ochlodes sylvanus (assembly GCA_905404295.2). NCBI lineage: Eukaryota > Metazoa > Arthropoda > Insecta > Lepidoptera > Hesperiidae > Ochlodes > Ochlodes sylvanus. The sequence goes on from FR990137.1 coordinate 7,764,424, forward strand.
ACAATTAGTGTTATTCTGATTTACAGAACGCTTTTAATAAAATAGATATTGATAACTTTTACTGCTCATTAACTCTGAAATATCTGTAAGTGTTTCTGTAATTATGTGTATGTTTTTTATTTTTATTTTTGTGGTGTACAAGCAATAAAGTGTTAAATAAATAAGTGTAATGTAAGTGCTTAAAAGTGTTATAAAATGTACCTAAGTATAAACTGGTCGACGAAGATATTTGTCAAAAACTATAATTAGAGGTAGGTACCTACTCGTATTTACTACGCAATCCCTTACTAATAAATGATTGCAATGATCTTTTTCTCTTTTAAAACGTTTGCCTAGTCGTCTGCTCGGTTGTTCTGATATGAATGCGTTTTTCACTAATGTATTCTATACTAGTAAGCTTGGGGCAGTGTTTAGTAAATTTTGTTTTTGTTTCATTTCAATTGGTTCACAAAAAAGACACATCAATTTTCAAGACAGTTATTTAAGCGTTATTAATCTGATGCGGGTCTGATCACGTTAATCGACCGAACTTAGCTACTTCAGGTGTTGTCAGTGGTTCAGAAATTTCTTGAGCACTTCAGAGTGCACATTAATCCATCGAACCTGGTTCTTACCGTTAGATAGAATTTAAACCACTTTCAGACTCTTGTGTTTTCCACAAATCCACTATACACTGGAGTAGCGTGGTTGGAACCGAACTAAACCGATTTATTACGACCATGACGTTCAATGAGCCACTAATGAGATGATATTAGCTGCTATTATATTTCCTGCCAATATATTTCACAAAAGATCCAATTAGACAATATAATCAATACATAATGTTAAGCTTAGTGTCGGTTCCTATAATAGTTACGTATTAATAACTATTTGCTGTACGCAGCGGTTAATAGTCACATTACAATTCGGGCCTAATTAATAGATTGGATTGACCATTTTAGCAGAATCGTGTTCGTGTGTACGCTATAACGGCATTTGAATTAACAACGATGGAGAGTTACGAGCCAAACGATTCATAATTATTTACTATTCGTAATTTTATAATTAACTAGCTATGCCTGTGACGTCGCTAGCGGGCAAGTCAGATAATATCAGTTTTATACACATGGTCTTTAAATACGAGTATATTGACAAACCGATAGACAAAAGTTTTCTTTCTTTCTATTTCTACGTTTGTCTTTTTTTGTTTTTTTTTGGAAAGTCCCTCTCATAAGGGAAATAAACTGAAACTTTTTATTTCTTCATTGGATTTACTTGAAACTTTGTTTAAAGGTTCATCAAGTGACGCAAAGTGAAAACTAAGAAAGGATTTTTGGTTGACAATAATCTCATCTGATTTTATCAATAAATTAATCTATTTATATAAGTTGTGTGGATTCTTCAATCATAATTTTTGTGCATAATAAAGCAAAACTACCTAAGTGTATTCCGTGTCAGCACACCATGGTAACAGTTGCGCTTAATTTTCCTCGTAATTTCCATTCGAAGGAGCAATTTGAAATGGTAATTAACACCGCATGTCGGTGATGGATGGCCACCGGTGGCGTATCAAGCGAGCCTATTCATCATAATTGCTTCTGTCGATACAGGTTTATTTATTACCATCCGCTCCATCATGCGGAGTGATCTGCCATTGTTATTCCAATATTTCCAATATCATAAAACAAACAGATGCGTGTATTTATCCAACTGGATTAACTTCAGTGTTCGACATTAACCGACTCAAAGCGTACGTAACGATTGACTAACTTTCGTTTTAACTTGGAATGTTGTGGAAGATGAATCTGTGCTATTAATCTGCCTTACGCATTCAACGCTCTACTTCCTTAATGTAATAATTTTGTTTTTCTTTTCACATAACAGATTTTACTCCGCCGGAAATATATGGCCAAATAAATGATTGCAATTTCTGGTATATTATAGAAATACAATCTATTATATTTTATAGAAACGTGGAAGTTTGCCAGCCAGGCTTGAAGGTAAGATAATTATACCAGCAATTATAATAATGACTTATTAATAAGTACTCCTTAAAGACTGCTATGGATCTCTTTTATTCATTTAACTACATTCAATCCTCTTGCCTCTACTCTGAGACATCCTAGTCCATCAGACTATTCCAAGGAGGCAAAGCAAAGAAAAGGAGTTAATGGTCAACAAAAAAGTTTGAAGTTCTAATGGCAATGGCTTCTAGCGCTTCATAATGACCAATAATGTGATATATTTACCCCAAATACCTCATAAGCTTAGTCCTATGTCAATTGAAATGCCACACAAATGTTGACAGCAGTAATACTCGGATATACTCGTACCAACTGTGTTTCAACTGTCTTTGACTACAAAGCATCTGTTCTAAACCTAAACTCTTTGATCAAGTACGGATTATAGTCTCGTACAACAGCGACACCCGTATTAATGCTTTGTGAACCCTGTCTGTACAGGGGGATTATATTGAGCCCTGTTTTGAGGAGTAATGGATACAATTTTAGATGTTAAGCATCATATTGAAAGAAACTCCCAATATTGTATTTCAATAGGCTTTAATTTAACAATCGACTTAATGAAATACTCCAGCCACCAAGATTTTACATCCTTCGTACATTAACAAAACTTTTTTATATATTGCGTAATAATCTTTTTCTTGTCGAACCACCACAACAACTTTTACAGATTATATATCACCCTATTTTCAAATGTTGCCACAGATCAAATTACATATCACAGATCAATCTACACAGCTAATTAATACACAATAAACCCGTTAAATATTAATATTTTTACATTACAATTCCTTCTGAAGTACAATACCCAACAATATGCATTACTTTAGGTTATGTTAGAGTAAGCCGAATTAAAAAAGAGATTTCATATAACTTAGTTTTACATTAAACCAACGCTAACACACTCATCAGCGCACTAGTATTCCCTGTGTCGCAGGTGGCATGGATAACAAGGTATGACCCGAGGACAGAGATTTATGCTTCACATGTCACATATCACATATATGTGTACACACATCTGCCACGGCCAGGAATCGAACTCAGGACCCCTTGCTCCGCAGACAGGGCTACTACCAACTAGGTTAGAAGGCCATCAAATCAGTCGTCCAGTAACTTTAATTCTTTATTTTAGGGTAACTATCAAAATGAAAGTAAACCATTTCTTGACATCTTCACATGTCATGATATTTTTACAAATCTATTGTATCGGCGACTAAACCGTTCTTATACTAGTCGTAGTCATTACCTTTACATTACACATTTTATTTATTTTCATGCCAGTGGCAATGGCACCACAATTCAACTAGGTCGAAACATGAGCACGAAATATAGCTGACGATATACCTCTACTTAACCTGCACTTAGAAGAGAAAATCTTGGATTGGCACTTGACACTTAAAAGCGTCGCCGTGAGCGAGACTGTTGACCCATTCAGTGTTTTGAATTACTTACTAAAACCAAAATGTATGGTAAAAATATCAATGCGATTTCGTGTTCAAAGACAGCGAAGCTTACACTATTCAGTGAATACGATAAGTATAATATGCTCGGTTCCTAGGTACCTTTATAGGAACTATCTACGAGGTGTAACTAAAAATAGTTCCTATAACTTATGAGAAACGATTTTACGGACCGACTTTAATGACACGTTACTGGTAACTAGAAAACGATCGGTTAACGTTTGGTTAAATATAGGAACCGGGCATATATCAATAAGTCGACACCATACTAATGTCGGCAGATTTAACTCAGATTCAATATAATAAATGTATACAATAAAACTCTTCCGTTACTGAGTGACTGACAGACAACGTACAGCCGAAACTACTGAACGCAAAGAAGCTGAAGGCACGGACGTTTCTTGGGGAGTGTAGGGGAGAACTAAGAATACACACATAATATACAGTGACTTTAATCCATAAACGGCTCATTACTGGACACGGGTCTCTCTTCATACCTGCCTAGAGAGAGCATAAACCAGTAAGCTGCTCCAGTACGATCGGTGTAGATGTATTACAAAAGAATAATAACAAATATTACTTTGTCAATAAAACCTCATACCTCAAACAGCTGTTCCCTAGCATGCCGAAGCTGAGTGTCCCGCGCGCTGAGTGCGGCAGCCAACTGCAATGACCGTTCTGCTTCGTCACGCGCGTGACGTAACAGAGCTGCTCTCTCCCTTTCGCGCTCTGCACGCTCCGCTCCCAGCGCTGATGATGCACCGCCTCGAGATCTCATCTGTTTGAAAAGATTAAATTATCTGCTGCTTTCTTGATTCTTGAATATTCAAGCTGTCGTAGCCTAACAGCTTTTGATAGTCAAGCGATTGTCTGAGGTAAGTGGACGCCATTGCATTAATTTATTCTTGTAAAATACAATCTTTCATGTTACCCGCTCCGCGGTCGAAATTCGACCGTAATTCATTCTGTCAAGGGGTTACCTTACATTGACTCTATCAACGATGACAAACGTATGGCAGTGTGAATAGCGTAATTTATATTAGTGTGTGTAATGTTTTATTTATACATTTAATGTATTTTTCTGCATTATTTTCAAAAAATATTAGTACCTATTCTGTATTTACTTATAATCACTTACACTTATAATCACAATCACATTAAAAAGTTACACAATTTCTATCTAAGAATATTACTAAAGGAAACAATAAAACTTGCCCTTGAACTTTTTGGCGAGAGAAAAAATAACAGTTGTTCTATGTTCGGGTCAGAAGACGCCCAACTTTGCCAAATGGCTCCCTGAATCACCGTATAGCAGCGAGTGATATGGAAGTAATTTATCGTTATGATTGTCTGGACTATTTTCCCTCTGTTCATTGGATATGGACTTGTGATTACTGGTGTTTATTACCTATTTAATTGATGGCAAATATATTTGACAGATATATTGAATTTGGATATTTGTTCTATTTTTTTGGGATTTTTAACGTTTTTCGAGTGAAGGTTTGTAAAGTGGGTTTCCAATTCCTCAGGACGACTGGTCTTTGGTCAGTTTGGTCTTTGTGTGGACCACTTAACATCAGGTCTTATCGGCCTATCCTTGTCAGCTCGAATAATAAATCTACACAACGTACATTGAACCTAACTGATGCTATATGTTGGACATTAATAGTAGTGATGGCGATACAAACAAAATTGATAGTTAGTGAAATGTCGAAGTATTTCAAGAATTTCAAATATGGGTGAGTTGGTAATTATCCTCGATACATTCGAGGAGAATATAAGGATGCTTACCTGTTCATAATTTCGTATGAAGTCGCGCAATTCCTTTTCTTTGTCTTCAAGGGTAGCGTAGAGTTGTTTCATTTGATTCAGCAAATCAAATTTCTCCGCTTTGAGTCGCTTCTTGTCGGCCTTGAGGGCTGAAACAAGGACATTACTCAAAACAGTTAATTTGTTGGCATGTACAAGTGTTTAGTACTAAATTGGTGATCAAACAAAGGTTTGCATAAGTTTGAAGTACGTGAGATACATTTTGTAGTATAGTAGTAGAATAAATAGCAGTGATATCCGAGGGGTTGAACGTTGGACTCCCGAATAGGGGGGCCCGGGTTCAAACCCCGCACGCACCTCCAATTTTCAAAAATGATGTGCGTATTAGGATTTAATTATCACTTGCTTCGGTGAAGGATAACATCGTGAGGAAACCTGCACACCTGAAAGTTCTCACCTGCATCTGCACACCTGAGAATATGGCCTGTACCCCTCACATTGTGAGAGGAAAACTGGCCCAGCAGAGGGACCGTCATGGGTTGCGATGAATAGAATAAGTTTCGATTCAAAGGGAATTTGTTGAGGTATCGTCTATTGTACGAATACATCTTATTTCTATGCAAAGACTCGGACGATATACTTTCCCATTTCAAAAATAAAAGGAATACCAACAATTTAGATACAATGCATTTCCTGAACCCACTCACCGTTTATAACATGAAAGGGTTGTGGATTTCCATCTATTTATTCGCGATCGCTAGAACCCATTATTTCTTTTAAAAGCGTATTTGAATAAGCTTATTAGAATTGAACATCACACGCACGTTTATTTGAATGGTTTGAGAATAGGTATTGTATTATTTGCACAATCCTTGTGTTGGCTTAACCCTCTTTACGTTGAAGTAACAATGGGAAGGAATGAGGATGACATGCTATTACTCCTTTTGCCGTAACCTGTTTAACAGCAAAGAGTCATATCAATTATTGCATATTAGAGATGCTTTTCCGTGACGGACTTGTTAACAAGTGTTTTAATATATGTATCAGTTATAATACAGTATAATAACTGATAAAATACCGCAATAACACATCGGTCGATACTAGAATAGAATACGAATACCTCCGACCATTGTAACAACAATAGCTCAGTTAAACTGTCACAAAAGAAGGTTATTGCAGCACAATAGCTGTAATCATGTCCTCGGGAGTGTGTTGCGCGCGTTACACAGAATAATCCTTTGTAGTTCTCAAGATCTTAATTTCGCTAACTACACTAACTCCGCCGAGATAAATTTCTACAATTATACACAGTAAATATACAAATTTGCATTTAAATACGAGTTGGAGTAGGAGTACTGGGGAAAACTTCATAGAGGAATGCTTTGGGAGTCTACAAGTGTAAGATTCTCGCCGTCTGGCACTTATAAGTGCCGTTGTAAGTTGGTGTGTTATTTGCGCGATGTTACCCTAAAATCATAATTATAACTTGTAAAGAGGTTGTGATGTAATGAGTGTAGGCTAGCTAGATTTTTAAGACCTTACAATGATTCCGCAAAGTTGCAAAACTTACACGCACATATTATTTAATCAATAATCTATACTAATCTATATCTATAGATAGGTACTATAATAATAATAAATCTGAAAATGGTCGCTGTTTTTACATAGAAAATATTCGAGAAAAACTTTTCCTGGGGGTCTTCTTTATTAACGCAATAGAACCCAAAAAATGTTTTTTTTTATTTTTTGTCTGTGTCTAAGCGAAGCTGAGCTGTGTCAGCGAAGCGAGGGCGGGTCCACTAATAATAGTGATAAACATTTTATTATGTTTGTTTGAGTTTTCGTTTTCAATGCGTATGGAAACACGAAAGTGACCCTTTATTTAGTATCTAGTCATTAATTAAATAAATTAATAATAAAGCTCTATGTACTTTTCATAATTTACGTAAGGTAGGTACATAAGGTAGGTACTTTTCATAATTTACGAAACGTTCTTGTGTAAGAGAATTCTGTAATTCGTAATTATATTAAAGTTTCGATGTCTGAAACTTTATGTCTCTAGTTATAAACCTACTTTAAATCCATTATTATTATCATTGCTACAATTTACGCAAATTAACATGTTTTTGACAGTGTTAAATTGGAAATACGAACCTCATAATTTTACGCCAAGTACCGTTAAAATTATAATAGCCATACCAATTAGTTAAATGGCCCGCCGTTAGATTATCGTTAGTTAGTGCGCTCAACATTGCAAGGACTTCATCGCTACTTATCAGGTGGGATTTTTGTCAAGCACTACTTTATAGGAAGTAAAATAACAGTAAAAAAACGTCATTTGGCGGCTGAGTCAAGCAAGAGGATTCAGGCCTATCACCAAGCAGGGCCGATCTCTATCGCCTCTTATGACACCCTAATTTGCAGGTATATAATATGGCCAAAAAATAATGAATTTCACCAAAAATTTGTGAGTTTATCAGTATAAACTATGGAATTATCAGTGTCAATTATCATTATATTCGGAACAACTCATATAATAATAAAATGCTGCTGTGGATTCCATAAAGCGGATGAATTACGTAATGTGTAATTTGTAAGTGAATTATTAAAATCCAGTGGCGGTACATAACATATCTAAACGTACATACATAATATATTAAATAGTGCTTCCCTACGTGATTACCGTAATCCTGCTAACGATTAGGGAGGCTCATTGTGTAGATAATCGCTCTGTGATCGCTATGTTGCGAATAATCCCATTCTCTCTCTCTCTCTTTACGTGTACGTGTATATCTGTGTGTGAAAGTTCCATATTTTATTTATCTACGTAAACCTTAACATATTGTAGATCCCCCGCCAAATCTGTCTGTTTGTTTGTTCGCGATAAACTCAAAAAACACTGAACGGATTTTCATAAGGAAGGTTTAAGTATATGATTTATGCAGAACCTGAGATATAAATTATATATGTTGCAGGACAACGTCTGCTGGGTCAGCTAGTTTAAATATAATACAAAGATCTACTCGACGCAAAATCTAATTTGGCACCTCACAATAGGCTTGCAGGGATTGTATAAAATTGTATAACATCGTGAAATTATGATGATCTTTGTCGGCAAAAAACTAATTTTAACAATATTTATATTTTATCATAGTTACCTACGTAGAACTTTAAAAACCTTTAGGAGTTATTCATCTTCAAAGTAACCAATAGTACCTAACCCCTAGAATGTTCTCGGTCTGATATACAAAATTTATTAACCTTATCAAAAAGTTTGACTACTGAAAGAGTATACGATATTTATTATAACGCACTTACGTAGGCATCTCGTTCGATTTCGGTGTAGGTAATGACTTTAGTGAAAATGTCAGTGAAAGTTCCAAACCCGGCCGGGAGGGACGTGACTAGCGCACTAATCCCACGTAACGCCTCGGATACTCAGGATATTATAAGTATAGTTTATCAAACTGTCGGCTCTTTACGTATTTCTCATATCAAGTATCTCAACAAATTGGCTCCACTACCAGCTACCAGATGTCACTGAACCCGGATGTGTAGGTATTACACATTTTTTCTTACAGAACTTTGATATTTTATTGTTATCGTATCAAATAAAATATCTCTCCAACAATCTGCACTGGAGCAGCGTGGTGGAGTATGCTCCAGGCCTCCTCAGTTAGGAGAGACCCGTGTTCAGTAGTGGGACTATTACCTTCTCATTTTTAATGTTTAATAAGACGTTTTTTTTTACTTATTTTTAGCACAGCTATGGAACAACATTCGTCAGTAAATTAAGAGCACCTTAAATTTGAGTAACTCTGTACTCCTCTGTACCAATACATAACCTATTATAGTTAACAGCATTTAGTACACTTACGCAACAACAATCGATTATTATAAAGGGCTTTGGATTCCGAATACCTTTTACTAGAGCCCTCAGTCGAAAGCTCTTATAATTACAGTATAATTGATTTGACATAGGCGGGATAGTATGATCAATGATGCTTGACTTTTCGATGCGACAGGACTCATTTAGAAGAAAGTCTTTTAAAATTTGACTTTGATTTAGCCTACAGTAGTGCGAATGAGCCACACTAAACAACTTTGTAATGTTATCGTAAATTTATAACGGCGAAAACTTATCATAATCCGGGTAACTAACGTAATCCGTGTTGTCTGATATTTCATCAGCCCTTTATGCTTTAAAACAATTTAAAGCCTAAATGGCTGTTTAAAATCAATATCATTAATATGATATTACATTTATTTGTATCATCATCGCGGACGGGTTCCGTACGCCACATCGAATTCCATTACATCGAAGTTCATACACAGTACAGAAGGCGTCTATATTTCGGCAAATATATTAATAGTATCCATCGATAAGGGAAAAGTTTTCGGTGTATATTATACTAATTCTAATTTACTGACTAATAAAATAATAGAAACGGACTCACAATTAACAGCTTCCCTTGCTAGAAGCAGCTCCTTTTCTAACTGCTGAGGGTCCAGTGGGGGTGCATCTGTGACGTCATTCTGAGCACGATCCACTAGCTCATTGCCGGCTTCGCCGCGCTCGGCTGCAGCCACTAGGAGTCTTCGCACTCGAGTAAGTTCCGCCTGTTGTAAAATAATGTCATTTGATACAAATCGAAGGGATCAAGATCGAAGAGTAGAATAATATATTGGATCCTAGTGGTCAGAGTAGAAATACGCTAAGAATGAATGAGTACACTATGATTGATTGTGCTAAACGTGCCATAAATTGCATTAACATTACATTAAATTAAATTTGCTATAAATAACCACAAATAACCCAGACCTTAGATTACTTCACAGTATATTAAATTAGAGTTATATAAAGTCTTAATTACTACTTTTGTCGAAGATTGAACCTTAGACATTTCTGTTGGCAGGAACCTGGTCTACACAGGCTCTGTTGTATGTATGTACACTGAAGTGTTAAAAAAGTTTAACAACTAACATAATTTTTTAAACCTCACCTTTTCCCTTTATATTTATCCCAAAACCAGAAAGGTAATCTCAAGCACTACGAAAATGGTGCTTGTACGAGTAAAATAAGCCCAGTTTTCCGCAAAATAAGTCGCAGAGTACGTGAGTGGAGTCCGCACTGTGTCGTTACACGTGAAAGTAAACAGTTTGTCATAGCTGGAGAAGAGTAAAAATAGTCCGTAAATTGAAGTGGATGGCATACATGGAATTCCTTCCGTTCGCCGCCTATACTCACAACTTCGCCGAGGTAAAGTGATATAAGAGCGTAGCTAAGTTTAAAAGAAGATTTCCAGCGAAACTAAGCTGTTTACGTGTAAAACTAACGAAAGTTTCCAGGAAAGACTCCCGCAAGGTTGTCGAATTGAAAGCAAAGTTTTTTACTATCCTATACTTTTTACTATCAAACTTTAATCAAATGACCTGCAAATTTTGCTTTCAGAATACACTTATAAACAGAAAATGATATACATATTTTTATCAAACGATTAACACAAAATATGTTTTATTTTAGTGAAAGAAAGAACAATTTTAAACCTTTTTAATAGGTGTGTAAGAAGTTCCATTCATCCTTGATCTCAATCTGGCCTATTCGTGGTGCACCCTGAACAACGAACAAGGTTGTGTTGTAACCCCTGGTCCCTCCTTTGGAGGTCACCGAGTTCTGTATCAACAATTCAATCACGAGCATTTACCTGTATTTACCGCAATACCTGGGCAGCTGCCACCATTCTTCTAGAATCAACGTGAAATACCTTTCCCGTAGCAGTACATATTAGAATTTTCTTCAGCAATTTCTTTATTGCCAGCACTGCTCTGAGATTGATATCCATGCACGACAGCACACACAATTGTTTTGTTTAATATACATTAATGCTTTACAATACCACATGATAGTAAAAAGCGAGGTAGTCTCGCTTAACTATTCACTCCTGACTCGAAGACCCACATTGTAATGCGAAGAACACACGGCAACGTCATGTAAAAAGATATGAATGTCAGACCTGTAGCCGTTCGTTCTCAAGCCGGAGACGGCGGGCCAGCTGCGCTGCGGTGAGCAGGCCGGGGGAGGCGGGCACGTCGTCCGCCCGCGAGCGGTCAGAGCGTCCCCCGGGGGACGCCGCCTCTGTTTCGACAACATGTTTCACGTCAATGATAATTTCACGTCGTCGTCGCAAAAAACGGTAACGTTGTACCCCAGACCTTTTTACAACGATTTTATTAGTTTCACTTGTATGTTTGTAACCGACTTCTTTGAACTGAACTCGATTCTGAATCATTTTCAGTGATCAGATTTCGTTCAAACTTTGTAGACTTATAAAGGACCGATGACAAATTAGCAATTAGAAAGAACAAAGAAAGAAAGAAAGAACGATATTTATTCGCAGTCTAAAAAATAAAATATATACTTAAAAAAAAGAAAATGTGGTTCTGAAATCTCATAAGTTTATGTACGGGATCTGGTGAACATTGCCTATTTTGTGGGTTACATAGAAAACGTTTTAATTACAAAACTTTCAGATTATTCAATAAAATATATTACGGCGAGTCTAATAAATATAATTATTAGAATTAAACATTTAATGTTGCTCGAAAATGCTTAGTAAACTACGTCTTTAGAGCAACCAAAGATTAATCTTCTTTACAATCTATTTAATTGCGGAGTCAACGGTGAGCGGAAAGGATCTTTCTTAAATATTTTATGTAGAAAATGTACAGGTGACCCAGATGCAAAGATCCGCAAATTTATGACTAGCGAAATCTCTTATAGACTACAATACATTTTCTAAGTAATAAATCATAATTTTGCTACTAAAAGAAACATTTGTTAGGTACACGGTATAGCAGATACAGATTTTATTCATACCAAAGATCGCATTAATGTCTCTTTGAGTCGACGTCGTCGCGAAAAATAAATGAAGCAATTCCAGTAATTGTACATCATTTATTCTGTGTGCTCTGAGTTCATACATATACTGAGAATATTTATTCAAACCTTGATCTTTTTTATATCGTACCTTTGTAAGATGAACTTTAATTTTTTTTATATTTATCATAAGTTAATAATTTCAATGTCAAGGGAAGGTAAATTATATAATATGAAGCTTATTCACTCTCCTCATGATGATTTTACATTAAATTAATAAATGTGTTACGTAAGTACGTATGTAGAAACAATTAATTTCAAAAGAAAAAGTAAGACAACTTCGAGATGTTTTCAGTTGAAATTGATTTCATGTTAATTAGAGGGATTCCAACAGATAAGTTTATCCGCTATAAAAACATCGTACTATCAATTCGACGAAGCGCATTCACGATGCTCATTACCACGGTAGCCTCATTAGAGTTTAGAATGTATTGAAAGTTTTAATGAAATCAATACGATGAAGGAACGAGAAATGTTTTCAAACCTTTTTTTTACAACGTACCTCATTTTTTATACGATAAATCTAATTAAACTATATATCGTAGCCATGCCTATACATAAACACCTGGAACTAATCAAGTAATCAACGTTTAATATCACAAACAAATGATGAACAGTTACTACAAAGATGTAGAAAAAGTAACAGAACACAGTTAACAGAAAGTAAAATAAAATTAAAGAAAGTTTATTTCAAGTTTTAAGTCAAGTTGGCGTGTACTTGTGCAAATGAGCTTAGTTCCTAAGGGAACTTACAGACTGCAAGCGCACTGCATTGCATTGTATAAAATTGTACATGCCAGTCTTCATTCAGTACCTACTACAGTGGCTCCATTTTATTAATGCCTTTCATCAATCCTTGTTTGGTGAGAATTTTATTCGAAGATTCCTTCCATTTTACCTATCTTATGTTTTATATTTTCGACGCGATCTAATAATATCTCATAGACATTATTAGCAAAGTCTGCTTTGAAGAGTAATAATAATTTTCCATAATATAATCAATATTTGCGCTACATATTCATTCAGATCATCTATTGTATTGCATAGTTTAATTCAACTAGTAGGTAGGTACTGACACTTGGTTATTGAATAATCATTATGTTATCTTACCTCCATCAAGAGTAGCAGTGATATCGGCTCTGGGTTCAGGGCCATCACTACTCCTGCCAGGAGAAGTAGCATCAGGAAGAGGTACCTCCTCTTCAGAACTATCTGCCGGGTCGAGAACATTCCGTTCGCTCGTATTGCTGTTACCACCAATTTCCGCGTAAGTACCACTATCGCTACCGTTTTGAGTAGACCATTTCACCGGAGATTCAATCTTGCCGTTCGCCTGATTCTCTTTATTGTCATCATCTGCTGGAGAATTAATAAACGTAACGATTGGAAAAGCAATTTTCTCGAAGGGATAATGAGTTCTGTTCATTCATTAGTAATACCAACCTATAAAAGGATTATCTTTCCCGTTCCTAATGGACAGTCGCGCCCTATTCAGTGTTCCGTCTTTGTCCCCGTTTAGTGAGCCGTTGCGCGGTTTGTCGAGAGTGCTAATGAGTAGCCGTCGTTCCGGGGGGATGGGCCTCGGGTCCACGTCAGGCCTCTCCAGGGCTGAGCTCGCTGGCGTGATGAGAGGGTCAGCTGGCTCGGGCTCAGAATCCACTTCCACCCGAGTACCTACTGACACCTGCTCGTCCACCATCTTACGAAGTTTCGCCTGGTGGTGAAGAAAATTTTATTGAATAAAAAGTTCTCATAACAAAATGCGTTTTGCATGACTGTAAAAATACGTCTTTCAATACAATACCAATACTATAAAATATCGTATTTTTTTCTATAGAACAGAAATCCAACAAAATTAATTAATTTGTTTTTAACTTTATAAAATTGTAACAGACATCGAAATGTACATTGAAGATACAGTAGAAAATAAATTTGGGAGGACCTAGTAATGCAATAAATATAGGATGGAGGAAAAGAAAATGATATTTAGAATTGATTAGGCCGAAATACTAAATGTTTCTAATAAATTTTCCGAAGTGAAGCGCCACGACGCGACGGGTTCACTAGTAAAATCAGTAATATTCATAGAAGAATTATTATATTTAAATCAATACTTAACTATTTGGTTAATAAATATTAACCGTAACAACGAAAACCGCTTTTGTTGTTGAAGACATTTGAAAGTATCAAAATTTCCCTAAAACCTAAGTCGGGTATTACCTACTTTAAAAGTATATGAGTATTTTTAAAATATAAAAGTCCAATTAAGTAAGACATTTCTTACTTAGAAGAAGAATGATGTTGGCTCAATAAAGTTCATTTCATAAACATAGGGCCTTTTGTAAACTGCCCTATGTCGAGCGAGCGCCGGTTTATCTGTGTCTATTAATCTTGGCAATACCATCTATTCAGTTAATATACCTGACATCGTTTGACTTAATAGTCGTTTAAGGGCACGAGAACAATGAAATGGTGAGGTGCGAGTTAAGGTATGTTTACGTAGTACATCCTTACTGGGTTATACTAATAAATGATTACCAAAACTAAGCATGTAAGCTCATCTAGTGAGTAATGGGGCCCAAGAGGATGAAGTGCGATAGTTTGTCAGGTTTGGATTAGCCCAAAAGGCATTTATATTCTGAAGGAGAAATATTATGTTGTAATAAGTTAATATTGAAAGCGCTAAACTTTACAAGCCGAACTAGGGCGTGGAATGTCATTCTAAGATTTTATATTACGTAAATATATAATACTTATAAAAAAAGATTATCATTTTCCTTGGAGAGCGTATTTTTAATGTGTTAATGTCATACTATCGTTTCTTAAAAGTTTTTTCCAAAAAAAACTGAGGGTGATAGCAAAAATCCAAGTCCATAATCAGCGCACCAAAATACTTCCAAGATCAGCATTCAAATCCAAAAGGAGAAAAAAAATTGCAGATCTGTGAGTTATTACGAAGAGACTACGCTATAAGTATAATTTATTATTATGGAATTATAGCTACGTTTTCACAATGACAATACGTGTAGGTATAGCGTGTAAATCCTCTCTTCAGGATGCTGTCAAATAGGAAGCACTTCAACAGTAATTTTGACACAATAAACAGCACAGCCGTGGCAACTTCTAATCGAGCATATACTCGTAGGTATTACGCCGCGATAAATTACCACTCAACAACACACAATTAATATTAAACTTTGTTTAATTACCTGAGCGTCACCTAGTATCCGGCGCACTAGCGCCATCAGGCGGCCGTGGCTGGCGCTACCATGCTATCCACCCGCTTCCCGCCTCATGGCCTCCTCTGCTTACTATTATGTAGCATATAAAACTCGCTAAAACAATAAACTACCACTTCCTACCACCCCTAATTACTGGCTGTCCGATCAGTCTCGTTCGAATCTGAAACAATAAAAACATTGGATATTAATTACATGTAGGTAAGTAGATTGATTACGTAGGTACAATTAAATAAACAAATCATAAAAAAACACAAGGTCGTTAAATAGTAAAACATTTGTGCGAAAGTCTTTGTCCTTGTTCGTGCTGAACTTGACTAGATTTTACAATTTGCAGTCGAAACAGCTTAAGCTAAAAACATTTTGCCAGCAAATTTTACGGAGATATTCACAAAAATGAATTTTGGGAGATTTCGTTCATAAGGACGTAAGGCAGTGGATTTAAATTAGGGTAAACGAAACGAGGCGAGCCCTTTATTAGTCCATAACAAATTCCACTTTACCATTAAGTGTGAATTATTCGCATTATGATAAATATTGTTCAAAGTCTACATGCAATAATCTTAAGAATGTAATAAAAATTCAATTAATTTTCTCAGAGAATAAACATATTTTTTCCCGCTAATTAATGTCAGGAGAAGCATCGTAAATTGAACTTCAGTTGAGAAGATTGCATTTGTATAGTAATAGTCAATTAGTATCGAAGGATGCCCTAAGAGTCTCTAGAGCGTCGGGGAAGGAGCTGCGCCCTCTTTGAATAAATATCTCATAAATTATGAATAGATGAAATTCCCGCATAGTTTACACAGACCCAGCAAATTAATATTTCCTTTGTGCTTTTACAACGATCTATCTTGTTTCTGCATTGTCTTGTTTCTAGTGAAGGATATTGAATACTTTTACAAGCTTTTTTTAACTTGCAATGTTTCTATGTATATCTATATATATTCAGGTCAAATCTTGCAAGGTGAAATAGAAATTCCTCTTATTTTACGGACCTAAAATGGTGCATACTGGTTTAGCTCAGCTCAACCGCTAACTTGATTTGTGGCTTTGCATTTATAATTCACTAAGCATTAAAGTGAACTAGTTACTACGAATATAAATCTAAAAACACATTTTTTTACTATTAAGTTATTTTATAATCAAATTCAGATGCCATCATTATTATCAGTCGAAATTTATATGACTCACAGCTATAGTACTTAAACAATCGATCGATGTTTTTGTATACATAGAAGATTGTAAAAACTATTATTGGGAGCATTTCAAAAGTCAATAGATCCGTAAAAATTATACTTAAATCCTATTTCATGTTATCTATTGTTAAACTTTGTAAATTGATGTTCACAAAAATCTTCATTTTACCTACAGAAATCAATCAAATATAAATTTTAACAGTTTATTTTCAGTATCTATAAATTCATGCTGAAAACACCTGCTACATGGATAATATGAATGTACATTAAATTAAGTTGATAATTTTTGCACAGGTGTTAAATGGAAAAGTTTAAATACTTTTATGAATAATTTAATTGCGTAGTGCATGATTTATTTTGATGTTAAGCAGGCATACGTGATGCAATCATTAACAAGAAAAACAAAAATATAGGTTTACATTCACCATAAAATCAATTTTAAGTAGTGAATTTTGGATTTAGTATAAAAACTTAACACAATGAGGTTTTATACTATGTGGAGATTAAAAGACTTAGTGGGGTAGGTATTATTAGTAAAATTAATCAATACATTTTTCAATAATGAAGGAATTACGTCAGCAGTGTAGCATACATTGCTGACGTAACTCACAAGTCACAAGTGGTTTTAGATGATGAAACAGACTCAACTCAAGTATTATAATTTCTTACTAGTCATCGCAAATCATAACTTCCCCACAGGTGGGCTCGGCTCTCCTTTCCAACAAACTATAAAATGGAATAAGCTTTTATCAGATCTAAAAAAGGAAAATCGTTATAAATTTAAAATACTGATATATACTTATTTATTCGCTCATGAATATTGTAATACAGTCCAAGCAAACACTTCTAGGGATTAATTTGTGAAAGCCCACTGAGTCGCTTCAGAAATTGGCCACAAAATTGATTAAAATTCCGTCTGCGTAAGGGAAATATCTTTTTTTAAAAGCATTAAAATACTGGGAATTTATTGAATAATATTCTACCCAAAGTTTTTTATCGCTTTAGGAAACGTAAGCCTTAGTATCAAATACCAACATGAAAAAATGTTTAAGAGCGTGCTGTGAATTGATAATAATTATCTCTGTTATTTGTGAACCAACTGCAATAAAGCAAAAACTTACTACTACCTCGAACTTACTGTAATAGATAAATAAAAATAGCATTGTTTCTGAGATAAGTGGAAACAAACGCAAAAATAGAATTTTTTTTATGGAATCTATTGCGTTATTTAATACTCGCAGTAATTACGGTAATCAGTAATTATAACAGTTGAGCTGATAAATAGCCAGGCAGGCTTCACGAAAATATATCAATACCAGTTATCATAGGTATATAGAAAAATACATTACTATTATTATGATGATAGAGAGATGAGGCTCCCTTGTGATGTTAAAGTAAAATGTTAGAATACAAACATAATTCGATATACAAATAATTCCTTAGAGTTACGGCTTGGCCACAAAATACACGCCCCACTAGAGGCTTTTAAGGCTACAAAAATCATGTCAATGTTAATTCGCTTAAAGATTCAAACAACATCACTGCAATTTGTAGCGCAATTTCGTGGTCATATCAGGTCGAACACATAATTATATTTGTTTTTAACACCCAACGCTGACATTTGCAACGCATACCAGCCCTACGATGCCCCCGGGTTAACATTGAACACACGTTTTATAAGAAACAATGTTAAGCTATTATTATAATATTTTAAACTTTAGATATTCGAAATAGGTATTTTATCTAAATCTATCTATTTTAATATCTATTTTATCTAAATTTTAAACGTGTTTCGTGAAACAAGAGACCAATTATGGAGATCAGTGAAATAAAGTCTTCTTTTATCTATTGTTTTATTATATTGGAGCCCTGGAAGCTATTACTGCGGCTAACTGATCTTTATTCCGCGGTCTATTTTTATAATAACAGTTAAGGGCAATTTGGCTCAAGTTAATGAATATAAAAGGTTAGTACCTGTACAGTCGGAAACAAAAGAATTTTCTTTTTCCTCTTAATGCCTGATTTGTACCTTATAGGCCAATAATGTGCAATATTAACCCTTTTGTGAATAGCCTACAAATCAGACGAGTTACCCAATGGTGAGTTACCTCAGTTACCTCATAAATATCTTTGTATAGGTATCTAATAAACATGAATGTGACTTGCAAAGTTTTCAATATAAGGGTTTCTGTTTCTAACAGGCTTTTATTAGGTCGATCTAAAGCTAAAAATATAAAAAAATAATTAGTAGTTTTATAGTGGTAGTAGTAGTAAATCGTAATAATACGTAACTATATGGAAACAGATCATTAATTACAATTCAAACTCAAACACCCACCCGCCCCACACACACCCATACAAACAATTTTTAAAGTAATTTAAAGATAAACTTCCTAAATATAGATTAAATTTCAGATTAAAGATTCCTCTGTGTTCGGTTCATGCTAAAAGAGGTTATTAGGATTTGATGAGCGGAAGGGTGCAGCGAAGCGCGCCTTGAAACCCTGCCTTATAAAATTATTCAAATTGTATATCAAAATCACAACACCCAAAAATATCGACTTGAAAATTGAGTTTTTTTTTTTTATATATATTGAATAAGTTAATGCTTGACTACAATCCTACCTGATGGTAAGTAGCGATGTAGTAAAAAAATATTACTCGACACTTACTTGGGAATAACTTTACTTAGTTTTCCATGTGATTTTCTGCTAACCAATGCCTCGTGATGACTAAGTATATTTGTTTTCTAAAGGTTGTGCGAAACAAAAAAATATCGCTCGCCTCCAGGCATTTGAGAAATGTATGATTATGACTACACCAATCAAAATCAAAATATCCAAGTAAACATTGACTTGAAAGTTGAAACGCAACTGTGAATTTAGATGGCAGTTATTCAAAAACGATTTGCCTTAATATTTTTGTGATTTTTTGTTTTGCAACTATTAAGTATGATGTAAAATACGTCACAAAACAAGTTACAAAACTACTTACATGTAAGAATACTAGTTGAGGTAAGTGAAGTAAGTGAATAAATGCCAAGCTAACTTGGCAAGGTGCCCGAGGCACCAGCGTGCCCATGAATAGACGTCTGAGTATCCTTTTACATGAGAGCCATCCTGACAATGGGACTGGTGTAAGAGAGATAAGTACTATTTACTCAATGATATTATGAGTAGATAAAAAAGAAGTAGCTGATATAATGTCACTAGCGTGCAAATGATGGGACAGTCAAATTTTACCATTTGTCCTACCTTTCTAGTACTTTCTGGCTCATGCGTTCCGTAATTAACTTTCACATCCATCCATCCATAGTTACGGCGGTAATTGAGTGCATGAAAGGTTGATCTGAAAGACAGAATCTTTTTGTCATTTTGGTGTTAGAATCTATTTTATCCGCCGGTAAAATTATACCAGTTACTCTAGTCGACGTAGGTACGTAAGATATGTCTATACAACTCGCAATGCAAAGTATACAATATATGTGTGTGTGTGTGTGTGTGTGCAAGTGTGTGAACGTTTGTATATTTAACCAGCAGGTATCATTAACCATAATGCGTGTTGTAATTAACCATAATTACAGTGTCACTTAGGCCTAATATAGATAAGTATATCGTTAATTTATCGACAACTGTTCAAATTGGGTTCCTCAAAGTAACAAGCCAAATTAGAATCAATACAGCGATGTTAAAATTCATTCAAAAGCACTCGTGGGTATTTATCCTCCTCCTGGAGTCGACACGCGTGTAATATTCATCAAAGTAATTGCGCAGTTTCATTAAAAGTCCGCGCACATCTCCCAAGATTTGCATAAAAAGGTCGAGGCTCGAAAATAAGCCTCCTCTCCGTTACACTAAACCAATTTTTAACCGTTACTGACTTTTAAGCAGTTCTTCGTTTGAAGTGCAAAGTTCAGACCGAGGATCGCCTCGACAATTTCCGCAACACAGTTGAGTTTTTCGTTCTCAAATTGTTGACATAATGTCACAGGAGTGGGTAAGGGATAGGAAAGGGATACGCAACAATAATTTTGAGAAAGTTTTTTGGTTACAATATTTTTACTTAGGGATTTCTGGCTTTCTCTCATTTTGCCTGTGTCTATAAAAAGGGATTCTTTGTATCCTGCCTGTTCCCATGTCCCGACCATACTACAAATACACGACATTAGAACACACGTCCCAACTACGTGGTCGGTTGGCGTTTTGTACGAAAATGTTCACACGGACTACATTTCATCGTCCAAATCAATAGTGTTGACTATACTATACTGACCACATCGTAATCACTTACGACATATAACTAATGTAACGACATATATCGTAAAGACAAATTATTGAGGTTACCAGCACACAGCTACGAGATGGGTAAGTACTATTAACACGTAATCGGTGCGAAGTCGTGTGGTTGTGCTATGTGAATAGGCGTCAAAGACAGAAAATCTTATCACCACTAGCGCGACGACTAGCATCCGATACGACCAGCATCCGATATGCGAAACGACGTATGGAATCACTCATGACAAACTGCTTTTACCAATCAACCGATGTTTTTGTCCTCACATTTCTAATAGATAGAGAAGATACCGGTTTTAGACTATATAGTGAGTGTGTCTGGTGAGGTCGCGAGTATTCGTTGCATCAACTACTGACTCAATGGGACACACTTATATCCGTCCTATGTTATATCCATTTTATTCATTCAAGAAAAAAAGCATTGACATGCTCATATACCTACGTTAATAAAAGAATAAATAAAGTTATGACGTAACTAATGTAATAACAGCGTTGAATAATAACTTAATTTATACTGGTATATTTTGCACAATATAGCTATTTACTGCTATTTTTTGACTGAACTGAAAACTGAACAAAAGGAGGAGACCCAATACAATTTTCACATAACAGTTTTGTAAATTATATTGCAAGTACAATAAAATCTAATCCGTACTTTAATAGAAATAATTATTAAATTCATTAAATGTTTCAGTCGCGAGAAGCATACTTATGAAAATTTCAGCACAATTTGATAAGTGGAGGTAGTTTCACGGGTCGGTCTTGGTACTTGGTCGTACACTAGCTATATAGCCAACATAAGCTTTATACTCGTAGCTTACATAAGTTTACTGAGACCTCGTTATTGCGGCCTTTGAATACTTCATGCCTTAATTAAAACGTAGTCAGAATGAATTATATCTCGTATAGTACGCCATAAATGTGTTATATTTCTGTCAGTGTTACATGCTCCAAATTGTTATTAAATACAGAACTTGTTGTAATTAACATACTTAACATTGTTTTTCTAATTGGTACGTGCTTATTAATCGCTGCAGTTGCAGTGTCCTATTTTAAATATTATCTTCCCATAATTCTGATAAAATCGCTGAGCATTTCCCGTAGATGAAAAAGCCGAATCCTAACCTAGTTTGACATTGAAGTATGTGTAATTTTTCGTTATTCGTCAAAGTGAATGCCGAATGAAGTAAAGTGGAATATTAAATATACCTATGACAAAATGCAACGCTATAAAATTATGGATTAGTTGTGATCCTATAGACACGGTACTGGGATAATTAGACGCAGATTAGTTTGATTTAAATTTACTTGTAACAAAAAACATAATAGCATGGATTACTGCATTTTCGCTGCATTGATACATTTTTGTTGAAGCACCAAATGTTTAGATCATAAAGGTATATCTGCACGTTCACAATACCAAATGAGACGTACAGTGTAATCCTGATTTAGGATGGTTATATAAATGTCCAGGGGATGTAATTGCGTGGTCCGTTTGCTACGTCGTTTTAGTTGTAGATAGCCGCAAACGAAATTAAGGGCGATTTTATCTATTCATCTATCTTTCTCTTCTATTACAGACGCGGAGCAAAGTCCAATCATTAATTTCCATCTTTTAGCTACGTTATATTAATTGATATTGACAAACATAATAATTTAATATCTAATGAGTATAATATCGCAATAACATAACTAACAGTTTGTTGTTATTAATTTAATTACACACTGAATTACACACACTCATACTATACTGTATATTATAAGTTTTGATATCATCATCATCATCACAACCCATAACTGTCCCACTGCTGGGCACGGGTCTCCTCTCACAGTGTGAGGGGTATAGGCCATAGTCCACCACGCTGGCCAAGTGCGGATTGGTGGACTTCACACACCTTTGAGAACATTCTGGAGAACTCTCTGGTGTGCAGGTTTCCTCACGATGTTTTCCTTCACCGAAGCAAGTGATAATTAAATTTAAAATACGCACATAATTTTTGAAAATTAGTGGTGCGTGCGGGGTTTGAACCCGGACCCTCCGATTCGGCAGTTTTGATATAGCTTGTCGATTTAACTTAACCGAGAGCATTTAAATTCGGTGACAATGCATTCCATACAATGATAAACAAAAAGTGAAATTGTTAGCAACTGTTTAAGAAGACATAAAATTATTTATGTAACACAAAACGATCGATGTAACGAAAAACGAAAAATAGGAATATTTTGTGACAATATGACCTCAATTAGTTAAGCTGTCTAGTTTAACAATTATATATAAAGTTAAGTGATTATGTACCTAATAAAAGTAGGCTAAAGTCTGTTATTGTTCCCGGTGTTATTATTGTGCGTTTTAAAGTATAGCTATTAGAAACAGCAGAAACCGAATTTTGAAAAGATTAAACGAACAAACGACTTCACCAAACGTGTTTACAGTAAAAGCACACAATACCTACGTTTGTTATATCGAGTAAATGGATTTCATTGTACGCTTTTCCAAGACAATGGGGTTAGAAATGTTGGTTCTGTAATATTATTGCTTGTAGTTTGGATAGTCCAAAGTTTATTTATAGGAGATAAACGTAACTGTTTTCTCCGGTTCTTTCGTAATGTTATAAATGTTTTAGTATTTTGTATTAGCTTATGTTTTAGTACGACACGGGTAATTAGGATATTTAATTTGTATTCTGATATCTGGATCGCCTTGTAATCAAAGCTATAATTTGGCCCAGTTCAATATTACGCACCTGCCGAATTAGTCATGACCACAATCCATGTTACTGAGTCGTAACATCGATGTACAATATTCATTTTATGAATACCCCTATACAACGTATGTATGCACATTATGTAATTCCGGATTATTTTACTTTATAATTGCATAATGTCAAGTATATTTTATGTCTTTCCAAAACCATTCGAATGTCTGTTGGGGTTCAACCCTACTGAACACCGGTTCACCGGTTTCCGGTTCACCGGTTTTGCCCTTCTATGGAATACTGCAAAATAATCATTAAAATAAGTAATTGGAATGTAATATTCCCTTTATAAACATTAATCTTTGATCACAACTGCTAACAAACTAATTTGGAGTAGATACTATTAGATTAATTATCATAATGCATCTCTAAAACACTCTAAAACTAAGCAAACATGATTAACTGTGCGCAGGTGATGAAAATGTTTCAGAGCCAGGCTGTATTTACGACACAACTTCTGTCGCAAACTAGGAGCTTTAATTTAATACCCTATAATGAAGTTGAAGGTGAGTGTAAGTTACGCCAAACAGTTTTAAGTACACAGACTGATATGGTATTTTAAAATTTTTATTATGATACAGTTACATAATTATGTTATGTGAGTAATAATGCATAATAACTAAACATATAATAAATTTGTATCGCTGTCTGTACATGAAAGATATTATATCAAAGGACGCGCACACCGACTGCTTTCATACCACCATGCGCAAGCGGAGTGCGTCGCTGGTACGCAGAGTGCGGGGCAGCCCGAACACCGTGCTAAAAATGTTTGCGGCCAGGTTTGACTGTTGTTTCATCCAGCACTGCTGTAATAGACACGCAGCAGTACCTATGCCGGTATATTATAATTTTTGACATGATTTGAATTTTGAATGTGGTTTTATGTAATTCTGATTTTATTGATTCTTTTTTTATTCTATGTGTGTGTGTTTTAATTATTGATTTGTATGCTATTTTAATTATTTTTGACTTGATTTGTATTTATTGTATTTATTTGTTGAATTGTTGAGGTTTTATAATGTGATTATTGAAATGTTTATGTAAACTATGGGTATGATGGCCTGAAATAAAAATTATTGTTATTATATTATTATTATTAATATCTAGTACCTATTGTTGAAAATGGATATTTCCTCGTTTGAGGTAAATATAGAATGATAAACCAAAACGCGATGTTAACAATATACAATGATATCGAATGTTTCCTTTATTAAATCAGACTACGACGTACAAAAACACATCTCGTTATAATCTATACATATAATAAATCTGTAACTGATCGCTGTTTGTTCATGGAAGATATGAAAAACTATTTTGGGGGTCTTTATGCAAAAGAACCCAAAACAATGATTCTTAGAATATTTGTCTGTTTGTCCGTGCCTTTGTACGCGCTAGTTTCAGAATTGGCTTATACCGATTTGGTTGAATTCCACTCATACATTGTGGTGAGCTTCACTTAAAATTTTGTATTTGTTTTATTTGAATTAGTTGATTTATATAAAAAAGTTGTCACTTTAAAGAATGATATCTAACAATTACGACTGTGTATTATTAGCCTAAACAAATAAAAAAAATTAAGTGTTTATCTGTGATTTCTATATGACCGTGTTTTCACAAAGTTTTGTAAACATTTTTTTGTGTCTTTCTGATGGTCCCGGCTAATCTGTGACACTCTCAATTGTGCAGGTCTCCTCACGATATTTTCCTTTACCGAAGCAAGTCATAATTTAATTATTATACGCACAAAATTATTGAAAATTAGAGGCACTCGATTCGAGCCCACTTTACCGGTTCGGGAGTTCAACGTTTAAACCTCTTGGCTATCACTATCGTGAAACCAATTCATTCCAAACCAATTGAAACTCATGTTAACTACACTCACTAGCTAAAACTGTGCTTGTTTAAACTTTCAAACATAATAGATAGCTTATTTGAATTAAGTTGTTTCGTGCGTTAGATTTTCAGAGGAATAACGAGCTGTCAACCGACGCTGAGATACGTCGACGCTAAAAGTTCTGGCTAATGCCCCAGGTGGGTATACAGCTTTACACAAACTTTGGCTACATTGTTCTATATCAAAGTTGTCGAGGAACAAACTAATAGAACTAAGTACGCTGCTTGTTAACGTAGCTTAATAAAAGGTAGTTTTAAACGGGCATATTGCTTTGAAGAAATAACCAGTTTATGAAAACTTATCTTGATGACTCGTATGGTGCAGTACCTTACCGGATTGCGTGAGAACGGTCCAGGTTTGATTTCTAGAAAGGCGGAAATTTGAATGACTGTTCTTAGTCTGGGTGTATTTTATGATAGGGCATCATGTTGTGGCGCTATGAGTGTGTAGCGTTATTTATTTTTATCGTAAGAAATTATTTGGAAAGCATTGCAAAATATTTTCACATTTTTCCGCTGAAATAATTCATTTCAATAATGTGTTAGTGCATTAAAACCACAATTCCTTTGTTTGCTACGCTTAAAAAATAATATTTAATATAGCCATAAATTATCAAAAATGTATTTATTTACCAAGCGCCTACAATGATCACCGCAACAAAATAGAATTTTGTTTGTGTTGTATAACTTTTTGATAGTTTAAAGTTAAAATTACTTTCGGAAACGGCTTCACCTCCAAGCAGAGCGTATTGTTAGGTATTGTAGATCAAAGTTTTCCAAACCCCCCGGGAGCACGTCGACGCACCCTGAGTCCCAACAGCGTAGCAGCGTAGAAACTCTAAATCCAGAACTTCTATAGTTAACTAGAATTTTACTTTGGAGTATTTATTACAAAGATAATGACGTAAAAAATGAATAAAAGTCGGTCAAATATGAATCGAAGTTACGTACGATAGAAACGTACATATGACGTTCTATATGTTATATGTATATGCAGTAATATTTACCGTTTCATATGATAAGATGTAATTAAAGTACCTACTTATTTTGAGCTGTACTGTATCACAAACAATATTATTATACACATGTGCCACTCATAACGAGCTTTATATTTCGTTAATATTCATTATGACGCGATTAATTTTTTAAATGTTGGTAATAATACGACATAGATGTGTGGAAGATAGCCCAAATACTTCCAGATATCTATGTCTAGAAGTATTTTCACTGATTAAATAATGATACCTATACGGTTTTCATTTACATACAGGCATTGTTTTATACTTACACTGCATTAAGTTGTTATCTTTTTTCATTACTAATACAATTATTTTGCTAAATATTTCGTATAAAAAACAATGTACAAAGTACGAAATAAGATGACGAAGTAACCATATTACTCGTATTATGTGAAAAAGAAAATTAAGAGAAGTGAAAAGTTTCCTTACAATTTATGGCATAAGCCGAACACTGTTTACGGAGCAAAGATTGATTAAATAATGATACCTATACGGTTTTCATTTACATACAGGCATTGTTTTATACTTACACTGCATTAAGTTGTTATCTTTTTTCATTACTAATACAATTATTTTGCTAAATATTTCGTATAAAAAACAATGTACAAAGTACGAAATAAGATGACGAAGTAACCATATTACTCGTATTATGTGAAAAAGAAAATTAAGAGAAGTGAAAAGTTTCCTTACAATTTATGGCATAAGCCGAACACTGTTTACGGAGCAAAGATCAAAGTAGCGAGGAACTGAATTTGTCACGTTAATCCAATCATCGCACATGACTGAGCGTTTATTAATATTTGTGATCCTGGAATAGTTGTGATAGCTTTAGTTTTGGAGGGTTATTTATTTCATCCATAAACTAGAGGCTAATCCGTAGGTAGCTATTAGTTCCAATTCCAAAATAAAGATTATACTATTACTAGATTATACTCATCATTGAAACTAAGTAAAATGTATCAAGAATCAATTAAAAATAGGTAAGGACGGGTTTTTAGTTTATGTTTTTAGGTAATAAGTAAATAAATTTAAAGAATAAATCCCTGCTTTATCCTGTGATACTGTATCCTGTGAAGCTTTTATAAATTTGAATAACAGTTTAAATAAGTAACTTAGTATGATAAATTAATTTGAAAGCTAAACTTGGCTGAAAGCGTTAGAAATAGGTTGTGATAAGTCCACTAAAGCCTGGCTTGTATCAGTAGTCTTATGAAATATAAAGCTTTATAAAATTTCTCGACGATTCCTTTGAACTGTTACACCGGGATTACAATACTGGAAGCTTGAATAACATCTCAATTAAGTAAGCCTCAGAAAGCAATACCTAACACAGCATTGTGTATTTAGGTATAAGGTTGGAGAATAATTAATCAATTCGCCAGCCAATCAATTAATTAATTAATTAATGTAATTTAGCAAGTTGTGTTTAATGAACGCTAATAAAAATCATTGAGAGAAATAAAAAGCTATTCATAGCTATTCATGACCATATTGTGTTAAAGTTAATTGACTGGTCCTATGGTATATTTTATATACTTACTATTAAACGTTATTAAATAATTAAAATAATATTATATAAAATATAGCTATCAACATAATATCATCAACATAATATCAACATAATATCATATCAACATAATATCAACGGAAATGGGGGCATTGGCGCCAATACGACGCAGTCTACTTACAGTAATCTCGTATATAGGCCCAATTTAAGTATAAAACAATAAAATTATAAACTTTTATTGGTGTTGTATAATTCTAATGATCTGAAATTATAAATGATACTGTTCATTGTCACTTCAAATACATCATTTTTCATACAAACGCTCGTGGTACGATAAGGTACCTAAAGTCCGTTCTCACGACAACTGACAAATGACACAGTTAACCATTGCCAGGGTAGGTGCCACTGCGACATCTCAAATGGATTGCCTTATGATTTATGGACGGAGAGATTAACTATCTTGTGTGGTCGTGCTGAACAAATTATAACGAATTTGAAGTCAAACAGATGGTCTTCTGCATACTAATAAGTACTCGTGTTCTTTATTATAACGTTTGTCGGAATAGCTTACTCGTAAAAGAAACTTTATTAAGGACGTGATATTGGAATTTGGTCAGGAGTTAAGAGGGCGATAACTATATAACATTAGTTAACGTCGCTTGCTATCAAAGATAGTAATCATTAGATCTTGCCAGAGGTCTTGAGGAGACCTAAATTTTTCCGACATTTGTCTTTTCCATTAATTCCTATAATATCTACATGATCTGAAAAAAGAGTAACGTTACTGAGTCAAATGAGTAGCGACAGGATTCGGTACGATATTTCTTCATAAATATTAGCATACACACATGGCGATTGTTATGTGATGAAATCTTCAATGTATCTTAATTCCAAAGGCATGTCACGATGTCGACAATAGGAACTTCACACCCACAAAACTTTATAAAGTTACCATCAAAGAGAACAAGAGTTGGGAAATACGGTTGCATTCTGACTATAAATTCGACGCTGGAGTGTTCGGAGTGCATCTGGTATGACAGTTCACTTCGGGGTATTTTAACAACACGAATCAAGTATTTCCACTTTATGACATATTTTTTTTACGATAATAACCGACAAACAAGAGCACGAGACATCTGATGGTAAGTGGTCAAAAACAAACAGACAATACCCGATGCTGTGGCTGCCCCGAAAGAAGAGATGTGAAGGATAGAAAGCTTATTCTCAATACTTTTGTTTACTTCTACAAAATACCATAAAATAGTATGAGGTTAGTGGGTTAAAACTATCTCCCTTTCATTGCGAGTTGAGTTCAATTCCAGCAACTGACAATAAACAAAACAAATGAGGGTTTGAGCCAACGATGCCGGCCAAGAATTGATAACATACCAACCTCTGAATTTTTCCTGTAATTTTTTCACTTGCGTGCGTTACACTTGAGAATTTACGGAAATGATATTCCCGACAATAGAAAGAGGCACGTTAAATTAGCTTCATACATAAAGGTGACCCGAACCCGACAAAGAATTATTGTATTGAAAATACCGAAATATTAACTGCATGACATTTCCAATAATTACAATCCAGTGAGTGCTGTAGTCATGTCAATCGACAATAAAGCTATTTTAGATATAATCTACATCATATTATTATTCACGTTGACTGCTATCGATAAAGCCTTTACGACGTCGAAACATGTTTTAACTGCGTGTGTGTAATGCTCGCAATACTGCCACTTAGGTAAATTGAAATTCTAACCCGAGTTCAATAAACTTCTCTTATCTTTAAATTGTAAACGTAATTTAAACAGAACTGTGCAGCGGACAACAATCTATCTGCGCAAACAATTTAAGACCGACAATCCCGTTCATCAATTAGCAAAAACACCGCTTGATTCGTGAAGAAGATTGAATACGCGGAAGTGGATTTAATTTATACTTAAATAGATATCTATTGTATAAATCTTCAGTTTTAATTTGGTTTCGTTTACTTGTAGGCATAAGTTAAATATTCGTGTAAAAATATTCAGGAAATTCGGTAAATAAGTCTGAAACAATAAAGATATTTTACTAATAAATCCATTACTACACGTAAACAAAGCAATCTAGATGTCGACAAGAAATGTACTAATTAGAGTGTAAATAAGCAAACTTAATGCAAATGAACCGCACTGAGAGGAAAGTTCAAACGTTCATGACCCCCGGGTGCCCGACCTTGCACATACTCATTAAAGCCAAGGTATACTCCAAGGTCAAAGTTCTGTTATTCCACGTAATCCCGTCACGTGAACTTTATGTAGAAGTACGCAAGTATAAAAACTGCAATGCGCTGTTCAGAAAGAAACGTTTTAAAAAGAAATATGTTTTATGTAGATAATGTGCATTTAAGTTTTTTCTTTATGTCGTAGTTAAATATGAACAATGATTGTTTTCTTTACACCAGATTCTTTAAAAAAGAAGAAAAGAGTGTGTTAATGAATCTGTGGCAACATCGGTGACTGAGATTGATTTTGATTGGGTTTTCCCCTCGGAAACACTTGCAGTCAAGACATGCATTTTGTGAACAGAGATCATTGAAGTTATGATACCACAACTACATTACCCACTACTAATATACTATTTTGGGTCCAGAATATTGCGAGAACTTTGGCCATTATCTCGTGCACGAAAACAAGACCAAGCAATGTAGTGGAATACTGAAGATGGACGAACAGTGGAATTTATGGAGGACTACTCGAAACAACAGTAATAAATTTTATTTGCATGACGGGAATTGACAAGGAATTCAGGATTATTTATATTATATAACAAAGGCCATTCTTTGTGCGCAGCGAGAAGACGCGCCGTTCATAGTAATGCCTTTCAGGTAAAAACCCCACTGAAATGCACAAGCATCGGAATTAAATTGGATGGTACGTAACACAGCGATTTAAAATAGGAGTGACATAAACCTTATACTTAATACAGCAAAGTTCACAAATAGGCGAGCTAACACCCATGAATAGCTTACACCCAACATTTCTATGAACGATGAAATTAAATCAGTATTAACTTATTAGTTTCAGCTAGGTTAGCTTTAACGTAAAATAAACATTTCCTCTGAATTTAAACATAGTTTATCCATTGGCCACAAGCAACAGTTTAACAAAACAAGTAACAAACTCGCTAACTCAAACGATGCCAAAAGTTACTATAGCAGCAGTTCATAACTCAGAATTTAGTGCAATTAAATGTTAATGGAATTACAGAATGTACTACGTTTGTCTTTGTGATATAAGTAAAGGAGTAAGTGGAAGTCAAACATTCTAGTTTGTGCAGTTAGTTATTTACAAATAGATACATAATTCTTGACGAATCTCGGATACTATCAGGATTCGGTATTGTCAGTATAATTAAAGCGAGATGTAACACAAAAATCCATAGATTCTGCAAGTTATTAGTGCTGTTCCTAACTTCCATCGACGACAGGGAGAATTACCATCAATTGACCCATCTGTTCCTTTACTTGTTCAGAGCAAAAACAACAGAAAATAACAGTGATCCATTTTTCCATTTCCTTTTATTTTGTTTAGCTTAATTCACTTAAACAAAAAAATTCTTCTCTATCTTCCAACATACATAATGTATCTCTGAAATCAGTACATAACTTTTAAACTTAAAACCAGTCTGCGTAGAAATCGTTTATCTATTACAAATATTAGGATTGTCTCTTCATTTAGCTTTCTGCAAAATCCTTTTTCAAAGACAAACGTCCAATATAAGTCTCGGGAGATCCCGCGTTTCCACAAACACAGTTCACAAGTATCATCAATCTTCTATTCCCAATGCACTCATTTAGGCGTCCGTAATGAAGCAAAGTAAAGAATAATGAATAAAGGTATCGAATTAAAAGTTATATAGATTAAATTTATGTAATTAGCTACTTTGGGGATTTTGAAAGGCAATGCAAAGTAGGACCTGGTACAAAGTTGTTGGGACAAAGTTGGAAACGGGAAACATTGAAACGTTCAGTTTTCAGTACAGTTTGAGTGGGGATGAAACTCAGAAGTAGCTACTCATCTTGTTTATTTTTGAGCAAATGATCAGATGGGCCACAGAGAGCATAAGACGTGTTGATTACCTCTCATTGTTAAAATCATTTAACAATGAGATATTAATGTTATTAATGAAATCAATGAAATCAATTAATGAAATCAATTGCTTATGAATTGACTTTAATAACATAATTGATACTTTAAAACGAACAAATATTCATATAAAAGAGTTTGTCTACTCATATTTTAGGAAGTTTATTGCTCTTCTTAAACATGACTGTATGTATGTTGTGCATATTTTTAAAACTTCCTATTATAAAACCTAAGAAACTAAGTTCCTAATTTCAATTGACCTATTACTTCTACGAAACGAGACGAGAATCCAAGGTAAAAATAAAAAGATTGTTACTTACTCAGGCATGGAAACAATGAGGCTCCAAATTTTCCAAGTCACAGAATCTGACCGAAATACTTCAAAGCAATGAGAATCACGGAGAAAGGAATAAGAGGCACGAGAAACTTTTATAAACCCTGCTAAAAATTAAAAAAGCCGACAAATATTTGATGTTTTCACGCCAAAAGAAATATATTTGGCGTATCTTAAGCCTTAAACAAAATAATTTATGTATTCTTTTATGTTTACTTCGATTAAGTACTTAAACAATGAGATTCAATTTTTGTCAACCTTACCAACTTCTACTCAGTTATTTCTTCGGATTTTAAACTTGTGTCATTGCTGACCACTTAACATTTTAACAAAAACGCCGCCGTGACCATGATCAAGGCAAATGAGTCAAAATATCGGTATAAATAATAAAAATCGTGAGTAACCACTTCAGTTTAAATGTTATTTATTCCTTTATAAACACTTAAGAACTTTAAAATAATTTCAATATAACCCATGAACTTAACTAACAATGTAGGTACGAATTTCCAAATTATAACCAAAATG
The DNA here is from genome assembly GCA_905404295.2 of Ochlodes sylvanus. Classification (NCBI taxonomy): domain Eukaryota; kingdom Metazoa; phylum Arthropoda; class Insecta; order Lepidoptera; family Hesperiidae; genus Ochlodes; species Ochlodes sylvanus. Next base: position 7,797,484 of record FR990137.1, read on the forward strand.
CATAGGCATATAATACATAAATAAATAAATAACACTACACACTAGGATTTCCTGTGTTGCAGTCAGTAGTACCATGGAAAACACACATAACAAGAACATATACACCTAGGCCAAAAACACAAATTTCATCATTCAAACCTCATGTCTCGCTAGGAATCGAATCCAGGACCCTCAGAACAGCCCTCCGATGTGGTAACCATTGCGCCATACGGGTAGTCAAATTACCACAAATTTGTTATAATAAATATAAATCTATAATTATACAGTCTAAGTTCCTGTTTTCTTCTTCACATTTTGACCTCCCACATATTTCTGTACTTAAGTGACCCTTAACCTACCAACTTGAAAAAAGTGTTTTCCTCCTACATCCTTAATTAACTTTAATGCTCATTCCATTTTATGTGAAGTTGTTCAATGAATATCTAATACCGATACGCATTAAGTATTTACGACCGGTATAAAAGTTTCCTGATGAGAAGTTACGGCCTGTGTTGATTCCAGCCGTAATAAGTTAATATTGACAGTTTTACTGGTACCACAATGTACTTATGAATATATATAACGATACGTCTACATATTACATTATTATCAACGACCTTAGTTGTGCCTAGTTGGTAGTGACCCTGCCTGCGAAAAGCCTCATGTTCGATCCCCGGCCGGAGCAGACATTTATGTGACGGATAAATATTTGTTCTCGGGTAGTTGTTAATTATGATACTACAAACTAACGCTTTAGCTGTTAACTGTAATATTTTTTTAGCAAAAAAATGATGCACTCAGATACACAAAAAAGTTAAAAGTTCAGTTTGCGTCGTTTAGTTTCATATGACCTTCAAGTTATCCTATCCATAAACGACAATGTTCTTCACAAACCGAAAGAAATACAGAGTATCCAGGTAGAGAATGCGAGAAAAAACGAAAAGAAAATTGAATGTCGTACGGGGAAAAGGAAATTGAAAACATATTGAGCTATAATCAAACTTCGATAGTAAGCACCCTTTATGTGAACGAAACTTAAAGTGGAAACAAAATAAAATAGAAATTCATTCCAACTTCCGTTTCATTGGAATTTTATTTTATTGTAATGGTCTAGCCTAGTCCATCTAGTGTTAAAAGTGCACGATGCTGAAAACAGCAGTGATTAGCTAGTATTTGAACGTATGAGTCAGGAAAAGAGAAATCTATAATTTTCAAAAATGAAGTGCGTATTACAAATTAATCATCACCCTCTTCAATGAAACAAAAAACAAAAAAAATCAGGTAATCTGCGTATCTTAGAGTTCTGAACAATTTTTTCCGGGTTGTGTAAAGTCTACCAATCCGCACTTGGTCAGCGTTGCGGACAGACGGTGTCACATTGTGAGAGGTGACCCGAGTTCAACAATGAGACATGTGTTGCAAAGATGTTGAACAAAGGACGAGGCAGAGGAGTCGAAATATGTGGGATATGGCCTATGTATATGGCCAGCACATATCGGTGACACTGATGTCAATGTGCCACAGTAACAACTTATTAAGTGGTTTGTCAATTCCTTTATCGTCGTCAGACAATTAGAGTACCAGGCTAGCTACCACCATGAATAACCGATATACAGAACGCACATTTAGTACCGACGTGCTATTTTTTTACCACTCTTAACTTTTATGTTAAATGTAATTTAACATCAAGACGATAAGCGAAAAGAAATATAATATTTATTATTTTATTTTCATCTATTTATAAAGATAATACCTAGAAATCGCGGTTTATAAACAATTTGGTTTCCCTGCTCGTTTATTGCCGGGTTTAATTAAAAAGCTTTGCATTCAGAAGCACTCACTAATAGGGAATCACAACACTCCGGGCCCTAAAGTACTGCGTAGTGCTTCAGATGAGAGAACGCTTAGAGTTTCGCCCGCGGGCCTATTTGTAGGGGAGCCCCTGTAATCCATATTTCAATGCACACAAACACAAAAGGATGTTTTCACCAGAAATTCATGTTTAACATTATCGCCCACCTATATCAAAACTAAGACCATGCTCTTTTATTATGAGACAAATAAAATTTGTTTTACTGTCACATATTTTAACCACATTTAAGATTTTAGTGAAATTGTTTTGTAGATAGTTGCTTAGAGGATAGATAGAGAATTGGAGTTTGCATAAGGTAAAGTTTTTCAAATTTGAGTTGTCTTGGTTTTGATCTAGGTATGCGATATACTATACACGAATATTTATTGCACACCTGTCAATAGTGATGGTATGACAGGATAAACATTGATATGATCAAGATAATACTTGGTCTATGATACTTTTTTCGTAAAGAATCTCTTTGTTCCTGCAGAATAGGAAATTATAGTGATAAAAAATGTCTTGAAAGAATACTTTCTGTGGCTACTGCAACTAAAGATTTCTAATTTGTAGCATTAGGGTAACCAACCCAATGAAATATGACATTTAAATTTATGTCGACTATAGGTACTACTTGTGAATGTGGGAATAATAATTCCCGAAGCAAAAGAGAGCGGGTTAGCCATCGAGACTTATATCTCGATGGGGTTAGCCTTATTTAAATATAGAACTCAATGTGCAAACGAGAACCTCGTGTGAATCTCGTTTCGCCGTTTTAAAGTTCATTTTTATGCCTCCTGTGAGATTACTTCTAGTTATATGTGTTTAGGAGGTACCTCGAGTTTTTTTAAAATCTTTGTACGTGATTCAAGCATGAAGATGAAAATTTGGGTAGCGCTTTTATAGTCACGTCACTTGAAGAGAAAAAATAAAGTGATCCGTGTTCCGACCATTTTTCGAAGGAATTACGCTAGCTCCCCGTCGCAAGAGCGTCGTCGCATGAGAAAGAGAGGTAGGTGTCACAAAAATCTAATGAAATGTTTCTTATTTTGGAATGAGAATCGAATACTGAGTAACCCCTATTAATATCGCAAGTGTCTTACGAATTACCTTGTATACATAGGTCGTGGTTCAGACCAATTAATTCCTTTAAACATTGAAATATATGAATTTTACGATCGCAATATATAATTATATCCAAAGTCAAGTTACAAAACTTGTATTCAATGCAATAATCCAATAAAACAAAATGATTTAGTGTCCTTATATAAAAAAATATATCACATACCTATCTATGCGCAAAAATTTCACACTCAATATCCGTATTTGTATAACATGACTTTATGGTCTAACACTTTATAAATTTCGCATAAGAATAGGTGTACCCATCACAAATTTCATTTACAGTTTCGGCCCCAACCGCCTTCGTAGGGGCTTGTGTACAATGAAACATCTAAAGGCTTACGTCCTCGTAAGAATTTTCTTTGTCCGTAAAAAGGCTTCGCGTGAATAACTCTGTTATCGTTATACGTAACGCTGTGAGGCTTCATAAAAATAAAATAGGCGACCAAAATGTACTTGCCGCGTTACTAACAGTATAACACCGACACTGTTTGTTGTACTAAAATTTTAATAATTTCACGCTTTTCTTTTGTTGGTACTCGCTTAAATCAACACTTACAACCCGCACTGCAAGTGAATAAATTATATTTCTATGAGTATAACTTTCTGCCAATAAATTATATTTATTTATGAACATACTAGCTGCCCCAGCGAACTTCGTACCACTCTATAATTAATAAACAAATATGGCATATCGACAGCAGCGCCTACCGGGTCCAATTGTGAATCTAAACCATTCTTGGATCCACCTGAAGACACACAAAAAATTTCAACCGAATCGGTCCAACCGTTCTGGAGTTTTAGCGTCACTAACGAACAGCAATTCAATTTTATATAAGATTGTTGTTTTGCTCGATACATACAAAAATATATTATTAATGTTTTAGCAATTTTTATAAAATAAATTTGTAACACTTAAACCTTTTTTAGGATTCACATTAATATAAATTTAATGTTACATTACTGTCAATTAAACTAACTTTGTATTTGATATATGTAAGAGCGTAATTTTACGACTAAGTTAATCAAATACAACTTTCCTTAACCATGGTTCAGGTAAAATTGAAACAATCATTGTTCTGTAAAGTAGCAAAGTGGCCAGTTAAGCGAATCAGCGGGGAAAGTGAAATCTCCAGGTGGCTAATAGACATTGTCAAAATGAGCAACGCCGCATTTACAGCGGCAAAGCGTGACGTCATTCCTTTAATTTGCTGCGAAGAGAACCGGGAAATTTTCCTTTTTAATCAGCGACCCTTTCGTCTTACAAAATTTAATTAAACCCTTTAAACACTTTACATTGGTAATAATTGTGCGACGAAATCCTGCTTGGATCATGTAATTAAAAATATTGTTATTAGAAATTCGACACTCATAATTAAATTGTTTGTGGAATTAAGTAAATGTCTGGTTGGGTAATTTTAAAGTAGCCGATTATGAATTATACCTACTGAAATATGGGTAATATTTTAGGAGTGGTAGATACTATTAACATTATTATCAATACGTGCTCATAGGCTTGTGTATCGACAAAGTTAAGCACCAGCGAGTTCGGTCTGTAGTTTGATGGGTGACCGCTAATGGCAAAACTTGGGCGCTTCCGTGCTTCGGAGGGCACGAAAAGCCGTCGGTCCCGTTTGCTATCATTTGGTAGCAGTCGTCTAGGCCTCCTTAGGTATGAGGAGAGACCGTGCTCTGTAGTGGGTCATTAATGGGATGAAGCCAATTATCAATACTACATGAGGTCTTAGGATAACTTGTTAAGGCGCGATTTTTTTACAGTCGGCAAACGAACAGTCGGGTTATCTGATGGTGAGGGATCACCATAGCTCATGAACATCAGTAACACAAAAGACATCGCCGATGTAAAGTCGGCCAAGAAAGCAGGAAGAGGAGAAGAAAGAAAGAAAATACTGGTCTCAAGCTAAAATGTTACAGATGCCGACCAAACGTTATCACATCTAGGGTTGCCTACATTTTGTTGTCTGAATATAGTACAATTCAAAAATAACTTCAAAAATATGGTATTTTATGGGAAGACTAAAAAATAGGCTATATTAATTATGGCAGGGACGTGTTTGGTTACGTTTGGTTACATTACGTCAGTCGAACGATTCATAAATTGCGATTTTATATTTAAATACATTATTACATGTCACTTACATGACAAGACCGATTTTTATTAAAAAAGACATTTTTTCACACAACTTTTTTCGCAACTTAAGTATTTTTTGTTTTAAAGTAATTTTAAAAGTACGAAACTACTTTGCCCAAAATGTACAGTTGCAATTCAATAAAAGTCCACATCAAATATGCTTTACATTTCTACCTAATGGTCGCTAGAGGCAATACCACTCAGTATTTTAGTCCGTTAAGCGAACAGCATCCGTATACGTAGTACACGTCACTTTGAAATGTAAAGTTCCTTTTAACTGTACCTAAACCCCTGGTACAGAGACATTTACAAACGACCTACATCTGAGCTCTTTTGCATGGTGGCACGTATGTTTTTATACGCAGACATTTGCATCAACAACCGTAACATGGGCAAAAGTCAATGGCAAAAACACTCAAATACAAAGCAAGTAAGTGACATAACTTGTCACTCAAATTAAAATAACATTTTTAAGTTCAAATTTTAAAGCTGAAAAGAAATCGCGCTCTGAAATATGTATGAGCAACATGTGCATGCATATTTAAGCAACATATCAAATGTAAGCCCTTAAATTAAAATAAAATCCAAAATTAAAGTAATTTGATACCCTACACGTTGATACCTCATTTGTTTCATTAAGAAAAGTAGTTAAAGTTGAACAATTAAACATACATAGGTACTGGCTGCAAATATTTTGGCTTCGCTGTAGTCGAATAATAAATATTATTATAATGGTCACAACCCAGTAGGTAATAGAAGTGAGTAATCCACCCAATGAAGTGTCGATAATTTTATTCTAATACACCATTCAAGGTGTCGATAACAAACTGGTTGAGCTCTTCGTAATTTTGGAGAAAGTTCCTTAATACAACATTATTTACGTCTCACAAACTTTTAATGATTGTTCTTTTTATTATTAACTAAATGTAATCTTTAAAATCCAAAGGGTTAATGAAAAATTTTATGCGTAGATTCTGTCTACAGACAAACAGACATTACATAAAATAGCCCGCTAAAACAAAACATGATTAATGCATACGCGCCAATAATATAATTAAACGAATAGAAAACACATTCTCAGGATAATTTGTTAATGCTTCAAAATTGCCTTGCAACGCTCCCATCACTACTCTTCCGTGACGTATTTATGTTCGCATGCTTAGAATACATTTTTCATTATCGATTTCCATGTAAAGGTATACCATTGAAGATGTTTCACTACTCGTTCGCTTACTGTCGTGAAATATGTTACTGCGTACCTGGAAAGAATAATATTTTCATATTATTGATGACATCCTTTCATTTTTTCCTACACGATATACGTATATTTTGCGTGGTATATTATAAAGTACATAATAATTTCGGCTTTTATCATATCCATTTCTGTACGCATATTATTATGTTAACTGTGACCGACACAGAAGAAGACTCAAATCGGGAGTAGGATGGTAAGTCTAGTTAGCAGTGAGTGTTATCAAGAAAGTTGTGGGTTAATTAGTTAGTTAGTTATGAAGACTGTTGTTAGTTGTTTTATGAAAATGCTTCTAAATAACACCTTTTCAAAGGGTACCGGGATCCAACTTTAAAATGCAAAACAACCTGATTGTAAAATACTCATATGTTTAAAAATCCGTGTAGTAAGTAGCTTTTGAGTTCACATTCAGATAATCCAACAGAGACTTCTTTTCATACTACGTAATGAAAACACGAATGGCCTACATTTGAAATAAATGTTGTAGCAGTTATTGCGAATCCACGTCTATAATCATCAATATCCATAATATTTCGAATAGACGAACAAGTGCATTTTTTATTCGGTCGTAAATGTTTTTCAATATTTCAGCGAAATGGTCTCTGACGCGAGTGACTGTTACTGTGAAAGCTTCTACAGTTGTGTAACTCTTGGATAAAGTATATTTTTTCGATGGAAATTCCCTTTTTAATCCATTTCCAATTGAAATGGGTCAACAGATGATTGATACGTAAGCATTTTGCGTACACAATTCGAAATAATAGCCTACGGGCTATTTTACATCAAAAGCACTTTGTTTAACTATGGGGGTGGCATGGTTTTGTTTTTCATCACTTTTTACGGAGATAAACACAGATACAACATGTCCCACCTAGTTTAATCCTATTGGTGATCATCTATTTTAACACAATTATTTATTTTAGTTTTTACCTCCCATTCTTTTAGAATCAAACATTAATTTATTGACATTGCTATATAACGTCAATAATCAAATGTGTTTATGTGTTTGGGTTATAGTGTTCTAACTCTCTAGAGTTAGATAAAAAGTGGCTTCCTTGGTGAACGCTGACGTGCAGTACCTTTCCGTACAGTCATAATTTTCGTGTCACTATTACAATGCACATGGTCAGCAAAGATCACAAAATCATAATCATAATCATAATCATAAGGAACTAAGTGGTGGGTAAATTTTCACGATCAGTTTGCGCCCAACAATTTTATTATCGGTATCATCAAGATACTTCGTATAAAGTACTTTAGTACATAATATCGATGATTGGTATTGATAAATATTGTGTGATAATATTGTCAAATTCAAACTCTATGCACCAAAGTGCAAACTGAAAGAAGTTAGATTATTTCCTTACATTTCATCGTAGCAAATCTCTGTTTGACTTTCAAATTCAATGAGTTCTCAAACATGCACCGAGTGCAGACAGTGTACATCTCATATCTTTACTTTATCCAGTTAAGCTCGTAATAGGTAATATTTTCTTTCATCATTTTGTACAAAGAGAAAGATAAGAAACAGTTTCGTGAGAGGAATGGAATATTCTTACATATTTTCAACGTTCATAAAGTTTAAAAATTGTAGACATTAGGTAGAAGCAGGAGTTGGTAATAAAGGGGCCCGGGGCAGATGGTTTCGTTCCTTTTGCATTATACATACCTACTACTGTGGCACTGGAAATTCATCTCGACTACTGCATTTTAATACCCAGTTGTCGTATAAATAATAATGAGCAAGACATAGAGTATCAGTTCTGTACACGGAAGATATTTGAGTACTGTCCCACTGGTGAGCACGGGTGTCCTCTTACAATGTAAGAGGGAACAGGCCATAGGTGAGGGGTACTAGTCCACCACCACGGCCAAGAGCATATTGGCGGACTACACGCACCTTTGAGAACATTATGGAGAACTCTCAACCATAAGCTCTAAGAACTATCAGGTGTGCAGGTTTCCTCACGATGTTTTCCTTGTAATACGCACATAGTTTTCGCAAATTAATGATACGTACGGGATTCGAAAGCGGACCCCCGCAGCTCCGGTTCGGGAGTCCAACATTCAAACCACTCCACTATCGCTGAATAATATCGCTGAATAAGAATATAGTAAAGGGTTAACACATGTGAGCTAAAATTTAGGTTTTGTTTTATTTTAATGGGTTCTCAAATAAAAAAGACATTTTTCTCAATGTTACTTTAATGCTACTTTAGACATACTAAAGTTTTCTGAAACGAAGCGAAGTTTTTTGAAAGGGTAATTGAATCTAAATAAAAGAAAAAATATACCGTTTATAATAGATTTCTCAATAAAGCTAACAATAATAATGGCCTCACTTACTAAGTTAATTAAAAAACTCCGAACAGAGAACATATTTTCCTTTACCCTTTAACGTAAAACGAGGGTTTAAATTGGCTCCAGGCTTCAACAAATTCTCTGTCGTTTTTAATCAAACACCTTTCAAAGTTTGTTTTGTTTTTGTTCAATGGAAAGTTTGCAATTACTGGTTTTCGTTCTTCCTGAGCCTGTTTTTAAGTTAAGAAATGCTTTCAATAGTGTTAAAACCCAGCCAAGTAAATAACAACCTACAAGGTGTATTAAATTAAATTGAAGAAATAATACCATTTTCTCAGATGTTACAAGTATTTTTATTTGTACAACCTTTTTCAGTTCCCTCAGGGTAAATGCCCCGAGCGAGTTTATCTGTTTATTAAATAAAAATTAAATTATTCTCAACAGTATTAAAGAGCTGAATCTAATAGGGTAAGATCCCACAGGTCTACGTCTTTTTAGCAAAGCTACAATGTTGAAGGCTAATAGTTTGGCATGCAATTAATATTGTATAAGTATAAAAGCGGGGTCAATTCAAAAATATACTTAATGTGACTCCTCAAAGTGAAAGTAGCAGTTCATCAAGGTTTTAAGAAAACAATTTTAAATGTTAGTCTGTTTTTTGACTATGACAACGATTATATTCTGTAAAATTAATTACATTGAAAAATTGCAGTAAGGCTGAAAATCGAATCCCGTATTAGTGCTGTTAATATTATAAATGTGTTTGGTGAATCCTTAACCTCGATTTGTTATTTATAAAATTCCAGGTTAGAAAATTTGATAACACAAAGAAGGAATTGGGAAAACATAAGTTGCTCACTTTCTCCTTTCAAGAGCTACATATCTTAGAATAACTGTGGTTACCCACAAAAAAAATCGCGCGTCATAAACAATTATGCTAGTATGGTAGCGCGTTAATATTGGCACTAAGATGAGGAAACCTTTTTACTTGAGAGTTCTCCATAATGTTTTCAAAGGTGTGTGAAGTCGACATATGCTCCCTTGACCAGTGTGGTGGACTAAGTGGGACATTGTGGCCCCTGACATTGTGGGAGGAGAACTCAGCCCACTAGTAGGAAAAGAAGAAAGAAGTACGAGAAGATTGCGAAGAACAGAATGAATGGTATTTACTATTTCGAAGCATTCGATTGTGATTAACTGTACACGTAATATACCTATGTATTAAAATAAACATAGATATATAAATTACTAAATATGATATAATAATAAGTTGATATAAGAATATAGACGTAGGTATAGAATAGACGAGAACCTCTCGATCAACATAAGAAAATAATGAACGAAACAACTCAGCCATATAGACTACACAGTAACGACCTAGCTAAATAAACTAGGATACAATGAATATTTGTAGCTAACTTCCACAGTGTTGCTAAATTCTGAAAGTTGGGTAGTGTCGGTTATTTCAAACTTTACAATAAACAAGCTCTGTTATAACATGTTGGCGTTTCATAATTATGATTCCCTTATTCATGAGCTCTTCGTACCTATTTCTAGTATAAGAATGAGTACAATTATTTTATACCAGCGAACCAACCTTCGCTTCGCTTCTAGAAAAATAATCTTTCAAGTTTACTATGTAATATTGTAGGCTTTGAAGATTGTAGGTTAACAAAATATAAAGCTATAAAGGAGAAAATAAAAAAATACAAACGACGCCGCAACATTCATTTGTAGTCCACTTATACAGTTATCCCATTTCAAAGCAAAGCATACATTTTTCTATAATATTTAGAAAAAACAGACATCACTCGACGTATCTGAATATGTTTGTAGCTGTAGAACGAAACTCTTGTCAATAAAAATATTTTCAGTTTTCAGTAAAACTTTTGAATTTTGAACTTCAAAGCGGTTTTTCCTATTCATAGCGATATAACCTGGATGTTATTGGTAACCATTCCACCTAACGAATTGCTCCAATTTGTGGATCCGATTTCTCGTAAATTTAGTTGAAAAAGTGAAATTGCATTTTCTGCTCGAAAAACGGGGCTTTAGTTCACAAAGACAGATAAAAGTGGTTTTGTCTGACCTAAAACATGATAATTCGTAATAGATTTACAGACTTCCAAAATTTAAAATGCCAATGTTGAACGTAACTTTAAAACAATGTGCACTGTACTCTGAAACTATACTACCTATTCATTTTTTAAAAGATATTCATATTTCAAGTCACGTGGATCGGAACGTAATTTTGAACGCCGCTCAGCGCTCACTGACGTCAATCACGTCAAATATTCCAGCTACTTCGTGCATTTTATTCGATATTTGAGAGGTAATTTTACTACACCTAGATTTTCAAACAAAGCTACAAAATGGAAAACTATAAGCTTTGTGACGACTCGCGTAGTTTTTCTAACGAGTAATAATTTTAAGGGCTATGTGACATTGTCGCTTTCGCGGTTATAAAATTGTGTTTTTTTTGACGGATAACTAATTATAAGTCAATGCGGATAACGCATCTAATTGTGAAGTAAAATTTACTTTTTTAAAGCACAAATCTGTAGGCGTGATCGTTTTTCACTAAACTGTACCAATTGTGGGATAGTGATAGTTAGTCTATATAGTATAATTATAGTCTTTATCCCTTATTTACAGTTTATTTAAAATAATATGAATATGTAAAAGAATTAAGTAAAAAAATAAAAAAAATAACAGAAACAAAAATAAAAGTAACAAAGATAAGTATCTCCAAGCGAAGTGAGGGTAGGTTACTAGTTTATTAATATTATACACATAATATAGAGGTAAACAAAAATATATTATGGGCGTATTTTAAAATTTAAGGTATGTTTTCAGGTAGGTAACTATGCAAGCGCATATATGTATCATAATTATCTTCCTAGAAATTTATATTCATTCCGTCAATACCGAATTACTCGCGAATGGCACGTCGCACCAGATCATAGGATTACATGACCGAATCGTACGTTAACTCTACCTATTGCTCTTAAAATCTTGATACTGGAATATATGTATACTTGAAAAGGTATGTACCTAGTTGAAAAGGCATTGGTTGGTGGTCACGATTCCTTTTAACTAGCCTTTAAATTATTGACTTCAATGGCTCCAATAACTACTTATAATGTCATTTGATTGTTCATTGGAATCATAGATTTCTGTCTAGAAAAGCTTTTTCTACCAATGATGAGTTAATGTTTGATTACAATTCCACCTGATAGAGTGGTCTAGGATAATAGTACGTACTAACTTATTAAAAGCCTATTCACTTGATTTGAAGACACCCACAATAGTCAGTATATTAATCGGGTTGTTAGTGTGTTTGTTCACGCTAATGTCAGAAACATCTTAACCGAGTTGGATTCGGTTTTCAGTGATGTACTCGTATCTCATGAAGTTTTTTATAATTTTTGTAAAGCTTTTCATAATTTTTGTAGACACTAATTTCCATGGCAGTACATGAAAGTTACCGTTAAAGAGTACCTACCTACGAGTACTACTATTTACTTTACAACATAGTATAAAAATGTACAACTAAGCACAAAAGCACTTATTGAGTAACCAATCTTTACGTTTTTATAAAGACAATATTGTTTCAAGTGAATCAATATTTCAGCTATGTACGTGAAGTTCATTGAACTGTTTAACGTGTATGCACGTGTTAAGTGTACATAGTATGTATACAGAGATTAAATACGCTCTCGCACGAACTGACATGGTCGGTTAACGAAGCACTCGGCGCGTAAGGTAACATTGACTCCGTAAATCGATTCACACCACGAACACCATGCGGTATCGTGTATCGTGTTTTAACGATTCAAGTATTGAGAGGACATCACTACTTTTTATGCAATTAAGCGCACGTACGCACTATAGCGGTTGGCCGGACTGTGATATATGTATGAAACGAGCACGCGGCATCACCCTTCCGCTGCCGCCCATGACAACTGTGACCGATCCAGAACAAGACTCTGATCGGGACTAGATTGATTAGTTCAGTTAGCAGACGGTATTAGGACGTTAGTTGGTTAGTTCCTTAGTAGGTTGAGAACTGGCAGGGACTGTTTTAGTGATAGTTATTCTATTCACCGTTAGATAGTTTATTGTTGTTTAAACGACATCTTAAATATGGAATTCATACACGTTACTCTACATGTCTTTTTAAACGACTTCTGAAAGGGGGAGGTTCTCAATTCGATTGGTATTTCTATTTTATTACTAAATCATAAGGCTTTAACAAAATTAGAATATATAAAATAATTATACATGTTCTACATAACAACAACCCAAACAAAACCAATTATCCAAACAGAAATGAAGTTCTGAATAATTAAATGGAAATGTAACCGATTTTCACTGAACTTAAAATCCTTCATCCTCTCTCTAACATTATGTATTAAACAAATTTAATATTCGTTTCAAAGTAGAATATTACATATGAGCTGGAGTTTTTAGGTCAAATATAAAATATTTGATGTTTTTTACCTGTATCCAATTGGGGAATAAGTTTACAAAAATTTAAATAATAGCTACAAGTTTGGTTTATATCATATGTTATGTATATATATTATATGCTATGTATATGTAGTATTGTTTACCTATGACGGAAGTTACGCGAGTCAATGTAACACATACATTATTATTTATTTGCGATTGAAATTAGTGATAGAAAGGTACTATCTACCTACTGCAATTTTGTTTTTTTTAAATCAAACAATCCCTTTTAAGTCAAGTTTAAATAAAACTGACACTGACCCATGTCTGTAGATGGAAGATATTTCAGAAAAACTATCTAATATGGGGGATTTAATTAATGCAATGGATAATTTATTAGTGTTTCTTTTTCTTTTATATATTTTTATAAATCCTTCATCGTACAGTAAGAATTCAGGCGCAAAAAATGCTTAGTATACCTAATAAAGCAAATTAAAACTTAACTCCCCTATTTGCAGTATGAAGCGGCCGTAGTGTTTCCTTGTTTTATTTCAAAAGTTTATTCGTCACATTTTCATAGCAATCTGAAACGTTCTGTTCAGTTATTTAAGACTAAAATGCTTTTCGTTTAAAACATTAAAATATTACTCCGTGCGAATACATAATTTCAGCTAACCTTAAAACAACAAAGTTGACAGGCATGGAAAACAGTCCATTAAACTTATCAAACAAGCCTGATAATAGCTTTGGGGTGGGGAGAATTGTGTCCATAATCGTATTCTCCATACATACGAGTATACCGCCCTACCGCCCGCCACGGTTCCTACTTCGTACCATTTCTATCGTGTAATAATTATTATTATCACAGAAATTGTGTTCCGGTTAAAAAGGTGTGGTGCCGGCTACACTTCGAGAGACGACCATCTCAGTCCTCAAGGGTAGCAACATATCTGTGACCGAATTAGAACAAGACTCTTACTAACAATTACCAACTGGACTAATACTAACAGCAACTAACAGGACTAACTATCACTAACAGTCCCTGTCCCAGTCCTCATACTTATTAACAAACTAACCTTTCTAATACTGTCATCTAATCGGACTAACTATCCTAGTCCCCATTTGAGTCTTGTTCTAAGGCGGTCACGGTTGTCATGGGCGGCAGCGGAAGGGTGGTGATGCACGCTCCTTTGCTACCTTAATTCAATAAAAAAAATAGTATACCTACTTATTATGTTAACAATAAATAATTTTAACAATGGTAATCCTATTATTAGTTGCTTTTACTTTTTAAATGCCTTGCCTATACAATTCTCAATGCAAAAACTATAAAGTTTACCCATAACCATTTCCAATACATATTTATGTATGTTCACATCACGCAATAAGTATTAAAAGTTACCTATGGGTTTGGTATTAATGACGTAAAAAGCACCTACCATTTACACAGTGCGATTCAATAAATTTAGCATATACTAATTTTACAAGTCCATACCATAGTTACATGCCCTATGTATAACAAACTCTCTTATCAAACTCTCATATAATCGGCCATTTTATTTAAGCACATTCAGTTATACATAAGTGGTGATCTCTTACCATCAGATGACCCGTGCTCTTTGCCTGCTTAGGCCATAAAAAATATACACCACCTGAATTAGTTTTTATCTTTTATTTTGTGGTAACCCTAATCCAATTCCCACAGTGTCTATCTATATGATTCTGCTTTTTCTCCGACACCAAAAGCCATTGACCGATGTCCCTAAGTTCTTACCCTGTGTCTCTGCTATCACTGGGAATGGGATAGTAATGCACTTACTAGTCCTCACTGAATTAAAGACGTTCAGAGCGAAACGAGGCAGCGTGCCTCTGCTTTATGATCCCATCAAACGCCAACGTGATCTGAACAGGGAAATATCCTGCTCTGTGCATCCTTATTTATTGCTGTTGTGCAAATTATGTAAAAATATAAACTAAACTTTCTCCAGCGCCCTGTAGGTATTCATTTCAAGACGAACTTTTAACGCGTAGAGAACTAGGGACCAACTTTTATAGACAAACTCACGAGCGTCTATCATATTTTTTTCTTTCACAGAGTAGTTCAAACGGCCACCCGTTTTTACGGGTTCGCAAACAACCACAAATTATTTTTTGCGCTAATTTATTATTATTTTACACTGTGGCTTTTAGCAAATTCATAAATGAACTCTTTTGGGATTATAGTCCCGGATATCGTTCAGTTTGAGATTCTCGAACAAATAAGGTTTACAAGTAAACAGGTAACAGTCAAACAATTGTATCTATTTGTGCCAGATAACATGGTATGTGTATATTACACATCTGTCATTTTCAGCTCTCATATCGTTACAACTCGCAATTAAGCAATAGAAAATACCTAATCTAATAAATTAAAACACAAAAAAAAAAATTTAAAATCTCGCCTATGATGGATGGCAAAATCGACGGGAAGAATGTGGCATATGAGAGATACGGTTTTATAGCCCCATCAAACGTCCTCTCGCTCACTGAAATGGAAAATCGGGAAAATCACGCCCCCATCTGCGTCACATTAGGGGGAAAACAAATATTGGGTAACTGAGCGATACTGCATGTTGGTTTGCTCGCGGTTTTGTTTACATCCGTTGTGAGAATGCAATAGCCATTGATAGAATAGAATGCAATAGCACTAGATGGTGGAATATTCCCAAGGTCCCATCGATTACGAAGAGTTAGAAACACTGAATAAAACACGTAAGAGGAAAATTAAGGCATTAAATAAAGTTACGACAATACGGTCCAAAGTTACATTTAAGCGAAATTAAATTATTCAATTTAACGGATGTAGAAAGTCGTTAACCATCTGATTTTTAAAAATTAAATCACCATAACGTAATAAATCTCAAATAGGCATGAGCAGAACCGTTTAAATTACTAATATAAATCGTGGGTGCCTCATCGAGTCGTGGAATTTTCCCATTAGACTTTATGGATTTCTCTCTTGTCCGTACATTAAATTATAACCAGAGGGAAAATTGTACGAAGGATTGAAATTTAATTTCGGTCGCTGTTTGAAAATAGAATCTCTTTTATACTGCATTTAGTAGTTCCAATTTACTTTTCAGCCGTTTGAGAATTCATTAATTTATCGTGCACAAAATTGAATTTACTTTTATATTAAAATTACTTTTAAATAAATTTTATTGCTAATTACTCTAATTGCGAAATAGTGCGGATTAGCAAGAAATATATCATTGAAGGTTTTTATAATTATGAAGGACTTTTAAACATAAAATAAGACAGCTTTTATATTACTGCAGATATGACGTACTCGTTTCCTTTTTTTTTCTTTACTTATATCAAATTCCGTCTCCCGTTCTGATTTGAATCCTGCAGGCATGACAAATAATTGAAGTTTTGGATGTGATTTAGGTGCAGATTCAACGACACACTTATTGTAGTAAGCATGGGCTAGCATTTAGTATTCGGTTTCTTTTATATTTTGATTGGATCAAAAATAGAAAAGAAATGTCAATTTAAAAATTCCGTCTTAATAGGTAACGTTACTGATAAACAATACCAATCGAATTAAGAACATCCTCCTTTTAGAAGTCGGTTAAAAAGTCGGCAAGTTGTTTCTCGAATCGAAACGAGGGCTGGTTTACTATTATGCGATAAAATTCGGTTACACTCGATAAAAAATGCCGGATTCATGCTTAGGAATTTTATTAGAAACTAAATTTATTATTACATACTTTATACCCTGAGACACCAATTGATATAAAACCATTAATGTTCCCAGCAACTAGTAGTGGAAAATATTTTCTATGAAAGTTTTTGCATAATCCTAAAATTTTTAAGCGTCATTAATTTGATTAAATACAATAACAATATCTATGACGATCACGTTATGACATTTTTAAGCATTTTTAGTATTATTAGTAGTACCTACTAGTGTTATTTTTATAAATATTGTTACTGTTTCTAATTGGCGCACAATTCACTGTTTGTATTGTATTGTAGTGTGTGATAATGGTAAATGGATTAATATTGATGATGAATATAACATAGCTTCGTTACCTTATAAAAGTTTATCAAGTTAAACAATAGATATTAAAATGAAGTTTCGAAACCCAATGTAAGCAGTAGATAGAAGAGAAAAAACAGCTCTAGTCCGACTCGGACCCGCGTGGATTGGGTTCCGTACATACACAGAACAGGTATAAATTATAGAATAAATTATACTCGACGACTAGTATGGCGCAATAGTTACCGAGCTGGACAGCAGTTTGAAGGGTTCAATTTCTAGGTAGACGGATTTTTATGAAGAGTTTAAACTTATCTCTCGGTGCGTACTTGTTTTTGTGTATTTTCCATGCACCCATGATACAGGGTATCCTAGTGTAGGTATGTAGGGTGTGTTATATAATTATTTATTTTATTTATTACTAGCTGCCCCAGCGAACGTTGTTCCGCCATATACATAGATTACTTGTAGTGAACGATTTAAATTTGAGGGGCGGGGTTAGGGAAGTGAATATTTGGGATTATGTGTATTTTTGTGCCACAATATGAAAAAATAACCAAAAAAGAATTTACTACGACTAAGACTTAGGGGTATGAAAAATAGATGTTGGCCGATTCTCACACCTACTGAATATGCACACAAAATTTCATGAGAATCGGTCGAGCCGTTTCGGAGGAGTATGGTGACTAACATTGTGACACGAGAATTTTATATATAGGATAAGATTGGCGAAAGCGGAAGGGTGCGCTGCATACTCGTTTGCTATCTTAATTCCACTAAAAAAAATATGATTCACAGCCCAAATCAGAACTCTTTACTTCGATATTCCGTGCCTGGATTCAAAACCCGCATTAAATCTCAATCTTTGTCATGCCGTTGATGGAACGGACAATTCTATAAAATATAGGTAGGTACCTAACAATTATTCAAGAATGATCTTCTAAAGGTTTAATTATCCTCTAAAGATTTTACATAATCGAATGTAGAACCCTGAAAAGTTTTTTTCAACAACAAGAAAGGCCCAAAGAGAAAAACAGTATAAAATGGTATACAGAATCTGGACGCCGAGACTTCATCCTCTATAACAAAGGACTTTATTTATTTAGAGAAGCACTCAGCGGTAATTAGATTATGAATGGCCCACCATTCCGTTAACACGAACAAGCTGCCTTATAATCTACAAGGAAGACACCGCCGTTACTGGTTTTTCATATTCATCATAAATCTTTTCCGTATCAAAACAAGGAAGAAAATTGCGAAAAATATGAGAATTAATTGTTTTTAAAATGTTTTCCTTGTTTAACATAACATTGAGGCTTCGATCAAAGTGATGGCGGCTTTGATGTTAGTAATGAAATTATTTTGATATTTGAATAACATCAGCCTATAACTTACTTATGTAGGTATATAAAGAAATATTATAATTATACTAACTAAACCCGATCATCCTTAGTACTCGTAGCAACGAAAGAAGGACCTAATTGTAAATTAATCCAAAATACTTGAAATATTCCATTCTCTTCGGAACTCTGGACTATAAGGTAGGTAAATGTACTCTGGTTGTAAAATAGTATTTTGTGTAAAAATATTTCAAGGATCCATCAAACAAAATTATTATTTCTACTGACATCAAAACTATTATTTCTAACATAATTTGTACGTGTAGAAATAGTACGTGTGAAAATAGGATTATATTTTCCGATACGAAAGAAGTTAAATAGATAATTAAGCATAATAATCTGTAATTTACGTCCTTTACGCTACGCAACCTTCATTTTCCCTATCTTTCATCAGCTTTCATGAAAGTGATTCGTCTAAGAGCCGTCCATACCGTTCGTAATTAATACGTTATAGATAACATTGACGTTAGAACAGTATACACGTAATTACATGTCTGTTGAGAACGTACTACGCTTTTGTTCTTCCTGATCGTATCTATATTATCCATATTAATAAGAAGATAAGGCGAATTTTGTTCCTATTATATATTTTATTTTTTTCCTATGTATCCTCCAGGGGGTAGTCTACTACTAGTAAAGTATCACGTGAAACTGTTTCGAAAGTCACTACAACAGATTTACCTATAGAAGCTATTACATGGAATTCATTTGTAAGTCTCAAAACCAGATTAATGTGTAGAAATTACATAATCGTATAAATAAAATAGAATATTGTCTGCCTGTACTTTCAAACTGTGTTTTCTCAAGTGTTTCTAACATACACATTAGAAGGAGATTAGTTCATGGCGATTTGTAGTCAATATTTCATTGGCGATTACCTTATTAATATTTTTGCTTAAAAGTGGATGCCTTTCTACAATTCCACCAAATGGTAATAAGAGAAATAGTCCTTATTAGAGAAGAATGGTAAGTATACGGTTGTTAATTGTAGTATTTAGTTACGACGAACCCCGTGTAGTAGGTAAACCGTTAATGTGTGACCATTTACTAATATAACAATTTAACCAAATGCCTTATTCTATGGATTATATACTTCCCTTTGGTATGTAATTGATTACATTTAAAGCCTTCTTATTTTTACATTGTCTTATTCATTATAAATTATTGTAAAAACCTTTTAACGTTTTCCGTACTCATTATTAATTATTCTCAAAATACCTTTTAACGCAGGGGTTTCGAGAGGCACTAAAATACGTTGAGAAAATTTAAATGGAGAATATTCGTGTTGTGTTCTGCTAACTGAGCCCCTAACACGGAGACAAAGGTGGTTAATTGATTGGCAGCCCTAAATCAATAGACCACGCGCGTGCTTCGACGTCGGACGTGATGGGATATAATGATAATCGTCATACATTTTAGGGGGTTTAATTCAGTGGGTTTTAAACTACTGAACTGCGAAGATGTGAATTGTGCAAGGAAACAGTTTAGTTCAGGATGGATCTAAAGAGAGCTTGTGAACTGTGATAAGTTATAACCTAATAGTTATAAATTAAATTAAGGAGAAATTTGTTTTAAATCCGACATCTCAATTTTCCGAATTTAAATATACATTTAAACTGAGCTTTAAGAGTCCGTAGTTAAGCTCTACAACGCTATGGCTCGCATTACGGATTATTGATTAAATTCTCGGTCCGCAAAGTCAATAAACTCTTTTGACATACAGCATTTGTAATTTATAAAATTTTGTACTTACAAGCCCCATTGAATTAGTCGAATACCATTGATAAAATCTAAAGCCAGTACGCGCGACGTGTGATAGAAATCAATAAAGTACTATTTAATAGTGAGGTTGAATATCCATTTGCTGATTGTTCTGTATTGAAACAACACCCACTGTAACTACCTATAGATACTTACAGTGCTCTTAAATTAACTAGTTAAAGCTCCGTATAGCTCGGGTCGGTAATGCCACTCCTATTAATTCTACCATAAAGTAAGTTATTTATGGGTTCAGTTTGAGAGTTTGCCAGGGATGTAAAAAGCGAGTTCAATCTTGAGTGTAAGTGTAATGGCTATGATTGACTATAAATTAAACGATAAATGATTACGGATAAGTGTAGGTAATTATATCCTTGACGAATTGTTATTGAACTCATAATAATACAAAAAGTCCTTGTTTGTTCACAACTTACCCACTGATAGGAGTAGTAATTAAAATAAAACCCATACAATTCAATGACGGTTATCATTATTTCCCATCACGTCCGACGTCGTAGCACGAGCGCGGTCTATTGATTTAGGGCTGCAGATCAATTAACCGTCTTTGTCTTTGTGTTAGGGGCTCAGTTAACAGAACTCAACATGGAATATTCTCCATTTAAATTTTCTTAAAACATTTCCTAACTCATAGACCTCCTGTTGTAAAAGAACTTTTCAAAATAATTTATTATTAATATAAGTTACTATTTATCTATCTGTGGTACTTTATGCAAACGCATATTTTTTATGGAATTTAGGTAGCAAACGAACATGCAGTACCATTCTACCGCTGCCGCCCATTACAACTGTGACCTACCTAGAACAAAACTAAAAAGGCGAGTTAGTTCTGTTAGCTGTTGTTAGTAATAGCCCAGTTAGTAATTGTTAGTAAGAGTTTCGTTCTAGTTCTAGTTACCTCTAAAACAGTGTAACCGACTCGACATCTTTCTAAACGCAACACTATTACTGTTAAAACTATAATTACACGCTAGTAATAGTATCAAGTACCGTGGCGGGCGGTTGTACTCTACCCCGGGCGAACTCTAGGCTCTACTACCTATAGAAACTTATGAAAGTTATATGTCGGAACACATGCGAGCCCTTTAGCTCTCATATCGATGCACGCATGGGAATGTGGACAAGATCTAAAGACCTAGATTTTACTGCATTACATTAAGGTTTATATGTCAAGGTATAGTAATTCTTTAGGGTCCCAGGTATTTTATAAAAGAGCAATTCTGCGAAATAGGTTTATGTAGATTGAGATTTTCCAGCCTTGCGACTTGAGAGAGGAAATCTTTTAATTGTTTTTAATTGCCCTACGGTTCGTTTACAATGACGTTCGAATACCTTGACCGCATTTGTGTGTATGTATGTACACAGGTACCCTCACGCAATTAGTGAACCGTATTTGGTTAAAGCTAATTAGATAAACAAATTACCTACGTTCCTTTTTATTTGAATCCATGTATTCAATTATTTGCTATGTTATATTGTTACATGGCAAAAAAGGTATGAGTTGATTAATTATTTGACTGGTAGGGAATGCCACTAGGCATTAAGTCCGGCCATATCACACCCATATTTTTAAGGTACTGCAATAAAGATTCAATAAATGAATAAACATTGAAGCAGTGATAGCGGTGTGGTTGAACGTTGGACTGCCGAACCGGAGGTTCGGGTGCAAACCCCGCACGCACCACTAATTTTCAAAAATTATGTGCGTATTAAAATTTAATTATCACTTGCTTCGGTGAAGGAAAACATCGTGAGGAAACCTGCACACCCGAGAGTTCTCCATAATAATCTCAAAGGTGTGTGAAGTCCACCAATCCGCACTTGGCTAGCGTGGTGGACTATGGCCTATACCCCTCACACTGTGAGAGGAGACCCGTGCCCAGCAGTGGGACAGTTATGGGTTGTGATGATGATGATGATGATGAAATGAATAAAATAAATACATTCTTTGACGAGTTTACGACAGATGGAGGTCTCAATAAATGATCTGATCGACTGACCGTAATACCTACCTGACAAAAGAGCAGACGAACCACCATCGGGTTGCTTACCACCAGGTAAGCAATCACCGTTGACCATGGTCATCCATAACACCAAACCTACGCGTTGCCGGCCAAGAAAGAAAAAAGAGAAGATTAAATTAAACGAGTAAAAACTAAATTGTGAAAATTAAAAATGTGAGGTTCAACCCTTGCATCGACACAACGGGGAGCACGCATTTCGATGGGTAGTGACGTCAGAGATTGTCCTTATTGCTATACTGTAACAAACGCTTTCACAAAACGTTTAGTTAACATTATTTAGTAACCGTGTAACAATAATACAAGTAAGTTGGTCAATCTAATGACAATAATATACAGTCGATGTAAAACCGTAAACTGCTTCTATAGTGTACGTAACAAGTGTACGTACAATAAAAAATTACACTATTGGGTCACCGCAAGCGGGCTAGACGATCAAATACGGACAGAAACTGAATAATGTAAATAAGCCATTATTCTATTCTCTATGCCCCTATTCAGTTCCTTGAAAGGGAAGAGTTTGGTTCTCGGCTGGGGAAATGTTTACGAGAAAAACAAATGGTCTAGCAGGGGTCTTGGTTGTTATTGTTCTGATTTTTACTTTAGGCACATACCACAAATATTGTTTGTTTAATTTCAATTTGTGAACTGCTTCAAACAAGTAGACAAACCAATAATTATATTTTTCATCTCAATTTCAATGATCTCATTTAAACATGTAGTAGGTGTATTGCAAATAAATCATTCATTCATTAAGTATACAATGATACAAACGGGTTGGTATTAGTGCATACTTAATGATATCAAATTTCAAATATTACTAACTTGCTAAAACTAAAAGAGAGGTTTATAGGTACTTTCCGATAAATTTTTGAGTTATAAATGTACAAGCCAATTTAAGTTGGCACTTTCCAGTGGCTCAATAAAACCTGGTAAAACATTCAAGCGGCAGTTGGAGAATTCCCGTCAGTGCGGTGCGACTCGCGAGGTTACAATTTTCGCGCTCACTCAACCTTGAGCCAGCGAGGGGCGAGCGGGCATTAGCGGGAGAAAAATTAGATTTAACCCCGACACTGCCGGAGAGCTTCTACCTTAACATCTATGTCCCTTTTACCCACTCCGCCCCTGCAGTTTATCCATTTTATATTCTCTCTCGGAAAATATTTCTTAATTTCCAACCAAACGTGGGTGAACAGCGAACTTTGTTACAAACGTGCTGCCAGCTTTTAGGTTAATACGTAAACGAATACAGATATTCTCAATTAAGACCCTCGTGTAGACGCGGGTCAAGTAATTACTGAACCGTAATTTAACTTGTTGGGAAAGGCTACACGGGTGTTTAGCTCAGTGTTAACTTTCAACACTTGCCCCTTTAGTAGTAAGTGAAGCTTATCCATATTGGTTTGCGGTTGAATAAAAGTTTCACCGCATACCCTTTTAAAAATATCGTTCAATATTAAATATTATTTTCTAGTTGAGATACATGGGAATTAAAATTAAAATGAAGGAAAAATATCAATGACATGTAATTCCCTTACCCTGCCTGCTGAGCGAGACATTTAGACATTAATATGACAGACTAAATTTTTGTTCTCGGATTATGGTGTCTGTGACTTTTCATTTATATTATATAACTTTTGTATTATAGAAGTTTTGCGAGGAAATTATCATACATACGAATAGAAACGACGACCCTCTCTTTCCCTTCTTCTTAGTTAAGTAAACCGTTTAAATAGTCTCTTTGTTCTATAAAAGCATAAATTCTCTCTCAAACTAAACTTGTCCAGGCAAGGAAACAAATCGGACACGGCAACGGGACATAAATTAAAACCCTTATTAATAATGCAGACCTAATCAAAATACTGCTTGTAAGCTTCTCTTTCGGGCTTTGTTCCAAAATTATGAAACATTGTGTAAATTTTAGTTTCAAAATAGAATTTAATAAAAAAAACACTTGTTTATTTCATTACGAACAAGAGAGAAACGTAAATTCCGCTTCTCTGCTGCATGATGATTATATAAAAATGATAACTTCCAAAAAAAGCTGTGGAATAATTAAAATGAGATAAAACTTTCAAAGACAAAGTAACAGGACATTGGGATAATATAATGTAACAAATATTTTATTGAAGTTATACCTACTTCATAAGACGAGTTTGGGAAAACCGATTAGTGTGTATTTCACAAAATCACCCTTTTTACTTTAAACAGGAGTTTAAATACATAAATAACATAACAGAACATTTTAATCCAGTTTAAAGCAATATAAACGAAGGTAAGCAAATTTCAAAACCACCTCGCTGAAGGGATAACGCTCGGGGCGGTGCAGGCAAAACACGTTCGTTCGTATTCTCTTTGTCTTAACTAAAAGGGTTAACTGTAAACACCAACACTTAACCCTCCAACGCGCGTTGCTTCGCGCTGTTCCTTGAGGCCCTGTGATGACAAGTTGTTTACAAAGCACCTCTTTCCGCAAAAACGCAACGGGCTTTTCCTCATTATACTGCATCTGAGCTTGAAGCGTCTTTTCACGATGAAAGAACTTTACCGGGTTAAGCTGGCATGGTTAAGTTAGAGCAAAAAGTCCACTTAAATCAAAGTAAAAAATGTTCTGTCTGCTATCGATTATATTCCTATTGTGTGTGTGTATATAATTTTATGGTAGTCTCAAAATAAAAGAAAATTTCAAAGTGGCTTTAATTTCAATAGTTTTAGTTAAACACATTGATACTTGGTTAAGACGATTACGGCGAAAAGGGAAGCTTATGATTTTAGCCCGATTGTATGTTCTTTAAGCTGTTCATGAAGAACTTCTAAATTATTCGACAAAATTAAAACGTATCGTCATATTCGTGTTTTGGTTATGGACAATGAAATGAATGAAGACTTGAGTTACCAGCCACAATGATTACCTTACATAATATTTATCTTTTTACGTACAAAAATAATAGTTTATTTTTTATAAGCACTTATCCACGCATAATAATGAAACACGTATGCTTACGTTTTGTACGCCTTTTGTTCCCAGAGATTTATCGTTTTACAACGGTACTTAACCCTCCACTGTATGAGTATCCGATCCCGACGCCTCAACATAAAATATTTACGAAGCACCTCTATACTGTAAAAAATCTTAAGAATTTGGTTATTTTTATCTCATGTTTTGGAATTTTTTCAGAAATGTAAATTTTATAACCGTAATCTAGCGTCTAGTCGACATAAGGAGCAAAAAGGAATATTACTTTATACTTGGCTTCAACTCATTAATGGCCCACTACTCAGCATACATGAGGAGGCCTGGAGCATATTCCACCACGCTGCTGCAGAGCGGATTGTTGGAGGGGTCAGTGGCCAACCCAAGTGTCGGATTTTTTTAAGCCGCCCGCCTATCCAACATAGCTTAACTACTACTACCAAATGGTATTAACCGAGATCGACAGATTTACGTGCCCTCCGAAGCACGGAAGCGCCCAAGAATTTCTGCCCTAGCGGTCACCCATTAAACTACTCAATTAAGATCGACACAAACCGAAGGGCTATGAGCGCTTCCCTAGCGCTAGCCGGGCTATGATTACCTACTTGATACTTAAATGACATTATTATTCGTAACGAAAATCTTCGACGCACAAATAAGCTCAAAATTGAGTTGTGTTTAAAATTTAACATAATTTGAAAGTTTACTCCAATGTTATTAACTCTTAAAAGTTCATCGTTAACGTTAACACTTTGTGCCCTAAATAATGTTTAACAAAGCCTTAAAATTATCTTGTAAACTTCTTGCAATATTGTTATATTATCAGCTGCGTTGCTTTTTTATATCCTGGAAACAACGGCAAGTTTTAAAGAATTACCACCACACACAACAATCGTTAAGCTTTATCGGCTTTAAAATTTTGATACTCAGAATGGCAATACCACATAAAGTCTTCAGTCAAACTCACTTAGTTACACCTCATGGAGGAGGGTGTACCTTAAAGGTACAGACTTTTAATTCTAATAAATAATCCATACGTAGTTATATCTTATTTCAAAAGCTAATTTACCACATAGATGTGAAGTACTCTAGCTGCACTGAAATCTACTACTCTACGCCTCTACATCCACACTATAATTTTAATTGGTCGCCAATAATTGCAAAGCCACCTCTCGTCTATTAGCACTCGATCGAGAGTGGGCTATGGCGCGGCCAGCAACAGAACGAATCACTTAACGATCGATGAATTTGCATTTAGTGTTTAGTTATTCCGAATCTACAATAATATAACTATCATAAGTGTGGGTTACAACGCCTCCGCTTTTTGCATCGATATGTCTCGGATGACTGGTTTTTCTATCGACACAAAATTGCCTGGCATAAAAATCGTTAAAAGCATTTAAAACTTTATTATAAATTATAAATTAAAGGATTAAAGATGTACGTAAAACGTAGCGGGCGCTTAGCGGAATTAAACAGCCTATCACCTTGTTCGCTACCGGGAATTATACACTCATTTAATTTCACGGTTCAAAGGACGTGCCCCAAGAATAATGGTTGTTCTATTATTATTTATAAGGTAATTTGTAAAGCTTTGTTTAAATTTTTATTTTATTCAAAAGCCTAAGCTAACCGATCATTACTATAAATTATGTAAGTAGTTCATTATCTGATGGTAACAGATCATCGTATTAGTCACACATGTGTTGCTATCCTTGAGGACTAAGGTGCTAAAAAGTGTAGGTGCAAAACATTCCACGATCGATTTTTCAAGGAGAGAGTCAGTCGGGCTGGGAAGAAGCTTCCATACCCTAGATTCAAACCAATCCAATGATCCCTAGGGACGAAATGACAAAACAAGGACACTAATCCAAGTTTAGCTTTAAATCACATCTGTATTTGTGTGACGTGAATCCGTGATTTAAACTACATCTTTCGGTTTAATGTTCACGGCCACTCACAATTGACGCGTATCAAACTTAGTTAGACCTCGAGCATAAATGTTTGTTACATGTACGTATTTTCACACATGTAACAAACATTATTACATGTAACAAACATTATTAATATGTGCGTATTTGATGAGGTTTATAGGTAGATTATATCTGTTGTAACAACATGTCTATCTATGGTTTGAAACTGAAACACAACACAACATGTACAGACTTTATCATGATCGCATAGTCACCGTATGAATACTATACTGTACGCCTATACATCGAGCTCGGCTACATCAAACGTGGTCATTGTTAAAGTTACCATGAATGTAGCGGTTGAACCCGTTAATTGGTTCTGCAACATTGCAGCCGAAACATAAAAGACATGGTTTATTTTGAGGGGTTTAAATATATGTCACAAATTGTAGTAAATTGGAACATCATGTCGAAACTGGCTTATTTGTTTTCGGAAGTAAGATTGGAGCACTTTGCGAATTACTGATGTCAGTTGAATTCACGATTTAAACCACGTACTCGTATGTAACCTGCACGGTCATTTGTTTTTTACTAAAATCCATTCAGCGACTACTGTTTTTAGGTCATCCACGAATACCTGATCAACAACTCTCACGACACCACACCTCTATATTCTTCTTCGACATGTACACGACGTTCAAATCATTGTCCCAGGAGCTACACTAATCCTAACACTGTCATTAATTTATTCATATCATTAATTTATTCTTGAGTTATCAACGTTGTATAATTCAAAAGCGACATCTATTCAAATACGTACATATCTTAATTATACACTCCCTTCTGTATTCATAGAGACAAGTGGCGCCCCCTGACCCATTTCTTACACCACGCGAATACCTGCTCCCTGGCGTGAGGAATGAAGGATCTAGTGTAATTACTGGTATAAGGCATAGTGCTTGGTTCCAAGGGGAACGTTCGCAATCAATCTCGGACAAAGGAGATTGCTTAACCCGTTTGCACGAGGTGTTTGTGTCTACCTATACATTAAGATTGTGTAAAAGTTTGGTGTACATACATACATACATACATATTTCCACAACTGACAGATTACCTACGATCTACTCCTAGTAATAAGCTTACGAATTTTGATACCAAAAGAAACTTCAAAATGATATTATGAAATATTATTAGAAACATTCTATGAAACTGTAACTAATTATTTTACTTTTCGTAACTTTTCTACTTTTTCGTGGAGTTCATACTCGTATGCACTGGGAGACTCAGATAATACCTATAATTTAATTTAAATGATTACACTAAATAAATTTGAAACTTAACGATTAATAGTTAGATATTGAATACATGGAAGCTATTTAATTTCTGCACTACTTTTATACTAAATGAATGCCACGAGGTATAATGCAAACAAAAAATATTTCTAAAAGCTGTCCCGGTAAAACTGAAACCACTTTATTATATGCTCTGGCGTTCTCTATGGGATGATTGTGTTTGTATACATACAGCCATATATTTACCTTCGACAGTACTGTCGGCCCACATGTCGATATTGACACGGGTGGCCGGAAAATTTCACTATTTACAAACCCCGTGACTAGGGATGAAGGAAATTGATTTCTAAAATAATGCGTGGGTACATATATTTTATATGTACGAGTAAGCCTCAACCCATTAATGGCCCACTACTGAGCAAATCTCTCCTCATGATTGTGGAGACCTAGAGCAAACACCACGCAGCTCCATTGGGGACTGGTGGAGGACTTAGTGGCTAACGCAAGTAGTTACTATCGGAAATTTTATGCCGTCCGAAGACCTCCGACATGCTTCTCGGTCGGTCACTTAGACTAACGCCATCGCCAGGATGTGAATCAGTATTTTTATGATGATAACCGATATAGGAAATAACATTAGGTTACTACTTCCAATACACATTGCTATGTCTAAAGAATCAAACAAAAAAATTGGTTGTCTGTAAAGTCGGTTTACTGACGATAGTTGAACGTGACAACGTCTTAAAAAAATAATTTCCTTTGAATGAGTAGGCAAGCACAATAAAAGAACACTTTTTCAATACAAGTTAAGTCATTTATTAAAAATGAATGCTGGATACTTATACATCCTACATCGTGATTCAGAATTATAGCGCCCCACTACTCAACGCCATCTAGTGTACTGCGAGTGAACTACCAGCTCAGCCAGCCTTCCTCCATCGATAAATGGACCCAATCGAACTTAATGAATAATTGTTCACTGCACAATACATAGATGGCGCTGGTATAATAATTCACCAACGGTAACGACGGTAACGCATGAGTCATGTTTTTTCATGCGTGCCACCGAATTATAAGACGTTGTCACGTCAAAAATTAAAACCTACGACGGATGATAAAGTTATAATCAAATAGGATTGTATAAAATTTGAAAAACACTCGACGAGAGATAAGTTATAATAATAAGTTAAGAACAGAAGAAAATTTGCCAAAGGCTGCCCGCTGCAGCGTGGTTACGACAGTCTATAGCCAGCTACAACTATTCTGAACTCTTTATTTTGCAAACTTAGGGACTACTTTTTTTTACAAACCTGGTACCTACACATAACATGATGTAAATAGCAACGTAACATTAAGTATAAGTTTAATGTAAGCTGTAACTTAAATTACCGCTGAGTGTTCGATGAAAATTATTTACGCATTATAACGCATTATTATTTAACGCATTATAACGCATTATTTACGCATTATAACACTTTTATTACTGAGAATACGGTTAGAGTTATAACATATTATATTGCAGAACAACGTCCAACGGGTTATTGAATGAAAAAACAGTAAACAGACCTCTACATCAAAGCAACACGCTGACACAGATTGCCAAGTATATCCCTCTGCTCTTCCGGCTATTATTTTCCTCTCAACAAAGATGCTCATTCGCCTCATTTCAGATTCAGAGAAAACCTTTGTCGGCGATAATTAACTGCAGCGGTGTAATTAATACCTGTGCTATACACTCTTGGTCACAGCTTACGTCCTAATTTAATTAGTAAATGTCCAGGGTATCACCTTTGTTAACTAAGTATGTACATGACAGTATGAAACAGATAATGTTATTTACCTTAACTAGCACTAAATAATTGCATGATTGGAAATCATAACATTTATTGCGGATAAATTTAATTAAATCAACACCAAAATATAATTATAGTTGGAGATTGAATATACCATACTGTGGCATATTATTATTAAAATGGCAGTGTTTAATACAATGTGACATATCATTATTATAAAATAGAATGAAAACGAATTGGAGTAAGTAGGTAGTTCCAAATGAACGTATGAAACGGAAATCAATCTATTTTACAATTAATTATGTGGTACTGCGTTGCGGTCACACCCATAGTCACCATGGTCACACCTTCAAATTATTATTAGCACCAAAGTACTTAAAGATAGAATCAATTGACAGAAAAAACCGATTCTAATAAATATAAATACACATTAAAATAATATATCCAACCATTTATCAATATACATCAAATACCACACATATTATTGATACACATATATTGATTACTTTTCACAAAATTGAAATTTTCACACAATTCTCAAAATATTTTATTTACTTATCTAAAATATCAAGTAGGGAATAACCTCTTTCAAAGAAATCATTTACTACTCCGTTTACTCTTTCTACATATAGTGATTGATTATGTGAAACATATTCACAAAGTCCTTCAGAAAAATGATATTTCATATCTGTCATTTCCGCGGCTTCTTCAGCGACCGCTGTTATTATTTTCATCGATATTAAAGCTTCTATCAGGCCTAACACCGAATATTCCTTCAGATGTTTTTCGAATATGCTTTTCGGATAAATCTTATCGACATTCAAATGACAGCAATGAAGAACAGCTGTTAACGTTCCATAATATAAGTTAAGAAGACTATCATAGTATTGTATAAGAAATTCTCGGTCAGTTGACATATATAAGAAATATGATAGATCAGTCACTGGAGATGCGAAGCGCGCAAGTTGGTAGTCTACAAAAACTACTTCAACTGGTTTTGTACCCTAAAAAAAAATGTATAATTAATGAGTGGGTGACATAAATAACAATAAAAATATGGTCATAACATCCTTTGGTCAAATAATATCATGTCATTATATATTTTACCTGATACTTAAACACCATGTTGTTGGTCCAACAATCTGAATGACAGATTGTACTATAATCTTTGTCTGGTAATGTGCATTTGTATAGTGCTGTCGAAACATATGGCTCAAATTCTAGTAACTTCTTTTTATATACTGGATCTGAAACCACATCTACAGAAGTATTGAAATAGCGTACCAGCGTTGAAGATACATTTGTGATATCATTATATACTACATCATGGCTGCACAATTCCATAATCTCTCCAAATTTGGTTGGATAACGTGTCTTCAATACAAAAGACAAGCCATGCAATATCGCAATATTTTTTACCACTAGAGAGGCGTGAAGGATATCCATTTTCTTGAACCTATCTAAAAAAAACAGTTTCTCAATTTCTTGGACAACTATTGCCTCCTTATCGTGATCAATACGCGCTAAAACCACGTTTAAGAATTTCATTTTCAGTCCCTCTATTTTCATGTTTCTTTGGATTGTGAGTAACTCAGGAACAATTTTTGTATGAAATACATACTCTCGCCGATAATATTCTCTGAAGCACATCCTATCTACTGGATTGGGATGCCACTTGACGATTAAACATGTCTTTAATTTTATTCCATGTCTTACGCCTTTAACTTTAACTCTCCGTAAACCTCCAGCAAAGCAATCGATGTCATCACTTCCAAATGCAACGTCATATTCAATATCTTTTAGATCAAGAATATCAGCTACTGAATAGATTATTTCAATAAATTCTTCTTGCACACGAGATATCTTTTTTAAACGCATTATTTGACACTTAAATTGCACCGCGTCACCTCAGTGAACTCACGCAATAACTGATATGATATTTTTCACTTCTGAAACGTTGACATTATCTGTGAAGATTTCTTATCATAACTTTTGATCATCCGTTTTCTGTAATACAGTAGCCTAAGATAAAATAAACCTTGTTTTTGTGTTTTTATGAGTCATGACTCGTGGCGTATAACATGAATCTGTCTTTGATCAAGAGACATAATAAAGAGGTTACAATTTGGAATAATTTGTTTCATCTTATTATTTGATGAGCCCAATTTGTATACATAGGGATCCGGCATAATTGCAGGTGTGGCTATTGGATAGGTACACCGAGTTTTCGAGTGACGAATATAATTAGAACAAATTAAGTGCTTTATTTTGCTTCAATCGTTTTTCTTTTGCTTAATTTAATTCAACATTACTTAGTGTGTTACTCCGCCATGTCATCTAACTTTGGATTACGAAGCAAATCATCAACTGCGACACTGATAAATCAAATAAGATTTTCTGATATCAGCAATCTAACACTTGGTACAGTTGAACGAACACCTCTTGGCGCGTTAGCGTTATCAGCGCGGAACAAGTCCTGTTCGGACGAATGTGAGATAAACTAGTCCCGGCACACAATACCTTTTGTTACTTCTCTCAATGCCCGTCCACTATGTGCTATACTGAATGCGTATATGTATCGTATGACTGGTTTCATGCATTCAGTGAAGCTTTGTCTGCCATTGTCGGGGACCTTCTGGTCACTGGGCTAATCTTAAAACAAGAATACTGCAAATTTATCGAACGAATGCATTAACTGCGGATTCTTTGTACCATTCAATAGAGGGATTTAACCAGATATGAAGCATTTTAACTATTCGAACATCATTTCAATAACCATTTTGAGTCTTTTGCGTTATTTTGGGCATTTTTGAGCATGATAGTGCTACTCAATTATTTAAGTAATTACATAAATATTCTATTCCGTAGTTGCCAAAGTTTTAATTGCGTTCGGTTTCCCTTCGGGCGAAAATATTTCACCATCACGTTAGGCCGATTGTTTGTTTAGACAATTTTAGTTTACTAGCTTTGATAAATTAAAACACACAGGTAGACTTACTCGTTTATTTGTTTAATCCGGTGATCCGACACTCAATACCATTATTATATTCTAATTAAATTTTAATCTACAACAAGTAATATTCACATAGTCCGATCTAGACAACCGCTCGAAACGGAGATCAGCACTAGAATGACCGCTTAAGACCACTGACATGTAGCACGTGGACAACGGCAAGGGAAAACGGAAAGAGGGCGCTTTGATCGGTCACGTGTGCCACACGTCACTGTCAGTATTGCTACATTAAATTTAATCATGAATTAATACATTTACCTCTAAATAGCTAATTAATTAATAAAATAAAATATAAGTTAACAAAATTAATTACACAAATAATTGTAAAATTCTAAAAATCATCACATTCGGCCATCCGCGTGAGTGCTACCTCCCGGTGCACTCTCTACTTTTACAACATAATTATTTAGTATAGAAAAAGAGCAAAAGTTTTTACTAGTGCGAGAGGATTTTAGTTTTGTATTGCATGTTTTTTTTTTTTTGCCCTGACTACCGTAAACTACCACTGCTTCCAAGTGTCGCTATGGAGAAGAAGCAGCGGAACAAACTCCATAACATTACAACACTGTTTTAACAAAATTACCAATTAACTATTTGCGCGATTGTTTTAACTTTTATTCGGTACGTCATTTCCGCAAAACTACTCGCTCCGGCATCTCGTCCTCAGTAACGCTCTACCAGCGGCAAAACGTATTACCTAAGCATTGAAAATTACCTGTAACAACAAACACATACGCGAGTATCCCTCCAAGCTCGGCCCTTCCTTGCCCTCGGCCTTCCATCGGCCCTCGGCTCGGGTCTTGTATAACCAAAAAAAATATATATTCTAAAACATTGAGTTAATATCAACCCAATGTCTACATTACTTCAAATTCCAATTCCAAACAGTATTTAAACAATTTGTCACAGTTCAACTATTAACAGAAATGGCTGAATGGCATTTAATTCAACCTTAAACTTTTCTGGTCTACAATATCATCACATTCGTTATTTAAATAATAATTATAAAAAAATTATTAAAAGGAGTAATTATGAAAAGAATAATTGTTCGGTAAAACGATAAGAAAACAAAATGATTTAGATCACCATTGCATTATACTCGTAGTTGTAACCCATGATACCAGAGGTGCGAGAAATGGTGTCCTGGCCTCCCTCGCCAGTATCATTGCCAGCACGTGGCAGTTGATGCGGTCCCACATGATAGGCGGCTGTTTAACCGTTCCCCATATACATAGTTATCGCAGTGTCCGTGTCCTTACATGTAGAATAATGAGAAAATTTTGCCAATGACCTGTACTTCTTCAAAAGCTTAACTGGAACACAAAATCATATAAGCATTGCATCGCGATATGAGCCGACATGCGAGATAAAAACACGTTGGCATCATAAGGTAAATAAGGATTTATTTATTTATAACAGTGATAACATATTCAAGCTTATACATCTTATTTCCCACACTAGGATACCCTGTGTTGTGGGTAACTACACTCTTCCAACTGATTTATATGAAAAGAGAAACAATAAGAAGAAAACAAACCTAAACATCGGTAAAACAATGTAGTTAAATAAATGGAAGAAAGAAAATAATAATAAGAATAAGCCAAGAAATTAATAAAAGTTTAAACACAATGCGAAGCAGATTACCAGCAGTATATATTAATCTTTGCAAATAATAGCAAATATATTTTAATCTTTGTAATTTCATACTATCTATATATTATAATAAATATAAAGTAATTAAAAATATATTATTTTATTGTATGTGTACCACCTTATAAAAATATTATGTCTAAGAGATTAAATAAAATAATTGTATTGCACTAGTAGTACATCACTTCATTGAAGTTATCATCACACATACCACTAACTGAAGAGTTACAAATGGTTAGTAACTTTAATTTGTAACTTCTTACAAATGTTTAAACGATTCCAGCACACTAGCCAATTCATTTCGCCATGTGAAATACCTGCTCAAACTGGGCACAAATAATAGTAAAAGTTGCATCGATCATGATTATCATCTTCATCAGATCCCAGATACAGGATGTTTTCGCAACCGCGTTCTGCAACGCACCGTACTGGATAGATCACCGTATGACGGTCGCTACGCTGTTAGACGAAAAGTTACAGAAAACCTTGGGACAAGTACATTCGATACACATCCGCCAGACAAAAATATTGTACGAAGTTTAAATACACATAAATCAGCAGGTGTAGCTGGAATCAAAACTGTAAGTTGCACTTACGGCGTTTTTCACCTTATAGCGAATACGTCAAAAATCACTCCGATTTCATACAGATGTCACGGAATTCATCTATACGTACATAAAAGGACTGACGGAAGAAGAAGATGACTGACTGACATCAACGCAGGGCCCAAACTGTAAGGGTAGAACTCAAATTTTGCACAGCAGTTCCTTTCACAAAGTAGGGGAGACTAAGGGGGGGAATAAGAAAGGATTCTTGGAAATCCACCCCCCCTAATGGGGCAAAACGGGGTGCAAAGTTAGCATGAAACCTTGCCGTTTCCGAAGTCATTCGAATAAAATTCAGTATGAATTCTTCATTGGAATTCGTGAAACATGTATAAAATATTTTCATGTAGAAATCACTCCTTAAGGGGCAAAAGGGGAGGTGCAAAATTTGTAAGGAAGTTCTCTGATTCTATCAACTTTCATATGTTAAGGGACCCTTGGCGGGCGAAGACGCGGGGAAAAGCCAGTATATTATAAATCACAAGTTGTCCCGGCGTACTTCGTACCGCTCTATAATTAAATAATGTTTTGGTGATATATCGACAGCAACGCCACCCATCGGGTCCAATTGTGAATCTAAACCATTCCCAGATCCCCTTGAACACACACAACAAATTTCATCCAAATCGGTCAAGCCGTCTAGGGGAAGTTCACCCTCATACACACTCACACTCGAATTATATATATTAAGATTATTTTAGCTGATTTAAAATAACAAAAGTGTCGAATAAGAGTGTCCGGTGTGTAATGTTATGACTCGATTACCATTATCGACAGATTCTTTTGGAATAGAGTGAAAACGTAGATCTAACGGCATGCTTCTAGTATGCCCCACTAGAAGATAGACGATGACATAAGCATTGGGTTCGTGGAATCACGAAAGACAGGGAAAGGATATGTAACGTGAATACTAAAACATCTTTTTACTCGTTCAGACCGCCTAGGTGCCCGGATCTAAACCTGATCGAAAATTGATGGAGTGTGACGGTAAATTGTGGACCACAAAAACGAGAGGATACAGGAAGCACTTGAGACATTGTAACGAAATTTGAAATCTGAATAGAGAGGAGAACTAACTGCTGTTATTATATTGTTGAAAGCTACTGTGCTTAAAGTAGTTTTTAGATAAATATTTTAATTGTATTATTCAATAAATTTATCATTATTATAATTTCTATTTTATTTTTATTTATTCTATAACCTTGTCTCGTGTGTGCAATATCTGCTAATGTGCGGAAATCAGCTAGGATGCAGAATGACTTGGAAGGAAGGAATTAATGGTGGGTGTGAAATCACAAAAACACGTCTCACTGCCGTCCAATTACGATTCTACCAGTTTGCTGCTAACACCTGTATAGTCATTGCAGATAAGGATATAAACGTGGCCCAAAAATTGCTTCAGGACTTTAGGTTATTGTCAAAGGTCTCAGGGTGCTGGATTGGTGCTAAACACAGATAAAACGAATAAGCTAAAAAAATTAAACAGACGAACATAGAACCTCCTCCCTTTTTTTTTTGACGTCGGTTAAAAATAGACGACAAATTATTGATTAAGGCACACAGTCAGAACCTCGGGGCCATTATAGATAGATACAAACCCATAATGACCCGCCCTCGCCTCGCTTCGGGAAACCCATTTCCGTAAACCGTTTGCTAAGATTTTGTTGTATATTTTGGATAGTTTACACTATATCTTTATAAATTATAGCCCATATGTTATCCTCATGAGTAAGCTACATTATTGTAAAGTTTCATCAAAATCCATTCAGTAGCTTTCGTTTGTCTGTAGGTCTGTCTGTTTGTTTGGGGGATAACCTCTGGAACGGCTAGACCTATTCTGACTGGACTTTTTGGTTTTCGCTGGGGACAGCGGAAGAGACAGCTTAAAAGTCACAATGATCTATGTAGCAACCATATATATAAAACATATACATATACAACATAAATAACATCACAATTAATAAACTAAACCAATAAAAATTATTATAGCATAAAATGTATGTAAAAATAAATTCTCAAGCAAACCCCGGTTGAGAGCGTTGTTTAGCAAGCGTAGCAACATCCAACCTTATATCGCCTTATAATGGTGTTTTCACACCTCTTTGCGCTTGGGCTCAAACTGTCAATATTCAATTAAACGTATAGCTATTATAATTATTATATGGACACATACATATTGGAGAAAAGAAATGTTTTAAATAATAAAGTTAATAGAAGTTCAAGCTGAATAATATTTATCTAGTATAGATCGTTCAACCTACTCACTCTTAACAATATGAAATAGTTAGGCTCAAAAAAATAAAAATTATTTATAACCATCAAAATATATGTATTTTCTATCATTCAAACAAAAGTCCGAATAAAGGTGGACAATGTGACAATTTATCATTATTATTATAATGGATTTCCTTGATATTAATTCATCGCTTATTAATAACATTATTATAGCTTGGGTATTACGGGTACACGTACATAGTTTCTTTTGTCGTTATAAGTCAGGTATATAAGTCATGTATAGGTCGGGTAAGTATAAGTCAGGAACGTACATAGTTCCTGTTGTCGTTATAAGTCAGGTATATAAGTTATGTATGTATAAGTCAGGAACGTACATAATTCCTTTTGTAGTTATAAGTCAGGTATATAAGTCATGTATAAGTCAGGTAAGTATAAGTCAGGAACGTACATAGTTCCTTTTGTCGTTGTAAGTCAGGTATATAAGTCAGTTAAGTATAAGTCAGGAACATATATAGTTCCCATTGGCATACACAGCCAAGTATAAATCAGGAACGCACATGTATGAGTGAGGGACATACATAGTTTCTTTTATCGTTATAAGTCAGGTAAGTATAAGTCAGGAACGTACATAGTTCCCATTGGCGTACATAGCCCAGTATAAGTCAGGAACGTACATAGTTCCTATTGGCGTACATAGCCAAGTATAAGTGATATATAAGTCAGGTAAGTATAAATCAGGAACGTACATAGTTCCTCTTGGCGTACATAGCCACATTCGACCCTGAAACATACATAGCTCCAGGTTATATATTACTACTCTAGGCACACGTGGCCTACCTTATCTCTTCCAAATACACGTAATTCTACTTTTCATACTGCATGAAATCACGTAGTTTCTATCACGAAATAAATAAAACCTGATTCAATATATTCTTTTTAATTTCCTATGCCATACCACGCCATACACGATCAATAGTGACTTGTGATTAACGCGGAACAGCAGAGTGTTAAATAGTTTAAGATAAGCGCCTGCAAGTCAATTAATAGCAACGTTACGCAATCAATTTACAGTATTTTCTAAACGATTATTATTTAATATACTTATTTATTATACTGAATGATTTTTAATTCCCTTGAGATACTCGAGGACATGAAAGAATATAGTCATAGGTAAAGATTAAAAATATAAAGTCAGAATTCTACACGATAATTATTTCAAAAATGGCAATCAAAATTATCTAAAAATACACGGAATGTATGGTGAACAGCTGTGTAGGTACTAAGACCGCCGGGTTATGACCTTGTTTATACCGCGCGGTCAGTATGTCTACATACTCTACATTATCGGTTTGTAATGGAGAATTTCGTCAAATTTTAAGCACCCTTTTTAATTCAATATTTGGAATGAGAATCAAATAATGAGGACTCCCCTTTTAATATCGCAAGTGTCCAACAAATCACCTTGTATATTATTTTAAAGTCGGTATGTTGTTAAAATGATCTTAATTGTTTCACATTGGCTATTATTTCAATTTAAATTTACCCACTTTGTATATATTACTTTTATATTTTTCTTGCTATTCTAACAAAGATAATAATTAATAGTTTGAAAAACTGAAAACACGCTTTTATAATGCTATCTATAATGCTACGTACAATTTTATTATGAGATATCTAATAATTTTATCAAATTAGTGTATTGTCATCGGTCCTCAATAACTCTACAAAGTTTGAACGAAATCTGGCCGTTTAAAGTGGGTCAAAATCGCGCCCAAAGAAGTCGGTTACAAACAAACATACAGGTGAAGCTAATATAAAGCGTGTAAAAAGACTGCTGATTCGCACTTCTTAGAATAAACAGTGTTTCAATTCAGGTTGGTGTTTGCCTTATTTATTAAAACTTGACACAAGGCTAGTGGTTTTCAAAATAAATTAACATCAATTGAAGATAAAATCAAAAGCATCCCTTGTCAAATAGGCACAACAGTAAATTTTGATTTTCAAAGATAAGTTTATAATTTAATCATTATCAGAATTTAATTATTAGCACAAGTCACATCCGCTTTGACTATAAAAAATCACAAATGGTTTGGCAAGGAAGAGGAAGATAAAATAATTTTAACCGATATATATTTTTTTTTTTTTTTAGACTAAAATAATAGTTCAATAATAACATACCTGGTGGGCGGTAGATCCCGCACTTCTGAGTTTTGATAAATTAAAACACACAGGTAGACTTACTCGTTTATTTGTTTAATCCGGTGATCCGACACTCAATACCATTATTATATTCTAATTAAATTTTAATCTACAACAAGTAATATTCACATAGTCCGATCTAGACAACCGCTCGAAACGGAGATCAGCACTAGAATGACCGCTTAAGACCACTGACATGTAGCACGTGGACAACGGCAAGGGAAAACGGAAAGAGGGCGCTTTGATCGGTCACGTGTGCCACACGTCACTGTCAGTATTGCTACATTAAATTTAATCATGAATTAATACATTTACCTCTAAATAGCTAATTAATTAATAAAATAAAATATAAGTTAACAAAATTAATTACACAAATAATTGTAAAATTCTAAAAATCATCACATAGCTGACGCGGGTTGCCTTCCTCTAGGCGATGTGAATTTATAATATTCGGTCCACACTTTGAAAAACATTTTGGGCCTACGCATACGTGAGTGCTACTGTAACATCAAATTTTTCTTTCAGTAGGTATAAAGTGAAAAACAATTTTGGGAGCGCGGAAATAAGAGTCTAG
Source organism: Ochlodes sylvanus (assembly GCA_905404295.2). Lineage (NCBI taxonomy): Eukaryota > Metazoa > Arthropoda > Insecta > Lepidoptera > Hesperiidae > Ochlodes > Ochlodes sylvanus. Next base: position 7,838,063 of record FR990137.1, read on the forward strand.
ACGTTCAGGAAATCAGGTTTCCGCAGATATCTTGAATTGATCGGCGAGTTTTTTCTGATCTGTGCTTTATCCATCTGACTACTCTTCTAACAAAATTTCTGTAATATAGCATAGCCAGTTGGCTCGACCTGGCTGGATCAATTTTGCTTGTAAATTTATAAATATTCTTTCCTAGCTTATAACGGATCGCCTTTAGTGTTGTTGGGTGGCAGTGAGCAGTTACATCAGGAGGCCCAGCTCGTTTGTCGGCTGTTAACAAAAAATATGTAATTCAAGTATTTATTTACATATTGATAGCTATAAATCAACAATGTCTTCGCTAAATGCTTCTCGTATCACCTTTCTACTCCAATGTCTGATGGAAGAGATTTCTATCAGAAATAAGCAGAACATATTATACAAAATTTAATTATATTTTTTACTCTTATAATATATTCGTGTACATGAACTATTATATAAATAAAAAAAAAATTTGTTAATGACCTGGCTGGTTGCAGCGGTTCCTTTTGGACACTATCATTTTGACCCATGTATACGATCAAAATATGTAGGTATACAGAAAATCAAGAACACTGCTAAAAGTGGTAAACGCGTCAATGATTACTGTATTAAGACACAGATAATATGTATAACTGATACATCTATAATTCTATATGCATTTAGTAAAAAGCGGTTATTTTAATATTACAAACAGACACTCCAATTTTATTTATTTGTATAGATGTATAGATTGATATGTATAATTTAATTTAATCTCGCATAGAAAATGTATCTCTCAAGCTCTAGGCGGTAACTGAATTAACGTTTTAATACGAAGAAAACAATTTAGAGAACTGTTCCATAAGCTTGATTTACAGCGTTATTACGGGAAATACGATCTGTATTTTCCCCGCTTGAAACACAATGCCTATGCAAAGTAATCGCTTCCTAAGATCATATTGAAGGGAAGTAATGAAAATTTCTACAAAGAATAGAGCAAATAAACTCTTATAACATAAAGAGTGATGGCTTTAATAACTACTCAACTGAAAATGCATAAAAGTGTTAACGTTTATTAATGTTCCTAAAGTTAAAATTTTCTTAAATTACCTATATTCAAAGGAAAATATTGCAAAAGATAAGGAATGCTTTAAGAACTGTTTCGTGTTACATTATTCATCATCACTGGCCTGGATAATAAATCTGCACCATTCAAGCTTATGTTTTTTAAATAAGTCCGTCCATCTGTTATAACGACGTGAAATTCTTTCTCATTAATCTTTTCATGATCGCAAAGTATAAGACAGCCATGAATAAATGCCATTCAAAAACTGACATAACATAATTATGTGGGATTTTATTTGTAGAATTATATAAAAATCTTGTGTTGAAATCACTATGTTCGTGCACTGTTAATTTTCGAAATCACCGAAAAGAATTCAATGAAATTTTATTATTGTATGTACATGGTTCCAGCTTGAGGAATATTATTGAGGACTTTGAACTCCATACGAATAGTTAGTAGTTGGCTCTGTTTTCAAGATTCATTAATAGACCAAGCTGATAAAGATAAGCACTGAAATGCCATAATAACAAAAGTCATTCAATATAACGATAATTCTTGTATCTACTGTTACTGAAACTGGCTAGACGACGATGATAGCCACCTGATGGATAGTAGATAGTAACTGTGACCTTAGAAGGGAGATGGTAGGTTGGCACTACACCACACTGGAAAAACACCATAATAATAATAATAGTAATATATCTTTCTTTCCTCTCACAACACTCAAAAAAGGGGTACAATGTTTCGAAGAAAATTTACCTTATTTTACTCCTTACGTTGCGAGAGCCTGGTGCGTGATATGGGCTAACATAACCATACTTCAACAACTGCAAAAGTACCGCTAGGGTCAAACTAGGTGGTGCAGATCTCAGTTACCTCCAACAGAAGGGTGCATCGGGGCATGAGATTAAGGATCAACGGTACACCATGTATCTTTGCATCTACATATGTATATCGGGAAAGGTTCCTTTTAAAGTAGATCAGAAGAGAGAAGAGAAGTTTCAATTACAATTAAATCTTTGTTGGACTAACCATAATTGTGTTTAAATGTTAAAATAACTGAACTGAGTTTAAATTCGAAACCAAATTCAAGAATTCCTTAGCCTAGATTAATTCATATATAATTGTAGACAATGTAACAAAGTCATATCTGGTGGCCTGTAAGACTACCCGCCTTTTCTTGATACATTTGCAATGTGCAATTTTGCAATCCTAGAGAGCTCAAATTTTTTGAATCAAATATAGTCTAATAAAACTTACTGTTTCATCTTATACGAGTATGTACGAGTATGTCTAAATGTCTAGTTGTCTAATTCAGCGTTTCACAACGCTTTGAAGCAATGAATTTGAGAAATATTTCCACCTTACCTAGATATTTATTGACGTAAATGAAAAATGACATATCTCTCGATTGCTACCTGTAAATATAATAGACAAAGTGGCTATTTCTGTTGTCGCTTGTGCCTGATTCAAATCTTTTATACTTTACAAGCGATTCAGATACAGTCGTTATAATATACATATAATTTAGAGATTCTTTCAGAAAAGAAGAAGAACAAGAAGAAAACAAAAGAGAAATATTTAAATGGCGCACTGTAACATCATGTTATACAAATAATGACATAATTATTTGTTAAAAAATATTTTGACGTGACAACGTCTTAAATTAGGTTAGCTGGGAGTCACTTATGAAAAATAGTAACGCTCGGTAACGTTACGATGAGTCACCGAACGAGAGAGAGGCCCGCCGAATGCCTTGCGTCTCTCTCCCACTCAACTATGATCGGTCTGTCGCGCGCGCAGCACTAGAGAATTAGGCGCATTGAATCGGCGCGTTAAGTTTAAGTTTACATGTACAATGTTTTAGTAAACAAAATATATTTCTATAGTTAAAATTTGTGCAATTCTTATTTTCATTCAATTCCTTGTTCCTATTGCGCAATTTAATTATATTCATATCAATAAATATTCTACCGAGAAAAAGACGTTGTCACGTAAAATCTTCGCCCGTAAAACCGACTTTACAGGCAACCATTTTTTTTTCTTATCATATAATCCAACTGTTGTTGTACGGCTTAATTTGACATTGAAGATTGTAATTGTAGTCGATAAATTACGGTCAAGAAATATATTTTTTGACTATAAATATTACAAAATTGTATAAAGTCGTAAACATAACATAAAACTACTAAAATCATTTGTGACGTTAACAAACAAAAGTCACAAATTTATAACGTCACTTTCTGCACTAGAATTAATGAAATAACGACCCAGTTTTTACAACCCTCACCTACGTTTGCATCGTTTGGGCACGACGTGTTTGGGGTGCATTAGGCCGGGTAGTCAGGGGTGCGTATCGATTTGCGCCCCGCACCCCCTGCACTACGATATTACTCTCTGCACTACCAACTCACCCTTTCATTACGATTGCAATGTTACTCGTCTCGATCATTGTTTAGATAGCACTATGTTTGAAGTGATGAGTTCGTTGTTTGGAAATCGGCAGTTTGGTTCAAGTAATGTTTGGTGTTGCTATCACAACCAAATGATTCTCGGAATGGATCCATTACGTTACGAGTACAACAGATTGTACTCGCATTATACCTACTTGTGCAATTGTAGGTGATCCCCTAATAAACTATTTTCTACAAAGTAACATTATATTAAAAAACACTGCATTGTAAATCAAAACTAGACCATGATCTTGAGTACTCAATTGGCCATGAATTGTTAGTTTCACTACATTCTCAGTTTCTCCATTAGTTAACCGTGTATAGAAGTTCAAAATCGCGAAAAATTTTCGACCTTTCTTAAGTATTTGAATTGGATATGGAAATATCTTCTAAGGAAAGAATGAAATGTTTTTTTTCTTTCTTCCATTCTAGATACTTTCATCTAGAATGGAAGAAATAAAAAATTGCTTCCTTTTATGTTGTAACTACACGCCTAGCCTTATCGTACGCCAGTAGATATGATATCAGAAAAATCGACTTACAAAGCCTATAGTATTGATTTAACAACAAAAATAAATATAAATCGTAAAATCCTATTTATATGCAACCTCAGTAAAACCGATAGATTTTTATAATACACAATATTTTATTGTTACGGCCTAATAGTTTAAATTGTTTTATTTAGCGAATTGCCAACAGGGCAGTTCACTGATCCGCATATATACGAGTACGACAATTTTATGAAATTGGTACTAATATTATGGCCAGAAGCCAAGTACTGTTCCACTTTTAACACTTTTAACATTCACGGACCTGTCACAACGTACATATTTGGAAATTGCATATGACCAGTGACTTACCTAAGTATCTTACTACTAAACCTAATTTAAAATGTACAACAGAAAATTAATAATATATATTTGATTAACTAATTGAATAGTATAAAATATGAACCTTACGGTACACAAAATAATCCTAAATTTTGTATGTACGAGTATATTATCCATTTCTAATAATGGAACTGGACAATGGATCAAATAAAATTATAGTAAAATGTGCTTAGTAATAACGATAAATAATATAGATAGGATCAGACTTGATGACAGGGTAATGGCTCCCGTAACTCTTTTTGAGAACAAGTTTAGTGACACAAATACAAAAAAAATATCTCGAAATAAAAGGGGAAAGAGAGCGGTATTTTTTTATTGTACCCTACATTCAAACGACTGCGGTGGCTGCAATGAATGAAAGTTCGAATAATTTTGTATTTCAAATATTGTTATTTGTTTGCGCGACCGTATAGTTTGGTAACAGTTTTATATTTTGTACTGTGTCGAAACGAAGTTTATTAAATATAGTTTGGTGTACATTTTGTACTCTTTTGTTTTCTAATAAACCTCATTTATGATCTAGAACAGGATTGGTGGATGGGGTTAGAGGCTATCCCAATTAACCATATTATTATTAATAACATTAACCACAAGGAGAGATCCACGACCAGCCGCTTATTTATTGAGGCCAATCTAAAAGCAATTCAGAAATTCTTTGTCTTTGTCAATTCCTTCAAATTGTTAAAATTTCGTAAGGTCACGTTTTAGGGCCAGACTTCGCAAATATTCACCGTGGCCAGTATTAATAAAGCTCTCTCCTCCGCTACATAATTAGCTTTACCGCTGCAGGAAATTGCCTAAACACATTTTACTTGCCTCATTACCCTGGAAAAAATTTCAAACTTACTTTTAAAACTCCAAACACATGTTTTCGAATATTATTCAACATCAAACTCTAAATTACCACCCGTGATCATCACCCGTGATCGTGAATTATCAGTATAATTATCACGGGTGGTTATTTAGAGTTACTTATTTATTTATTTTATTTATTTAGTTCATGTAAGTACACGGAAACAATATTATTATGTTAAAAAATATACAATAAAGTTTGTACAACGGTTATTTCTATTAGAATTCTCTTTCAGAAGACCTGGGAATAGAAAGTTTGTTTATATTTAGATACCTACTGTTTACTTTTATATTAGTAAATATCCGTTACATAAGCTGATGCACCGATTTAAAAATAAGGATGTAATCAAATCACACTTTCGAGAAGTTATTGCTGCATAATTTTCAAATATTCTACGTATGGTCTTCGACCGAGGTATCCTCAATTACTCCCGATGACTGGCAAAAAAAGCAGTCGCGACTTCCTTACAATCGGTCACTACCCTTTGAGAAGCGGTTGAGTATTTCTATAAATTACTCGACTACCACTTTGTACGTAGGTAAAGCTCTTTGTTGCTATGTTTGAATTATTCTATTCTTACTCATTAAAATGATTGTCTACTTGGATTAGTAAAACATTAAACGTAGAGGTAAACTTTAACCTCTTGTTACAACAAAAAACACAAGGTAAAGAAAAGGTTGTAAACAAAAGGTTAAAGAAAATCTTTAACCTTTTGTTTACCTCCTCTATCTTTCCATAAGTAATCCTAATCCCAGGAGACTATAATTTTAATGATTGCAGAATTATTTAAACATTGCAACGAAGAGGTATGTATGAAGGAGAAACCAAGTCTTACTATACATCAATGTTCACATCACCAGAATATTAAATATGAAATAATAATATAGTATGTAAGTAAGTACCTAATATTTCTTAATTACAGTCATCAGAAGTGGTACGTTACGTTTAAAGTACAGTTAGAATTGCAAGACAATGACATAATAGTTCCACTAAGAGCTATTGACCTGAAACACAAAATAAAATGTTCTACTCGTACTTTAAAGAGCTGAGGTCAGCTGCCCGCTTTCATATTTCCGTAAATGATGCGCGCAGCACAACAGAAAAACAATTTTATTGCTATATTATTTTAATTATTGACCTGATTTTCTGTAGCCAACGATTTACATTTTCGTGTCATCCTGTAAAAGTGGCATCTACCTACTTCTAACTAATAAAAAATTGAACTTAAGAAGGTTTTGTTATAACTGTAAGGGCTGAACAAAATGTAAATGGCCCACCGTCAGGAGTGGCCACCGTTACTCATGGAAAGCAGTAACGTTAAAGGAATTACCGATGCGTTACCGGCCAAAAAGATAGGGACCAGGATAATTTCAGGCACAGTCCTACACTGAGACCGAAAAATTAAAAAACACGACGAAGAACATGCAAACGTGCAAACGTAGAAGGCGATGTCTATAGTTCTCGCACTTCACAAATACGCCAGTAAATAATAATCTTTCAAATCACATTTATAATAAAAAACATGGAAAAGAAATGGGATATTAAAAGTAAATCTGTATTAGAAACATACTACTGCACAATGAACTATCAACAACTCAACAGACCATGCTTTCATCGTGTCCGCATCAAGTACAGTGATGCAACTCCAGTGCTATTGTTTAAAGATGCGGGTTATCGCATACAATTGCGAACAATACGTGTTCCAATTGAGGTGAAGTGCTTAGTTCCGCATATAAATGTACCAATTACAGCTCCTGTCCGCGGAAGTCTGACAATAACTCCTCACACTTGGGACACAAAGATTGTGCATAAAGCTGACGCAAAGATGATCATTTATGACACGTATATATTCATATAAAGAGTAGATACTTTATATTATAATTTACCTACATATCTTGAAACATTATTCATAGAGAATTTAAATTGCTGATAAAGGAACATAATGTTTAGTGCCAATTAACGTACCACTAGTTCACCATTTGATTTATGTATTACGTTAATCTTGTAATTGTACTGGCTGTTTGGTTTGATTTTGTTGACGGTAGTGATAATGCTATATTAAGTATCACTACCTCTTGACGGTAAAATTGAAATTGGTACACATGCAGAGTGTGTGCCCCAACGATGTTAATAAAGTGATTCCTATTTTAATTATGTTTCTGAGAAATTAAAACAATCGTTGGCAAGTGCACATATCAAAAGAAAAGCGGAGTGTTAGACGTAACAGGATAAACATTGTTTACAATTTTAAAGTACATAGTTCAAAAGAAATTTGAAAATCTTGACCAATAAAGGTCGAAAGTGCTAAGTTTAAAGTTTAAAATTTTAGAAATATACTTTTCCTTACCTTTAGTTTACAAGTTATTCGAAAACTTTACGGACTTATTTTACAGTTTCAGTACTTTCTTTTCGCTTCTTTTCCAAGAAGGGACGGTAAGGACCTTCTAAAGCGATGGAGCAGTTACAGTTTAAAACCTTCTAAATTCCACACTTTAGGAATCCGATTTGGAATGGAACACGTTTATCCACCTTTGAAAGGTGCTCCCAAAATTAAAAAAGAACTCACGTAATATTAGATGAACACACCTTTGTAAAGTAAAACCCTCCGTAATTGGAATGGATTGATTTCAAACATCATGGTTGGAGCTTCTAATTGTAATTGAAATTAATATACAAATTGAAACATACTTTGGTAATAGAAAATATTGAATATATACTCCAGCCAATAAAGTACCGTACCCTAATCGATATTACTTTGTATTTCAAACTGCGGTAAAGTTAAGTTCATCAAATTCATTGGTGAATAGAGGCTTTGGTTAATGGTTTGGAGATGGTAACGTTACAATGCTGATAAGTGTTATAAATGAAGTTTCTTACGACGAATGTTTAACAGCTCGAGCAGAATTATCACTTGCTTTGGGGAAGAAAAAAATTTTGAGGAAACCTTTTGGTTCCCCAAAATGTTCTCAAAGGTGTATAGTATAAACTTCGCCAATCCGCACTTGGCCAGCACCGTCGTGGTTTACGGCCTATATCCCTCACATTGTGAGACTCGTGGCCAGCACTGAAATAGCTGTGGGTTGCTATTGCTATGATTACTATCAAAACTGTTTCTATTATATTTTAAAGTCAGAAGAGAATTTGTGTTGCTTACTTTTTTTTTCACCGAAGCGTTAAGATTATTAGCAGCTGCATAATAAAATAACTTGTTACTGAACGTTCCCCATAATCCTACAAAATATCGTCACCAATAGCCGTGTTTAGCAAATTAACAAAACGATTCCTCTAATTATCAACGCAAATTAGCCGACCCGATTTTGGAGCTTCTGAATTTCTAAATTAGCTGTTTATCGATACTGCCACTGTAATAGGCGGGAGGCAACGGAAGTGTATATTACAATAATTACAAGAATGGAATTAGAAACGATATAAATTAACGAAACAAATATAAACGGAGCAGGGTAAAACTGGTAATATAGTGACGACTCGTGTGGCGCAATAGTTACCATGCCGGATTGCAAAGCAAAACATCAATATTTGGACTGACAGTATTCTTTTTTCACTTCTACCACGTGTGAATTGTACGCATTTTAGTTTTTTTACGTATTTTTTGTTTAATGACTAAAAATATTTGGTGTTGTTATGCAAATATAGTCGTTAAAGAGCAAATACCATAGGACGATCACCGATGCACTGTCAGGCGAATAAGAAGCGAGAGTCCCGATTTATCTCAGACTCTTCAACTTTTTTAACTACGTTGCAAAACGCTCTAGCGAAACACATTATTCACTCTTGGATTATCATGTTTTCCTATTAACAATGTAGGTTACTAGGACGTCAAAATTCAATTTAGTTATCAGCGATCAGTTATCAGTAGAGGCAGATAACAGTGGAAAATATATGCAAAATCTATTGACCTTATCCAAATAAAAATCGTCAGTAACTGAACCACTACACAGTGGTAGTCTCCGAAATACTTAAAAATCTCGTAATTATTTTGTGAAAGACACTGAAGCACCCGCGGATCTCATTAAAAGCAAGCGGACCTCAATGATCATTAGCAATTCTAAAAATACTGTCTTTGTAACCAAACAATTGAACCAGATCCATTAAAATCGATATTCTTTGGTTTTCTCCATTCTTTTTCTTAATTTCTTACATAAAGGAAAGGATAAATCTCCTTCGATGTAGATGTCTATGGACATAAGGAAATAAGCATTAAATGTATCATATAAGTGTCTTATTTATTTATTTATTTATTATAGCTCTTTATTGTACACCAAGAACAGTCTTTTTTAAGTATTCAACAAACTATTATTCATTTTTGTTGAGATCGAATATTAATACATGATCCAACATAATAGCGATCACAACTTATTACGGTCGAAACCGGAGCTCGATCTTTGATGCTCCGTAATATGACGCAAAACCTTTACATAAATAAAAATTTAATGACGGTTATGGCCGTCCACTGCTTGCAATATAATAATTTTGAATCTTTTACTAGCTGATAATATAAAAACATATATGTACATCGTACATTGCTGTAATTAGTTATTCGTCTTCGTGATAAACGATCTTATTACATACACATTGCTGAAGTCTATTACAAAGACATTATTAAGGAGTGCGCACAGTACAACGACTCCACGACCGACCGACGCCAACGCGACTAAAACCTTGACAAAGCTAACATTCAATTATGAGCCTTATATCTTTGAAGGTAAGGTTGAATTTCGAACTTATACTTAAAAGCCCTGTACGGCTCGCCCTACACCCATAGCCGTTCCGTTTCGAGACCAACGCGTCGACGTTGCGTTGACGACTCACCGTAGACGAGTAGTCCACGCGTCGACCGACACAATGACGTAATGTAAATAGCGTCGGAGTTGAAACGGAGTGGAGACGGAGTCGAGTTGACGTCGATGAAGCGTTGATCGCGGAACGGAACGTCGGAGTTGAAACGGAGTGGAGTCGGAGTGGAGTTGACGTCGAGTTGGTGTAATGTGCGCACTCCTTTATTGTTACAAAAAGACACACTTAAAGTTGCTTGAGCATACTCCACCATGGTGCTCCAGTGCAAGGAGTTAATGATCAATCAATGTAAAAAATAACGACTGGTATCTGACAAGAACCGGAACCGATGACTTTTGTATCTGCACATACAGATTATCTCCACACGCGGTCACGTATCCAACTGTCGACCGCACCCGTTGTTGCTTTACGGGACAATAAACACATGACAACTAACTGCCCTTTTATGCATCGATATAAATTCTTTATCATTATAGAAGATTACTAAACAAATTTCTAAAATAGAATACACCAGAATTACTGAGCAAATAGACATCTATACAATCAAGTTCGTTAAAGACAAACCTTCTTGAGGGTTTATTCAAATTCAATTAAGTAGGTACCTCAACTTCTTGCTCTGAACTACTTCAATTTGATGTTACCATGTTTAAATTGTCTTGCAGCGCTGAGCATGAAATATCACGGACGTATCGTAAAATCATACATTGGTCACGTTCTGAAAACTCAAATAATGTACACCATTATAACTTTAGTGATTTTGTGCAGTGAATTTGCGAGCCGAGATAAAATAATTACAGAAACAGTTATTGCCTTCTCACTTCGACGGGGCTTTAGACATTGAACGCTCGTATATAAAATTTATACCACGAAAAATTGTTTCTATAAAATTTAAAGTTCCCTTCTCTCGCTACCGGCGCATCTGTGAAGCAAATAAAAAGTTTTCTCCGTAGATACTTGTCACACCGTTAACGGTTAGCTAGTGCTTATAGTTTCTTAATCACTCATGAAATTTAAACTACATGAATATTCTCTTCCTGAGCTCAGGCTTAAAAATAGGGTAAAGGTGGACTATTACAACAGTGACCAAGTGTGGACTAGGATACTACACTCGACATAGAAAACATTAGGTATTATATATAAATGTATTTTCTTTGGCTATGCCTGGTTAGTATTCACTTTGTCATCGCTCGATGTATGTTCTATTAGGTTGGTACTGATTGCTGTTACCGTATCTATATGACGCAAGCGAGTACATTAAGTTACGTTTATTCACTTAATTTACAAATGTCTTCACTTACAGCAGCTGAGTTAAATATGTTACAGCAAGATACTTTTACAGACTTGCATGTGGTACGTCTTGCAGTCCTTAAAGTGTTTTCGATTTCCGAGATTTAACCATTTTTCTACAAATCTTATCTGTTTTCACCCGCATTAACACACTTGATCGCTAACGAACCAATCGCTGTTGATGAGCCAAGTCCCTTGCGGGGTAAGAGCGCAAGCGAGACTCGGCAGAATGTATTATGGACCTTTTCCACGTCGATAAGTAAATGTTACCCTTGTCCCTACAAGTTATGAACCCTCTCTGCGATGGTACACAAGCGTATTTTTCTACTGCCTCTTGAATCTTTGAACGGATTACACTGAACGAATGGAAACCGATTCAGTAACATTAAGTGCTTAAAGGATAATGTCCGGTTCGCATTGTCATATCGCTGGTATTATCAGATTGTCTTATGATTTTATATTGAATCCTTTTTTCAAATCAGATTTATCTAATAAGGGTACCCGTTTAATGTTAGGATACGATTTGCTTAACAAGTACTTACTCGTATTTATATTTTACATTTTGTTTTATGCATCGATTGGATTCAGGATGTTGTTATTTATCTATTATGCTCACAATATTAAACCTGTCTACTATCGCTTATTCGCATATTAAAAGTCGTCTATTCAAAAATAAAGGTATGAAGTAATATACTTAGTTAATAATTAATACCTTATCATGAACACATTATAATCAACCGTTAAGGAATTTACTATTTTCATTTCATAATATGCTATTTTATTATTTATTTCTGTAATTTTCTGGCAAACAGCGACTCTCGACGACGATTTCCTGCCCTACCACTCCAAATTATGTTTAGTTAAACAGTGCGCCTTATTGAAAAGGCACGTAATTGGAAACTTTGAGTGTCGTTTCTAAACATTCCCGCGTCTATTTACCAAGTCTCCCTTAGGGGGTGTCCGGGAATATCGATTGTACCTGTTGTAGCTGTGCGTCGATTTGAGTGTTTGGTGTTTCGAAGACGCAAAATCACTCGCCTGAAACGCCCTTAATAAAATGATTACAAAATTAATAAGGGATCTCTCCCTTAAATTATTGCTCAATTTTACAAGGTACGGGGATAAATTTATTTTTAATGAAATACTGTAGCTCATTTAGGGCTCAGCAGGGAGTGGTTTGCCGTGTCAAAGATTCTGGGGTCTATTCCGCTGTAAATGTCTATTCATCGTAACCCATTACTGTCACACTGCTTGGCTTGGGAAATCCTATCACAATGTGCGGGATACAGGTTATAGTCTACCTAACCAAGTGCGGATTAGCGGACTTTACACACCTTCAAGAACATTATGGAGAACTCTCAGTTGTGCAAATCTCCTCATAATGTTTTCATTGATTGAGGTTATAACTATTTAAATTTGGATTTGGACCCGGCTCCCCATTCGGGAGTCCAATGTTAAACCATTAACTAAGCTATCATTATCAAGTCATTGTAGATCTATAATGCCACTAACTGTTTAAGTTTTCGAACCTCAGTTTCAACTTATAATATGCACGGAATAAAAAGTTACATGTGAAAGTTTTCACTCCATTTTGCATTTTAAATTCTGTCCGGAATTCAAGTTACTACAGTTACCAGTTAAAACTGTGCGCTGATATAAATCAGTCAATTAGCTCTTTTATACTGCAATGTCGCTCGGTACTTAATTCAGGAACTTGAAATGATATCAAAAATATTAACTTTATCTTAAGACTAGTCGTTGCATTGCGAACTCTTCGTGTCTTTAGACTTTTGTTAAGTATCATGTAGTTAAGTACCATGGTCTCAACTCTCAACCCACATACAATGTCCCACTAGGTATTGTGCACATTGGACGTCAAGTATGTTTTTAGTAGTTAGTAATTTGACTTTTTATTGTACTTAGAAAAATAACGCTGGCAACATAATCACAATACAAAAGGAGTACTTATCGCTACACGGAGATTCTGGGCTGATAACCTCGCGGCGCAGAGTTATAGAACAGAGCAGTTGTTAAAAGGCGGGGCGTAAAAAAAGTATTGGAAAATATAATAACTTTGACTACGCTCATAGATTTGCAGATAAAATGGTATGCATACAAATAGGAAGAGAAGGGGATTTGAATTATAGTACCATGGTTAGCAAGCATACTTACATATTATATGCTTACAGTGTGGCATGACTGTTATTCGAGTATGTTTACGACTGTTAATCCTAGGTTCCATTGCCAGGAAAGTGGAAATTTGAATAATGACTTTAATTCTGTTCTCTGTATAGATTTGTATTATATTTGTGTGTTGGTTAATTACCTAAGACACACGGAAAGTAAGTTTGGAGCTATGAGTGTGTAGACTAAAAGTGTAATGGAGTAAAAAAGCATCAAATTCGATGTTTGCTTTGTTTTAATTTTTAGATAATTTAAAGCGTTCCATTACGGATATGTTTTAATATTTTAGAGTATAAGGGGCTCCAGGGATTCCAAGCCGACCTTCTCTACGTGTGGTTCATCCTGCTGAACAACTGACAAGGCAATAGCGTTAAGTCCAATAAAATCCCAACGGTATGCATCCTTGCATAGTGGTCGGATTTTAATTGCCAAACTGGCCTCCTTTCTTCCAAAATCAGAGAGTGCGCGAACGGGGGCTTTTGTCGCCGTGACTGTTTCGTCGCTCTTATCAAGTCCTTGGATATGTATGGAGGTGCCCGCACGTTACGACGCGACAACTGGGTGACTTTTATGTACGCCGACCGGCGTCGGTGACAAAATTGTCACTCTCCGTTCACATTGACGAGCCGGATGGCGCAATGGTTAACATGCCAGATCGTCGTTCCATTGACGCTTCCATATCAAAAAAGTTTTGTCACTGTCGCCCTCGTGAGCGCACCCCATTTTAGAAATGCGACGCGACGAAGACAAAAACTTTTATGTCACGCAGACACAAGTCCCCCGTGCGCGCACTCTCTCAAACGCAAAAATGATGAGTCAATGCGTAAATGTTATGATCTATGTCTATTGCAGTCCTAGATATACAGTAATAAGCAATCCCTTTGCATTTTAGAGTTACAAAAGTCCCTAGACTAAGGCGATCGCTAACCATGAGATGGCCCGTCAGAGAATTACTTACACATTATTATAAAAAGGGATGAACCTCAGAATAGTTAAGAACATAATTCCATAAGTATTAAGGAATGGATGAGACGAAAATGAAAAGCGAGACACTCTCATTTTCTGATAACCTGCTCGTCTCGTCGAAAATGTAGAATGTATCTCATGCTATTTAACAACGCCGTCAAGTGGTATAACAGCTCAGGGACGAATAAACATGAAACCGAAGGTTTTATAGGGATTAGCCGAAGGACAACTCTAATTTATATGTGCAAATAAACGACGTGGTAACGGTGCAGGCCGTTACAAATGTAAAATATAGCTTAAGCGGTTGTTATGTCTTGAGAGACTAAAACTTTTTCAATTTTCATTCGAATGCGAACTTGACGACACTTACCGTGAAAATATTATCAGACTTCTCGAAGTATATTCCCAAAGCAACTTTTAAGTTTTAAGTAGGTACTTACTAACTTTTGAGAACGTTGTTCGAGGTCATGGACTTCACGGAGACCATAATCTTAAATAGACAACTGAAAGGAAGCAGGACTAAGTATATTGTATGTATAGTTTACTAGTTGAGTAGTTACTCGAGGTGTTATAATCAATTTCAGAGCAAGGGCATTTATATATCGAATGTATAGAAGTGATTCTTTACTTAACTACTTTAGAAGATCAAAGCTTGCTCGTTGTGTAGTCATTCACCACGTACATACATTTCAGATAGTACTACAATAGATAGTGCTAATTGTAGTAAGTTGTATCCCCTATTGTACCTATCGGAGCTGCATAAGGTAGGTGAGGAATCCATAGGCAAATATTATTTACTTATTTTAAACTTATATCATCGCGGACACTTAACTTTACATTATTACTTAAATTAACTTAACATTTTAAATGCAAACGGGTACTCACGATTATTCGAATGTCACCGACCGATATTTCAACCCAGTTGCATGGATCATGGTCTAGCCGGAAAACAATTCAAAATCGTGAGTACCCGTTTGCACGTAAAATTCTTTATTCGCTGTAGTAAGTTGCAAAGCGTGGTTAGTTGCGTCGAACGGTGTTTACTATTGTAGTTTGTGAAGCCTGTAACAGAAGTAAAGCAAAGATGTTGTTAGCAGGTATCTTATACAAAGATAAAGAAAACTTAAATAACGGTCTGTACACTGCTGTACACTCCCGGCCCACTGAGTCTAGCTACGTTTTCCGTTAAGTAGCGTAACTTCTACTTCTATAAAAACTTAATATAGGGTGTCCCACGGCGGATTTATGTTTTTAAATACGATTATTTCAAAAAGTAATAAACGGTTCGGAGGGAGGGTGGTATCGTTGGAATCAGTGATCGTGCGGATTTTTTAATCACGATGTCGCAGTGGTAGAGTGAGCATCGCGCGCTCGCGATCGAAGCATGTTTAAAAGGCCCGATTCGTACGTAATTGCTCGTCGACAATTTTGTTCACACTTCGGTATTCGACGGATAAGTGATGAACCGAGTGTGAATTTAATTCGTTCCTGGGTGCAGAGGTTCCGCGCAACTGCTTCGGCTATGAACGCCTCATGGCCGGGGCCCAGTCGATCATCAAGGACCCCCGATAACAATGAACTCGTTGAAGAGAGTTTACGTGAAAATCCACGACTTTCGATACGGAAAAGGGCAGTCCAACTGGCACTTCCAAAAGCGATTATTTACGAATTTCTTTTTGCCGAACCTGCGAGCTCACCCATCGTTCTCATCGCACACGTGGTTCCAACAGGATAGTGCGACCGCACACACGGCCAGAGCTTCGATGACTTTGCTTCGGGAAGCTTTCCCTCAAAAATTGATCAGCCTCTTTGGGGACATCCCGTGGCCACCGAGGTCCCCCAATTCAACCCCAATGGTTTTATTTTTACGGGGCTATCTCAAAGAGAGAGTTTACATTAACAATCCCCGATCTCTTGTGAACTTAAGAGAAAATATTCGTCGAGAAATCAGCACAATTGAACCAAGTTTACTGCAGCGTGTGGCGCGGAAAAAGAGGCTCCGTTTTGAATAGTGTCTGCAATTCGACGGAAGACATTTGGATGACATAATCTTTAAAAGATGAAATCCGCATTATTATTCTGTCGTTTGGTACTTTAATTAAAACGATATGTCAAATAGTTTTTGTTTTATTTAATTTTGAAAACATAAATCCGCCGTGGGACACCCTACGAAAATTAAAGTACTTATTGGAAATTCTGCTCACAATATTTTTAATGTACATACATTGGTAAAAGGTAAAAGATGGTCTAAACCAAGTGAGATAAGATAGTAGATAATAAATAAAATATATCCAATCAATTGTTCAAATAACGTACAATAACATTTTAGAAATCGTAACATAATTTTTTTGTAAATTTTGCATTTTTAGATTGGATTTTTTTGAAGTGAATACCACTATTACTTTACTTTAAACGACTTTTCAATGGATTTAATGTAGCAAACTAGCATGCATCATGTACCTATGTAACAAATTATTAAAGTTATTCCCGTTGCAATTGTTGTTTTTGTAAGATCTGGCACATGTCTCGTTATCCGTCTTTTATTACTTCGATACATACAACACATCGTTATATCCTCATAAATTTTCTAGAGTTCCCAGCAAATACAGATGATAATATTGGTAGACGAAAATTATGTTTGATAGGTCAAAGGTGACGTCATTTCGGTCTGTGGTATCCGATGTGACAGACCCTCGCCTGCGCGCGTGTCGACCCGTTTGACGCACCCCCGATGTAAAGGAAGATAAATTGAAATCGTCAGAGCATCGGTGTTTTGGCACCCAATCTGTCTAAAACATCCTTGAGGATATGAACGAACAGGAAAATCATATTTCCAGAATACTTGGCTAATGAAGTATTCGGAGATGATTGTGTAACGTAATGCATAAAGTTGATGTATTGAACGACAGCGTGACTCCTCGTTATAGGTAACAACCGAGGAATGACCCGACAACCTACTTAATGGTAAATGGTTACCTGATCAGTGTCACCAATGGACAGCATTAACACCAAAGACATCAGCGATGCGTTGCGAACTAAGAAAAAGAAAGGGGAGGGAAGAAAACACTTTCTCTAAAGCTCCCAAAACACGACAAATCGTTTGGCGGCTGACTCAAGCAAGAAGATGGTGACTAGTCAGCCAGGCTTCAGCCCTTCCAACAATCTTATACACTCGTATAATATGAACGTAGAATCAATGTTGAGATGTTATATATACGTGTGTTACAGTTATACAGTTAAAAAAATTGCACAGAATGACAATAAGATTTGACAATAATATATTATTAATCCTAACCATTTGAAAGAATAAAAGATTAAAAGATTGAAAGATTTATTAAATGAGAGCAGATAACAAAGAGCATACTACAGAACACATACGGGGATAGAGTGCCCACTCTCACGTTCAAAGTGCACACGGATTTGCTATCCATTACGCCCTCTGAATTTGAATATCGTATAAAACATTATTCACGTTGTATCATTTCTGTTATTCTTGAATTTCTATTAAATGTTTCAACGGGCCCAGCTTTCGAGTATTCACAAATTCGTATTTAAAAAAGTATTTTTTAAATCTCAACATCTTAAAAAACCAACATAATATTTAGCAGCCAATTATAAAGTCACAAGTAGTTAGCCTCGTAAATTAGTAAATTACAGAGATTTTATGCATTTATCGCGACAAGGCAAAATAAAACTTTACTAAAGTCTGAAAGTAATTAAACTCCAGACGTAGTACAAAACTTAGTTGACTTAGTTGACTTACAGATGTTGACAGCCTTTTATGTATATTTGAGAAACCTTACATTCGTTTTACTATGATTAAAGTGTTGTATCATAAAGTATTATGTAACAACGCTTCTATATACTAAAATATTCGATATAGAAGTTTATTCAACTGTGAGCATTAGCCCGGTTAATTTATACATAATAATTGTGGTCAAATAATTATAATTCCCGGAAAGATACATGGTCAATACAGAACTTAAAATATTTAAAAAATGCGCTTTTGGGAATAAAAATGTAATTAATAAATCTATTTTCACTGTCAGGTATAAATTTATGAAAGAAAGAACTAATAAGGTGCAATCTAAAGTTAATTTTTTTTATAATTTTGATAAAGACCTAGAAACTTGTGAAGCTTTTTTACCTCATTTACCCCATTCATAGGCCGCACTATTACAACAATATGTTGTAACATGATAGTTGTCGGGAGATATACTCGTATCAATCAAATTAAACTGTGGTTAAGCGTTATAAATCTGACCCGTGGGAATATCGTTATCGGCACCGTGCGAACATTGTATTAGTGGCCCAAGTTAGCTAGTTAATCTGTCATTAGAATGCATAATTATTATTAATCGTGTGATCAATACAACCAGTGATTTTAAAATCATTGCGGATATGTAATTTGGTATGGGTATATACTCATTATACGGACAGAATGGTAAAATCAAATCGTAATCGTGCCGTCGAATAAATCGTTCAAAAATAATGTGAGTGTGTGGAAACCATTTTCCGATTTAGAAATCCGTTTACGAAATATATTTTTTGGTATTTTTTTTTTTAGTCAAATCTCTCATTCTGGATATGAAAAAATTCACGACCACTTCCATGTCAGTCTATGCCTCTATGGGCTACGGTGACCACTCACTCGTACCATCAGGTGTCTCTGCTGCGCAAAATATATAAAATATAATTATAATCTCTAGGTTAAGCTGTGACTTATTACAAAATTCTAATTGGAATCCTGCCAGATACTCCGTGAAGAACTGAATGGAGATAAAGTCCTGCTTGCGTTGCGCTGAGCCAAATAATCCTTATACGAGATGCTGGCGTTGTTTTAACAATTGCACAACTCTGTTACTACTCGTATTACATGTGTTAATACACCTTCATTGAATTAGATCAAGGCCTTGATCTACCAAATACAAATAGCTCTTTAAACGCATTTAAAAACTTCAAATACTTGCACAAATTCAATTTGAGTTAGATCTGCTTAGAGGATTCAAAAATCCTCGAGTAGGATCGATTTTAAAACGAATTCGCGTTACTAGATTATTACCTAAAATAGCATATCTGCACTTACCACCAAATCGAACCATTACTAGTAGTTTCTACAACTTGTACTAACATTTAGGTAGAATTGTCAAAACGCTTATAAAAGAGAATCTGCCACCGTACACCGGATAAAAAAGTGATCATTTTTTATGTTAGTAGCCGACAAAGATTGACCTGGTAGTATTATGATCACCGTCGCTCATGGAAACCGGTAACACCAGAAGCATCACCGATGCTGGCAAAGGAGGAAAAAAAGATTTTATTAGTCACCAGCATTGACTTATTATTACTATGGACGTCGGGTCCGCGCTAAAAAATGTCCGAACCAAATGAGCAACAAAACGCAAGGAGAGCAACAATGCCGCGTTCTCGACTGCAATCGAAATTGAACCGTGATGGAATGATTTTAATATTCAAATTACCTTGTTAACTGCATAACATGACATTACTGACTGGAACATTTTTTTCGCGATTTTAGTATGAGATTAGATTTATAATAAGTCAATGGTCACCAGGCATATTTCCAAATGATAAAGAATTCAAGAGTATACTCAAACACGAAACAGTAATAAAATACACATACTGTATACGGATTATAGTCCGTCAGTAATTTCGTTAACCAAGGTAAAAAGTATTGTTCGTAGAAATTTGAGAAGGTCGTCTCGTTCACAAAATGTCGCTTACCACCAATTCCCATCTGAAATGCAACGTTCTTTTACGGATAAGTTGGTAGTTGATTTGATGCAAGAACAAAACATTATTATTTTATACGTTTGCCTTTGGAGTAGAACCCGAGACCAGCGCACTTCTTACACTTAATACAAAATTTGACAAAGGAATGTAAAGTAGGTTTGTAACCTTTTATTAAAACTAATAATTATATAGGCGACAATTCACCAGTGATATATTTTACAGCTTGAAATGCACTCTTTGTTATCCTTACTAATATTATAAATGTGAAAGTAACTCTGTCTGTTACCTTTTCACGCAAAAATACCGAATGGATTTTGATGAAACTTTACAATAATATAGCTTACACATCAGGATAAAACATAGGCTATAAATTATGAAGATATAGTGTGAATTATCCAAAATATATAACTAAATCTTTGCAAACTGAAGGAATAAGTTTCCCAAAGCGAAGCGAGGGCAGATCGCTAGTAGCTAATAAATGTGTATGTGCTGATTGTAATATAATAAATGAGTAAGTTTATGGTTTTAAAACTCATAATAACCTCACGAGAAACAGCGCCATTAAAGAAATTTAACTATACTTCTCGGTGTTTCTTTTTCATGCACCTTAACGACATCGCAAACAAAAGCTTCCGGCTTTTGTCAGTGAAGGCCCACTACTGCGAAACGAGATCAGTGTCAAGGTCAGTACAACTATGACGATTTAAAAACAAAAACGTCAATTAGTCACTTCTTAAGCAGTTTGATCAATAGTGTCCTTGACATTAGAGTACATTATTAAGAGTTTAATATTCACTTACCTTATCCGGTGGTGAGTGTACGAATTATTGTTGTAGATCGGAAAACACTGAACAATCGCGCACAATATAATTCCATTCATCCAATTTGCACGTTCACTGTTCAATTCCGCGGATTTCCGCGTAGTTGTACAGCGTAGTTGTACAACGTAGTTGACGCTACGTAGCTACGGCGCGTAGCAGGCGATCGTAGCGGCGCGCGCGGTTCACTCGACTGCGAACCCCACCGACGCGCGGGCACGGATTGCGAGCCATAGTATACTGGAGATTTACAGAGAAAATCGTTGCTTCGTATTGGACTAGTAAGACAGGTGGATGTTCTGATGCAATGTACAGTATACAATATACATTAGTTGTACATACATATGTAGTACGGTATATTGACATGAAATTTAAGTAGTTTAAATAAATATTATTTATAAATATTGTACAAATTTATTTTCTTAATTATTTTTTTTGGACTTGAACTTTTTATTATCTCTACTAACTTATTATCCCATGTAGGATTTGAAACAAAATTCTCCGCGTGGGTCATTAAATTTAAATCACTTTTTAAGTCAATGAAAACAATTAGAGATTAGCAGATCCTATTAAGTGAAAAAATACAATAAAAAAGCAAATAATAAAAACATGATGTTATCATGATCATGTTACCGAGCATTGATTTAGTCAAGAAAAATATTTTTATATACATGTAAGTAAAAATAACATCAACCAATTGAAATTTATTTCTTTAAAAAAAAACAAAAAGTAAGTATTCTCTGCAATATTTCCTTGCTCTATGCATCAAGGAGTCCCGTACAGCGCATGTGTAGGGTGACGTCAGCGCGTCTCCCTCGCACAGCGAGCTCGCCCACACGCTCCTAGTCTGCCGGTGCTCCGGTGCACTGTCAGCGTCGACACCGATAGATCACAATTCAATCTTCAGTAATCGACTAGGGATTTACAATCGTTTTTTTAAACACTTCTCCTTACCTAGGCAACGCTTTTATTTTCACCCGATATATTTAGTTGCGAAGTATGAGTTGTACATGTAACCAGTGGCGAATATTGTTACTATTTTAAGAATTTTCACATTAGAAAGTAATCTGTATTAGATTACTGTATTCTTAGTCACCTATGTATATTATTAAATATTCATAAGTAACTAAGAATAAATTGAAAAAAAAACACAAACAGGGTATATGAGAGAAATGACAACGTAATGTTGATAATTTTGAAGGAGATTTGAAGCAGAAAATGTATTTTAGGAAAATCGTAAATGCGTGTTTAACAAAATGGTCATTCACTTCAAGTCATCAACCGAAAAGCGTTACCACTAATCCTAGTAAGGCGATGTTTATGGGCTCCATCCATCTTCAGTCTGTTGCTCATATCAGTCTTGATCATCATGTAGGGTCATAAGGAGGGTTATCAAGGTTATGGCACCAGGTTTTGTATCACCCATGAGCGCGTCAATCATGATAGGGTTTTTACCTGCCTGGTTGCCCGGCCCTGTAACAGTTTTGTTAATTAGCAGTTATAAGAGCAGAACTGAAAACCTGATAGTTGCATATCATTAAAAATGTGTCTACGGAACAAAAGTTTTCTACAATCGACCGCACTCGCCATCTGCACTGAGCTGCACTGTTGATTACATTTGCATTCTTTATACTTTGAAGTTGAGCTGCGTTGAGCATTGGGGAATAAATTTTATCTACAACACATAAATATCACAAACATATGCTTACACAAACATAACTTGACATCCTTCGAATGTTCATGCTATGTAGTTAACTCGGAAGACGTCCTGCAACATACTTGTATTATTGATATCTCAGGTTCTATGCGGCGTATTTAGATGAAACATGCACCAGTTTCTAAGTTAGATCTTCAGCAATACAAATTTTACGAAAACTGAATCAAGCAGAAGCAATAAACTTTGTGCAGGGTTCATTTTAGGGGAACATTTAAAAAGGATTTTATTAAAAACTAGTAAATCCACCCTCACTTCGCCTTTTGACATCACTTTTTAATTTACTTGACATAACTTTTTTATTTTTTAACCGATTGAAATAATAACATCACTAAATGTTAAGAGTAGCTTACTGTATATATCAGTTAATAAAACCTCAATAAAATCGGTTAAGCCGTTTCTGAAATTAACCCGTAAAAAAGGTGCTGCATGCTCGTTTGCTGCCTTAAATCAATAAAAAAAATTACAAATCATTGTTATGGGTTTTATTACGTATATAAAGTTTATTAGTTATTTTTCCCAATATTCGTTTTTCTCATATATCTTCCATGTACAGACAGTGATCAGTTACAGATTTATTATACGTATAAATTCTTCCTCTTTATCAAGTAATTTTTTTATGAGTATAACTTTTTTCCATAGACAGAATCTCAGGCAGTACTTAGTAATAAAATAAACATCCTAATTAAACAATTGACACGGGAAAATAAGTGGAATCAGCTGTGTGTTTCATTTGAGATTAAAGCCAGACCCTACACTGACAAATGAATCG
Organism: Ochlodes sylvanus; assembly: GCA_905404295.2. Classification (NCBI taxonomy): domain Eukaryota; kingdom Metazoa; phylum Arthropoda; class Insecta; order Lepidoptera; family Hesperiidae; genus Ochlodes; species Ochlodes sylvanus. The sequence continues at coordinate 7,861,611 of FR990137.1, forward strand.
TAACAGCCACTTGCGTTTTAGATTGGCCCGCGAAGTTAGTGTACAAACAAAGTAGGTGTATGTAAGTGTGTACACTTATGAACACAATGATATAAGATGTTACAGAACATTTTCCTGACAGACCATTTTACAGAACTCTTCAGAGCACGTTTTGTTTTTGGACAAATACGACAGAAGACAAGACGTCAAAAAATCCATCTAACTCTAACTCACACTCTCTAACGCAAAGGTCGAGTTTAATAAACACAATAAATAAAAAATACCCTTAGACTTATTTATGCACGATTCCTATATTTAACCAATCGTCGAACCGATCGTTTTCTAGGTACTATTAACGAATCGTTAAAATCGTTCCTTGTAATCTTTTCATAAAGGAAGGTCCTATAATACTTTTTAGTTACACCTCTTCGATAGTTCTATTATCAGCAAGCAAAACGAATAGTTTTTCGAATAAGGAACCGGGCATTAGTAATATATGTAGGTACTATAACCATATTCATCTTTGCTTATTTATTTATTTACTTACATTTACAGCTTTTAATTAAAATATACTACTACTTTTTTAGATACTTAGTCTCAGCCTTGTTCGAGGATTTTACACATGCTACATATCCATCTACTCAGTGCAACGTTGGCCATAAATCAACGGCCAAGATTTATTAAACTCGGCCCTTGCTCTTCTTTGTGGCGCTATTTTTACTCGGATCCCCAACTCAACCTTACGCTATAATTGATTTTTTAATTAGAATTCTGCCATAAGAACGAAAAGATATTACAATTCACAAGTTTTTTCTGGAGATTTACGCTGGTATCGTGCAACTTTGACCCATTTTTCATCTCATTTACCCTCTTTAAATTATGATGGCATCATAAGGCGGGATAATGTTTTTCTTTCTCTGGGGACCTACTTAATTATAGTTATATAGTAAAAATTGTTCCGAAAAGTACTATACGTAACTTATATAAACGTTTTTGATAAATCTGATATCAAACAGGAATAAAAATAATTCGAATCAGATCTTTTGTTTTCATTACTATATTTTTCACCTTGCTATACTAACAAAATGAAATTTATGGCTGTAGCTATCTGGCTATACAAATATTTTTATTCCAATGTTTATTGAAGCTTCAACTAGTCTTACACAGACCTTCAGACTAGATAAAACTAGATTGAACTTGACTCAGTAATAATAATAATAATAATTCACTGATTGATCTAACTTCGAAAGTTGGTTATCTCTTCGATATCTAGTTTAAACGTGTGTTATTCAGTGCTATATTTATTAGAGAAAGAGAGATCAATATTTAATACACTGAATTTAGAATTTACCTATTACGATATGGAAAAATACTAATTTTTAAATGTTACCTTCACGTCTATCTGTCTGTCACTTTGTTTGCTACCTTTTCATACAATCCGTTGAACAGATCTAGATAAATTTCGGCATGTTGATAGTTTCAGACCCTGGAAAGGACATGGGATATTTCTTATTCATTCATAATTAAATAGCCGATATTTCTTGAGTTTCAGGTGTCTAAATAGGTAAATAGCGCATTTTCAACATTTCTAACGTCCGATATTGTGAATAAATATTGTAACAGTCTTATGGTCTCTATCACCTACACTGCTTGATTCTGTCTGCGTGATTCTATTTGAAAATATTTTGTTCAAGTTAATGATTATATAGTATCCAATCATTAATTATGTCTAGCAAGTTAATTAGTGCGGATTTTAGATATACTTTTAATTATAAATAAATTTTTATAATCTCATAATGATTGACCACTAGCAACAAATTGATTGTTAGGGTATCTACTAGTTACATAAGTAGACGGTTATCTATTAGATGATAGATACAAAAACAATGCAATAGTCACACTAAGTCTATCATACCTACCCATTAACACGCTAGATAAACTGCATGAATTAAGACTTAAACCGTAGAGATACAGTTTTATCTAAAAAGAACATTCACATAAAAACACTCTAAAATATTAACCAAACAAAACGTCGTGTTGCATTTATTTGTCGCATACATCACGCTAGCTAAGCGGGAATCTATGAGATTCTCACAAAAGGAAGGGACCGTGCGCAAACTTCTGAGAGCCCTTTCTATTTGGGGTTGTCATCAGACCCCTGCCACATTGGCCTGCGAGGGGACACGCCAATATGGCGCAAGTCATGGACGTTTGTGACGTTTTGTTTTAATGTAATGCCATTAATAATTCAATGTGCTTTTTAATGAATAATGACGCTTCGTACTTTTAACGCTCTTTACTGGTAAATTCGTGAGTCGCTTATAATAATGTATTAGTTTCATAATGCACTGAGTAAACGTTGACGCGCTTATTTTTGATATGCATAAGTAATCGACCACAAATACGGAATAATATCATGAGATTCTTGTTTCTTTTTATTACAGTTGTCATCATGGCTACTACTTTAGCAACCAATAAATTCCGTAACATGAGTGTACATAACTTAACAAACGTGCTAAATATGAAATTTATTTGAAATGTTTCGGGGAGGTATAAGCTTTTACAAACTTTATATACTTATAATATATGCAAATGTTATTCCGCTGGCAAATAAAACATGTATAAATAAAACTCCTGAAACTTGCGGCGCCGGCATACACAAACCGTACGGGAAACTGAAAAAGAATAACGCTAGCAAATGCATAATTTATTCGGTGCTATCGCTTACACATAAAAGAGATACGAGGCAATTAAACAAAATAGAGTCGTACAAAAAGTGACCCTCTCCGCGTATATTCTAGCCAATTTACTGCTCATTTCGATAACTATCTGTGAATCGAATAGGTAGTTCCTCGTATTTCAATAAATTATTATTTATTTATTTATTTTATCGATGACCGGTATGATGCAATGGTTACCATGCCGAACTGTCGTTCGAAGCGTCCTAGGTTCGATTAAATTCACAGAAAATCCTAGGGGGGTATAAGTCAATGCATTTATTATTATTATGTATATCTGTAGTTTAACACAGGTCCTAGAAGTAAATGGACTCGGTCATTATTATTATTAAAGTTTATCACTGGAAGGTAGGCCTTGGCCAGCCGTAAACTTTGTACCAGTAGCTATGTCGGTGCCAGTAATGCTCCCTAATTCGTGTCACGACGTTTATTAAGACAGATCATCCATCAGACGAAATTAAACTCCGCTAAATAAACTGTAGATCGCTTTGTTCGTGAGCATTTGGTTTTTAATTAATTATTTATATGGTAACGAATATTATTCAATATATTAATATTTATTTATATATACATATAATAAAACTATTACCATCAGTTATATCTGATATTTATAGGAAGATATTTGAAGGATATCATTGGGGGCTTTCATTAATTCAACAGAATGACTGTTAAAATTTTTGTCTGCTTGTCGATTTATCTGTGCGTTATTACCTTAACCGAAAAACGACATAAAATATACTTATCAAAATAAATAAACTTAGAACATCGCTGTATACGCAACCTTTGGCAAACAGGAAAGTGTAGCAAGAAACGTTATTGCATATTTAACGCACACGCCATACGCCACACGGACAATGTCTCATTGCCTAACAAAGAATAGTGATCGTTCGATAGTGACCCCTCTGGAGTCGTATCAACCTCAATAGCCAAGTCACAGATTATATTATGATCCCTACTTCGTATAGCCGAGATTCATTACACGGATCATCCATCAGGATTAAATTAAACAAATTGATATTAAAATGTTTAGTGTGAAACGTTCTTAATTTAGACTATCTTTTAAATAAATCAGAATTATTGTTTGAATTTTTATTAATAATACCTTTTTATTAGATAAATAATACCTAAAGAGTATTTAGTTAATAATTAATAACAACTGCATTTTTAATTTAGCTTTACATAAGCTTTGCTTTAAAACAGCATAATTCAGGGGTTGTAAAAACTAAATTTAAAGAAAAAAATATTTCACAAATCATTGCGACTTGGGTTCTCAAAGAACCATAAAAGCGAAAGAATAAAAAAAAACAACAACAATAAGATAAATATCCTGCAATTTAAATAATACCTAAAGAGTATTTAGTTAATAATTAATAACAACTACATTTTTAATTTAGCTTTACTTAAGCTTTGCTTTAAAACAGCATAATTCAGGGGTTGTAAAAACTAAATTTAAAGAAAAAAAAAATTCACAATTCATTGCGACTTGGGTTCACAAAGAACCATAAATAAAGCGAAAGAATCAAGAAACACAACAACAATAAGATAAATATCCTGCAAATAAAAAAACTATCAGATAACAACAGAACAATACGCTAGCTTGGCAATTACAGGCTTATTTATTTGTAACATTAAACAAGATGTATTTAACTGTATTTATGTACGTACCTACTTATAATATAATACCATTGACTTATTATTAGAAATAAGTCAATGTATAATACAATAAGTATTGCATTGGTTGCGACGTTCGATCTGTTATGTCCTATTAATAATTGTACTTACCTTGATATTTTTTAACTTCCTCTGCACCATCACACACTATCCACCACAGAAATACAACCACCACAAAAATCAATACCTCGTAGACATACATACATACATATGTTTTAATCAACTGCCAAAATATTTTCATTTAATTTGGTTGGTACCTTAACAGCAATACACATTACGAATTATGTATGTTTCATCTGTTATTTTATATTATTATATAAAAAATATTAATAACGTGACATCTTTAGTGACCAGGCGAGCAACGCGAAGGGTCCCGGATTCTACTTATTCATCTTCACAGGAAAATTTTGATGGCATTCATTAATCTTACATAATTTCTCGTCACTTTCAGACAGCTATTTTCTCGTTCCATTCTACAATGTAAATCACTTATTACTTATTACAATCCATCGGGTATATATTACTAAATGAAGCATTATAGAGTGCCAATGCTACTACTTTATCAGTCGGGTTACGGCCTCGGATATTGTACTATAAATCACGGCCCAAACAAATTGTGAACGAATACGACAACCCGGCCGAGGTCACCTCGCGGCCGGTTCTTGATTGACGAATTGACTTCACGTTACACAATACCTACCGATTTCAATACAGTATTCACTTCTCTTTGCAAGGAAATAAGGTCGCTTCGTTCCAGACCGAAATATAAATTTAAAGTATAGATCTATTACTTTATTTATTTATAAAATAATTTACCACCGCGCTGGCCAAGTGCGGATTGGTGGACTTCACACACCTTTGAGAACATTATGGAGAACTCTCAGGTGTGTAGATTTCCTCACGATGTTTTCCTTCGCCGAAGCAAGTGATAATTAAATTTTAATACGCACATAATTTTTGTAAATTAGTGGTGCGTGCGGGGTTTGAACCCGGACCCTCCGGTTCGGCAGTCCAACGTTCAACCACACCTCTATCACTGCTTTCATATGTATATGCTTACATATAAATTTGGAAAACGACTTTTTTATTAAAATATAAAAAAGTAGTTTTCCGAAAAATCAAACTTTTATACCAATATACATACATATTATGTACGGCTTGAGTCGATTCAGTTGCACGCGAGTGTATATGTATGCGACTTATGCAAGGGTCATGTAGCAGACGTATCCTTCCGTATGACGCGGTATTTCCTGTAAATCGCCCATTTACCGTGCAGTTGAGCTGAAATCGGCTATTACATTTCAACACCGCTACAGCCCTGCTTGTAATGTGATCGCCAGGCGCTACGTGAGGAGGAAGAATCGCATTACATTTATCTTTTTATGCCATTTCCAATCAATGGTATTTTTATAACTGTCCAAGTTGATTGAAAACAGCATTTATGAAGCGGTTAAAGTCTATACACATAATTATGAAGTCATAAATGAATAAAACTTAAAAACTGTTAATCCGTCACATTAATGTGTGCTTCAGGCGGGAATTCAGCGTTTTACTCTGCGCTAGATGTCTGTCTTTTTTACCCGTTTTGACTTCGAAACCTTGAAAATGGATTTCATTAAGTTAGTAGGTATCTGGAATTATGATAGGCTTTTACGTGAATCCCCAAAGGATAATAACTTTCTACACTGTCCATTAGCCTAAGCTTAAAACGTATTGACTTGGATATAAATTGTAGGTGCCAAACGAGGTTACATCCACTGATGATTATAATAACAACTAGCTTGCCCCCGCGGCTTCACCCGCCAAAAATAACTAGATATATAAAAGTTGATAATTTCAGAGAACTTACATACTAACTTTGCACCCCCTCATTACCCCCTCGGGAGGTGATTTTTCAAAAATTCTTTCTCAGAGCTCCCCTATGTTATAAAAGGAACTCCTGTGCAACATTTCAAGTTTCTTACCCTTATAGTTTAGGCCCTGCGTTGTTATGTCAGTACATAATTATACACATGTACATAATTATAATAAAGTTTTTCTTCCCTAATATTGATCTTTAGTGTTTGTTAATAATGTACACAAGTGCAGTGTCCACTTAACATCAGAAGGTTCATCTGCCCGTTTGTCGAGTAATTGCCTAAAACATACTCGTACTTAAATATAACTGGAAAACCGTCCATGAAAAGTAGTAGCTTGAGTCTTCAAGAGGAGAGTGAATAGGCTTTATCTAAGTTAGTGCACTCAACATTGAAAGGACTTCGTCGCCACTTACCATCAGGTGGGATTGTTGTCAAGCACTACGTTATAAGAAGTAAAAAAAGCTTCACGTACACAAAAACCTACTAAAAGTTGTGACTAAAATTAGACAAACGTTTCGAGGTATGAAACAAAACATTAACCCTGCGGTCACGTCCGAAGCCCTCTCATACAGAAAACGGTCATTTTGCCGAGCAATTGAACGCGATCGGCTATCACATTTCAAACACTGCATGGCCAGCTACATAACGCCGTCGCCCTAACACTTCCACGTGGGAATAACGTTTACTAGAATATCATTGCGGCCACTTTATAAATTACTATGTAAGTAACTTCAAGTATATTTTGTAGATAGCTTTATTATATCAACAGAGGGTGCCTGGACCGTACCCTAACTTCAACATGAATTCGGGTTAATAACGAATGAATATATCCCAAAGGTTTGCAGTAGGTATAGCTCAACGATAGTCATCTAATTACATCAACTTGGACATACAGCGTAACTTACAATTATTGGTCAAAAAGAGAATACACTTCCCTTTTACTTATAAACTTTTAAGATACTTATGTAGTAACAAAAAGCCTGCGGTCACGTTCCAAAAGCTCACGTACAGAAAAAGGGACATTGGCCCTACAGTTGACCGTAATCGGCTATCGCATTTCAATAACAGTGCCGCTGGCGGCTAAACGCTATCGCGCCGACATCGACACGCTTGGATGCATGCCCTACCCTTCGAAAACATGGTTCCTTCATTTTTAAATATATTTTTTACACGGAGCCTTTTTCTGAATAGTCATTATCATGACTAGGGTATTCTGTCAATATTGTTCAAGTTGACCACGCTTACCAAATATTGATTGTCAGTTCATACCTTAGTCTCTATATGAGTACTTTGGTAAAGTAATAGTTTTTGATGAGTTTTATTACCGCAACAAGTGATAATTATTTTTATTACCTACAGATAATTATGGATATGGATATAATACCTATGGATAATTAAACTCCAATTAATTAAAGACCGACGCTCGTTCAAGTCACTAGACTATCATATTCGTCATTAAAATACGAATATAATGACCATTTCATTCCTTAAATAAGTACTCTATTCTCTGGTATCTTTGATTTATTTTCAATAATTTTGTGGGTTTTTTTCCCCACCATTTCTGTCATTAAATAGGCATACCCTTTGCCCCTATATACGCATTGTACATACTTAGGTATCATACATCGCATTCAATCATTTTGATACTTTAATTATATTGAAAAATCAGCGCTCAGAATCCGCTCAGTATCCCAAAGGAACGAGGTAAAATTTGTCAAAAATGTATGAAGACATTTTAAAATGAAAGGAGAATTCATCTTTATTCATACTCGTGGTCTGAACATTTGAGTCTTCTAGCATGGAAATTTATAAAGAAGGTTATAAAAATGTAGCTGGGTAGCGTTCTTTTCTTTCTTTCTTTTAGCTTAATTTTCTACTTCATCATCATCATCACAACCCATAACTGTCCCACTGCTGTCTCCTCTCACAATGTAAGGGGTACAGGCCAAAGTCCACCACGCTGGCCAAGTGCGGATTGGCGGACTTCAGTTTTCTACTTACACAGGTATTATTTATTGTTTAAGTTATAATTTTTGTATAATACACACTGTATATGAAGTAGGTCAAATTTATCTCTAGAATTTGTGAACATACTCGTATAAGCAAAGTTGCGCGCTGCTTTATGAACAGCAACGGACGCTACAATATTGCCTCATTACTAAACTACAAAACTATTACAAAACGTACTCGTAAGACAAAACATGCATAGTTATATCTAATGTTTTGCTACTAACTCACTAACTCAACTTGGCTCTAATGTGAACGATTGTTATAAGGCGTTCAAAAACCATCGATCCGAAAACAGAAATTTATCTGGCACATCATTTATCTGACATTTTTCATCCTCGGTTGGGAATAAAACCGAATACCCTAGTTCGCCAGGCAAAGTCGCTATCAACAGATTAGTGTAAAACTGGTGAATTATTATTAAACTAAATAAATATTTAGCTAGATGGACTATAAAGTAAATTACCACTGTGATACTAAAAAAACAAACTTATTCCCTAAATAAATACATGTAAATCTACTACTGCTGTGATTCGAACCTGGGACTCTAAACTCAGCAGGCAGATATACTCCTGACTCGTAGATGAATTTAATCCAGTAGCGTCCCATCACAGTGCAAGGCCTTTTTTATAACGCCACACACTCATATCCCCACTCTATGATTCGCTATGTCGTGGGTGCCATGGACAACACACAAGGACAACAACTTTATTTGGTTGATGTATGGGTCCGTGGTGGGTGTAAGAGGTCAACCCAAGTCTTAGAAGTTCTTTGCATTATGAAGGCCGATGTGACGCTATCAAACGATACCAGGGCTAGCGTTCCATATTAAATACTTATCCACAATGATATTATTAAACTACATAAGCATGCCCAATGCTAGCTTACATTTTTTATGACTGGTACTTATGTATATTCTGATATTATTATGTGGAACCCGACATAATTATTTGTTTGTTTCTCTCTCTTTTCGTAGTACCAACCAAAAAACATCGATGCAGTTCTAATCTCAGTAAACGGTTCAACCTAAATAATTACGACTTCAAACAATTGGACAGCAAAATGTTTGTCACCATTCCCGAGCGTCCGATATGTTCGCAGTGAAGCCGAATATGCTCTACATTTTGTAGTTAGTATACTCGTAAATGACGGAGCACAAAGCACAAACTATAAGCACAGCCTATCAACGATCCAGAATCTCTTAAGAGCGTTCGGGAAATAGCGAGTATAACTTGCACATCATCAACACCAAAGACATCGCCGATGCGTTGTCGTTGTCGGCCAAGGAAGAAAGAAGTGAAAAGGAAGGAAGCTTCCAGTCAGAACACGACAAGTCATATTATTACCTATTTATTACTTGTGACGTGTTTCATACCTCATAGGGTTAGGGGACTCTAAAATTCTGGAAGGTCTGCAAGGTCTGCTAATCCGTACTTGGCTCTCATGGCCCCTTCAATCCCTAAACCAGTCAATGGAACATTATTGGTTATGATGACGTATTGAAATTAGTTAAATTGATAACCAAGCCAGGATGAAATAATACGTATACAGTGTTGTCTTTTCCTCCGATATCAAAGAGTTGGACTACCTTATGATCGTACGCTGTGGTATAAGTATGTTACTATCAATGCAAATGTACACAATGTATTAAGTACAGAATCAATTAATTATAATAGACAATCGCGTTCATACATATCTGGCAGAACCATTTGAAATTTAAATGTAATCAATGTTTGATCTATATAAATCTTTTGAATATAAATTACGATGTGGGTACTCGTAGATAATTTAATTATGTAAAGCTAAATACAATTTGATAACACAAAAAACACACATCCGGTTGAACATCGAACCCAGGACAACTCACTTTGTAAGTAGGGTCACTACCAACAAGGCTACGGGGTCGTCAGATGTACATATTATATGAATATCATATGATTATTATCAAATATGTATTACAAATAGAACTTAGCAATGTGCTCAAAGCAATTACAGTTTAGTCTGAAATAAGCTTCGTAGTTTCGTACGTAATAGAATTATGTTGAAAGTTCGATAACTTGATTGTTAGTAACGCTGAACGCTAGGTTTCATAGGATTTATGGCTTTTAATAACTAGCTAACTAACCCCTCCACCAATCCGCACTGGAGCAGCGTGGTGGAGTATGCTCTAGGCCTCCTCAATTATGAGGAGAGACCCGTGCTCAGTAGTGGGCCATTAATGGGTTGTAGCCATGGCTTTTAATCATATTCACACAATTATAACCTTCACCAATCCGCACTGGAACAGCGTGGTGTAGTATGCTCTAGGCCTCGTCAGGTATGAGGAAAGACCCGTGCGCAGAAGTGGGCCATGAACAAGGTTGAAGCCACACGATTATGAGACTATATTTTTATTTTATTACTACATTTCGTGATTTCATAAAAAGTTGTCTCTACAAGTAGAATGAGAGAACGTTATCTGTAGAAAAAAATCGTATTACCTTATTTTCATCACATAAAGATTGATTGATAGAGCTCAGATTCTGAAATAATAATTATTTTTTCCACAACCCACACTCTCGTAAAATGTTTCGGCGCTCTGTAAATTTTTGAATACTGGTATTTATTTTAGAAGTCTACAAAGACACAGAAGGAATTTGAAGTAAAATCTATTTAAAAAGAAATGTGGTAAATAGGACAAGACGCCTAAGAATATTTATCGGTTGTGCAACGCGGTCAATTACGCTCTGGATAACAAAGGGCTTGGAGCGACCGATCAATTTGAATTACGGTAACTCGATTGGTTGCCGGCCGTATTCCTTGAACTTATCTTAAGAGCACAATCGTTAAGGATTATGGAAGGTATATGTACTTTTATTACTTTTTTCTTATTGCAGCCTGAAATTTGAAATCCGTTGAGAAATCTGTTTCCTACTTTGGTTTGGAACGCATTATGTCGGTGACGTCTTTGGCATGAGCAAGAAGTTACCATCAGATGGCCCGCCTGATCTTTTTAATATAAAAACTCACAGGTTGTACTCATAGTAATCTTGAAAATACAGCAATAAATACAGGTAGGGTACATTTTGTATGATTATGTCATGTTATTACGATTATAAGTAAGTATTTGTTTAATTTCAGGAACTAACTACTGGTTCGAATTGAAAAAATATTTTTGTGTTGGATAGTCCATTTATCGAGAGAGGTTTTAGGCTATATAACATCACGCTACGACTAATAGAAGCGCATCAATGAAAAATGTTGCAAAAATGGGAACATATTTAACATTATTTGTAAACATAAATAACAAGTTTCCCGAAGCGAAGCCAGGGCGGGTCCACTAGTAATGTTTATAATGGCATATCAGATTTAATGGTCATGAGAATTTTATTTTCAATACCAGTTTCAAATGCCTAAAGCCTAAAGAAAAATCGCGATGGAGTTTAACCTCAAAACCGGTATTACGTAACGAGGTCACGATCAAACCGAGAAGTAAAATTCAATTACAAGATGCTCGCAGTGCTCAATTGATTGGAGACCGCGAAGGCGAATCGTTTTCAACATCGGAAGCTATTTAAACTACAATACCCTTAATCGTTTGTAGGAACTCTTATCGTCGAATTGAGAAGGTTGTACACGATTTAGAGAACCTAATTAAAGGAATGCACAAGAACAATTCCAACGATATTTAAGCGGTACACGCAAAGGAGAATGATTATTTTTGCCTACACTTTTGTCATACTTTAAATGTACTCCACAAACTAATCATCTGGTCTGAATGTAATCTTCGTCTAGGCATGGGTAATCGATTTTATAAACTAAACTCATCAAAAAAGTGATTCTGATGCCATTTTTGCCCATACTTCAATGATATATGCCATGCCTATACTTCAATGATCATTATACTTTATTTGTAATTTTTCAGACTTACCAAATTTCTGACGCAGATAGCAATGTGTCTCAACTAGCAAACTTGATTTCCTTTGATTCTAAACTGCTACGTCAAGCAGACAAACATTCATTTTTATACATATACTAGTGGTCCCAGCGTACTTCGTACCGCTTTATAATTAAAAAATGTTTTAGTGATATATCGACAGCAACGCCACCTACCGGGTCCAATTGTGAATCTAAACCATTCTCGGATCCACCTGAAGACACACAAAAAATTTCAACCAAATCGGTCAAGCCGTTTAGGAGGAGTTCAGTCACATACACACGCACACAAGAAATATATATATTAAGATTAACTGTAGGAAATAACTAATATTATTCATTAATTTTCCACTAAGTATCATCAATAAAAAAAAAACAAAAAAAAAACAGTACACCAAGAAACGTCTGTCTGTCTGTTTGTTTGAGCTAATCTCTGGAACGGCTGGACCGATTTTGACGGGACTTTCACTGGCAGATTGCTCATGTCATAAGGAGTAACTTAGGCTACTTTTACTTTAGTTTTTTTTGTTAAATTCCACGCGGACGAAGCCGCGGGCACAAATCGCTCATAATAATTTTTGTTGCGATTTATTAAGCCTGTAAAACAAAACGGGTCGTACCTTCTACAACCAAATATTTTAGACGGATCTGTCTCGTATTACCAACGAGGTGGAAAAATCAAAATGAACTCAGAATTACTCGGAATAAAATCTGTCCTACGCGCCAGTTGCTCGTGAGATTCACGATTCATCCGCTTTGAAGTGATTTACACAATAACTTTATCCAATTTTCAAGCTACAACTTTGCAAGACGTTAAATTTCATTTTGTCATAACACAATGTGTATATGACAAATTTATAAGTTTGTCTCTATCGTATCAATTTCCAAAATTACAATTAAGTTTAAAGTAGGAAATATAGGATGAGGCATAGGTTCAATAAAGGTTTTTTAATTATTAGATGGCGCTTTTCATTCACACCTAAAGGTTTTGTTCTTTAATTCGTATGAGTGTTTTATGCGAAAACCACTGTGAGCGATTCCTACTCACACATACACACTAAATATGTAGGTGCCATAATTATGTACGATCATTTCAATAAGTACCGTCTTGCTTCTAAATGTTTGAATTTTTTTTACAAATTGCTTAAAGAATTCGCGGAAATTAATAGCAGTCCGTGCTCGCAGCCGAATACAGCTGGTTCCAGATTGTACAAAGTCGTCCAATGAATATTGAAAGTGTGAGAGAATAATTTTTTTTTCATTAGGTACCCTCCGCTAAATACGTTTGGCAGCTTTCCGAACCTATGAAAAATACTACATTCTTGTAAACGGTATGCAATTATTGTTTTGCAAAAAACAGTAAAGTACAAAAACATATTACCTATATGTACTTTTTTATATTTATTTGTATTTTATTTAATTTTTAATCCGTTGTCTGTAAGTACGGTATTTGAAGTGCACAAAAGATCAACTTTCTCCTAGCCGTACCTACTAAGCTTTTAGATTTGGCGGAAATTACGTGAAGCTCGAATTCCGGTCAGACCTACGCCCTGCAATTGTCAGCCACCGAATATTGAAAAAACAGAAGTATAAAAGTTTTTCATTAACTTTTCACTTTAATACATTTCATGGGAGGCAATTTGCCAGATCGGCGAAAAAGTCGTGGAAATAAAATCACTGTTTAAATAATGGCTGTTGAAGTAGCAGACACCTAAAAAGTTTATTGTTTTACGCCGTAACAAAAACAAATCTATTTTAATGGAAATATAAAGTGCTCGTATTTTATCTATTTGCCTATAAACATGTTTATTTATATAGGTACCTGTTTATAAATTATTGACCCTCAAAGTTAGTGATACAAAAGTTGAATATATATTATGAACACTTCATGGTGTTTATATGTTCAACTTTTTTTCTTTTAACAAAAGCCAAGACTCACAACACTTTCACTGTTAAAAGTTATCATGGATCTGATATGATAAGTTCTAATGAAGAACTAAGCCACGAACTCTAGGAGACCTGATTCTACTAGCCGTAATTCTACAAACTCTACATCTGGGGAAAATGCTGCCCGAATTGGCATTTACACTCCCGTGCCCAAATTCGACCCAAGAAGTGCGTGTCATGCAAGTAAACACTAATTACAACACATTTACACTTGTTTAAAATACTAATTGCAACACATCTAGCCCTGATTACCGGACAAAGTGTACCCTATTTAAGATTTCATTAGAATTGATAAGTACCGGACCATTGTTTTCAGTAGTATATAAAAGAGGGAATCGTGAATATTTAACTACAATAGGCACAATCCTCAGGTGAGTAACAGCGAGTGTTATTATTGTTGTTTAAACTATTTATTCTTGTTGTAATGCTAACGTTTATTGTATCGTATATTATTAACGATATTGATATCAAAGTATGCTTTCCACCGGCCAACTCAAAATTACCAAAACTAAGACTAAGAAGAGGGGTAGGCTAAGAATAACGCGAAGAAAGGCTCGAATCTCGCAGACACGCACATCTTCCAGTTTTTCAAAGTTATGTGCATATAAGAAATTATTTTTACTAGTTTAAGGAAGCCTACCTGAGATTGAATATAACTACACTCATAAAGAGTGTTTTTTTGCATTAAATTAATGCTGAACAACACGCCAAGTGAGGCAAGTGATAAGTGACGATTAAGTGTTTGATTTTTTTATTAGTTATTTTAAGATGATTATGATTTATAATTATTTTCTTTCAGCATGCCTCCTAACGTAGACCCGACCCCAAGCGGGGTTCTCTTCGAATCAGACACACAGACACCAGACCTGGGCTTAGATAAAGATGTTTCACATCTAAAGAAGGCGACACCACGACAACATGAATACGTGTGGTTCAACATTTTTTGGTTCATATTCTTACACATTGGATCTTTGTACGGAATATACTTGGCACTTACTTCGGCAAAATGGCAGACTAACGTATTTGGTACGTAGTTATAATACTTAATTGTTTTAACTCTTAATTGATAGGGTTGAAAAAATACGTTGTCTCATAAAGGTTTCATTTGATTTATTAATTGTCATTATTTTGTTTGATCTGAAGATCAATTACTTTAGTTTTTTTGTAAGCAGAAAGCATACGGAAAATCCTGGATAATTGCCTCAGTGGAATCGATGTTGATTCGAATAGATACACATAGATAGAGAAGCCTCTGGCGCAAATGCTTTTTGTAATTGGTAAGCATTTACCCAAAGCCATATTCCACACAAAATTATTATTGACAATTTTTTGTGTAAAAAACGCGTTTCGTCCATGTGAGCAAAAATATTTCGCGGCGAGACCTCGGACGAGCGTTGAAATAATATAAAGTGATTTCTATTGAATATTTTTTATTATGGTTTTGAATTCAGCAAACTCTTGTTTCTTCATAATTATTATGCAAGATGGATATGGCATATTGACATTTAGCACAGAAGTATATTTGGTTAAAATCTGAAAGATGAATCACTCTAGCCGGTCCTGCCGGTTCAGCCGGACCCGCTAAAATTACCTCGACGTCGCGCTGGTTCAGCGGAAATTACTAGAGGCACTCGATTCCGGCTCGATCCCACACTTCAGCTACCAATTGCTGACCGACCGAATGAATGCGTTTAGGTTGTATTTCAGATTACACATTCACATTTTATTCAAGTACTTGGTAAATATGGTCGATGCTTTTTAACCGACTTATAATAGTAACAGTAGGTACCTACTAGAAACTTGATGCCTATATGGTGTAACTACTTAGGTGCCTACGGTGCCTATAACTATGTATACATATTCTTTATGTATACTCAGATATTTCAGCCATCTTATGATGCTTATAAATAATTAAGTTAATGCTTATTGCAATCTCATCTGATATAAAAATGGTTCAGCGCAGTAGCACTACTTACAACTTATTAATTTGTACCTACTAAGTAGTTAAACTCTATTCACTCTTGACGTGAAGATAACCCACATCAAACAAATCGAACGATAACACCGACTCCGGCAAGTTTTTCGAATAATTAACCAGTCTTCTTATTTAATTTATTTAATTATTTACAGCTTTCGCAGTCCATCTCATGTGCGCCACAGGAATCGGTGCTGGGTCTCATCGTCTCTGGACTCATAGGAGTTTCAAGGCCCGAACGCCTTTACGTATACTCCTGATGATCTGGCAGACCATGGGATTTCAGGTAATAATAATCAGGTATGTTAACCGTTTGACTTTAGTGTCCTTCCATCGGACCATCATCGTCAAAACCCATAACAGTCCCACTGTTGGGCACCAGTCTCCACTCACAATGTGAGGACAAGGTGAGGGGTGAGGGGTATAGGCCATAGCCCACCACGCTGGCCAAGTGCAGATTTACGGACTTCACACTCGTTTGAGAAGATAAACAATAATCTGTTTTAAAATTAAGGAAATTTAAAAAAACATAGTACCTCTTGATTATATGTACCTACATCATTGACTTATTATTACTATGGACATCAGGTCGTCTACAAAAATCGCGAAATAAATGTCCCAGTTTCACATCACAAGAGTATACATGTTTACAAGGTAATTTAAACACTAATATCACTAGATCACGGTTTAATTTCGATTGCAGTCGTGAACGCGAAATTGTTGCTGTCCTTGCGTTTTGTTGCTCATTAGCGCGGACCCGACGTCCATGGTTATAATAAGTCAATGACCTACATGGATAAAATATTCATAATGTGTTATATGGAAAGCCCCTTAACTTCTACTTGTCCTCAAAACAGTTAACTTTGGATTTACATGAAATTTATACGAGTATTGGCCCCCTTTGGGGATAATCCTGAACCGGTAAGTTTCGTCAAATCATTCCTCTCTTTGAAATAATATTCAGTGAATTTATTATTAATTGATAGTTAGGTACTTCATGCCAATAACAGCAATATTTCAAACAAAGCACTGAATAGGTTATTCGAAAGACGAAATTAATACACGGGATTGGAGGCATTGAAGTAACGAAATTGAGTGTCCTTTATGTCTAATTTAGTTTGTAACTTCTAATAGAAGGCTCTGGTCTAGTCGATTTTATTGATGATTCTATATCTGAAAGGTATTTTTGTGTAACAAATCATATCTGTAACTGTCATTATTGATTTTTAAAACATGTTCTCCACTCACCACCAATAACAGTCAAATGGAGTAAATTATTATGCACCGAAACACAGAAGCGCCCATGAAATTTCTGCCACCAGCGGTCACCCATCCAACTACCGACCGCACCCGCTGTAAGATCGGAGCAAACCGCCGGCTATGAGCGCTCCGCGCTATAAATCATTGCCATGCAATTCAAATAATAATAAAAATCCAATCATATTAGTATGAGTGGATAAATATAAATACCTTATAATTACCTTGGCTACATCTACGTGTCGGATAATAATTGTAAGTCTACCTAAAACCGTTCAAATTTAATTTCCAAGCATAAAAATTCATAAATTGCATTTAATCTGCGTTCAGATACTCCTGAAAAATGACGTATTAAGTATATATATATTACGAGGCCCATGTTATTGGAAACATGGGCCTCGTAATACCTATATCGTACCTATACCGTACCTACCGCTCGATTAAACATTTTACAATTCTGATTACTTGAAACATTAACCGAATAAAACTTTTCAGTGAAATCCCACTTCAATCCAAAAGTTTAATAGCAATCTCCTACAAACCTCAAAGTTCTTATTATATTAAGCTCAGAGTTAAAGCGCTTTTCAATTAAAAGCAATGGCCTATTTTAAATAAATTATACATCTCTGCGGCTCAAAATAGGCATTTCAATGCAAATGGCTTTCAATTTCCGACCGATTGTTTAACTTGACTGGAAACCTATAACTAGTTTACCTATATACATACTTAACTATTACCATAGCGTCAGAGCCTTACATAGAATCGGAAAACAAAGACATTTAAATAGGTCAACAATTTAGTAGTGAGGGGCACGCGGGGCGTGGTACGTTCCCGAAACTATAACAACGTTCTGGGAAGAACGTTTAGAATAAGCGCATTGTATAATATTATTATTATTATTACGTATAATGTATACTACAATATAAAAAATATAATACATATAAATAAACACATAAAAAATATAATTAAAGTTGAGATGGGATTCTTTAAATCGACATAGGCGTACCTAAATCCTTTTTTGCACGTAAACCATTGTAATAATAAAACCCAAATGTACTACAATAGATAGGTACAGTAGTGAATCCCGCACATGGTGCATAAATAACAAAGATAATAATGTGAATTTAAAGAGTCCCGTCTAAACATTTTTCGAGTGGGCGTAATAAGTACATACCTCTAAACATGCGCAGATTTTCAATCTAAAAAATATTGTAATTAAGTATTAGATACCAAATTTATTTACGTGTGAAACAGGACTGCATCTTCGAATGGGCTCGGGACCATCGAACTCACCACAAATACGCAGACACGGACGCGGATCCCCACAATGCTGAACGGGGTCTGTTCTTCTCTCACATGGGATGGCTTTGCTGCAAGAAGAGCCCAGAAGTGATTGAAGGTGGCAAGCGTTTAGATTTGAGCGATCTATACGCTGATCCCGTTGTTATGTTCCAGAAAAAGTAAGTATCTTTGAATTTAATAGGTAGTAGAGCCTAGAGTTCGCTTGGAGTAGTACCTACCACTGCCCGCCACGGTACTACCGTGTACCGTGTAGTGTAGAAATGGTACCGGTGTAGGTACCATTTCTACCGTGTAATAAATTAATGTTTTTTAACAGCAATTGTGTTCTGGTTAGAAAGATGTGGAGCCGGCTACACTTTTTTATAGGTGATCGTCTCAGTCCTCAAGGGTAACACATCTTTGGCCGAATTAGAACGAGACTCTTTACTCTACTCAAACTCAAACTCAGCCTACGTCATAACTGAATAAAAAAAAGTGGATAAATTATTTGTAGCAGTTATGATTGATGATACTGACATATTTTTCAAACGATAGGGAACCTACGGTATGATGAACGTTGAAGAAGTTTGATTAATTTGTTTGTTGATTGTACATCATAATAGAAGTTTATTTTATTTTTACTTCAGCAATAATAGAAAGGCTTAGTAAAAATGTGAAATGTTTGCTATTATGTCATAAGTATATAAGTTAACAAATACATCTTAATATATATATTTCTTGTGTTCGTGTGTATGTGACTGAACTCCTCCTAAACGGCTTGACCGATTTGGTTGAAATTTTTTGTGTGTCTTCAGGTGGATCCGAGAATGGTTTAGATTCACAATTGGACCCGGTAGGTGGCGTTGCTGTCGATATATCACTAAAACATTTTTTAATTATAAAGCGGTACGAAGTACGCTGGGACCACTAGTATTTTATATTTACTTAGGCTCAAGCTTTGTCCATCTTTAATTTTTATAACGAACGAGAAAAAAACTGAGCCACCAAACGTTGCAATTTTCTGTTTGTTAGTTTTGAGATATACACCAATGTTTCTAGACATTACATGAAAATTATGCCGCTGCTATGCTTCGTGCTACCGACTGTGGTTCCCGTGTACTTCTGGGACGAGTCGTGGGTTAATGCTTTCTTCATCCCCACTATCCTCCGCTATACTTGTGGGATCAACGTGGTGTGGAGCGTCAACAGTTTTGCCCACACCTTTGGCTACAGGCCGTATGATAAGTAAGTCCTATGACATCTTATTTTCGGTGGTAGATCCATATTATTTGTCTGAAGGGTTGAAAAAAGCAGACCGTTGCAGTAAGTGGTCACTGTAGCTTATGAACACGAACAACACCTGGAGTCGCTAATACGACGCCGGCACCCAAGGCTTATTCTTTTATTACTTAATTTTTAGATTATTGTTATTACCGCTCACCACCGCCTTGGATTGGCCACTAGGAAAAGTCTATACTTTGTAAAATTCGTTTCTTAGAGCACGCAATAATTTACGTATAAAAACATAAATAATCCGAGGAACTGTTCGACCTGATGCCTACTTCGCCTTTCCATTCCACCACTCGCCAAAGATTGAAGTTCTTTCCATTTCAATTGGCTTCGTGAAGAACCTCAACGGTTCCATTGTCACGGTCTTTTTTGTGGACTCGTGGAGGTTTCGGTTCGATTCTGACAGTCTTTTATGCCATGTAAGTACCTACAACATACAAATTGCAGACAGTAGAAATCTTAGGTTTCCGAGCGGTATTGCATGAGGTTCCCGCTTAAAGGCGTAGGAAGAGCTCTCCTACAGGGTTAGCGAAATATAGGTGACGTCTCTGGTGTGTTGATGATTGAGGATGCTTTTTTGTCTGCATTTGGTAACCTTAACCAAAAAAACAGGACATCATATCAGATTTCTTCCAAATCATCATACTCTCGAATTGCATTTACGTAAAATGCTAGCTCATTTCATAAATCAGATTTCTTGTCCCAAATTTCGACTGTCGAATTGTATTTACATAAAATGTTAGCCTATTTAATATAGAGTATTATAAACAGTATTACGTCAGGTCGTTGAACCCTCGCGAGAACATCGGCGTGTGGATGATCTGTGTGGAAGGTTTCCACAACTACCATCACACGTTCCCGTGGGACTACCGCGCGACCGAGCACCCCCTCTTTAACATGCTCACGCCTACTATCATGTTCATCGAAGCGATGGCTTGGGTAAGTCCAATGAATATTCACACAGAAATATAAGAATATTCATGCTTATTTTAACGTATTGTAAGTAGGAATAAAACTAAGAATATAAAGGTTAGCAGTTCTATTTAAGCGTAGTTAATATTTTACACTTGTGCATTATACCTACAAGTACATACCTACTATGTACACACACGCACATATTTGATGATTACCTGAACACAACGAGATTAAAATAATTCGGCGTACAATAGCAACCTACCTACCTACTGTGAGGACCGGATTCACTTGATAAGATGGGTAGATAATTATATTAACAAACTTTACATGTAATGTTTTCCAGATTGGCCAAGCATATGACCTGAAGTCTGTATCACCTGATATCATCAAACAACGTTCACAGCGAACAGGAGACGGAACTCATCATCTATGGGGATGGGATGACCCAGAATTTACAGAAAAACTGAAAGCTCAATACGGTGTTATTAATAATGAAAAAAGGAAGAATGCCTAAATGATCGTTGAGGGAAAGACTTTATGCTAAGAAATAGGTACCTACCTACTGTTAAGAATTGTATTGTTAGCTTAATTTAAATGTCTGTATGCAAAATAAAGGTTAATATTTAAGAGAAATATCCTATTTATGAAACACCCAAACACAACACAGGTATAGGTCGAGTAACCACAGATAGGTGGATAATATAGTGGCGAACCAAAGCATGCATAGTTTTTTGCTGCTTATAGGCTTCCGACATGGCTTAACGACTCCTATCTAACCATAACAATCGGATCCATCGTGTACTCCGAAGAACGGCAACGCTCAAGATATTTTGCCACTAGCGGTCACCAATCCTCCAACCGACCATGTCCGCACTTACTGAACTCGGCCTATCACTTATACATTATTTAATACCAACTCAACCGAGTCGTACTGAATCACTTGCCATATTGCAATTACCACTCGGTGATCATTGCCAACATTTTCATTAAGATACTACAAGTTACTCATAATTACCTATTTGTCCTCGTGTTTGAACTTTTGCACTATTCGTTGCAATTAATTTATAGGTTCTTTTAATAGGTATTTGGTATTTCAATATTAAACGCGAATAGAATTAGTGTCAAATCCTATTAAATTAATAAATGCTGATCAAGTAGGTATTCAATGATGACAAGAAACGCTGACCAAATGCAAATTTATCGGAATATCAGCGAAATCAATTGAGTAGGTGAATCGGAGCAAGGTTGAAAATCTTTTTCCAATGTCGCAGCTGGTAATACTGTAAACGATAAGCGAAAATCGATACCACCCTCCTCCATTAGCAATGTATAATTAATGCAACGCAATAATGCTTGCTAACGATGACCTCATTAGGGAGGTAAGTATAGGACAATAGAAAATAAATATACATTATGTACTTCTACCACTACCAGCCTCGTTTCATTGACATCACATTCAACAGCAAACTTTTTAAGCACCTACGGCATTTTTTTGCTTTTTGGCACTGGAATATTTATATGGTATACCCGTGTTTTCCTTTCCTTTCCTTTCCTTGAAAAACAAAACCAAATCCGTGTTTTCCTTTCCTTGAAAAACAAAACCAAATCGGTTATGCCGTTTCTGAGAGTAACGGAGACAACGACACAGTTAACGGCTTAAAAATATCCGACACTTGGGTTGGCCACTAACCCCTCCACCAATCCGCACTGGAGCAGCGTGGTGGAGTATGCTCTAGGCCTTCTCAGGTATGAGGAGAGACCCGTGCTCAGTAGTGGGCCATCAATGGGTTGAAGCCAGCCAGCCAGCCAGCCAGCCACCCACGATATGTACCTATCTACTGTAATCACGGCTGAACTAACCACGTCCTTTCAAAATCTTGCACTTTTGTGGATTTGAACTGACCATTGGATTTCATGTTTACGCTAACATTATAACCATCCTCCCTTTTAAAGTTTTTGAGGATGTTTTTGAATTTCTATTGCTTCTCGTTCTAACCTTGGGATAAGGTGATGTTCCGTGGGGATCGCCTGCGGGCTATTAACATTTATAAGAAACGAAACCGTATAAAAAGGAAGTCCATTTCATTCCATCCGTTTTCGGAATTAACTAAGTAAGTACAGACCTACTGTAAAGATAAACTGAAACTTATGAACTCTGACGCGATGCGGCATCACTTGTCCTCTAATCGTTAGAAATTCTTGATTTGTTACTTTATTTAGCATCGAACACCTAGCGTCATACGGCATCACCTCGCCTCGCCTCGACGAAACGACGACACGAACGACGAAACAAACTCACGGCTCAAGACTTTACGACTTACGTAGGTGCGAAGTATCGAGTCTCAAGACGAAGCGTTGCCGACATGTTACCGAAATCATAGGTGTGCGCCAACCTTAATCTACTTACACATTGTCATTATCACTTACACACAAACTTAAACGTCAAAATTGTTGTGCGTGTCACTCAACGAGCTATTTTCGCCGGCGTCAAAGTGGTGTCAATGACTTAACAAATCAATCAATCAAATAATCAACTGTCACTTGTCAGTGTCAAATCATAAAAAAATCTCTGTAAGAATTATCATTCATTTCTTTGTCAAATTGTCAATAATTTATTAAATGATTTGATAAATAATAATACATTACAACTGAAACAGAACAGTGAAAATATCATTTTTGACCTCGGGTAACTAAAGACTCATCGAAAGAAGTAATTGGGAATTTATGAGCACGTCGTACGAAGTAAAGTACTAAATATTCTGCTATGAGAAGATATTGTAGGTGCATAAAATAAAATGCTTTCTTCTCTCATTAAGGAACACCAGGCTAAACAAACTGCGAAAAGAATAACACAAGGTATGTAATGCTCCATGAATTAATACTATAGTGACTGTCCTTTTTTGCTATAAGATTTTATTAAATGACTCTGGGTGAATCAGACTGCCTCTTCTTAAACATTCTCAGTGTGAGATTTGAAGCCGTTTGACACTGGGTAAAGATATTCTTTACCCAGTGTCCGTACTTAAAATCTGCTGATCCATTTTGCTGGTTATTAAAATAGTAAAAGTAATATATAAACTTTTTTATAATACAAACTGGATGAAAATTTTCAGAACAAAAACGCAAAGAATGTATCGCAGCAGCCAACGATTTAACACAAGCTCTTGTAGATCACCTAAATGTAGGGTAAGTATTTCACTTTATATATTATGTAGCTGGCAAATAAACAAAGTTCCATGTAATAATAAACACTCACTGCGAGCCAAAAAGGACCTACAGAATATATATGATACATTGTATGACTTTGTATGTATTGTTAACTACATATAAAATTAACAGACTTTTACTTTAGATAGATGTATAGTTTTTGTTAAGGGCTATTTAATAAGGAGGTTTTGTGTTATAGGACTGTCTATTATGTTAACTTGCTACATTAGCAGTAGCAAAGTTTTATTCATATTAATAAAAACATTGACTTGGGTAATTAAGTAATTTTACCATTAATGTGTTAAACCTTAAGCAAAGTCCATATCTAATTTGCATTCTTCTGTTTCCAGGGTAGCACAAGCATATTTAAACCAAAAAAAATTAGATGCAGAAGCTAAACTTCTTCATCAGGGAGCTATCAACTTTGCCAAACAAACACAACAATGGCTGGCATTAGTTGAAAACTTCAGTAGTGCCTTAAAAGAAATAGGGGATGTAGAAAACTGGGCTCGGAGCATTGAAAATGATATGAAAATTATTACAGATACATTAGAAAGGGCATATGAAAGCACTCAGGAACAGCCTACCACCAGTCAATGATGTCATCGTAGTTAAATGAAATGTACAGAAGTTAAGAAAAAAAGATCATTAAAGTTGAATGAAATCTTGTGGTCTTAGTAATTTTGGAAATTTAGAACAAGAAATCTTAAATTTTTAAATGTTTGCTGTTGAAAAAACCCTATTCGCTGACGGGTAGATCACTTACAAATTATTTCTGTCCAGATTTTAATAAATTAGGTTGGCATAACAACATTCGTCAATTTCGTGTCTATGCCTCGAACTGGACAATATCAGATCTTTTTACGAGTATATCACGGCATCCGTCTCGCGGTCGGAACCGCGCTCTTGTCGGCGACGCGGCGACGCGGCGACGGCTCTTGATAAAGGACCTCGGAATAGTCCGAAACTAGTCGGGCAAATCCGACAATTAAAAAACGTGAGGTAAGCCGTGATATACTCGTAAAATGTATTCAGACACTCACGAATCGTTCAGTACTAAAATATCAGATCTCTGAAATAGAAAATGTATTAGAACTAGATTTGTATATTATACGATTCCACTAATTTAACTTCATTGTAATTTTTAGTATTTTTCACAATAATAATATATAATTATGTACATAGGTATGTAAATACATATTTCATTCATCATTAAATTTATAATACCATACATAGTAGGTACGTGCTATACTAACAATAAACAAATTACTGAACTAAAACAAAAATAAATAATAAGTGACATCCCTACGGAAGTCGGAAATGATGAATAGCAGCATTCCGCGAGACTTCAAGTGTAAGTATGCTGGGATACAAGTTATAATAGTAGCGTAGTTTCGCGCAATTCTAAGTAATAGGGCATACTAGTTAGGTACATAATATATACATAGTCATATAATTTGTGATAACCGAATGGTAGAACATTGGACTCCCTAACCGGAGGTCCCGGGTCCCAAAAACCCCGCACGCACCTCTAATTTTCAAAATGTATGTGCGTATAAATATCTAATTATTACTTGCTATGCTGAAAGAGAACATCGTGAGGAAACCTGCACACCTGAGAGTACTCGCAAAATGTTTTCGAAGGTGTGTGAATCTGCAATTGGCCACCATATGGTGGACTACTGGACTATGGTCTGTACCCCTCACATTGTGAGAGGAGACCCGTGCCCAGCAGTGGGACAGTTAGGGGTTGTGAAGAAGAAGAATTATAATTTGAATTCTATTTTTCACTTCTCTAATTTATTATTTGACGACCTCGTAGCGAGTTCGTAGTGACCCTGCCTACGAAGTGGGGTGCCGGGTTCGATTCCCGGCTGGGACAGATGTTTATGTCACGGATAAAATGTTCATTCTCGGGTCATGGGTGTTAATGATGTGTAATTTGTGTTGTCCATGCCATCTGTTTATTTATTTATATTATCATACTTGCGTACCTACTTTTCACAATCCAAAGTATATAATATATGATAATGATACAGTCATTGCGCCTCGTTTAAATACTGCGAATAGATCGGCCGAATATTCGGGTTACTCTCTCGCTAAATAAATTAATAGGTGCACGACCACGAATCCACAGTTCCACACGTCTAATAATAAATATCATATGTACAATTAAACATGATGTAAGTAATATGATATACGAGAAATCCTTTGACTGACGCCAAAAAACCGACACCGAACCAAACTGAGAACGACCGAATACTCGTAGCGAATACGTAATAACAATTCGTTAAGTGTTTTCGCCGAGTATCTAAACGGGGCGTTAATGCAAGAAATCTAGCAACACTCAGTCTGTCATTGTCAAAATTTTTAATCAGTTTGTCATTGAACTCATTGATTTAGTCACTGTCACTGTCAGGTCACTCAGTAGTGTCAGTCTTTCAGTCACTTGTGTCTGTTTCAGGAATATTCATCTTTCACTTTCAGACTTCATTCAGTCAAATTAAATTTCAATTTCATTTAAATTCATTTCAGTCGAATTAGACACTCAAAGCTGGGTATTAGTTTATTTTATTTCGTGGTTGTTGCTTGTATAAAAAGTGAATATTGTAGAGGGAAACTAGTAGGTTTAAAAAAAAAACAGTAATTGTATATTTTCAATATTGTAACTTATCAGTACAAACAAGTTACATAGAAACTAAAAGTAAAAAAGAATTGTGTAATTATAGTACAAGGATTATTGATAGTTTAAAACAACCAAAATAATTGTTATCAAGGATTATATTTTAATGCAATCATACAGTTCAATTCAGGTGTGTTAAAAGGGTTAGTGGGTTTAAGTAAATATTAAATATATGTTCATTATTTCTTTATAAATCATACAAATAAATAAGACAAAATGTCCATAAACTCGGAACCGAGAGTTTTGTCGATTCAAAGCCATGTAGTTCATGGATACGTTGGAAATAAAAGTGCAGTTTTCCCATTACAAGTAAGTTTATTTTTATTACCTATTCATACTATGTTGTTATTATTGTTAACTCCGGTACTCGTGTGTAGTTATAATTATGCTGGTACCCCTAATTTAATGTGCTCGTGAGACATTATCACTTGCTTGAGTAAGGAAAACATTGTAAGGAAACTTGCAGACCAAGGAGTTATCTTCAGAGAGCAAACTTCAGTCTTCAAATTGAACCAATTCACATAATTTATCCTGTCTTTTACACCTTGTAATATGGGAAAAAACTGAGCCTTGACTACCTTGATTTGAGCCTTAACTGAAACTTGACAAAGATAAATCATAATGATTTCTAATACTTTGTAGACCAGTAGCCAGTATAAAACTCTCATCAGCATCTTTTTCCAGGGTTCCTGTTATGTTAAGTGAGCCATCAGTTACTAAGACGAAATGAAATTTGACTTGACTTGTGATAATTATATGATTTTGTGATAGTTTTGTAGAATGAAACAATCTTCAACAATACAGCTAAATATTTGATGTCAACCCATTAAAGGCCTACTACTGAGCACAGGTTTCTCTTTCTCATAGAGGAAGACTAAAAGGCCTACTTAGTAGTCATCCGTCCAACAACAGTCAATCATTCAGAACCAACACAAGCCGTTGGGCTATAAATATTAATAAGTCCTAATTACTTTGTTGCAGATCCTTGGATTTGAAGTGGACGCAATAAATACTGTGCAGTTTTCCACACATACTGGCTACAAACATATAAAGGGAAATGTTTTAGAAAATGATGACTTAGAAGATATTATTGAAGGACTTATCCTTAACGATGTGCACTACTACACTCATTTTCTGACTGGATATTCAAGATCTCCAGAGTCATTGAAGCAAATAGCACAGATCATAACCAAGTTGAGGCAGAAGAATCCAAATTTGGTTTATGGTATGAATTATTATAATATATAATGTATGTAGGTTTTTAGTGATAGATTGCAAAGCAGCAAATTGTTTTTCCCGATAGGTCCCTGTAATCCTTATAATACACCATTATAGTGGCCTTATTACAGCGGTATTGAATAATTTCCATTATATTCCTAGTCTGCTGGCATTTTAAAAGCGGAAGCAGAATGAGTTAAATTGCAACCATAATTACGAAATTTGCATTTAGATTATATTCGCTTTTTCAGTAAAAACTTTCAACAATATTGTGTCATTAAATGTGCATTTTGCTAACCTTCAGTATTTTCTTATTACTATTTAGCACTTTAACATTAGAGTTTTATGTGGAGTGATGTCATCAAAATAACATTTTATTGACAATTATTTTGTCCCACATTATAATGCTTATTTTGCTTTTTAATGGTGTGTTGGTCTTATTTGGGGACTGTGGTGGATTACTTTTCTTCCTGTCTGAATGTGAATCCCTCTTAATGTGTCCTACAACCCTCATTTGTCCACAGTCTGTGACCCAGTTATGGGCGACAATGGAGAAATGTATGTTCCCGAAGAAATACTACCGGCCTACAGAGATGTGGTAGTACCCCTTGCGGACATTCTAACACCAAACCAGTTTGAAGCTGAACTTATGACCGGTATTCCTATGAAGGACATTGATGGTGCGCTCAAGGCTATCGAAGCTCTTCATAGCAGAGGAGTCAAGATTGTCGTGTTATCTAGCACTGATTTAGGAGACGAAGAAATGATGGTTGGCATTGCAAGTAACAAAGGTAAGCTAGAAATGACAACATTTTTGGCACTTGCGTATTAGCGCCACCGCAACTACTCTCGTCAGTATTTGTTAAGTGGCCAATGGGCCAGAGGCACCTTCGCCAATAAAAAGACCCGCAACTCTAGAAGGACAGTTTGGTTTGGTTAACTTTTTTTTCGGGAAAAAAAGTGTCTAGACTAGGATAGGACAGGACAAGGACGAATACCGGATTTTTACAATACCGGTACTAATATCGGACTTTCTTTTGTAATACCGGGATAAAACATTTCAATACCGGTATTAAAAAAGAGCGCGAAAATATCGGAATACCGGAGATAATCCAGGGATTCAGGGATTAGTGGCGCTATCAGGTAACTGTATACATTTTTTTATTGTACTAGCCGGCAAACGATTTGACGAGACACCTGATGGTAAAGTGGTCACGGTTGCCCATGGACTTCAGTAACACCATACTCATCAACAATGCTTTTTCGGCTAATAAAGAAGGCAGAATCTGAAACTGCCTAAAACAAAAATGATACCTTGATTCAGCGTGTTAAATATTTTATAAATATTTAGTACAGTTATTGTTTCACTAAATAATAAATTTCACCTCGAACGTAACGTACCTATCATGTATAATCGGTCCCCTATGAAAACATAAGCTGCGAGTAAGCATAATTATGTATATGTATATAATAATAGTGTCTACTAACTCCTATCAACTTTGTGCCCTACTCTGTTGTATTATTTATATTGATTATAAAATACGTCGTCCATGAGTTTTAGGTAAAGGAAGTACCTCCGTAGTTTCGTAAACAATAACATTTTTCATCGTCTAAGGTCATTTCGATTGTTATCAGTTAAAGACTTCTTTATATTGGCTTATTAAACGGTTTTATCAAGCTCGTTGCAATGCAGTGTTGATTGTCGTCACGGCTTGTTATCTAGACGAG